>CM026569.1:26492392-27752075 GCA_015143295.1 Tetracentron sinense | reverse complement strand
CCATTTCCTTGCTTGAAAACTTGTCATGTTTGTCTTATCTTATCGTATCGTGCGTGTCATGCCATGTCATGCTTGCTTGGAAAGTAAACTACTTGTGAGGGAAGGGAGACCCTTCTTCCTAAATGCCCATGCTTGTCATGCCATGTCATGCTTGCTTGTATCATGCTTGGAAGAGTAAACTACTTGTGAGGGAAGGGAGACCCTTCTTCCTAAATGCTCATGTCATGTCCTTTCACTTGTGAGATGTTCTTGTGAGATGTACTTGCGAGGGAAGGGAGGCCCTTCTTATGTGATGTATGCACTTGTGAGGGAAGGGAGACCCTTCTTATGAAAATGCATGATTGTCTTGTCCTTGCCAAAAGCGAGGTAAAACATATCGTACGATATGCCCCACCTCTAAATCCCATTCTTGAAAACCTCGGTAAAATCATGTCATGTATGCGTGCTCGTGAGGTCGTGTGCATACTTGCATTTGGAATTAAATATGGCATTTGAGTAATTCATAACACATAACATCAATGATTTGGGCAATTTAATATTGATATCATTTAGGGAAAGCGAACAATCACACTATCATAACCCTAGCAATTTCCATAAACCTTAAACATGCATTTTCTTAATTTATCATTCATTTTATTCACCTTGGCATTTCATCAAACATGGTACATTCATTATTCATTAACCCTACAACATGCTTTTCTAGGTGGGTTATACTCACATCACACTTGTATGTTTATTATTAGTACAATGCCCTTCCCCATTCATTCATTACATCATCCACACGGCATCCATTCGCCAACATCCCTCTCCATTTACCATACATACCACCCATCTCATAATATATATATATATGAAGGAAAACAAGAAGAAATAAGGAAAGGAGAGGCTATAATTAGGAGGGTAGTAAAAAGCACCGACCTTGACAAATGGGGGAAGAAATCCTCCACCAAACGCACGTGAGTTGCTGCCCTAGCTTGAGGAGAGTGCCCCACACGAGCTCCACGAATGCTTGAACCGAAATCTTGAAGAAATCGGGCTTGAGGTTGATCTAGGGTTTCAAAACCCTTTGATTTCTCTCCAAAATGGAAACCTAGGTTTTGGAAAACCTTCTCCTTTCTCTCTAATCTCCCAAATCTTCTAAGGGTTGAGAATGAGCCCTAAAGGCTCGGGTAATCCTATATAAGAAAGGGTATAACACCCGAATGCCGAAAATGCCCTTAGTGAAAATTCTGTAAAACGCGAGGACCGAGCGATCGGTGTTAATGACCGATCGATCGGTTGCCTACCGATCGATCGGTTTCATAACCGAGCGATCGGTTGAAATTTCACTCTCTGGAAAATTTCCCCATAGAAAAATCTCGACCAGTCGATAGCCTCCGAGCGATCGGTTTTGGACCGATCGATCGCTCCATGGACCGAGCGATCGGTGGTCTGCAGGTCCAAACTGTTTTGGCCATAACTTTTGACTCGTTCGTCCGATTTTGACGATTCAACTTGCGTTGGGTTCGTACTTCGAAAACGAACATTTCTGACGTTTCAGAATTTCTAATTTCTTCCTTATTTATTAATTGCATTACTTTAAAGGAAAAATGGCTACGAAGGGTCATGCATAAATGTGAAAAGGTCCGGGGCTCTACACGTACATATTATGTCGGCAGGTCCTCTCGACATCTGTGGCAAGCGTCCTCAGGAGCCTTGGGTTGAGGAGGAATACGTTGAGGGGGTACCTACTCCAGAGGAGCTTTAGGAGTATCAGAGGATACTCGATAGGTGGTGGCCCCATACAGAGTGATATAGGGAGAGACTAATACATGTATTTTGATGAGCGAGCATGTTCGCTCTTTATTTTGGGTTATTGTATAAACTTGGATATAGTATGTATAGAAAATTTTGTATTCTGTTTCCACTATAGTATGTTTCATATGTTATACATGATTTATATGTTGTACAGGAAGTTTTGGTAATAAGTTCTTGACGCCAAAGTATCCTAACTCCTAGGGGCATTTTGGGTCGCGACAGATTTGGTATCAGAGCTTCGGCTCTAGATTTCCTTGGGCTGGGGTTATTGTTTTAAGAGAGACATGTTGCCTTCGAGTTGAGTATGTTCTAGTCAGAGGTTAATACCGCAACAAAATTGGTGTCAAGCCTAGGCATTAGAACGGTATGGGTAGAAGTGGTTCTTTGAGTTGAACTTAGAACTCAGATGAACTTTGAATTTTAGGTTAACACAACAACATAATAGGTACCAAGAACGGGTATTAGGTTCGTATAGAAAATGGTATTCGAAGTATAGAGTCTTCATCTTAAACTGGTGGATACTTCAACTGACTTGATTCCTAGCTTCGCTAAGTTATTTAGGAATCCTTATTATGTGTATACTATATGTACTATGCCACATCATGGCTAAGAACCCTGGAAGAAAAAAAAATTAATAATAATAAATGAATAAGAATAAATATATATGTATAATTTTGGACAAGCTCATGGATATTTGGAGCACGTTTCTAGATACAAATGCGCATTTTCTGCAGCACGTTCTAGACTCAGTGCTCAGTCCAAAAGTTCTAGATACAGATGCGCGTTAATTCTGCAGCACATTCAAGACCCAGTACTCCGTCCAAAATGATAAACATATTTTAAACTCTAAGGATCGTTTTCATCATACATAGCATCATACATGTCATAACCCTCATACATAGCATGGGCATCATAGATAGCAGGCACCTCATCCATATCATAAGTATCATGCACATCTCATATGCATCATATAGATCCTAGAAGCATCATACATGTCACAAAGATTCAAAAGAAATTGCTTAAACAAATCAAGGGTGTAAACAATTCATTAGTCTTAGTCTTAAGCTGGTTAATGACTTAAGTATGTAGTAGGTTAATACCTTAGTCGAATTAAAGAGCTTAGCATCGCTAGGAAAATGTTAAGTTAGTTAGGATTTCTAGGGTATGCCTATACTATTATTTGTACACTCTGATGTATACGATGCTCTATATAAGCACTATATGCTCATTGAACTATTCAAAGAGCTCGATTCGAATTAGATTTGCATTGCGTTATTGCTATTAGGACTATCGTCATGAGATGCAGTAATCGGAGAAGTAGGAACCGAGTGTGAAATTCTATGATGATTAAAAAATGTTATTATACTACTATATGTGTAATATATTGTGATATATGAACTTTTGTATGCCTAATGCAAACAAAAAAAAAATGAACATAATATGTATGGTACTTAGGCAGTACTTAGGTACCTTGCTAGTAAGTGAGTGCCTAATCCATGTGTTAGTCTGAATTGGATTGACACATCCTTTTGTCATGCCTAGGGTTGTTATGTCATATGCTCAGTAGAGTAAGGTGAGGTGTGGGAAAAATATCCCTGCTTGATTTTTGTCTCATCTGAATTTCGCGGATGAAATTTCTATAAGGGGGGAGCATGTAGAACCCCGGAATTTAGGTTCACTATTCATATGAATAGTGCTGTGAATAGTCTCTTCAAGGCCCAAAGCCATAATGAAATTTTGGGTTCATGCTTTATAATAAAAGGAGGTTTTGAATGAATCAAAATATGTACGGAAAGTGTTTTGGGGGTTAGGGATAAATGAAAAATGAGAGTATAACATACTCCAAGTGTCAAAGAAAGGGATGCCTAAACATACCCTCAACTTTAAAGAACTCTAGAATTCTCACCGCTAATCGGAATTGAGTGATTCTTGAATTTTTGGAAAGGTATTAAAACCCTCTTCAAGGTTTATGTTTATCACTTTTTTATATTTTGAGTCAAGGTTTGGTCAAACGTTAGAGTTCCAGAAACGAGTTTGCTGAAAATCTGGGCTGCTGAAATCCATTTTCGGACCAGTCAGCTTTAAGGGCAATTTGGTCCATGAATAAAGAAGAATTAGAAGTTTTTCAAAACATGAAAGTTGTTTCCCTTTGAAAGACGAATCCAACACAAGTTGAATCATCAAAATTGGATAAGCGAGTCAAAAGTTAGTGTCAAAATACCAAAATAGAAAAAACCCAGGCCTATCATAACTTCACTAGTCGACGAGTGGACTTCACTACTCGACGAGTGAGCGTCACTCGCTGATGAGTCAGCCCTGAAAATGCCAAAAATGACATTGTAACAGCCCAGAACTCTTCCACTAACCTTGGGAGATATTTTAGGATATTTTTCAAATGATATTTTGGGATTTTTGGCAACCTTTAGCCTATAAATAGAGGGGATTTCATGGGTATGGATTTACCAAACCCTCAAGCAAAGATTTTGGGAATTTTTAGAAGTAAAGCTACGGTTCTTCACTGTGTGCTTCCAGGGCGTTCTGAATTCCTGTTTCCAGCCAAGGAGAGGTTCCCTCTTCACTACTTTGGTGTTCTGAAGCTTGGGATTTCATTTCCAAGGTGATTTCAAAGCTTGAAATTTCTCCAAAGAAATTTTGTGCGTATTCTTGAAGAAAGGGGTTTTCAAACCCAGATTTTCCCAAAGTTTCAACCAAGCTCGATTCAGTCCACAGAAGTATAAAAAACTTCCTTTTAAGGTAGAAACACTCTACTAGATTTTAATTCAATAAACCATTTTGTGTACGTAATTCAAGATAAAAACCATTGATTTGTGCTATGAACTAATAGGAAATCCTACTAGTTAACTTGTGATGATGCTATGCTTTAAACCAAAGAATAAAGAGAGTAGAAAATTATGTTTTAGATATTCTTGATATTATGATGATTCAAAGATGAAAATCATGTTAAAAGACTTAAGTTTTGGGAAAAATCGAATAGGAAAACCTTATATTTTGCTGAAATTGGATATGGGTGACTATTTGTATATGGGCTATTGCTATGATTGGAATATGTGAGCTATTAGTTATATGTAAAGTATTTCCAATTTTGTCTATCATGTTATACACAAATGCTACACTGACACAAGTAAATGCATGATCTGTTTTTTTATCAATTTATGGGTATCCAAAGAGGAAGAAAAAGTATAAGAAGTAATGGAAAGTAAAGGAAGGTATATGGGAAAGTAATGGTACAAGATGATTCTAGTCATCTATCTCAAGTTGATAGAAGGCCTGTCCATCTCCTATGGGTACATGGGTACTAATCAGTCGAGTAATACCGATCGGGGAGGTATGATAGCAGGCCGCCTGGAAGGGAAAGGGATACTGGTCGTCGGACTCCGACGAGTAGCAGGCCACCCGGAAGGATCATGGATACTGGTCGTTTACTCCAAAGGTAGCTGAAGGTGAGGATCACAGTTGGCCCGCCCAGTTTATGTGGGTACGTGGGTACTAGTTGCCCGACTCCTTAGGTGGATCTAAGGTATTTTAAATACTTGTAGATTAAAAATGGTGACGAGTGAGCGTCACCCGTAATGCAAAGATGTAAGGAACGTAAAGTAAAAATGGTAAAGCAAAAGAAGATGTTTCTCCGAGATATATGCACATGATTGTTTTTAAATTATGTTTTCCACGCTCTAATTCAAATAATGCATGTGAAATGACTTGAACTGTGATATAAATGTTGTATTCATGTTTATGACATTACTATCTAGTGGTTTGTATACGCGGAGTAGTCAATACTCGGCCGTACATATTATGTCGACAAGTCCTCTCGACATATGTGGCGTGCGTCCTCAGGAGCCTTGGGTTGAGGAGGTACCTACTCCAGAGGAGCTTCAGGAGTATCAGAGGATACTCGATAGGTGGTGGCCCCATACAGAGTGAGATAGGGAGAGACTAATACATGTATTTTGATGAGCGAGCATGTTCGCTCTTTATTTTGGGTTATTGTATAAACTTGGATATAGTATGTATAGAAAATTTTGTATCCTGTTTCCAATATAGTATGTTTCATATGTTATACAGGATTTATATGTTGTACAGGAAGTTTTGGTAATAAGTTCATGACGCCAAAGTATTCTAACTCCTAGCGGGTATTTTGGGTCGTGACACCTTCACATGTAGAGCTTAAACCTTTAATAATCTCTGTTCTGGTCAAGATGCAACCTTACAATCCATCTTCAAGTTAGGATGAAACCTTACACAGTCAGAGCACAACTCTCTCTGACAAAACCGAAGCAACAGCTTCACTTGCAAGAACACGCAGGTTCTTGACTGAATAAAAATGAAGGTTTTGGATTAATAATCCAAAATAATAAACTCTTTACGAGTTAGATTTGAAAGGAATGGCAAGCTCTAAGAAATCTCTTAAGAAATAATTTGGATTCAACTCAAAGAGAAAAAACAGAGTATCGTTTTCTCAGGATTGGGATTTTTAGCTCAAGTGAATGATTGATCAATAGAATAGTATAAATGTATCTGTTGTTCTTCTTGGATCTTTCAAAGATCATGTTTATTTATAGTGTTCTGGTATTTATTACCGTTGATGAACATTTAATGAAAAATCACTAGTTATAAATAAAGGGGGATCCGGATAAAAATTATATGGAAACTGAATCCCCTAAATCTTAACACTATAGAAAGCATCAAAAACTATCTAAGAGTTTTAGTCGTATCACCTCGGTGAATGATGTTCATCGGTGAAGCTTAATCCACTCGAACCTTCAGAATTCTTTGTAGAGATTTCTCTGAAAAAATACTAGGAGCTCGATCCTTGTTCTTCGCTATCCCCATCAAGCTTTAGAATCTCCTTTGGAGTTATAGAAGCAAGAGGAAGAAGATGGAGTAATGGTGTAGACCTTCTATCACCAAAAGTACTAAGGTTCAAAACCTTAGAATAAACAAAACCCAACTTGCACCATCCATGAAGCTCACAAAAATTCCTAGGGATATCCCCTAGGGCTCACAGTTTGGAGATAGAGAGGAGAGGAGAGAAAAAATTATGGAGAAAAGTGCTTAATGGTCTAGGGTGTTGGGGTATTTATTGTAGAGCCCCGGACCTTTTCACATTTAATGCATGGCACTTTCGTTGCCATTTTGCCTTTAAAGAGGATAATTAATAAATAATGAAGAAATTAGAAATTCTGAAACATTAGAAATGTTCCTTTTCGAAGTACGAACCCAACGCAAGTTGAATCGTTAAAATTGGACGAACGAGTCAAAAGATATCGCCAAAACAATCTGGACCTGCAGGCAATCGTAGCTCGGAAGGCACTAAGGACGTAGCTCGGAAGGCACTAAGGACGTAGCTCTGATAACGTGCTCTGATAAGGCACAGAAAACGCATAGACAACGTACTCTGATAACGTAGCTCTAGCTCTGATAACGTATACGTTGTGCATCCGTTGTGCAACAGACAACGGGTACGTTGTACAGCAAACAACGTGTACGTTGTACAGCTCACAACGGGTACGTTGTACAGCAAACAACGTGTACGTTAACGGACAACGAGTTCAGCACTATGCACAACACAACGTGACAACGGGTTCGGCACCCTTCACAGCACAACATGTTTGGCACTATTCACAGCACAACGGGTTCGGCACCCTTCACAGCACAACGTGTTCAGCACTATTCACAGCACAACGTGTTCAGCACTATTCACAGCACAACGTGTTCGGCACTATTCATAGCACAACGTGTTTGGCACTATTCACAGCTCAACGTGTTCGGCACTCGTGTTTTTGCAAAAATTTCAGTAAGGGTATTATGGTCTTTTGGTCGGTTCACTCTTACCTTAAGAGTTTAACCCGAGCCTTTAGGGCTCATTCTCAACACTTAGAAGATTTGGGGGGATTAGAAGAGAGGAGAAAGGGTTTCTTAAGCTAGGGTTTTGCTTTTGGAGAAGAATCAAAGGGGTTTTGAGACCCTAGATCAACCCCAAGCCCGTTTTCTTCAAGATCAAGACACAAGCTCGTGAGGAGCATCTCCTCAAGCTAGGGCAGCAATTCACGGTCGTTTTTGGAAGGGGATTTCTTCCTCACTTGATCAAGGTTGGTACTTCTTACTACCCTCCTAGTTATAGTTCCTCTTTTCCCTTTATTTCTTTTGATTTTCTTTCATTTACACATGTGCGATGAGATGGACGGTTGTGAATGGTGAATGGAGATGGAATGGGCGATTGGATGCCAAGGGTTGTCTTGTGATGATTAAAATGGGGAGGGCATTGTATCCATAATGAACACACCTTTATGATGTGAGTAAACTCACCTAGAAAAGCATGATTTAGGTTTAAATGAATAATGAATAATGAACACACCATGTTTGATGAAATGCCAAGGTGAATAAAATGAGTTGTAAATTAGGAAATGCATGCCTAATAAATTATGAATATTGCTAGGGCCTATGATAGTGTGTTTTCTTTCTTTCCCTAAATGATATGAATATTACATTGCTCAATCATTGATGTTATACGAGTTGTGAAATTACCCAAATGTCAAATTTAAATTTAAATGCAAGTATGTACATGGTTCCCACGAGCACGGCATGCATGACATGATTTATCGAGGTTTTCAAGAACATGGTTAGAGGTGGGACATATCCTACGATATGTTTTACCTCGCTTTTCACAAGAAAACAAGAACCAACATTCCACGAGGGGTCTCCCCTCACTCACAAGTACATATCATGAAGAAGGGCCTCCCTTCCCTCTCAAGTACATACATATCATGAAGAAGGGTCTCCCTTCCCTCGCAAGTGCATTGCATAAAGAAGGGTCTCCCTTCCCTCTCAAGGCATCTCTCAAGCGCATCTCACAAGGATATCTCACAAGTGTATCTCACAAGTTACATGATCACAAGCAAGCTGTCGCGACCCAAAACCCACCCTAGGAGTTAGAGTGAATCTTGGACGACTCAATCATGACTTACGTAACTTGCTTGACAAACCAACCTGCAAAAACCCACAGAGCATATACAATAGAGGACATTATAGCGGAAACATAACTATAAAACACAGCGGAAGTCTAACAAACCTCTAAGTATATACATATGGTCCAAGTTTATACAAAAAGTAACCAGAAGAAAGTGCGGACAGACCCGCCAAAATACATGGATATAATCTCTCATCTCACCCACAGCTAATCCACTCAGAATCTACAACCACCTAATGGTAACCCTCTACTGGAGGTTCCTCAAAAGGCTCCTCGACGTACTCCTCCTCCACCCAAGGGCTCGGAGCACAGATATCAAATGGAGCAGCTGCTCCGCCATCACCTGCCGACATAAGAAGTACGGCTGAGCATGGAATACTCAGCGGGTACTAAGCACTAACCAACAGTCATAGCGTACAGATAGCATACATAAAGCAGGAAACAATTCATGCATATAAAACAGGAAAAATTCATATCAGGACAATAAAGTAAAGGAGTATATAATCATGCTTGACTTCATAAAAACCGGTAAAACCCTTGAAAATACCGTGCACTTGACTTGACTGCAAATACCATTTCCTTGCTTGGAAGCTTGTCACGTTTTTCTTATCCTATCGTATCATGCGTGTCATGCCATGTCATGCTTGCTTGGAAAGTAAACTACTTGTGAGGGAAGGGAGACCCTTCTTCCTAGAATGATTATGCTTGTCATGCCATGTCATGCTTGCTTGAAAAAGTAAACTACTTGTGAGGGAAGGGAGACCCTTCTTCCTAAATGCCCATGCTTGTCATGTCCTTTCACTTGTGAGATGTTCATGTGAGATGTACTTGCGAGGGAAGGGAGGCCCTTCTTATGTTATGTATGCACTTGTGAGGGAAGGGAGACCCTTCTTATGAAAATGCATGATTGTCTTGTCCTTGCCAAAAGCGAGGTAAAACATATCGTACGATATGCCCCACCTCTAAATCCCATTCTCGAAAACCTCGGTAAATCATGTCATGTATGCGTGCTCGTGAGGTCGTGTGCATACTTGCATTTGGAATTAAATATGGCATTTGGGTAATTCATAACACATAACATCAATGATTTGGGAAATTTAATATTGATATCATTTAAGGAAAGCGAACAATCACACTATCATAACCCTAGCAATTTCCATAAACCTTAAACATGCATTTTCTTAAATTATCATTCATTTTATTCACCTTGGCATTTCATCAAACATGGTACATTCATTATTTATCAACCCTACAACATGCTTTTCTAGGTGGGTTATACTCACATCACACTTGTATGTTCATTATTAGTACAATGCCCTTCCCCATTCATTCATTACATCATCCACACGGCATCCATTCGCCAACATCCATCTCCATTTACCATACATACCACCCATCTCATAATATAGATATATATATGAAGGAAAACAAGAAAAAAAATAAGGAAAGGAGAGGCTATAACTAGGAGGGTAGTAAAAAGTACCGACCTTGACAAATGGGGGAAGAAATCCTCCACCAAACGCACGTGAGTTGCTGCCCTAGCTTGAGGAGAGTGCCCCACACGAGCTCCACGAATGCTTGAACCGAAATCTTGAAGAAATCGGGCTTGAGGTTGATCTAGGGTCTCAAACCCCTTTGATTCCTCTTCAAAATGGAAACCCTAGATTTAGGAACCCTTTCTCCTCTCTTCTAATCTCCCAAAACTTCTAAAGGTTGAGAATGAGCCCTAAAGGCTCGGGCAATCCTATATAAGAAAGGGTATAACACCCGAATGCCGAAAATGCCCTTAGTGAAAATTCTGCAAAACGCGCGGACCGAGCGATCGGTGGTTATGACCGATCGATCGGTTGCCTACCGAGCGATCGGTGTTTATGACCGATCGACCGGTCAAAAACTCACTCTCTGGAAAATTTCCCCATACAAAATTTCTGACCGCGCGATAGCTACCGATCGATCGGTTATGGACCGATCGATCGCTGACTGGACCGAGCGATCGGTTCTCTGTATGTCTGGACTGTTTTGACCATATCTTTTGACTCGCTCGTCGGATTTCGACGATTCAACTTGCGTTGGGTTCGTCTTTCGAAAACGCACATTTCTGACGTTTCGGAATTTTCGATTTCTCCCTTATTTATTAATTAGACTACAAAAATGGCCAATTAGCTACGAAGGTGCTATTCATTAAGGATGAAAAAGTCCGGGGTGCTACACAAGCACGCATGACATGCATGACATGACACGACATACAAGAATCAAGCAAGATAGACAAGATGAGTTTTCAAGCACGAAAATGGCACCTTAAGTCAAGTCAAGCGCACTGTGTTTTTCAAGGGTTTTGTCTGATTTTATGAATGCAAGCATGATTATCTACTGCTTCACTTTATTGTTATGATATGAATCATTTCTGCGTTATATACGTGAATTGTTTCCTGCTTTATGTATGCTATCCATATGCTATGACTGTTGGTTAGTGCTTGGTACCCACTGAGTATTCCATGCTCAGCCGTACTTCTTATGTCGGCAGGTGATAGCGGAGCAGCTGCTCCTTTTGATGTCTGTGCTCCGAGCCCTTGGGTGGAGGAGGAGTACGTCGAGGAACCTTTGGAGGAACCTCCAGTAGAGGGTTACCATTAGGTGGTTGTAGATTCTAAGTGAATAGCTGTGGGTGAGATGAGAGATATACCTTCATGTATTTTGGCGGGTCTGTCCACACTTTCTTTTGGATTCCTTTTGTGTAAACTTGGATTCGTATATACATAGAGGTTTGTTTAGACTTCCGCTGTACTATATTAGAGTATGTTTCCGCTGTTTATATCCTCTATTGTATATGCTCTGTGGGTTTTTGCAGGTTGGTTTGTCAAGCAAGTCATGTAAGCCATGATTAGTCGTCCAAAGTTCACTCTAACTCCTAGGGTGGGTTTTGGGTCACGACAGAAGTGGTATCAGAGCTTAGGCTTTAGGTCTCTAGGGTCACTTAGAATCTTATACCACGGCTTGACCAGAGCATATGTTAGGAAACAAGTTAGGAAGGAAGTGAGTCGGGAATGAGTCTGGTTCCAAGTTTAAGACTAAACTTTAGTCTTAGTCTAAAATGGTTGCTTTAACCAAGTACGGTCCTAGGTACGCCAGAACACTAAAGTATAAGTATAATGTGATGAATACTCTGATGACTTGATGTGATGTGTATTGGTATTATACAACTAATACAAATTGAATTATTGTGAAATGGCATTGAAATAAACTGTGGTTTCAAGTTAGACTCATGTGGTGTTATTATTCTCAGGACTTTAGTCATGAGACGGAACACACGGGGTCGTGGAACACATACCAGAGCTTCCTCTTCTTCACGGGATGAGGATGAGCAGCCGGACCTCTCTCAGGTCTGAGGCTCTATTGCTGAGACACTCGCCATACTGGCGGCTGGCTATACCATCATCGGCGGCACCTACTCCACCGCCCGCAGCTCCAGTACATCGTAGCGCTGGAGTTGAGGCATTCAGGAGATTGAGGCCTCCACCCTTCCATGGGAGTGTGGACCCTCTTGCTGCGGAGGCATGGATCCTCCAAATGGAGAAGATCTTTGCAGTCCTCTCGCCTATAGAGGAGGATAGAGTAGCATGGGCAGTTTTCATGCTAGAGGGTGAAGCCCACCATTGGTGGTTGTCCGCATTGAAGACACGGGACTTGACCATACAGGGTCAACCTTGGACTTGGGAGGAGTTCAAAGATACTTTTTACAAGAAATATTTTCCGATTGGAGCACGGGAAAAGAAAGAGAGAGAATTCATCAACCTTGAGCAAGGTTCGATGTCTGTGGCCGCTTATGAGACCAAGTTCTCGGAGCTATCACGCTTCGCGACACATATGATTGCCACCGAGGCAATGAAGGCGAGGAGGTTTGAGCAAGGACTCAAGGATGTCATCATGGAGAAAGTATCGGTCTTTAGGCATGCCACTTACGCTGAAGTGGTGGATAAAGCCTTGTTGGTTGAGACCAACTCTGAGGCGGTGTCCAAGAAGAGGGAATTGACGAGAGGCCAATCCAGTAGTTCAGCACCTCTAGAGAGGCCTGGCTCGTACCGGCCCTTATCAGTATGCGTGGCCAGCACCACCGATGAGGCCGTCTTATGAGCCTCCAGCTCCACGGCAGTATGTGCCTCAGGCACCGCGACCTCAGGCTCTTCCGGCCCCACGGCCTGTTGCACCTCAGACGATGAGGTATGCTCCACCTCCGGCCCCTCCGACTTATACACACGAGGTCTGCACTTCATGCGACCGAAGGCACCCGGCAGGAGATTTCCGAAGAGCATCGGGTGGATGTTTTCATTGTGGTCGCCAGGGCCATATGATCAGGGATTGCCCCAGTCGGCATTTACCAGGCCAGTCTCAGGGGATTAGGCCACCAGCACGCCCAGCAGGATCATATCAGGCGTCATCTCAGACTACCCGGTCTACACCTCAGTCTCGCTAGGCGAACCAGGGGTGAGTTTTTGCCTTAACAGAGGGTGATGCACTTGCATCTGACAATGTAGTGCAAGGTACGCAGTTGTAGCTTATTTAATTATCCGTAAATTAAACTGTTAAGTATTAATTGATTGTGTACGTACTTGGCATGTTATATATGTATATATACCTACATGTATACACTGTTGATGCATGGATTAACTCCGCTAGTTAAAATTTCAGGAACCTTACTAGTCAATGAGTATTTGGCTCGAGTGTTGATTGATACCGGGTCTACTCATTCATTTGTCTCGCCGAGTTTTTCAGAAGGCTTTTCTGTAGAGCCAAGTCAGCTAGAACTTGAGTTAGCTATTTCGACTCCTCTCGGCAAAACAGTATTGGCAGATAAAGTGTATAGAAATAGTGTGGTCCAAGTTGGAAGCCACGAGTTGGCGGTTGATCTCATCGTCCTTGGATTCCAAGACTTTGATGTTATATTGGGAATGGATTGGTTAGCAGCACATCATGGGCATGTAGCTTGCTTTGAGAAAATGGTACTCTTCAAGCCAATAGAAGGAAAACCATTCCACTTTCGCGGGTTGAAAAGTAGATATATTGCTCGTTTGCAGCGTTGAGCTTAGCTAACCCCGAGGTAAAGGACTCATCGACTATTCCGGTTGTGAGTGAGTTCCTGGATGTATTTCCAGAGGAGTTGCCAGGATTGCCTCCAGACAGGGAGATTGAGTTTGTGATCGAGCTTGCACCAGGCACAGCTCCTGTTTTCAGGGCTCCGTATAGAATGGCCCCTATTGAACTCAAAGAGTTAAAGACCCAGTTGGAAGAATTACAAGGTCTTGGTTTCATTCGACCAAGTGTCTCACCGTGGGGTGCCCCGGTGTTGTTTGTTAAGAAGAAAGATGGCTCGATGCGGATGTGCGTCGATTACAGGCAATTGAACAAAGTCACTATAAAGAATAGGTATCCCTTGCATAGGATTGATGACTTGTTCGATCAGTTGAAGGGAGCGAGATTTTTCTCGAAGATAGACCTTCGATCGGGTTATCACCAGTTGAAGATTAAGGTGGAAGATGTTCCCAAAACTGCTTTCAGGACTCGGTATGGACACTATGAGTTCTTGGTGATGCCTTTTGGACTCACGAACGCGCCGGCAACCTTTATGGATTTGATGAACCGGGTGTTCCGGCCATATCTTGATAGGTGCGTGAGTGTATTTGTTGATGACATTTTGGTCTATTCCCAGACACGGGAAGATCACACACGCGACCTATGCCTTGCTTTGGAAATGCTAAGAGAGCACAAGCTATACGCCAAACTTAGCAAGTGTGAGTTTTGGTTGGAAGAGGTGGCATTCCTAGGCCACGTTGTTTCTGTGGAAGGCATCTCGGTTGATCCAAAGAAGATAGATGCAGTCATGAGTTGGGCGAGGCCCAAGAGTGTCACAGAGATACGTAGTTTCCTTGGATTGGCAGGCTACTACAGGAGATTTGTAGAGGGTTTCTCTAGCCTTGCGGCACCGCTCACTTACCTGACAAGGAAGAACGCCAAGTTTGTATGGATTGATAAGTGCGAGATCAGTTTCACGGAACTGAAGAAGAGGCTTACTACAGCCCCTGTCCTTACTGTGCCATCCGGACCTTATGGGTATGAGGTGTATAGTGATGCCTCACACGTTGGACTGGGGTGCGTACTCATGCAGCACAAGAAAGTCATTGCCTATGCATCAAGGCAGTTGAAGGAGCATGAGAAGAATTATCCCACGCACGACTTGGAGCTTGCGGCAGTCGTGTTTGCACTTAAGATTTGGTGTCATTACCTTTATGGGGTGGAGTTCTATGTGTTCACTGATCACAAGAGTCTCAAGTATCTCTTTTCCCAAAAGGAGCTGAATCTAAGGCAACGGCGTTGGATGGAATTTTTGAAAGACTATGATTGTACCATTCAATACCACCCGGGTAAAGCAAATGTAATGGCTGATGCTTTGAGTAGAAGACCTCAAGGGTTGTTAGCACACATGTTGGTTCAAGAATGGAAGCTACTAGAAGATTTGGAAAATCTGGACATTAGTGTGAATGACTCTGTCCGTAGTCCTATCTTGGCAAATGTCACGGTTCGGCCATACATTATAGATTTGATCCAAGAATACCAAGCCACGGATGCTAAATTGTTGGCTTATCGGGACAAGGAAGTTGCTAAGGGTAGTGAGGATTTCTCTCTCATTAGCCGAGGTGCTATCACATTCAAGGGAAGGCTGTGTGTTCCAGCAAATGAAAATCTTCGGAGAGAGATTATAGATGAAGCCCACCGGGCAAAGTACACTGTGCATCCAGGGGGTACGAAGATGTACCGGAACCTCAAGAGTCACTTTTGGTGGCGGAATATGAAGAGGGAGGTTGCGGAATATGTAGCACAGTGCTTGGTGTGCCAACAGGTGAAAGCAGAACACATGCGACCCACCGGTCTATTGCAGTCTCTTCCTATTCCCGAGTGGAAATGGGAGAACATATCCATGGATTTCATAGTTGGCTTGCCAAAGACGGCAAGGGGCTCAGATGCGATATGGGTAGTAGTGGATCGTTTGACGAAGTCAGCTCACTTCTTACCTTACCGTACTACCTTCAACTCTAGTCAGTTAGCCGCTTTGTACATCAAGGAAGTGGCGAGGTTGCACGGAGTGCCCATTAGTATTGTGTCAGATCGGGATCCAAGATTCACATCAAGATTTTGGAAAAGTTTCCAGGAGGCTATGGGTTCCCGACTTGATTTCAGCACCGCTTTTCATCCACAGACGGATGGACAAACCGAGAGAGTGAACCAAGTCATTGAAGACATGCTTCGGGCTTGTATGTTGGATTTCAGAGGCAGTTGGGAAGAGCACTTGCCTTTGGTTGAATTCGCCTATAATAACAACTATCAGGCAAGTATCCAAATGGCACCATTTGAGGCCTTGTATGGGCGAAGTTGTAGGTCTCCTCTCTATTGGGATGAGGTAGGAGAAAGGAAATTACTTGGTCCAGAATTGATTGAGCAAACTGCAAACACAGTTAAGATCATTCGGGATCGATTGAAAGCCGCTCAAGATCGCCAGAAAAGTTATGCGGACACGCGCCGTAGGGACTTGGAATTTCAAGTAGGGGATCAAGTTTTTGTGAAAGTATCTCCTAGCAAAGGGATCATGAGATTTGGAAAGCGAGGCAAGCTCAGTCCTCGGTATGTTGGGCCTTTTGAGATTCTCACACGAGTTGGTGAGGTTGCTTACAGGGTAGCTCTCCCACCTCACATGGCCACAGTTCACAACGTCTTCCATGTGTCTATGCTTCGGAAGTACATTGCAGATCCTTCGCATATCATAGACTTGGAACCGTTGGAGATTCGAGAGGACCTCACCTTGATTGAAAAGCCGGTTCAGATTTTGGATCGAAGAGATCAGGTGCTTCGCAACAATACAATCCCTTTGGTTCTTGTGCAATGGCAACACCATGCTCGGGAAGAAGCTACGTGGGAACGTGAAGCCGAAGTCAAAGCAAAGTACCCAGATTTAAATGGAATGAGTTTCGTATAGGTTTTGTATATGTGGCTTGTATTTTGTTTTGATTCTGTAATGCATGTCCCGTCCAAATTTCGAGGACGAAATTTTTGTAAGGGGGGAGGATGTAGAGCCCCAGACTTTTCATGCTTAATACATGGCACTTTTGTTGCCATTTTGCCTTTAAAGAGGTATAATTAATAAATAAGGCAGAAATTGGGAATTTTGAAATGTCAGAAATGTTCCTTTTCAAAGTACGAACCCAACGCAAGTTGAATCGTCAAAATCGGACAAATGAGTAAAAAGATATAGTCAAAACAGTCTGGGCCTGCAAGCAATCGGTAGCTCGGAATGCGCTAAGGACGTAGCTCGGTTATGCGCTAAGGACGTAGCACGGTTATACGCTAAGGACGTAGCTCGGAAGGTGCTAAGTTCGTGCTCTAATAAGGCACAGACAATGCATAGACAACGTACTCTGACAACGTATACGTTGTGCATCCGTTGTACAGCAACAACGGGTACGTTGTGCAACAACAACGGGTACGTTGTACAGCAACAACGGGTACGTTGTGCAACAACAACGGGTACGTTGTACAGCAACAACGGGTACGTTGTGCAACAACAACGGGTACGTTGTACAGCAACAACGGGTACGTTGTGTAACAACAACAGGTACGTTGTACAGCAACAACGAGTACGTTGTACAGCACAACGTGTTCGGCACTGTTCACAGCACAACATGTTCAGCACTGTTCACGGCACAACGTGTTCGGCACTGTTCACAGCACAACGTGTTCGGCACTGTTCACAGCACAACGTGTTCGGCACTGTTCACAGCACAACGTGTTCAGCACTGTTCACAGCACAACGGGTTCAGCACTGTTCACAGCACAACGGGTTCAGCACTATTCACAGCACTACGTGTTTGGTACTGTTCACAGCCCAACGTGTTCAGCACTCATGTTTTGCAGAAATTTCAGTAAGGGTATTATGGTCTTTTGGTCGGTTCACTCTTACCTTAAGAGTTTAACCCGAGCCTTTAGGGCATCATTCGACACTTAGAGAGTTTGGGAGAATAGGAGAAAGGGGAGAAGGCGATTCCAACCTAGGGTTTCTATTTTGGAGAGAAATCGAAGGGTTTTGAGACCCTAGATCACTTCCAGTCTGGTTTTTCTCCAAGATCTCGGCTCAGGCACTCTTGGAGAGCGTTCTCCAAGCTAGGGCAGTAGCTACACAGTCGTTTTGGAAAGGGGATTTCTTCCTCACTTGATCAAGGTCGGTACTTCTTGCTACCCTCCTAGTTATAGTTCCTTCTTTCCCTCTTTTTCTTTTGTTTTTCTTTCATTTACGCTTGTACTATGAGATGGGTGGTTGTGAATGGTGAATGGAGATGGAATGGGCGAATGGATGCCGTGTGGATGATGTGATGAATGAATGGGAAAGGGCATTGTACTAATAATGAACATACAAGTGTGATGTGAGCATAACCCACCTAGAAAAGCATGATTTAGGTTTAAATGAATAATGAATAATGAACACACCATGTTTGATGAAATGCCAAGGTGAATAAAATGAGTTGTAAATTAGGAAATGCATGCCTAATAAATTATGAATATTGCTAGGGCCTATGATAGTGTGTTTTCTTTCTTTCCCTAAATGATATGAATATTACATTGCTCAATCATTGATGTTATACGAGTTGTGAAATTACCCAAATGTCAAATTTAAATTTAAATGCAAGTATGTACATGGTTCCCACGAGCACGGCATGCATGACATGATTTATCGAGGTTTTCAAGAACATGGTTAGAGGTGGGACATATCCTACGATATGTTTTACCTCGCTTTTCACAAGAAAACAAGAACCAACAGTCCACGAGGGGTCTCCCCTCACTCACAAGTTCATATCATGAAGAAGGGCCTCCCTTCCCTCGCAAGTACATACATATCATGAAGAAGGGTCTCCCTTTCCTCGCAAGTGCATTGCATAAAGAAGGGTCTCCCTTCCCTCTCAAGGCATCTCACAAGCGCATCTCACAAGTACATCTGGCAAGAGTATCTCACAAGTTACATGATCACAAGCAAGCACGCATGACATGCATGACATGACACGACATACAAGAATCAAGCAAGATAGACAAGACAAGCTTTCAAGTACGAAAAGATATTTCAAGCCAAGTCAAGTGCACGATGTTTTCAAGAGGTTTTATCGGCTTTCTACGAAATACAAGCATGAGTACAAATTGCTTTACTTCCTTGAATGATATGAATTGTTTCCTTCTAACATATATGAATTGCTTCTGATATATGTATGCTGTCTGTATGCTATAATTGTTGTTTAGTATTTAGTACCCGCTGAGTATTCCAGGCTCAGCCGTACTTCTTATGTCGGCAGGTTCTGAGGGAGCTGCTGCTCCATTTGATGTTTGTGCTCCTGGTCCATGGGTGGAAGAGGAGTACGTCGAGGAGCCTTTGGAGGAACCTCCCGTAGAGGGTTATCAGTAGGTGGTGTTAGATTCTGAGTGGATTAGTTGTGGGTGAGATGAGAGATATACCTTCATGTATTTTGGCGGGTCTGTCAGCACTTTCTTTTGGCTACTTTTTGTATAAACTTGGATTTACGTATGTATATACATAGAGGTTTGGTAGACTTCCGCTATGCTTTATGGTCATGTTTCCGCTATAATGTCCTCTATTGTTTATGCTCTGTGGGTTTTGCAGGTTGGTTAGTCAAGCAAGTCATGTAAGCCATGATAATTCGTCGAAAGTTCACTCTAACTCCTAGGGTGGGTTTTGGGTCGCGACAATTCATACACCACAAAATCAATCACATTCCCCTTGTTGATATAGAATAAAAAAAAAATCATAAACAACATCTTTTTCAAATAATTATCACAAGGAAATCACCACCTAAAATGTTCTCTATTCATCATATATATATTATCCATCAGATAACCAAGATCTAAAATTTTCTAACATCGTCTATAGATTTTTCAAGGGAAAATCCTGATTTAGAACATTACAAAAATCATCATATATATTTTCCATAAAAAAAATCTGGGTATAAACATCGTAAAATCATCATATATAATTTTCCATGAGAAAATCTGAGTATAAACATCATAAAATCCTCATATATAATTTTCATCATAGTTTAAAACAATAAAAACATATTTACTATTGTCGTTCTTACTTTAGATCTATTTCTTCATCATATTTGTATCAATAATCCCTATATTGAGAAGAAGGAAGTCGTATTTACCTCTCACGATCGCTTCCCTACAATCAAACGTTTGCGAATGGGATGGATCTAAGCCTTTTTGTACTTTTTCCTTGCAACACCTTTGATTTCTCCTCTTGGATCTCTCCAAAACCCTTTTCTCTCACTCTCTTTAATGAGAACTCATAAGTTTTTCTTCTATTTTTCTCTCTAATAAGTTTTAGAATGATGAAATACCTAAAATCCATGAGTTAGGGTCTTTATATAGGCAATACCAGAGTTAGAAAGTGATAAGAACTGCTAAAACACTATTCACGGTTACTGTTCACGCGGTACTGTTCACGCGGTTACTGTTCATCGTATTTACAGTGTTGCCATTGCACTTTGAATAATTCTATAGAGCTCAATTCTTATCGGATTAACCTGAAATTTGAACCATAACTACTTTAGGTCATATAGAATCTACATTAAAATTTGCATAAATTTTGGATTGCACAAAATGACCAAAATGCCCCTCTTATGATAAAGGAGATTTCGTCTATTTTTCACTTGATTAATTTATAAAACACCCTCATGCTACTTTAATTGTTCTAATTTTAAACTTATGTAATAAATTAATCATGACAACCAAGAATATTAAAATAATTGATACGAATACCCAGAAATTAAATTTCCGGTCTCTACATCCTACCCCCCTTAAAAGGAATTTCGTCCTCGAAATTGTATACCTTAGTTAAACAAGTAGGGATACTTCTCTCGAACTTCATCTTCTCTTTCCCAAGTGGCCTCTTCAACGGAGTGGTGTTGCCAGCGAAGGAGGACAAAACGAATGATCTTTCTGCGTAGCACATGCTCTTTTTGATCCAAAATCTGAACAGGTTGTTCTACCATTGTCAAATCTTCTCGAATTTCCAAAGGCTCAAAATCTATAATATGTGAAGGATCTGGAATGTACTTCCTCAACATAGAAACGTGGAAGACATTATGAACCGCCGCCATGTGAGGAGGCAGGTTAACCCTGTATGCCACTTCTCCTACTCTTCTGATAATTTCGAATGGTCCAACATACCTTGGACTTAACTTCCCTCTCTTACCAAACCTCATAATTCCTTTGGTAGGCGATATTTTAACGAAGACAAAATCTCCAACTTGAAATTCCAAATCCCTTCTTCGGGTGTCTGCATAACTCTTCTGTCTACTCTGGGCAGTCTTCAATCTTTCTCTGATCAAGTTAACCCGGTCTGCCGTCTGTTCAATTAGCTCAGGACCCAGAAGTTTTCTCTCTCCCACTTCATCCCAATAAAGAGGAGATTTACAACTTCTACCATGCAAGGCTTCGAAAGGTGCCATCTGAATACTTGCTTGATAACTGTTGTTATAAGCAAATTCAACTAAGGGTAAATGCTCATCCCAACTACCTTGAAAATCAAGCATACAAGACCGGAGCATATCCTCAATAATCTGATTCACTCTTTCTGTCTGACCATCAGTTTGAGGATGAAATGTCGTGCTGAAATCCAGGCGAGATCCCATGGCTTGCTAGAAACTCCTCCAGAACCTTGATGTGAACCTTGTATCTCTGTCAGAAACGATACTGACAGGTACTCCATGTAAACGTACCACTTCCTTAATATAAAGTTCCGCTAACTTGTTAGCATTATAAGTAGTCCGATAAGGAAGAAAGTGAGCTGACTTAGTAAGACGGTCCACCACCACCCAAATGGCATCAAAATTCTTGGCTGTCTTTGGTAATCCCACAATAAAGTCCATAGATATGTTTTCCCACTTCCACTCAGGAATAGGGAGGGGTTGCAATAACCCTGCAGGTCTCTTATGTTCGGCTTTCACTTGTTGACAAACCAAACATTGAGATACATGAGTAGCCACATCTCTCTTCATATTCCTCCACCAATAATGCCTCTTGAGATTTTGGTACATCTTAGTACCACCTGGATGAACTGTATACTTGGACCGATGTGCTTCATCTAAAATCTCTCGTCTCAAATCTTCATTATTTGGGACACATAACCTGCCTTTAAATGTTATAGTTCCTTCTCCATTAACTGAGAAATCCTCCTGACCATTTTCGAAAGACTTGGCTCGATAAGCTAATAATTCTTCATCAGACTCTTGCAATTCTATGATTCTGGTTCGCATATATGATCTGACTGCAAGATTAGCTACCAATGGTCCGCCTATACAAAGACTAAAACTTGTTTCATTGTTGGACATATCTTCTAACAATTTCCAACCTTTGACCCTTAAATGTGCCAACAAACCAGAGGGCCTTCTGCTAAGTGCATCTGCTACCACATTAGCTTTCCCTGGATGATATTGGATCCAACAATCATAATCTTTCAAAAATTCTACCCAACGGCGTTGTCTCAAGTTGAGCTTCTGAGAGAACAAGTACTTGAGGCTCTTATGATCTGTAAAAATTTCAAACTCTGCTCCATACAAATAATGCCGCCAAATATTTAGAGCAAAAACCACTGCTGCTAGCTCTAAATCATGAGTAGGGTAGTTCTTCTCATGGTTCTTCAATTGTCGGGATGTATAGGCAATGACTTTACCATGTTGCATGAGAACACATCCTAAACCAACATGCGAAGCATCACTGTAAACTACAAATCCACCACTACCTGATGGAACAGTGAGGACTGGGGCTGTAGTAAGGTGCTTCTTCAATTCCAAGAAACTCTGCTCGCATTTATCATCCCATGTGAACTTGGCATTTTTCTTGGTCAAGTGAGTAAGTGGTGCTGCCAGGCTAGAGAATCCCTCTACAAATCTTCTAGAATATCCTGCGAGGCCTAGAAAACTCCTGATTTCTGTAACACTCTTTGGCCTAACCCAATCTGCAACAGCTTCAATCTTCGAGGGGTCTACTGAAATCCCTTCTGATGATACGACATGGCCTAGAAATGCTACCTTCTCAAGCCAAAACTCACATTTACTCAATTTAGCATACAACTCATGCTTTCTCAAAGTCTCGAGGGTAACCCGAAGATGCTTCTCATGATCCTCCCGGGTTGGTGAATATACAAGGATGTCGTCTACAAATACTATCACATGACAATCCAAGACTGGTTTGAATACTCTATTCATCAAGTCCATAAATGCTGCCGGTGCATTAGTTAAACCAAAGGACATAACCAAAAACTCAAAGTGTCCATATCTTGTTCTGAAAGCTGATTTAGGGATATCCTCTGATCTAATCTTCAACTGATGGTACCCTGACCTCAGATCTATCTTAGAAAAGAATTTTGCTCCCTTTAATTGGTCGAGCAGATCATCAATCCGTGGCAACGGATATTTGTTCTTTATGGTGACCTTGTTTAACTGCCGATAGTCGATACACATCCTCATCGACCCATCCTTCTTCTTTACAAAAAGAACTGGTGCATCCCATGGTGACATACTTGGTCTAATAAAACCCTGTTTCAGTAATTCTTCAATTTGTACCTTCAACTCTTTTAGTTCTGCTGGGGCCATCCTATACGGTGCTCTGGAAATTGGTGCAGTGCCTGGAGCTAAGTCAATGACAAAATCAATCTCCCTATCTGGTGGTAACCCTGGTAACTCATCAGGAAAAACATCCATGAACTCACAGACTACAGGGATGACAGAACCATCTTTTCCTTCTGGATTGGAAAGACTTAAGGCCGCAAATCTAGCGATGTCTTTCTTCTTCAATCCTCTAAAATGGAAGAGAGTTCCATTAACTGGCTTGAACTTCACCATTTTCTCATAACAATCTACTTGCCCATGGTAAGCTGCAAGCCAATCCATTCCAAGAATGACATCAAAATCTTGGAAGTCTAGGATGATCAGGTCTGCCAGTAGCTCATGTTGTCCCACAAGGATGACACAAGCTCGGTATACTTGGTTGGTGACTACTGATTTACCAATAGGAGTCAAGATTGATAACTCCTTATCTAACTGGCTCGGTTCTGAAACAAATCCCTTCGCAAAACTAGGTGTAACAAACGAATGTTTTGATCCCGTATCAATCAATACATGTGCCAAACATTCATTAATCAACAGGGTGCCTGAGTTATTAAATAACTAAGTGTCAAATTCATGCATTATTCACATAATATAAGTAGCATATTTTATCCACACATCATATTTATAAACATCACAATAATCATAGAATATCATATCAAATATAAATATAACTAAAGTGTACCTTGCACCACATCATCTGATGCCTGTGCATCCTGATCTGATATTGCAAAGACCTTGCCCTGGGTCACCTGACGTGGCTGCTGCTGTAGGGGCTGCTGGGGTTTAGGAGCCTGAGGAGGCTTCTGCTGTGGTGCCTGCCTAGTAGGTGGCCTATTCCCCTGAGGCTGGACTTGCTGAGTGGCCTGCTGACTACGGTGAGGACAATCTCTAATCCGGTGTCCCAATTGACCACACTGGAAACATCCCCCTGTGAGTGCTCGACATTCACCAACTGGATGGCTCTTCCCACAATGTACACACACATCAAACATAGGTGCAGAAGAAGTAGGCTGCACATACCGAGTGGCCTGAGAAGTAGTAGGGTGAGGCACAGTAGGTCCAGATGGAGGTGCAGGCCTCTGATAAGGAGTCGGCCTAGCTGTAGGTGGTTGGCCTGAAAATCTGGGCCTCTTATCCTGTGGTCCAACCCTGCTTGGCTGTCCCCTGCTGAATTTTTTCGTTTTGATTCATCTCTCTCTTCTTCAAGAATTCCTCTGAATTCTTTTCAGCCAACTGAGCCCTATCGTTCACTTCAGCGAAAGTCTCGAGTCGAAACATTGAGACTCGGTCTCGAATAAAATCTCTCAATCCTCTTTCAAATTTTCTTGCTTTCATTGCCTCTGTGGCAATCATATGAGGTGCAAACCTTGAAAGTTCTGAGAACTTGGCCTCATACTCGGCCACTGTCATCTTCCCCTGTTCAAGAGTGAGGAACTCTGCTTCCTTCTTTTCCCGGACAACCACTGGAAAATACTTCTTATAAAACACATCTAGAAATTCCCCCCATGTCCATGGTTGACCTGCTCTAGTCAAATCTCTAGTCCTGGAAGCTGCTCTCCACCAATGTTCTGCTTCACCCTCCATTACAAAGGCTGCCCATGTCACTCTTTCAGTATCCGTGGGAGACAGAACTGAAAATATCTTCTCCAGCTGTAAGATCCATGCCTCTGCAGCTATTGGATCTGTGGTCCCATAGAATGACGGAGGCCTCAATCTCCGGAACGCCTCAATCCCCGCATGTGGCCTGGGTGGAGGGGGTACATGTGCCTCTGCTGGTCCAGGAGCAGTTGCAACAGGTTGTCTGGCTGCGAGGAGTGCCATAATCTCGGCAATCGATCCTAGCACCTCAGTCAAATCAGGCTGGTACATACCAATTGGATGTCCTTCATCAATACCCCTTCCAGCATTACCTCTAGTGTTATATGCACGACCGCGCCTCATTGTGATAATCCTGAGAGCAAACGGTAACAATTAGTCTAACTTGGAAAAATAATTCATCCTAATACTCAGGCTTTACTCTAATCATCACAATATATCCTAGCATGTTGTATCCTAAGACTTAAGCCCTAGCTAACCTAATGCCTCGGCTCTGATACCAACTCTGTAGCGCCCCAAAATCCCACCTAACTTAATGTGAGACTTTGGCACGTGACTTAATCATTAATTCCATAACTTCTTATCATAAGCATTTAAGGCAATTCTAAAAACATGGACCTACAAATTTATTTTTTTATTTTTTTTAATTTTTTTTAAATAAATGCAATCAAGTCCAATATCTGAAATAAATACTAAGACCTCATAAGCAATTTAAAATCAACCTCTATGAATCTCCAGTCATAAACTCAAACTAACTATAAATCCATAATTTGTCTATTACAATTCTAAAATTCAAAATCCAAATATACTAGTGATCTAGTGTCCTGTGTATGGCCAGTAATCCAAGTTCCATTCTCCATCAGGATAGTCACCTGCTGGCTCTTCCTGCTCTTCCTCGTATTCTTCCTCTTCCCAAGGTCCTGGGGCACAAATGTCAAATCTAGCACCTGCCGACAACAACAGTCATCGGCTGAGTAACAAGTTACCCAGCGTATATACAAAATCCTGCCTAACAATATGCGAGATTTGATAACAATATATTTTAAGATTCAACATCACAAGTGAACTCACAATATTTCAAAGTGCGGAAGCATAATTAAATTTGATTCTTACACCTGATTACTCATGCTTATTTCTCTTATTTATCTTGCCTATTTTTGTTCATGAATTTATTCAACAACATGCAATTGCAATAACTTAAAATAACTCTACCCCATATATCGGGTAGAGACTAACATATACCCTACTTTCCGAGGTACCACACAATATACACATTATCCGGTGTACACGGCTTGTCTACACATTATCCGGTGTATACGGCTTGTCTACACATTATCCGGTGTATACGGCTTGTCTACACATTCGCCGGTGCATACGGCTGGTTTTGCCTTGATCATAGGCCTGTGGGTACTCGGTCAGTGCAAAACTCAATCATGCATAATGCTTGTGTCCTTGTGTACTTGCATATTACTTGTCATCTTGTTTATTCTCATGCTTGTTCATGTATAGATTTCGTGAATCCGTGTGAATGAAATAAAATACTTGTAAATCATGCATAGATTTAAACATGCAAGGGTTCTCCTAAGTGATCAATATAAAGCATAATTTGTCAAATAAAATAAGGGATAATTTTATTTACTGCGTCTAAATTTTTAATACGCATCTATAATCAAATAAGTCTCACAGGGCCTTAGTTTTCACAACACATAATGATCTCAAACAAACTTATAATAATTTCATCAATTCTAAACATCATCCCCTTCCTCCATTCTCATCATTCATACACCACAAAATCAATCTCATTCCCCTTGTTGATATAGAATAAAAAAAAAATCATAAACAACATCTTTTTCAAATAATTATCACAAGGAAATCACCACCTAAAATGTTCTCTATTCATCATATATATATTATTCATCAGATAACCAAGATCTAAAATTTTCTAACATCGTCTATAGATTTTTCAAGGGAAAATCCTGATTTAGAACATTACAAAAATCATCATATATATTTTCCATAAAAAAAATCTGGGTATAAACATCGTAAAATCATCATATATAATTTTCCATGAGAAAATCTGAGTATAAACATCATAAAATCATCATATATAATTTTCATCATAGTTTAAAACAATAAAAACATATTTACTATTGTCGTTCTTACTTTAGATCTATTTCTTCATCATATTTGTATCAATAATCCCTATATTGAGAGGAAGGAAGTCGTATTTACCTCTCACGATCTCTTCCCTACAATCAAACGTTTGCGAATGGGATGGATCTAAGCCTTTTTGTACTTTTTCCTTGCAACACCTTTGATTTCTCCTCTTGGATCTCTCCAAAACCCTTTTCTCTCACTCTCTTTAATGAGAACTCATAGGTTTTTCTTCTATTTTTCTCTCTAATAAGTTTTAGAATGATGAAATACCTAAATTCCATGAGTTAGGGTCTTTATATAGGCAATACCAGAGTTAGAAAGTGATAAGAACTGCTAAAACACTATTCACGGTTACTGTTCACGCGGTACTGTTCACGCGGTTATTGTTCATCGTATTTACAGTTTTGCCACTGTACTTTGAATGATTCTATAGAGCTCAATTCTTATCGGATTAACCTGAAATTTGAACCATAGCTACTTTAGGTCATATAGAATCTACATTAAAATTTTCATAAATTTTGGATTGCATAAAATGACCAAAATGCCCCTCTTATGATAAAGGAGATTTCGTCTATTTTTCACTTGATTAATTTATAAAACACCCTCATGCTACTTTAATTGTTCCAATTTTAAACTTATGTAATAAATTAATCATGACAACCAAGAATATTAAAATAATTGATACGAAAACCAAGAAATTAAATTTCGGGTCTCTACAGAGTGTCTCACACCCAGCAGTGTTGTCGACCAGGATGTTGATGTACGGGAGAGGGAAGTTGTCTTTAGGGCTGGCCTTGTTCAGATTCCAGTAGTCAATGCACATCTGGACTTCGCCATCCTTTTTGGGTACCGGTATAATGTTGGCTAACCATTCAGGATAAGTTGCTACTGCTAGGAAGCCTGCTTTGATCTACTTCTCTACCTCTTCTTTGAATTTTTACGACCATTCGGGCCTCATCCGTCTCAGTTTTTGCTTAACTAGTCTCATTTCAAGGTTTAGGGGTAGTCTGTGTACTACCAAAACTGGGTCCTGGTCGAGCATGTCAGCATAGGACTAGGTGAAGACGTCACTGTAGCTTTTCAGGAAGCTAATCATATATGTTCTCTGTTGTGGGCTCATGGTTGTGCCGATCTTAACAAGTTAAGGATTGTTTTCAGATCCAAGGTTAATGGTCTCGTGTCCTCGATGATAGACTGCAATATCTCTTCACTGTGTTCAAGGAGGTCCAGGATTTCTTGAGGAGGTTCCTCTTCCTGTTCTTTGTTATACTCAACTTCTGAAAGTTCAAGGAGGGTTTTAGGGATAGCCCTATCGCAGGTAATTTCCTGGCAAATCATTTAGCTTAGTTTAGTATTTTTGTTATTTTTGGTGGCTTCAGGACACTAGGCCTCTCGAGAAGAAGAGTCCATGAGATTTCGTCATCAGCCAATTTTGACATATTTATGCAAAACATGATTTCGAGTCATAATATCAATTTTTCATTGATAAAATAGATGAGTGTTGTTTTACAAAAGCTTTGACTCAATAAAAAAGAGGCTCACAGTGGCCGTCATTTGGATTTTTTGCCATGAGCAAAGAGAGAAAAGAAGAGGTAGAGGAATGGTGCTTGGTTACTGTCTGATCGAACCAACTTGTCCTGCAACTTGCTTGCCCTGGCCTTGGATGGCCTCGATGGTGAAAATCTTGGTCCATTAACAGATCAGTGGTTGGTAACTGGATAATGCTTCAACACTGTTGGAGAGGGTGCAGACCTGCTCTTTCGCTGGATCTTCCACTTCGGTAGCATCTTTGACAATTAGCTCGTCGAACATTTGTGCCTTGCTAAAAACTTCCGGATCTGGGATTCCTGAACTCGGTATTGGGTTGGGGGCCTGAGATACTGGTAACTGGTGCAAGAGGGGTGTTAGGGTAGGCTTTGAATGTCCCCACTGGGAAGGTTACAGAGATGTGGGGTCAGGGTTTTGGCTTCGCCAACCGGCTGTTCTTCTTTGTTAGTTTTGAGAGATAGTCCTCGAACTTGGGTCTGTATCCCAATCTAAATAGCACTTTGTAGTGAGGAGGTACATGTCTCTTCTTCATTCCTTGATTTTTAATTCCCAGACCTAACCCTGGCTGGTAGTTCATCTGGGCAATCATCTTGACAAATGGTGGTACTTCCAGTTGGTTTTTCTCTTCTATCTGAGCGAGAGTACTGACCCGCTCGAACTGGTATATCATAAAGCCAATGCCTTGCCCCAGCTCCTGGATATCTTCGAAGGAATTTGTCAACTCCTCTGAAGGGATCACAACCAAGTGATCATCCTGAATGAATTTAATTCTTTAATGGAGAGAGGAGGGAATGACTTTGGCCGTGTGGATCCACGGCATCCTAATGAGTAAAGTAAATGAGGCTGGCACATTCACGACTTGAAAATTTGTTCTAAACTAAGCCGGTCCAACCCCAATGATTATGTTGCTATCTCCCAAATTCTGCCTGGTCGAGTTATCAAATGCCTTGATGGTCATAGACCTCTCTTCAATTGACTGAGGTTCAGGCTCAGGCTTTGTAGTGTAGATAGTGTGCAGACGTTTAGGCCGGATCCATTGTCAACTAATACTACAGATACAGTTCTGCCTATGCATTGCACTGCAATGTAGAGAGCCCGGGTGTGATCCTTATCGTCATCCGGTATTTCTTCCTCTATAAAGGAGATGATTCTTGACTCTAACACTTGCCCCACCATGTGCCTCAGTTTCTCGGGCTTGATACTCGAAGTTACATGGGCATTGCTAAATACTTGGAGCAACTGCTTCCGGTGATGCTTGGAAGTCAGGAGAAGACCCATGATGGAGATTTGGAGTTTTACTTAACTGCTGGGTAATGTTGAATTATTCTGCTTTTTCCAAAATTTTCAGTAGAATTGCAAAGTCTACTGCCTCTTTCTCAGGGTCTGATACCCGTGCTTTCTCTATCTCTTTTTCCTTCTCTTTTGTCAGCTCAGCCATCGGTGGTTGGTATACCTGGCCAGATCGGGTGAGGTTAGCTATGCATTCACTCTCAAGGATGAGAGAGTGAGGAGTAGGTACACAGTCGCGGAGATGGGATGTAAGGGATTTTGACAGAATAGAAAGAGGTAGAGGTTTGAGCTGGTGCCGTGGGCAAGTTTACTGGGCATGGGATAGTATAGATAATCTTCTCTTTGTCTGGTTCAAGAGATGGTAGTTGTACTGGAGGTAGGATAGTTTGGATGTTTGACTAAGGGAGGGGGATTATGACAGGCAGACGGTAAGAAGGTCTGATTATGCCGTCATCCATTGTAGGTATAGTGGGTCTTGGCTATCCTGCTCTGGGCTCTTCTCACTCAATAAAATTTACTTGATTATTGTGTGGGGGCAGTGGTGCCTAGTTAATACTGGTGTTACTAGGGGCCAGTTCAACCTTTCATTCATCTAAGAGATATTGGATGACACATTTTAAGCTAGTGCAATAGTCGGTGGCATATCGGGGCCTTGGTGGAAGGTGTAATGGTGATTGGCTCTGTTGTTTTTATCTTGCTTGTTGGGTGGTAAAAGAGGGGTAGGGCCTCTTGGGGTGAGAAGACCTTGCTTGGTGAGGAAGTCTAATAGTTGACTGAGAATGTAAGGCAGTGGGGTGAAATTTTTGGGGGGACGGTTTTACCCCTGGTTCTGTCTGGCTGGACAGACGTTTTTGAGTGTTATTGTTATGGCTGAGCGACTGGAGTCAGCAATCTGATTGGTGCTACAAGAGACACCATCTATATATCCTCTTTCCTTCTTTGGTCCCTGGGACCACTATTCCTACTAACTGGAGCCGTTGTAGGGGGATCAAGCCCTAGGCTGAAGTGGATAGCTCAACTCTGGATGGCTTCAATGCGGGCACCTGTCTTGACGATAGTGCCGAAGTCTACTACTGGTAAGGTTACCATCAAGGTGCAGTAGGGCTGTTTCAGAGTACCCATGATCATGCTTGCCAATTCCTCCTTAGGGATCGGAGTTGGAATTTTTGTAGCAATCTCTCTCCATCAGGTTGCATACTCCAGGAAAGACTCACTGCTACGCTAGCTCATTTGTTCTAGCTGGCTCCTCTGAGGTCGGAGCTTCTGATTGAAAGAGTACTACTCAACAAAGATGTCCACGGCATCACGCCAAGCCTTAACCTACTGCTTATTTACTGTCATCCACCAGGCTAGGGTGTTCACTTCAGACTCTGCTGGAAGTATTAAATCAAAAGAGGCTGGTTCTTGTTATGTTGGAGCATGTCCCCCAGGTATAACTGTAGATGTTGCTTGGGGTAGCCCGTGCCATCATATTTGTCAAAGTTGGGCACTTTGAAACTTGTAGGAATAGCATCCTCAGATGAGAAATTCAGATCTTCTAGTGATAGACTGGAGCTGGGAGATGCCCCTTTCATATGTCTCATCTCTTCCTTCATCTGTTTAATTTTCTCCTACTGGTCCCGGAGGGATAATAGCATAGGTTCTAAGGAGGATGGTCTGTCCTAATCGACATGGTAAGCCTTGGGCTGCTCTCCCCCATTATATTGTTCAAAATCTACTTCTCCTCCGCCTGGTGCAAGTCCTGGGTTAGGAATGATGAATGGAATAGATTGCGGTTCTAGGCGTGGTTGTCCAGAGGATTCTCCGGTCAGGTTTCGAGTAGTAGGGTCATCAGATCGGACCCCAATTAAAATTTTCAGGGATTCCAGAACATTGTCAAGTTTTGTTTGTATGGCTGCAATGTCTTGATCATGAGACTACAAAATCTCATTTGTCCTCTACTGTAGATCTAAGGGTTCTTTCATTGATTCCGACTGGCTTTCAAGCAAAATGACACTGGGTGCCTCTTCTGTGATTGGTACTTCAGTCAGAACTACATTGAAGGCTGCTGCTTCTGCAAGAATTGCAGTCATAGAGCGAGTCATGGGTCGACTCATGCAACTAAAAATAATGCAATGACTAAACATGAATATGCATGATTTGCAGGAAATAGGATGTTTTGAAATGATTTTTCATTGATGCATGTTTGGTGAATATAGGATCCCGAAGTCAAGTGGCTGGGGCACACCGTTGAGGTCTATGATTTGCTATTTAAGGGATGTGACTTCAACCTCCATGTTGTCAATTGTCTCAATAGCGTTGAACATTCAAGATCCGAACTGGCGGATCCGGGCTGTCATCTCAACTTTTGCACAGTCTAGCTGCTCTTGGTAGAAATGCACTTGGGCTTTGATGATGGTTGTTTTTCTTGCATCGCCTCTACATCTCTTTTAAAAAGATCTGACTGTTTAGCTGCTCGAGTTGTTCGACCTGTCCTTGCATTGCTTGAAGCTCACGGTCCCGCTCTGGTTCTTGCTACCTGAATGCCTGTTGGGCTCTCCTTCTCCTAGATCTATAACTGTCTTTCCAGGAATATGTCTCTCCAAGGAACCACCATTTCAACAATGAGAATAGTTCCTTTAGATAGTACTGAAACCGGTGTAGGCAGTTCCCTAGGTATGGGCATACTGGATGGAATTGTTGGCCTCAAGGTTACAACCTTGGGTACCCCTACTAATTTTAATAATAACCCGATAATGAAATGAAAATTATGCCCATGAAAGCCATTCCAGAATTGTATTTATCTATTTAATCAATAAATGCATATTTTAAATTCACACATTGTCTTCTACATTGGGTAACATATCAAAAGTATCTCATTGGATGAGACTACTTTGTCCCTTAGGTAACATTGTAGGAAAACCATCAAATTAGTTTATAACTGATTGCTAAGGCGATATGGTTTTTCCGGTTCCTTGTAAACCTAAAATTGTTCTAAGTTAATCAGGATACATCTAGACAATGTATTCATAATAACTTACACATTGTTGGTTCCATATGATGGAGTGATGAATCACAATCACTGAGAGAAGGGTCCCTTGACTAAGATGTAGATATAAGTAAGAAGTACTTATATTGCAACTGGATCGCTCAGTGGATACCCTTAGAAATATATTGTCTTTATATTTAGAGTATTCCATTTGACAGATTATCCTTAACCTGAGAGATTAACATCTTCTCTAGTATTTTCCTATATAGCTTTGATGTAGCCAATCGTCAATGTCCAACACACCGTACTAAATACGGGCACGTTGGGTTATGTACGCTATATTAGAAGAAGTGTGTGTACGCTCAACAAGAATTCCACTACTCTTATAGAGTAATTAATATTGAGTTGATACTTTTCAAAACCGGACTTGAAAAACCCAGCGCTGGTATTATCGATGAAATGGTTTTATCGAGGAATTTATTTTCTATATAAAAGAAATATTATTAATATTATTATTTCTTTTAAGGAATTTCTAAAATGTTTTGAAAGTCCAAGTTTGACTAAAAGTATCAAAGAGAATGGGATCTCAATATAAGCCAAGGATTAAAGACAATATTAGATATTGTCCCGTAAGCTTATAACAACATTGGAAGAGGAAGGACGTATCTGTAAATAAATCTTGAGATAGAAATACCTGCAAGGAATTCTCTATTTTCTGGTGGTTATTCACATTGTGTTAATGGACATTAATTGTGATTGGTGGAAGTCCAGTGATATAGATGACATTCTATAATCCTAATGGAGTATAGGAAAGGTGTTTCCTAGTAACAGTGCTTTAACCAAAAGGTTAAAGCACTTTCTTAAAGTATTTAATTTAATTACTTATTAAATTAATTAATTTATCTAAGTAATCACTATATGGTATAGTGAAGCTCTAAAAGGTGGAATCACATTAGATGTGAAAAACCGAACGGGTAGGACCCATTGGGGATTATTTGAAAAGAATAATTAAAGTGACCAATAGGGGTTTAGAACCCTTAGTGGCGTGTGGGGTGGGACCCACCTAGGGTGGGACGCCCACTCCATGAGAAAATAATAATTGTTATTATTTTAATTAGTTTCTAATAACTAATATCCTTATTGGATAAGGTTATTTAGTTAGTTAGAGTTAGTTACTAATTAAAGATTCCTTGTTGGACAAGGATTCTATTAGTTTCTTGCTAATCAAGATATCCTAATTGGATTAGGATAATGATTGGTTAGTTAGTAATGGATAAGGTTAGTTTCTATTGATGATTAATCCTAATTAATTAGGAGAAATCAAGCATAAAAACAAATTGAGGAAACCTAATTGGATTAGGAATTCTAATTGGATTAGGATAAGTTTTGAGAGAATCCTAAATGGATTAAGATAAGGATGAGATCCAAGAAGGAACTCTATATATAGGTCGACGCCCACCCTATAGAGATCACTCCAATCTCATGCCCCCTCTCCTCTCCTCAAAGTTCACGCCCTCCCCTCTCTCTCCTTGAGGTGTACGGTCACACCCCTCTCTCTCTTCTTTTGTCTTCTGTATTGGATCTTGAGCAAAAGAAAGAATTCATCTTGTTCATCAAGAAAGGTTCTTGATCAATAAAGATTGGATCGTTATTTCAGGATCCTAGAGCTGAAAATTTGAAAGGGCCATTAGCTTCCATTCAAGAAAGCTTTAAAGAAAAAGAAGGTCCATGTGGATTGCGAAGGAGACTTGGCACTTGTGAAGTTTTGCCGGTATCACTTCTATCGTGGATTTGACTTAACAATTTCAATGTCGCAAAAGTAATTGTGATTTTTACTCTCATTGAATAAAATCATTTAGAATCTTAGTAAGATCTTGGGATTCAATGTATGCCCCCCAAGAACTGTTTTTCTAAAATTAAAAAGTGGCATGCTATCAGTGGTATCAGAGCATTGGCTATGCTTCTCTTTGATTTTAGGGCATAACCAATTTTTTATTAAATCATATTACCCTCCCTATGAATTTCGGCCACCCCTATTAATGAATCTTGATTATGAGATAATCACTAATAGGGTTAAGGGGTCCCCTTGTTATTATTGAGGGAATAAAAATTAAGCCCCTAGAAATTAGTGATATACTAATTTCAAGTTTGGATGATTCCAAAACCTCTCGAAATTTTAATAGGGATGGGTATATATAGATAAATAAATTTGGTTAAAGGCCTTAAGGATTTAGTGATACTTATTAGTATTAAATTAAATTGTTTAATTTATTCTGAGAGCCCAGGGCTAGTATAAATAAAGTATATAATATTTATCATGATAAATAATTATTATTTTATGTGTTGGATGGGTTCCACTAATCATACCTCCTTCTCTTTCTTCTCCCCTCCCCTTTTTCTTATTTTTAGAATAGGGTTGCTGATTTATGGTGGACTAAATCAACCGAAGGAGATGCCCAGAGAATGATTATAAGATAGCGAATTGTAGTAGGGCTTTATTTAATTCCCCTGTTGTAATTAAATAAGGTCGTATGATTTTTGTGAACCCATTGTGAGATTATAATATGATTATAATTATTATATTATTATTCATGTGATGATTAATAGTATTTCCTTTAACCCGGAAGCTGTGATAATTATGATTATCATTTTTATGATAATATAGGATAATTGGATTTTATTTCTTTTAATGGATTGTGTTTAATCGATCGGTCATAAGCACCGATCGCTCGGTCCCCGTGTTTTGCAAAAATTTTTGTAAGGGCATTTTTATCTTTTGGGCGTTAAACCCTTACCCATAAAGGCTTGCTCGACCATTTCAACCCTCATTCACTACACTTAGAACATTTAGAGAGAAAAGGGAGGAGAAGAAGAGGGTTTTCACCTAGGGTTTCCATTGGAGAAGGAATCAAAGGGTTTGACAACCCTAAATCATCCTCAAACTTGGATTGCTTCAAGTTCAAGGCTCAAGCTCATGGGGGATCTCGTTCTGAAGCTAAGGCAGCATTCTCCAAGGTATTTCAAGAGGGTTTTCTTCCCCAAACCAAGTCTCCCTCAAGAAAAGGTTTCCTCCTTTCAAGTTGGAGCTCAAATCAAGGTTCCTACCAAGATCAAGCCTTGATCTAAGGTTAGTACACCCTACTAACTTTCCCTAGCAATAATCTAGGTTTTCTATTGTAAATGGTGATTATTTATAGTATGCTTTCCTTCCCTATGCATTGTATTAACTCAACAAATATAAATAAGATAAGGGAAATGGAATGGATGTGTGGATGGGAGATTGGATGTGGCGATTGGATGCCGAATGTGTGATGTATGATATGTGTGGGTTGTGAGTTGGAAATGGAGGATGGGCATTGTACAAATAACAAACTTACTCTTGTGTGATTGGATGGAAAATATGCAATTAAAATAAGGAGATGAACTACTAAGGAACAATGTATGTGATGTGTGTGACGAAATGCCTAAACTATGAAATAATGAGTTAAATGAAGAAATGAAAAGGGGCCTTATGCATTTATTCTCATGAATGATGAATGGATTTAAATACCATGTTGATTACTCAAATTCTCATGTGCATATATTGTGAATTGCATGGTGATGTCATATCTCTCTTATTATCCTTATTCTACGATTGTCACGATTGACACGTACACGAGCACGCTTGATAGAATGAACCGAGATTTCAAGAACATATGCATATAATAACCAACAAGAAAATATTGCATGTCAAGGAGGTTGGTAGCCCTGGGACATTTGGGTACTAGCCTCTGGCTCACAAGAAAACCCCTAAAACACCTATTGTCAAGGAGGTTGGTAGCCCAGGGAGATACTGGTACTAGCCTCTGGCTGACAAGAAAACTAAACAAGTAATAAAAATCACATATTGTCAAGGAGGTTGGTAGCCTAGGGACATTCAGGTACTAACCTCTGGCTCACAAGAAAACCATATATCAAGGAGGTTGGCAGCCCAGGGGGGGATTTGGGTGCTAGCCTCTGGCTCACAAGTTACAAGATGCAAGGTTACAAGATGATGAAAAGACATTCATGCATGAACGCATACATGATTTCTACAAGGCATACCGAGACATGGAAACGAGTTTTCAAGCATGAGTTTTATCGGTGTTTTTGCATTCATGCAAGTACATCAAGATGATAATATTGCTCCATGTTTAATATTGTTTAATTCTATGATTTTACTATTGCCTGGAATTGATGATTGGTATTGTACTACTCCTTGCGTGTTTATTATTGTTATGGATAGCTAGAAGCTTGGACTCATTGAGTATTTCATGCTCAGCCGTACTTTCATGTCGGCAGGTACTGAGGGAGCCCTCGACCCAGAGCCTTGGGTCGAGGAAGAGTATATCGAGGAGAGAGAGCCGTCTATCCCACTGCAGTCTCAGGTGGACCGAGACCTTGACGTGTGGCCATACCTCGACTATTGTTGAGGGGAGAGTACGAGAGGGTCCTTTATGTATTTTGGCATTTTGATAGGTGGGTCTGTCCACCTTAGACTTAGACATGTTTGTATATATGTTAACTTGGAATACTATGTTGGAAATCTTAGAAGAAAAGAAAAAGTTAGTCTACGCTTCAGCATTTATGTTTAGCTTCCGTGCTCTGATTATCATTGCTTTAGTACTGTAATTATCTTGTGCATGACAGGATGGTTTGGCAGGTACGTATAGTCACACCTAAAGTATCCCTAAACTCCTAGGGGGTATTTTGGGGCGCGACAGATAATCTTATTATCAAAAATTTTCATAATTCAATTATGAATATTTGGATAATGATATGATCATTCATGTTTATATTTGTTCCCTTCAAGAAAAATATTATGTGATAATAAATGAGATTATTAATCCTAAGGCCTTTCATTATCAATAAAGACTAGGAATTAATTAGCTTGAGTCTTGTTTCTCTGATAGGAGTCCGACATAATTCAATCTAAATTAAACTCCTAGTGCATTATTTCTATTGTAGATAGGATTGTATATAACCTGATAGGAAGTGTCAACTAGCATAGGGGCACATCCCTACTTGATCATAGACAACCGAGAATAATGGGTTTCACTTAAACAAGGAAATATGACGGCTAAAATAGTGACAGTCATGTTGTCCTCGTAGGTCGCAAGAAAATTTGGAATCACTGATTTACATAAGGAGTTATACATGAGATGCTCAGTGATGGATGGTTACTAGCCACCTTGTAGTGTATGTGTGGTACTATCCTAGCATGGAAGATTACATGTGTGTTATGAGGATCCCAATACTCATTTGGAATAAAAGGTTTATTCCCTAATTTCATATACTGAAGGGAATGATGAAATTTGTAGAAAGATGAGAGGATCATCAAATCTTAAAATCCCAAAAATCTGATAAATATATGTTTGAAAATAAATGTAATAATTTATGCTTATTTTATTATGTAGATAAACCATGAATCCGCTTTCCAAGATTCTAGAAGAGAATTGGTTGACTGGTCCAAATTTTGTGGACTGGAAAAGAAACCTTAACATGGTGCTTATCTCTCAAAAGATAGCTTATGTCCTCACATCCGACTATCCATAATTTGATGAGGCAGTTGAGAAAGCCTCAAAGTGGCATGAGTAAAATAGTTTAGCCAAATGCTACATGCTTGTATCCATGTCGAATGTCCTTCAGCAACAGCACGAGGGTTTTGCTATAGCTAAAGACATATTGACTAATCTCAGGGAGATGTTTGGGGAACAAAATAGAACTGCTAGGCAGTTAGCAATGAAAGGACTGATGGGGACCAAGATGTCTAATGATAGCCCAATCTGGGAGCATGTTGTGAAGATGATGGGGTTCATTAATGAGCTATTGACCCTTGGAGTTGATCTTGATCAACAGAGTCAAACGGATGCGATCCTGAACTCTCTCCCAGAATCTTTTTTTGCTTTTGTGTTGAATTTCAGCATGAAAAAATTGGAGACTTCTCTGCCAGAGCTCCTAAACATGTTGCAAGGAGCTGAGGACCTTATGAAGCGTACTAAGCTCTATATAAATGTGGTAGAGGGAGTTGGACCTTCAAGGCCCAAGCCTAAGGGCAAAGGCCAGAAAAAGAAGTTCAATTTCTCTAGTTTCCTCAAAGGCAAGAAGGGTAAGAACAAGAACAAGAAAGCTTCTGAGAAAAAGGACAAGGAAAAGAATCAGAATGTCTGCTTCTATTACAAGAAACCAGGTCACTGGAAGAGGAATTACAAAGTTTACTTAGCATCCCTCAAAGACAAACCTTTATAAGGTATGTCAGAATCTTTCATCATTGAATCTAATTTCATTATTGGTTCCTCAAACTCTTAGTGTGTAGATAGTGGATCTACCTCACATATTTGTAATATGTTACAGGGGTTTCAGGAGAGCAGAAAGCTCAGTGATGGGGAAGTCATGATAAGGATAGGAACGGAAGCAAGTGTTGCTGCGATCGCCATCAGAACTTATATTTTAGAATTTTCTTTTAATAGGATCTTAGTTTTAAAAGACTGGTTATATATGTCAGACATGCGCAGAAATTTGATTTCTATTTCTAGTTTAATCTATAATGGTTATTCAGTGAATTTTGATACTAATGTAGTTATCAAATACAATAATAGCTTTATTGTTTTCGACACATTATCTAATGGTCTTTATTATCTTGATCCTATAAGCAATTCTGTAAATAACATTGAGGATAAAGAGTCCACCAGTGTGACACCTCAGAAAAGAGGTAGAGAGTCTGTGAATCCAACATACTTATGGCATCTCAGATTAGGCCATATCAATTTGGATAGGTGCAACAGATTGGTAAAGGATGGTCCTTTAAACCATTTACATGTTAAACCTTATCCAACTTGTGAACCTTGTTCGCAAGGTAAAATGACCAACAGGCCATTTACAGGCAAACCTATGAGACCACAAATATATTGGAATTAATTCACACTGATGTATGTGGACCCATGAATCATTCAGCCAGAGGTGGCTTTGTCTACTTCATTACATTCACAGATGATTTTTCTAGATTTGGTTTCATATATCTAATGAAACAGAAGTCGGAATCTTTTGAAAAGTTCAAAGAATTCTGGAGTGAAGTAGAAAAGCAATCAGATAAATGTATTAAAACTCTCAGATCTGACCGAGGAGGAGAGTATCTCTCGAATGAGTTCATGGATTATCATAGAGATAATAGAATTTTATCCCAATGGACTCCCCCAAGAACACCCTAGCTTAATGGTGTTTCAGAAAGAAGAAATCAAACCCTATTGGATATGGTCCGTTCAATGATGAATAATACTGATTTGCCAATATCTTTTTGGGGATATGCATTAAAGACTGCAATATATCTATTGAATAAGGTACCTTCTAAGTCTGTTTCCAAAACTCCATTTGAGCTATGGAATGGGCGAATGCCTAGTCTGAAGCATGTCTGGATATAGGGTTGTCCAATTCATGTGTGAAAGCAGAACTTCGAAAAGTTGGAAAGTAGGACTGAGAAGTGTCTATTTATAGGATACCCAAAAGAAACTCTTGGATATTATTTCTATAATCCTAGCAAACAAAAGGTGTTTGTAAGCAGGAATACCATTTTTCTAGGAGAGGATATGATCCTTAATAGAAAATATGGATTTAGAATTGATCTTAAGGAGCAAAGTCAGGATAAAGTTACTATGGTTAATCCTATCTTAATTGAACCTTTAAATACACAACAGCCTAAGAGAAGTATAAGGATCAGTTGACCTCCAGATAGATTGTCTTCTCAGCATGAGGTATATTCTATGGAGTCAAATTCCTTAGACGATAATCTTTACACTTATCAAGAAGCAATATGTGATACTGATTCTAATAATTGGCTTAAGGCTATGGAATCTGAACTGGACTCCATGTACTCGAATGGTGTCTGGACCCTAGTTGAAAAGCCTGAGGGAATTAGACTCATTGGGTGCAAATGGATCTATGAGAGGAAACGTGGATCCGATGAAAAAGTAGAGACCTTTAAAGCAAGGCTTGTGGCGAAAGGGTATAGTCAAAGAGCTGGTATCGACTATGAGTAAAAATTTTCACCAGTAGCAATACTAAAGTCCATCAAAATTCTGTTATCAATTGTAGCTTTGTATGATTATGAAATATGGTAGATGGATGTCAAAACCGCTTTCTTGAATGGAAACATTCAAGAGGATATTTATATGAACCAACCCGAAGGTTTTGAACTCCATGGTCCAAATAATAAAGTCTGCAAATTGATAAAATCCATTTATGGCCTTAAGCAAGCTTCTCGAAGTTGGAATATCCATTTTGATGAATCAATCAAATTGTTTGGTTTTCAACAAAACATGGATGAGGCATGTGTGTACAAGAAGGTCAGTGAGAGTGTAATAACTTTCCTAGTTCTTTATGTAGATGATATTCTACTCATTGGGAATGATGTAGGAATGTTATCAATGGTTAAAATTTGGTTGTCATATAACTTTGTAATGAAAGACCTCGGTGAGACATCCTATATTCTTGGTCTTAAATTGTTTAGAGATTAAAAGAAAAGGATGTTGGGATTGTCCCAAGTCAATTATATTGACAAGATCTTGCGCAAATATAACATGGAAAATTCCAAGAAAGGGTTTTTACCCTTTAGGCATGGAATTAGTCTCTCCAAATCAAAGTCTCCAAAGACTGATGATGAAAGAGAGCAGATGAGACATATCCCATATGCATCTGCAGTGGAAAGTCTCATGATGCTATGTTGTGCACAAGACCTGATATTTGTCACGTAGTGACTATCATGAGTAGATATCAATCAAATCTAGGTCCTGAGCATTGGACAGCAGTTAAGCACATTTTCAAGTATTTGAGGAGGACAATGCCCCACTATTTGGTTTACAGTGGAGAAGACCTGACTGTTGTAGGGTACACAGATTCAGATTTTCAGACAGATGTTGATGATAGAAAGTCCACCTCAAGATTTGTCCTTACTCTTGGGAAATGAGCATTTAATTGGACGAGTTGCAAGCAATCAACAACTATTGACTCAACAACTGAAGCTGGATATATTGCTGCATGTGATACTACAAAGGAAGCAGTGTGGATAAAGAAGTTCATTCTTGAACTTAGTGTTGTCTCCTCGATTGAATCTCTTATCACACTTTATTGTGATAATAGTGGTGTTGTAGCTCAAGCCATAGAGCCAAGAGCACATCAGAAGACTAAGTACATTGAAAGGAGATTCCATCTGATTCGAGACATTGTTAAGAGAGGAGACATTAAGTTATCCAAGATTGCGTCAGTGGATAACGTGGCGGACCCATTTACTAAAGCACTACCTCAGAAGATGTTTGAGAAACATCTAGATTCGATGGGTATTAGATACATAGGAGATTGGCTTTGAGTGCAAGTGGGAGATTGTTAGACATATATGCCCACGAAAGCCATTCCGAAATTGTATTTATCTATTTACTCAATAAATGCATATTTTACATTCACACATTGTCTTTTACATTGGGTAACATATCAAAAGTATCTCATTTGATGAGACTACTTTGTCCCTTAGGTAACATTATAGGAAAACCATCCAATTAGTTGATAACTGATTGCTAAGGAGATATGGTTTTTTCGGTTCCTTGTAGACCTAAATTTTTTCTAAGTTAATTAGGATACATCTAGACAATGTATTCCTAATAACTTACACATTGTTAGTTCCATATGATGGAGTGATGAATCTCAATCACTGAGAGAAGGGTCTCTTGACTAAGATGTGGATATAAGTAAGAAGTACTTATATTGCAACTGGATCGCTCAGTGGATACCCTTAGAAATATACTGTCTTTATATTTAGGGTAGTCCATTTGACAGATTGTCCTTAACCTGAGAGGTCGACATCTTCTCTAGTATTTGCCTATATAGCTTTGATGCAGCCAATCATCAATGTCCAACACACCGGACTAAATACGGGCTCGTTGGGTTCTGTACACTATATTAGAAGAAGTGTGTGCACGCTCAACAAGGATTCCACTACTCTTACAGAGTAGTTGATATTGAGTTGATACTTGTCAAAACCGGACTTGAAAAACCCAGCACTGGTATTTATGGATGAAATGGTTTTATCGAGGAATTTATTTTCTATATAAAAGTAATGTAATTAATATTATTATTTCTTTTAAAGAATTTCTAAAATGTTTTGAAAGTCCAAGTTTGACTAAAAATATCAAAGAGAATGGGTTCTCAATATAAGCTAGGGATTAAAGATAGTATTAGATATTGTTCCGTAAGCTTATAACAATATTGGAAGTGGAAGGATGCATCTGTAAATAAATCTTGAGATAGAAATACATACAAGTAATTCTCTATTTTCTGGAGGTTAATCACATTGTGTTAATGGACATTAATTGTGATTGGTGGAAGTCCAAGGATATAGATGACATTATATAATCCTAATAGAGTATAGGAAAGGTGTTTCCTAGTAACAATGCCTTAACCAAGAGGTTGGGTACTTGGTCCCACAACCGGAAATAGGAGATCCCTTTAAATCCCACACACAAGGACTTTCTTAAAGTATTTAATTTAATTATTTATTAAATTAATTAATTTCTCTAAGTAATCACTATATGGTATGGTGAAGCTCTAAAAAGTGGAATCACATTGATGTGAAAAACCAAATAGGTAGGACCCATTGAGGATTATTTTAAAAGAATAATTAAAGTGACCAATAGGGGTTTAGAACCCTTAGGGGCGTGTGGGGTGGGACCCACCTAGGGTGGGATGCCCACTCCATGAGGAAATAATAATTGTTATTATTTTAATTAGTTTCTAATAACTAATATCATTATTGGATAAGGTTAGTTAGTTCCTTGTTGGACAAGGATTCTATTAGTTTCTTGCTAATCAAGAAATCCTAATCGAATTAGGACAATGATTGCTTAGTTACTAATGGATAAGGTTAGTTTCTATTAATAATTAATTCTAATTAATTAGGAAAAATCAAGAATAGAAACAAATTGAGGAAACCTAATTGGATTAGGAATTCTAATTGGAATAGGATAAGTTTTGAGGGAATCTTAAATGGATTAAGGTAAGGATGAGATCCAAGAAGGAACTCTATATATAGGTAGATGTTCACCCTATAGAGATCACTCCAATCTCACACCCCCTCTCCTCTCCTCAAAGTTCACACCCTCCCCTCTCTCTCCTTTAGGTGTACGGTCACACCCCTCTCTCTTCTTTTGTCGTCTTGATTGGATCTTGAGCAAAAGCAAGAATTCATCTTGTTCATCAAGAAAGGTTCTTGATCAATAAAGATTGGATCGTTATTTCAAGATCCTAGAGCTAGAAATATGGAAGGGCCATTAGCTTCCATTAGAGAAAACCTTAAAGAAAAAAAAGGTCCGTGTGGATTACGAAGAAGACTTGGCACTTGTGAAGTTTTGTCGTTATCTCTTCTATCGTGGATTTGACTTAACAATTTCAAAGTCGTAAAGGTAATTGTGATTTTTACTCTCATTGAATAAAATCAATTAGTATCTTAGTCAGATCTTGGGATTCGATGTATGCTCCCCAAGAACTATTTTTCTAAAATTAAAAAGATGGATACTTTCATCCTCTACGACAAAATTGAGGGTTCTATCATTGATTCTGACTGGCTTTCAAGCAAAGCGACACTGGGTACCTCTTCTGTGATTGGTACTTTAGTCAGAACTACATCGAAGGATGCTGCTTCTGCGAGAATAACAGTCATAGAATGAGTCATCGGTCGACTCATGCAACTGAAAAGAATGCAACGGCTAAACATGAATATGCATTATTTGCAAGAAATAGGATGTTTCGAAATGATTTTTCATTGATTCATATTCGGTGAGTACAAGACTGTGTGACACAAGAAAAGAAAAAAACACTTGATCCTAGGCAGGTCCTTCAGGGATTGTGAAGTCAAGTGGCCGGGGCACACCGTTGAGGTCCATGATTTGCTATTAGAGGGATGTGACTTCAACCTCCATGTTGTCAATTGTCTCAGTAGTGTTGAACATTTGAGATCCGAACTGGCAGATCTGGGCGGTCATCTCAACTTTTGCACAGCCTAGCTGCTCTTGGTAAAAATGCAGTTGAGCTTTGATGATGGTTGTTTCTCTGGCATCGCCTCTATGTCTCTTTTAAAAAGATCAGATTGCCTAGCTGCTGGAGTTGTTCGACCTGTCTTTGCATTGCTTAAAGCTCGTGGTCCCGCTTTGCTTCCTACTGCCAAAATGCCTGTTGGGCTCTCCTTAGCCTTTTCTCCTTCTCCTGGATCTGTAACTGTCTTTCAAGGAATATGTCTCTCTAAGGAACCACCATTTCAGCTATGGGAATAGTTCCTTTAGATTGTACTGATATCGGTGTAGGCAGTTCCCTAGGTATGGGTGGGCATACTAGATGGAATTGTTAGCCTCAAGGTTACAACCTTGGGTACCCCTACTAATTTTGATAATAACACGGTAATGAAATGAAAATTATGGTACCAATAAATGTGTTCAAGTGCTTAAGTATTTCAGTTTTTTAAGAAAGCAAGCACTCCTATCATGGCAAAAGGATGGAAATTATCCAAGAGCAAGTTCAACTCCAGTATAAAAATTGAAGATCCAAGTTAAGACCATAGTCCAAGTCGAGTCCTTTAAAGACAAAGACAAATCATCAAGAAGCAAAATCATCTCTCAAGAAGCCTCAAATGTAATTTCATTTTATTTTGAAAGTACCTAGGACTATATAAGTAGTCCTCAAAAATATGATACGTTGAATGCTCAAAGATCATAGATTGACCATAGGAGCCTAGGACATTTTTTGATCATCATGCTAAGGTCCTAAGGATTCATAAAATCATGTTAAATCGTAGCTAATTGACCTAGGAATTCATTCTCATCTCTTTGGTTTGATGCAACACAGAATTCAAAAAATTTGTTTAGAATTCGTCAACGAAATCTCAGAGCAATCTGAATCCGGCAACGAATTGAGGATAGTAAATGACAATTTGGTTATTGTCTTAAGATTCAGCGACGAATTCTCAAGTCCATCTGAATTCAGCGACGAACTGTCAATAGAAAATCAATCATTTATTTTCTATCTTAGAATTCGGCGACGAATTCAAATGGAAACTCCACTTCGTCGACGAATTGAAGCCTGGAGCAGAAAAATTGTTATAATGGCTAGTTTTCAACGGCCTGAAACGCATTTAATGCTTCATCAACGACTATATTAGATCAAGTGGTATAAAAGGAGTTCATTTATGAACTAAATACAACTTTTGATAAGTGCAATAACTCCTATTAATTACTCATTCATTGCTTTTGATTTCTCACTCACTCACATACGTAGAAATCCTCAAAATTCATTCTTGAGCTATTCAACTCCATTCATTTTTTAGTGATTTCATTAGAGCTTGTACTCAACTCTTATTCAGCTCATTTCAGGAGGTTTTATTTCAGATTTCTAAATCCAAACTTATTTATTGAGGTTAGACAAGAATCTTGGATTCTTACACTGAAGCTACTGCTTCAATTTTAGCAAGAGAGAGAAGTGCTCTTGCAAGGTTTTAATTCAGCCTAAAGGAGAGTTTGTAAAGGTTGCATCTCGACCTGTAAAAGAGATTGTAAAGGTTTGGGCTCCACTAGTGAAGGAGTCTATGTGATTAAAGGAATCGTGGTGAATCCTCTAGCTAGACAAGCTTGAGGCGGGGAGTAGGCTAGATTGCTGAATCTCGTGAACAAACTTTGGTGTTTGATCTTCAAACTCTACTCCTTTTCATTCAGCATTTTCCTTATTATCTTCTAATTTACAAACTAGTTTAAATTCCGTAATAAACTTAGACTCTAAATTTTTAAATCTGCAATAGACCCTATTCATCCCTCCTTTAGGGTCATTACTTGGCTAACAGGAATGTTAGGGTCTTCCACCCAAAGGAGGTATGCTGAATCAATAGGTGGTCTTGCTGTAACCACAAAGTATGGCCACTGATCTCTTCTGGAGCTTTGCCAATCTTCTTGGAAGCATCGAGTGAGGTATTCAGAGTGCACAGTGAAGTCAACAAAATCATTTCCCAGCTTATCTCTTACCCCGCTGAGGGAGTCCAAACTTATAAAGGACTCGAAGTGGTACATATGGTGCTGAGCCAGTTAGACCAGTGAGAATCATGTATCGTCTTCCTGCTATGATGACACCAGGTAGCTTTTTCAGGATTAGTTACTAGCATCTCTATATGATCTGCTCCTTTGTCAGGCTTTGGAAAAGCAGGTAAAGAGTTCTGACATCTGTAGACACAATCTGACCCTGATTCTGAGAAATCTTCCTGGATAGACTATAAGCTTCGCGGAGATCGGCGGGCACTGGAATGATTGAAGGCAGGTGTCCTACTAACCATAGGTACAACAGGAGTGCACTGGCATGGAAGATACCCCTTCGGTAGTTTACAGCTTGGTTGAGAGCCCTGAGAAACTCTGCAAGGGTGATTGGGACAAATGTTCCTGAGCTGCGCATGTCCTCGATAACTCCTACCAGTACTGAGTCGGCGAGGGTGCGGTACTTCGGGAAGACCAACTAAGACATGACTTTCAGTTCAACGGCATTGAGACCAGGTAGTTCCACTGTTATGGTGCTAGGATTCTACTTGCGGCTGTATTAATTCTCGAAATAGCTTACGGTTATCTGATTGTAAGAGCCATGAGGACCGTGTTGCAAGTAGGTAGGCTTGATATGTAAAAAAATTGAGAGGTATGTCTGGTATATTATCTTGTAGCGTGGTATTATGGCTTTGTCATCCATGGTTAAGCCCAAAATGTGCTGGAATTCTTCCAAAGTTGGACATACTTCGTTCTTACCAAAACGAAAAACCATGTACGATGGATTCCAACTCTAGATAGCAGTATTTATGAGGTGCCAGTTTGGTTTAACCATAGACAAGTCTATGATGGACCCCATTTTGTAGTACTGAGCCCAAGTGAAATGCTGACTAGGAGTGAGGGTTTCAATTATTTTCTGGAGGCTATCATCACATGCCGCCTAAGAGGTCAAATGCACAGGCTGTAGCGGTTGCCCAACTGACTTAACCATCCCTAAAGGTCTTGCGATCTACCTAGACAAAGACAGACTCTATGTGAGTGTACTTTGTATGTAGATGTAAATGCAAAGATGCTAATAATGATGGTTTTATATTTTTTGATTTTTTTGGGTGTGACAAGGCATATGTGGCAATCGGACAGAGGTCCGGTATGCTTTACCCAGGTTGTTGGGAACCAAGAACCTATCAGGTCAAGGCTAGGGATAGGCCCAGACCTTGCCTGGGATTTGAACCCCATATGTGATTTCATGACATAGGGTTGGATGTGTTTTATTACAAGCACAAGTATGGCTCATTACATACTCCTGGGTGGGTGCTTACTAAGGTAAGAGTGCCCTGATAGTCAACCATAATTGGAGACAGGTATATGGTATAAACATGTTAGGGTTTAAAGTATCCCTCCAGGTGGGCTGCTTGTAGACTATACCATATCTTATTCTATATGCTGAATGTTGGGGTAATGTAGGTGTTCCTAAAAGGATTAGGGTCACTTAACACCGTATATACGACTCCCCGGTATAGAACATACCTGAAAAGGGACGATTGGTATAAGCAGGAGCATTTAGAATCATTCCCTGAGGATAATCATCCAACAAGCGTAATTCCGTAAACCTCCAAGACTGTTAAGCTTCTGACACTGAGAATAATCATCCAACAGCCATAAGCATAATAAGTCTGTCTACTGGGTTTTCATGAGTCATTACACTACTATGATATGTATGATATACACAGTACAAAAATACACCCAATGAGATGAAAGAATTAGTATTAGGCTAAATACTTAGGCATTTGAATAATTTTGAGATTTATTTGACTTAAACCTAGGTTCTAAGTTGAAATTTTAAAAAAAATCTCCAGTAGAGTCACCAGAGCTGTGAGCACGGATTTTGTTACCCACTCACTAAGGTTGTTTGAGAGATTTAAAGTCGCCACTTATTAATTCTAAGGGATAAGTCTTAGATATAGATAAGGTCTTTATGGTCTACGTGAGAGTCTAGGTAAGAGGTTCGATTAAGTCCCAGGGAAGGTGTTAAGCACCCTGGGACCCCCATTTTGTAATGGTTACCTACTCCCTAGGTATAAATCAAGTTAAAATCAAATTTTGATCAAATGCCTAAGTGTTTAAGTTATACTAATCTAAGAAAAGGGAAAATCCTAACTAGGGTCGAACCCGGTTGGGTTGCCTACTTACTCACAAAGAGTGAGATCAGACCGAGCGTAGTTCTGGCACATGAGCCCATGCCAAGGCTAGGGGGAGTGTGTGTGTGCATCGAATTTATTAAGGTTAACCCAGAGGCTAGGGTTGCACCAAAGTGGCTTAGGATTAGCCCAGAGGCTAAGGGAATGCACGGAGTGGCTAGGGTGGTCTAACCATGGTCAAGTATGTTAACCAAGGCAAAGGGGGAAGTCTAATTTGTTACTTCTAACATTTTCTAGATTCTTAACCAAGTGGATGCTTAACTATGGTTAAGAGAATTAACTAGGATTAAGTTTAACCCTAGTTAAGGTCCAAGGCATGTCCGAATACAGAACTGGGGCCCATAAGCCAAAGTAGGGCTTAGAATGGCCTCCTAGTTGGTCTAGGTTCTGTGCTAGGCCCACAACACAAGAAAAACAAGCATCAGCGGTAATAACAGTACCACCAATTTCATTTCTTCACAGAATGGAATTGGCGGTAATGAAATTACTGCCATTCTCACTGTTTTGTGGAGAATGGATTTATAGCCAAGGGGGAAGGTTGGTGATGGCCTCGGAGGGTTTAGGGACCCTTAGACAACTTCGGGGGACCAATTTGGGCCTTGGGCCTGGACTGGAAGTGGGCCCAGTAGTAGGCTCTGGCCAAAAAGAAAAAGATCCTAGAATGGCGGTAGACTGTTTACCGTCATTCTGGTATTTTCCAGGTGTCTAAAGGATTATCCCTAGTTAGGGGGTTAGGGGGGCCTGAGTTAGGGCAGGTGATGACCCTGGAGGGTATAGAGACCCTAGGGCAAGGTCTGGGCCTCAGGGAGGCCACGGGCCTAGTCTGGGAGTGGGCCCAACAAAGGGGCTTAACCTAGGAAGAATAAAATCCCTGAATGTCGATAAAGTATCTTCCGCCATTCTGGGTCTTTTCAAGATCTTAAAAAAATTGTCATGGCCTTGGTGCATGGAGGCTTGGTGCAGGTTAGGGATGTTAGGGGAGGTTCTCAGGGAGAAAAACCAGGCCCTGGAATGGACTAGGGCCCAACAAAATTGGCGCATAGGCCACTGTTCTGGTGAGGACCCAGAATGGCAGTACTGAGATTACCGTCATTCTGGGTTTCTTCTAGATTTGATGATGTACCCCCATAGCAGTGCACCACAGCCACCCCAGGTCTTTCCTCATTGTCGCACCATAAAATACCCCCTAAGAGTTAAGGGATACTTTAGGTGTGACTATACTTAACCTGGCAAACCATCCTATAATGAACAAGGCATAACGTAATAAAATGAAATGTGATATAGAGAGCGGAAGCTTAAAATAATGCAGAAGCGTAAGTAATTTTTTTCTTTTCTATACATGGTCTGTATTCCAAGTTTGTACAATACAAAATAAGAGTAGACATGCCTACTCATCAAAATACAAAATGTAATATCTCTCTCTCTCAGTGGTCACCTTGATAGGACCAATAGTCTAAGTCTCTTACCTCCACCTGAGGCTCTACTACCAGCTCCTCATAAGGCTCCTCCTCGTCATAGTCTTCCTCTATCTAAGGACCCGGAGCACAGATGTTAAAGGGAACATGTGTACCTACTGACATAAAATGTGTGACTGGGCATAGAATACTCAGCGTATCCATAGTACTAGCTAACAATGTTATGACAACAATAATATCACATGCGAGTAATTAAAAGAATTACAGTTCATAAATCATGCTTAAAACCAATATAAACATTCATTCGTCAAATCTTATCTTTTGTGGGTGTAGACCTGGGATTTTAACCCCACTCCCGATTAGGATTGAACCCGAGGAGGAATGGTGCTAAAAATGCTGAAAAGAGAGAATAGCCACCTATTTAGATTGTGAGGGTAAATAGGGTCCCTTAAAAAGTTAGATAAGGCTTTGGTCTGGAAATGGAGTTCAAGGTAAGAATTCATTTGAGTTAGGGGAAGGTCTTAGGCACCCCTAAACTCCCATCCAGAGATGGTTACCTACTCCCTAAGTCTGAATTAAAGTGGGGGAAACCATAATAGAAGCTTGAAATTTTATTTATATGCTAAGTAGATATCATATTGACAGTAATATACAAGTTGAAATAAGTAGAGAAAGGATAGGAGCTCTATCCTAGGTGAGCTGAACCCGATCAGGGTTGCCTATGTATCCACTATTAGTGGAATCAAACTACACGTGGTTCCAGAAGGGTAGTTGATGGTTTGATTTATTTGTTTGGATTGTGGGTGTTTGATAGACTAAGATTTGTCTTTGGATGTTAAGGTATTTTTAAATGGTTTGGGCTCCTATTCCAGAGCGTTTAGGCCTTTTAAGCTCTTACCGGGGAGCATTTGGACAGTTTTAGCTCATGTCAAGGAGCATCTGGGTTAGGTTAGGGTTTGAGCTAGAGGTTCAACTAGGTGGGTAGGGTTTGAATCGAGGTTCGGCTAAGTTTGAACCAAAGTTCGGGCAGAGATTCGATAGTGTAGGCTATGTCTGAACCGAAGTTCGGGCAGAGGTTCGACAAGGTAGGCTATATTTGAACCGAAGTTCGGGCAGGGGTTCGATAGGGTAGGCTAAGTTTGAGTAAAATCGGGCAGGGGTTCGATAGGGTAGGATAAGATTAAGTAAAAATCGGGCAGGGGTTTGACAGGGTAGGCTAGGTTTAAGTAAAACCAGGCAGGGGTTCAACAGGGCAAGCAGTCTAAGTATTTTAAAAATAATAAAATAATTAAGACTAATAAAAGACTAATCAAACATCAGAGTTTGGCGATATTTTACCTTCCAGTAAATCCAAAAGGGTCTCTGAAATAAGTGCTCCCGAGAATGATTCTTTGAAATCAAATTCCCGGGATTCCCAACGCTAAAGAGGAAGTTTTTGAAAGAGGAGAAAGAAGAGAGCAAGTGGAATGGAATGAGAAATGAAGGAATAGGGTGGGGTATTTATAGGGGGTCAAAATATAGGGAGCGCTACTTGAAGTAGCGCCCCTATGTGGATATTACCGAAACAGTAGGTGGCAATGAATAGTAGGGCGGCAAAACAGGGGCAAAATCGTACTTTACTGGGGGCGCTGTTTGAAGTAGTGTAACGACCCCAAAATCCTACAAGGCTAAAATAGGACTTTAGGATCGCCACATTACTTAATCTGCTTAAAATCCATGACATGTAAGGCACACTAACACGAGTCTCCAAAAATGAGGATAATAAAATTCTGGTATATAAACTATAATCAAATAGCAAAGGTCTACGGTAAACATATACAAATCAATCTAAAACCAAAGAGTCTGATACATAACTAAAAAAAATCTACTAAGCAATATCTACTCCAGTCTAATACAACTCTCTCAATCAAATGAAATAAAAACTAAGAGGTGTAGCCACCCAAGTCTCTGGCTCCCTCCTCAGAAGGCTCACCTTCACCTCCTTCCTCTGCGTATGTTTCCTCAACCCATGGCTCCGCCGTGTACTCCTGCTCTAAACCTGCCAAGACAAAGTCCGGCTGAGTACAAAGGTACTCAGTGTATATAAAATCCAACCAACAATAATAATATACCTGCACTTAGTCAGAAACATATCCAATAACATAATAACATAATCAGAGTGCGGAAGAACGTGTGCGTATATACATCATATCATCACCTTGACTCGTGTACTTGTGAGAATCTTAGACTGGGAAGGCAATACACTTATGAGTTGCTTATGCTTATGAGACCACGTGCTTGTGAGATGTTTATGCTTATGCACTTATTCAGATCATACAATGATGTGACATGCCGTTCTTGGCGGATACGGACCATGTCTAAGAATCAAATGGTTGACATGCCGTTCTTGGCGGATACGAACCATGCCTAAGAATCAAATGTAATTGACATGCCGTTCTTGGCGGATACAGACCATGCCATGCTTATGCTTATTCAGAATGTCATACGTATGCCATGCTCATGCTTGTGGTCCACATGTGTGACTTGTGAGACTCTTATCTTAACATACACGTGCATATGTGCTTAAGTGTCGAAATTAACATTCGAGTTGGTAATTGCTTAGATTCCGATCTCCCACCATGGAAACTCCACTATACTGTCCCATACCAAATAGTTAGAGAATTCCCGGTTTGAGAGATGTTCCTCTAAGTTCTTACCTTCCCGACTACCAATTTCCATGCAAGTAATTAGATATACTTACCAAACAATCACATATATATATCTTATCATAATTCTTAACACAATTCATGATCTATTTACCACTATTTCATAAGAGTATAATAGCATTTATCCTATCAAGCATTTTCACAAACACCTTGTGTACGCATAATATGAATCCATTTCCCTTCTATATTTTCAAGCATTCATCAAACCATAATTCATCCATACAATCAATTCACTATTCACATCCACATATTAATCCCATCCTCCATACATTTCCCATCCTCCATATATTCTATCCACATCCAATCCACATTTCCATCCACATTTCCATCAATAATTAGTTTAATTCATAGAAAATTTGGAAAAAAATGCATTTAATCTCTATTCTATCATTTCTATCAAATTAATATTCACAAAACATTAAAATAGAGTTGATTAGGATAGTATATCGACCTTAGGAATCCTTCCCTTGGATTCAAAACGCTCTCGAAGAGATTTGGAGAAGCTTTGAGGACAATCTCCAAGCTTTCCTTTCAATCTTCTAGCAACCTCCTTCTTCTCCAAGCAACCCTCTCCCTCAAACCCTAGGTTTTCTCCCCCTTTTTGTCAAATTAGGTTAGAAATAGGTAGAGTATTTTAATATTTCGAGTAGGACCCTCTATTTATAGCCCCAAGGTTTGAGAACAAAAGACCAAAAAGCCCTTACTAAATTTCTGCAAAAACATGAAGGACCGAGCGATCGGTGGTTATGACTGATCGATCGGTTCTCAACCGAGCGATCGGTGCTCTTGACCGGGCAATCGGTCAAAAAAGCACTCACTGGAAATTTTCCCCATACAAAATTTTGGACCAGTCGATAGCTACCGATCGATCGGTTTTGGACCGATCGATCGCTACTTCTGACCGAGCGATCGGTTGCCTACAGATTTTTTTTGACCTACTCTACTGTTTTGGCCATAACTTTTGACTCGCTCGACGGATTTTGACGATTCAACTTGGGCTGGATTCGTCTCTCAAAAACGAACATTTCTGGAATTTTAGAATTTTTAAATTCCACTTAATTAATAGACTAAATTGTCCCCAAAGTTGACTGATCTGCAATTCCATTAGATAAAACCCACCATTGACTTGGCTTAAACTCAAAATAAGGGAAAACATTAAACATGAACTTCGAAGAGGGTTCCAACACCTTTCTAATGGTTCAAGAATCACTCAATTCCAATAAATGGTACCAAAACTAGAGCTTCCTAAAGTTTAGGGTGTGATATGACATCCCTCCGTTACAAGTTTGATTAAGCCTAGTTTACGCCACACCAAATAAATATATAATATAATAAACATCAAAACATCACAAGGACTATAATACCCCTAATACAATGAAGTAAAACATGAAAAAGATTCGGGGTCTCTACAAGTAGTGCCCCTAGTTAGGATATTTTTGAACCCGATGTCGACATGGTTGAACTGTCTGACGAGAGGGGCAATTTTGTAAATATAGTGGCTCTGTTTGAAGAAGCGCCCATATTCAGGGGTTTAAAAATCGCCACTTAGCACTCCCCGATTCATCGATAAGCCGTTTTTCCGTTTTTAGCCCGAAAATAGTCAAAATTGAACTGATAAAATCCAGAAAAATATTTTAGATAAAACATGAATTTTTCAGTACTTTTCAGGGGCATTTTGGTCATTTTACACTCTAATGGCATTTTGGTCATTTTCTACCATTTTAAGTCCAATTTAATTCCAAAAATAGCCAAAATTCATCAAAAATTTGTAAAATCATTTTAAACAAAATGACAACTTTTTGGCACTTTTTCAAGGGTATTTTGATCATTTTCACCCTAGGAGCATTTTGGTCATTTTTTACCTGAGGGGCGTTTTTGGAAATCGAAGCACGTGGAAAGAGGTTTTAAAAGAGGGTTTTTTTAAGGGTTTTTAGAGGTGAGCAAAGAGACTAGGGGCTGCAAAATTAGGGTGTTAACAGTGGGAAACAAAACACTTTCTATAGTTCTTATGAATTCTTATGAGTTCTTGTGTGAGCTTATGAGTTCTTGTGAGACTTTCTTTCGAAATTCTTGTCAGCTAGAGATTAGTACCCTTAAATTGGGCTACCAATCTCCTTGACAAACCTACTAAACACATGAGTTCTTCTTGTGAGCAAGAGGTTAGTACCCTTAAACCTGGGCTACCAACTTCCTTGACAATCCACTAATTTATGAGAATTTCTTATGATATTTCTTGTGAGCTTATGAGTTCTTGTGAGATTTCTTATGAGACTTCCTTTCGAGATTCTTGTGAGCCAGAGATTAGTATCCTTAAACTGGACTACCAATCTCCTTGACAAACCTACTAAACATATGAGAACTTCTTGTGAGCAAGAGATTAGTACCCTTAAACCTGGGCTACCAACCTCTTTGACAATCCACTAGCTTATGAGAATTTCTTGTGAGATTTCTTGTGAGCTTATGAGTTCTTGTGAGATTTCTTATGAGACTTCCTTTTGAGATTCTTGTGAGCCAAAGATTAGTATCCTTAAACTGAGCTACCAATCTCCTTGACAAATATCGAGCCCCAAAATACCCCTTAGGAGTTTAGGGTTACTTTAGGTGTGACTATTCTTAACCTGGCAAACCATCCTGTAATGAACAAGGCATAACATGATCTAACAGAGATATAACACAGAGTGTGGAAGCTAAAATATTGCGGAAGAACAAACCAACTTTTTCTTTTCTATAAATGTTTCGTATTCTAAGTTTATGTACAAACATAACAGTAAAGGTGGACATGCCCACCTATCAAAATACAAAAGAATTATAACTCTCTCTCTCTCTCTCAATGGTCAACCCCATGGGGCGAATGGTCTAAATCCCTTGCCTCCACCTGAAGCTCTACTATTGGCTCCATGTATGGCTCCTCCTCGCTATAGTCCTCCTCTATCTATGGACCTGGAGCACAGATGTCGAAAGGGGCACGTGTACCTGCCGACATAAGATGTACGACTGAGTATGGAATACTCATCAAGCACAAGTTCCTAACTAACAATAGTAATAACGAACAAAATATCATATGGAAGTACTGGAAATAGTACAGTTCATAATCATTCAAACAACCTTATACAAAAGCATTTATCAATTCATAATTCTCATGAACACTAAAACACGTCTATGAGTCATATGCATCCTTATGAGCTTTCCTTATGAGTTTCCTTATGAGTTCCTTATGAGTTCCCTTATGAGCCAGAGGTTAGCAACCTCCTTGACAGTTCAATGCTTTTGAACCTTTTCTTATGAGCAAGAGGTTAGCACCCTTCACTTGGGCTACCAACCTCCTTAACATTTCCTTATTCAACTTATGAGCTTTTTCTTATGAGCAAGAGGTTAGCACCCTTCACTTGGGCTACCAACCTCCTTGACATTTCCTTATTCAACTTATAAGCTTTTTCTTATGAGCAAGAGGTTAGCACCCTTCACTTGGGCTACCAACCTCCTTGACAATTCCTTATTCACGTTTATGAGGTCTTGCTTATTTGTTTTCCATAACATTTATTCTCACTTGTTTCACTTCTTAGTGCTTATGAAAACTCATTTTATGCATAGGTGCTCGTGCATGGCAATTTGTGAAATCATGATGACATATAGCATTTAAACCTTTCCATAATCATGTGAGAATTCAATAACAAAAAGCATATGCACACAACTTACAATTTGGGAAACATTATGTAACTCATACTTTTGAAATCTTGGTTTATTTCTTTAAGTCCTCATTCATGCATTTCATCAAACACATTGAGTATGTTCATTATGAGTATTTTGCCCTTCCCATTTTTCATCACACAAAAACAATCACATCTGCCATATTCATACCCACTTGGTCTATCTTTTTCATTTGTTGAGGAAAGACACATATTTAATAAAAATGAATTATATATAATCATTCACATGCATTCTTTAGAGAAAACCTAGGTTATTACTAAGTTAACTAGGAAGGGTGTACTAACCTTGAGGATTAACTTCAAATCTTGAAGAAGAACCCTCCTTGATTGGAATCTCTACTTGGTGAAGGATGATCCTTGCTTGAAGAAGATCCATGCTTGGCTTCTCCCTTGCTTGAAGAAGATCCACTCTCTCCAATCCACAAACCCTCCTTGGTTTCTCCCTAATCTCCTTCCTCTCAATCTCTCTTAATCTCTTTTTAGGTTTAGGGTAAAGCAAAACCCCCAAAAGTAACCCCCTATTTATAGGCAGGGTAGAAACCCTAAAAATCCCATAAAAATTTTCTAGGTTCGTGACTTACGATCGATCATAACTTATCTACGATCGATCGTAGCATCTCTACGATCGATCATAAGTCTCTACGATCAATCGTAAACGTTAAAAAAAGTTTGCCCATTTCTAAAATTTTACAATCGATCGTAGATTTTCTATGATCGATTGTAGCCTACGATCGTTAATAGGGTCTGTACGATCGTTCATAAATCTGACAGTAAATTTCCAGATTTTCCCATTTTGGTATTTCAGCCGTAAATTTTGACTCGTTCGTCGGATTTTAGCGATTCAACTTGCGTTGGACTCGTCATTCAAAGGAGAAAAACATTGGCATGCTACAAAACTCTAATTCTCCTTTATTTATGTACCAAATTACTCCTAAGGCTGACTGGTCTGGAATGGATTTTCAACAGCCTGGGTTTTCAACATATCTGACTTAGAAGATCCCACTTTTTAACACTTAGAGCACTTTCCACTTTCATTTGACTCCCATGATCATTCCTTAATACTTAATTGAGATCACCCAAACTTTCAAATTTCTCATTTCATAGAAAATGGAAGATCACAAATGCTTAAAGCCTTAGCACAAGTTCCAATATATAGGCAAAAGTTCTGAGGCTCTACAACAAACCTACTAAACATATGAGAACTTCTTGTGAGCAAGAGGTTAGTACCCTTAAACCTAGGTTACCATCCTCCTTGACAATCCACTAGCTTATGAGAATTTCTTGTGAGATTTCTTATGAGCTTATGAGTTCTTGTGAGATTTCTTGTGAGCTTATGAGCCTTGTGAGATTTCTTATGAGACTTTCTTTCGAGATTCTTGTGAACCAGAGATTAGTACCCTTAAACTGGGCTATCAATCTCTTTGACAAACCACTAAACATATGAGAACTTCTTGTAAGCAAGAGGTTAGTACCCTTAAACCTGGGCTACCAACCTTCTTGTTTGATCCTTAAACTTGTGAGAGTTTCTTACATCTTAGCTTATGAGCAAGATGTTAGCACCCGAACTATCCTGGGCTACCAACATCCTCGTACTTGTATTTCCTTTTGAGTTCCATTTATTTATTTCAATTCTTAGTGTTCATGGGAAAACTTCGGCCATATAAAACTTATCGTGCGTGTCATGCTTGTGAGCGTCATCATGTATCTATATTGAAAGCCTTAAACAACTGATGTGGTTCATACAAGATATAGTGGCATCATAGCATATTTGGATAGTTCTAAACACATAGCATATTTTCATTCATTGCATTATATCAATAAGATCATGGCTTTTAAGCCTATTTCATCACATCATGCTTAAATTCATGGTTTATTGAAAAATAATAATACTCACCTACAAGAATAACTATATTCTTCATCTCATTGAAAAATCCCCAAATTTTAACCCCTACTTACTCCTTTGATCATAATGTAGTTTACCCAAAATCCTACATTTACTATTTGCATCATAACCTAGTTAGATAATAGAGTGTTCTTACTATTTTCATTCAACTCATACATTCAACTTCATTTCAATCTTTATATCATAGCAAAGCTAGATAATAGTAGGTACTTACAATACCCATTCAAAATCATACTTTCACTCTTTGCATTACAACAAAGTTAGTTAGTAGGAGTACTTACCTTGCAAGGATTTGGAAGGATGATTGAACACGAGCTTGAACTTGAAAATGGAGATCCATGTTCGAGGAAGAAGATTCAAGCTCGTGGAAGCTTTGAGAAGGGAGGATTTGAGCTTCTCCTTGGTCTCCAACAAAATCCCTCTTTGGAAACCTAGGTTTCCTTCTTTTTCTCTCAAAAAGTCTCTCTCTAAGTGTTGGAACCCTTGGACCCCCAAAATTTGGGTATATATGGTGTTAGGTTAGTGAAAAACCTTTTAAAAAAAACGATTCTGTGCGATCTCGCTCAAGTGGGCTGCTCCCTAGACTCAAAAAACACAATTTTGGTCGAGCTCGCTCAAGCGGGTTTTTTGCAAAAACACACTTTGGTATTTAGGCCATAACTTTTGACTCTCTTATCAGATTTTGACGATTCAACTTGCGTTGGACTCACCATTCAAAGGGGAAAAATTTATTCTATAATAGACAAATCCTAATTCTAAGTTTTTAATTACCTAAATGGGCTCTAAAGCCAACTGGTATGAAAGTGGATTTCAGCAACTCATATTTTCAGCAAATCCAACTTTGGAAATCGGACGTTTATCCTATCTTAAACTAAGAATATGGAAAAATGATAAACATGAACCTAGAAGGGGGTTCCAGTACCTTTCCAAAAACTCAAGAATCACTCGATTCCAATGAGCAGTGACATATAAAGCTTCTTAAAGTTGAGGGTAATGCTAAGGCATAACCTTCGTAACACTTAAGAGTATTTTGTACTCTTACTCCTTCATCCCAACACCCATAAACTTGAGAAAATACATCTTAAGGCTTTAATACATGTCATAAAGATCTGGGGTTCTACACTCATGATCTTGAGATGCCCTGGGGGCTTTAGGGGAGTCAGTGGACACTTAGCTCAAGATTTGAACATTGTGTGAGGTGTGACAGGTGATATATTTCATAGGGGGTTCCCTTTGCCTATGGAATGAAGCAAAAGGGGGCCCCAACCTTGAATGGAAACAAAACCAAACCCCTAGAAATGGACCAGGGGTGTACACGACCTAAAATAGTAGAGACAGAAGGAGATTGATGTGAGGACCTACCCTTGATCTTGAGCTTCAAGCTTTGGCTAGGTTGGTATACCCTTATAGGTGAGGATAACCAAGGTTATTCCTCGGGCTGAATTGCGTATTCCTGAGCCAAAGGTTAGGAGGTTAGAAGGTTGAGTTTTGGTTTGGGCAGAGGCTTTTAAAAGAATTCCTACAAAGCTTTTAGGTGGATTTTTTGGAATGGAATTAAGCTTGGGGAGGGCCTGCATTTATAGGTTAGGAGGACCTAGGGTAGATTGGGTATTCGAAAATGGGTGTAGGACACAAGGGAGGCACAACTAGGGAGCTCAGGGGGGAGGCAAAATGGTTTTTACGTAAACTCCAGGAATGATGGTAATGTTAGTACCGTCATTCCTGTTCTTGGCCAAATATTTAATGGCGGTAAATGTATTACCGCTATTTAGAGGTTTTTGCCAAAACAGGCCCAGACCACTTGCTTTTGGTCTGGATTACTATAGCTTTTCCTCAAATGGGTAATGTTGGTAATTTTATTACCGACATTAACTGATTTTTTTGAAGTTTGAAATTGTGGGTCCCCCCAAGGTCTTACTTGGACTGTGGGCCCATGGTTGGGCCCAAAGCAGATTGGCCACGGGTTTTGGGCCCTAGGGGCTTTGGCTTTGGTCTACATGGGCCTTGCGTTTTGATCTAGGGTTTGAACCCAAGGTCCGTCCTAGGGTTAAGACCTAGGGTTAAGGGTAGGCTAACTATGGTTAAGGATTTTAACCATGGTTAAGAAGGGGTGTAAAAATTGGGTGCTTACATAGGTCATATTTAAACCCTTTGGAAAATAGCTTGGGCTAATGACTTGAACTTTTGTGGTGAATAAGGGTCAGCCCAGTGCAATATTCAGGATTTATGATTTTATAAAGGAAAATGATTATGAGATTGTCGGGTCATAGGGCAACCCAAGAGCAAACACGGGAATGCGAGATTTTAGGGCATCCAATTTTTGAAATGCCCTAGTGACGTTTAGTATCAATCATAAGCTAGTCGTTAGTGGCAGGGAGTGACACTCTTGCAAGGCATTACCCATTGGGATTAGATATCCCACAATAGCCTCTCATAGGAGAGGACACACCATACCATTGAAGCAAGTGATAGTGGTGTGAGTTCCCACTACTAATTGACCTATAAAAACTAAAATTTCATGTTAACTGAATCATGTTATTTTGCTTGAATCATGTCATTTGAGTATTCAGTCAAAATAACTTGAATTGCATTATTTTGTGTGAATCAAGTTACTTGCGTAAATCATACAAATTAACTAATTCAAGTAAAATAATCATAATCACATTATTTAACCTAAATCACCTTATTTTACCTAAAGATGGACTTTCATGAGATGAGGAAATAGCCAGGATGTTAGGGCGTCCCAAATTTTTTACACCCTAAAATCTTGCCCAAACGCAAACAGTTTCGGGTTGCTCTAAGACTGCACAATCTTGGCGCATTGTTTTTAAATCACACTAAAATGTTTTTTTCAGAGGGTCTTTTTAGAACCTGAGCAGCTTTAGTAGGCGCATAATGAGATGAAGTCAATAAATAACTCATTGGGTCTTTGATTTATGAACTTTATTTTGTGCTTAGATAACTAGACGTGGGTACTATACTCATAGTAAGTTTAAGCATCTAATTTTTTTTCCATCCTTGTAGACACCTATAAGCTGAAAGAGTGAAGCACGATAGCTGTAGTTGCTTATCGTGTGTGATGTATATTCTAACTTAAATAGAGATTACAACCCAATAGATGGGCAATACAAGGAAGGTTACATAAAATAGAAGTACACACAAAAGGAAACTCTATCAAGAGATAGATACGGTTGGAGAGAATAACTCTCATCTTGTATATGATTCCTATTGGAGAGATTGCATACGTCTATCATAGACGTATCACTAATATTTCCCCTCAAGCTAATGGTGGGGAGAACATTAGTTTGGATCTAAGAAGTCTAAGCTTCGTACTGGGCAGACCCTTAGTGAAGATATCAGCAGTTTGGTTAGTTGTAGGAATGAAATGAATCTAAAGATCACGCTTGTTAACTCGTTCCTGGACAAAATGGTAGTCGATCCAATATGTTTTGTCCAGGCATGAAAAATTGGATTAGTAGCAAGATATGTGGCACTGGTATTGTCATAGTAAAGGCTGGCCAATTTTGACAAAAAAATACCCAAATCTCAAAGCTCCTGTCAAATCCAAAGAACATTAGAGGTGGTAGTGGCCAATGCATGATACTCTGCTTCAGTGCTGGAATGAGAAACAGTTGGTTGCTTTTTCGTCCCCCAAGAAATCAGATTGGACCCAAGTAAATGCACAACCCGATCGTGGAACGCCGATCATCAAAGCAACCAGCCCAATTGGCATAAGAAAAAATAGATAAATCAAAGGATGAGCTTGGAACAAAAAGGAGACCTTGACCAATTGTGCCCTTAACATATCAAAGAATGCGTTTAACGGCCGTCATGTCAGAGGTAGTTGGTTTGTGCATAAACGGACATGCTTGGTTGACGGAGTAGGTAATATCAAGCCTAGTAAGTGTGAGATATTGTAAAGGCCAACAATTCACCGATAGGGTGTAGGGTCAGAGAGAATATCACCTTCGTAGAGAGATAGTTTTGAACTAGAGGTAACCGGGGTTACACAAGGTTTTGCACCACTCATGTAGCCTCCAAAAGTGATAGGGAGTACTTTTTTTGGGTAAGAGATAACCCATCTCGAGTGCGGTGAGCCTCCATACCCAAAAAATAATGTAGTTCTCCAAGGTCAGTCATAGACAAGGTATGGTGAAGATGTTGAATAAATGAATGAAGAAGACTATCACAGTTGTCGGTGAGAATAACATCATCGACATAAAGGAGGAGAATCATCAGTCTACGAGCACCAAAATAGAGGAACATTGATGAATCAGATTGGTTGCCACAAAAACCATATTCAAGAATAAAATTGCTAAATCAGTTGAACCAACCACGAGGGGCTTGTTTTAGACCGTAGATAGCCTTGTGAAGGTGACAAACATGGTGAGGATGATTAGAAGATATGAACCCCTGTGGCTGGGACATATAAACCTCTTCTTGAAGTATGCCATGGAGGAATGCATACTTATCATCCAATTTGCAAATTTTCCAGGAGCGAGACACGACGATAGATAGGACAAGCTAAATGGTTGTCGGTTTAACAACCGGGTTGAAAGCCTCATCGTAATCGATACCTGCTTTTTGATTGAACCCCTTTGAGATGAGTCGAGCTTTAAAACATTCAATATCACCATTAGAGCGTTGTTTGATTATGTATACTCAACGACACCCAACTAAATTCATACCAAGCTTGTGCAGCACTAGGTAGTGATGAGAGCAGTATATTGATCAGTCATAACTGAACACCATTTTGGATCTTTGGAGGCCTGACTATAATCAACATGTGGGTTCAGTGATGGAGTGTTGTAGTATGGAGGAAAATGCCATAGGAAGAGGATACCGAGTGGAATGCCAAGCTTTAGGATGGAGAGTGCCATCCCGAGACCGAGTGTTATACAAATGAGAAGGTGCAGTTGTGGGAGCAAGGGCTGAAATTGATGGTAAATCCAAAACCAGCTGGGGGAGGGTTGATGAGTTGCATGCAATAGAGCATTAATCTCAGCCGAATCTTCATGTAGGGAGCTCAAAGCTAGAGAGGATAAAGGCAATGTTTGCATCTCAGTTGAGGAAGCATGGGGCAGCATGTTTGTGCCAGCAAAGGTAGGGGGCAGCACATTGTTGGACAAAGGAGAGGATTGTGCAGGGATATCACCAAGCCTGTGAGGTGGAGGCAAGGGTAGCACACTCGGGCTAGAAGATGGGAGGCGAGGCAGCAGAGCCGGATTGATAGGAACACTTACTGGACCATCACATAGACAACCAATGGGGTTGCGGTGGAGGACCTACACAAATCAGAAAAAGAAAAGATGTTTCAAGGAAGGAAACAAGTTGGGAGATGTACACACGTCCTGTAAGGGGGTTGAGACATCGGTAGCCTTTATGATTTGGATTAAAACCAAGAAAAACACAACGAGCGGTCTTGGCACTCAGTTTGTCATCACGATAGGGCCCAAAAAAGGGTAACACTCTAACCCAAAGTGTGGAGCCCCAGAACTTTTTGTAAATGTCTTGGAACGTATGCAAAGGCTTTATGCCTATGTAATCTCCAATTTCTATGAAATGAGAAGTTTTAAAGAACTTAAGTGTCAAGAAGTGGGATTCCTAAGTCGGATATGTTAAAATCCATTTTGCTGAACTCCATTGGCGGATCAGTCAACTTTGAGGATAGTTTGGTCCATAAATAAAGAAAAAATTGAAAATTCTAACACACCAGAAATGTTCATTTTTGAATGACAACTCCAACACAAGTTGAATTGTCAAAATCCGACAAACGAGTCAAAAGTAATGGCCAAAACATCGAAGTAGGAAAAATGAGAAAAATCAGCAAAATAGACAAAACACAGACCAACCGGTTGACCGCTCCCAGGACCGATCGACCGGTAGCCTACTACTCGACCGCTAAGAAGACCGATCGCCCGATCGCCTACGGGCCGACTGCTCTAACCACCGGTCGACCGCTATCGCACTAATTTTATATGGGGTTATTTTCCAGAGAAGGTCTTTTGGACTAATCGACCGCTCATCATGACCGGTCAACCGCTCCTTTACGAATTTGCCTAGTTTGGTCTTTTTAAGCAGATCATTAAGGGTATGATGGTCTTTGACCATCCCCTTTTCTATATAAACCTAAGTTCGTGGGTTGAGGGTTTCATAAACCCTCAAACTTACATTTGAGAGAGAGAGAGAAGAGGAGAAGGTTTCCTAACCTAGGGTTTCAACTTGAGAAGGAAATCAAGGGTTTGGCTACCCTAGATCGTTTCAAAAGGCTTGGATTATTCAATCCAAGGCTCAAGCTCACGAGGGACGCGTTCTCCATAACTAGGGCAGCGTTCATCCACGACATTTGCAAGAGTATTCTTTCCATTTCAAGGTCGGTACCTTATGTTATCCTCCTAGTTCACATTCCTCTTTCTTTTCTTCGTTTTTATGATTTTTCTCTACTATCTAAACATACAAATGCTATGCGATGAATGAATGGAAAATGATGGGCGATGGATGCCGTATGGATGTATTGTGATGAATGAAATGGGGAAAGGTATTGCACCGATAATGAATACACATGTATGTTGTGAACGTGAACCCACCTAGATAAGCATGGTATAGGCTTTAACAAATAATGTACACACAACATGTTTGATAAAATGCCAAAATGAACAAAATGAATTGTAAATCAAGAAATGCATGTTTAAAGGCATATGGAATTGCTAGGGATTATGATAGTGTGATTAATTACTTTCCATTAATGGCATGAATATTTACTTGTTTAAAATTATGATATTCTATGTATTGTTGAGATCCCAAATGTCATATTTATTTTCAAGTGAAAGCATGTACACGATGTCACGAGCATGGCATGCATGACATGATTTACGGGTGTTTTCAAGAATATGTTTTAGAGGTGGGACATATCTTACGATATGTTTTGCCTTGCTTTTGACAAGGACACGAACAAACATTTAATAGGAGGGAGCTTACACTTCCCTCCCTTCCAAGAGGGTTCTCCCCTCACTCACAAGTGCATATCATTAAAAGAACGGTCTCCCTTCCCTCTCAAGTGCATGTCATTGAAAGAAGGGTCTCCCTTCCCTCTCAAGTGTATCTCACAAGTGCATCTCGCAAGCGCGTCTCACAAGTACATGTGCATGTTAAATCTCCAAGCAAGCATGACACGCATGACATGACACCCTTGACAAGATCAAGCAAGACAGACATGACAAGTTTTCAAGCACGAAAAGAGTATTTTATGTCAAGTCAAGTGCACGATGATTCCAAGAGTTTTATCGACTTTTATGTGATGCAAGCATGAATATAAATTGTTTTACTTTCCTGTTATATTATAATCTACTTTATGCTTTACATATTGTTATTGCTATGCTGTGACTGTTGGTTAGCATTTGGTACACGCTGAGTATTCCATGCTCAGCCGTACGTTTATGTCGGCAGGTACTGAGGGAGCTGCCGCTCCTTTCGACATTTGTGCCCCTGAACCGTGGGTAGAAGAGGAGTACGTTGAGGAGCCTGTGGAGGAACCTCCGGTAGAGGGCTACTACTAGGTGGTAGATTCTGAGTGAGCTGTGGGTGAGTTGAGAGATAATATTTATGTATTTTGGCGGGTATGTCTGCACCTTCTTTTGTTTTCCTTTTTTTGTACAAAACTTGGATCATGTATATATATACTTAGAGATTTGGTTAGTCTTCCATTGTACTATGTTAATCATGTTTCCGCTTTTAGGTCCTCTATTATATGCCCCAGGTATTTTGCAGATTGGTTTGTCAAGCAAGTCATGTAAGTCATTATAAGTCGTCCAAGATTCACTCTAACTCCTAGGGTGGGTTTTGGGTCACGACACAAAGGTTTGAAGAAGCGAGTAATCTAGGGCATGTTCAAACAATTTTCCATAAGGACTACAACCATGTAGCACAGAACTTGGCAATCGGTTGATAAGAAACGCGACATGGAGGAAGGCATCGACCCAATAATGCTTCGGAAGACCGCTATGAAATAAAAGAGCATTACCCGTCTCAACAAGGTGATAGTGTTTTCGCTCGGCAACTCCGTTTTGTTCAGGCGTGTGAGGACAAGATATACGATGCAAAATCCCATGAGCATGCAAAAATTCTGTAAATAAACGACCACAAAATTCCCCACCTCCAACACTTTGGAGGAATTTAATCTTTTGATTGAGAAGGTTGCCAACGGTTGCTTGAAATGTTTGAAAGCATGAAAGAGCATCACTTTTATGGTGCATCGGATATACCCAAACAAATCTACTATAGTCATCAATAAAACTGATATAGTTCCAAAAAAGTGAGACAGATGGTAATGGCGAGGGCCCCCAAATATTACAATGCACTAAAAATAAGAGATGAGGAGCATCATGAAAAACATCAAAAAAGGAGAGTCTCTTGCTCTTGCTTAAACAACAGTCTAGACAATTAAAATTATGTAAGGTTTTGCAAGAAATAGAGGACAGAGAATTCTGTAATAATAAACTACGAAGAAAAGATTTGGACGAGTTGCCCAATCGACGGTACCAAACATCAAGAGAGGTCTGATGAGTAGCAAAAGCATCATAAAGTTCGCCTTTATTTTGTGGGAGGGGATAGATGTCGCCTCTAATTGGTCCTTCCAATAGAACCTTCCAGGTTCGAAGTTCCTTAATCACAAAACCCCAAGGATAAAACACAAAACAATGGTCATTATCCCTTGTAAAAGCAACCACGGATAGCAGATTTTTCTTTATAGCAGGAACCACTAAAACATCCTTAAGTAAAAAGGAAGATGACGGTGTATGTAATATAGTTTTACCAATGTTGGAGATAGGAAGAGCCTGTTCGTTTCCGACCATAACCGTGTCAGTGCCTTGATAATCCTGAAGTTGAGAAAGTATCGACGAATCACTTGTCATGTGATTGGTAGTTCCAGTATCCGGATTGTAAAGTCCATGTTTTTAGTGTTGGCTTATTCCGGTGTCAAAACAAGTGAGTCTAGATGATTAGTGTGTGTATCTTGTGTCATTGCCGTAAAACATCCACGATAAGTGAAGTTGAAGACCGTTGAAGAACTGTTGAAGACTCAGTTGATCATTTCCTTCGTTTCTCTCATAGGATGGTAAGTGACCTAAATACCATGTGATCTTAGGTGACAATTAACTTAGATTAACCATAATATGATAACTTAGGTGACAAGTGTCCTAGACTAATCATATGGACCCAGGGTGCTGAGATATGCAGTGCAAAACAAGTTCAAAATTCTAAAATTTTTCAAAAAAAAAGATTGCTTGTAGGTGGCATATCTCCCACACCGTAGCTTGAATTTTGCTCCATACTATATCAAATCGACCACGTCGAAAATAGCTACAACTTTTATGAAGGGTGCAAGAGCTAAAAATGATGTCTTAAAATCGGGTTTGCACCTCAGGGTCGACCCTGGGCATTGAGGGTAGACCCTGGGTATAGAAAAATTACTATGGGAAATTTTGATGGAACCTTGCAAAATTGAGGGTCGACCCTAGAGGATACTTGGGTCGACCCAACTTCACCTTTGGGTCAACCCAAGTAACCCCCCAGGGTCGACCCTGATATGGGAAAACTTCCAAATCCTTTCCTTAGTCATTGTTCATGCTATTTTGGGTTTTAAGCAACTTCTAAACTTAGATTTTGATTCCCTATAAAGTGTGAACTCCTCTAGTGCATGGAGCACAACTTTGGGAGAGTATAGGGAGGGTTTTAACTCTTTCTAGATTTCTTAAAAACTCTAGAAATTAATTGTTCTCCTCCCCTTTGATTGATGCTTTCATCCTAGAGTTTGCAAGCTTAAAGCTCCATTCCTGCTTGCTTGGACTTGTCCATTGAAGGAGTCCATCTAGGAGTTGATTTTAATCAAACCATCAAACCATTCTGGATAGAACAACTTGGCCGGAGTGTTCCTTAGCCTTTGTGAAGGAGATCGATCCGAGAAGGATTGTGGTAGTGTGATTTGGTCAGTGGAATCCGAAGCCATCATTGATGGAGAGGACAAATAGCGGACAAAATACATGAAGCATATACGATAGAGGACAAATAGCGGAAGCATAAATAACATAATACAGTGGAAGCCTAATTAAACCTCTATGTATATATAGTGATCCAAGTTTGTACAAAAGAGAACAACAAAAGAAAGTGTGGACATGCCTGCCAAAATATATGGGTATAATCTCTCGCGCTCACCCATGCTCACCTAGAACCTATCACGCTACTAGTAGCCCTCTACCGGAGGTTCCTCCACAAGTTCCTCAACGTACTCCTCCTCCACCCATGGGCCAGGACCACAAATGTCAAAAGGAGCCGCCACTCCACTATCACCTGCCGACATGAGAAGTACGACTGAGCATGGAATACTCAGCGGATACCAAATACTAACCAACAGTGATAACATAACAACAACGATATATATATAGCAGGAAGCAATTTATGTAACAACAAGAAAGTAAAACGGTTTATATTCATGCTTGCATCACATAAATGTCGCGCCCCAAAATACCCCCTAGGAGTTTAGGGATACTTTAGGCGTGACTATACGTACCTGCCAAACCATCCTGTCATGAACAAGATAATTAAAGTACTAAACAATGATAATCAGAGCGCGGAAGCTAAACATAAATGCGGAAACGTAAACTAACTTTTTCTTTTCTTCTAAGATTTCCTAAAATAGTATTCCAAGTTAACATATATACAACAGGTCTAAGTCTAAGGTGGACAGGCCCACCTATCAAAATGTCAAAATACATAAGCACCCTCTCGTACTCTCCCCTCAACAGTAGTCGAGGTACTGCCACACGTCAAGGTCTCGGTCCTCCTGAGACTGCAGTGGGATAGACGGCTCTCTCTCCTCGATATACTCTTCCTCGACCCAAGGCTCTGGGTCGAGGGCTCCCTCAGTACCTGCCGACATGAAAGTACGGTTGAGCATGGAATACTCAGCGAGTACAAGCTTCTAGCTATCCATAACAATAATAAAAACGCAAGGAGTAGTACAATACCAATCATTAATTCCAGGCAATAGTAAGATCATAGAATCAAATAATATTAAACATGGAACAATATTATCATCTTGATGTGCATGAATGCAAAAACGCCGACAAAACTCATGCTTGAAAATCCGTTTCCATGTCTCGGTATGCATTGTAAAAATCATGTATGCGTGCATGCATGAATGTCTTGTCATCATCTTGTAACCTTGCATCTTGTAACTTGTGAGCCAGAGGCTAGCACCCAAATCTCCCTGGGCTGCCAAACTCCTTGATATGTATGGTTTTCTTGTGAGCCAGAGGCTAGTACCCGAATGTCCCTGGGCTACCAACCTCCTTGACATGCAATATTTTCTTGTTGGTTATTATATGCATATGCTCTTGAAATCTCGGTTCATGCTATCATGCGTGCTCGTGTATGTGTCAATAGTGACCATCGTGGAATGATAGGAGCACTTAAGAAATTTGCACATTACTTGATCACATTACTTGATTAATTCATCATTCATAAGAGTACATGCATGAGGCCTATTTCCATTTTCTTCATTCAAGTCATTATTTCATAGTTTAGGTATTTTGTCAAACACTTAGCATGCAAGTTTCCTCATTGTTCATTTTCTCCTTTTTAGTGCATATTTTACATTCAATCACACAAGGTAAGTTTATTATTTGTGTAATGCCCATCCTCCATTTTCCAATCCACAACCCACACATACCATACATCACCCATTCGGCATCCAATCGCCACATCCCACATCCATCCAAGCATCCATACCATTTCTTTTTCTTGTTTATATTTATTAGGGATGATACATTTCACAAGAAAGCAAACATAATAGCATAAATCACATTTCATAAAGAAAACTTAGATTTATTGCTAGGGTAAGTTAGTAGGGTGTACTAACCTTGGAGAAGAGAAGAAAACCCTTGAAAAACGCTGTGGAGAACGCTGCCCTAGCTTGGAATGGGACTCCACACGTGCTTGAGGTTGGATTTGAGAGATCCAAGCTTTTGAGGTGGTCATGGGTTCCAAAACCCCTTGATTTTCTCAAAAATTGATGCCCTAGGGTGAAAACCCCTTCTCTCCTCTCTCACTCCCTCTCAAAATATGGCTAAGGGTGTTTATGAACACCCTTGGCGCGAGCCAACCCTTAAAAATAAGGTTGGAGTGGCCAAAAGACCAAAAAACCCTTTAAAAAATTTCTGAAAATCGTGTAGGACCGATAGATGACCGATCTACCGGTAGTGGACCAATCGATTAGTGCTTATGACCGATCTACCGGTAGTGGACCGATCTCTCGGTCTTGACTGGTGCTGCAGAACGCACTTCAGTATTTTGGCCATAACTTTTGACTCGGTGCTCCGATTTTGACGATTCAATTGCGTTGGATTCATCTTTCGAAGAGGAACAACTTTTATGTTTTGAAAAAATTCTAATTCTTCTTTATTCATGGACAAAAATTCCCCTAAAGCTGACTGGTCTGCAATAGGTTGCGACAGCCCAAATTTGCAGCCGACCCAATTTTAGAAATCCCACTTTTGACTCAACGCCGACTCAAAATCAGGGAAAGTGATCAACATGAACCTTGAAGAGGGTTCTAATACATTTCCAAAAATTCAGTAATCACTCAATTCTGAGCAACGATGACTAAACCAGAGCCCTTTAAAGTTGAGGTAAATGCCGAAACATACCTTTTCGACACCTAGAATACCTCGAGTGTTTTCACACTCTTTTCCCCTTGTGTCCAACACCCTACTCGCACCTCATAAATCATTCTCCATAAGTCTTTAACCCACCTCAATGATCATTAAATTCACACCGACATGCATAAGAGGCTCCGGCCTCTCTATGCCTCATGCACTAGCACTATTCACCAACAACACATTGAAACACTTAGGGTATTTGTACCCTTGATTTCACCTACTGAGAGTATCTTTACACTCTCTTTTTACGACTCAAACCATGTACCTAAACGGCATTTCATTGACACAAGGGGAAAAGAGTGTGAAAACACTCATTGACTAGTAAGGTTTCTGAAATTTTAACTAGCTAAGTCAATCCATGCATTAACATCATAAGTATAGGTATATAGATATATAAGACACACCATATACGTACATAAGGAATAAGGCATAACATGACCATTGTGGACAATTTAATAACTTTAAATGCGTACCTTGCACTACATCATCTGATGCAAGTGCATCTCCCTCTGTCAAGGCAAACACTCACCCCTGATTCGCTTAGCAAGGCGGAGGTGCAGACCGTTTAGGCTGGGAGGATGTCTAGTATGATCCTGTTGGACGTGCTGGGGGCCTAATCCCCTACGACTGGTATGGTAAATGCCAACTGAGGCAATCTCTGATCAAGTGGCCCTGGCGACCACAGTGGAAACATCCACCCGATGCCTTTCGCCAATCTCCTTTCGGGTGCCTTCGGCCGCAAGACGTGCAAATCTCGTAAGTATAGGTCGGAGGGGCCGGAGGTGGAGCATACCTCGCCACCTGAAGTGCAACTAGCCGTGGGGCTGGAAGAGCCTGAGGTCGCGGTGCCTGTGGCATGTACGGCCATGGAACTAGAGGCGCATAAGATGGCCTCATCGGTGGTGCAGGCCACGCATACTGAGGTGGTGCTTGCCATGTGTACTGATAAGGGCCGGTCCGAGCCCACCTCTCTGGAGGTGCTGAACTACTAGATTGACCCCTTGCCAACACTCTCTTCTTAGACACCGCCTCAGAATTGGTCTCAATCAACAAGGCCTTGTCCACTACCTCAGGGTAGGTAGCGTGCCTGAAAGCCAAAAGTTTCTCCAAAATGACATCTTTGAGCCCTTGCTCAAACCTTCTCGCCTTCAACGCCTCAGTGGTGATCATATGGGTCGTAAATCTCGAGAGCTCCGAGAACTTGGCCTCATATTGAGCCACCGACATCGAACCTTGCACAAGGTTGATGAATTCTCTCTCTTTCTTTTCCTGAGCTCCAACTGGGAAATACTTTTTGTAAAAAGTATCCTTAAACTCCTTCCAAATCCAGGGTTGACCTTGCATAGTCAACTCTCGTGTCCTCAAGGCAGACAACCACCAATGGTGTGCCTCACCCTCTAGCATGGAGACTGCCCATGCTACTCTATCCTCCTCTGTGGGTGAGAGGACTGCAAATATTTTCTCCAACTGGAGAATCCATGCCTCTGCAGCAAGAGGGTCCACACTCCCATGGAATGATGGAGGCCTCAGTCTCTAGAATGCCTCAACCCCAATCGTACGATGTACTGGAGATATGGGCGGTGGAGTAGGTGCCGCTGATGATGGTGTAGTTGTCGAGCTGCTAGTATGGCGAGTGCCTCAGCAATAGAGCCTAAGACCTGAGAGAGGTCCGGCTGCTCATCCTCATCTCGAGAAGAAGAGGAAGCTCTAATGTGTGGCCCACGACCCCGTGTGGCCCACCTCATAACTAAAGTCCTGAGAACAATAGCACCACATGAGTCTAACTTTGAACCACAATTTATTACAATTCCATTTCACAATAATTTCAAGTAGTATTATTTGTATAATACCAATATACATTGCATCATAACCATCGGTGTATACATAATAAACTTAGTGTTCTAGCGTTTCTAAGACCCGTACTCGATTGAAGCAACCATTTTTGACTAAGACTAAATTTTTGTCTTACACTTGGAACAAGACTCGCTTCCCACTTACATCCTTCCTAACTTGCTTCCTGACATATGCTCTTGTCAAGTCGTGGTATTAGATTCTAAGTGACCCTAAAGACCTAAAGCCTAAGCTTTGATACCAATTTTGTCGTGACCCAAAACCCACCTTAGGAGTTAGAGTGAATCTTGGACGACTTGCCATGATCTACTTAACATACTTGACAACCCAACCTGCAAAATACATGAAGCATATACAATAGAGGACAAATAGCGGAAGCATAAATAACATAATACAGCGGAAGCCTAATCAAACCTCTATGTATATATAGTGATCCAAGTTTGTACAAAAGAGAACAACAAAAGAAAGTGCGGACAAGCCCGCCAAAATACATGGGTATAATCTCTCATGCTCTCCCACGCTCACCTAGAACCTACCACGCTAATAGTAGCCCTCTACCGGAGGTTCCTCCATAGGTTCCTCAACGTACTCCTTCTCCACCCATGGGCCAGGAGCACAAATGTCAAAAGGAGCCGCCGCTCCACTATCACCTTCCGACATGAGAAATACGGTTGAGCATGGAATACTCAGCGGGTACCAAATACTAACCAACAGTCATAGCATAACAACAACGATATATATATAGCAGGAACCAATTTATGTAACAACAGGAAAGTAAAACGGTTTATATTCATGCTTGCATCACATAAAAGCCGATAAAACTCTTGAAATCATCGTGCACTTGTCTTGACTTAAAATACTCTTTTCGTACTTGAAAATTTATCTTGTCATGTTCTTTTTTTTCCTTGTCTTGTCGTGTCATGCGTGTCATTGCCATGTCATGTCATGCTTGCCTGGAATGAATGCACTTGTGAGGGAGGGGAGACCCCTCTTATGCAACTTGTGAGGGAGGGTGGTGTAAAACCCCCTCTTATGCAATGGACTTGCGAGGGAAGGGAGACCTTTCTTTAATGAGATACTACTTGTGAGAGAGGGGAGGCCCCTCTTATCCATGAAATGTACTTGTGAGTGAGGGGAGACCCCTCCTTAAATGATATACCCTTATTCTTGTCAAAAGCGAGGCAAAACATATCGTAGGATATGTCCTACCTCTAAAATCCTTATTCTTGAAAAACACCGGTAAAACAAGTCATGCATGCCGTGCTCGTGGAATCGTGTACATACTTTCACTTGGAATTAAATATGACAATTGGGATTTCAACAACACATAGAATAACATTAATTTCACAAGTAATTATTCATGCCGTTAAGGAAAGCAATTAATCACACTATCATAAACCCTAGTAATTTCCATATACTTTAAATCATGTCTTTCTTAGTTTATAATTCATTTTTTTCTTCACCTTGGCATTTCATCAAACATGTGGTGTGTACATTATTGGTTAAAGCCTATAACATGCTTTTCTAGATGGGTTGATATTCACAACATACACGTGTGTTCATTATTGGTACAATACCCTTCCCATTTCATTCATCACAACACAACATCCATATAGCATTTTATTCACTAAATTTATCTTATATCCTGTGAAGCATTTAGGTGAAGGCAAGGAAATGGAGAAGCATGACATTAAAGGGAAAGAAATATGACGAGGAGGGAAGCATAAGGTACAGACCTTCAATAGGATGAGGAAAACCCTCCAGAAACGTGTGTGGAAGCGCTACCGAGCTTAGAGAAACCCTCTTGCTTGATTTGGGGAAGATCACCCTTGATCTTGATCTCCTTCTTCAATCTCAACCCTCTTGGCAAATCCTCAATCTCTCCTCTCTCCTTCTTCTCTAATCTTTCTTAGGCTCTCTTTAGGTTTAGGGTAAACCAAAACCCCCAAATATCATCCCCTATTTATAGGCAAAGAGAAAAAACCCTAAAAATCATGAATTAAAATTCTTGGTTCGCGATCTACGATCGATCGTAAATATTCTACGATCGGTCGTAAGGTTCCACGATCGATCGTAAACGTTACCGAGATTTTTGTCAATTCCTGAGATTCTACGATCGATCGTAACTCACCTAGATCGTTCGAAGGGTCTGTACGATCGTTCGTAACTTGCAGAAAATTTCCAGATTTTCCTTCTTTCGTGTTTCAGACATAACTTTTGACTCGTTCGTCGGATTTTGATGATTCAACTTGCGTTGGATTCGTCATTCGAAAAGGAACATTCCTGGGATTTTAGAATCTTCAATTTCTATATTATTCATGGACCAAATTTTCCTTAAAGTTGCCTGACCCACAAATGGGATTTAGAAACTCGGATTCCCAATAGATTCGACTTCAGAAATCCAACCTTCAATTTAAGAAAATGACTTTAAAGCTTTAATACATGCCGAAAAAATCTGAGGTGCTACATCCTCCCCTCTTATAAAAATTTCATCCCCGGAAATTGGACGGTACATACATTGCAAAACCAAAACAAAATTATAAGTCACATACAAAAGCTTATTCAGACAACTTGGGATACTTCGCGTTGACTTCGGCCTCGCACTCCTATGTAGCCTCTTCTCAAGCATGATGTTACCATTGCACGAGAACCAATGGAATATTCTTATTGTGAAGGACTTGGTCTTTCCGATCCAATATATAAACTGGCTTTTCAACCAAAGTGAGATTCTCTCGGATTTCCAATGGTTCCAGCTCCATGACATGCGAAGGGTCCGTAATGTACTTCCAAAGCATAGACATGTGGAACACATTGTGGACTGCGGCCATGTGAGGTGGAAGAGTTACCCGGTAAGCAACTTCACCAACTCGCACGATAATCTCAAAGGGGCCGACATACCAAGGGCTAAGCTTGCCTCTTTTGCCTAGTCTCATAATCCCTTTGCTAGGAGATACTTTCACAAAGACTCGATCCCCAACCTGAAATTCCAAGTCCCTGCGGTGAGTGTTCGCATAGCTCTTTTGACGATCTTGAGCAACCGATCCTGAATGATCTTAACCTTGTTCACAGTTTGTTCAATCAACTCAGGACCCAACACCTTTCTCTCTCCTACCTCATCCCAGTAGAAAGGAGATCTGCAGCTTCACCCATGCAAGGCCTCAAATGGTGCCATTTGGATGCTCGCCTGGTGGCTATTATTGTAGGTAAATTCAACCAAAGGCAAGTGCTCTTCCCAACTGCCTTTGAAATCCAACATACATGCACGAAGCATGTCTTCGATGATTTGGTTTACTCTCTCAGTTTGTCCATCCATTTGTGGATGAAAAGCGGTGCTGAAATCAAGTCTAAAACCCATGACATCCTGAAAACTCTTTCAAAACCTGGATGTGAATCTTGGATCCCGATCTGACACAATACTGACTGGCACCCCGTGCAATCGAACGATCTCCTTGATATACAATGCAGCCAATTGACTCGAGTTGAAAGTAGTTCGGTAATGCAAGAAGTGTGCAGACTTAGTCAAACGGTCCACCACAACCCATATCGCATCTGAGTTCCTTGCCCTTTTTGGCAAGCCGACAATGAAGTCCATGGAGATGTGCTCCCATTTTCACTTGGGAATGGGGAGAGACTGTAACAGATCTACCGGTCTCAAGTGCTCTCTGCCTTCACCTATTGGCACACCAAGCACCGTGATACATACTCCGCAATATCTCTCTTCATGTTCTGCCACCAAAAGTGACCCTTGAGATTCTGATACATCTTTATACCCCCAAGATGCATTGTATACTTCAAATGGTGGGCTTCATCCATAATCTCTCGTCGAAGATCCGTATTGGCCGGAACACACAATCTTCTCCTGAACGTAATAGCACCTCGACTAGTGAGAGAGAAGTCCTCACTGCCCTTAGCAACTTCCTTGTCCCAGAAAGCCAACAAGTCAGCATCCATGGCTTGGTACTCTTGGATCAAATCTATAATGTACGGCCGAACTGTGATATTTTCCAACACCGGGCTTCGGACGGAAGCATTGACACTGATGTCCAGATTAGCCAAATCTTCCAACAGTCTCCATTCCCGTACCAACATGTGAGTCAACAAACCCAGAGGTCTCCTACTCAAAGCGTCTGTTGCTACATTTGCTTTACCCGAGTGGTATTGGATGGTGCATTCATAGTCCTTCAAAAATTTCATCCAACGCGGTTGCCATAAATTTAGCTCCTTTTGGGAAAAGAGATACTTAAGGCTCTTATGGTCCATGAACACATAGAATTCTTCCCCGTAAAGTTAACTGTGCCAAATCTTGAGTGCAAACACGACCACAGCAAGCTCCAAGTTGTGAGTGGGGTAATTCTTTTCATGCTCCTTCAATTGCCTTGAAGCATAGGCAATGACCTTCTTGTGCTGCATAAGAACACACCCGAGCCTGATGTGCGAGGAATCACTATACACCTCATAACCACCACGTCTAAATGGCACAGTAAGGACAGGGGCCGTGGTAAGTCTTTTCTTCAGTTCCATGAAACTGATCTCACACTTATCGTTCTATACAAACTTGGCATTCTTCCTTGTTAGGCATATAAGTGGCGCTGCAAGGCTGGAGAAACTCTCAACAAATCTCTGGTAATAGCCTACCAACTCAAGGAAACTACGGATCTCTATGACACTCTTGGGCCTCGCCCAACTCATGACTGCCTCTATCTTCTTTGGGTCTACCGAGATACCTTCCGCAGATACAATGTGGCCTAGAAATGTCACTTCTTCCAACCAAAACTCACACTTGCTAAGTTTGGCATACAGCTTGTGTTCTCTCAGCATCTCCAAGGCAAGGCGAAGGTCTCGCGTGTGATCTTCCCAGGTCTGGGAATATATCAGAATGTCGTCAACGAACACGATCACACATCGATCCAGGTATGGTCAGAATACCCGGTTCATCAGATCCATAAAAGTTATCGGCACATTCATGAGACTAAACGGCATCACCAAGAACTCGTAATGTCCATACCGAGTCTTAAAAGCAATTTTGGGAACATCTTTAGCCTTAATCTTCAACTGGTGGTAACCCGACCGAAGATCAATCTTAGAGAAAAATCTCGCTCCCTTTAACTAATCGAACAGGTCATCAATCCTAGGCAATGGATACTTATTCTTTATAGTGACCTTGTTCAACTACCGGTAATCAATGCACATCCGCATCGAGCCATCCTTCTTCTTGACAAATAAAATTGGGGCACCCCACGGTGAGACACTTGGTCAAATGAAACCAAGGCCTTGAATCTCCTCCAACTGTGTCTTCAACTCCTTGAGTTCAATCGGGGCCATCCTGTATGGAGCCCAGAAGATAGGAGCTCTGCCTGGTGCAAGCTCGAGCACAAACTTAATCTCCCTGTCTGGAGGTAAACCTGGCAACTCCTCTGGAAATACATCCAAGAATTCACTCACGACCAGAATAGTCGAAGAGTCCTTTGCCTCGGGGTTCGCCAAGCTCAACGCCGTAAAGCGGGCAATATCTTTACTTCTCAACCCCTGAAAATGAAATGGTTTCCCTTCTACTGGCCTGAAGAGTACTATCTTTTCAAAGCAAGCCACATGCCCATGATGCGCTGCTAACTAATCCATCCCCAAGATAACGTCGAAGTCCTGGAATCCAAGGACAATAAGATCGGCTGCCAACTCGCGGCTTCCAACCTGAACTGTACTACCTCTAAAAATGTTGTTCGCAACTACTGTTTTGCCGAGAGGAGTCAAAATGAATAACTCTTCCAATTGACTAGGCTCCATAGAAAACCTTGGAAAAAACTTGGTGAGACAAATGAATGGGTAGACCCAGTGTCGATCAAGACTCGAGCCAAACACTCATTGACTAGTAAGGTTTCTGAAATTTTAACTAGCTAAGTCAATCCATGCATTAACATCATAAGTATAGGTATATAGATATATAAGACACACCATATACGTACATAAGGAATAAGGCATAACATGACCATTGTGGACAATTTAATAACTTTAAATGCGTACCTTGCACTACATCATCTGATGCAAGTGCATCTCCCTCTGTCAAGGCAAACACTCACCCCTGATTCGCTTAGCAAGGCGGAGGTGCAGACCGTTTAGGCTGGGAGGATGTCTAGTATGATCCTGTTGGACGTGCTGGGGGCCTAATCCCCTACGACTGGTATGGTAAATGCCAACTGAGGCAATCTCTGATCAAGTGGCCCTGGCGACCACAGTGGAAACATCCACCCGATGCCTTTCGCCAATCTCCTTTCGGGTGCCTTCGGCCGCAAGACGTGCAAATCTCGTAAGTATAGGTCGGAGGGGCCGGAGGTGGAGCATACCTCGCCACCTGAAGTGCAACTAGCCGTGGGGCTGGAAGAGCCTGAGGTCGCGGTGCCTGTGGCATGTACGGCCATGGAACTAGAGGCGCATAAGATGGCCTCATCGGTGGTGCAGGCCACGCATACTGAGGTGGTGCTTGCCATGTGTACTGATAAGGGCCGGTCCGAGCCCACCTCTCTGGAGGTGCTGAACTACTAGATTGACCCCTTGCCAACACTCTCTTCTTAGACACCGCCTCAGAATTGGTCTCAATCAACAAGGCCTTGTCCACTACCTCAGGGTAGGTAGCGTGCCTGAAAGCCAAGAGTTTCTCCAAAATGACATCTTTGAGCCCTTGCTCAAACCTTCTCGCCTTCAACGCCTCAGTGGTGATCATATGGGTCGTAAATCTCGAGAGCTCCGAGAACTTGGCCTCATATTGAGCCACCGACATCGAACCTTGCACAAGGTTGATGAATTCTCTCTCTTTCTTTTCCTGAGCTCCAACTGGGAAATACTTTTTGTAAAAAGTATCCTTAAACTCCTCCCAAATCCAGGGTTGACCTTGCATAGTCAACTCTCGTGTCCTCAAGGCAGACAACCACCAATGGTGTGCCTCACCCTCTAGCATGGAGACTGCCCATGCTACTCTATCCTCCTCTGTGGGTGAGAGGACTGCAAATATTTTCTCCAACTGGAGAATCCATGCCTCTGCAGCAAGAGGGTCCACACTCCCATGGAATGATGGAGGCCTCAGTCTCCAGAATGCCTCAACCCCAATCGTACGATGTACTGGAGATATGGGCGGTGGAGTAGGTGCCGCTGATGATGGTGTAGTTGTCGAGCTGCTAGTATGGCGAGTGCCTCAGCAATAGAGCCTAAGACCTGAGAGAGGTCCGGCTGCTCATCCTCATCTCGAGAAGAAGAGGAAGCTCTAATGTGTGGCCCACGACCCCGTGTGGCCCACCTCATAACTAAAGTCCTGAGAACAATAGCACCACATGAGTCTAACTTTGAACCACAATTTATTACAATTCCATTTCACAATAATTTCAAGTAGTATTATTTGTATAATACCAATATACATTGCATCATAACCATCGGTGTATACATAATAAACTTAGTGTTCTAGCGTTTCTAAGACCCGTACTCGATTGAAGCAACCATTTTTGACTAAGACTAAATTTTTGTCTTACACTTGGAACAAGACTCGCTTCCCACTTACATCCTTCCTAACTTGCTTCCTGACATATGCTCTTGTCAAGTCGTGGTATTAGATTCTAAGTGACCCTAAAGACCTAAAGCCTAAGCTTTGATACCAATTTTGTCGTGACCCAAAACCCACCTTAGGAGTTAGAGTGAATCTTGGACGACTTGCCATGATCTACTTAACATACTTGACAACCCAACCTGCAAAATACATGAAGCATATACAATAGAGGACAAATAGCGGAAGCATAAATAACATAATACAGCGGAAGCCTAATCAAACCTCTATGTATATATAGTGATCCAAGTTTGTACAAAAGAGAACAACAAAAGAAAGTGCGGACAAGCCCGCCAAAATACATGGGTATAATCTCTCATGCTCTCCCACGCTCACCTAGAACCTACCACGCTAATAGTAGCCCTCTACCGGAGGTTCCTCCATAGGTTCCTCAACGTACTCCTTCTCCACCCATGGGCCAGGAGCACAAATGTCAAAAGGAGCCGCCGCTCCACTATCACCTTCCGACATGAGAAATACGGTTGAGCATGGAATACTCAGCGGGTACCAAATACTAACCAACAGTCATAGCATAACAACAACGATATATATATAGCAGGAACCAATTTATGTAACAACAGGAAAGTAAAACGGTTTATATTCATGCTTGCATCACATAAAAGCCGATAAAACTCTTGAAATCATCGTGCACTTGTCTTGACTTAAAATACTCTTTTCGTACTTGAAAATTTATCTTGTCATGTTCTTTTTTTTCCTTGTCTTGTCGTGTCATGCGTGTCATGCTTGTCATGCGTGTCATTGCCATGTCATGTCATGCTTGCTTGGAATGAATGCACTTGTGAGGGAGGGGAGACCCCTCTTATGCAACTTGTGAGGGAGGGTGGTGTAAAACCCCCTCTTATGCAATGCACTTGCGAGGGAAGGGAGACCTTTCTTTAATGAGATACTACTTGCGAGAGAGGGGAGGCCCCTCTTATCCATGAAATGTACTTGTGAGTGAGGGGAGACCCCTCCTTAAATGATATACCCTTATTCTTGTCAAAAGCGAGGCAAAACATATCGTAGGATATGTCCTACCTCTAAAATCCTTATTCTTGAAAAACACCGGTAAAACAAGTCATGCATGCCGTGCTCGTGGAATCGTGTACATACTTTCACTTGGAATTAAATATGACAATTGGGATTTCAACAACACATAGAATAACATTAATTTCACAAGTAATTATTCATGCCGTTAAGGAAAGCAATTAATCACACTATCATAAACCCTAGTAATTTCCATATACTTTAAATCATGTCTTTCTTAGTTTATAATTCATTTTTTTCTTCACCTTGGCATTTCATCAAACATGTGGTGTGTATGTTATTGGTTAAAGCCTATACCATGCTTTTCTAGATGGGTTGATATTCACAACATACACGTGTATTCATTATTGGTACAATACCCTTCCCATTTCATTCATCACAACACAACATCCATATAGCATTTTATTCACTAAGTCCATCTTATATCATGTGAAGCATTTACGTGAAGGCAAGAAAATGGAGAAGCATGACAGTAAAGGGAAAGAAATATGACGAGGAGGGTAGCATAAGGTACCGGCCTTCAATAGGATGAGGAAAACCCTTGATCTTGATCTACTTATTCTTCAATCTCAACCCTCTGGGCAAATCCTCAATCTCTCCTCTCTCCTTCTTCTCTAATCTTTCTTAGGCTCTCTTTAGGTTTAGGGTAAACCAAAACCCCCAAATACCATCCCCTATTTATAGGCAAAGAGAAAAAACCCTAAAAATCACGAATTAAAATTCCGGGTTCGCAATCTACGATCAGTCGTAGCATATCTATGATCGATCGTAAATATTCTACGATCGGTCGTATTTTTCCACGATCGATCGTAAACGTTACCGAGATTTTTGTCAATTCTTGAGCTTCTACGATCGATCGTAAATTTCTACGATCGATCGTAGCTCACCTACGATCGTTCGTAGGGTCTGTACGATCGTTCGTAACTTGCAGAAAATTTCCAGATTTTCCTTCTTTCGTGTTTCGGTCATAACTTTTGACTCATTCGTCGGATTTTGACAATTCAACTTGCGTTGGATTCATCATTCAAAAAGAAACATTTTTAGTGTTTTAGAATCTTCAATTTATACTTTATTCATGGACCAAATTTCCCTTAAAGTTGCCTGATCCGCAAATGGGATTTAGAAACTCGGATTCCCAATAGATTCGAATTCGGAAATCCAACCTTCAATTCAAGAAAATGACTTTAAAGCTTTAATACATGCCAAAAAATCCGGGGTGCTACAGTTTATGCTTTATATTTCTATTTTTTTCCTCGCTCTCTAAGTCCCCTCTTTGTCTACATTTGCTTGGTTGTAGTTTGATTGCCTTGATATTTCACATGTGTTAAATTGATATATTCTTTGTGATATTGGCTTCATGAATACCTTTGGCAATTGTGCCAAAAAGGGAGAAAATGTTGGGTATTATTTCCCAAGTTTAATACATTCCTTACTTTTCCTGTGGTTATGTATTTTCATATTCCATACATGCTTCACTGGGAATTTTGTTTATGAGCATGTGCAGGTGCAGGGTTGCAGCAGACAGATTTTACTTAACAAGAGCTTCAATGTCTTTATTTAAGATGATTTTTCAATTGGTGTCTTGTATCAGTGTTGCAGTCATGTAATGTCTTAATTCACCGTTTTGATGTGTTTGGGTGAGTTTGTGTCAAATCATATACTTCAGTTTGGTTTTGCCACGAAATTTCCAAAGGGGAAAATTGTAAAGTCCATGTTTTTAGTGTTGGCTTATTCCAGTGTCAAAACAAGTGAGTCTAGGTGATTAGTGTGTGTATCTTGTGTCATTGCCATCAAGCATCCACGACAAGTGAAGTTGAAGAACGGTTGAAGACTCGGTTGATCATTTCCTTTGTTTCTCTCATAGAATGGTAAGTGACCTAGATACCATGTGACCTTAGGTGGGAATTGACTTACATTAACCATAATATGAAACTAAACTAATCATATGGCCCCAGGGTGATGAGATATGCAGTGCAAAACAAGTTCAAAATTCTGAAACCTTTCAAAAAACCAAAGTTGCTTGTATGTGGCATATCTCCCACACCATAGCTCAGATTTTGCTCCATAATATATCAAATTGACCATGTCGAAAAGAGCTACAACTTTCATGAAGACTACAAGAGCTAAAAATGAAGTTTTAAAATCAGGTTTGCACCTCAGGGTCAACCCTGGGCATTGAGGGTAGACCCTGGGTATAGAAAAATTACTATGGGAAATTTTGACAGAACCTTGCAAAATTGAGGGTCGACCCAACTTCACCTTTGGGTTAACCAAATTAATCCCCAGGGTCGACCCTGATATGGGAAAACTTCCAAATCCTTTCCTTAGTCATTTTTCATGCTATTTTGGGTTTTCAGCAACTTCTAAACTTGGATTTTGATTCCCTATAAAGTGTGAACCCCTCTAGTTCGTGGAGCACAACTTTGGGAAACTATAGAGAGGGTTTAACTCCTTCTAGAGTTCTTAAAAACTCTAGAAAGTAATTGTTCTCCTCCCCTTTGATTGATGCTTTCATCCTAGAGTTTGCAAGCTTAAAGCTCCATTCTTGCTTGCTTGGACTTGTCCATTGAAGGAGTCCATCTAGGAGTTGATTTTAATCAAACCATCAACCCGTTCTGGATAGAACAACTTGACCAGAGTGTTCTAGAGCCTTTACGAAGTAGATCGATCCTAGAAGGATCATGGTAGTGTAATTTGGTCGGTGGAATCCGAAGCCATCATTAATGGAGATCAATCAGAAGATCATGGACTATTTTCAATACACAAAGAGAAGTACGAGTGGCTGCAGTTGATCACGGGACTTGTGAGTACGTGATGACTTTTCGAGGTGTGGAGGACTAAGAACTGAAGGATCGTAGTATCGAGTCTGAATGAGTCAAGTTCGATTCTTGTAAGTTCTTGTTTACTTTGTCTTAGTGACTTTTCTTGGCTGGACTAGGTCCCGTGGTTTTTCCCAGAAGGGTTTCCACGTAAAAATCTTTGTGTTATGGTCTAATGTTTTTTTGTATTTCCGCACTTAAATTCATCATCCCTTAACTTAATAACTTAAACATTAAACTATTAAGGGTAGATAGACTTTTAGGGGAACTGAACCATCCCCTCTTGGATTTGTGAATTCTTGACTTAAACATAGATTTGGGATTCACCGAATTTTTTTGAAGGATACCAGTTTGTATCTTATGGTTCTGAGATAGACATGGTTGCAATGGATTGAGGAAGATTAGAATTCTGATATGCATGATTAAACCTGTTGTAGCAATCCATGGCTTTGTGACCGGGATACCAGTATATCTAGCAAGACATCCGTGGTCGTTGTTGACGGTTATCAGGAGGGAACCGATTTGTATGTGAGGAGGGACCAGAATCAGTGTGTTGGCGAGCACTGCCCCGATACCCACGACCACGGTTTCAGCCCTTTCCACAACCATGAGGAGGAGCCCTATGATCGACCATAAAGGTAGTCTGAGTGGCGGGATCTGGAGTATGTGGTTGGAACTGGGACAGCCTTCGTTCATGGCTAAGCAATCTGGAACGTAGTTTGGCAAAAGCAATGGGTTCGGTCCGATTTATCACTGTAGTGATAAAGGACTCGTATTCATGCCCGAGACCCCTAAGGGCATGGAGAACAAGATCGTAAGCAGCTAAGGAATCAGACACACTCTTCATACGATTAAGATAGTCTGAAACAGAGGAGGAATCCTTCTTCAGTGTCTATAATTGCAAGTGTAGTTGCATAACCTGCGCTTGAGATTGTTGAGTGAATGTGTCAGCCAAGTTCTTCAAATAGCACTCGATGATGTAGAACCCTGGAACTTGGGATCACTGTAGACTGAATAGTGCTGTGAATAGTGTGAGAATACTGTCTATGAACGGTGTATGTAAAGGCCAAGTTTTCCATGTGACCTTGGTGGTTGTTTGAATGGAAATGAGGTGTCTCATGTTAAAATGAGTGTTATGGTGTTTAAGTGGTAGGTGCGACATAGAGTTATGATGTATGGGAGTTTGTGAACCAAACACGAGAGTATAGAATACTCAAAGTGTCAAAGAGGGTGGATTTCTTACCATTCCCTCAACTTGTGAGATCTATAGTTTCGTCGTCCCTCAACGGAATTGAGTGATTCTTGAACCATTAGAAATATGTTGAACCCCTCTTCAAATTTCATGTTTATCACTTTTTTTTATTTTGATTAGAAGTTAAATCAAATGTGGGATTTCCGGAACTTGGTCTGCTGAGAATTCCGGGAAAAGTTTGGACCAGTCCACTTGTGGGATCATTTCGACCCTTTAAAACTCAGAATTGGGCTTTGTGGAAAACATGAAAGTTGTTTCCCTTTTAATTCAGAATCCAACTCAAGTTCAATCGTCAAAATCAGATCACCGAGTCAAAAGTTATGACCAAAATTCCAAGGCAGATAAAACCGAACAACATGAGCGGGAGACGAGCGGTAGACCCCTCCACTAAGGGTCGACCAGTCAGACCAGGGGTCTACTCCTCTAGCACTTATTTTGTATGGGTTTCATTTCTAGAACCCCCAAACTCAACCGGTCACACCTCCGGTCGACCCCTCCATGCATTTTTGTGCTGAAACCGACTCTTTTGAGATCTTTCAAGGGTATGGGGGTCTTTGGCCAACCCATTTGGCTATAACTACAAGCCAATTTTGTGGCTTAGGGTTTGCAACACCCTTGGAGAAATTGTTGAGAGAAAGGAGAGAGAATTTCGGGTTTGTGAAGGGGGTTTGCTAATGGTTGTTGTCAAGGCTTAGAGTGCAGCTTGTTTTAGCTTCTTGAAGTGAGATCTTCACTTTCTCAAGCTTTCCCAAGTTGGAATTTCCATAAGCTTGCCAAAAGCTTTTCCCCGCTTCTACAGAATATTCTCAAGCGATTAAACCATAGGGAATCGGTTTTTTTTTAAGGTAGAACAATCTACTAACTTACCTTACTATACTTCATCGATGTGTAGTTGATTTTTGTGGTTTAAATAAATGGACTTGATGAAAGTTCTGATGTTTTGGCCAAATTAGCAATTCTTATATTATAAGTAAGGTATAAAGCATGATTTCGTTAAGACAAATGGTAGCTACCCTTTACTAAATTGGTTGCTATAAGTTGGAAATGAAATAGTAGGCATTGATGCATGTTTTTAAGAAGACTAAGGCATGTAGTCATATATGCCTATGCGATTGAAAGAACGGTTTTACCGTAAAGTAAGCTTAAAACTATGATTTTTACAAAATAGGCTAAGTAGCCCATGTATACGCTATGATCACTCCATGAATGAAATCCCATGATCTATTTCGATGTTTTCAAATACTCCCTATGAATACTATGATGCTCACACTTACTCTTAGGAATATGATTTCCAAGTTCACCATGAGGTATACAAGTTTTCTATGCACTTCATGTTCACAAGTCTCGCATGATGTTTATATGTCTCGCATGATGTTTAAAAGCCTCGCATGATGTTTACAAGTCTCGCATGATTACAAGTCTCACATGATAACAACAAGTCTCGCATGATGTTTATAAGTCTCGCATGAAGTTTACAAGTCTCGCATGATGTTTATAAGTCTCGCATGATGTTTACAAGTCTCGCATAATTACAAGTCTCACATGATAACTACAAATCTCGCATGATAATTACAAGTCTGGCATGATAATTACACGTCTCACACGATGTTCACAAGTCTCGCACGATGTTCACAAGTCTCGCATGATTCAATGATTCTCACAAGAACAAAGTTTTATAAAGTTCACACGTTTACCGGTTCACAAGCTCACAAGTTCACAAGTAAGTGTAAGGCTAGACTTTGGGTAAGTGTTCTAAGATCACTTTATTTTGAACTCAAGGGAATCTACCTCCTTGCTTGTACAGTATCGTTTTGTTTTCAACTCAAGGTAGTCTACCTCCTTACTTGTAAAGTATTGCTTTGGTTTGGACTCAAGGGAGTTTACCTCCTTGCTTGTAAAGTATCGCTTTGTTTTGAACTCAAGGGAGTTTACCTCCTTGCTTGTAAAGTATCGCTTTGTTTTGGACTCAAGGGAGTTTACCTCCTTGCTTGTAAAGTATCGCTTTGGTTTGGACTCAAGGGAGTTTACCCCTTTGCTTGTAAAGTATCGCTTTGTTTTGAACTCAAGGGAGTTTACCTCCTTGCTTGTAAAGTATCGCTTTGACTTCGGACTTAAGGGAATTTACCTCCTTGCTTGTAAAGTATCGCTTTGTCTTGAACTCAAGGGAGTTTACCTCCTTGCTTGTAAAGTATCACTTTGTCTTGAACTCAAGGGTATTCAAAGTATCGCTTAGTTTTGAACTCAAGGGAGTCTACCTCCTTGCTTGTAAAGTATCGCTTTGTTTTGGACTCAAGAGAGTTTACCTCCTTGCTTGTAAAGTATCGCTTTGATTACGGACTCAAGGGAGTTTACCTCCTTGCTTATAAAGTATCGCTTTGTCTTGAACTCAAGGGTGTTCCCAAGGGACCACCTTGCTTGTAAAGTATCGCTTTGTTATCGGTTTTGTGGATCACTCTAAGTATTGGAATTGTATTGGCTTAAGGAATATGGTTAGTGAAATGATCAATGATATGTACCTGGTAAAGAAATGCTCACATGATATCTGTTTAATGAACTGCTCTAAGATATATACTCATCCTTCTTTGCTTTTACCTATTTCGCTCTGATAAATGCATAGGCTATCATTGATGCCTATAGTAATGCTAGTTAGTATTTTGTACTCGCTGAGTATTCAATGCTCAGCCGAAGTTGTTATTTTCGGTAAGTCAAAGGTTGGATGGTTGTGCTCCTGAACCAGGGTTCGAGGAGGAGTATGTCGAGGAGCCGATTGGTAGTCATTAGTGATGGTTGAGTGATGAGAGGGAGAGACATGTATATGTGTTGACCTTATAGGAGTTTTGTTTGGATGTGAGTTGGTAATTCCAGTGATGGAAACTTTTATACAGGTTTGTTTATATTAGCACGTGGAAGATTACATTGTAAAGAAGAAATTTTTAGGTTCGCCTCTTTGCGTGCCTTGTATGCTCTTGCAGGATGACATGTACGCCTTATGTGTCATGACAGGATTGTATGACACAGCGGTTATGAGGCAAAAGTATCCCTAACTCTTAGGGTGTAATTTGGGTCGTGACAGAGTTGGAAACTTGTATACAAGTTTGTTTATATTAGCACGTGGAAGATTACATTGTAAAGAAGAAATTTTTAGGTTCACCTCTTTGCGTGCCTTGTGTGCTCTTGCAGGATGATATGTACACCTTATATGTCATGACAGGATTGTATGACACGGCGGTCATGAGCTAAAAGTATCCCTAACTCTTAGGGGGTATTTTGGGTCGTGACAGAGTTGGTATCAGAGCTTAGGCTCTAGATTCCCTCTGGCTAGACTTCCTTTGAGTTGCATTTAGAACTCAGTTGAACTCATTATAGGTTGATACCACGACAAAATTTGTATCAAGTTTAGAGACTAGGTTGTCTTCTAAGTGGAAGTTAGGCAGTAGTATTCCAAGTAGGTACTAATCATTCGGCATAGTCTTAAAACCGGTTGAGACGTCAACCTGAGTTAGCATCTAGTTTCGCTAGAAAACTGAAAATTGTATACTTATAGCAGGATGTGTTGTATTGTTTTGTGGTAGTGTATGATATGTGTTGTGTGCGTACTATGTCCTATATGCTAATTAGAAACCCTATATGTATGAACATGCTATCTTAGGTCATGAAGGTTTTCGCAAACTTTTTATGAAGTTCAGTCGTGTGAAATACCTAGTCACCTTGTTGATAAGCGATTTTCTCGCCATGTGTCAGTCGTCAAGGGATTAGTATGTCCTTTTTAAAGCTAGGTGTCAATTGAGACTATGGATTCGCCTTAGTCTTACAAGTCTAGTAGATTTAGAGTCGTTGCAAAAATATGGACTTAGGTTACGATATATATACTATGATGTGTATCCTACATAATTTCATCTGTTAAATTATTCTTAGTTATGCATCTCTATCACAAACAAGCACAAGTCACGCATCATGGTATGAAGATGAGTCTCTATGAGCTCATGCATACCCAAGACGAGTAGGAACCCTGGAAGATACCCAAAAAAATAATAATAATAATAAATAAGTAAATATGTATGTTAGTTTGGACAAGCTCATGGATGCTTGATGCACGTTTCTAGATACCGATGCGCATTATTTGCAGCACGTCCTAGACTTAGTGCTCAGTCCAAAAGTTCTAGATACTGATGTGCGTTAATTCTGTAGCACGTTCTAGACCCTATTCTCAGTACAAAGTAATACATATATTATAAACTCCAAGGATAGTTTTCATCATACATAGCATCATACATGGCATGAGCATCATACATAGCATGCGCCTCATACATATCATAAACATCATGCACATCTCATATACATCATGTAGATCCTAGAAGCATCATACCTCTCACAAAGATTCAAAAGAAATTGCTTAAATAACTCAAGGGTGGAAACAACTCATTAGTCTTAGTCTTAAGCTGGTTCAGGTCTTAAGTACGTAATCGGTTAGTGTTTTAACCGAGTGTGAGAACTTAGTTTCGCTAAGAAATGATGGTATAATTATACTATGATGTGTATACTCTGATGTATATAATGCGCTATATAAGTCCTATTTTCTCATTGAATGTAACGCCCCGAAATACCCCCTAGGAGTTTAGGGATATTTTAGGTGTCACACTACGTACCTATCAAACCATCCTGTAATGCACAAGATAAAATACAGTACTAACAACGATAATCAGAGCGCGGAAGCTAACATATATGCGGAAGCGTAAACAAATTTTCATTTCTTCTAATGATCCAAAATAGTATTCCAAGTTAACATAAATACAAGACATGTCTAAGTCTAAGGTGGACAGGCCCACCTATCAAAATATCAAAATACACAATACCCTCTCATACTCTCCCCTCAACAGTAGTCGAGGTATGGCCACTCATCGAGGTCTCGGTCCGCCTGAGACTGTAATGGAATAGCAGGCTCTCTCTCCTCTATATACTCTTCCTCGACCCAAGGCTCCGGGTCGAGGGCTCCCTCAGTACCTGCCAACATGAAAGTACGGCTGAGCATGGAATACTCAGCGAGTACAAGCTACTAGCAGACCATAACAATAATAAAAACACACAATAGTAATATCATACAAGAAGAAATAGAAACATCACAAAAGAAACAGTATAAGGCATGATACAATACAAGCATCCAGACGTGCGTACATGAATGCGAAAACGCCGACAAAACTCATGCTTGAAAACCCCTGTCATGTCCCGGTATGCCTCGTAGAAATCATGTATGCGTGCATGCATGAACGCATGATCATCATCTTGTAAACCTCCATCTTGTAACTTGTGAGCCATAGGCTAGCACCCGAATCTCCCTGGGCTGCCAACCTCCTTGATATGCAATGCACTTGTGACCCAGACGTTAGCACCCGAATGTCCCTGGGCTACCAACCTCCTTGTTATGAAATGCACTTGTGAGCCAGAGGCTTGGGGTACCAACCTCCTTGATATGCAATGCACTTATGAGCCAGAGGCTAGCACCCGAATGTCCCTGGGCTACCAACCTCCTTGACATGCAATATTTTCTTGTTGTTTATTATATGCACATGCTCTTGAAATCTCGGTTCATGCTATCATGCGTGCTCATGTACGTGCCAATAATAACAATCGTGGGAATGCGGTTAACAAAAGAGATATGGCATTACAATTCAATTCATAATATTAGCATAGGTAACTTAAGTAATTCACATGACATTGGATCAATTCATCGTCTATAAGAACACATGCATAAAACCTATTTCCATTTTCTTCATCTAAGTCGTTTATTCATAGTTTAGGTATTTTGTCAAACACAACACATGCAATGTTTCTTAATAATTCATCTTGTTCTTTTTAGCGCATATTTTCCATCCAAACATTAAGGTAAGTTCATTATTGGTAAAATACCCATCCACCATTTCCATCACACACATCACACAACATACATCTCGGCATCCAATCGCCACATCCAACATTCCATCCACACATCCACACCTTTTCCATTATCTTGTTTATATTTAATGGGGGATAACACATTTCATAAGGAGGAAAACATAATATAAAGAATCACATTTTTTTATATAGAAAACCTAGATTTTTGCTAGGGAAAGTTAGTAGGGTGTACTAACCTTAAATCAAGGCTTGATCCTTGGTAGAAACCTTGATTGAAGCTCCAACTTGAAAGAAGAACACCTTTGCTTGAAGGAGACTTGAGTTGGGGAAGAAACCCCTTTCAAAAATGTGCTTGGGTTGCTGCCCTAGCTTGGAGAACGCTCTCCACGAGTGCTTGAGCCGTGATCTTGGAGAAAAACCGGACTTGAAGTGATCTAGGGTCTCAAAACCCCTTTGATTCTTCTCCAAAAGCAAAACCCTAGCTTAGGAAACCCTTTCTCCTCTCTTCTAATCCCCCAAATCCTCTAAGTGTTGAGAATGAGCCCTAAAGGCTCGGGTTAAACTCTTAAGGTAAGAGTGAACCGACCAAAAGACCATAATACCCTTACTGAAATTTCTGCAAAAACACGAGTGTCGAACATGTTGAGCTGTGAATAGTGCCAAACACGTTGTGCTGTGAATAGTGCCAAACACGTTGTGCTGTGAATAGTGCCGAACACGTTGTGCTGCGAATAGTGCCGAACACGTTGCCGAACACATTGTGTTGTGAATAGTGCCGAACACGTTGTGCTGCGAATAGTGCCAAACACGTTGTGCTATGAATAGTGCCGAACACGTTGTGCTGTGAAGGGTGCCGAACCCGTTGTCACGTTGTGTTGTGCATAGTGCTGAGCTCGTTGTCCGTTGTCTTATGTACAACGTGCCCGTCGTGAGCTGTACAACGTACACATTGTTTGTTGTACAACGTACTCGTTGTGAGCTGTACAATGTACACGTTGTTTGCTGTACAACGTACCCGTTGTGAGTTGTACAACGTACACGTTGTTTGTTGTACAACGTACCCGTTGTCTGTTGCACAACGGATGCACAACTTATACGTTATCAGAGCTAGAGCTACGTTATCAGAGTACGTTGTCTATGTGTTGTCTGTGCCTTATCAGAGCACGTTGTCAGAGCTACGTCCTTAGTGCCTTCCGAGCTACGTCCTTAGTGCCTTCCGAGCTACGTCCTTAGTGCATAACTGAGCGATCGATTGCCTGCAGGTCCAGACTGTTTTGGTCATATCTTTTGACTCGTTCGTCGGATTTTGACGATTCAACTTGCGTTGGGTTCGTCTTTCGAAAATGCACATTTCTAACGTTTTGGAATTTCTGATTTCTCTCTTATTTATTAATTAGACTATGAGGAAGGCCAAGTAGCTACGAAAATGGTATTCATTAAGTATAGAAAAATCTGGGGTGCTACATTGAACTATTCAAAGAGCTTGATTCAAATGGACTCGCGTTGTGTGATTGCGCTCAAGTCTATCATCATCATGAGAAGTAGTAATCGAAGAAGTAGGGACCTAGTGTGAAATTCTATGAGAATTGTATACTATTATACAACTATATGTGCAATATATTGGGGTGTACGAACTTATGCGTGTTGAATGCAAACTACGAACATCATTATGTATAATACTTAGCCGTCATGTTAATAAGAAAAGGCCTAGATATGTGTTGGTCGGCACTGGATTGATAAATCCTTTGTCATGTTTTAGCTTACTAAGTTTGTGGGCTCAGTTGTGCAAGATACGCCCATTTAAGGTTCTCACATAGGAATGTGCAATGCTATATGATATATGTTGTTATGGGGTATAAGAACTTGCTACGTATAATTTATATGTGTTGCTATGCAAGGCTTGATGCATTGCTTGAATTGTTGATTGTAGATGATAGAGGATGGTCAGGTTGGGACAAGTATCCCTGCTTGATTTTTGTCTTATCTGAATTTCGCGGATGAAATTCTTATAAGGGCAGGAGGACGTAGAACCGCGGAACTTGGGATCACTGTAGAGTGAATAGTGCTGTGAATAGTGTCTATGAACGGTGTATGTAAAGGCCAAGTTTTCCATGTGACCTTGGTGGTTGTTTGAATGGAAATGAGGCGTCTCATGTTAAAATGAGTGTTATGGTGTTTAAGTGATAGGTGCGACATAGAGGTATGATGTATGGGAGTTTGTGAACCAACACAAGAGTATAGAATACTCAAAGTGTCAAAGAGGGTGGATTTCTTACCATTCCCTCAACTTGTGAGATCTATAGTTTCATCATCCCTCACTGGAATTGAGTGCTACTTAAACCATTAGAAAGATATAGAACCCCTCTTTAAATTTCATGTTTATCACTTTTTGTGATTTGGACTAGAGTTAATTCAAATGTTGGATTTCCGGAACTTGGTCTGCTGAGAATTCCTGAAACAGTTTGGACCAGTCCACATGTGGGCTCATTTCGACCCTTTAAAACTAAGAATTGGACTTTGTGCAAAACATGAAAGTTGTTTCCCCTTGAATGTAGAATCCAACGCAAGTTTTATCGTCAAAATTGAATGACGAGTCAAAAGTTATGGCTAAAACGCCAAGGTAGACAGAACCGAACAGCATGAGCGGGAGATGAGCGGTCGATCCCTCCACTAAGGGTCGACCGGTCAGACCAGGGGTCGACACCTCTAGCACTTATTTTATTTGGGGTTCATTTCCAGAACCCCCAAACTCAACCGGTCGACCGGTCACACCTCTGGTCGACCCCTCCATGCATTTTTGTGCTAAAACCGACTCTTTTGAGATCTTTTAAGGGTATGGGGGTCTTTGGCCAACCCATTTGGCTACAAATACAAGCCTATTTCGTGGCTTAGGGCTTACTACACCCTTGGAGAAAGTTTTGAACGAAAGGAGAGACAAGTTCGGGTTTGTGAAGGGGTTTTGCTAATGGTTGTTGTCAAGGCTTAGAGTCACTACGTGAAAATGGGTTAAATACTACATCAAAAGTCGGAAACAACGACGGCCTAAGACTCTCGTTAAGTATACGACGGCTGTAGTGAGTCATTTACATTTGACGCAATAAATGACTACCCTAGGCAGTCGTTCTTTGAGGAATTAACCCTAACCTAACCCAAATCTCTCCTCTCGGTTTCTTCCTCTCTCTCTCAGACGACAGCTCTCTCTCTCGGTTTCTTCCTCTCTCTCTCTCTTGGACGGTTGCTCTCTCTCGGTTTCTTGCTCACCGTTGCTGCCGGTGCTCGCTCGCTGTTGCTCGCCGGTGCTCGCTCGCCGCTGCTCACAGAGCCTATTGTTCCCGATAAAGGGTGAAAAAGCAAAAAAACTCCCATTTGGAAGTTGATCTTTTTTTTGGGGGGGTTTCACTCTTTGAGACCGAGCAACACAAAGAAGGGGAGCTCTCACCAACTGAAATCTGTGATTTTCGTTTTGATTCAACGCACAGGTGTTTTTTTTTTTGTTGATCTATTTTTTTTTGGAGGGTTCTCTTTTGGATCCTTGGATTTTGTTCTCTTCAACGCATGATCTTGTAGAAGCTGAATTTTTTTTGTTGATCAATTTTTTTTGGGTTCTCTTTTTTGAACAAAATTTTTCTAGGGTTCTTTTTTTTTCTTTTGTGATTAATAATCTATGAACGTTTTTTTTTGCCGAACTTTTATGGGTTTTTTTTTTCGGTTTCCCTTCCATCCTGATATTGTGATTAATGGTCTGGTTCCCTTCCATCCTGTTTGATTTCTGAGACATCCCCCTACCTCTTTAAAAACCCATAGTCAGGTAATAAAAAAAAAATTGATTTTGGAGTTGTTCACAAACTGTTTGACGGTATGTGTCTGAGAGGGTTCACTATCCATTTCGACCAGCACCGATTCATTTTCATCGTCTTTACCTGGAAAAATCTTATTCCAGCCTAGGACCATGGTTTTTTTTTCTCTTCTCCTTCTCTTCCATGCCAGGATGGTGTCTACACATTGTCTCTTGAGAGCTGTTGCGGTGCTGTGAAAAAATGAGATGTATGATTTTTTTTGAACGAGGATGATGTATGATTATGGCCGAGAGCTGTTGCAGTGATGTGAAATGAATTAGAAGAATGAGATGTATGATTGTGGCCGTGTTTTACACCTTTTTTTTTTTCAAGACTACGTTGCCAATTTTTTTTTTTTTTTTCTGTTTATTCTTTTCTTCTAATGTTAGATGCAATCGTTTTTCCAAGTCTACGCTGCCATTTTTTTTCCCTAATTCTTTTCTTCTATTATTAGATGCAATCTTAACTTATACAAGGGTATGGTGCACCAATTGCAGACAGATTGACATAGACGCAACAGTCGCACCCTATGGGCCGATAATTCATAGAGAAAAATGGGTAATACATACAGACCTCTAATGTCCTCCACTTAAGGATGCAGTCACGGCCTATGCTTTCTGAGTGTCTTGCAAAGACTCCATCTGTTTAGTTCATGCATTTGTATGTATTTAACCACAACACAACATCTGTCACAGACTCCATCTTATCTCAATGCTCACATGATCTATTAATAACTCTTGGGGTTATTATGGTGGTACTTGCAAGTTGCGAGCTTTGTTTTGTTCGGCAAAAAAAACGTTCATAGATTATTAATCACAAAAGAAAAAAAAAGAACCCTAGAAAAATTTTGTGATTTTTAATCTATTAATAATTTCTTTTGTGATTTTTAATAGATTATTAAAAATATCATAATAGCTGCTAATTATCATATTTTTTGTGATTATTAAAAACGTTAACTGTTTTTTTTTTCGACAAAAAAAAGAACCCTAGAAAAATTTCTTTTGTGATTAATAATCTGTGATTTTTTTTTTCATGGATTTATCTTGTAGATCTATCAATGATAGTTTCTTTTTGTTAACGAAATATTTGGGGTTAATGTTTTTTTTTTTCAGGTATCTTGTAGGTTCGGCTGTTCCCATTGCTCCCCCCCCTTCTCCTGCTCGCGCCGCTGCTCCCGCCGGTAAGTCTTCTTCTTCTTCTGCACTCTCTCTCTCTGCCATTTTCTCCTCTCGGCGTTTGTTGGATTCCTTTGCACATCTTATTTTTGGCGAAACCCTAACATTAAACACATCTCTTATTTTTATAATATGTTTGGAGAAATCCAAACCCTATCCCTATTAAACACATCTAACTCTTGTGGAAATCTCTGTAGACCCATCTTTTAGACTTCATTTGAAAATGGAAATCTTTCATAGTTTTGTTTAAATGTTCTATAATTATATTTGGTTTGATTTGTTTACAAGTGGGTTAGTGTCTGGGTCGAGCTTGTAAAGGAAGATGGCAAATGCATGGGTTGATTTTTATGTCCGTTGAGATCTCTGCAAAATGCCAACTTTTGATTTCTCTAGCAGCCAATCCTCCCATTTGGAAGTTGATCTCTACAAAATATTTTCACGAAATTTTTGGGGTTACTCCTTATGAAATTCCGGCTTCTCGATTGGATTTATTGAAGGTCTCTTTGCTATTATATATTTTTCCCTTTTTAATCTGTATACTGTTTCATTAGTTTTTGTCTTTGATCTTCACTATCTTTTTTTTTTTGCATGAGTTGTTTATATTTAAACATGGATCTGTAAATTTCTGGCCGGAACAGCCGATTCTAAGAAGTTGCAGGTTATTGATCGTGCTATTTGAGATCATTGCCGCTTAGTACTGTGTTTTTCAGTTAATTTTGTTGACATCCCAATATTTCTAGGGTTTCCCTTCTTCAAATGCTTCAAGTTCAGATATTTATTCGAAATCAATCAACCATGGTGCATGGATCATAGAAAGAGCACTGTATGAGTTTTTAGAATCATAGTCTCCAACGATTATGGGGGAATGATATCATCCTACTTATGCCTTTCTGACTTAGCATTTGGAAAGTTTAGAATAGAGCTTATTTGACTTATTCTATAAAAAAAAAAAGATTTTTTTTTATTGAACACAACCCCACAAGGTGTTACTTAGCCAATTGAAAGGAGGATACTCACATACACAACACACAGCACACACACACAAAATTGTAGACCCTGCCAAAAGTATCACATCTAATCAATTGCAGATCAATTATTACATAATCTGCATATATTTCTAAGGTTAAACTATAACAAGCATGAATGAATTCCCTCAATGGGAAAAATATGGTAAATTAGATTCTATATAAGGTAATAAAGAAACCAACATACTCTTTGCAGCATCTAGAAGCAAGTTGAATGCCTTCAACTGTTTTTAACTCCTGCTTGCAACGAAACCAACACAAAAAATTATAATTGACCTATTAAGTTTGATTTATTTGTTAGTTTAATCTATATGTCAACCTATTGGAAAACTACTAGAACAAAGATATTTGTTAGTTTGTTGGTTTCAAATGAAAACAGGTCACTGCTGAAACTGATATATCTTTGATCTAGTAGTTTGGTTTCAACAGTTGTCACAACCCATTCTGTAATGGAATATTTTCATAACTCAAACCTCACACACTCGGTGGCCACCAAGGAACCAACTCTATTTCTTCATTTTTTGAGTTCCTCTTTCTCTTCGAGAGAAATGATGATGAGATCGGAGAGAATGGGAGGAAAAAAATGAATAATTGAGAAATGCCAAACCCAAGCTTACTTTGGATTGGGTTCGGGTGAAGGTTTCAAAAAGCCAACTTCTATAAATACATTATAATATATGTAATTATATCATTGTGAACATTAGATTCCAAGTTTCTTATATCATTTTGAATATTTACCCAGCTAACTAGAAGATGTCTTCTTCAACCCCCCCCAAGCAAGGAGTGGATGACAGCACCGAGGATGTCTTTTGAATACCTTGAAGGTGTTGCATCATTCCTATCATTCGCAAAACAGAATTGTAAGGGTGTTGATTGGTATTGTTGTCCTTGTGTTAAATGTCGTAATCTGCAAGGGAAGAAAACCCTAGAAGTTATCTCAGAGCATTTAATATGTGATGGTATAGATAAGTCGTACACAAGGTGGATCAACCATGGAGAACCATTTCTGATAAATCATGATAATGTTGGGGTTCCTAGTACGTCGACTAGTAATCAACATGAAGATTTGTACCCAAGAATGACAGATATGTTGAATAACACATTTGGACGTGTTAGTCCCGATGACATGGATACATGCCTAAATGAAGTTCATGATAAAGATGACGGTCAAGCTTCAGGTGATTCACAGGAGGATATTCAGTTCAAGAAGTTAATGGAGGATGCGATGCGACCCCTATATCCCTCGTGTCGAGGTGAGCACACAAAATTATCAGTCACTGTTCAGTTGTTGAGCATGAAAGCTAGACATCAGTGGTCTAATAATAGCTTCACGGAGCTATTAGAAACGATCAAAAAGATTTTACCAGATGAGAATACTTTGCCGGATAGTACCTACACTGCGAAGAAGTTGATCAAGTCTTTGCGTATGGACTACCAGATTATCCATGCATGTCGTAATGATTGCATACTATATGTGTTTCAATACTACCCCATGATTTCATTAGTATCATACACCGAGGGAAGAATTGAAGTCCATGAATGTTTTGGCACAAAAAAAAGTCTTTTCCTCATTATAAACAAATCAACCCAAACTATTTATTTCTTAAACAACCCAGTTTGAATTATAGGATATACTGCTACCTTTATGACGAGCTTCTCAAGTGTATTGTTTAAGCAAATTGGATCCATGCTGGGCAGAGATTGCTCTTCACTTAAAATGGACAGGGGGCGCAATGCAAGTTCAGATGTAATAAGCTCCCTTCCATGCTGCCCAAAACTCTGGAAGACAAGGAATCCTCTGTCAAACAGACCAGAAATTACCAATCTGAGACCTTTTATCAGATATATAACCAGTTGTTTCGATCATATAGTTTCTTTTTGTAAATTCTCCTTTTCTCTCTTAAACTCTAAATGGAAAGAATAATTATTGTTTCTTTTTTCCTTTTAACAATTCAAAGACATGAGGGCATAACAGACTTGATTGTTTATCATCCATAATCTCATTTGTCTGCTAAAAAAGTAACCCAACAGAGAATATGTGCAAAACTTACAAGAAGGATCCGAAACTTTGAACTGTTATCTATCTCTCTCCTACCACGGCCATAAGTAACTACTAGGATCTCTGCAGACTAATCCTTATTTCCAGTTGTAATTGTCTCCATCTGTTTAACGGTCGCGACCCAAAACCCACCCTAGGAGTTAGAGTGAATCTTGGACGACTTAATCATGACTTACAGGACTTGCTTGACGAACCAACCTGCAAAACCCACAGAACATATACAATAGAGGGTAACAGCGGAAGCATAACTATAAACCACAGCGGAAGTCTAACAAACCTCTAAGTATATACACATGGTCCAAGTTTAATACAAAAGAAAACAAAACAAAGAAAATGCGGACATGCCCGCCAAAATACATGGATATAATCACTCATGCTCACCCACAGCTAATCCACTCAGAATCTAACACCACCCACTAATAACCCTCTACGGGAGGTTCCTCCAAAGGCTCCTCGACGTACTCCTCCTCCACCCATGGACCAGGAGCACAAACATCAAATGGAGCAGCAGCTCCCTCAGAACCTGCCGACATAAGAAGTACGGCTGAGCATGGAATACTCAGCGGGTACTAAATACTAACCAATGGTCATAGCATGAGATAGCAATGCACACATATATATATATAAGATAGGAACAGTTCATATCATACAAGGAAGTAAAGCAGTTTGTAATCATGCTTGCATTCAGAAAAGCCGATAAAACCCTTGAAGACCTTGTGCACTTGACTTGACTGGAAATACCATTTCCGTGCTTGAAAACTTGTCATGTTTGTCTTATCTTGTCATATCATGCGTGTCATGCCATGTCATGCTTGTATCATGCATGTATCATGCTTGCTTGTTCTGAAAAGTAATCTACTTGTGAGGGAAGGGAGACCCTTCTTCCTAGAATGCTCATGCTTGTCATGCTATGTCATGTCATGCCTACTCGGAAGAGTAAACTACTTGTGAGGGAAGGGAGACCCTTCTTCCTAGAATGCTCATGCTTGTCCTTCCACTTGTTAGATTCACTTGTGAGATGTCCTTATGAGATGCACTTGCGAGGGAAGGGAGACCCTTCTTATGTTATGTATGCACTTGCGAGGGAAGGGAGACCCTTCTTATGAAAATGCATGTTTGTCTTGTCCTTGCCAAAAGCGAGGTAAAACATATCGTACGATATGCCCCACCTCTAAACCGTGTTCTTGAAAACGCCGATAAAACATGCCATGCATTCGTGCTCGTGAAATCGTGTGCATACTTGCATTTGGAATTAAATATGGCAATTTGGGGTAATTCACAAAGCATAACATATAACAATTTAAGTGAGTAATAATCTACACATTTTAAGAAATGTAAGAAACACACTATCATGAACCCTAATAGATTTCAAGAGTACTTAAGCATGGGTTCCCTTAATTTATCATTTATTTTGTTCACCTTGGCATTTCATCAAACATAGGGTGTGTTGATTTTTCACTTAAACCTAGATCATGCTTTTCTAGGTGGGTTATGCTCACATCACACTTGTATGTTCCTTATTAGTACAATGCCCTTTCCCATTCATTCATCACATCATCCACACGGCATCCATTCGCCAACATCCACCTCCATTCACCCTTCATACCACCAATCTCATAACACATATATAAGTGAAGGAAAACTAGAAGAAATAAAGGAAAATAGAAGCTATAACTAGAAGGGTAGCAAAGAGTACCGACCCGAATAGGGAAGAAAACCTTTGCAAAAACGTGCGTGAGATGCTACCGAGCTTGGAGAACGTGGTCCTCCTGAGCTTGACCGAAGCTTGGGGTGATCTAGGGTATCGAACCCTTGATTTCTCCTTCAAGAACAAACCCTAGGTTAGGATCCCCTTCTCCTTTCTCTCTAACTCTCAAAAATACTCTAGGTGTGTGAATAAGAGCCCTAAAGGCTCGGGCAACCTTTATAGGTAGTGAAGAAACCCTAAAAATCCGATTAAAATTTTTGGATTCGCGATCTACGATCGATCGTAACCTGTCTACGATCGATCGTAAGTTGTACTGCGATCCATCGTAAATTATCCACGATCGATCGTATATCGACCCGAAACTTTTGTCAATTCCTGAGATTCTACGATCGATCGTAACCTCTACGATCGATCGTAACTCACCTACGATCGTTCGTAGGGTGTGTACGATCGGTCGTAACTTGCAGCAAAATTCCATATTTTTCCTCCTTCTTGTTTCGGCCATAACTTTTGACTCGCTCGTCGGATTTCGACGATTCAACTTGCGTTGGGTTCGTACTTCGAAAAGGAACATTTCTGACGTTTCAGAATTTCTAATTTCTTCTTTATTTATTAATTGTACTATTTAAAGGAAAAATGGCTACGAAAGTGTCATGCATAAATGTCAAAAGTTTGGGGCTCTACATCCTCCCCCCCTTACAAAAATTTCGTCCTCGAAATTTGGACGAGACATGCATTACAGAATCAAACAATATTACAAGCTACACATACAAAACCTATACAAAATTCATTCAAACAATTTCGGGTACTTCGCTTTGACTTCGGCTTCACGCTCCCATGTAGCTTCTTCCCGAGCATGGTGTTGCCATTGCACAAGAACCAAAGGGATTGTCTTGTTGCGAAGCACTTGATCTCTCCGATCCCATATGTGAATCGGCCTCTCAACCAACGTGAGATCTTCTCGAATTTCCAACGGTTCCAATTCTAGTACATGCGAAGGGTCCGCAATGTACTTCCGAAGCATAGACACGTGGAAAACGTTGTGAACCGCGGCCATGTGAGGTGGAAGAGCTACTCGATAAGCAACTTCACCAACCCGCGTGATAATCTCAAATGGTCCAACATAGCGAGGACTAAGCTTGCCTCTTTTGCCGAATCTCATAATCCCTTTGCTAGGAGATACTTTCACAAGGACTCGATCCCCAACCTGGAATTCCAAGTCCCTTCGGCGCGTGTCCGAATAACTTTTCTGGCGGTCTTGAGCGGCTTTCAACCGATCCCGGATGATCTTGACTATACTAGCAGTTTGCTCAATCAACTCCGGACCAAGTACTTTTCTTCCTCCTACCTCATCCCAGTAGAGAGGAGACCTGCAGCTTCGCCTATACAAAGCCTCGAATGGAGCCATTTGGATACTCGCCTGATAGCTATTGTTGTAGGCGAACTCCACCAAAGGCAAGTGCTCTTCACAACTGCCTTTGAAATCCAGCATACAAGCCCGAAGCATGTCTTCTATTACTTGGTTCACCCTCTCAGTTTATCCTTCCGTCTGTGGATGAAAAGCAGTGCTGAAATCAAGTCGGGAACCCATAGCATCTTGGAAACTTTTCCAAAATCTTGACGTGAATCTTGGATCCCGATCCGACACAATACTGACGGGCACACCGTGCAACCTCACCACTTCCTTGATGTATAGAGCGGCCAACTGGCTAGAGTTGAAAGTAGTTCGGTAGGGTAGGAAGTGCGCAGACTTCGTCAGACGGTCTACTACAACCCAAATTGCATCTGAGCCCTTTGCCGTCCTTGGCAAGCCTACTATGAAATCCATGGATATGTTCTCCCATTTCCACTCAGGAATCGGAAGGGACTGTAATAGACCTGCGGACCGCATGTGTTCTGCTTTCACCTGTTGGCACACCAAGCACCGTGCTACATATTCCGCAACCTCCCTCTTCATATTCCGCCACCAAAAGTGACTCTTGAGGTTTCGGTACATCTTCGTACCCCCTGGATGCACAGTGTACTTTGCCCGGTGGGCTTCATCCATAAACTCCCTCCGAAGATTTGCATTGGCTGGAACACACAGCCTTCCCTTGAATGTGATAGCACCTCGGCTAGTGAGAGAGAAGTCCTCACTACCCTTAGCAACTTCCTTGTCCCGATAAGCCAACAATTCAACATCCGTGGCTTGGTATTCTTGGATCAAATCTATAATGTATGGCCGAACCGTGACATTTGCCAAGATAGGACTACGGATAGAGTCATTCACACTAATGTCCAGATTTGCCAAGTCTTCAAGTAGCTTCCATTCCTGCACTAACATGCATGCTAATAACCCCGGAGGTCTTCTACTCAAAGCATCAGCCACTACATTTGCTTTACCCGGGTGGTATTGAATGGTACAATCATAGTCTTTCAAAATTTCCATCCAACGCCGTTGCCTTAGATTCAGCTCCTTTTGGGAAAAGAGATACTTGAGACTCTTGTGATCGGTAAACACATAGAACTCCACCCCATAAAGGTAATGACGCCAAATCTTAAGTGCAAACACGACTGCGGCAAGTTCCAAGTCGTGCGTGGGATAATTCTTCTCATGCTCCTTCAACTGCCTTGATGCATAGGCAATGACTTTCTTGTACTGCATGAGTACACACCCAAGTCCAACGTGTGAGGCATCACTATACACCTCATACCCATAAGGTCCGGATGGCACAGTAAGGACAGGGGCTGTAGTAAGCCTCTTCTTCAGTTCCGTGAAACTGATCTCGCACTTATCACCCCATACAAACTTGGCGTTCTTCCTTGTCAGGTAAGTGAGCGGTGCTGCAAGGCTAGAAGAACCCTCTACGAATCTCCTGTAGTAGCCTGTCAACCCAAGAAAACTGCGTATCTCCGTGACACTCTTGGGCCTCGCCCAACTCATGACTGCCTCTATCTTCTTTGGATCCACTGAAATGCCTTCTGCAGAAACAACGTGGCCTAGGAATGCCACCTCTTCCAACCAAAACTCACACTTGCTAAGTTTGGCGTATAGCTTGTGCTCTCTTAGCATTTCCAAAGCAAGGCGTAGGTCGCGTGTGTGATCTTCCCGTGTCTGGGAATAGACCAAAATGTCATCAACAAATACAATCACGCACCTATCAAGATATGGCCGGAACACCCGGTTCATCAAATCCATAAAGGCTGTCGGCGCGTTCGTGAGTCCAAAAGGCATCACCAAGAACTCGTAGTGCCCATATCGAGTCCTGAAAGCAGTTTTGGGAACATCTTCCACCTTAATCTTCAACTGGTGATAACCCGATCGAAGATCTATCTTCGAGAAAAATCTCGCTCCCTTCAACTGATCGAACAAGTTATCAATCCTAGGCAAGGGATACCTATTCTTTATAGTGACTTTGTTCAATTGCCGATAATCGACGCACATCCGCATCGAGCCATCTTTCTTCTTAACAAACAACACCGGGGCACCCCACGGTGAGACACTTGGTCGAATGAAACCAAGGTCTTGTAATTCCTCCAACTGAGTCTTCAACTCCTTAAGTTCAATCGGGGCCATTCTATACGGAGCCCTAAATATAGGAGTTGTGCCTGGTGCAAGCTCGATCACAAACTCAATCTCCCTGTTTGGAGGTAATCCTGGCAACTCCTCTGGAAACACATCCAGGAATTCACTAACAACTGGAATTATCGATGAGTCCTTTGCCTCGGGGTTAGCTAAGCTCAACGCCGCAAAGCGGGCAATGTCTCTACTTCTCAACCCTCGAAAGTGAAATGGTTTTCCTTCTACCGGCTTGAAGAGTACCATCTTCTCAAAGCAAGCTACATGCCCATGATGTGCTGCTAACCAATCCATTCCCAATATAACATCAAAGTCTTGGAATCCCAGGACGATGAGATCAACCGCCAACTCGTGGCTTCCAACTTGGACCACACTATTTCTATACATTTTATCTGCCAATACTGTTTTGCCGAGAGGAGTCGAAATGGCTAACTTCGGTTTTAGCTGACTAGGCTCCACAGAAAAGCCTTCTGAAAAACTCGGCGAGGCAAACGAATGAGTAGACCCGGTATCAATCAACACTCGAGCCAAATACTCATTGACTAGTAGGGTTCCTGAAATTTTAACTAGCGGAGTTAATCCATGCATCAACAGCGTATACATGTAGGTATATATATACATATAGAAAATGTCAAGTACGTACACAGAGAATAGAGCATAACATAATAATCACGAATAAAGAAATTAACTCTAACTGCGTACCTTGCACCACATCATCAGATGCAAGTGCATCACCCTCTGTCAAGGCAAAAACTCACCCTTGGTTTGCCTGGCGAGACTGAGGTGTAGACCGGGTAGTCTAAGATGACGCCTGGTATGATCCTGTTGGGCGTGCTGGGGGCCTACTACCCTGAGACTGGCCTGGTAAATGCCGGCTAGGGCAATCCCTGATCATGTGGCCCTGGCGACCGCAATGATAACATCCACTAGATGCTCTTCGGCAATCTCCTGCCGGATGCCTTTTGCTGCATGAAGTGCAGACCTCATATGTGTAGGCCGGAGGGACCGAAGGTGGTGTATACCTCGCTGCCTGAGGGGTAACTGGCCGTGGGGCCGGAAGAGCCTGAGGTCGAGGTGCCTGTGGCACGTACTGCCAGGGTGCTGGAGGTGCATAAGTCGGCCTCATCTGTGGTGCTGGCCATGTATACTGATAAGGACCAGTCCGGGCCCGCCTCTCTAAAGGTACCGAACCACTAGATTGGCCTCTCGCCAATTCTCTCTTCTTGGACACGGTCTCTAAATTGGTCTCAACCAACAAGGCTTTATCCACTACTTCGGCGTAAGTGGCGTGCCTGAAGACCGACACTTTCTCCATGATGACATCCTTGAGCCCTTGCTCAAACCTCCTCGCCTTCATTGCCTCAGTGGAAATCATATGTGTCGCGAAGCGTGATAGCTCCGAGAACTTGGCCTCATAAGCGGCCACCGACATCGAACCTTGCTCAAGGTTGATGAATTCTCTCTCTTTCTTTTCCCGAGCCCCAACCGGGAAATACTTCTTATAGAACGTGTCCTTAAACTCCTCCCAAGTCCACGGTTGACTTTGCATGGTCAAGTCCCGTGTCCTCAATGCGGACAACCACCAATGGTGGGCTTCGCCCTCTAGCATAAAAACTGCCCATGCCACTTTCTCTTCCTCTGTAGGAGAGAGCACCGCAAATATCTTCTCAACTTGGAGTATCCAAGCCTCTGCAGTAAGAGGGTCCACACTCCCGTGGAAGGATGGAGGCCTCAATCTCCAGAATGCCTCAACTCCATCTGTACGATGTACTGGAGCTGCAGGCGGTGGAGTAGGTGCAGCTGGTGCCGGTATAGTTTGCCGAGCCGCCAGGACGGCGAGTGTCTCAGCAATAGAGCCTAAGACCTGAGAGAAGTCCGGCTGCTCATCCTCATCCCGTGAAGAAGAGGAAGCTCTGGTATGTGGCCCACGACCCCGTGTGTTCCCTCTCATGACTAAAGTCCTGAGAATAATAACACCACATGAGTCTAACTTGAAACCACAGTTTATTTCAATGCCATTTCACAATAATTCAATTTTTATTAGTTGTATAATACTAATACACCTCACATCAAGTCATCAGAGTATTCATCACATTATACTTATACTTTAGTGTTCTAGCGTACCTAGGACCCGTACTTGGTTAAAGCAACCATTTTAGACTAAGACTAAAGTTTAGTCTTACACTTGGAACCAGACTCGCTCCCGACTCACTTCCTTCCTAATTCGTTTCCTAACATATGCTCTTGTCAAGCCGTGGTATAAGATTCTAAGTGACCCTAGAGACCTAAAGCCTAAGCTCTGATACCACTTCTGTCACGACCCAAAACCTACCCTAGGAGTTAGAGTGAATTGGACGACTTAATCATGACTTACAGGACTTGCTTGACGAACCAACCTGCAAAACCCACAGAACATATACAATAGAGGGTAACAGCGGAAGCATAACTATAAACCACAGCGGAAGTCTAACAAACCTCTAAGTATATACACATGGTCTAAGTTTAATACAAAAGAAAACAAAACAAAGAAAATGCGGACATGCCCGCCAAAATACATGGATATAATCACTCATGCTCACCCACAGCTAATCCACTCAGAATCTAACACCACCCACTAATAACCCTCTACGGGAGGTTCCTCCAAAGGCTCCTCGACGTACTCCTCCTCCACCCATGGACCAGGAGCACAAACATCAAATGGAGCAGCAGCTCCCTCAGAACCTGCCAACATAAGAAGTACGGCTGAGCATGGAATACTCAGCGGGTACTAAATACTAACCAATGGTCATAGCATGAGATAGCAATACACACATATATATATATAAGATAGGAACAGTTCATATCATACAAGGAAGTAAAGCAGTTTCTAATCATGCTTGCATTCAGAAAAGCCGATAAAACCCTTGAAGACCTTGTGCACTTGACTTGACTGGAAATACCATTTCCGTGCTTGAAAACTTGTCATGTTTGTCTTATCTTGTCATATCATGCGTGTCATGCCATGTCATGCTTGTATCATGCATGTATCATGCTTGCTTGTTCTGAAAAGTAATCTACTTGTGAGGGAAGGGAGACCCTTCTTCCTAGAATGCTCATGCTTGTCATGCTTGGTCATGTCATGCCTACTCGGAAGAGTAAACTACTTGTGAGAGAAGGGAGACCCTTCTTCCTAGAATGCTCATGCTTGTCCTTCCACTTGTTAGATTCACTTGTGAGATGTCCTTGTGAGATGCACTTGCGAGGGAAGGGAGACCCTTCTTATGTTATGTATGCACTTGCGAGGGAAGGGAGACCCTTCTTATGTTATGTATGCACTTGCGAGGGAAGGGAGACCCTTCTTATGAAAATGCATGTTTGTCTTGTCCTTGCCAAAAGCGAGGTAAAACATATCGTACGATATGCCCCACCTCTAAACCGTGTTCTTGAAAAAGCCGATAAAACATGCCATGCATTCGTGCTCGTGAAATCGTGTGCATACTTGCATTTGGAATTAAATATGGCAATTTGGGGTAATTCACAAAGCATAACATATAACAATTTAAGTGAGTAATAATCTACACATTTTAAGAAATGTAAGAAACACACTATCATGAACCCTAACAGATTTCAAGAGTACTTAAGCATGGGTTCCCTTAATTTATCATTTATTTTGTTCACCTTGGCATTTCATCAAACATAGGGTGTGTTGATTTTTCACTTAAACCTAGATCATGCTTTTCTAGGTGGGTTATGCTCACATCACACTTGTATGTTCCTTATTAGTACAATGCCCTTTCCCATTCATTCATCACATCATCCACACGGCATCCATTCACCAACATCCACCTCCATTCACCCTTCATACCACCAATCTCATAACACATATATAAGTGAAGGAAAACAAGAAGAAATAAAGGAAAAGAGAAGCTATAACTAGGAGGGTAGCAAAGAGTACCGACCCGAATAGGGAAGAAAACCTTTGCAAAAACGTGCGTGAGATGCTACCGAGCTTGGAGAACGTGGTCCTCCCGAGCTTGACCGAAGCTTGGGGTGATCTAGGGTATCGAACCCTTGATTTCTCCTTCAAGAACAAACCTTAGGTTAGGATCCCCTTCTCCTTTCTCTCTAACTCTCAAAAATACTCTAGGTGTGTGAATAAGAGCCCTAAAGGCTCGGGCAACCTTTATAGGTAGTGAAGAAACCCTAAAAATCCGATTAAAATTTCTGGATTCGCGATCTACGATCGATCGTAACCTGTCTACGATCGATCGTAAGTTGTACTACGATCCATCCTAAATTATCCACAATCGATCGTATATCGACCCGAAACTTTTGTCAATTCCTGAGATTCTACGATCGATCGTAACCTCTACGATCGATCGTAACTCACCTACAATCGTTCGTAGGGTGTGTACGATCGGTCGTAACTTGCAGCAAAATTTCATATTTTTCCTCCTTCTTGTTTCGGCCATAACTTTTGACTCGCTCGTCGGATTTCGACGATTCAACTTGCGTTGGGTTCGTACTTCGAAAAGGAACATTTCTGACATTTCAGAATTTCCAATTTCTTCTTTATTTATTAATTGAACTATTTTAAAGGAAAAATGGCTACGAAAGTGTCATGCATAAATGTCAAAAGTTCGGGGCTCTACATTAACATATCAAGAATTCATATACTCAGAACTAGAATTCCAACATAAATTAATTGATAGTGCAGAAAATATGTATTGCTTACAGTTAATCTATCTGGATGACGACCTACCAAATTATTAATCGCCATTTTACTGCTCTCTCACTTGTAAGTCGCATCTAGTTACTCCGTAACTCTTCTTCGGGCTCGCAAATGATCAAAGATGTCGCGACCCAAAACCCACCCTAGGAGTTAGAGTGAATCTTGGACGACTTAATCATGACTTACATGACTTGCTTGACAACCAACCTGCAAAAAACCCACAGAGCATATACAATAGAGGACATTATAGCGGAAACATAACTATAAAACACAGCGGAAGTCTAACAAACCTCTAAGTATATACATATGGTCCAAGTTTATACAAAAAGTAACCAGAAGAAAGTGCGGACAGACCCGCCAAAATACATGGATATAATCTCTCATCTCACCCACAGCTAATCCACTCAGAATCTACAACCACCTAATGGTAACCCTCTACTGGAGGTTCCTCAAAAGGCTCCTCGACGTACTCCTCCTCCACCCATGGACCAGGAGCACAAACATCAAATGGAGCAGCAGCTCCCTCAGAACCTGCCGACATAAGAAGTACGGCTGAGCATGGAATACTCAGCGGGTACTAAATACTAACCAACAGTCATAATAGACAGATAGCATACATAAAGTAGGAAACAAATTGCATATATAGAACAGGAACAATTTATATCATACAAGGAAGTAAAGCAATTTATATTCATGCTTGTATTCAAAAGACTGATAAAACCCTTGAAAACATCTTGTACTTGACTTGACTTGAAGTACCCTTTACGTGATTGGGAACTTGTTAACCGTGTCATGCTTGTCATGCTTGCATCATGCGTGCCATGTCATGTCATGCGTGTCATGCGAGTATCATGCTTGCTTGTTCACAATTTAAACATGTTCACATGCCTAGTTGCCGTTCATAGTCCGTCACAACTAGTACCCTATATGCAGATGGGTATGCCTAGTTGCCGTTCATAGCCCGTCGCAACTAGCATCCATGCGGAATGTGAATGCCTAGCTGCCGTTCATAGCCCGTCGCAACTAGCATCCATGCGGAATGTGAATGCCTAGTTGCCGTTCATAGCCCGTCGCAACTAGCATCCATGCGTGTCATGCCATGCAGAGTTATGCGTGTCATGTGATGCTATGCTATGCGTGTCATGCCATGCTATGCTATGTGTGTCATGCGATGCTATGCATATCATGCGAGGGGATGGGAGACCTTTCCCTATGCAATGCATGATTATCTTGCCCTTGTCAAAAGCGAAGTGAAACATATCTTAGGATATGCCCCACCTCTACGTCCCATACTCAAAATATCGGTAAATCACGTCATTTCATGCGTGCTCGTGAGATCGTGTGCATACTTGCATTTGGAATTAAATATGGCAATTTGGAGTGATTCACAAGGCATAGCATATAACAATTTAAGTGAGTAATAATCTACACATTTAAGAAATGTAAGAAACACACTATCATGAACCCTAACAAATTTCAAGAGCAATTAAACATGGTTTCCCTTAATTTATCATTTATTTTATTCACCTTGGCATTTCATCAAACATGGGGTGTGTTCATTATTCACTTAAACCTAGATCATGCTTTTCTAGGTGGGTTATGCTCACATCACACTTGTATGTTCATTATTAGTACAATGCCCTTTCCCATTCGTTCATCACATCATCCACACGGCATCCATTCGCCAACATCCATCTCCATTCACCATTCATACCACCAATCTCATAACACATATATAGGTGAAGGAAAACAAGGAGAAACAAAGGAAAAAGGGAAGCTATAACTAGGAGGGTAGTAAGAAGTACCGACCTTGAACAATGAGGAAGAAATCCCCTTTTCAAAACGACCGTGAGTTGCTGCCCTAGCTTGAGGAGAGAGCCCCACACGAGCTTGAGCCGAGATCTTGAAGAAAATGGACTTGAGGTGAGTATGGGCTCACAACCCTTTGATTTCTCCTCCAAAATCAAACCCTAGGTTAGGGATCGCCTTCTTCTCCTCTCCTTAGCTCTCAATCTTCTAAGTATTGTAATAAGCCCTAAAGGCTCGGGCAAGACTCTTAAGGTAAGAGTAAACTGCCCAAAAGACTAAAACACCCTTACTAAATTTTCTGCAAAAACGCGAGTACCGAGCGATCGGTGTTAATGACCGATCGATCGGTTGTCTACCGATCGATCGGTTTCATAACCGAGCGATCGGTTAAAATTTCACTCTCTGGAAAATTTCCCCATACAAAAATCTTGACCAGTCGATAGCTACCGATCGATCGGTTTTGGACCGATCGATCGCTCTATGGACCGAGCGATCGGTTGCCTGCAGGTCCAGACTGTTTTGGCCATATCTTTTGACTCGTTCGTCCGATTTTGACGATTCAACTTGCGTTGGGTTCGTACTTCGAAAAGGAACATTTCTGACATTTCGGAATTTCCAATTTCTTCCTTATTTATTAATTATACCTCTTTAAAGGTAAAAATGGCAACGAAAGTGTCATGCATTAAATGTGAAAAGGTCCGGGGCTCTACAAAAGAAGTGCACACTTTGGTTTTTCTTTTGAGGACGTTTTTGTCTATGAAGATGAAGAGTTACATAGGAATGTTTTCCATCTCTTTTCTTATAAGTTGGGAGGGTTCTATCAATGTAGGTGAGGTCGGAAGTCCTGGTCGAAGCAATTAAATCGAGTGGGAATTTATGTAGAAAGATTGTCGTGAACATTAGCTATTGGGTCTGTCTCTTCCATGAGTGTTTCCTATACTTTGATTCTAATCTAAGCAACGGCAACTAGGCCAGAGTCTTCAAGCTAGCGCTTCTTTTCAATGCCTCTTCCTTATGCTTCCTCCCTGAAAAATTCTACTGTACTGTAATCAACCACACCCACCCTAAGCATCTTAGTGACTAACATAGTGTTCCTGGGCTGGTCCATGGCCCAGGCCCCAATAGGCACACCCATGCTAATGCTCAAGAATTCTAGCCACAGTGGCTCAAGAACCCTCCTGTTGATGGATGGGCCAGGATCTCAATCTGTGGGGACCAATCTCTCACTCATCCCCATTCCCCTTACTCTATCCTCATACCCTTTTGGAAGTTGAGTTCTTCTAACTTCCTCATCCCCAGCAAAAATGTCTCCTCGGTCAGCATCTCTTAGAACCCAAACAAAAGGTACCTTACTCTGCTCTAAACCGATAGCAAGCTCGATGATCTGATCATCTGTTAGAGAAGTGGTAGTCCCAAATGAAACACATAAAGCTGATCTTGGTGCTTGTTTGTCTAGTCATTCTAAGCATTTGTGTCGGCGGTGCGAGTCACCGGCTGCACCGATGACTATTGGGTTCAATGGCCCGACTGCCCATTGTCCCTTGTTTTCATTAATCTGCTCTTGACCCAACAAATCAATGAACTTACCTTCCATTTCTCTGCATGTGTTGTAAAGATCACCGACATCGAATTTCAAGAACTCAAACTGGCTAGCTATCAATTAAATCAGCGAACTGGTCAGTGAAGCAGCCTTCAAGTGGGGGCAGGTCATTTGGAATTACAATATCTTGACTGTTCATTTTTTTAAGGACATCCATTATGAAGAAGAAAATTGCAAACGCAGAAACACCAATGTAAGGCATAGGCTTCGGAGTTGGGGAGGGACACAACATCTTGGGCAGCAAATGCTATAAGAGGATCATGGACAATGGTAATTCTTCGGGCGGCGGAGGAGAGAGTGCAGCGAGTGGCTCGCGTAAGTGCAATGAGGCGTCGAAGGCTGGTTGAAGGTGTGCTAGGAAACCAACTCCCATCCCCCATACACCGTCGTAAGCTTAAGAAACTCAAGCAATCTGTAATTAATATCTTAATGGGTGTTCTTTGATTTTGAATTGTGAATTCCGGAATGTTTGTAGTTCATGTGAATGTAGGTAGATTGATAAGTCTTTTATTTGATAGGAGTGATATTAAAATCTTGGGAAATCAGATATCTATATCAAGTATGACAACAGAAATAAGCATTACTAACGGAGCTCAAAAGAAATCATCCAAAAAGCTTGAGAACAAGACCCACACAAAGCGACAACCACAGCTTCAAGCCCAACAATAGGATCAGAAACAAAACACAGAAATGAGCATCACTGCTCGTATTTGTGTATCCTCAAAATCCCAGATTGGAATCCATACTTCTGACTTAGCTATTATATATTTTTTGTAAGCTTAGCATATATGTAAAGTATCTTATTGGTTTATTTGTTATTATGGAAGCTTGACATGTAAATGATCATATTGACTACTCTTATATTGTTTTTCTTTTGAGGTTTATTGTTTAACAAACTCTTTTTAATGTTTGTAGGGAAGGCGGCATTCTCTCCCCGAGTCACCCCCAACTTCCAGGCAATGTTTATTAAAGAATTTTAGAGGGGCAATTATTGCCTTGGGACGGATTCATGGCGATGTAGCACAAAATCCTGAAGTATATAGCGTTATAGTAGATGACATCTATGATCAAAATACAGATTTGTATGAACGAGTGGGAACACTTGGAGATATTAGCATTGGCGAAACTATCATTTGGCTCAAATATTGTGTTAAATTTCTTTGACTTTTGTATTGACATATAAATTGGTTAAGTATTTATGTTTTCGTTGTTTGTGCGTGTGATTGCCTCGTTTGCTTGATAATTAGAAGATGAAGTTGTGTATTGTATTGTATTGTGTGATGGGTTGGACTAAATGTATATTAAGCGAATTTGCAGGTAAAATGTATAATTGACAGGTTCATCCAGGAAAAAATAGTGATTTTTTTAAAAAAAAATTCATCAAAAACGACGGCTATTAGCCGTCGTTTATAATAAAATTCATTTTTTTAAAAATTAGTATGTCGCGAAATAAACGACGGCTTTAATACGCCGTTTATTTAAACGACGGTCATTAGCCGTCGTTCTTTTCGACATAATAGCGACTGCTATAGGCCGTTGTTTATGGTGAACTACACCCCCGTTCCCCACGGACTACACGACGGCCAAAGGACGTCGTAATTGTGTTTCAACGACGGGTTTGGGCCGTCGTTTTTAGCGCATTTTCACGTAGTGAGTGAAGCTTGTTTTAGCTTCTTGAAGTGCGATCTTCACTTTCCCAAGCTTTCCCAAGTTGGAATTGATTCCATAAGCTTGCCAAAAGCTTTTTCCCGCTTCTACGGAATATTCTCAAGCGATTAAACCATAGGGAATCGGTTTTTCTTGAAGGTAGAACAATCTACTAACCTGCCTTACTGTACTTCATCGATGTGTAGTTGATTTCTGCGGTTTAAATAAATGGACTTGATGAAAGTTAGGATGTTTTGGCCATATTACTAATTCCTATATTATAAGTAAGGTATAAAGCATGATTTTGTTACGACAAATGGTAGCTACCCTTTACTAAATTGGTTGCAATAAGTTGGAAATGAAATAGTAGGCATTGATGCATGTTTTTAAGAAGACTGAGGCATCTAGGCATATATGCCTATGCGATTAAAAGAATGGTTTTACCCTAAAGTAAGCTTTAAATTATGATTTTTACAAAATAGGCTAAGTAGCCCATGTATATGCTATGATAACTCCATGAATGAAATCCCATGATCTATTTCGATGTTTTCAAATACTCACTATGAATACTATGATGCTCACACTTACTCTTAGGAATATGATTTTCAAGTTCACCATGAGGTATACAAGTATTCTATGCACTTTATGTTCTCAAATCTCACATGATGTTTATAAGTCTCTCATGATGTTTACAAGTCTCGCATGATTACAAGTCTCACATGATAACTACAAGTCTCGCATGATGTTTATAAGTCTTGCATGATGTTTACAAGTCTCGCATGATGTTTATAAGTCACACATGATGTTTACAAGTATCGCATGATTACAAGTCTCACATGATAACTACAAGTCTCGCATGATAATTACAAGTCTGGCATGATGATTACACATCTCACACGATGTTCACAAGTCTTGCACGATGTTCACAAGTCTCGAATGATTCAATGATTCTCACAAGAACAGGGTTTTATAAAGTTCACAAGTTTACAGGTTCACAAGCTCACAAGTTCACAAGTAAGTATAAGGCTAAACTTTGGGTAAGTGTCCTAAGATCACTTTGTTTTGAACTCAAGGGAATCTACCTCCTTGCTTGTAAAGTATCGTTTTGTTTTGAACTCAAGGGAGTCTACCTCCTTGCTTGTAAAGTATCGCTTTTTTTTGGACTCAAGGGAGTTTACCTCCTTGCTTGTAAAGTATCGCTTTGTTTTGGACTCAAGGGAGTTTACCTCCTTGCTTGTAAAGTATCGCTTTGTTTTGGACTCAAGGGAGTTTACCCCTTTGCTTGTAAAGTATCGCTTTGTTTTGGACTCAAGGGAGCTTACCCCTTTGCTTGTAAAGTATCGCTTTGTTTTGAACTCAATGGAGTTTACCTCCTTACTTGTAAAGTATCGCTGTGTTTTGGACTCAAGGGAGTTTACCTCCTTGCTTGTAAAGTATCGCTTTGTTTTGGACTCAAGGGAGTTTACCCCTTTGCTTGTAAAGTATCGCTTTGTTTTGAACTTAAGGGAGTTTACCTCCTTGCTTGTAAAGTATCGCTTTGTTTTGGACTTAAGGGAGCTTACCTCCTTGCTTGTAAAGTATCGCTTTGTTTTGAACTCAAGGGAGTTTACATCCTTGCTTGTAAAGTATCGCTTTGTTTTTGACTCAAGGGAGTTTACCTCTTTGCTTGTAAAGTATCGCTTTGTTTTGAACTCAAGGGAGTTTACCTCCTTGCTTGTCAAGTATCGCTTTGATTTCAGACTCAAGGGAGCTTACCTTCTTGCTTGTAAAGTATTGCTTTATCTTGAACTCAAGGGAGTTTACCTCCTTGCTTGTAAAGTATCGCTTTGTCCTGAACTCAAGGGTGTTCTTAAGGGACCGCCTTGCTTGTAAAGTACGCTTTGTTATCTGTTTTTGGATCACTCTAAGTATTGGAATTGTAATGGCTTAAAAAATATGGGTAGTGAAATGATCAATGATATGTACCTGGTAAAGAAATGCTCATATGATATCTATTTCATGAACTGCTCTAAGATATATACTATTACTGCTTTGCTTTTACCTGTTTCACTCTGATAAATGCATATGCTATCATTGATACCTATAGTAATGCTAGTTAGTATTTTGTACACGCTGAGTATTCAATGCTCAGTCGAAGTTGTTATCTTCGGCAGGTCATAGGTTGGATGGTTGTGCTCCTGAACCAGGGTTCAAGGAGGAATATGTCGAGGAGCTGATTGGTAGTCAACAACGATGGCTGAGTGATTAGAGGGAGAGACATGTATATGGGTTGACCTTATAGGAGTTTTGTATCGATGTGAGTTGGTAATTCAAGTGATGGAAACTTGTATACAAGTTTGTTTATATTAGCATGTGGAAGATTACATTGTAAAGAAGAAATTTTTAGGTTCGCCTCTTTGCGTGCTGTGTATGCTCTTGCAGGATGACATGTATGCCTTATGTGTCATGACAGGATTGTATGACACGGAGGTCATGGGGCAAAAGTATCCCTAACTCTTAGGGGGTATTTTGGGTCATGACAGAGTTGGAAACTTGTATAGAGGTTTGTTTGTATTAGCATGTGGAAGATTACTTTGTAAAGATGAAATTTTTGGGTTCGCCTATTTGCGTGCCTTGTATGCTCTTGCAGGATGATATGTACGCCTTATGTGTCATGACAGGATTCTCTGACAAGGCAGTCATGAGCCAAAAGTATCCCTAACTCTTAGGAGGTGTTTTGGGTCGTGACAGAGTTGGTATCGGAGCTTAGGCTCTAGATTCCCTTGGGCTAGACTCAGATTAACTCATTATAGGTTGATACCACGACAAAATTGGTATCAAGTTTAGAGACTAGGTTGTCTTCTATGTGGAAGTTAGGCAGTAGTATTCCAAGTAGGTACTAATCATTCGGCTTAGTCTTAAAACCGGTTGAGACGTCAACCTGAGTTAACATCTAGTTTCGCTCGAAAACCGAAAATTGTATACTTATAGCAGGATGTGTTGTATTGTTTTGTGGTAGTGTATGATATGTGTTGTGGGCGTACTATGTACTATATGCTAATTAGAAACCCTATATGTATGAACATTCTATCTTATGTCATGAAGGTTTTCGTAAACTTTTTATGAAGTTCAGTCATGTGAAATACCCAGTAACCTTGTTGATAAGCAAGTTTCTCGCCATGTGTCAGTCGTCAAGGGATTAGTATGTCCTTTTTATAGCTTGGTGTCAATTGAGACTATGGATTCGCCTTAGTCTTACAGGTCTAGTAGATTTAGAGTCGTTGCAAAAATATGGACTTAGGTTACGATATATATACTATGATGTGTATCCTACATAATTTCATCTGTTAAATTATGCTTAATTATGCATCTCTATCACAAACAAGCATAAGTCAGGCATCATGGTATGAAGATGAGTCTATATGAGTTCATGCATTCCCATGACGAGTAGGAACCCTGGAAGATACCCAAAAAAATAATAATAAAAATAAATAAGTAAATATGTATATTAGTTTGGAAAAGCTCATGGATGCTTGATACACGTTTCTAGATACCAATGCGCATTATTTGCAGCACTTCCTAGACTCAGTGTTCAGTCCAAAAGTTCTAGATACAGATGCGCGTTAATTCTGCAGCACGTTCTAGACCCTATTCTCAATACAAAGTGATACATATCTTATAAACTCCAAGGACAGTTTTCATCATACATAGCATCATACATGGCATGAGCATCATACATGGCATGAGCATCATACATAGCATGCGCCTCATACATATCATAAACATCATGCACATCTCATACACATCATATAGATCCTAGAAGCATCATACCTGTCATAAAGATTCAAAAGAAATTGCTTAAATAACTCAAGGGTGGAAACAACTCATTAGTCTTAGTCTTAAGCTGGTTAAGGTCTTAAGTACGTAATCGGTTAGTGTTTTAACCGAGTGTGAGAACTTAGTTTCGCTAAGAAATGATGGTATAATTATACTATGATGTGTATACTCTGATGTATATAATGCGCTATATAAGTCCCATTTGCTCATTGAACTATTCAAAGAGCTTGATTCAAATGGACTCACGTTGTGCTATTGCGCTCAAGTCTATCATCATCATGAGAAGTAGTAATCGAAGAAGTAGGGACCTAGTGTGAAATTCTATGAGGATTGTATACTGTTATACAACTATATGTGCAATATATTGGGGTGTACGAAATTGTGCATGTTGAATGCAAACTACGAACATCATTATGTATAGTACTTAGGCATCATGTTAATAAGAAAAGGCCTAGATATGTGTTGGTCGGCACTGGATTGATAAATCCCTTGTCATGTTTTAGCTTACTAAGTTTGTGGGCTCACTTGTGCAAGATACGCCCATTTAAGGTTCTCACATAGGAATGTGCAATGCTATATGATATATGTTGTTATGGGGTATAAGAACCTGCTACGTATAATTTATATGTGTTGCTATGCAAGGCTTGATGCATTGCTTGAATTGTTGATTGTAGATGATAGAGGATGGTCAGGTTGGGACAAGTATCCCTGCTTGATTTTTGTCTCATCTGAATTTCGCGGATGAAATTCAGATAAGGGAGGGAGGATGTAGAACCCTGGAACTTGGGATCACTGTAGACTGAATAGTGCTGTGAATAGTGTGTGAATAGTGTCTATGAACCGTATATGTAAAGGCCAAGTTTTCCATATGACCTTGGTGGTTGTTTGAATGGAAATGAGGTGTCTCATGTTAAAATGAGTGTTATGGTGTTTAAGTGGTAGGTGCGACATAGAGGTATGATGTAAGGGAGTTTGTGAACCAACACGAGAGTATAGAATACTCAAAGTGTCAAAGAGGGTGGAATTCTTACCATTCCCTCAACTTGTGAGATCTATAGTTTCGTCGTCCCTCAACGGAATTGAGTGATTCTTGAACCATTAGAAATATGTTGAACCCCTCTTTAAATTTCATGTTCATCACTTTTCCTGATTTGGAATAGAAGTTAAATCAAATGTGCGATTTCCTGAACTTGGTCTGCTGAGAATTCCTGGAACAGTTTGGAGCAGTCCACTTGTAGGCTCATTTCGACCCTTTAAAACTCAGAATTGGGATTTGTTCAAAACATTAAAGTTGTTCCCATTTGTATTTAGAATCCAATACAAGTTAAATCATCAAAATCGGATCACCGAGTCAATAGTAATGGACAAAACTCCAAGGCAGACAAAACCGAACAGCATGAGTGGGAGACGAGCGGTCGACCCCTCCACTAAGGGTCGACCGGTCAGACCAGGGGTCGACCCCTCTAGCACTTATTTTGTATGGGGTTCATTTCCAGAACTTCCAAACTCAACTGGTCGACCGGTCTCACCTCCGGTCGACCCCTCCATGAATTTTATGCTGAAACCGACTCTTTTGAGATCTTTTAAGGGTATGGGGGTCTTTGGCCAACCCATTTGGCTATAAATACAAGCCAATTTCATGACTTAGGGTTTATAACACCCTTGGAGAAAGTTTTGAGAGAAAGGAGAGAGAAGTTCAGGTTTGTGAAGGGGGTTTTGCTAATGGTTGTTGTCAAGGCTTACAGTGAAGCTTGTTTTAGCTTCTTGAAGTGCGATCTTCACTTTCTCAAGCTTTCCCAAGTTGGAATTGATTCCATAAATTTGCCAAAAGCTTTTCCCCGCTTCTATGGAATATTCTCAAGTGATTAAACCGTAGGGAATTGGTTTTTTTTTAAGGTAGAACAATCTACTAACTTGCCTTACTATACTTCATCGATGTGTAGTTGATTTCTGTGGTTTAAATAAATGGACTTGATGAAAGTTAGGACGTTTTGGCCATATTAGTAATTCCTATATTATAAGTAAGGTATAAAGCATGATTTTGTTAAGACAAATGGTAGCTACCCTTTACTAAATTGGTTGCTATAAGTTGGAAATGAAATAGTAGGCATTGATGCATGTCTTTAAGAAGACTAAGGCATGTAGTCATATATGCCTATGTGATTGGAAGAATGGTTTTACCGTAAAGTAAGCTTAAAATTATGATTTTTACAAAATAGGCTAAGTAGCCCATGTATATGCTATGATCACTCCATGAATGAAATCCCATGATCTATTTCGATGTTTTCAAATACTCACTATGAATACTATGATGCTCACACTTACTATCAGGAATATGATTTCCAAGTTCACCATGAGGTATACAAGTATTCTATGCACTTCATGTTCACAAGTCTCACATGATGTTTATAAGTGTCGCATGATGTTTACAAGTCTCTAATGATTACAAGTCTCACATGATAACTACAAGTCTCGCATGATGTTTATAAGTCTCGCATGATTACAAGTCTCACATGATAACTATAAGCCTCGCATGATCATTACAAGTCTCGCATGATGATTACACATCTCACACGATGTTCACAAGTCTCGCACGATGTTCATAAGTCTCGCATGATTCAATGATTCTCACAAGAACAGGGTTTTATAAAGTTCACAAGTTTACAGGTTCACAAGCTCACAAGTTCACAAGTAAGTGTAAGGCCAAACTTTGGGTAAGTGTTCTAAGATCACTCTGTTTTGAACTCAAGGGAGTCTACCTCCTTACTTGTAAAGTATCGCTTTGTTTTGAACTCAAGGGAGTCTACCTCCTTGCTTGTAAAGTATCGCTTTGTTTTGGACTCAAGGGAGTTTAGCTCCTTGCTTGTAAAGTATCGCTTTGTTTTGAACTCAAGAGAGTTTACCTCCTTGCTTGTAAAGTATCGTTTTGTTTTGGACTCAAGGGAGTTTACCTCTTTGCTTGTAAAGTATCGGTTTATTTTGAACTCAATGGAGCTTACCTCCTTACTTGTAAAGTATCGTTTTGATTTCGGACTCAAGGGAGTTTACCTCCTTGCTTGTAAAGTATCGCTTTGTCTTGAACTTAAGGGAGTTTACCTCCTTGCTTGTAAAGTATCGTTTTGTCTTGAACTCAAGGATGTTCTTAAGGGACCGCCTTGCTTGTAAAGTATCGCTTTGTTTTGAATTCAAGGGAGTCTACCTCCTTGCTTGTAAAGTATCGTTTTGTTTTGGACTCAATGGAGTTTACCTCCTTGCTTGTAAAGTATCGCTTTGATTTCGAACTCAAGGGAGTTTTCTTCCTTGCTTGTAAAGTATCGCTTTTTCTTGAACTCAAGGGTGTTCTTAAGGGACCGCCTTACTTGTAAAATATCGCTTTGTTATCGGTTTTGTGAATCACTCTAAGTATTGGAATTGTTATGGCTTAACGAATATGGGTAGTGAAATAATCAATGATATGTACTTGGTAAAGAAATGCTCCCATGATATCTGTTTTATGAACTGCTTTAAGATATATACTCGTGCTGCTTTGCTTTTATGTGTTTCGCTCTGATAAATGCATATGTTATCATTGATACCTATAGTAATGCTAGTTAGTATTTTGTACACGCTGAGTATTCAATACTCAGCCGAAGTTGTTATCTTTGGCAGGTCACAGGTTGAATGGTTGTGCTCCTGAACCAGGGTTCGAGGAGGAGTATGTCGAGGAGCCGATTGGTAGTCATCAGTGATGGTTGAGTGATGAGAGGGAGAGACATGTATATGGGTTGACCTTATAGGAGTTTTGTATTGATGTGAGTTGGTAATTCAAGTGATGGAAACTTGTATACAGGTTTGTTTATATTAGCACGTGGAAGATTACTTTGTAAAGAAGAAATTTTTAGGTTCGCCTCTTTGCGTGCCTTGTATGTTCTTGCGGAATGATATGTACACCTTATGTGTCATGACAGGATTGTATGACACAGCGGTCATGAACCAAAAGTATCCCTAACTCTTAGGGGGTATTTTGGGTCGTGACAGATGAACTCAACCCAATAGTTTGTGAAAGAACACTACTAGTGAGGGTAGCATTAATCAAACTGGTGAGATATTTGTCGATGCGGCGCCACTGCAAGAATTCTGGATTGGGAATCTGTACATCAAATTTGTCCTTGATAAACTATGAAGGAGATGGATTGGTTTTATCAATAAACCCCATCAGATCAAGGGAGAGTAGGATGGTCTCCGTCTGACCAGGGCCGGCCTGTCCATTAGGCCATCAAAGCCTTTGCTTTAGGCCCCATTAAAAATAAATAAAAATATAATATTAAAAAGGTCCCATTTAGAATATTTAAAAAAAATAAAAGACTCATTTAGAATATTAAAAAGGCCCCATTTATAGTTAATTTTTTTTAATAATATTAAAAAATTAAATAAAAAGCCCCATTTAGAATTTTTCGCTTTAGGCCTCCAAATGGCTTGGGCCGGCCCTGCGTCTGACTCTGCCAGAGGAGATAGTTGGTGCCATCAAGCTTGGTTGAGACAAAGCTTTGGATGTTGGTAATGGTCAGGGAGGAAGTGGAAGAGGTTGACGCCATTGTAAGAAAAAAAAAAAAAAAGGATTAAGCGTGAGCTTTGATGGCTCTTGATACCATGAAAGAGTGAAGCACGATAGCTGTAGTTGCTTATCTTGTGTGATGTATATTCCAACTTAAATAGAGATTACAACCTAATAGATGGGCAATACAAGATTACATAAAATAGAAGTATACACAAAAGGAAAATCTATCAAGAGATAGATACGGTTGGAGATAATAACTCTCATCTTGTATATGTTTCCTATTGGAGAGATTGCATACGTCTATCATAGACGTATCACTAATATAAGCTATGGGAGAATTTCTTATATCCTTGAAAGGTGATAAAGTTCTCTTGAGTTTTTGTCAAAATTATAAAAATGACCCTATAGAAAATATCTAAAAAGCCCCAAGGGTATAATATAAGGAAAATAATCACCTCCTCAGTCAGGGTGACATGAGGAGGGGCATCTCAGCTCCCATTTTCTTGCCACGTGTCCCCCTTCTAACCCCATTTAATTGTGGTTACGATTCATCCATCCTTAGGGTTCACCCATCTACCCTTGGTTTTTAGAAAAATAAAATAAAATAAATATAAAATAAAGGGTTAAAAAAAACTAACCCAAGTTAATGGCAGTTGAAGAGTCGGCTATGTGACAGCAAGGAGCAATAGTTTGCTCCTCGCCAGTGGAGCGAACCATTGCTTAAAATATAATATGCAATTGGTTTTTGTCACAAGAGGGTTTTTTGGAAATAAAAAATGAAAACATCACTAAATCGTAAATAATATTTTTCGGGGTATACATACAATTTGTAAAATCCAGGTGGACTTTTTTTGTAAAGACCATTATCTCCAAGCCAAAAAATGGAAAGCACCGTTTTGGGATTCTGTTTCTATTTTTTTTTTTTTTTTGTTCTTTGTTTCTTTCCACTTTCCCTACTCTTCCTTTATTATCATCTATATAAAGGGGGGGAAAGTTACTTATACGGGCTCAATCTCTCTCCCTACAGCAACCCTACTCTCTCTCTCTCTCTCTCTCTCTCTCTCTCTCTCTCTCCCTTTTGTGTTTTTCGCTTTCTTGCTCTAGCATTGAAAAGCAACAGGGAAGGAATTCTTTCTTCATGGAGTTTTCAAAGACAACGCTCTCTCTCTTTCTTTCTCTCTAGCATTCTCGGTAAATAGAAGCAATCCTTTGGTGAAGCAATAATATAGTGAGACACAATTCAAATAACCTCGAAAGAAGGATGTCCGAGCAGTTTGGCAGGTCAGTAAGATGTTCCTAACTTCATATACTCTTGAGGATTTTCTTCTGCTACTGTCATAAAATATTTATGCTAAGGCTGCTTAATTTATCCTTGGACTATATTCTGCTATTTTACAGTTTAGTTGTGCAAAGCTTGGTTACGTAGCAACATTTTTTGTGGATGCTCTTGATTCAGTCAACATTTTATCCTTTTTAAGTGACAACCATAGGAGATCTATTTGCTGTATATTTGTCTTTGAGCCTCTTTGGATTAGATTAGAGCCCGGTCTTGTAAGATAATTCACTGAAGTATGTTTTGTCCCATGTGTAACTTTTCCAAATGGACACCCACTTCCCAATATGGCATTCTAACTAGGGCTGTCAATGGGCTGGACTGGGCTTGGGGTAAAGCTTAATTAGGCCCAATTCTAAATGACTTGATACATAAAGGCTCAAGCCCTACCCATTTTTTAGTCGGCCCAATGAGCTTTATTAATAATAGGTGAAGGGCTCAAGTCGCCCATCTCTATTTAATAGATATATTATATTAATATACATATGACGTATAACTTATATTAGTGTATAAATATTTTGTACATATTGAGTGTCAATTATATATATATATATATATATATATATATATATATATATTATTATTATGTTACATATATAATATATTGTATATAATATATTGATTAGGACGTATGAAAGGAAAATGGGTCTCATCATATATAACATTGAGTAAACTGTTATGGCATGTGCACACTGTTATACCATGATAGTGTCATAGTGTGTAGGTATTCTATCTTTTATATAAAATGTTATGTATTATGAAATATATATTGATATTTTATGCATATTATGTAAAATAGGTTCTATATATTGTGAGTACACTGCTATGTATAGTGTCAAACTGTTAGTAACATAACAATATTGTTTATGTATAATATATTTTATATCATTTACTATGTATTATGTATACATAATAATAGTATGTAAAATACACTAATTATTAACTTATGTAATATATAAATATAGGTTATATATATATATATAGGTGAGTATACACTATTATTTTTAACAGTGTGCGCACTACCATAGTCTTATGCTATATCTTTTATATTATACGGTTATACTGATATTTTAAGTAATACATACTAGTATGTTGTTATATTATGTAAAATACACTATGAACTTCTGTGATATATAAATATATATTATATATAACAAGGTACACACAACCATAGTCTTCTACTATATCTTTTATATTATACAATTATACTAATATTTTATTTAATGCATATTAGTATGTTATATATACTATGTAAAATACACTAAGTATAAACTTATGTAATATATAAATATAATTTATATATAACAGGGTACACACTACTATATATTTGTTATATAATATATCACTACTATATATTTGTTATATAATATATATATTCATGTAACATTAAATATATATGTAAATATATTGGGGTTTAAGGAACCAAGACCTAGCCCAGCCCACATTAATATGGGCCTAAGAAATTGAGCTGCCCTAGCCACGGAGTTAAAATATTGGTAATGGGCAGCAGTGTTACCTAGGCACGTGGTACGGGTGCCAAGTGTCTAGGTGTCTAGAGGTGTTCGGCACGGCAAGCTCTAAAAATCCCAATATGGTGGTACGGACATACAAATTTTTAAAAATGATTACATATATATATATTATAACTCAAAATTTTTAAACAATAATAAAAAAAATGGGGGATCACATGTCCCCAATTTTTTAAAAAAGTATATACCTAAGTTATAAAAAATACTCATATAGGGAGTGAAAATGAGCAACAAGAGAGAAAAAAGAGAAGAGAGACCGGTGCTCTCCTAATAAAATTCTTTTATGTTTCTAAAAAAGCAACACAACTTGGCAAAAATTTCATAGCAATTGTATTTTTATAATGGCACGACATACTTGAAGCACCACGTGCCTAACTATAATGTTAATGTCACCATGACATGGTATAGGCAATTAGGCATGTATCAAGGAGTGTCGTGTCGTGTCTTGGAGTGTCGTATCGTGTCCAAGTGTCGGCACGGTAAAATTTGGAAAAACTGAAATGCCTAGGTAACACTGATGGACAGACTTTTCATGGGCCTTGCCATGTGCCATCTCTGCCCATTGACACTCCTAATTCTAACTTCATTGCTACTCCCTCTTAATAAGTTTAGTGCTAGAATGTCTATATTGTCAATGTCTTTGTTGGGGCCACTATTGTTGAGTTTCTCATATTAAGAACTGTTAGATCAATCCATCATTAGAAAATATTCTAACATAGTATTGCTTGCTATGCCCATTAAAACTGTTAAGGCCATAAAAAAATCTAAACAAAATAGCTTTTTTTTCAGAAAAATTCCTAGAATGCAAACTGTTAACGCTCATTGAAGACTTTTAATGAGCATGACTCACTAGAATGTCACTATATATATATATATATGGATGGTGTATACAAGTCAATGTTTTCAAGTTATCCAAAATATAAAGCAACCAAGAGAGATGGAAACCCTCAACCTTGTGTGGCAATCATTGTGTCAAAAGAGAAAGCATCCCACCAGGAAAGCGAACATTTTCTTTTGGGAAATAAAATAAGAAAAAAGTAGGAAGACATGTAGGGAACCCACAATTTTCCTAAATTGTTATTATGGTAATTATTTGGTTGGTACCCTTATGGGCCTAGTTAAAGAGAAGAAAATAAGTCTCGTACGACTAGTGTGGAATTATTTAGTTGAAATTGATAAAGCACCAATATAATTATAGATTCTTAAACAATGTTGCTGGTTAGGCGAGAAAGTTGAAAAGAGTTCTCACCCAAAAAACCATTTTAAAAAATGTTGCAAAGGACATAAGCCAACTACACATACACTTAAGTTGCAAGCTATTTTTTTTCTCTTTATATCTTTTTCAAATGGATCGATGGGATCTTGGTTCCTAAACAGACCTTATCTTTAAAAACGCTGCTATAGTAAAGGAACAAATAGAAGAGAAACAATTGAGTGGCAACAAATGGATGAGATATGACTTTCCTCCCCGCTTGACAAGTGTCATAGATTCAATGGGTCAAAAATGTAACGATATGATTTTTTGAAGCCAGCAAAGGTTTTGAAGATTGTTTGGTAAGGGTCACTTTAATGACGGTTTTTCTAGAAGGAATGGCCGATCAATCAGAGTAGATTTCTCTCCTCTCACATCATATGTTTGTTTGGTTCGTGCCTTCGTGCAGAGAATTTTGCTTTTTAGTTTGAGGTGAAGTGTGATAGATAATAGATTAGGATAATAAAGTGTAATGCAATACGCCGTATCTCATCTTATTTGAATTTGAATCGATTAAATTAAGTAATATTAGATTGGAATTGATTTGATTAAAGTTTCCTTTTATAATAAGAATATTACTGAATTACCTATTTAAACATTTTTTTTAGTCTATGTTTTAAAACCCAGACCAGACATTGACCCGACCAAGGAGGTGGGTCAGTCCAAACCGGTCCGACCGTCGAATAATCGGGGTTGACCCAATGAACTAACACTTACAACGCCCCTATTCGATATTTTTACAAACACTTGGTACTTGGTCTGTATAGCTACAAACAATCAAAATACATTTTTAAAAAATCTCTTAGATTGAAAAAAGAAAAAAACTAATCTCACTTTTACACCAAAATATGAAAAACAAAAAAAACTTTATTGAAAATTTGTTAGCATTCGCTAGCAATCAAAAATATAAATTAGTAGTATAAAACTTACAACACTCATATTAGACAGATTTTTCAAATTACTTGTATGCATAGCTACTACAATCAATCAAATTACATTAAAAAATCTCATTAATTGAAAAAACATTTCTCACTCTCACTAAATATATACATCGAAAAAAATGGATCTTGGATATTGAATTTCTTTAAAAAATAATTTCACTTTTTCACTCATATATTAAAAAAATAATAAAGAAAGATCATAAAGATTATATTAAGAATACGATTTATTGAATTTTGGATTACTATTCAAATGATAGTAGAAAAAGTATATGAACCCTTGAAATCAATGAAAAAAAATTATGTTTTTATCCTTATCTTTATTTGAGCTCTCTCTTCATCTCTAATCTACTCTCCACTTTTCTATGTAAGTTTTTTCTTTTCTCTAGGATTTTATTCTAAAATTCCTAACTTTTAAATATTTTGTCTTTAGTGATTAAATTTTTAGTTGGGATAAGGGCCCCATAAGTTTTAGAATGGAATGGAACAGAACGAAGATTAGCCTTTTTTCATAACCCGGTCGGTTCAAAGAAAATTGTTCAGGTTGACTGGGTCAGGCGGTTTTCACTGGTCAGCCCTGGTTAGACAATCAACCCATTAATGGTTTAACCCAGCCTGTTGATAGTCCCCAGTGGTGGGTCAATTGGTCCGACTGGCCTGGCCAGTTCGAGTTTTAAAACATTGCTTTGAGTCCTTGTAAAGCATTCATATATCAATTCTATCAATAATATTAGTTTCTACATGGTATCAGAGTCATCGACCCTTTGGTGACCTCTTATCTCTTGTTTTCTCTTTTCGGCAGGTTATGTCGCCAACACCTGCCAAATGTGAAACTTTTGATTTTTTTTATATAAAAAGACCCTACTATTATCCTTTGTACTTCTACAACCCCCCGAGTTCTCATACTCATGCCTCACAATTTTTTTCCATTTATCGCAAGACCTCTACAACCCCAGTTTTCATACTCATGCTGGCAATTTTTTTCTATTTATTGTAAGACCTCTCCAATGGGAGGTTTTCTTCAAATCATGGTTCAAATTTCATGTGCTTTTGGGAGAAGATCATGACATCATAATCTAGTAGGCCACAGGCTCCGACAGATTCACAAAATGAGCGAGATACGATAGAGATGAACTTCAAAGACTGGAGGTGACTGTCAATCAAGCACAGTTGAATGTTCTAGCTTTTTGTCAACAAATCTCAAAGACTAAGGAAGATCAAGGGCTAATATTTGTAACCAATTGCATGCTCCTTCTCCAAAAGACCATGCAATTGCGGGAGGGTGATACATTTTTCTCATAAAATTGGACTTTTTTTGAGACTCAAAAAGCTTTCAAAAAGGAATATATATATATATATATATATATATATATTGGCCAACACATGTCACCCTTTGACTCTCTTGAAATTACAGTTTTGGACAAAGGTTGGGATAAACTGCTAAACAATAAAATCATTCAAATTCGGACACAAATTCCTTTAAATAATCTGTGAAAAATTCAAAAATAGTGTTTAAATGCAAGAAAAGAAGTTTCCAAGATTGCTTTTAGAAAGAAAATATCCAGGTGTTAGCATATCTACCACCATTAGTTTTCCAAGCAGGTCTAAGTTGTCTACATATTAAGTTTTACTCATTAATTTTATCCTATATTACACCTATCAATAAAAACATTATTGCCAATTATAAATTAGTAATTTTCCAAATCTACAAAATTTCCAAAATTTGAATTAGAACCTGCCCTTTTGGCACATTTGAGCATCTATATGAACTCTTCTGGTCCGAATTTGGGACTTCACTCTTATAATCTAAGGAAAAACTCTTGTAACTTGAAGCCTCTTTTTTTTTAATAGTAATTCTACATACTAATTTTGACGATTCAAGAGGAGAATTATATTCCTTTCTCCATCTTTCTTCTTCATCTTCAACTCAACACCTATAAATGATTTAAGTTATGTTTGGATAACATTTCGTCCTGCCGCGCGTCACACCCATAGGGTTATTTTTATAGTGCCCTAAGGTTCGTAGACCCTTCTAACCTTTGTTTTTTCCTCTTTTCTATTTTTCTATTATGTTTGATCATTGATGCATTAAGAGAATTTGTTATGAGAAGTTTGGAGATGGCGGCTAAAATAGAATGATATGAATTTTGTAGTGCTTATTTTTCACGTATCATGGTATGTTTAACTAGACATGTTAATTGTTAAACAATAGTTTTATAAAACTGCCTCAATTTAGGTTTCATCGGCAGTTTTTAACAACCACCGCTAAAACTCTGTTGCTAAAAACCCTTATTTTTGTAGTGCAAAATGCTTCTTTTTAAGAACCAAAATATATTTGTTTCAGAATAACAGATACCAAGAAGAACAAAAAGCCTTGGACACGTAATGGATCTTGAAGTAATATTTCTACATCTCAGTAACCAAATCCATCCACATTGAGAACACAGTTACCAAGTTCTCCGATTTTTTCAAAAAATCCTGAATAATACTAGACATTTTTGTCAAACAATTAATTCACAAAGTATTTGTGTGTTTTGGAAAAATAGCGACTTCGCAAATTAAACATGAATTATTCACGATTTTTTGAAAAATTCACGAATAAATATCTAATATATGAAACATACTTGTTTATACCTTTCAAAATTAGTAATATTATTTTATATTTTTTCATTTCTTACTCGACATTTTCCGGAGTTATTTCCGAATTTTGGCCATTTTTTCTAAACTTTTTCCTAGATGAATTATTTCTGAACCCTAACTTGGTAACTATGATTGGGATTACTAGCTATTGGTTGATCAAGCTTGATAGATTCACCCTCTAAAACAAGTAGTATTAGTCTTGGAGGTATAATATCGACCACTTGATGTCTATCTGATGTTAAACCTTGAGTTCTTTTGAATCCTCCTCTAATTTTTTTAGTATGTTATTCTAATCAAAATTTAAAGAACACGAAAAATCCTAGACTTATTTGGAGTCCAACATACCAAGTTCTAGCCCAAACAAGTTTTTAGACAGAACTTGGCCCAGTGTCACTGGTCCAAGCAGCGACACCTTATTTCATGAACAGTATTCTGAGGTCGTCATTTGACGACGACATCCTATTCTTGGGCCTTTTCTGCTTTGCTAGCATTAGCTTTACAAGCAGATTTTGTTTCTATTGATAAAATTGGTTATGCCATTAAAAATATAAAAAAAATTATAAAACATAAATTTCTATAAAAATATAGTTTGCATACTTATACATATGACGTGATCCCATGAAAATTAGGTACGTAGGTAATCCCATGCAGGTTCAACTGTCCTGGGTTAGAGATTTCGATTAGTTTTATTTTTCATGTTTATTGCTAATCTATTATTTTTGCTGTTGTCTAGTTTTTATTTTAAGTGAAGGTTGATAAATGTAGGGTGCTGCTATGAGCACACCAATATTTACTGATCGGACACCATTAAAATTAACAATTTTCTTATTTTTTAAAGAATGTCTTGCCTAGGAGCACCCATACCCTTAAACCCTATTCTAAAAACTTGTCCTTCTAAGAACGAACCACATAGCACCTCATACCTTACTTTTAGAGAGCCGACGAGTTGTAGAAACATAAATTATTGTAAAATTTTCTTCATCTTAATAACCTTAAATCTTAAGTTCTTCAATCTTCGTCTCTCTCCCTCTTATTTATTTTTTATTAATCAAATTTGAGTTTGTCTTTAATGATCTGTATGATCTTTTTAGGATGACTACATGAACTACTATAAGCTTTCAACATTTAGTTTCCAATGATCTTTCATTGCAAGCTCATTAATCCACACAAATAGTGTCGCGACCCAAAACCCACCCTAGGAGTTAGAGTGAATCTTGGACGACTCAATCATGACTTACATGACTTGCTTGACAAACCAACCTGCAAAAACCCACAGAGCATATACAATAGAGGACATTATAGCGGAAACATAACTATAAAACACAGCGGAAGTCTAACAAACCTCTAAGTATATACATATGGTCCAAGTTTATACAAAAAGTAACCAGAAGAAAGTGCGGACAGACCCGCCAAAATACATGGATATAATCTCTCATCTCACCCACAGCTAATCCACTCAGAATCTACAACCACCTAATGGTAACCCTCTACTGGAGGTTCCTCAAAAGGCTCCTCGACGTACTCCTCCTCCACCCATGGACTCGGAGCACAGATATCAAATGGAGCAGCTGCTCCGCCGTCACCTGCCGACATAAGAAGTACGGCTGAGCATGGAATACTCAGCGGGTACTAAGCACTAACCAACAGTCATAGCATACAGATAGCATACATAAAGGAGGAAGCAAGTTGCATATATAGAACATGAACAATTTATATCATACAAGGAAGCAAAACAATTTATAATCATGCTTGTATTTCGTAGAAAGCCGATGAAACCTCTTGAAAACGTCGTGCACTTGACTTGACTTGAAAATACCATTTCCGTGCTTGAAACTTGTTATGTTGTCTTATCTTGTCATATCATGCGTGTCATGTCATGTCATGCGTGTCATGCGGGTATCATGCTTGCTTGTTCATAATTTAAACATGTTCACATGCCTAGTTGCCGTTCATAGTCCGTCACAACTAGTACCCTATATGCAGATGGGTATGCCTAGTTGCCGTTCATAGCCCGTCGCAACTAGCATCCATGCAGAATGTGAATGCCTAGTTGCCGTTCATAGCCCGTCGCAACTATCATCCATGCGGAATGTGAATGCCTAGTTGCCGTTCGTAGCCCGTCGCAACTAGCTTCCATGCGTGATGTGTGATGCTATGCTATGCGTGTCATGCCATGCTATGCTATGCGTGTCATGCGATGCTATGCATGTCATGTGAGGGGATGGGAGACCTTTCCCTATGAAATGCATGATTGTCTTGCCCTTGTCAAAAGCGAAGAGAAACATATCTTAGGATATGCCCCACCTCTACGCCCCATACTTACAACATCGGTAAATCACGTCATTTCATGCGTGCTCGTGAGATCGTGTGCATACTTGCATTTGGAATTAAATATAGCAATTTGGGGTAATTCACAAAGCATAGCATATAGCAATTTAAGTGAGTAATAATCTACGCATTTTAAGAAATGTAGGAAACACACTATCATGAACCCTAACAATTTAAAGAGCAATCAAGCGTAGGTTCCCTTAATTTATCATTTATTTTGTTCACCTTGGCATTTCATCAAACATGGGGTGTGTTCATTATTCACTTAAACCTAGATCATGCTTTTCTAGGTGGGTTATGCTCACATCACACTTGTATGTTCATTATTAGTACAATGCCCTTTCCCATTCGTTCATCACATCATCCACACGGCATCCATTCGCCAACATCCATCTCCATTCACCATTCATACCACCAATCTCATAACACATATATATGTGAAGGAAAACAAGAAGAAATAAATGAAAAGAGAAGCTATAACTAGGAGGGTAGTAAGAAGTACCGACCTTGAAAAGATGAGGAAGAAACCCCTCTTCCAAACGACCGTGAGTTGCTGCCCTAGCTTGGAACACGAGCTCCACCCGAGCTTGAGCCGAGATCTTGAAGGAAAACGTGCTTGAGGATGATCTAGGGTCTCAAACCCCTTTGATTCCTCTTCAAAATGGAAACCCTAGATTTAGGAACCCTTTCTCCTCTCTTCTAATCTCCCAAATCTTCTAAAGGTTGAGAATGAGCCCTAAAGGCTCGGGCAATCCTATATAAGAAAGGGTATAACACCCGAATGCCGAAAATGCCCTTAGTGAAAATTCTGTAAAACGCGAGGGCCAAGCGATCGGTGTTAATGACCGATCGATCGGTTGCCTACCGATCGATCGGTTTCATAACCGAGAGATCGGTTAAAATTTCACTCTCTGGAAAATTTCTCCATACAAAAATCTTGACCAGTCGATAGCCTCCGAGCGATCGGTTTTGGACCGATCGATCGCTCCATGGACCGAGCGATCGGTGGTCTGCAGGTCCAAACTGTTTTGGCCATAACTTTTGACTCGTTCGTCCGATTTTGACGATTCAACTTGCGTTGGGTTCGTACTTCGAAAACGAACATTTGTGACATTTCAGAATTTCCAATTTCTTCCTTATTTATTAATTGCATTACTTTAAAGGAAAAATGGCTACGAAGGGTCATGCATAAATGTGAAAAGGTCCGGGGCCTTACAAATAGGGATGAAAAATATGGGTGCAATATACAAGGAATTGGATCTAATTCCTTTGATACCAATTTATTGGACCTTCAGTTGGGTTTGAGTTCACGGAAGAGTAATGAATTTTCATGTTTAATCGATTTATTTAGAATGGTGTATAATTAGGAAAATTATAGGTATTTTTTTTACTTCTTGGTGTGCTCATAGAATTTTTTAGATTTTAATGGTGTACATTTAATAGGTGATATATTTGGTGTCTAGTTAGTAAATATTGGTGTGCTCGTAATAGTACCCTAAATTTAACTTAGCATGTTTCTTTTATCACTTTGTTACTATTTTAGCATATTTTCATGCCTACCGTTATATCTTAATAGCATGTCATTAAATTAGACTATCCCTTGATATTTTCATACATACCATGATCATAGTTACCAAGTATGGGTATAGGTATAATATGACAATGATCCGTTTATGAAGTGTGAGTATTATACGGTAAAAAATGAGAAAATTAAAAATTAATTAATAATTATAAATAAATAAAAATCATGATATCAACTAATAACAAATATTTAATACGAAATATGCGTTTTAATACGGTAAAAGTACGGTAAAAATAGGCATATTGTATGCGTTTAATGCATAATTTATGTATTAAATGAATATATAAAACGGTGAGACGGGTATACTACGTAACATAACAAAAGTACGCAGTTTTAAATGGCAACCCCTCTTAAAATTATTATACGTGTACTATACAGGTATAATATAGGTGTTTGGTAACTATGACTGTGATATCCTTAATAGCATGTCGTTATATTTTCATATTATCTTAATTGAATTTAGAAACACAATAACTACTATTTTAGAGGTGTTCAAGGGTGTCTAATCCCTTCTTTTTGCACAAATGATTTCCTTACCTAGATTTTTTAAATGTAGACCTTTCCCTTCAAATTGATTAGTCTAGGGTTTATTTTTTTTTTCAAAATTAGAATAAGTGGGGAATCTCAAATCCTTTGTGATTGTGGATGTTATACTAAAATAAAGAACATTCCTATTTGAGATGGTGATCGAAATCCATTGTTCACAAAAATGTTCAACTTATTTTCAAAGTTGTAACCAAGAGGGAGAAAAAACATGAATTAAGTCTTGTAGTACTGCTTTAAGATTAACCTATAGTATCATTATAGGTAAGCAAATAGAGCCCTCAATTTTATTTTTATTTTGAAAAATTGTATATATCAAATCACATATGTATTAGCCATTGTTAGTGGTGTGACAAACACAACTATGCATATATTGTATCTAATAAGAAATATATTTCCATGTTCGGGTAAAATTTACTATGAAAATGTATAGCGACAAATATAGGCTACAAATAACATCTAAAAAGACACACTACCTCCTGTAGCTTAAAAGACACTCGGTGATATAGTAATTGGTAAGTAGACACAACTCTCATTACTAATCTAATTGGTGCCTTTGTACTAATAAAACACGTGATTTCCTACAACTCTTGTTGGAGGAAAAAATGCCTTTGGAAACTAATCATAATTCTTTTTTTTTTTCAAAATGTTAAGAAAATAAAATTTTAGTAAGTTATGGTCCATACTAGTCCAGTTATCAAGGCAATAGGAAAAAGTAGTGACACTCTATCGCTTATCTCTTATCTAACACGGTGAGAATTTGGAGCTGCTTTAACTCTAACATTGTCTTGGTTTCAAAAGAAAGTTGATGAGTGAAAAAACACTAAAGGATAAAAAAAAAAGAAATTTAATATTTTCTTTTAAAATAGAGATTAATTTTGGGTCAGAGCTCTTCTTCATTACATAAGTGGAGCTCCTCGTTTTTACAATAGGAACGTAACACACGTTTTAATTACCAAAACAAGTTGGGAAATTTTGCGATACACAATCTTGTAGTAAAAAAAAGGGAGCTCCACTCAATGCGGCGAAGCAAAACTACTTTTTGTATTTAAATTATACAAAATGAGAAGAAAATTTTGGGGAGAAAGTTGTTGACAAGTTGTCTTGCCACCAAACACTCCCTAAGGTTAACTCAATGAGGATTAAAGCAAATGAAAACCGAAAAATCAAGGAAAAGGAGACGGCGAAATCTGGTTGCAATCGTGCCTGTTTTTTCCAGATTCGTATTGAATTCTCATCTTTGTCTCTCTACTCCAGTCGATTCTAATAGAAGATTTCATTCTAATAAAACAACATATTTTTAACCAGAAGCAAGCAAAGCCCATACGTATACGGCTCTCTCAGCTCCCAAACCAGAAACAACCCAAATCTCTCTCTCTCTCTCTCTCTCTCTACTTCAATCGATTTAAACCCTAGTTTTTTTTCCTTGAATCAACGTCGAAAAGCCAAGGAAAACTGAACTTCTACAATTCCTTACCGTAATTTGGGCTACAGTCAAGTTGAGATCCTCTTTCTAAGTTGTTCTACCATTGATTGATTGCTGTACTTCTAACTCCAGAAAAAAATTTCCCCTATTGTTACAATCATAACTTCATTTCTTAATTTTTCCTCAGATCAATTAGGGTTTTCGGTTCAGGATAACAGCTAATCGGGTTTTCTCTGAATTGTAGAAAAATTGAACATTGAATTCGAGTAATTGACTCACAGAAGCAGAAATTCGTCTAGAACAGAAATCTACAAAAGCTGTTGGATTAGGTAGAATCGATTAGGGTTTCAGAATATAAAGGTCGAACTCAGATTCAGAGAAGAAAGTTCCTTTTACTTGGAACTTCGTCATATTCTTCTCGTGAGGAATAAAGTATGATTCTCATAATATTTGGCGGCTCAGCTGTACTGTGTGTGAGCGGTCCACGAGAGTGACGTAAGAGTCACGAACATCCGTCGATTGTCGACTATCTACGCTATCAGGATTAGATCTAACGGTTGAGATTTGACTACACCCATTTTGAAGGACGGCAATATTGGCTTTTTCTATCAAAAGGTCCTCGAAATTAGCTTTCATTCTCCAGCTTCGGATCATACAACCGCGTTTTTGGGTCTTCCACGTTTTCTCTCAATCGGAACTCTTCCTCGTTCAAACAGGAGCAGGAAAAGGTACCAGAATTTTTTTTGATATATTTAATTTTAAATTATAATCCAGTTTTTTCGTCTCAATATTCGAATTCTTGTGGTGTTTGATGAAGCGGGTAATTTTTTTTTTGGCGGATTAATCTATAAATTTGAGTTGGGTTTTGCTGAGAAAGACGGGGGTTTTCTTTGGAGGGATTGAGCTTTTTTGACGCCTTGAAATCCGGAGAAAAAGTCTCTATGTTTAGAAAATAGAAAGATTTCTGAGGTGGGGAAATTAATTCAACAGAAAAGCTTCGTAAATAAAGGAGAAATTCGCTCTTTGGATCTTCTGGGTCTCTTTTTCCTAGTTACCTTCTTTTTTCTATGATGAGAAGATAGACAAATCGATTTTCTTTGGTGGGTGATTGAGGAACAAAACTTTCTCCCTTGGTACTTTTGCCCTGCTTCCGCTGATGATCTAGAATTGATTATTTTCTTGAATTGATTGTTTTCTTATCTGTTTTCAATGGATATCCAACTCCGTTGTTCTAATTTTTCTGTTCCAGAATCAAATAAACAACGTCTCCTAATGAATGGAAAATCAGCTTTTTTGATGAATAGAGTTGTTGTACTTTTTCCCCCTCTGCCTCGGGAAGATTGATTTTATCTTGTTTTTGTTTTGTGGGTTCTTGAGGAAAAAGGTCTTCCGTCTTCCACAGATACGAGGTATTTGGTTTATTAGTTGTTTTGTTATCTTCGGCAGAATTCAAATATATTTGGATTTCTGGAAGCTTTGTTCTTTCTGAATTGGGAAGGGTAACTGAGAAAGAACAAAGCTTTAGAATGAACAGAATTAATACCCCTTCCCCCCAGCTTTTTCTTCTCTGCGGTAACATTGATTTTATCTTGTTTTTCTCTTTGGAGTTCTAGAGTAAAAAGTCTTCCACAGATATATGGTACCTTGCTTTATTTTGGCAAAGTTTTGTTGTCTTTGCTATGCTTTGTTACGATGTTTGTCATTTTGTCTAATTTCAGGCTAGTGCTGTTGTTACACAACTTGGGTACCAAACATCTTAGTAATAGTAATCTGTGGAATAATTTGAACATATTGCAAAAGCTTTGTTCTTTCTCAACTGGAAAGGGAAATTGAAACAAGTGGTCTTTTGGTGTTCTTAGGTTGACTGCTTACAGCTTTGGCTTTTTCATGTTTGTTGAATTGTATGATTATGAAAGTTTTTTTTTTAACAGAAGCACTTGCTTTAGAGTCTCTCTGAAGCATTAACCCTGTTGTGCCATGTGTCCTGAGACTTCCGAAAGTCGTACATCCTGTTAGGCTTTTCGTATCTTTTACACACTTTTATGATTTCCTGTCGTAGGACAACTTCATATTAATATGGATCATTGATTAGTTGTTTATGCTACGTGAAATATATCTTGGGGTTTCAGATGTGGCCTTCAGTTGTGTGCTGTCATTATATCACATGTTGCTGTATATTTGTACTTCAGAAAATTGGTATGTATTTGTTGGATGTGAGTGTTCATGAGGTTCTTTCCAAGTGAAGATAGCACATATTATTTTTATGGACGAAAAAAAATCCTTAATTCTAGGAATAAATATAAGAAGCCATGAATCAGTTCTGCGTGGAAAAATGCTTCTTATCTTTATGTCAAATAGCATTTGGTAGAAAGAGCAGCCTTGGTAGAAATTGAGCTACAATTGTAAATTTTGGGAGATTTTAGAAACAATTATTAATGATCCGAGTCTTGGAATCCCTGCCTCCAGATAATTAGATTGATGGATAACTGCCAACTTGATTCCTTTTGCTGGAAGCATTATATGTAAACTTGTTTTTGGAGTTTCCAGTCTCAAAACCATGGTAGCATCTTGAATAGATTCTTAACAAATTACTTCAGTTTTGGGTAAAAAATGCTCCTGATCTTTATAATAGAATAACATTTCCTAGTTGGAGTTGGTACAAAGAGCAGCCTTGACAAAAATGGAGCTACAGTTGAAAAAAATGTTGGGTGATATGGAAGTAATGATTAAGGAACAGGAAAAGAAACCGTAATGATTAGAGTTGCCACCTCGAAAACCAAACTTGATCGTTACCATACCCTGTATCTTGGGTATTTCATTGACGATCCCTTCTGAAGAGCTATAGGATGATATGTATCATGTGTAAATTTGGGAGTAGGTTGCTTTTAATGAGTATGACCAAGTCATAGAGAAGTTCTTCATAGTAGTGGGAACAGATGCAGATGGCTTCTCAATGAAGGAGGCAGGATGTGAGACAATAATGGGTCATTAGTCACGAGCATAACTGATGGCATCTCACTTGAGTTATCAAGGTCAGATGTGGCATGAGAAATAGACTAGGCTGTTGGAAAATATGCAGCGAACATGCTCATCAAAAGTGACAAGGCGAGAGACAAGAACATTTCTTTGAGTTGAAGGGAAACAGTGGTAGCCATGGTGTGCATCACGATACTGTCTTGTGCATCACGATACTGTCTTGTGCTATTTAGTGACGAGCAAACCTCTTCTTTAAAATTATGGCAAGCAGTTTCTGTTAGAATTAGCCTACACCTTAAGTTAAGATGTTCTGATTATTACGCCATTTGGATTTACTCCTATTCAGGTTCCTTTAAGCAGTAAATATTTTGAACTTAATTAATTTACAGTAATGCCTACAAGCTTGTATATTGGCTACAGGCCCATATATGTTGTCTGTATCCTTCCGTCAACACAGAAAAAATTGAATCATAACTGTAAAGGAATCAGTTTTTCCTCATGGTCATGTATAAGTTTTATGTTGTTTGTATCCTTCTGTAGACTGTTTTTTCTTGTGGCTCGTTACCATCTCGAGAACCAATGAGTTCACATTTCCAACAGATTTCTCTTTGAAACCTTGATTTTCTAACAGAACACACTCTCATGAAGCCTTTGGAACCTCAATCTGTAATGTAGCTATGATTATGGTACATTTGGTAATAGAATCTTGTGCTCTGACATATGATGTGTTGAGACTAGAGAGTCTAAAGGATGATGTTTCATCAAGTTACTGTGTGGTTTCCATCCTGAGTCTGTCTCTTATTTGTCTAAGTTTTTTATGCACAGATAAGCAAATTCAATTGCATCTCATACCTTCGCTTCTCTTGATCCTTTGGCATGTCCTAAAGAAAAACCAGGATTTCTCCTTCTAGGTTCATTTTTCTATGTAACCATTAAATCACAAAGATTCTACCCTTGTGCTTGCCAGTCTTTTATCTTTTGATAATCAATGGGAGTTTTACCAAGAACAGAGGAAGGCCACAACCTACAAGATCATATTCATCTTAAGCTCCAATTCCAAAATAGCCATGAATGGGTTTGAGGTAGTAAAAATCTTGACATCATGTGCGAAGCCACTTTTTTGTTGGGAATAATTTATATTAGCAATTGTCTTTAGTTAATCATAATATTTCCTTTATCTTGGTTATTTCTTTGTTGTTTGTATTTCTTAAATTATCTTTCCTCTTTTTCTACTTTCCTTGATGCTTATAGGACTAGGACATTTCTAATTTCCATGTTTATGTCGTTTTTTTCCTTCGTTATCTTTCCCTCAAACTTAGCCCACCAGTGAGAAGAACATACAGAATCAAATAGAAGAAATATTATTTTTTAATTCTGTAGAAATGTGCATTTTCCTTTTACCTAAGTTGTCCCTGGATGTTTTATTTTGTTCTTCATAATTCCTTGTAGATCATAATTATAGGTAATTGAATACTAATATCATATCGGTGGTAGGCTTATATTTTGCAACCTCAAAGAAACCATTGGATGTGAGAATAATGGTGTCATACACCCTCAGCTGATGTCATTATTCCATATCTAACAGCTGCTATTTAAGTTGTAGTATATTAACTTACCACAGGATCTGTCAGAGGTCCTTCCATGAGTATAGGTTGCTAAAGTATGAGGAGCTTTGGGTTTATGGCTTTAAAGTTCTTCTAGTTTTTTTGTGCTCTTTTGCCAACTATTGATTTCAAAGGCCTCTTGACTTGAAATTGTGCCTCTCATGTTCATTTTCTAAAAACATTATTACTCACCCAAGGGCTTAATGGTGTAACACCACTATGACGTAACACATATCAATGAGCAGGCTAAACCTTCATTGATGTGGAAATATGGGTCCTTATTTTGGTCCAACCACTTCTACGATGTACTTCTGGTGTTTTATTATTATTTTTATCAACCTTATTGTTATCAATGAATTATGACCATCAATTTTATACTCTGAACATTATGTTCATACTGTCACAGAACTACACACTATTATACATGGATGAATACAGTGGTAAAAGAGCTGCTGGTGGGCTTTCTCTTGCTAAAAGGGGTTCTGGCCGTTCTTTCCGAGATACATCAAACAATGAAGATCGAAGTATTCAATGTTGCAACCGAATAGGATGCAGCACCAGATTTAACTCCATGAATGATACCCAAATTGGTAGTTCGGACAGAGCCAAATATTCAAGGACCTCTTTTCATTCTGCAAGTGGCAAGGCAATAGTTGGAAGTTCCTCTAAGACATACTCTGCTGTGCGTGAACCTAGAAAGTCCCAGCAAAAACCTCATAAACCTTCTTCTTTTAAAGAAGCTGTTCCTGCTGCAACTAGTAGCATGCAGCAGGAGATGGAAGTTTCTGAAGTTATCCCCTCAACTGAAAGGATCCAGACAGGGCTTTCCGAACTGGAAGATTCCAAATCTGGAGTTCTTGAAGGCTTTTCTGCAGATACATCGGGGGAAGTGGCAAGCTATAGTATAGCATCAAAGACAAATTCTCGAAAGCAAATCCATCAAAGGTCTGGATCAGGTAGTTCCGACACTTCCTTGGGTTCCTCTGTCCAACGTTCTTTTGCGTCTAGAAACACCAGCCAGGTTGCAAAACCTGCCTACCCTTGCCAGGGTCCTAATTCAAGCAGGAATGGTCTGAGAAATCTTGGATGCACGTCCATGTCTGATGTACTCCAATCTGATTGTTCATCCTCAGACTCGAGCCGCAGTCGAAGGAATGATGTGGTAAAAAAGAGAAGTCCTGATGGGGGAAGTTCTTCTGCTAGAGGTAAGAATATGAGTGAGTCATTAAGTGGGGGAAATTCAGTCAGTCAGAGAAATTCGCTCTCCAGCCTTAGCCTTTCCCTTTCTGAACGCCCATCATCTCAACAAACTGCAAGAAGGGGTAGGAATTGGCCTCCCAGCAGGGATGGTGTTGTATCAGTTAGAACTCGGAGGACAATCAATGGGGACACCAGGACAAGGATCTCGGATCATGGCAATGGCAACAGTTTATCGATGCCTGAGCCCCAAGTTGCGATCCCACGATTGCCTCAAACAGAAATACCTACCAGTGGGACCGCTCCACCTAGTTCATCCCCGCAACTTTTGGCAGAAGTTCCCTCAGTTCGCCTGAGCTCATACACTCGACCAGGTAGTAACAGTGAGAATGTACGCAGTAGGCCAAATCGTCATCCAGAAGATGGCATTGGCCGGCCTTTCCATGGCCTCTCAATGGATCGGGATGGATTTCAACGCTACAATATGGATGGTATTGCAGAGGTACTATGGTCTTCAAATATGTTGAGTTACATATCCTTATATTTGTTTATAAAACTATGAATTCTTGAACTTGGTCATTAATTGAAAAAAGAGAAAAATCAGTCTGGAGTAAGGAATTTCATATTGTAACTTTGTTTGATATATTGTATAGGTATTACTGGCACTTGAGAGGATTGAACAAGATGAAGAGCTAACATATGAGGTAGTCTATCTTTGGGTTTCACATTTTGGCTTTAGGCAATGTTACTAACTCTCCTTTCCCCTTGATGCAGCAATTACTAGTTCTGGAAACGAATTTGTTCCTTGGTGGCCTTGGCTTCCACGATCAGCACAGAGACATGAGACTGGACATTGACAACATGTCATATGAGGTTTTATTCTTTTCTGATATTGCTCTATAATGAAGTGCACCTATAGTCAAGGGTCAGGGGAACAGCTGCCCCTTTGAAATTTTGGAAAACAAATCTTTTATATTATTTAATTATTTGACATGGCATAGCCATGGGACAAGGGGGCAGCTCCCCCCTAACTTAATACATATTATATATCTTTTAAAAAATAAAATTTCTATATTATGTCTATTATAATGGTTCAAGCAAGTCTTTTCTTTCATCCTTTCGAACATTCAATTTTTTGCCACCTGTGTTCAGCTTCTTGTCTGATCCCTCCCTAACCCTCAAATGTGAAAGAAGAATGATAAAAAGGCTTATATTTGCCCCTCTTGGAGTTAAAAGTTTATATATATATGTGTGTGTGTGTGTGTGTGTGTGTGTGTGTATAGATTTAGTAATTTAAATGAGTTAGACTTTATTGATTTTATATTTCATTTATAAATCAGGCTATGGGTGCTCCCAAATATACTTCCGAATCTTAACCCTTAATTCAAATCATTGTTACAAATCTTGTGAGAAATATAATTCTCTTTTTTATCCCCGTTAATATTGTGAGATTTAGCCCATATTTAACCGAGATTATAAAAATGGCGTGAGAAATACACAATGTTGTTGGTTTATGAATTTATAAATATGTGATATTTATTACTATTATTTGTAATTTAATATATATTTTTAAATCATTGCCAAGATTTAGGCGAGACATACCAGAAAAAAATTCAGATTTGAAAATCTCACAAGAACAACTTAGGCCGATAAAAACCCAAGAACGAGATTTGTAACACAGATTCAAATAAATAAGGGTTAAGATTAGATTTGACTTTTATTTTGTCATTTTCTAAAGCCACATCAGCTCTAATCTTGATATTTAATTATTTGAAATAAAGGGTTAGGATTTAGGACTACCCATAGATTGACTCTTCGTTTATTATCTAAGTAACTTTTACTGAATATGGTTTTTACTTCTATTTAATTTAATTTTGTGGATTTTTTATTTTATTTTTTGTTTTACAATTTTGTTTCTAGATTTAGTTTATTCTCTTTTGTCATTTGTAATGGGTATAAAAAATTGTAGCAAAGCAATTGTTTTGAAGGGTCCTTCCCTGGGTTGCAAAAACGAAGGGAATTAAAAATAAATATGAAGACAAGCAACACAACGATTTACATGGTTTACCCAATGTGGGCTATGTCCATGGAGATTCATGCTGATTCACTATTGTTCTAACTAAAATAATAAACCTTGAAAATGAAAGGAGCAACTGTCATTTTCTACAAGAAAACCCCATTTCTCCCTCTCACTACAATTTTTACATTAACCTAATACAAGTCAAAACAATATTATAAATATGAACCCTAAAGAAAGAGAAATAATGCCCGTATGATATGTACAAAAAGTACGGACGAGATGACCCACGAACTTGGTCCTCAAAACTTTTCCTTGGGAGCTATGCCCCGAAACCCCCACATCCCCTTAGAGACAGAATATGTGCTCACCTAATCATTTCCACAAAACCAACAACAATTACTGACATTATCAGATGACTATTTTACTTCATGACCACCCTCCCGCTTCTTAGTTCTTATGGTTGAACATTTGCTGTCATAACAGGAATTATTAGCTCTAGGGGAGAAGATGGGTACCGTCAGCACAGCACTTACAGAAGAAGCATTGTCAAACTGCCTTGAGAGAAGCTGTTATATGCCTGCACCTCCAGATGCAGGTAGTATGGGTTGTGGAGGCGATGATGTCAAATGCAGTATTTGTCAGGTATTTCCTACTACTTCTCAACTATATCAAAGAATCAAGTTAGCTTTTTAATTTTCGATGAATGATGGAAGAGAGATGCTAACCCCAGACAAACTTCCAAAATCTCATTGAGGTAGCGACAAGTGTCATTCCTTATCCCTGTGAACCTGAGAACCAGTATAAATCATAACTTCCTCCTTTTAAATATTTTTTTTCTTAACATGTTGAAGGGGTAGCAACGTCACGAGGTGCACCCTCAGCGAGAGTTCAGAAAAAAAATTTTAATTTTGCATCTGGTGCTAGCACTGCACATGATGGAAAAGAATTTCCCCCCAAATGTCATTGTTTGACCACAGCAGGGGTTTAAATTTTCATGTCTTCACCTCAGTTTCTCAGTTGCCTATATTGGTCGCCGTAATTTTTGCCATCAAGACAAGTGGGTTTGATTATTTGATTGGAGGATGACGATTTCCCTGCACCCATTTTAAACTTTATATTGTGTTTGGGATTTTGCAGGAAGAATATATTGCCGGTGATGAGATGGGGAAGTTAGATTGTGAGCATCGGTTTCACATGGTCTGTATTCATCAGTGGCTACAACAGAAGAATTGGTGTCCCATCTGCAAGGCTTCAGCAGCACCCTCCTAGTTATGGGCCAAGGACCTCTTTTGTACAATCCTGTGCACAGTCTGGGTCACTTCCTCTTCTTCTTCATATTCTCTTCACACCATGTACAAAGTATCCTCAGTCATCATCATCAAATAAACCACAAAGCTATGACAACCTTGTATGCATTGGTCTTGTCTCAACAGTGGGAACCCATATATACACTTGAAAAAACTTCAAAACAAATGTTCATAAAAGACTGCTTTTCTTTGGAATCTGCTTTGGCTATCATATTAGATAAAGCTAACTGGTCGTTGGGACCAAGATGTAAACCCAAGCAAATCCATTTAAATTCCAGCCTATCGAATTATGAATGTAGGAAATATTTTTAAATTTTAAAACTAAATAACTACAACAAAGATTGGAAAGAACAGCAGTAATATTATAATAGGTTTTATTTTGTTTAAAGACCAAAATTGCTGTTCCAATCATAGTTTTAGTTGTTCGAAATTTCGGAAGGTTTAATTTTTTGAATATTTTATTTACCCAAACTATACTTTCGAAATATTCCATTAAAAAAAATCAGTATTACATCTCTAATAAATTATCTTTTTTCAATTTCCATTGATTTTTTGGGTTAAAATTATTCATCTAAAGAAAATACTTTTGATTCGAACTTATTACCTTTGTGGCACCTTTAGCGGTTACCTAAGTCTGGCTGTGTGCATAGTTTATGCATATTATATTAATTATAGAACACTTGTTATATTAAGTACAGTTTATAATAATTGATAAGTATTAGGTATTTATAGAACGCGAGGAGCAGCATCTTGTCTCCCCTTTTCTTGCCCCGTGGCCTTTTTAACTGTGGTTAGCTCTCTTTAATGTGGTTCATATTTTTTACCTTGGATTTCTATTGTCTCCCTTTTTCTTGCCAAGTGGCTTTTTTTAATTGTGATTAGCTCATTTTAATTGTGGTTAATATTTTTAACCATGATTTTACAAAAAACCAAGGTTATTATTTTTCTTATAGGATTTTGTAGAAGAGTATTTTTGAATTATTTTATTTTTAAAACTAAATATAGAATATTTTGTAAATATTTTAGGGATATTCCCCGAATATTATATTTTAGTTGAAAAAAACCGCATAAAAGTTTGGAAAACAATAAAATTTAGGATTTATCCCCAAAAATTTAAGAAATTTTCATAAATTTTTGAAATTTCGTAAATCTCGGTTGAAACTTTCTAGTTTAAAGTGGTTTTATTTTGACAGAAATCTTAAATTTTGAAAATTCACGTAATATCTTGCGAAATCAAAAAAGAAAAAGAAACAATCAGCCTGAAATTTCGTAATATCAGCCGAATTAAATTGTTCCACCCACAAATTTTACCATTTTCGATATCTAGAGTATCTGTACCAAAAAAAAAGAAAGATATCTGGAGTATAGTTGAAATTAAAATTTCAAACCATGGTCTCAACCTAGCAGAGAAGCCAGGCATGGTGCACCTCCATGAGGAAAGGTCCTACCATTCATTTGGTCTTAGCAAGAACCAAAAAAGGAAAAAGAGAATACTCAAAATTGGAATATTCATTTTTAGTTCAATGAACTGATTGCATATCGAATTTGACTTTGATAATGTAGAATCTTAAAATTTCTCAAGTTTACAAAAAGGGTTTTTTTTTGTTCGGATATCATTTACCTACGGTTAGTGGTTGGTTAACTTGAGAATTGAAGCTTTTGCAACTCATTGCTCGGTGGGATTAGATGCCAAGACCTCTCACATGAGAGAGGCCACACCCCACCATTGAAGCAAGAGGAGGGGTGTAACTTTACAACAAGGTCTTTACTCTACCCACCAAGTTGTTCAAAGGTTTACATTCCAAATTACAGAAAAGCTCCTATGACCATGAAATAGGCTACACACATTTAAATTGGGTCTAATGACATGAAATAGGCCTCCCATGGCCGTGTTTGTGCAAAAAGTAGAAAACCCAGAAACCCGAATCCAAATCCAATACTATTGTAAGGTTCCGTTCTTTTGGTGGAACTTTTAAACTCTAGAAGTTCCATTGTTTCACGCCTAATTTTAGTTATTGTATAAAACTATATTATTCCATAAAGTACAAAAGTTCTACAAATATGGAACTTTCAAGTTTTGCATATTTTTTAAGTTTCATACATGTAGAACTTCTAATTAAACTGAACTGATAAATCTGAAATATCATTGTGTACAAGAGTTAGAAACCTTCTCTCATCTCTTAGACTTTTGTCTTTTGTTCCAAATCGTTAAAGTTCTGGACTTTTAAAAGTTCCACCAAAAGAATGGATTATACCTCCAACAGACCAATTGATACATATATATATATACACACACACACGGGTGACCATTTGTAATTCTCCGTCTTTCTTTCTTGAATCTCCTCACATTATTTCATGCCTTATGCTCGAGATGATGGTTGACTCAGATTTGTGTGGATGTGCCATCTCTTCTACTTGCTTTAATCTGAGGAGCCACTTCAGGCTACAGTTGCAAAATATGTAGTAGGCATGGTCATCATTCAAGTAATGTACCTCTAAGAGTGCCCAAGAAAGTAGATACAGGAAGCGACCTTTATTCTTGCAGCCATTTCTCTCCACCTCCTTTATTCCTGCAGCCATTTCTCTCCACCCCGCAGCGCACTCTATGAATGACTCGCGCTTTTTATGACTCAGTTGTTCTACATCCCCTTTCCCCTTTCCCCTTTCTACAGTAACAACTCCATGTTGAAGGAGTAATGCTCCATAAAAGTTTGGTTAGATCTTATCTTTCCAAGTTCTGATCCTTTCTAGTTCCCAGCAAGGTGAACCATCACAGAGTTGCCTTAGGAGAGAAAGCTAAATCTTTAAACTCGTTGCTTGGGATCGAATGAGCTGCTCGCTCTTGTCTTCTTCATCTGTTCTAGCAATTGGTTTAGTTGATCATCTTGTTGAACCTTAAGGAGGGAAAATTGCTTAGAAATGTCGGGGTTATGGTGAAACATTGGTGGTAGTGCCTGGTTCACCTCTTCATTTATTTTATTAGTATTGTGCAAAGTCTAGGTCTACTGGAGGTGCCAGTGTGGGTGATGGTTGCTTCGACTGAGGTGTATATTGGGACATGGGCAGTTGCTTAAGCGGTGGAGAAGGGATAGGCTTCAGCACTCCGCAAGGAAAAAGCTGCACGTTAGCACAATGGCTTTCACGCGAGGCACCCCCTATGTGACTAAGCTTGTTGCTCTCAGCCTACATTTGCTGGAGTACCAATTCTCTCTTCCGGTTCCTTTCCCTTCACTGCCGTAACTGACTTGGGCCTCGAACTAAAGTGCAAGAAGAAGGAATTTATTGATCCTCCCAAGCTATGTATGAAATGGGTACAAGAACTAGATATATTTGATTCAAAGTTCCCTCCGCCTGGACTTGCTTACAGAAACCTGGCGATTTCTTGGAAATACAGAAATTCTAGGCTGGTAGAGGTCCTTTGAGGATGTTGGTTGCCCAAAATGTTGTTTACAACGCCTTTTATCTTCACACTGTCCTCCAAGTGGCTGTGGACTATCTCTACGATTGCTTCTTGGGGAAAGCACTTATCAATTGGTTCGGCAAGTGTGAGAGCTGTGGTCACAGAACGAGTCATGATAGTCCCTCATAATGGGTCACAAAATCAAGCGGCCAATGCAAACCCTTCATATTTGTGATCTACTGATTTGGGCCTCGATGTGAATCTCGAGCGTATCAATTGTTGTCTTGGATGCACATTGAGTCTCCTGAATATACTGATGGATCTTGGTGCTGGGTTGCTCATTGGCTAAAGTCTAACTGTATGCTCCTGGGTGAACCGAAGACGTGTCTTAAGCCCGGCAACATCTCTTGTTCGATGCTTGATGGTCTTCTGAAGTGATGCTGCAATTTATTCAACCTAAATCTTCTCTTGTTTTAAGCGTTTGACTTCTTGGTGAGCTCCATCTATGTACTTTAAACCTTCTTGATAGAGAGACTAGCCATCTTCTTTCTTTCCGCCTTCATGGTTTCTTTCCCCTTCTTGACCTTTTTCTTTTCTGTACTCTGAGCATTTAGGAACGTATCTGTCCATGGCCTAATTGTAGATCAATGGTCACCCTCTTTAGAGGCAATGCAGGTCTAGTTCAGCTGGAATAGGCATATTCCTCTGCATGTCTTGCATCTTTAACCACCATGTATACGTGCTTGATACTTGAGGCATTACACTTGGCTCGACGTCTGGCATAGCCTTCAAATCAACTTAATAGATCAGAGCAAATTGATGGAAATACTGTCCATCTTCAAGACTTCAACAGCCAAAACAATGATACATTCACCAAGCATCATACTTACAAAGGCACTTTAATTTTGTTTCTAGTATTCTGCAACTCTGAAGAAGAATGTTAAGCAATAAGTGGAAAACACTTGAAAGTGCTCAGTATATGTATGCTTTTAGTTCATAATCCCTACAAAGGCACTTTCCAGTAGCACTTAAATTCTGAAGAAGTGAGTTAAGCAAAAAAGTGGGCAACACTCCGAAGTGCTCAACATGTATACATTCATCAAAGACCCTATGAAATGGGCAGAACAAACTTTCTGGAGAAAGGGAGGTTAACGGTATCTTTTGAAAGGAGTTTATACTTTAATTCATGAGAAAAAAATTGAAGAAAGAAAGGAGGCATGGATGGACAGAGATACTCAACTTCTCTGAGACAATAGTACAAAGGTTCAATATGGCTGGTTATCCCAGTTGGATAATCGAGATTGCCTAAATATCAAACCTCGCATCCAAATGAGTCTTGTCGCTTGAGATAAGTAAACTTACTATATCCGGGTACTAGGCAGAATTTAATTTCTAGGGTTAGAAACAACCGACCCAGCTTTCTTCTCATCCAAATAACTAAGAACAAATCTTCGACAATAAAGAAATATAAAACCCATGAACAATTGTTTTTCCAGTTGAATAATGGGGCGTTTGGATTGGATTTTATTAGCCAAAAATCAATTGTGATAAAATTGATTGTGTAGAAATTAATTGTCAAATAATCACTTTTATACGAAGCTGAGTCTATTATTTGAAAAAGTGATTATTTGACAAATAATTACTACACAATCAATTTTATCACAATTGATTTTTGGCTAATAAAATCCAATCCAGATGCGACCTAACAGCACAGGGTAAAGTTACCATATATATATTGCACAAGAATTCCAAATAAAACTGCCATCAATGATATCAACTGAGTACTACATCAATAGGAGAAGAAGAAAATCCAGTTGTGAATACAAAAGAGAGATACTTCAGAGGGCCTAGTTTTCAAGAGCCAATTAGTTGGTCGAACTAGATAGAATCAACAAGAACAATCTGACGATGGTAAGGCAATGTTAATATTGAGATCCTAATATATTCTCATATGAAAATGCTTAGACCACTACACAGCAATTTTTACATAATTTGAATTTACCTTTTACGAAGCTACACAAACAATATTCCAGCAAAACTGTTCTTACATTTCCTCAGTGGCTGTAAATGGCAGGAAAGCTCAAGGTCCACAGTGATGGCAGGAGACAACCAATACAAAAGCTAAAAATACAACAGGGCAACCAAGCATGGGAATTCCTTTTAAACTCCCTTTCATTTGGTTGTTAAATGTATTCCTGATCACCCTTCCATTTGGTTGCTGTTAAATGTATTCTTGATCACCCTTTCATTTGGTTGCTGTTAAATGTATTCCTGGTCAAGAACGGGCCCTGCATCAGGAGAATGTAGAGATTTCCTGCTTCTACCCTCATTTTATCTTGCAAGAAGCAGAGCTTTATCCAGAGGGCACATTATCTGGTTCATGAAGGCCATAAGCACTCCATAACAGTGTGAATCCACAGTTGTCATGCTCTTCGAACCAGCAGGAACCAACCCAACTACCTTGGGAGAAACCAACAATTTTCTTGGATATTTTATTCCTCAAATGAATGCATACATATTTTTTCCAGCAGCAATGGCCAATCTTCTCCAAGCTGCTGTGGATTCAGCTCCATCGCAACTTTAAAATCCTGCAAAGATATTGGGCAATAGGTTTTCTGCTCTCGCATGCTTTCGAAGGGCCCACTGCTACTTTGAATCTGATAATGATGGCCTGGAAGCACACCATTAATAAGCTTCCCATGAGGCTTCTGATTGTAGGCAGGATGTTTCATTGGGTCATGCCCAGACCTTCCTCCTACCAGCTCACTGCAAGATCTGATCAACCGCTTCAAGTACACATCCAAGCCATTATTCAACAAATTAGCACAATCCGTTGACACCCCTTCAAGGCCCTGCTCTCGTGCTATGTGCTCCATACGATTCCTCAGTGACCCGGAATCAGACAAACCATCACAGGTAAAAGAGCTAGAAAACTTACTACTGCTCGCTACAGGCAAAGCCCTGCGGGCCCCACCTACACTTGCCGAGCAGAATGGAAGCCCGAGAGGAGCACAGAGTGGACTTTTATTGGAGTTGGTGTTTTTCCTCCGCTCCACCTCTTCCCCATCTTCAACGACACCTTCAATCTGATCTTTGCTATGTACAGAAACCGGACCATCCAGTGATCTCTTTATTCGTGGGATTCTTGTAGGGTGCTGAAGAAAAACCTCCTGTTCATTCTCTGGTTGCTCCGCAAATCCCTGTTGATTATGCACTGGCCTCTGGAAATCACATGGAGTCAAATCCCCATTTTCCATAATAACCTTAATACTGCTGTTATCTGTAGATGTTGATTGATGAGAAGCAAAGTCGGTGTTCCCATTTGGTCCGAGAGGACTAGGCCGGTCCCTGAGCCTCCGATTGTGAATAACAGATCTTCCCTTTCGGGGGGGCATCGGCAAAACTTCCCCATTTGACCAAATTGGAGATGGGGAGGGCCCGCTTTGCTGATACTCACCTTCTTTTACAGATATATTTCCAGCAGCTCTCACGGACTTTGCAACTTCCTTCTCATGAATTGGTGGTGGGACCTTTGCATGACAAGCATTTTTCAGAATCGAACATATAAACTGATTGTGTAGTGGGAGATTCTCTCTTCCAAGGGTCCAGTGACATAATTTATCAAACTCACCCTTACTTAACTTCTGGCTCAGTAATTTATTCAAATAATAAAAATATCTGTTTGATCTCTCCAGCCCGAGTTTCTTTACTATCTGAGCCTTCAAATCAGCGACATTTTTCCGCCAGTGCTGCTGTGACGGCTGCATTTCTCAACGCAAAGAATCCATACACAATGCCCTTATAAGCAATTGTACTTCCCCAACTGAATTAGGGTTCGCTCTGTTTCTAACAGCCCTTCTTGTACACCCCTAAACCGTGACCTAATTTTTCCATTCGCAAACAAGACAATGCAGAGATGAATCGCATATTCAAAAACAGAAACCCTAGAAGGAAAAAGAGTAGTCCTCAAGCAGAGATCCCAATGACTACATAACTTGCTCAATCCCTCCAAAACCCTACGATAAGAACTTCAAATTCATCAATCAAAGAAAAAAAAACTTCAAATTCCAATGCGTCCAGATCAAAACCCTAACTTGAATCACAACGTCACGCTGAGTAAACTTCACTTTAACGTCCACGAACTGCAAAACCCTTGAAATACACCTCTTCGCAACTTCAAAAGACCCCCATTTCATCAAAATTCGAGAAGAGAATTTAGCTCTGTGTTCTGAGATCGCGAAAAGAACAAAAACGGGAGGTATCAGGAAGAGATTTGTTGAGTTCGAGGTGAGTTCGAGTCGAGGGTTCAAATGATAGTTGGAAAGTTTCAAAGAACAGAAAGAAGAATGAGAAAGAATGATTTAAGCTTCCAAAAAAGGGAAAATCGAGGTTTGAAGAAATCAGTCTGACCTTTTCAAGCATCTGAGAATGAGAAAAATTGAGATTCAGAAACGCATCTACAGAGACTTCTTTCGATTCCCCGTAGCTTCCTTCGATTGTTCCGCTTTCGAATTCGCCGGCGAGCTTAGTTTCTTCTCTCTCTCACTGCATTTTTTTTTCTTTGGTACTCAGTTCGCTCTTCTCTGTAAATTAGATTGCACCCTCGATCGATGCTAAGTCTCTCTCTCCTCTTTGTGTTTCGTATTGTTTTTTTAATTAATTTTCTTTTTAAGGTTATAGATTTTTTTTATTTATTTATTTATATAAAGAGGACATTTGATAAAACTTATCTAAGTGCTTTCTGGTTAAGCTCTAAAAATTAATAATTATTTATAATGACAAAAAGGTCTGAAAATTAATATATATATATATATATATATATATATATATTTTGGTAAACTCAGTAACACCAAAAAGGTGAAAATGAAAATCAATATTGTTCGTATAAATAAAATTAGCTTTATATTACTTACTGAATAAGTGGTAAAATCACTTATTACTAAATATTTAGACATCACTAAAATATTATTAAATAGTTGTATTACTAAGTAAGAACTTAATTTACTAGAATAAGTCATTAAGCTCTTATTTTAAGTTTTTTCAAAGCCTCAGTCAACACCCCATATGCTTCTCTTTCATCTCCAAACTCTAAGGCATCTCTCAAAACCCAACATTCTCAACCTTCATTTGAGCCTAGAACCTGTTTGCACCTTGATCCATTAGGTTTGCGGTATGATTAGATAGTCATGGGTTGATCTACATGATTAGCTCGTTGGGGGGTGCAAGGAGGGCACTACTCCCGTTCAAAAAAATTTTAGGTGAATTGCATAGGCGAAACCTCATTTCTACTTAAAATTTAGCATTTTATTTGAATTAATTTGGGATTCATTCAAACAAATTGGCTACTGTTAGCTGTTTTCCTGAGCAATTCAAACATGTTTCCCGAGAGTCATTTCGTTTGAATGAATTTTTGTTCCTTCGAACAAAATCAACTTCGTTCGAACGAATTAGTTATTAGTTATGTCTGAGCAATTGCTCTTCCTTCTCGAATGTATTTCGTTTGAACGAAACACCATTTTATTAGAACAACTTGTGCAAACTTCACTTTTTTTTAAGTTTAAACCCTAATTAAGTCATCCAATTTCCTTCTTATATCACCCTAAACTTTCTTAATAATTCTTAAATTACCCCCAACCCTAGGAAAACCTATAAATACCTCACTCCAAGACAAAACCCTAATCTTCAAAATCCAAAAGAACCCTTAAAAAACCCTAATTCTTTCTTCTCTAGTACTACCCCTTAGATGAAACCTAATTCTCCTTCAATCCAAAAACTCAACCAATCCTAAGAGATAAAGTCTTCATCAAACGTTACCTATTCTAATCCAAATCTAGCAAGAGCTTTAAGGATATCCTAGTTCAACAGGGTCTTGTAAGGACGTTGAAGGAAGAATCCAATAAGGCAGAAAAGATGCCTGAAGCAGATTGGGAAGATATTAAGGTAAAGGCAGTCAATACAATACGCCTCTATCTTGTGGATAATGTGATGTACATCATTATGAATGTGGAATCGGCACCGAAACTCTGGAAGAAGTTGGAAAAGCTCCACATCGAAAAGAGCTTAACCAATAGGTTATATCTAAAAAGGCAGTTACATGCCTTGAGGATGACGGAGGGTGCAGATCTCATGGATCACTTGAATGTGTTCAACCAAATCTTAAATCAAATGTAGAAAGTTGATGTCAAGGTGGATGAAGAAGATCCGGCCTTGATGCTTCTTAAATCACTTCCGGATTCATATGAGCACTTGGTGACAACCCTCCTGTATGGCAAGGATACATTGCAATTGGAGGACGTCACAATGACGCTACTCTCTAACGGGAGATTAGGCGAAAGCCAAAATCATAATAGGAATCATAATCATGCTTTGGTTGCTCGGGGAAGAGTAAGGGACTAGAAGAGAGGACTAGAAAAGGTAGAGTCAGATCCAAATCCAAAGGAAAAGACGGGATTCAGTGCTAGATCTGCTACATATTGATGAGAATAGGGGTTCTTCTAGAGGAAATTATTCAACAACAATAGGATAGGATGGTGATTAATATGTTTTGATACTTTCCAACAAAGAAAGGTAGGAGAAGTGTCCTTGGGTGATGGATCTAAATATGAAATCATAGGGATTGGAACAAAGATAAAAATGTGGTTCGGACTTCGGAAGGAGTAGTCTATGTTCCTAAGTTGTGAAGAAATCTAATTTTCATAGGCCAGTTGGACTACATGGGCTGTTGCTACACAGTTGGAAGTGGAGTTATCAAGATAAAGCAGGGATACTTAGTTTTAATGAAGGAGAAGAAGTGTTATAATTTGTATCTCTTATATGAGAATATAGTTGTAGGTGGAACTACTACAAGGTCTGCAAGAAATCAAAAATCGGATGTTGTGTAGAGGGTAGGAAGCTTACCTAGGGTCTCTTTCGCAGTCGGTGCAGAGACGGGTAATTCGGTAGGTTTCTGAAAGGATGGAGATGATGAGGTGCCTTTAGTGGAGAGGACAAGCCTATGTTCTTGTTTGGGGTTCTTCTATAAATGAGGACGATTGTCAGGCTACACATGTGCTTTTGACAATGTTTAATCGAATCAGGTGGATTAAGTTTGAAAATTTAAAGATGGAAGACAATGACACTTTTAATGAATTTTATGCTAAATTGTGTGACATTGTTCATTCTAGTTTTAACTTAGCAGAAAGAATTAGTGAGTAAAAAAATACTGAGAAAGTCTTGAGATATCTTCTTGAGAGCTTCCATCCTAAGGTTATAGCCATTGAAGAAAACAAAAATATTGATGCTCTTAAAATTGATGATGTAGAGCCTCAGAATCGAGTTCACTAGGCTTAGTGCTATGAATAATACTTTTCAAGACCTAAAGTCTTAATGTAATTGTGGTTTTATATTTTAAAATGAAATGAGGTGTTTTGAATGAATTAAATTATGTATGGAAATTGGTTATGGGTGGTTGGGATGAAGGAATAAAAGTATAAAATAAAATACCAAGTGTCGAAAAAGAAGAGGGATGTTTTAACATACCCTCAACTTTAGGGACCATAATTTTGTCACCACTGATCGGAATCAAATCATTCTCAAGCCATTATAAAGATATCGAACCCCTCTTCGATGTTCATGTTTAACATTTTTCTAGATTTTTTGTCGAAGTTAAGTCAAATGTGGGTTTTCCGAAGTCTGGTTTGTTGTAATTCCTAAACAGTCAACTTTAGGGCCTATTTAGACCATGAATAAAACAGACTTAGGATTTTTACATTAGACATAAATTTGTTCCCCTTTGAATTTCAAGTCCAATGCAAGTTGAATCGCCTAAATCCGATTAGTCAGTCAAAAGTTATGGTCGAAACACCAAAGTGAGGAAAAAAGTAGGCACAGTCAGAGAATTTCGGCGAAGAAATTCATAGGGGACCGAATTTAGTTGACGACATTCATCGAGGGACCAAATTTCGTCGACAAAATTGCCTATAAATCCCCAAAAATAACCCAGAACAGTGTAACCGACATATGGGGGATATTTTTGAAAGGTATTAAAGGATCTTGGCAACCCTTGGCCTATAAATAGAAGGGGATTTCATGGGTAAGGGTTTACCAAACCTCAAGTTTAGATTTTTGAGAGCGATTGAAGGATAAGAAGTACGAGAAAGCTAGGCTTTGCAAAGGTGTTCCCCAAGATCAAAGTGAAGCTTAATCTTCATTTATTTGGTGATCTCAAGCTTGGTTTCTCATCCAAAGTGAATTCTCAAGCTTTGAAATCATTGGGTTTCGTTCAAAAAGGTAGATACCCTCTACTAACTTGCTTTGTTTTGATTCCTTTATTAGAAGTAAGTTGTAAAATATGGTTTTCGATGAAAGATGGTTTGGTTTTGAACTAAAGATGAAAAAATGTAAAGTATGCGTCTTGATGAAAAAGGGTAGATACCCTCTACTACCTATCCTTGTTATGCTCTATGTATTAAAAGTAAAGTATAAAAGTTGCTTTTTAAGGAAAGATGGTTTGGTTAGGAGTTAAAAATGAAAAGAAAGATGAAAGGTATTGGTTTTGATGAAAAGTAAGGAAGTTTTGGAGGTTTTAAACATGTGAAGAGTTTTGTATAAGAAAAAGGGAATTTGAAAAATAAGTTTTGTTATATGTGTTAAGTGCTCAAAGTATGGCCTTGTAAAGCATGGTTATTTTTTAAGACGGGTAATTTACACCCCTTGTAAAGTAAGATTTCTAAAAAAAGGTATTTGATACCCCTTTTAAAGTATGATCTCAAAAGAAAGCTTGTAAAGTAAAGTTTTGAAAAAATGGTATTTACATACCCCTTTTAAGTGCAAAGGTTTTGAATGAAGGATATGTGATGCCCCCTTGTGAAATATGATTTGCATAAAGGGTATTTACATGCCCCTTTGTAAAGCTGGATAAGAATGATGGGTAGTTGGTACCCTCTTGTAAAGTGAAAGTTCTTAAATGGGTATTTACATGCCCCCTTGTAAAGCTGGAAAGACTAAAGGCTAATTGATGCCCCCTTGTAAACTTGAAAAAGAATGATGGGTAGTTGGTACCCCCTTGTAAAGTGAAAGTTCTGAAATGGGTATTTACATGTCCCCTTGTAAATTTGAAAAGCCTAAAGGGTAATTGAGGCCCTCTTGTAAAGTGTGACTTCTGAAATGGGTATATTGTAAAGCTGAAAAGAAGGAAGGGTATGTGATGCCCCCTTGTAAAGTATGATGTTCCACAATGGGTATTTCATGCCTCATTGTAAAGCTGAAAAGTACAAAGGGTATTTTATATGCCTCATGGAAAAGATGAAAAGTAAGTTTTGAAAAGGGTATTTTGTACCCCCTTGTAAAGAATGTTTTAAGGAAAGAACTCAAAGAATGTTTTGTAAATGATGATCTCAAAGTACGTTTTGAAAATTATAGTTTTGCTCAAAGTATAGTTTGCTCAAAGTATTGATTTTGCTCAAAGAAATGATGTTTTGGAAGTAAGATTCAAAGTAAGTTTTCCGTGCTTTGATTAAAGTATGTATATGAACTATTTTCATTTCTACGCAAAGCATGCTATTTTGATTTTATGACACTGCTAGTTAGTGGTTGGTATATGCTAAGTATTCAATGCTCGGCCAAATTGTTATCTTCAGTAGGTTACAGGTTCGATGGTTGTGCTCCAAACTGAGGGTTGAGAAGGAGTATGTTTGTAGAACCCCGGAACCGAGTTCACTAGGCTAGGAATAGTACTTTTCAAGGCCTAAAGCCTTAATGTAATTATGGTTCCATGTTTTTAAAATGAAATGAGGTGTTTTGAATGAATTAAGTAGCTATGAAATTATTTATACGTGTTTGGAATGAATGAAACAATAGTAGAAAATATTCTAAGTGTTCTATGTGCGAGAAGAGGGATGTCTTAACATACCTTCAACTTTAGGAAGCCATAGTTTATTAACTGCTAATCGGAATCGAGTGATTATTAAGATATCGAAACCCTCTTCGATGTTCATGTTTCATACTTTTCAAGATTTTGAGTCGAGGTTAGGTCAAACATCGGTTTTCCGAAGACTAGTCTACTATAATTGTTCCAAGACCAGTCAGCTTTAGGGTCACTTTGGAACATGAATAGAGCAAAATTAGGATTTGTACATACCCTTTCATCTGAGGCATATGAAGCAAATGACTACTATATTACTTCCCTGGTATTTTTTATTTGTATTCTCATACAGATGAACTTATATTTCATTATATCGTGCTATAAGAGAAATGTCCATAGCTTTGTAATACTTTTGCTAACTCTATCTATGTAAATCTACGTATATTGTTATTATATATTGAGTTGAATCTTAATTTTGTCATTTTCTCCAGGGCTTAGTACTACCAGGATTTGGGAAGTGTATGTTTATGGGCTTCAATTTCTTGATAAAAAGCCTAGTATCAGATAACTCAGGTGGTTGTATCCTGGGCCATGCTCCAGGATCTGGGAAGACTTTTATGGTCATAAGCTTTGTTCAAAGTTTTCTAGCCAAATATCCCAATGTCAGACCATTGGTTGAACTGCCAAAAGGAATCTTGTCAACATGAAGAAAGCTTATGACCATAAATGTCTTCCCAGTCCTGGAGCATGGACCAGGATACAACCACTCGGATTATCTTATACCAAATTCCTTATCAACAAATTGAAGTCCTCTAGTTGGGTTGGTTGACTTCATTGTACTTCTCAATCTCAGCACCAAACAGAAACATACAGTTGAATATCTAAAGAAGTTGGAAAAGTTCAAAAGAAGTTCTATTGGGAGTGCTTTGTATATGGATCCACACTTGAAATATTTCTCAGAGAACATTGTATTGGGAGAGAAATGTGCTAGTGGTAATGATGATAAGGTAGATGGAATGTTGGAAAAAAGTGATAGAAAAGATAGGGTGGTGAAGACAAAATTTTTCCTCAACATATTCAGTATTGTGGGCAACGAAATTGCGACACAGATTGGATTGAGTTGCACCAACTTCAATGTGCTGCTTCACACCAACTCAAAAGAAGATGGTGTATGTACACCACATCAAGCCCAAGCCCTCATGTGGCTTTGGTTTGTCCCCGTAGATAGACCTGGTCAGACAAGCCTCTATGGGCAGACCACCACTTAAGCTTTGCGGATATACTCTACGAGTCCATCCGTAGGCTAGTCAATGACTAGCCCAATCCGTGATCATAAATGGCCAATGACTCAACCCAAATCAAGGGCTGGACCCATGGTCCCACCCTGTGTTGGTCTGCGGATTGACTAAGGTTAGACCCTAGTCCGCAGTCCAAATAAGCTTTGGACCTAACCCAGACCGCGGGTGAGACTGATGATCTCACTCCTCTGATCTGTTGGCTGACCAAGGTCAGTCCTTTCCCCAGATGGCAGCCAGTGCTTGACTGCCATGTGACAGAGAATCCTTAATAAAAAAAGGACTCTTATCAGCTTTGGGGGATCCCATGATAGAGATCTACTCTTTTTTTTTTCCAATAATAGAGTGTCATATGGCACATTATTCAAAAGGGGTAGTGATTTCTTCCCTTTTTCAAGGGAGATAAAACTCTTCTCTTTTTTAAGGGGAAGTCTTAACCTTCCAGGTTTCCTAACAAAGGGAAACCAATTTGGAGTCCTTTAAGAAAAAGGACTCTCATTTGCACCTGATTTCCCCAAGATAAGGAAAATCAGCTGTATAAGGACAGATGACTCTCTCTAATAGGAGAGAACCTTTTGATTTCAACAAAAAGAGAAAGTCAAAGGGGAGCCCAGAAAGGACTCCCCAAAACATATAAAAGGAGGAGTTTTTCACAAGAAACCCTAGACATGAGGCAAAAACGAACAAAAAGAGGGGAAGCAAAAAACAGAACCTACGAAGCAGAAAAACAGCAACCAAGAAGGAAGGAGGATCTCCCACCAATGGAGAACATCAGGTGAACCCCCAACCACCTCTCTTTATTTTCTTTTTTTTAGATATTGTCGCGACCCAAAACCCACTCTAGGAGTTAGAGTGAATCTTGGATGACTTGTCATGACCTACATGACATGCTTGGCAAACCATCCTGCAAAACACACTAAGCATACACAACAGAGGACAAAAATAGCGGAAATGTACTCTAACATAGCACAGCGGAAGACAAATCAAACCTCTATGTATATACATGATCCAAGTTTGTATAAAAAGAAAATACACAAAAGAAAGTGCGGACATGCCCGCCAAAATACATGGATATACTCTCATCTCACCCACAGCTATTCACTCAGAATCTACCACAACCTAATGGTAGCCCTCGCCCTGAGGATGCTCCACAGGCTCCTCAACGTACTCCTCCTCCATCCATGGGCCAGGAGCACAGACATCGAATGGAGCAGCAGCTCCCTCAGAACCTGCCGACATAAACGTAAGACTGAGCATAGAATACTCAGAGTGTACCAAATACTAATCAACAGTCATAGCAAACAATAACTATATGGAAAGCAGAAAGCAGTTCACAGGTATAAAGTAGGAATAATTCATATCATCACGCGATAGTAAAGCAGTTGATAATCATGCTTGCATTTCGTAAAAGCCGAGAAAATCCTTGAAAAACATCGTGCACTTGACTTGACTTAAAACATCCTTTTCGTGCTTAAGAACTTGTCTTGTCATGTGTCTTGTTTTGTTGTGTCATGTCATGTCATGCGTGTCATGCTTGTATCATGCGTGTCATGCGTGTATCATACTTGTCATGCGTGCTTGCTTCAGAGTTCAACATGCTCATTGTCGCGACCCAAAACCCACCCTAGGAGTTAGAGTAAACTTTGGACGACTAATCATGGCTTATATGACTTTTTTGACAAACCAACCTGCAAAAACCCACAGAGCATATACAATAGAGGACAACATAGAGGAAACATAACCATAAAACACAGCGGAAGTCTAAACAAACCTCTATGTATATACAAATCCAAGTTTACACAAAAGAAATCCAAAAGAAAGTGTGGACAGGCCCGCCAAAAATACATGGATATATCTCTCTCAACTCACCCACAGCTATATCACTCAGAATCTACTACCATCTAATAGTAACCCTCGACCGGAGGTTCCTCTAAAGGTTCCTCAACGTACTCCTCCTCCACCCATGGACCGGGAGCACAGACATCAAAAGGAGCAGCCGCTCCGCTATCACCTGCCGACATAAGAAGTACGGCTGAGCATGGAATACTCAGCGGGTACCAAATACTAACCAACAGTCATAGCATACAGATAGCAATACATAGAGCAGGAAACAAATCACACATATAAAGCAGGAATAATTCATATCATAACAATAAAGTAAAGTGGTTTATAATCATGCTTGAATTCGTAAAAGCCGATAAAACCCTTGAAAACACCGTGCACTTGACTTGACTTAAAGTACCATTTTCGTGCTTGAAAACTCGTCTTGTCTATCTTGCTTGATTCTTGTATATCGTGTCATGTCATGCATGTCATGCGTGCTTGCTTGTGATCATGTAACTTGTGAGATACACTTGTAAGATATCCTTATGAGATGCACTTGAGAGGGAAGGGAGACCCTTCTTTATGCAATGCACTTGAGAGGGAAGGGAGACCCTTCTTCATGATATGTATGTACTTGCGAGGGAAGGGAGGCCCTTCTTTATGCTATGCACTTGTGAGTGAGGGGAGACCCCTTGTGGAATGTTTGTTCTTGTTTTCTTAGGAAAAGCGAAGTAAAACATATCGTAGGATATGTCCCACCTCTAATCGTGTTCTTGAAAACCTCGGTAAATCATGTCATGCATGCCGTGCTCGTGGGAATCGTGTACATACTTGCATTTAAATTTAAATATGACATTTGGGTAATTCACAACACATATAACATCAATGATTGAGCAATGCAATATTCACATCATTTAGGGAAAGCAAGAAAACACACTAACATAGGCCCTAGCAATTTTCATAATTTATTAGGCATGCATTTCCTAATTTACACTCACTTTATTCACCTTGGCATTTCATCAAACATGGTGTGTTCATTATTCATTTAAACCTAAATTATGCTTTTCTAGGTGGGTTATAATTTCATCATACATGTTTGTTCATTATGGACACAATGCCCTCCCCCGTTTCAATCATCACAACACAACCATTGGCATCCAATCGCCTATTCCATCTCCATTCACCACGTTCACACTACCAAACTCATAGCACATGTACAAAGGAAGGAAACAAAGAGAAAATAAAGGAAAAGAGAAGCTATAACTAGGAGGGTAGCAAGAAGTACCGACCTTGATCAATGAGGAAGAAAACTCCACCAAAAACGTTCATGAGGCGCTGCCCTAGCTTGGAGAAAATGCTCCTCACGAGCTTGAACCGAGAACTTGAGGGAAAAACGAGCTTGAGTGATCTAGGGTTCACAAACCCTTTGATTTCTTCTCAAAAATCAAACCCTAGGTTTAGAAATCTCCTTCTCTTCTCTCTTCCTCTCTAATGTCTTCTAAGTATGGTAAATGAGCCCTAAAGGTTCGGGCAATCCTATATAGGAAAGGGTTTAACGCCCAAAAGATGAAAATGTCCTTAATGAAATTTCTGCAAAAACACGAAGACCGAGCGATCGGTGTTTATGCGATCGGTTGCCTACCGAGCGATCGGTGTGTTGACCGAGCTCTCGACCAAAAAAAAACTCTCTGGAAAATTTCCCCATACATTTTCTTCGACCAGTCGATAGCTACCGATTGATCGGTTTTGGACCAATCGATCGCTCCATGGACCGAGCGATCGATGCTCTGTAGGTCCAAATTGTTTTGGCCATATCTTTTGACTCGTTCGTCGGATTTTGACGATTCAACTTGCGTTGGGTTCGTACTTCGAAAATGAACATTTCAGAATTTTCAATTTCTTCCTTATTTATTAATTATACTACTTTAAAGGAAAATTGACTACGAAAGTGTCATGTATTAAGCATGAAAAAGTCTGGGGCTCTACACTCATGTACTTGTGAGATGCGCTTGTGAGATGCCTTGAGAGGGAAGGGAGGCCCTTCTTTCATGATATGCCTTGAGAGGGAAGGGAGACCCTTCTTTATTGCAATGCACTTGTGAGTGAGGGGAGACCCCTCATGGAAGGGAGGGAAATGTAAACTCCCTACTAAGAAATGCTTGTTCTTGTCCTCTTGTCAAAAGCGAGGTAAAAAATATCGTAAGATATGTCCCACCCCCTAACCTTATTCTTGAAAACGTCGATAAAACATGTCATGCATGCCATGCTCGTGGAATGGTGTACATACTTGCATTGAAATTAAATATGACATTTAGGGGATTTCACAATACATAGAACATCAAAATTTGATCAAGAAGTCATTCATTCAAATTTTAGGGAAAGCAAGTAAGCACACTATCATAAACCCTAGCAATCCCGTAAACATTTAAACATGTATTTTCCACTCCAAATCGTCATTTTCTCCATTGAGGCATTTCATCAAACACATGGTATGTGTATTTTGGTTAACACCTAAATCTTTCATTTTATCCTACATGAATCATTCTTCATTCAATCCACATCATGTATGTTCATTATTGAGGTGAAATGCTCTTCCCATATTAATCATCACAACACAACCCACGGCATCCAATCGCCCATTCACGTCCACACAACCATCCATTCATTCCATCTCCTTATCTTGTTTAGAAATTTAGGGAACACACAAAATAAGGGAAAAATAGAGATAATCGATGAACTAGAAGGGTAGTATAGGGTACCGACCTTGATTTGGGTTGAAGAACACTCTTGGTGTGTAGTTCCAACTTGAGGAAGAATCCCTCTTTGAGTTTGAGGAACTCTAGTTGCTTGAGGAAGATCCTTTGCTTGAAAATCTTCAAGATGAGCTTCCCTTGATCTCCAATCCAAGCCTTCTTTGAAAGATTTCCCCAAAATCCTCTTTCTTCTCTTCCTCTCCTCTAGGTTAGCAAAAGCCCCAAATGAAAACCCTCAAATAGATCAAGGGTTAAAACCCTCAATTTCGGAATCTGCTACCGCATGCGATCGCTTGCACACTTATCTGCGATCGATCACAGGTCCTTGCGATCGATCGCACTTGGATGCGATCTATCGGACATGAACCCGAACATTTTTGGTCTGATTTTCCTCTGCATGCGATCGATCGCACACTCTTACGATCGATCGCAGATCCCTGTGATCCATCGCACCTAGGGATTCATCTATCGTATATGGCCCCGAGAGTTTGGGACCTATTTCACCTGCATGCGATCGATCGCACCCTCCAGATTTTTTTGTTTTCTCCCATTTTTCCACACTTGGTAATTTGGCCATAACTTTCAACTCGTTTGTCTGATTTTGACGATTCAACTTGAGTTAGATTCGTCTTTCGAAAAGGAACATTCCTAATGTGTCAGAATTTCCAAATTTCTACTTTATTTATTGACTAAATTACCCCTGAAGTCGACTGATCCGCCAATGGTTTCAGTAACTCGAGTTTTTGATATATTCGACTTAGGAATACTACTTCTTAACACTTAGAGTTGTTCAAAATTTCTCATTTCATAGAAATGGAAGATTACAAAGGCTTCATGCCTTGGCACGGGTCCCAATACATGACAAAAAAAGTTTCGGGGCTCTACATCCTCCCCCCCTTACAAAAATTTCGTCCTCAAAATTTGGACGGGACATGCATTACAAAACCAAACATATACACAAGCCTATTCGAACAACTTGGGATACTTCGCTTTGACCTCGGCTTCATGCTTCCATGTAGCTTCTTCTCGAGCATGGTGCTGCCATTGCACGAGAACCAAAGGAATAACCTTGTTGTGAAGCACTTGATCTCTTCGATCCAAAATTTGAACCAGTTTTTCAACCAACGTGAGATCTTCTCGAATTTCCAACGGTTCCAATTATAGTACATGAGAAGGGTCCGTAATGTACTTCCGAAGCATAGACACATGAAACACGTTATGGACCACGGCCATGTGAGGTGGAAGAGCTACCCTGTAAGAAACTTCACCAACTCGCGTGATGATCTCAAACGGGCTAACATACCGAGGACTAAGCTTGCCTCGCCTGCCAAATCTCATAATCCCCTTGCTAGAAGATACCTTCACAAAGACTTGATCCCCAACCTAGAATTCCAAGTCCCTGCGGCGCGTGTCCGCATAGCTCTTTTGACGATCTTGAGCGGATTTCAACCGATCCCGGATGATCTTGACTATACTAGTAGTTTGCTCGATCAACTCCGGACCCAACACCTTTCTTTCTCCTACCTCATCCCAGTAAAGAGGAGATTTGCAGCTTTGCCCATACAAAGCCTCAAATAGTACCATTTGGATGCTCGCCTAAAAGCTATTGTTATAGGCAAATTCAACCAAAGGCAAGTGTTCTTCCCAACTGCCCTTGAAATCCAGCATACACGCTCGAAGCATGTCTTCAATGACTTGATTCACCCTCTCAGTTTGTCCATCTGTCTGTGGATGAAAGGCGGTGCTGAAATCGAGTCGAGAACCCATAGCTTCTTGAAAACTTTTCCAGAACCTGGACGTAAATCTCAGATCCCGATCTGACACAATACTAACTGGCACCCCGTGAAGCCTAACAACTTCCTTGATATAGAGTGCGGCCAACTGGCTAGAGTTGAAGGTAGTTCGGTAGGGTAAGAAGTGTGCAGACTTTGTTAAATGATCAACCACAACCCATATCGCATCTGAGTTCCTTGCCGTCTTTGGCAAGCCAACTATGAAGTTCATGGATATGTCCTCCCATTTCCACTCGGGAATCGAGAGAGACTGTAATAGACCAGCGGGTCTCAAGTGCTCTGCCTTCACCTGTTGGCATACTAAGCACCGTGCTACATACTCCGCAACATCCCTCTTCATATTCCGCCATCAATAGTGATTCTTGAGATTCTGGTACATCTTTGTACCCCCAGGATGCACTGTGTACTTCGAACGATGTGCTTCATCCATGATCTCTCGTCGAAGATCTGCATTGGCCGGAACACACAGCCTTCCTTTAAACGTAATAGCACCTCGACTAGTGAGAAAAGTCTTCACTACCCTTAGCAACTTCCTTGTCCTGATAAGCCAACAATTCAGCATCCGTGGTTTGGTATTCTTGGATCAAATCTATAATGTACGGCCAAACCGTGACATTTGCCAAAACAGGACCACGAACTGTATCATTCACACTAATGTCCAGATTTGCCAAATCCTTCAATAATCTCCATTCTTGCACCAACATGTGTGCTACTGCTACAATATTTGCCTTGCCCGGGTGGTATTGGATGGTACAATCATAGTCTTTCAAAAATTTCATCCAATGCCGTTGCCTTAAATTTAGCTCTTTTTGGGAAAAGAGATACTTGAGGCTCTTATGATCCGTGAACACATAGAATTCTACCCCGTAAAGGTAGTATCGCCAAATCTTGAGTGCAAACACAACTGCGGCAAGCTCCAAGTCGTGTGTGGGGTAATTCTCCTCATGCTCCTTCAATTGCCTTGATGCATAGGCAATGACTTTCTTGTGCTGCATGAGTACACACCCAAGTCCAACGTGCGAGGCATCACTATACACCTCATACCCATAAGGTCCAGATGGCACAGTAAGGACAGGGGCTGTAGTAAGCCTCTTCTTCAGTTCCGTAAAACTGATCTCACACTTATCACTCCATACGAATTTCGCATTCTTCCTTGTCAAATAAGTGAGCGGTGCCGCAAGGCTAGAGAAACCCTCTACGAATCCTCTATAGTAGCCTACCAACCCAAGGAAACTGCGTATCTCCCTGACACTCTTCGGCCTCGCCCAGCTCATAACTGTCTCTATTTTTTTTGGATCAACGGAGATGCCTTTCGCAGAAACAATGTGGCCTATGAATGCCACCTCTTCCAACCAAAATTCACACTTGCTAACCTTGGCCTACAGCTTGTGCTCTCTTAGCATTTCCAAAGCAAGGCGAAGATCTCGAATGTGATCCTCCCGAGTCTGGGAGTACAACAAGATATCGTCGACAAACACGATCACGCATCGATCTAGGTATGGCCGGAACACTCGGTTCATTAAATCCATAAAGGCTGCCGGCGCACTCGTGAGACTAAACAGCATCACCAAGAACTTGTAGTGTCTGAACCGAGTCCAGAACGCAGTTTTAGGCACATCCTCAGCCTTGATTTTCAACTGGTGGTAACCCAACCGAAGATCGATCTTAGAGAAAAATCTCACTCCCTTTAACTGATCAAATAAGACATCAATCCTAGGCAATGGGTACCTATTCTTCATAGTGACTTTGTTCAACTGTCTGTAATCGACGCACATACGCATCGAGCCATCCTTCTTCTTGACAAATAAAACTGGGGCACCCCACGGTGAGACACTTGGTCGAATGAAACCAAGGCCTTGTAATTCCTCCAACTGAGTCTTTAACTCTTTGAGTTCAATCGGGGCCATTCTATACGGAGCCCGAAAGATGGGAGATGTGCCGGCGCAAGCTCGATCACAAACTCAATCTCCCTGCCTGGAGGCAACCCTGGCAACTCCTCTGGAAATACATCCAGGAATTCACTCACGACCGGGATGGTCGAAAGTCCTTTGCCTCGGGGTTCGCTAAGCTTAGTGCCGCAAAGCGAGCGATATCTCTACTTCTCAACCCCCGAAAATGGAATGACTTCCCTTCCATCAGCCTGAAGAGGACCATTTTCTCGAAGCAGGCTACATGCCCATGATGAGATATTAACCAATCCATCCCCAAGATAACATCAAAGTCCTGGAATCCGAGGACGATGAGGTCGACTGCCAATTCATGGCTTCCCACTTGGACCACACTACCTCTGAAAATGCTATCTGTCACCACTGTTTTGCCGAGAGGAGTCAAAATGAACAACTCCGGTTCCAATTAACTAGGCTTTGTAGAGAAGCCTTAAGAAAAGCTCGGTGAGACAAATGAATGCATAGACCCGGTATCGATCAACACACGAGCCAAACACTCATTGACTAGTAAGGTTCCTGAAATTTTAACTAGCTAAGTCAATCCATGCATCAATCATCATACGTATAGATAGAGATACATATATAGCATGCCACATACGTACACAAGGAATAATGCACAATATGAATTGCGGGTACAAGAATAACTCTAAATGCGTACCTTACACCACATCATCAGATGCAAGTGCATCACCCTCTGTCAAGGCAAAAACTCACCCCTGGTTCACCTGGCGAGACGTAGGCGTAGATTGGGTAGGCTGGGAGGATGCCTGGTAAGATCCTCCTGGACAAACTGGCGGCCTAATACCTTGAAACTGGCCTGGTAAATGCCGGCTAGGGCAATCCCTGATCATATGGCCCTGGCGATTGCAATGATAACATCCGCCCGATGCTCTTCAGCAATCTCCTACCGGATGCCTTCGGCCGCATGAAGTGCAGACCTCATATGTGTAAGTCGGAGGGGCCGGAGGTGGAGTGTACCTCACCACCTAAGGTGCAACTGGCTGTGGAGCTGGAAGAGCCTGAGGTCGTGGCGCCTGAGGCATTAACGGCCGTGGAACTAGAGGCGCATAAGATGGCCTCATCGGTGGTGCTGGCTACGTATACTGATAAGGACCAGTCCGGGCCCGCCTCTCTAGAGGTGCCGAACTGCTGGATTGGCCTCTCGCCCATTCCCTTTTCTTGGACACCGCCTCAGAATTGGTCTCGACCACCAAGGCTTTATCCACCACTTCAGCAAAAGTAGTGTGCCTGAAGACCGATACTTTCTCCATAATAACATCCTTGAGCCCTTGCTCAAACCTTCTCGCCTTCATCGCCTCAGTAGCGATTATACGAGTCGCGAAGCGTGATAGCTCCGAGAACTTGGTCTCATATTGTGCTACTGACATCGAACCTTGCTCAAGGTTGATGAATTCTCTCTCTTTCTTTTCCCGAGCTCCAATCGAAAAATACTTCTTATAAAAAGTGTCCTTGAACTCCTCCCAAGTCCAGGATTGACCCTGCATAGTTAAATCCCGTGTTCTCAATGTGGACAACCACCAATGGTGGGCCTCGCCCTCTAGCATGAAAACTACCCATGTTACTCTATCCTCCTCTGAAGGTGAGAGGACCGCAAAGATCTTCTCCAACTGGAGGATCCAAGCCTCCGTGGCAAGAGGATCCACACTCCTATGGAATGATGGAGGCTTCAATCTCCTGAATGCCTCAACCCCAGCTGTACGATGTACTGGAGCCGCAGGCGGTGGAGTAGGTGATGTAGACGATGGAGTAGCTTGCCTAGCCGCCAGTAAGGCTAAAGTCTCTGCAATAGAGCCGAGAACCTGAGAGAGGTCCGACTGCTCACCCTCATCTCGAGAAGAAGATGAAGCCCTAGTGTGTGGTCCGCGACCCCGTGTGCCCCGCGTCATGACTAATGTCCTAAGATCAATAGCACCACATGAGTCTAACTTGGAACCAAAATTCATCATACTTTCATTTCACAATAATTCAAGTAGTACTATTAATATAATATTAGTATACATTGCATCATACCCATTGGTTTATACCTAATAGACTTATTGTTCTAGCGTTTCTAGACACGCATTTGGTTGGAACAACCACTTTTGACTAAGACTAAAATTTAGTCTCACACTTGGAATCATGACTCTCTTCCGACTTACTTCCTTCCGAACTTGTTTCCCAACATATGCTCTTGTCACGCCGTGGTATAAGATTCTAAGGGACCCTAAGGACCTAAAGCCTAGGCTCTGATACCACCTCTGTCGCGACCCAAAACCCAGCCTAGGAGTTAGAGTGAATCTTGGACGACTTGTCATGACCTACATGACATGCTTGGAAAACCATCCTGCAAAACACACTGAGCATATACAATAGAGGACAAAAATAGCGGAAACGTACTCTAACATAGCACAGCGGAAGACAAATCAAACCTCTATGTATATACATGATCCAAGTTTGTATAAAAAGAAAATACACAAAAGAAAGTGCGGACATGCTCGCCAAAATACATGAATATACTCTCATCTCACCCACAGCTATTCACTTAGAATCTACCACAACCTAATGGTAGCCCTCGCCCTGAGGATCCTCCACAGGCTCCTCAACGTACTCCTCCTCCACCCATGGGCCAGGAGCACAAACATCAAATGGAGCAGCAGCTCCCTAAGAACCTACCGACATAAACGTACGGCTGAGCATGAAATACTCAGCATGTACCAAATACTAACCAACAGTCATAGCAAACAATAACTATATGGAAAGTAGAAAGCAGTTCACAGATATAAATTAGGAACAATTCATATCATCACGCGATAGTAAAGCAGTTGATAATCCTGCTTGCATTTCGTAAAAGCCGAGAAAATCCTTGAAAAACATCGTGCACTTGACTTGACTTAAAACATCCTTTTCATGCTTAAGAACTTGTCTTGTCATGTGTCTTGTTTTGTTGTGTCGTGTCATGTCATGCATGTCATGCTTGTATCATGCGTGTTATGCGTGTATCATGCTTGTCATGAGTGCTTGCTTCAGAGTTCAACATGCTCATGTACTTGTGAGATGCCTTGAGAGGGAAGGGAGGCCCTTCTTTCATGATATGCCTTGAGAGGGAAGGGAGACCCTTCTTTAATGCAATGCACTTGTGAGTGAGGGGAGACCCCTCATGGAAGGGAGGGAAGTGTAAACTCCCTCCTAAGAAATGCTTGTTCTTGTCCTCTTGTCAAAAGCGAGGTAAAACATATCGTAAGATATGTCCCACCCCTAACCTTATTCTTCAAAACATCAATAATACATGTCATGCATGCCGTGCTCGTGGAATGGTATACATACTTGCATTGAAATTAAATATGACATTTAGGGGATTTCACAATACATAGAACATCAAAATTTGAGCAAGAAGTCATTAATTCAAATTTTAGGGAAAGCAAGTAAGCACACTATCATAAGCCCTAGCAATCCCGTAAACATTTAAACATGCATTTTCCACTACAAATCGTCAGTTTCTCCATTGAGGCATTTCATCAAACACATGGTATGTGTATTTTGGTTAACACCTAAATCTTTCATTTTATCCTACATGAATCATTCTTCATTCAATCCACATCATGTATGTTCATTATTGAGGTGAAATGCCCTTCCTATTTTAATCATCACAACACAACCCACGGCATCCAATCGCCCATTCACGTCCACACAACCATCCATTCATTCCATCTCCTTATCTTGTTTAGAAATTTAGGGAACACACAAAATAAGGGGAAATAGAGATAATCGATGAACTAGAAGGGTAGTATAGGGTACCGACCTTGATTTGGGTTGAAGAACACTCTTGGTGTGTAGTTCCAACTTGAGGAAGAATCCCTCTTTGAGTTTGAGGAACTCTAGTTGCTTGAGGAAGATCCATTGTAGAGCCCCGGACCTTTTCACATTTAATGCATGACACTTTCGTTGCCATCTTGCCTTCAAAGAGGTATAATTAATAAATAAGGAAGAAATTGGAAATTTCGAAACATCAAAAATGTTCCTTTTCGAAGTACGAACCCAACGCAAGTTGAATCGTCAAAATCTGACGAGTGAGTCAAAAGATATGGCCAAAACAGTCTGGACCTGCAGGCAACCGATCGCTCGGTCCATAGAGCGATCGATCGGTCCAAAACCGATCGATCGGTAGCTATCGACTGGTCAAGATTTTTGTATGGGGAAATTTTCCAGAGAGTTGATTTTTGGTCGAGAGCTCGTTCAACACACCGATCGCTCGGTAGGCAACCGATCGATCGGTCATAAACACCGATCGCTCGGTCCTCGCGTTTTGCAGAATTTTCACTAAGGGCATTTTCGGCATTCGGGTGTTATACCCTTTCTTATATAGGATCGCCCGAGCCTTTAGGGCTCATTCTCAACACTTAGAAGATTTGGGGGATTAGAAGAGAGAAGAAAGGGTTTCCTAAGCTAGGGCTTGTCTTTGGAGGAGAAATCAAAGGGTTTTGAGACCCTAGATCACTTCAAGCTTGGCTCTTCTCCAAGATCACGGCTCAAACACTCGTGGAGAGCGTTCCCCAAGCTAGGGCAGCACCTCACGGTCGTTTTTGAAAGGGGTTTCTTCCTCATTTCTTCAAGGTCGGTACTTCTTGCTACCCTCCTAGTTATAGTTCTTCTTTTCCTTTATTTTCTTTGTGTTCCTTTATGCATCCATGTATTGTGAGATGGGTTGTGAATGGTGAATGGTGAATGGAGATGAATGTGGGCGATTGGATGCCGTGTGTATTGATGTGATGGATGAACGGGGAGGGCATTGTACCCATAATGAACATACATATGTGATGTGAGTAAAACCCACCTAGAAAAGCATGTTGTAGGGTTAATAAATAATGAATGCACCATGTTTGATGAAATGCCAAGGTGAATAAAATGAATAATAAATTAAGAAAATGCATGTGTTAAGGTTTATGGAAATTGCTAGGGTCATGATAGTGTGATTGTTCGCTTTCCCTAAATGATATGAATATTAAATTGCTCAAATCATTGATATTATGTGTTATGAATTACTCAAATGCCATATTTAGTTCCAAATGCAAGTATGCACACGACCTCACGAGCACGCATACATGACATGATTTACCGAGGTTTTCAAGAATGAGATTTAGAGGTGGGGCATATCCTACGATATGTTTTACCTCGCTCTTGACAAGGACAAGTCAATCATGCATTATCATAAGAAGGGTTTCCCTTCCCTCGCAAGTACATCTCACAAGGACATCTCACAAGTGAAAGGACATGACATGAGCATTTAGAAAGAAGGGTCTCCCTTCCCTCACAAGTAGTTTACTCTTCCAAGCATGATACAAGCATGACATGACACGGCATGACAAGCATGAGCATTTTAGGAAGAAGGGTCTCCCTTCCCTCACAAGTAGATTACTTTTCCGAACAAGCAAGCATGATACATGACATGACAAGCATGGGCATTTAGGAAGAAGGGTCTCCCTTCCCTCACAAGTAGTTTACTTTCCAAGCAAGCATGACATGACATGACACGCATGATATGACAAGATAAGACAACATGACAAGTTTCAAGCACGGAAACGGTATTTCAAATCAAGTCAAGTGCACAAGGTTTTCAAGGGTTTTATCGGCTTTCTACGAAATACAAGCATGATTATAAATTGCTTTTACTTCCTTGTATGATATGAATTGTTTCCGTCTAACATATATGAATTGCTCCTGATTTATGTATTGCCATTTTTATGCTATGACTGTTGGTTAGTATTTGGTACCCGCTGAGTATTCCATGCTCAGCCGTACTTCTTGTGTCGGCAGGTTCTGAGGGAGCTGCTGCTCCATTTGATATTTGTGCTCCTGGCCCATGGGTGGAAGAGGAGTACGTCGAGGAGCCTTTGGAGGAACCTCCGGTAGAGGGTTACCATTAGGTGGTTGTAGATTCTGAGTGAATAGCTGTGGGTGAGATGAGAGATATACATTCATGTATTTTGGCATGTCTGTCCGCACTTTCTTTTGGTTACTTTTTGTATAAACTTGGATTTGCGTATGTATATTCATAGAGGTTTGGTTAGACTTCCGCTGTGTTTTATAGTTATGTTTCGGCTGTCATCCTCTATTGTATATGCTCTGTGGGTTTTTGCAGGTTGGTTTGTCAAGCAAGTCATGTAAGCCTTGATTAGTCGTCCAAAATTCACTCTAACTCCTAGGGTGGGTTTTAGGGCGCGACATCCATTGCTTGAAAATCTTCAAGATAAGCTTCCCTTGATCTCCAATCCAAGCCTTCTTTGGAAGATTTCCCCCAACTCCTCTCTCTTCTCTTCCTCTCCTCTAGGTTAGCAAAAGCCCCAAATGAAAACCCTCAAATAGATTAAAGGTTAAAACCCTCAATTTCGGAATTTGCTACTGCATGCGATCGATCGCACACTTATCTGCGATCAATCGCAGGTCCTTGCGATCAATCGCACTTGGATGCGATCTATCGCACATGAACCTGAACATTTCTGGTCTGATTTCCCTCTGCATGCGATCAATCGCACACTCTTGCGATCGATCGCAGATCCCTGCGATCTATCGCACCTGGGGATCCATCTATCGCATATGGCCCCGAGAGTTTGGGACCTATTTCGCCTGCATGCGATCGATCGCACCTGACTTGCGATCGATCGCACCCTCCAGATTTTGTTGTTTTCTCCCATTTTTCCACACTTGGTAATTTGGCCATAACTTTCAACTCGTTTGTCCGATTTTGACGATTCAACTTGCGTTGGATTCCTCTTTTGAAAAGAAACATTCCTGATTTGTCAGAATTTCTAAATTTGTATTTTTTTATTGACTAAATTGCCCCTGAAGTCGACTAATCCGCCAATGGTTTTAGTAACTCGGGTTTTTGATATATTCGACTTAGGAATAATACTTCTTAACACTTAGAGTTGTTCAAAATTTCTCATTTTATAGAAATGGAAGATTACAAAGGCTTCATGCCTTGGCACGGGTCCCAATACATGGCAAAAAAAGTTACGGGGCTCTACAGATACAAAGACATCTATGAGGTATCCTTTAACGCTTACATAGGATCTGGGTAACCCCATTAAATAAATAAATACTTTATTCAAATATTTGTTCTTCTTATTATTCTTCTTCTTAATTAGAGGTTCTTCCCCAAATTGGGAAGATAATTAACAGTCTAAGTTTACTCAGATTGGAAGGATAGTCCCTCACACAAAATAATAAACTTCATACAACAATGGAGGCATTTGATATGCAAGACGAAATAAAGCGTTACAAATTTCTAGCATGCCCGGTGGGGACTTTCTTCTCCTCTCATCTAAGATGAAGAATAAAAATAAAAGAAGAACAAAAAAAGGGAAAGTGAGTGATCCTTTCCTTTATTTTTCTTATCGATTTTGTATAGGATAATTGAAACCATCTGTGTCCGTCGAGCCTACGTCCTGACCATCAATGGCCGGGGTGTATGTACCCGCGATCCAGATTCTGGTGACTCATCCACTGACTTGGGCCGAGATAGCAGCAGCTCTAGCCAGGCAGGTCTGACTAACTAGTCAGACCTCTACAAAGAGGACATGGTCACCAGACCAAGTCTCTGTTGAGGATGCTTCAGCCCGCATGAGCAGAAGCAGGACCCACCCCGTCAACTCAGAAGTGGAAAGATAGTCTGCCCACCTAAATCAAAGGCATGCAGCCTGCCCACATCAGACTGCCCTCCAACCGTAGGTTGCTAGCCCTTGGGTATCCCAGAGGATGCTAGCCAGCCCGCGGGCACTTCAAAAAAGAAGTGCCCATTCGCAGACATCTCTATCCGCGGATACCAAGGAGGGTGTACCCAACCGGGTGCACACAAGGCAAAGTGGCTCAACCACTTCGCGACAAAAGGCAAGACTTATGTCACCGGAAACCCTGAAATGGGATTCCAAAATTGTTAACCCTTCGGGGTCAACTAATGGAGCAAGCTCATTACGGGTCCAAACTATGATCCAATCAAGGTCTAAACAAGAAAAGCCATATGGGTCAATCCTAAGATAGACTGTTGAGAACCATCAGCCCAAGTTGGTTGTTGGAACTCACCCCTCAAGAATTTTTCAACAAAGGGGAGATGCTCAAATTTTTTCAGGGCAAAAGAGCAAGGTCATGGGCCCAAAGGCCTTAACAATAACTTCCCCAATAAAATTGGTTAAAAATAACAAAAATAACCAACTACAGGGAAGCAATATATAGGAGAAGTCCGCAGATAGGACTTTGAGTCCACGGGCCTATCCTCAAAGACCGTAGGCCAATCCTATGGACAGAAGGAGAAGTGGCCAAGGCCACTCTGCGGGCAAGGGGCAATGCCCACCCGATGACACCAATCAGGGTTCATGGACCCAAGGGTTCAGCCAAAGATCATTTCGCGGGCAGAGTTGCAAGCAACTCGACAAAGAGGTCTAGAAACAGATTTGAGTCTGCAGATACAAGAGTCCATAGACAAGACCATGTCAAAAGGGAGAAGGAGCAGTAGATGGACATATGTTCATCCACAAATAGTTCCCTTTCCGAGAAAGAGATTAGTTGGCAGTTAAAGGCCCACAGAAACAGGGCCCCCCTGGGACAGAACTCAACACCCGATGACATCATCAACGATGTTGTCAGAGCAAGAAAAGAAATGATGAATTTGCAAGTTTCTTCAAACTACGTAAGGGACATTAACAACCATGATCAAAGTCATCCGGCTGTTAATGCAAAGATTGACATGGACTCAGCTCAAGCAGACAGAAACTTGTTGTTCAGGCTAGGTCCAAATACATTTAGAGGTGTTAATCCGGTGACCTTCAAGCAATGACGGCAACTCTGTTAGCCTAAAGGTTACATCCTTGAGTACCCCTAATAATTTTGATTATGACGCAATAATGCAATTAGCATTTTAGTACTAATTGTCCTACCAAGTTTATATCAATTTCCTATATAAGGAACATTAGTCCATCATTGAAGAAAGATTCAACTTGACCAAAAGCTATCTCAAATCAAAGCCAAGATCATTCAATGAAAAAGAAATCAAGATAAAAGGCTACAAAAGCCAAATTGCATTTGAACTCAAAAGAAGATTCAAGAAGTCACCAAAAGTCTAAAGTTGGATCATGAAGCCAAGGAAGAAAATCATTTAAGATTAAGACAATGAAAGTAAAGACTCATGATAGCTTTGTTGTTTTATTTTAAGAGTCTAGAACTTATATAAAAAGTCCTCTTTTGGTTGAAAGTTCAAAAGCTCAAAAGCCTAGATTGACCCTAGGAATCCTTGACTTAATTGAAGAACAATCCAAAGCCCTAGGATATCTTAAAAGGTGACAAAAAAACATGATAAAGGAAAGCCCAAAGGTCTATGAATTCATTCTCATGTTAAAGGTCTTTTAAAACGGAGTGTTTGGTGAAAATAAGCTGTAAACATCGACGTTTGAGAAGGCAACGTCGACGTTTGGCGTTTACAGTAACCTAGGAAATTTTTTGTTTTCTAAGACGTTGACGTCTGTGAAGGAAACGTTGACGTCTAAGAGATACAAAATGAAATGAAAATTTTCTGAGTTGCAGATGTTGGCGTCTCAAAGCTAAACGTCGACGTCTACCTGCGGGAAGATTATAACGACTAATTTTTCAATGACTAAAACCACATTAAATGCTTCACCAACGGCTATAATCATCAAAGCTCTATAAATTGAGTTCATTTATGAACTATGAAAAACCACTGATCATACATTAAACTTACATTGATTATAGTATTTAACTCACATCAATCATTCGGTGAAAATCCTGAAATCCTTAACTCCTCCTACTTGAGCTTTTAACTCCCAATCATTTGAGTGATTTTTATAAGAGTGATTTCAATCTTATCTAGTTCATTATGGAGCCTTGTATTCAGATTCATATCCAACCAATTTCATACATTGAAGAAAATCAAGAATCTGTGTATTCTTGTCCGAGAAGCCGGATAGCTTCAAGAAGTCAAGAGAGGGTGTTCTCTTGCATCAAAGGTGGTGTCCCAGCCTGTGAAGAGAATTGTAAAGGTTAGGACTCACCTGAAAGCAATCTAATCGATTTGGTAATAAATTATGTGAATCCTTGAAGTGAGTAGCTGAAAGGCGTGGATGTAGACAAGTTGTCGAACCTCGTGAACAAACTCTCAGTGTTTGTATCTTTGTATCTCTCTCTACTTTTTACTTCTCTGAATTATTGCTAACTGCATAACCTTAATTTTATTAATTCTACAAAATAGACCAAGGTAATTTTTTATTGTGCCATTGACCCTATTCACCCCCTCTAGGGTCCATTTACTGTGCAACAATTGGTATCAAAGCCTAATCTCTAGTTTTTTTGTTTAACAACCTTAGAGAAAAAGATCAATATCTATGGCAAACAATATTTTTGCAACCAGCTTAGGAGAGGGACAATCAACCATTGGGCCACCTCTATTTAATGGAGAAAATTACAATTACTGGAAAACCCGGATGATGTATTACATCAAAGCCCTCGACTATCAATGTTGGAAGGTGATAGTAAATGGCCCATTTCTTCCTACCAAAGAAATTGATGAGGTAAGAATACCTAAGAAAGAAGAAGAATGGGCTGAGACTGATATTATACTCATCCAAATAAATGCTGAGGCAATTAGCAATTTATATTGTGCTTTAAGTCCTCAAGAGTTTAATAGAGTGTCAGGATGTGACATGGCCAAGAAGATTTGGGATAAACTCCAAGTCACCAATGAGGGTACTAATCAAGTAAATGAATAAAAGATTAGTATGCTAGTTCATAAATATGAAATGATGAGTCCATAGGAGACATGCTTACTAGATTTACTAACATTTTAAATTGACTAAAATCTCTTTGTAAGATCTATTCTAATGCAGAAAATATGAGGAAGGTGCTTCTCTCACTACCAAAAGAATGGTCTCCAAAAGTGACTGTCATCCAAGATACCAAAGATTTGACAAGCTTCAAATGGATGAGCTACTTGGGTCTTTAATGACTCATGAAGTCACTATGAAAGGGCATCAAGAGAATGAGCCCAAGATCAAGAAAGGTCTTGCCTTAAAAGTCTCTCAATTGATTGAGAGTGAGGAGGAGAAAAATGATGAGGATGATGATATTGCCCTCATGGCAAGAAAGTTCAAGAGATTCCTCAAACACAAGAAGAATTTCAAAAAAAGGTTTTACAAGAAGGAATTTTGCAAAGAAGTAGCAAGGGAGAATCAAGCAAGAAGGATCCCCATCATTTGTTTTGAGTGCAAGAAGCCAGGACACATCAAAACTGAATGTCCCCAACTCAAGAATAGCCAAAGATATAAAAAGAAGGCTATAAAGGCAACTTGGGATGACTCCAATGAAAGCGGATCTGAATGCTCATGTGATGAGAAAGTTGCAAACCTTTGTCTCATGGTAAATGAAGAAAATGATGAGGTAAACCCTTCCTCAACCGAATCTCTTTCCTATGAAGAAATTATGGAAGCTTTTGATGAACTATATATTGAATTTCGAAAATTAGGTTCAAATAACAAAATTCTTAGAAAAGATAATCTTTTGCTTTTTAGTTTAAATGAATCTTTGCAAAAAGAAAAAGATAGTTTTTTTTAAAAAAATTGAAATTTTGAAAAAGAAGGAATTGATAGTTGATCAAGTGCCTCAACCTCCCCCTAATGAATGTGATGAGCTTAAAGTTAAGGTTGAGGACTTAACAAAATCCTTACACAAATTTGTAAATGGTGAAAAGAATCTAGAAAGAACTCTTGGCCAACAAAGATGTGTGTTTGAAAAAGCAAGAATTGACATAAACCCTTTACCAAACAAAAGAATTATGAGAAATTCTTTAATGAACCACCCAAAACTTTAAAAACTCCTTTAAATGCATTTTATAAATTCTATGTTAATGAAAGTAAAAATGTAGTCAAGAAAATTTGAGTCCCAAAGGGAACATTTATTCCCAAGACTAATCCTAAAGGACTAAAGATGGTTTGGGTTCCAAGGAAACCTATCATCCCAAGATAAAAATAAGTCAATTTGGGTACCAACCAAAGCGGTTTGGGTATCGGGAGGAACATACCTTAGAGTTACTTAAATTTATCTTGTAGGTATGTTTGAAGTCTAGCTCCTCCAAGACTACATGGTTCTTGGATAACAATTGCTCAAGGCATATGTCAGGAAACAAAAGTCTATTTATTTCAATCACTCCTAAAGATGAAGAACATGTGACTTTCGGGGACAACGCAAAAGGGAAGATCATCGGCATAGGCAATGTTGGTAAGTATGGTACTACCTTTATTGAAAATGTATTGTATCTTGATGGTTTAAAGCATAATCTCATAAGTATAAGCCAACTATGCGATAAAGAACTCAATGTTTCATTTAAATCTAATATGTGCATAATTAAAGATAAAGACAATGTTAACACTATGTTTGTTGCACATAGAAATGAGAATGTTTATACTCTTAATTTTGATGAATTAACTTCACAAAATATGATTTGCTTCTCCGCATTAAATGAAACAAGTTGGTTATGGCATAGAAGACTAGGTCATGCTAGTATGGATTTATTATCTAAACTATCTAGAAATGATCTTGTTAAAGGATTGCCTAAAACTAAATTTTCTAAAGATAAAGTATGTAATGCATATTAATTGGGAAAACAAATTAAATTATCTTTTAAAAAGAAGAAAGATATTTCCACTTTTAGACCAGTAGAACTATTGCATATAGATTTTTTAAGTCCAAATGATATTGCTAGCCTAGGAGGAAAACTATATGCCTTTGTAATTATTGATGATTATTCTAGATATTCATGGGTATTATTTTTACCTCATAAGAGTGAAGCTCCTTTACTATTTGCTAAATTTAGTAAAAGAGTTCAAAATGAAAAAGACTATACAATTAATAACATAAGAAATGATAGAGGTGGAGAATTTAAAAACAAAGAACTTAAAACATTTTGTGAAGAAAATGGTTTTAATCATAACTTCTCTACACCAAGAATACCTCAACAAAACGGATTTGTTGAACGTAAAAATAGATCACTTCAAGAAATGGGTAGAACAATGCTTAATGAACAAAAGCTACCTAACTACTTTTGGGCTGAAATTATAAATACTACATGCTATGTAATTAATAGGGTTATTATAAAAAACAAACTAAATAAAACATCCTATAAAATTTGGAAAGGAAAATCACCTAATATAGGGTACTTTAGAGTATTTGGTTGTAAATGTTTCATATTAAATGACAAACATTATCTAAAGAAGTTTGACCCTAAATCCATTCATGTTGTATTTGATGAAGTTAATCCATTTGAGTTATCTAAACCCATTGAGGATGAAATTGTTGAAAATGTGAATAAAATATCTAAAGATATCTCAAACACTAAAATAAACAAGGAAGATAAGGGAAAATAAATTAATGAAATTTCTAACCAAGAAAATTCCTTTGAAATTGAAAATGAGGAAGAAGATGAAAATGATAATGGTTATCAACTCTCTAAAGCATGAAAATTAGTAAAAGATCATCCTAAATAACTTGTTTTAGGAGATATGAAAAAAAGCGTAAGAACAAGAAAAAATCTTTATAATAACTTAGCATTTCTATCTCAAATTGAACCTAAGATTACAATTGAAGCTATTAATGATGAATCATGAGTAATTGCTATGTAAGAAGAACTTAATCAATTTGAAAGAAATCAAGTTTAAGATTTAGTTCCTACACCAAATGATAAATCAACCATTTGAACAAAATGGGTATTTAGAAATAAAAATGATGAAAATGGTAATATTATTAAAAATAAAACAAGATTAGTAGCTCAAGGTTACAACCAGGAGGAAGGAATTGATTATGAAGAAACATTTGCTCCGGTTGCTAGACTTGAGGCAATAAGAATGTTTCTTGCATTTGCTAGTTATAAAAATTTCAAACTTTTCAAAATAGATGTTAAAAGTACATTTTTAAATGAATATATTTCGGAGGAAGTCTATGTTGAACAACCTCTTTGTTTTGAAGATCACAAAAATCCTAATTATGTGTTTAAATTAACTAAGGCTTTATATAGATTGAAACAGACTTAGTGGATTTTTGCTTGAAAATAGTTTCATTAGAAGAAAAATTAACACAACCTTGTTTGTAAAGACCAAAAATAAAGACATGCTTATTATACAAATCTATGTAGATGATATCATTTTTGGGTCTACTAATAAAATTTTATGTCTAGAGTTCTCTAAGACTATGCAAGATGAATTTGAAATGAGTATGATAGGAGAGCTGAATTTCTTCCTTGGACTTCAAATAAAGCAAACCAATGAAGGAACTTTCATCAACCAAGCCAAGTATACAAAGGAACTTTTCAAGAAATTTGGGATGGACAACGCCAAAGAAAGTGACACTCCAATAAACCCATCCACAACGCTTAATAAGGATGAAAAAAGAGCAAGTGTTGAAGAGAAGAAATATAGAGGTATGATTGGTAGCTTACTTTATTTAACTACTAGTCGATCTGACATAATGTTCAGTGTATGTATATGTGCTAGATTTCAGTCTTGTCTTGAAGAATCTCAAGTGTGCTGTGAAAAGAATTTTTAAATATTTGTTAGGAACCATTGATTTAAGATTGTGGTATCCCAAGAAAACTTCACTAGAATTAGTTAGTTATTTTGATGCTGACTTTGTTGGGTGTAAAGTTGATCGGAAAAGCACAAGTGGTACTTGCCACTTCCTAGGACACTCCCTTGTTTCATAGTTTAGCAAGAAACAAAACTCAGTGACTTTGTCCATAGCTGAGGCTGAGTATATACCTGCTGGAAGTTGTTATGCTCAAACTCTGTATAAGAAACAACAATTAAAGGATTTCAAACTTTATTATAACAAAATCCCTATTAAATATGATAATACCAGTACAATTTGTATGACTAAAAATTCTATTCAACATTCTAGAACAAAGCACATTAAAATAAGATATCATTTCATCAGAGACCATGTTCAAAATGGAGACGTAATTTTAGAATTTATGGATACAAATAATCAATTGGCTGACATCTTCACTAAACCTCTTCAATATTAAAGATTTATCACGCTAAGAAGAGAATTAGACATGACTAAGCTAATTGAACTTAAATGATCTTATGAGAAAAATGATTGAAAAGTTTATCAATAAAATTCTTGTTCAAAATAAAAATTGATTGCTTGATAATTGTTTGATAATGTTTGGACATTGATTTGATGCTTAAAAAGGTAATTTGGAAGTTAAAAGTTTGTTACAAAACAAAAAAAATGGTTTTAAAATGAAAAATTAATGTTTCTCAAAAATTCAGCATGATAATTGTTTGATATATACAAGCGATGATTGTTTCACCTGATAGTTAGGCCATGAGGACGAGGTTCCCACCATGGCTGAATCAGGGGGTTATGTTTTCTGATAGGTATGCCTTATTGAGGTTGAGTCAAAGGGTTGTAATACCTCTAATACATATGTTGTTTGTACCAAGGCTGAGTCGGATGGTTGGGTTATCAGATAGATATGTCGATCAAGGCTGAGTTAGAAGGTTGTTATACCTCTGATAGATATGTCGTTCATACCGTGGTTGAGTCAGATGGTTAGTTTATCTATTAGATATGTCGTACCGAGGCTGAGTTAGAAGGTTGTGATACCTTTGATAGATTTGTCGTCCATATTGTTGTTGATTCAGATGGTTGGGTTATCTGATAGATATACCATATCAAGGCTGAGTCAGAAGGTTGTGATACATCTGATAGATATGTTATCCATACCGTGGCTGAGTCAGATGGTTGTGTTATCTGACAGATATACCGTACCGAGACTGAGTCAGAAGGTTATGATGCATCTGATAGATATGTCATCCGTACTGTGGCTGAGTCAGATGGTTATGTGATTTGATAGAAATATCGTGAGGATAGGTTTCCCCACTGTGACTAAGATTAGATAATTTGTGTTGATTCTATGGGTGAAGGCCCGGATGTGTATCGAGTCTAAAGACTCAAGGTATGGTTTGAATGGGCGTAGGCCTGGTTGGTTAATAATTGAGTCTACGGACTCAAGTACAAAAGTTGTACACGAGCGAAGGCCTTGTTGATTGAGTCTACAAACTCAAGGGTAAAGTTTTATGCCCCAAAATACCTCCTAGGAGAAAGTGCAACTTTGGCACATGACTTAATTATCGTAACACATTTAAAGAGCATTAAAAGCATGCTAAAATGTAGACCTGAAAATTTCTTCATTAACTATAACCATTGAAACTTCGCGTAATCATAACTCAAGTCCACAACTAACTAAGCATAATCCAAACTGAAATATAAGTAATTCTTGATCATCCATTATGAAATTCTATTACAAATCCCTTTAAAACTTAGATAAACATTCTACTATGAAATCAATAGTAGGGATAACAGTCTAAATTACTTTACTCTTCTGTGTGATCACCTTCTGGCTCTTTAATATACTCTTCATCTTTCCATGATCCCGGTACACAAATATCCAATCTTGAACCTGCCAACAATGAAATTATCGGTTGAGTAACACAATTACTCCGCGTATATAATAACCTAAAATAAACAATATAATAAATATTGGCATGCATGCAGTTAACAAATCAATTCAACTCACATGCATAAATCGAAGTGTGGAAAACATGTTTTTCTTTTCTTACTTTTTTTCTTCTTCTTTTCTTACTTTTCTTCGTTTCTTACTTTTCTTGCTTTTTTACTATTTATTCCTTGCTTACTTTTCTTCCTTACTTACTTTTCTTACGTTTTCTAACTTTTCTTTGAGATCTTTCTTGAAGCCAAATAACTAATACATTTGGAAACTTAACTTGAAGTCAGGCACTAGCATCTTTTGAGATTCTTCTTTTCTTAATTTTTCTTCTTTTCTTCTGTACTTACTTTTCTTATTTATTTTTATTTTTATTTGAAATCTTTCTTGAAGTCAGATAACTAACACCTTTTGAAACTTAACTTGAAGCCAGACACTAACATCTTTTGATATCCTTCTTTTCTTACTTATCTTTGAGATTTTCCTTGTAACAAGATAACTAGTACCTTTGGAAACTTAACTTGAAGCCAGGCACTAGCATCTTTACTGTTCTTACTTTTTTTTGAGATCCTTCTTGAAGCCAGATTACTAGTATCCTTGAAAACTTAACTTAAAGCCAGACACTAGCATCTTTGTTACATAGACTTGAAGCCAGGTATAACATACCCTTACATAACTTCCAATGAGGATGACATTTTCATTTGGAATAAATCAATTACTGTTCAGTTTATAGTCAAATTAGCTTGGAATTTATTGAGGGTGAAGAATCATAATTAGAGTTGGTGGTCGTCGGTTTGGAACCCAATTATCCATACAAAATTCAGATTTTTTGTTGGAGAATTATGAACAATGCCATCTCAACAGATTTAACCATTCAAGGATTGGGTATTCCCATGGTCAGTAAATGTTGTTGTTGTATTAATGCAAGATTAGAAAATTCTTCTCACCTCTTTATTAGCAGTGATATTGCTAGACCTCTTTGGAGGTATTTCTCTTCTTGCTACTCTATTCCTAAATTCTCCAATGATTCCATTCAATGTTGTCTGAAAAGGTGGTTTCGAGGTAACTCTTCTAGGAATAATATTCTTTTTACTCTTATCCCGGTGTTGTTTTTCTTTTTTTTTTAATTAAAGCCACTCAGAAGGAGTGGGGGGTTTGGCGGACCCCTACCAGTTTTATTAAAAATGAAAGCAAAAAAGAGGGGGACATAAAACCTTACCCCTACAAGGACTCAAAAAGAAAAAATAGGGGGGGACATAAAACCTTACCCCTAAAAGGACTCAAAAAGAAAAAAGGATGGGGGGGCATAAATCCTTACCCCTACAAAGACAGACAACGTTGTTAGTTTGCGAGATTTGGATAGAGAGATGTAAAAGAAAATATGAATTGAAGTCAAGGAATTCTAAAAGCTTACTAGATAGCTTACATAGAAAGATTTGGGATTTTGGATCTTTTTATTCTCACAAAGATTTGGATCTATCTCCCATCTTTGGATTCAATCATCATCATATTCATCAGCCGAGGCCTTTGTTTGTTAAGTGGATTTACACCCGCCCCCCCGCCCCCCAAGGGGAAGAATGAAATTAAATGTAGATGGAGCTTCGAGAGGAACTCAAGATATTTCAGGAGGTGGAGTCGTCATAAGGGATCCTAATGGTGATATGGTGGCTTGCTTTTATTCTTATTATGGCTCCTGTAGTAGTAACTCAGTGGAATCTCATGCCATCCTAGATGGTCTCTTGTTATGCAAGAATATTGGAATTCACAACATGGATATTGAATCAAATTCCAAAATCCTAGGAGATTCGTGGACTGGAAAATTTAATTCTTCCTAGAAAAATTGGTACAGGGATAAACATATCAAGACTTTTTATCCGGAGTAGTTTTTCTTTAACCCGTGTTTACCGTGAGGCTAATTATGTTGCAGACGTTTTAGCTAATATTGGTTGTGATCTTAGGGAGTCTGCGCATATAAGCTCGCCTAATAATATTCTGGATAAGATAAAGATGCTGATTTTCTTGGATAAAGTGGGAGTAGGTGTAACGCTTTATTTCTTCTTGTGGTGTGAAATTGCCTCCACTGTTGTATGGAGTTTATTATTTTGTGTGGGAGACTATTCTTCCAATTTGACTAAACTCAGACTGTTAATTACCTTCCCGTTTTGGGGATGAACCTCTTATTAAGAAGAAGAATAACAAGAAGAACAAATATTTGAATAAAATATATATTTATTCAATGGGGTTACCAGATCCCATGTAGGCAATACAGGATACCTCATAGAGGTCTTTATATCAAAAAAAAAAGGTGGTCATATTAGGGGTTCACCTGATGTTCTCCATTGGTGGGAGATCCTTCTTCTTCCTCTTTGGTTGTTGTTTTCCTGCTTCGTTGGTTCTCTGCTTTGTGCATTCCTTTTTCAAGTCTGTTCGTGCATTATGGGAGTTTCTTATGAGAAACTTCATTTTTTATATCATTTGGAGAGTCCTTTTTGGACTCCCCTTTGACTTTCTCTTTTTTAAGAAATCAAAAGAGGCCAACTCTCCTTAGAGAGGGTCATCTATCCAAGATAGCTGGTTTCTCTTATCTTAGAGAAACCTGGTACGAATGAGAGTCATTTTTCTTGAAGGACTCCAAATTGGTTTCTCTTTTTGGAAAACCTGGAAGGATAAGACTTCCCCCAAAAAAGGGAAAGTGTCTTATTTTCTCAGTTGGGAAAGGAGTGACCTTGGTCAGTCTGCAAGCTAAAGGGGTAAGACCATGGGTCTCACCTCTGATCTGGGTCATGTCCAAAGCCTATTTGGGTTACAGACTAGGGTCTGACCTTAGTCAGTCCGGGGACCAATACAGGGTGGGACCATAGGTCTAACCCTTGGTCTAGATTAAGTCCATGGCCTTTTAGGGTCATGGACTGGGCTAGTCATTGATTGGCCTACGGATGGACTTATAGAGTCTGTCCGTAAAGCTTGAGTGAGGGTCTGTCCACGAGGGCAAACCTTAACCACGTGTCAGTCCCTTATGGACTGACACAAAGGGGTATCCATAGGGCATTATTGCCCTACTACCAGTATTTAATGCTAGACAGGCTGGTGGTGAGCCAGCCCTTGGCCAGTTGGTGCGCATTGTCACGGCCTTAATTCGTCAACCCGATCATGACCGTGTGGCACTCGATAGCTTAACCCTTCAAGATCGAGTGAGCCTTACCAGACTAGCTTCTCAAGAGCAAGGATGGAAGAACACTCACTTAGAGAATGCTTAACACTTCTATTACTCATAAGATTGCTCTACAAGTCTTGGATGGGTTACAAATGAGGGGTCATCCCCTATTTATAGGACCTAAGGGAGGATTCTAGACTTCTAGAATCCCTATTCCTCTAGAATCTTCTCCCACCTCCTCTTTAGGAGAATTCTAGAGAGTCTACTTCTAGAATCTCTACTGGTATATACAAGCCTTCTACAGTATATGTACAAGCCTCCTATACTGCATATGCCTACTAGATGTTTGAAAAAATGCCTAAGTGAGTGGGTCATGACATTCTCCCCCACCCAATTCCGCAACGTCCTCATTGCGTTTCTTCCAATGTCTTCTCTGCTTCTTTTGCACTCCTTTCTTTAGGGATTTATGTTCCCCTTCCTGAATAAGCTGCAGAGTTGACAACATCCCTGAATTTGATTTGGTCCCGTGCCCCAGGGGGACCATGCATAGGGACTTCTCTTCCATGATCGCCAAGGATTTAGCATATGGCATTGGGGCTGCTTTCACTTGGCTTAAGAAATCCATACCCAGAATAAGTTTGTGGTCATCCAGCCCGACCACAGAGAAGTTCGCTTTCCCTTTCCATGCTCCGACATGCAGCTCCACTCCCCAGGCCACACCATGGATGGGTTTAGCCTCTGTGTTGACAGCTTTGAGCTTTCCTGCCTCCTTAGCTTCCTTTAAGCCCAGTCTTTTTGCCTCCTCCACTAAGAAAAAGTTGTGCGTGGCTCCCGTGTCTACTAGCACACGTGTGGTCTTCCCATTGATACTTGTTTCCACATGCAACAGCCCTTTACCCTTGGGCCGAGACGTGTCTTCTTTTGCCATTGTGCTAAGACGCTGAAGGGACCCCATCCTTAGCTCCTCACCTTCACTTTCTGCCACGTCTAGGCTCTCATCTATCTTATCCACTTTGGCGATAAGGGCGTTCAAGGACTCCTTTTCCGGACACTCCCTTGCTCGATGGTTGCCATCACAGTTGAAGTAGTTGAAGTTCCTTCCCTTGAACCTATCCCTATCCGCCTTTCTTTCCTTGCCTTCTTCACGCCACCTCGGTTTGGAAGGTCTCTCCTTGGGGCTCGGATTCTGTTCTCCCCTCCCATTCTCTTGGTCACCTCTCCTTGGCTTGGAAGAATAGTCTTTCTTAAACTCCATGAGCTGTTCTGCAACAGCCGTCACAGCTGCAAGATCCTAGACTCCACGTCGTTGCAATTCCAGCTCGGCCCAGTGCTGAAGACCATCCATGAAGTTGAAGAAGAGTTCTTTCTCGGTCATGTCTAGGATCTCTAGTATAAGGGTAGAGAATTCCTTCACATACTCCCAGAGAGTACCGGTGTGCTTGAGCCGCTTTAAGTTCTTCCTTGCCAAGTACTCGACATTCTCGAGGTAGAACTGCTTCTTTATCTCTCTTTTGAAGTCTTCCCAAGTGTCGATGGTGCACGATCCTCGCTCCATGTCTGCATGACGTCAGCGCCACCATAGAGTAGCCATATCAGCAAGATACAGGGTTGCCGTGTGTACCTTCATCCTTTCGTCCACGAGGGAGACTACTTCGAAATATCGTTCCATCTACCACAAGAAGTTGTCAAGCTCCCTAGCATCCTGGATGCCATTGAATGAACTCTTCCAATGTGTAGCCAATCCCCCATTAGCTCCAGCTCTTTTCCATACGGCGAACTCGCCACGCATCTGCTCTACCTGACCTCGCAATGAAGCCAACATTTCCATCACCCGGTCCTCTAAGGAACTCGTCTTCTACTACCCGGTATAAATGACTTCGTTGAGGGTTCCTTGCATTTCTCCCCGAAGCTCATCAAGCTTGTCCTTAAAGCCATCAAGGTGAGTACCCAGCTCTTCCAACTGAACTTCACCATCTTGGAAACCAAGCTCCACCCTTGAAAGCCTTGCCTCCATTGCAGCACGATAGTCCTTGGACCTTCCTCTTCCTGGAACTGTGGTGGTGGGAACCTCATGTCGACTTACATTGCCCATCAAGGCCATCCCTCGTTCTTCCACCGTCTCGTAGCTAGTGACCTTCTCCATCACATGCGTCACGTCCCATCGTAATGTAGCTCTGATACCAACTATCACGACCTTATCTTCAACCCGATCACAACCGTGCGGCACTTGATAGCTTGACCCTTCAAGACCGAGTAAGCCTTACTAGACTAGCTTCTCAAGAGCAAGGATGGAAGAACACTCATTTGGAGAATGCTTAACACTTCTATTACTCACAAGATTGCTCTACAAGTCTTGAATGGGTTACAAAGGAGGGGCCATCCCCTATTTATAGGACCTAAGGGGAGGATTCTAGACTTCTAGAATCCCCATTCCTCTAGAATCTTCTCCCACCTCCTCTTTAGGAGAATTCTAGAGAGTTTACTTCTAGAATCTCTATTGGTATATGCAAGCCTTCTATAGTATATGTACAAGCCTCCTATACTGTATATGCCTACTAGATGTTTGAGAAAATGCCTAAGTGAGTGGTCGTGACAACGTGCCTTTGGCATACGTGAAGCCTAACCGCCCATTCCATGGGTAGTGATCCTGTGTAGGTAGGTGCACCATGCACCCGCCTTACGGGCAGTGAGATTTCACTATCCACAAATGTCCTTTAGGATCTGAATGACAAAGAATGATTCAGCCATTCAGATCCTACCATATGGTAGTGAGTGTGGGGAGGCTTATTGTCTCCCTACTATGCAGGCTATACCTTAGTAGACAGCCCACTACACAGTTGTGGGTTTCGAAAAACCCTCATGGTGAAGGTTTCTACTCCTTATTACCAGATGGTAGGAGATCTTCTCCTGCCATCTGGGCTATCTATTTTAAAATGGACAGCCTGAATTTACTTTAAAGGACCCTTCGTTCTCAGGGAAGGCACTTTGCCTTCCCATTTTTGAAAAACCAGAGAACTAGAGAGCTCCAGAACCCGGAGCTCTCTATTTTCAGAGAAGAAAACTTTCTTCCCTTTCACTTCGCCTCCCTATTTTCAGGTGGGCTTTTCATTTTAATCCAAACCAGTGAGGGGGAAGAGCCTTGGCTCCTCCTCGATTCTATTTTCTTGAGAAGGAACCCCTTTCTTTGGGGTTTCTTGTTTCTCAGAGGGAAGGATGAGGAATTTTCCTCATCTAAAGGTTCGGAATGCCCCTTTGGGCATTCTTTGAGGTTTTCCCTGTTGGAGGGACCCTTGGAATGCATTTTTGGGCATCCGGCTCATTTTCTGGCAGGAATTTCGGCACCATTACCATAGTTCCATGGTTTTACGATGAGGAAATCCTGAAGGATCATTTGAGAAGATGACCCCCTATCCATATACTTGTCTATGGATTAACTTCGCCCAAAGACTTTGTCTACGGGCTTAAAACAGTCCCAAACACTTTTGTGTCCGCGGACTTTAATTAATGTCCGCGGGTACTATGCTTGTGGGCACTAATTACTGTCCGTGAACATTTTGTCCATGGACCTGGACTTCTTTCCAAAATTTTGGTTAAGTCCAAAAAATTGCTCCCAGACTGTTCTTGCAGGCAAGACTTTTGTCCAAATTTTTTGGTTAAGTCCAAAAGGAGAATCCTTAGACCATTTTGAACCAATTAAGTGTAGAACCCTAGACCTTGAGGGCCTAGTATGATGAATGATATGATGTATTAAAGTTTTTTAAGAATATATTTTTTTATATGGGTGTTTGGAATGAAGTAGGCAAGAGTATAGAATACTCTTAAGTGTTAACAAGGGTTATGCCTTAGCATACCCTCAACTTTGAAAAGCTCTAATTCACTCATAATTGATCAGAATGGAGCGATTCTTGAATTTTTGGAAATTTATTGGAACCCTCTTCGAGGTCCATGTTGATCACTTTTCCGGATTTTGAGTCGAGGTAGACTCAAACGTCCAATTTTCAGAATCGAATCTGCTGCAAAAACAGGTTAATAAAACCCATTCTCATGTCAGTCAGCTTTAAGGGAAAAATGGTCCAAGAAAAAGAAGAATTAGAAATTGTGCAAAACATAAAAGTTGTTCTCCTTTGAAACAAGAATCCAACGCAAGTTGAATCGTTAAAATCCAATAAGGGAGTCAAAAGTTATGGCCGATTTACCGAAATGCATTTTTGCAGAAAAACTTGCTTGAGTGAGATCCAAACCCGCTCAAGCGAGATTGATCAAAACCGAGTTTTTGAGGCCAGGGAGTAACCCGCTCGAGCGAGATGGAAGCCCGCTTGAGTGAGTTTGCCCAGAAATGTTTTTGTTTTATGTTTTTCACTAACCTAACACCTTATATACCCAATTTTCGGGGGTCCAAGGTATCTAACACTTAGAGAGTGACTTTTTTAGAGAAAAAGAAGGAAACCTAGGTTTCCAAATGGGGATTTTGTTTGAGAGCAAGGAGGAGATCGAATCATCACTTCTCAAAGCTTCCACAAGCTTGAACCTTCTTCCTTGAGCGTGGCTCTCCATTTCCAAGCTCAAGCTCGTGTTAGATCATCCTTCCACACTAAGATTTGATCCTTGCAAAGTAAGTAAAACTACTACCTAGCTTTGCTATGATACAAATAGTAAGTAAAACTACTACCTAGCTTTGCTATGATACAAATAGTAAGTAAAACTATTCTCTAGCTTTGCTATCTTGAAATAGTGAAAGTATAATTTTGAATGAGATGCAAGTAAAATTTCTATCTAGCTTTGTTACCCTACCAAGATTTAGTGGGTGATTTTCAAATAACAAATATGAGAATTTGGGGTGAATTACATTATGATTAAATGAGAAACTAGGGCTTATGATTTGGGGGTTTTTCAAGAAAATGATCAATATAGTTATACTTGTGTGAAATTATTATTATTTTCTAATCAATAATGATTCTAAGTATGATGTGGTGAAATAGGCTTGAAAGCCAAGATCTAGAAGGTGTGATGTAATGAATACAAATGCTCTATGTTCTAGAAATTCTAAGTATAACATGATGCCAATATGTCTTGTATGAACTCATATAAATTGTTAAGGCTTTCAATACATATATGTCTATAATGATGTTCACAAGCACTCCAAGCACAATGAGTTTCACACGACCGAGGTTTTTGCATAAGCATAGTTTTCAAGAAATCACAAGAAAGGTTTTCAAGGCATTCATAAGTAAGAAGCATAAGAAGCATAAGCATTGACAAAGCCAAACTTTAGGTTGGTATTCTACGATCGGTTACTTCATGCTCACAAGGATCAAGTCCAAGATCTTGCATAAACTCCAAGGATCATAAGTCTCACAAGGCTTTTCAAGAAGTCATAAGAAACTCACAACTCTAAGATCTTGCATATGTCTCCAAGGATCATAAGCTCACAAGAAAGCTCACAAGAAGGCTCACAAGAAAGCTCATAAGCTCACAAAAAAATTCATAAGAACTCGTAAGCTCACAAGAACTCATAAGAAAACACGAGACTCACAAGCATTCATAAGAACTTATAAGCATGCATAAGATGATTTGTTTTCCATGAAAATAACAAGTTTTACGAACAGTTTTCCATGACGGAGTTTTCAAGCATGAACTTGTGATTCGTAATTACTCATGCACTTGTATGTAATATTATGATTATTATTTTTAGAGGGTACTTGCATGTGGTATTTTGTTATTTTAACACTGTTAGCTAGCAGTTTTGGCTCACTGAGTATTCCACGCTCAGCCGTACATGTTATGTCGGCAGGTACACAGACTCCCTTTGACATCTGTGATCAGGGGCCTTAGATAGAGGAGGATTATGGCGAGGAGGAGCCATATGTGGAGCCTCAGGAGGAGGCAAAGGACTTAGACCGCTGGCCCTATCTAGACTACTGCTGAGTGGAGAGACTATGAGGTTTCTTTTGTATTTTGATAGGTGGGCATGTCCACCTTTACTTTTGTCATGTATGTACAAACTTGGAATATAGATGATATGTATAGAAAAGAAATTTTTGGGTTACGCTTCTACATATGATTAAGCTTCCGCATTACTTTATGTTTTCAATATATATTGTCTTGTGTATTTCACAGGATGGTTTGGTATCGGATATTTGCACATCACAAGCCAAAGTATCCCTAACTCCCAAGAGGTATTTTGGGTTGCGACATTAAGGCTATTAAAAATCATTTAATTCTTTTTTTAAACACACCTAATTGAGTCATCTCATGACTTAGGGTATTCTAAATGCCTTGACATTTCAAAAAAAAGGGTCTTGACTATTTTAGTCAAGACTTAAGCCGATTTATGACCCAGAATCAGATTAATTTATTCTCTTAGGAATGTTGTTAACAAATTTTATTTATTTGCACAACTTACCTGATCAAATTCACATTTTTCTTTTGTGCAAAATGACTGTTTCTTCACAACATTTTATCGGAAAGCCGGTGCTTTACTGGCTTGAAATTGACGAGAATGATCAAACTGGGCAGACTTTAACCCGCCATATAGAGATAATGGGCCCAAGCGATGTTGGAGAAGTCAAATCCATCAGGATACGGGACCCAGCTGAATGGGTGGAAGAGAGCACTACCCCCGTTGCTCTTTTTGATCCCCAGGTCTGGTACCGTAGGTAGCCAAATTGAAGGCAAGATTTTATAAGTGAAGCCTATTAGAGAAGCTGACCTCCCTACAAAAGACCCGATGAGGGTGACGAAGGAAAGATTTTACATATTACTGAACAGAACTGACAAAGTCCTTTGGGATAATGCTATGTTAATGAAGGGTGCTTCCTCTGTAGATACCCAGGGCCTATGACCGGCTTGGGTACATGACGTTTACATTCGCTTTCGTACAGAGTTGAACATAGTTGGAATCCGGGGAGCTGTTGCGTTGGCCCGATATGAATATAAAAGAGATGCGCATTTCCTACACTGTCTTTTGAATCGTTGGTGCACAACAACCAACACATTTCATATGGCTTGGGGGGAAGTCGGTCTTCCGATGAATGTCATGTTCCACATCTCTGGACTTCCTCTTGACGGACCAATGTATGATGAGTTTACTCCGTTTAACGTCAATCTTTATTCGAATGAGGTTCCTAGCTATGTTAGGGAGCTGTTTACAGCTTACAACACAATCCTTGGCCACAAGTTAGGCGATGCGAAAGGTAAGAAAGCTGTCATAGCGGCTACTGAACCAATTGAGGAAGAAGAAGAAGAAGATGAAGATGAAGATACTGAAGAGACATCAAAATCAACTAAGGTAGAAGAAGGAAAGAATTCAGAGAAGAACAAACTTTGCCGTGTTTCCTTCACTTGGTGGTTGGAATATTTCTTCCATGAGAGAGCTTGTGTCTACTCACGGGTCTCAAAACCTACATCATCTGATGAAGAGATCCAGAGTTCCGAAATCTTGACAAGTTATGGCGTAAGCCATGAAGGTTATTTAGCTGCATTCATCTCCTATTGGCTTTGCAGCTTTGTATTACCTTCTTACCGAGGAGAAGTCATTCGTCCGGAGACCTTTGTGATGGCTGGAAGGTTGGCCATGGGAACCAAGCATTGCCTTTTGATTCCGATGATGGCGAGTTTATATCAAGAACTGGGAACCATTTCGAAGAGCCCGTACCCAGGAAAGAGCCTAGCATAAGGGTCGTTTCAATATTTATATTGCTGGATTAGTCAATACTTCACTTGTACATATCCAAGGAGAGCAGAGTTTGCCAATAATGTTCATCTTCCGAGCCTGATCTTTATTGCCGAACAAATGCCAACTCGGATCGACGTCAAGGAATGAGTCAGAGATATGTTTACAACTTCTCATTACGAACCACATCCATTTAGAGGGACTATCGAGCATAGAGGAGACATTGTCTTAGTGGATAACCCTTTAGAAGGTGATGTTCACTTCACATTGCTCGACTTCCTGACTATGATGAGCCTTCGCCTTACCAAGCTTCTATGGGACGTTGGAGAAAAGTGTTTCATCGAGCCATACTTCCCAAGTCGTTTTGCGAGGCAATTTGGCTATGACCAGGCTAAACCTCCAATTCCGGCAGAGACCTCTCGGGTTATGAGAGATCTTCGCCAGGTGAAGCGAGAATGGGAAATCCTCCATCATCGGAATACAAGGAGGCGTTTTTACATTCCTCCCCAATCACGATTAGGCCGACCTTCTTTTTGCTTTGCCACATGGTGGTCCGATTGCACTACTTCTTATATGAAGAATGGAGGAAGAGATATCCCCAGTGTCAATTCAAAGCAAATTTTGGCATTTGGAGCCGGTATTTCACAAATTAAGTCAGCTGCAAAGCACCCGAGGACTAAATCAGTAACCACTGGAGGTCATAAAAAAGGTGGCAGAGAAAAACAGGCCAAGTCAACTGCCCCAAAGAAGGGTGCAAAGCGTCAAAAGACTGACCGGAAGCAGACCCAAGAAAAAATTGATCGGATGAGAGAAGTGATTCAAGAGCACGATGTAGTACTCCCAATGTTGAGCCCTGAGCGTAGAGCGAGTCTCGAGAGTTCATCTCACGTCACTCAATCGGATGTTGAATTTTTGGATAGAGACAACTTTGACTCAGCTACTGAGGCCGAAGCTCGATCTGTTGATTTTGCTGATACTCTTAACGATTATAATCCCGTGACTGATGGGGCCCCAGTTGATGAATTTGAAAATATGGGTCTCACTAATGAAGTCATGGGAGCATTTCAAGAAAGCCTCATTTCGAATAGATTATAAAGGAAGAACAACAATTTGAGGCTAAACAGATTGAAGCTGCGAAACTTTCGCTTCAAATCAGTAGATCCAAGAAATCAATTCCCTCTATCCATGATGTCGGACAGTCGTCTGGATCAGGGGCTATTCATGAGCCCATTGGGCTTTAATGAAACTATCCCGGAGACTTTTCTAGTGAAGATTGGTTCTAATCCTGTAATGTCTGAAACAGAAACAGAGGTTGCGGCAAATATGGTAACCGTCAATCCTGTCAATGAAGTGCTTGAAGAACCCAAAACAGAAGAAGGGGTACAGATTGAATCTGAGAAAGAGGCCGAACCGGAGGATATTGTTCTTAAAACTCTGATGGATAGGCCAGTTGATCTTCAAGTAAGGCTAGACCAAGAAGGCGTTATTCCTCCAGCTAAGTCAGAAGCACAGGTTGAGCCCGAAGCAGAGTCACGGGATATTGTGCTTGAAATAGTGCAAGAGTTGGGGGATGTTACACCTGAAACTCCAGGAATCTTTATTGGGGATGATGAGGAAGTGAGAACTATTGATCTGTCAGAAGTGAAGGTGATTCTCAATGCCAATCCTTCTACTGGTAGGGGCTTACTGTTGGAAGCCCCTCCATCTCATGAATACACACCATCTACCCCTCCTCTGGTTAGCCAATTTAAGGCTAGAACCGATCTTTGGTCAGACTTTAGGGAAGAATTCCATCACCTACATGCGATAATCTCCGAGATTCCTGGTGAGTGTTTCTTTCACTTGTCATTCCCTTTATCTTTTCATTTTTTTAACACTCTTTTTTTTTGTCAGGGACGCTTGATAGGTTGAGGACCAACCCACCTTTTACTTTCAATCTTCTTGCCACTGGTCCAGATATATCGCCTTCTCTGATGATGGCAAACATTTTTGCAGAAAGCGCCATGCATATTCTCCACACTTTGAGGGCTGTTTTTGTTGGACATGCCCTCGAAAGCCAATAAGAGACTTTTCTATGTTGATTAAACAAGCATCATATTCACACAACCAACTATAAAGGGTATTTATATTAATTACTGTCTCATTTGATGATGACATAAAGTTCCATAGGTAACATTGTAGGAAAATCATGCAAAGGTTGCGAGGAGATATGATTTTCCAGTTCCTTGTAAACCTAATATTGTTTGAAGCCTCTAGAGTACTGGTTCGGCGCCGTACTTCATCATGACTTACACATGTGTAGTTCTATGAGATAGTGTGATGAATCTCATTCACAGCAAGTGATGACTCTTGACTAACATGTGAGTATACATAGCAGGTACATAATACTGAACGGGGTCACAAGTAGATACCCTATGGAATACACTATCAGATTGAATTAGGGCTATCCATTCGAAAAATTATCCTTAGACCTGAGAGGTTAACATCTTTTCAAATATTTGTCTATATGGCTTTGATGTGCCAATCGGCAATGTCAAATACACAGGACTAACTCCTGGTATGTTAGGTTATGTACACAATGTTTGGAGAAGTGTGTAAACACTCAATAAGGAATCCACAACTCCTTAATTGGAGATAATGATATCAAGGTGATACTTGTTGAACTGAACTGTTAAATTCAGTACTGGTGCTTTTCGGTAAAATGGTCTTTATCGAAGTTGATATTTCAATATGGAAAAGTATATATAAATATATATGTTAGTTCTTTTCTAATGTTTCTTCAAAAGTCTTTTAGAGGTTCAGTTCAATGAAAAAGTAATCATGAGAAAGGATTCTATTCATAAGTTAGGGACTAGACAGTGGAATTGTTCCAATCCCGGAAGCTTACAAGTGATATCGGAATTTGGAGGGATTTATTTGTAAATAAATTGTGAGATAGTACTTACAAGCAATTCTCTATTTTCTGGAGGTTAATCACATTGCATTAATGGACATTATTGTGATTGGTGGAAGTCCAGGGATATAGATGAAATTCTATAATCCTTAGGAAAGGTGTGTCCTAGTAACAATGCTTTAACCAAAAGGTTGAGTACTTGGTCCCGCAACCGGAAATAGGAGATCCCTTTAGATCCCACACACAAGGACCTTCTTAAAGTGTTTAATTTTATTATTAATTAAATTAATTAATTTCTCTAAGTAATCACTATATGGTATAGTGAAGCTCTAAACGGTAAAATCACATTTGATGTGATAAATCAAATGGGTAGGACCCATTGGGAATTTTTGATAAAGATCAAAAAGCGACCTAAGGGGCGTGTGGAGTGGGGACCACCTAGGGTGGGACGCCCACTTCAAGGAGTAATCTTATTTTTAATTAGTTTCTAATAACTAAACTCCTTATTGGATAAGGTTAGTTACGTACTTACTAATCAAAGATTCCCTAATTGTTAGAGATTCCATTAGTTAGTTACTAATTCAAGATTCCTTATTGGATAAGGATAAGATTAGTTACTAATGGATAAGGTTAGTTTCTTTTAAGATTAATCTTAATTGGATTAGGAGAATAATCAAGAAAGGAAACCATTAAGGAATCCTAATTGGATTAGGATAAGGTTAAGGAGTTGTAATTGGATTATAATTCAAGCAACCAAGAGGGAACTTATGTAAAGGAGTGGACGTCCAGCCCTTTAGATACATAATTCTCTAGAATTTTTTCTCCTCTCCCTCTCCTCAAGTTCACGCCCAACCCTCTTCCCATTTGAGGGTGTACAGTCACCCCTTCCCTTCTTCCTTTTGTTTGGTTTTTGATCTTGATGATCAAGAACAAGTTCTTTGAAGATCAAGATTGGATCTTGTTTGATCAAGAAAAGTTCTTTGATCAAAGAAAGGAAGAAAAGATTAAAGAGCATGAAATTTGGAAGGGCCATTTGCTTCCATTAGAGAAAGCTTTAAATGAAAAAGAAGGTTCGTGTGAATCGACAGGAGACTTGACACTTGTGAAGTTTTGCGAGTACTATTCTAACGTGGATTTAACTTAATAATTTCAAAGTCACAAAGGTAATTGTTATTCTAACCCTCATTGAATAAAATCAATTAGAATCTTAGTCAGATTTTGGGATTTGATCTATGCCCCCTAAGAACTGTTTTTCTAAAATTAAAAAGAGGCATATTTTCAGTTTTTTTTACCAGGAGCTACCAACAATCTGGACAGATGGAGACAGATTGTATCTCTGCCTTCAATGCTCTCGATAGTTTGGGACTACAAAATCCAACCATGCAAAGAGAGGCTGAGGCTTTGATAAATCTGGCTCGTCAAATTCAACGAATAGCCAATGCAATTGACATTGAGTTAACCAAGACACAAGCGATGGGCTATATTAGCCAAGTATCTAACATGATAAAAGAAGTTTCTAAAATTTTGGACAACTACCACGCTCGACTATTCGAAGCTAAGGAAGCTGAATATGCTATAGATGCTGAGGTGAACAGAATTCGAAGGGAATTTAGACATCGCTTTAGCCCACGTTTCTGAAGATAGAAGAATGCGTGAGATTGGTGAGGCGGCACTACAAATATCTTCCTCTTATTTATCGGTGGGGATTTGATAGTAACCAAAGGCTGACAAACTCTTGGAGAGATCATTATTATAGGGACTCAACTGGAGAATATGAGAGCTGAAGCCATGAACGCCTATGCTGAACAATTTGCCAAGATCGAGAATTTATCATTTCCCATTCCTTTGGTTCTTGTTCATTGGCAACACCATTCAGCTGAAGAAGCAACATGGGAATGTGAAGATGAAGTGCAGGAAAAATATCCCCACTTGTTTACTTAGTTTTTTTTTATGTTTCTTGTGTTGTCTTAATTTCGAGGACGGAATTTTTGTAAGGGGGGAAGAATGTAAGACCTCAGAATTAAGTTCTTAATCTTGTGAATAGTGCTGTGAATAGTATTTTTCAAGGTCTAAAGCCTTGATATAATTATGGTTTTATGTTTAAAGTGAAATAGGGGCTATTATTTTTAATATAAGTGTTTTAGGTATTATAAATGTGTTAAGATCTTGAGGGTTTTTTTGTTTTTTTTTGTTTATAGGAGTGAAATCATAATTGGGATAAGTTATAAATTTGGAAAAAAAACAAAGATGCCTAAACATACCCTCAACTTTAAGGAGCTCTAGTTTTGTCACCGCTAATCGGAATTGAATGATTCTTGAACTATTCGAAAGATATAGAAACTCTCTTTGATGTTCATGTTTAGCACTTTTTCATATTTTGAGTCAAAGTTAATCCAAATGTGGGTTTCCCAAAAAACTGGTCTGCTGTAAATAACAGTCAACTTAGGACCAATCAACTTTAGAGCCACTTTTGACAATGAATAAAGCAAAATTAGGAATTTTACATTAGAAAACAATTTGTTTCCCTTTGAATGACGAGTCCAATGCAAGTTGAATTGTCTAAATCCGATGAGTTAATCAAAAGTTATGAGTGAAACAGAAAAACGGAAAAAACAGAGTCCCATCCAGTCAACTAGATGAGCATCTAGTTGACTGGATGAGCCTAAAAACGCCTAAACCAACCCAAAAACCTGTAAACAGTAACAACCAAAGGGTATTTTATAGGAAAATATTTTCTAACAATAAGACTTCAACCAAAAGGTCAAGCACTTGGTCCCACAACCGGAATAGGAGATCCCTTTAGATCCCACACACTAGGACCTTCTTAAAACTTTTAATTTAATTATGAATTAAATTAATTAATTTCTCTATGTAAATCACTATATGGTATAGTGAAGCTCTAATAGGTGAAATCACATGAAATGTGATTAACCAAATGGGTAAGACCCATATGAGATTTTGATAAAGACCAAAACTTGACCAACAAGAGTTTGAAACTCTAAAAGGGGCATGAGAATGTGGGGTCCACCTAAGGTGGGGCGCCCACTTCATGCTAATCTTATCCTATTAATTGGTTACTAATTAATTCATCCCATATTAAGTAGGGATTAGATTACTTAGTTGCTAATTAATGATTTCCTAGTAAGTAGGGAATGGATTAGTTTGTTATTAATGATTTCCTATTAAGTAGGGATTGAATTAGTAGGTTACTATTTATTCTTCCTATTAAATAGGAAATGGATAATATTAGTTTCCAATTATGATAAATTCTAATTGGATTAGGATTACCATTAAGGAATCATTCAAGAGGGAATTCTAATTGGATTTTTTTTTTGAAAAAAAAAATCACTCAGAAGGAGTGGGGGGTTTGGCGGATCCCTACCAGTTTATTAATAATAAAATCAAAATGGGGAAAATAGGGGGGAGACATAAAACCTTACTCTTACAAGGACTCAAAAGGGGGGGACATAAACCTTACCCCTATACAAAAACAATTCAATTAGTACAAACTCTATTAACCATTCTGACATTACCACATTCTGCTTTGTCAAGAGATATAAGCGCTTTAAGTCTAGAAGGATTATCGAGATTAGGGAAGAATTCACCTGAAGTATGAGTATTACAACCTTTATTAGCAAGGAAATCAGGTACCATGTTAGCTTCTCTGTAAATGTGATTAAAAGAAGGCCAAATATTTCGCACTTGATGAATCTTCTTATTCCAATACCACACATTCCAAGAATGGCTTAAATAACCCTTCCAAGCTTCAACAAGATTTTTTGCATCAGATTCAACCTCAACTTCACTAAGGCCAAGTTTTTGGCAAAGATTTAGCCCATCCAAAAGAGCGCTCTAGTTTTTGCAGTATAGTTAGAACAATTCCCATAAAAAGCATAGAAACAGGCAATCATTGTTCCAGAGCAACACAAATAATCCCTCCTCCCCTTGCAAATCCTGGATTACCTTTGGAAGCTCCATCCACATTAAAATTAACTATACCCTGAAGAGGTCTAATCCATTTGATAACAGAAATGATGGGTCTTTGTTGAACAATAATATTAGGGCAATTTATAATAGAGAGATCCAAAAGATTTTTATACGGTAAAGAACCCAGCTCCACCATCCATTTATGAATTTTAGTAATAATCACATCTACAGACTTATTCACATCCTTGTATCTACGGGAGCATCTTTATTTCCAAATCTCTCAAATAATAATAAGGGGAAGAACGATGAGAACCGCATTATGTTGTCTATCCGATGCTTTAAACCATCGCATAAGAAAACACTGAATATTGTCCCCAAAGAACGATCGAACATGACAAAGATTGCCACAAAATCTTCATATCTCACCTGCAATATCACTATACAATAAAAGATGAGATGATGTTTCAATATGACCTTGGGAACAACAACTAGCTAGAGGAATTCCAACGGATTAAACCAGAGAATCAATAGGAATCTCACTATACATAACTTTCCTACCAAATATCTGAATTTTCTTGGGACCAATATTAAACCAAACATACATGGGCCAGTCTATCTGATTGGAAAAAAATCTAATAAAATCCCAGGTTGATTTCACAGAGAAATTACCTTTAGGGCCTAACTTCCAAATGAAAGAATCTTTAAAATCAGAAGTAAAGAACCCTGCATTTATAATGTTAGTCCTAATAAACTTAGATAAATGATCTCTAATGAGGCTAAAGTCCCATCTACCATTATTATCAAGCATATCATATGTATATGGATAATTATGAGGAATAGAAGTAGAGAGCTCAATAAGGGGATTCTCTCCAAACCAACAATCCAACCAAAAATTGATTTTAGTTCCATTACCAATTAAACCAGTCGAATTATAGACTACATCTTTACAATATTTAGTAATTTGAAACCAAGTTTTAGAAGAATTAGGGCTAGATGTAGCATACCAAATATGATTAATTTGAAATTTAGATTTAAAAAATTTAGACCACAAATTGTCAAAAGTATAAAGCTTCCACACTTTCTTAAGTCTAAAAGCAGAAGCAAATTCGTGGTGCTGGCCATGTATACTGATAAGGACCAGTCCGGGCCCGCCTCTCTAAAGGTACCGAACCACTAGATTGGCCTCTCGCCAATTCTCTCTTCTTGGACACGGTCTCTGAATTGGTCTCAACCAACAAGGCTTTATCCACTACTTCGGCGTAAGTGGCGTGCCTGAAGACCGACACTTTCTCCATGATGACATCCTTGAGCCCTTGCTCAAACCTCCTCGCCTTCATTGCCTCGGTGGTAATCATGTGTGTCGCGAAGCGTGATAGCTCCGAGAACTTGGCCTCATAAGCGGCCACAGACATCGAACCTTGCTCAAGGTTGATGAATTCTCTCTCTTTCTTTTCCCGAGCTCCAACCGGGAAATACTTCTTATAGAACGTGTCCTTAAACTCCTCCCAAGTCCACGGTTGACCTTGCATGGTCAAGTCCCGTGTCCTCAATGCGGACAACCACCAATGGTGGGCTTCACCTTCTAGCATGAAAACTGCCCATGCTACTTTCTCTTCATCTGTAGGAGAGAGCACCGCAAATATCTTCTCCATCTGGAGGATCCATGCCTCCGCAGCAAGAGGGTCCACACTCCCATGGAAGGGTGGAGGCCTCAATCTCCTGAATGCCTCAACTCCAGCGGTACGATGTACTGGAGCTGCAGGCGGTGGAGTAGGTGCCGCCGACGATGGTATAGCTTGCCGAGCCGCCAGTATGGCGAGTGTCTCGGCAATAGAGCCTAAGACCTGGGAGAGGTCCGGCTGCTCATCCTCATCTCTGGAAGAAGATGAAGCTCTGGTGTGTGGTCCACGACCCCGTGTGCCCCGCCTCATGACTAAAGTCCTGAGAACAATAGCACCACATGAGTCTCACTTGAAACCACAGTTTATTTCAATGTCGTTTCACAATAATTCAATTTGTATTAGTTGTATAATACTAATATACATCACATCAAGTCATCAGAGTATTCATCACATTATACTTATACTTTAGCGTTCTAGCGTACTTGGTTAAAGCAACCATTTTAGACTAAGACTAAAGTTTAGTCTTAAACTTGGAACCAGACTCGTTCCCGACTCACTTCCTTCCTAACTTGTTTCCTAACATATGCTCTTGTCAAGCCGTGGTATAAGATTCTAAATGACCCTAAAGACCTAAAGCCTAAGCTCTGATACCACTTCTGTCGCGACCCAAAACCCACCCTAGGAGTTAGAGTGAACTTTGGACGACTAATCATGGCTTACATGACTTGCTTGACAAACCAACCTGCAAAAACCCACAGAGCATATACAATAGAGGATATAAACAGCGGAAACATACTCTAACATAGCACAGCGGAAGTCTAAACAAACCTCTATGTATATACGAATCCAAGTTTACACAAAAGGAATCCAAAAGAAAGTGCGGACAGACCCGCCAAAATACATGAAGGTATATCTCTCATCTCACCCACCGCTATTCACTCAGAATCTAACACCACCTACTGATAACCCTCTACGGGAGGTTCCTCCAAAGGCTCCTCGACGTACTCCTCTTCCACCCATGGACCAGGAGCACAAACATCAAATGGAGCAGCAGCTCCCTCAGAACCTGCCGACATGAGAAGTACGGCTGAGCATGGAATACTCAGCGGGTACTAAATACTAACCAATAGTCATAGCAAAACCATAGCAGTATAGGAAGCAGGAAGCATTTCACATGTATAAAGCAGGAGCCATCAATATCATAACAAGGAAATAAGGCAATTTATAATCATGCTTGCATTTCATGAAAAGCCGATAACACCCTTGAAAACACCGTGCACTTGACTTGACTGAAAATACCATTTCCGTGCTTGAAAACTTGTCATGTTTGTCTTATCTTATCGTATCATGCGTGTCATGTGTGTCATGCCATGTCATGCTTGCTTGGAAAAGTAAACTACTTGTGAGGGAAGGGAAACCCTTCTTCCTAAATGCCCATGCTTGTCATGTCATGTATCATGCTTGCTTTTTCGGAAAAGTAATCTACTTGTGAGGGAAGGGAGACCCTTCTTCCTAAAATGCTCATGCTTGTCATGCCGTGTCATGTCCTTTCACTTGTGAGATGTCCTTGTGAGATGTACTTGCGAGGGGAGGGAAACCCTTCTTATGATATGTATGTACTTGCGAGGGAAGGGAGACCCTTCTTATGATAATGCATGATTGACTTGTCCTTGCCAAGAGCGAGGTAAAACGTATCGTAGGATATGTCCCACCTCTAACCATGTTCTTGAAAACCTCGATAAATCATGTCATGCATGCCGTGCTCGTGGGAACCGTGTACATACTTGCATTTAAATTTAAATATGACATTTGGGTAATTTCACAACACATATAACATCAATGATTGGGCAATGTAATATTCATATCATTTAGGGAAAGCAAGAAAACACACTGTCATAGGCCCTAGCAATATTCATAATTTATTAGGCATGCATTTCCTAATTTACAACTCATTTTATTCACCTTGGCATTTCATCAAACATGGTGTGTTCATTATTCATTATTCATTATTCATTTAAACCTAAATCATGCTTTTCTAGGTGGGTTATGCTCACATCACACTTGTATGTTCATTTTTAGTACAATGCCCTTTCCCATTCGTTCATCACATCATCCACACGACCCTTGGCATCCAATCGCCCATTCCATCTCCATTCACCATTCACAACCATCCATCTCATAGCACATGTGTAAATGAAAGAAAATCAAAAGAAATAAAGGGAAAAGAGGAACTATAACTAGGAGGGTAGTGCTGTGAACAGTGCTCCTCACGAGTGCTTGAGCCGTGATCTTGGAGAAAGCCGGACTTGAAGTCATCTAGGGTCTCAAAACCCTTTGATTTCTCTTCCAAAGACAAGCCCTAGGTTGGAATCGCCTTCTCCCCTTTCTCCTATTCTCTCAAACTCTCTAAGTGCCGAATGATGCCCTAAAGGCTCAGGCTCGGGCAAGACTCTTAAGGTAAGAGTAAACTGACCAAAAGACCATAATACCCTTATTAAAATTTCTGCAAAACGTGAAGACCGAACACGTTGTGCTGTGAACAGTGCCGAACACGTTGTGCTGTGAACAGTGCCGAACACGTTGTGCTGTGAATAGTGCTGAACACATTGTCCGTTGTGAATAGTGTTGAACTCGTTGTCCGTTGTGTCGTGCATAGTGCTGAGCTCGTTGTCCGTTGTCTTATGTACAACGTACCCGTTGTGAGCTGTACAACGTACACGTTGTCTGCTGTACAACGTACCCATTGTCTGTTGCACAACGGATGCACAACGTATACGTTATCAGAGTACGTTGTCTATGCGTTGTCTGTTGCACAATGGATGCACAACGTATACGTTATCAGAGCACGTTGTCTATGCGTTGTCTGTGCCTCGTTGTCTGTTGCACAACGGATGCACAACGTATATGTTATCAGAGCACGTTGTCTATGCATTGTCTGTGCCTCGTTGTCTGTTGCACAACAGATGCACAACGTATATGTTATCAGAGCACGACCTTAGTGCCTTCTGAGCTACGTCCTTTGTGCCTTCCGAGCTACGTTTGCCTGCAGGTCCAGACTGTTTTGGCCATATCTTTTGACTCGTTCGTCCGATTTTGACGATTCAACTTGCGTTGGGTTCGTACTTCGAAAAGGAACATTTCTGACATTTCGGAATTTCAAATTTCTTCCTTATTTATTAATTATACCTCTTTAAAGGCAAAATGGCAACGAAAGTGTCATGCATAAAATGTGAAAAGGTCCGGGGCTCTACATATTTATTAGTTGTTCTAAGGAAACAAGACTCGAAATCATACCTGTGTAAGGGAGGTGAATAATTTCTGAAGTAAGCTTGGATAAATCATTACCAATCTTTTCAACAGGTATTGAAATAGGAAGTGATGCATCATTAGATCTTGAATACGGACTGGTGCACCATCCTTTGTATCTTCTACAGCAACCAAGCCAGGAGATAAGTCTTGATTGATGATAATTACATGCCCTTGAATCTGCTTTGAACCTTGTAGCTGTTTTGAGACATTACTAAATTTCGAATTGAATCCAAACTTGAAAGACTCATCCAAAGAGTGGTTAGTAGAATTAGAATGATTCATTAAACCTTCAATACTTGAGGAAGACGGGCAAATACTATCTTCAATCAAAACCAAACCTGACTTACTAACCACTGAATTTTTTTTTTTGAAATTATATTTTCTTTAGAATAAGTATTCAATGGAAATAAAGTTACCTCATTAGACTCCATTAACCGAGATTTACCTGTAGACGCAGAACGCATTGCTGCATCTCCAACATAGCATGAAGTAAGAACAAGATCTTGTGAACCAGCACACTCGAACTGTATAGGAATCTTCAAATTCTCTGGTATGAAAATAAAAGATGTAGAAGAGGAAGGCACTGTCGCACCCTCAGCATATAAAGGAATGTGTTCAAGTTCTTGAGCAGCTACAGCCACATTTTGTAAAGATCTATAAAGAATTTCAGATCTAAAATTAAGATCTGGACTATTTTCCTTCTGAATATCATTAAAAGATATCTGAACTGTCCCTTCCGCCTTAGTAGATCCTTCATTATTTGACTTTGGAGCAGTCTGCTTCACGATCCAATGCTTGGTTTGGGTCTTTGATACTCCCACATCATTTTCCCTAATCTTGAGACCCTCTTCCATCTCTTTAGCAATAGATCTATGATTAATTCTTCCTTTGGAACACACTGTATAGAAACTCTCTTCATGCCCAAGTTTCTTACAATGAAGGCAATACAAAAATTTCTTTTCATATTCCACCGATTACCAATGTCGCGACAGAAAACCCACCCTAAGAGTTAGACTGAATCTTGGACGACTTATCATGACCTACATGACATGCTTGACAAACCATCCTGCAAAAACTTCGGAGCATATACAATAAAGGACAAAATAGTGGAAGCATAAATTAACATGGCACAGCGGAAGTCTAACCAAAACCTCTATGTATATACATGATCCAAGTTGTACAAAAGAGAAATCAAAATAAAGAAGGTGCGGACATGCCGCCAAAATACATGGGTATAAATCTCTCATGCTCATCCACACTCACTTAGAATCTATCACTTAATAATAGCCCTCTACATGAGGCTCCTCAGCAGGGACCTCCTCGATGTACTCCTCCTCCACCAATGGGCCAGGAGCACAAATGTCAAAAGGAGCCACTGCTCCGCTAGTACATGCCAACATCCAAAGTACGGCTGAGCATGGAATACTCAGTGGGTACCAAATACTAACCAACAGTCATCGCCATATAATAATGGAAATAAAGCAGGAAACAGTTCACATCATAACAAGAAGGTAAACAGTTTATATTTCATGCTTGCATCACATCAAAGCCGGGAAGACTCTTGAAATCATCGTGTACTTGACTTGACTTAAAAATACTCTTTTCGTGTTTGAAAACTTATCTGGTCATGTTCTGTCTTGCTGGTCTTGTCGGGTCATGCTTGTCTTATCATGCATGTCATGTCGTGTCATGCATGTCATGCCATGAAATTAAAATGCTCATGCTTGCTTGCTTGCTTAGAATTTTAACATGCTCATGCACTTGGGATGATAGTGGCCATGAACAACTTGAAGAGAGGGTGGTGTAAACCCCCTCTTTTGAAAAATATGGAACAAAGCAACTTGAAAGGAGGGAAGTGTAAACCACATTCTTTTGCGAAATATAATAAAATAAACATACATGCTTGTAGGTGCACTAACATCTTGCTTGACATGTTTTTGTTCATGTCATGATCTTGTTCTTATTCTTGTCATTTTCATGTTCTTGTTGTTGTCAAAAGCGAGGCAAAACATATCTTAAGATATGCCCTACCTCTTATTTACCAACCCTTACGTTTAGCCTTATCAAGTTGTTCGGGAATCGGGAATAAAACCATTGTCTTGAAAAACTCGGTAAAACCATGTCATGCATGTCGTGCTCGTGAGGTCATGTATATGCTATAGCTTGAAATTAAACATGACATATATAGTTCTACAATAGATGGAATAACATTCATTTCAACACATAAGAATATTCATGCCGTTATATAAAACAAATAATCACACTATCATAAACCCTAGAAGTTTCACATGCCTTAATTTCATTCAAGCTTTTCTAGAAACAATTATCATTCTCTTCACCTTGACATTTCATCAAACATATGATGTGTACAATATGGTTAAAGCCTACATCTTGCTTTTCTAGATGGATCAACGCTCATAGCATACATGTGCATTCATTATTGGTGAAATAACCTTCCCATTTCATTCATCACAACATCCATATGGCATCCATCGCCCATCACATTCTCCATACATTCATCGCATCACATTCTCTTGCTTAGAAATTAGGGAAAAACAAAAAAATGAAGAAAAATGAGAAGAAGATGAACTAGAAGGGTAGCATAGGGTACCGACCTTGAAAAAGGAAGAAAACCCTTGAGTAGTGCTGTGGAAAACACTGCCGAGCTTGGAGAACGTGCTCCTCACATGCTTTGCCTTGGATTTGACGAATCTAAGCCTTTAGGGTGATCTTGGGTTCCCAAACCCTTGATTTTCTCCAAGATGATGCCCTAGGTTAAAAACCCATTTTCTCCTCTCTCACTCTCTCTCAAAATATTGCTAAGGGTATTTATGAACACCCTTGGCTCGAGCAAGCCCTTATAGGCAAGGGTGGAATGTCCAAAGACAAAAAGCCCTTAATGACATTTTTGCAAAACGCGAAAGACCGAGCGATCGATGGTCAGGATCGAGTGATCGGTCGCCTACCGAGTGACCGGTGTTTTTGACCGATCGATCGGTTGAAAAACCCTCTCTAAAAAAATTTCCCATACTAATTTTTGGACTAGTCGATAGATACTGATCGATCGATTTAGGACCGATTGATCGCTACTTGGACCGAGCGATCGGTGCTCTGCAAATTTTGACACTGAGTCCATCTTTCACTCAATTCCACTTCTTGGACTTATCCCACGTCTACTCTAACCCTCTAGGAACATGCCTAGGACTTTTCTAAGTCTATGGCATATTATTAAATATTTTATTTAATTATTTCATAGCATTCTTGCAAAATTCTCAAAGGTTCCAAATTCTCATTTCATGAAAAATGGAGATTACAAAGCTTCATGCCTTGACACGCATTCCAAGACATATACAAAATTTTTTGGGTTCTACATGATCTCAAACGGGCCGACATATCGAGGATTAAGCTTGCCTCACCTGCCAAATCTCATAACTCCTTTGCTAGGAGATACCCTCACAAAGACTTGATCTCCAACCTGGAATTCCAAGTCCCTACGGCGTATGTCAGCATAGCTTTTCTGACGATCTTGGGCAGCTTTCAACCGATCTCGGATGATCTTGACTATACCCGCAGCTTGCTAGATTAACTCTGGACCAAGTATTTTTCTCTCTTCAACCTCATCCTAGTAGAGAGGAGACCTGCAGCTTCGCCCATACAAGGCCTCAAATGGTGCCATTTGGATGCTTGCTTGGTAGCTATTGTTATAGGCGAATTCAACCAAAGGCAAGTGTTCTTCCCAACTGCCCTTGAAATCCAACATACATGCCCGAAGCATGTCTTCGATAATTTGGTTCACCCTCTCGGTTTGTCCATCCGTCTGTGGATGAAAAGTAGTGCTGAACTCAAGTCGAGAACCCATAGCTTCTTGAAAATTTTTCTAGAACCTTGACGTGAATCTTGGATCCCGATCTGACACAATACTGACTGGCACCCCGTGTAACCTAACCACTTCCTTGATATAAAGTGCAGCCAACTGGCTGGAATTGAACGTAGGTCGGTAGGGTAGGAAATGAGCGGACTTTGTCAAACGATCCACTACTACCCATATTGCATCTGAGCCCCTTGCTGTCTTTGGCAAGCCAACTATGAAATCCATGGATATGTTCTCCCATTTCCACTCGGGAATAGGAAGAGACTGCAATAGACCGGTGGTTTGCATGTGTTCTGCTTTCACCTGTTAGCACACCAAGCATCGTGCCACATACTCCGCAACATCCATTTTCATATTCTGCCACCAAAAGTGACTTTTGAGGTTCCGGTACATCTTAGTACTCCCTGGATGTACTGTGTACTTCGAACGATGTGCTTCATCCATGCTCTCTCGTCGAAGATCTGCATTGGCCGGGACACATAGCCTCCCCTTGAACGTAATAGCACCTCGACTAGTGAAAGAAAAGTCTTCACTACCCTTGGCAACTTCCTTGTCCTGATAAACCAACAATTCAGCATCCGTGGCTTGGTATTCTTGGATCAAATCTATAATGTACGGCCGAACCGTGACATTTGCCAAAACAGGACCGCGAACTGTATCATTCACACTAATGTCCAGATTTGCCAAATCCTACAATAATCTCCATTCTTGCACCAACATGTGTGCTAATAACCCCGGTGGTCTTCTACTCAAGGCGTCTACTACAATGTTTGCCTTGCCCGGGTGGTATTGGATGGTATAATCATAGTCTTTCAAAAATTTCATCCAACGCCGTTGCCTTAGATTTAGCTCTTTTTGGGAAAAGAGATACTTGAGGCTCTTGTGATCCGTATACACATAGAATTCTACCCGGTACATGTAATGTCACCAAATCTTAAGTGCAAACACGACCGCCGCAAGTTCCAAGTCGTGCGTGGGATAATTCTTTTCATGCTCCTTCAATTGCCTGGATGCATAGGCAATGACTTTCTTGTGCTGCATGAGCACACACCCAAGTCCAACATGCGAGGCATCATTGTACACCTCATAACCAAGATGTCCGGATGGGACAGTAAGGACGGGGGCTGTGGTTAGCCTCTTCTTCAACTCTGTGAAACTGATCTCACACTTGTCACTCTATACAAACTTCACATTCTTCCTTGTTAAATATGTAAGCGGCGCTGCAAGGCTAGAGAAACCCTCTAGAAATCTCCTGTAGTAGCCTGCCAACCCAAGGAAGCTACGTATCTCTGTGACACTCTTTGGCCTCGCCCAACTCATGACTGCCTCTACCTTCTTTAGATTGACCGAAATACCTTCTGCAAACACAATGTGGCCTAGGAATGCCACCTCTTCCAACCAAAACACACACTTGCTAATTTTGGCATACAACTTGTGCTCTCTCAGCATTTCCAAAGCTAGGCGAAGGTCTCGTACATGCTCTTCCCGTGTCTGGGAATATATCAGTATATCATCGATAAACACGATCACGTATCGATCAAGTTATGGCCGGAACACCCGATTCATCAAATCCATAAAGGCTGTCGGGGCGTTCGTGAGACCAAAAGGCATCACCAAGAACTCATAGTGTTCGTATCGAGTCCTGAAAGCAGTTTTGGGCACATCTTCGGCCTTGATCTTCAATTGGTGATTACCCGAGCGAAGATCGATCTTTGAGAAAAATCTCGCTCCTTTCAACTGATCGAACAAGTCATCAATTCTAGGTAATAGATACCTATTCTTTATAGTGACTTTGTTCAATTGCCGGTAATCAACACACATTCGCATCGAGCCATCTTTCTTCTTAACAAATAAAATTGGGGCACCCCACAGTGAGGCACTTGGTCGAATGAAACCAAGGCCTTGTAATTCCTCCAACTGAGTCTTCAACTCCTTGAGTTCAATAGGGGCCATTCTATACGGAGCCCTGAATATAGGAGCTGTGCCTAGTGCAAGCTCGATCACAAACTCAATCTCCCTGTCTAGAGGCAACCCTGGCAACTCCTCTGGAAATACATCCAGGAATTCACTCACGACCGGGATAGTCAAAGAGTCCTTTGCCTCGGGGTTCGCTAAGCTTAGTGCCGCAAAGCGAGCAATATCTATACTTCTCAACCCCCGAAAATGGAATAGCTTCCCTTCCACCGGCCTAAAGAGGACCATTTTCTCGAAGCAGGCTACATGCCTATGATGAGCTGCTACCAATCCATCCCCAAGATAACGTCAAAGTCCTGGAATCCGAGGACGATGAGGTCGACTACCAATTCATGGCTTCCCACTTGGACCACATTGCCTCTGAAAACGCTATCTGTCACCACTGTTTTACCGAGAGGAGTCGAAATGAACAACTCCGATTCCAATTGACTAGGCTTTGTAGAGAAGCCTTGAGAAAAGCTCGGTGAGACAAATGAATGGGTAGACCCGGTATCGATCAACACACGAGCCAAACACTCATTGACTAGTAAGGTTCCTGAAATTTTAACTAAGTCAATCCATGCATCAATCATCATACGCCACATACGTACACAAGGAATAATGCATAACATGAATCGCGGGTAAAAGAATAACTCTAAGCGCGTACCTTGCACCACATCATCAGATGCAAGTGCATCACCCTCTGTCAAGGCAAAAAATCACCCCTGGTTCACCTGGCGAGATGTAGGTGTAGACTGGGTAGGTTGGGAGGATGCCTGGAAAGATCCTGCTGGACAAGCTGACGGCCTAATACCTTGAGACAGGCCTGGTAAATGCCGGCTAGGGAAATCCCTGATCATATGGCCCTGTCGACCGCAATGGAAACATCCACCCGATGCCCTTCGACAATCTCCTGCCGGGTGCCTCTTGCCACACGAAGTTCAAGCCTCATACGTGTAAGTCGGAGGGGCCGGAGGTGGAGCATATCTTGCCACTTGAGGCGCAACTGGCCATGGAGCTGGAAGAGCCTGAGGTCGTGGTGCCTGAGGCATGTACGGTCATGGAACTGGAGGCACATAAGATGGCCTCATCGGTGGTGCTGGCCATGTATACTGATAAGGACCAGTCCGGGCCCGCCTCTCTAGAGGTGCTGAACTACTAGATTGGCCTCTCTCCAATTCCCTTTTCTTGGACACCTCAGAATTGGTCTCGACCAACAAGGTTTTATCCACCACTTCAGCAAAAGTGGCGTGCCTGAAGACCGATACTTTCTCCATAATAACATCCTTGAGCCCTTGCTCAAACCTTCTCGCCTTCATCACCTCAGTAGCGATCATATGAGTCGCGAAGCGTGATAGCTCCGAGAACTTGGCCTCATATTGTGCCACCGACATCGAATCTTGTTCTAGGTTGATGAATTCTCTCTTTTTCTTTTCCCGAGCTCCAACTGGGAAATACTTCTTGTATAAGGTGTCCTTGAACTCCTCCCAAGTCCAGGGTTGACCTTGCATAGTCAACTCTCGAGTCCTCAAGGCGGACAACCACCAATGGTGTGCCTCACCCTCAAGCATGAAAACTGCACATGCCACTCTATCCTCCTCTGAAGGCGAGAGGACTGCAAAGATCTTCTCCAACTGGAGGATCCAAGCCTCCGCAGTAAGAGGGTCTACACTCCCATGGAATGATGGAGGCCTCAATCTCCTGAATGCCTCAACCCCAGCTATATGATATACTGGAGCCGCAGGCGGTGGAGTAGGTGATGCAGACGATGGAGTAGCCTGCCTAGCCCCCAGGAAGGCTAAAGTCTCTGCAATAGAGCCGAGAACCTGAGAGAGGTCCGGCTGCTCACCCTCATCTCGAGAAGAAGATGAAGCTCTAGTGTGTGGTCCGCGACCCCGTGTGCCCCACCTCATGACTAATGTTCTGAGATCAATAGCACCACATGAGTCTAACTTGAAACCACAATTTATCACAATTCCATTTCACAATAATTCAACTTGTATTATTGGTATAGTATTAGTATACATTGTATCATACCCATCGGTGTATGCATAGTAGACTTAGTGTTCTAGCGTTTCTAGACATGCAATTGGTTAGAACAACCATTTGGACTAAGACTAAAATTTTAGTCTCACGCTTGGAATCATGACTCTCTTCCGACTTACTTCCTTCCTAACTCGCTTCCTAACATATGTTCTTGTCAAGCTGTGGTACTAGATTCTAAGTGACCCTAGAGACCTAAAGCCTAAGCTTTGATACCACTTCTGTCGCGACCCAAAACCCACCCTAGGAGTTAGAGTGAATCTTGGATGACTTGTCATGACCTACATGACATGCTTGGCAAACCATCCTGCAAAACACACTGAGCATATACAATAGAGGACAAAAAATAGCAGAAACATAATCTAACATAGCACAGCGGAAGACAAATCAAACCTCTATGTATATACATGATCCAAGTTTGTATTAAAAGAAAATACACAAAAGAAAGTGTGGACATGCCTGCCAAAATACATGGATATACTCTCATCTCACCCACAGCTATTCACCCAGAATCTACCACAACCTAATGATAGACCTCGCCCTGAGGATCCTCCACAGGCTCTTCAACGTACTCCTCCTCCACCCATGGGCCAGGAGCACAGACATCAAATGGAGAAGCAGCTCCCTCAGAACCTGCCGACATAAACGTACGGCTGAGCATGGAATACTCAGCGTGTACCAAATACTAACCAACAGTCATAGCAAACAATAACTATATGGAAAGCAGGAAGCAGTTCACAGATATAAAGTAGAAATAATTCATATCATCACACGATGGTAAAGCAGTTGATAATCATGCTTGCATTTCGTAAAAGCTGAGAAAATCCTTGAAAAACATCGTGCACTTGACTTGACTTAAAACATCATTTTCATGCTTAAGAACTTGTCTTGTCATGTGTCTTGTTTTTTCATGTCGTGTCATGCTTGTATCATGCGTGTCATGCGTGTACCATGCTTGTCATGCATGCTTGCTTGGGAGTTCAACACGCTCGTTACTTGTGAGATGCGCTTGTGAGATACCTTGAGAGGGAAGGGAGGCCCTTCTTTCATGATATGCCTTGAGAGGGAAGGGAGACCCTTCTTTAATGCAAATGCACTTGTGAGTGAGGGGAGACCCCTCATAGAAGGGAGGGAAGTGTAAACTCCCTCTTAAGAGAGCAAAGAAAAACCCTTAAAGTAGCTCATGGAAGGCATTGCCTAGCTTGAAGGAGAACTCCACGTGGTGCTTGAGCTTGGATTAGGAAGACCTTGAGATTTGGGAAAGAAATGTGGAGTTAATCCTTCACTCTAATCCAAAATCCTCATGGAAACCTCCTTTTTCCTCTCCCTTCTCTTCCTCTCCTCTAGGTTAGCAAAAGCCCCAAATGCAAACCCTCAAATAGATCAAGGGTTAAAACCCCCAATTTCGAAATCTGCTACCGCATGTGATCGATCGCACAGGTCTTTGCGATCGATCGCACTTGGATGCGATCTATCGCACATAAACCCGAACATTTCTGGTCTGATTTCCCCCTGCATGTGATCGATCACACACTCTTGCGATCGATCGCAGATCCCTGTGATCTATCGCACCTGGGGATCCATCTATCGCATATGGCCCCGAGAGTTTGGGACCCATTTTGCCTGTATGCTATCGATCGCACCGGACTTGCGATCGATCGCACCCTTCAGATTTTGCTGTTTTCTCCTATTTTTCCCTACTTTAGTAATTCGGCCATAACTTTTGACTCGGTTGCCCGATTTTGATGATTCAACTTGCGTTGGATTCTTCTTTCGAAAATGAACATTCCTAAAGTTTCAAAATTTCCAATTTCTACTTTATTTATTGACTAAATTACCCCTGAAGATGACTGATCCGCAAATGGGTTTCAGTAATTCGGGTTTTCGATATATTCGACTTAGGAATACTACTTCTTAACACTTAGAGTTGTTCAAAATTTCTCATTTCATAGAAATGGAAGATTACAAAGGCTTCATGCCTTGGCATGGGTCCCAATACATGGCAAAAAGTTTCGGGGCTCTACATTGCTGTCCATGGCAAGCCAACAATAAAGTCCATGGAGATGTGCTCTCATTTCCACTCGGGAATTGGGAGAGACTGTAATAGACCCGCTGGTCTCATGTGCCCTGTCTTCACTTGCTGACATACCAAGCACCAGGATACATACTCTGTAACATCCCTCTTCATGTTCTACCACCAAAAGTACCTCTTGAGGTTCCGGTACATCTTCGTACCCCCAGGATGCACTATATACTTGGAATGGTGGACTTCGTCCATGATCTCCCGCCTCAACTCTACATCAGCAGGGACACACAGTCTTCCCCTGAATGTGATAGCACCTCGGCTATTCAGAGAAACTTCTTCACTGCCCTTGGTAACTTCCTTGTCCTGGAAAGCCAACAAGTCAACATCTGAGGCCTGCTATTCTCAGATCCGATTTAAGATGTACGATCGAACCGTGATATTTGCCAAGAGAGGACTACAGACAGAAGCATTCACACTGATGTCCAGGTTTGCCAAGTCTTTCAATGGCTTCCATTTCTGAACCATCATGTGAGCCAACAACCCTGGAGGTCTTCTACTCAAAGCGTCAGCCACTACATTCGCTTTGCCCGGGTGATATTGAATTAAGCAATCATAGTCTGTCAGAAGCTCCATCCAACTCCGCTGCCTCAGATTCAGCTCATTTTGGTTAAAGAGGTACTTGAGGCCCTTATGGTCCGTGAACCCATAGCACTCCTCCCCATAAATGTAATGGGACCAACTTGAGTGCAAACACGACCGGGGAAAGCTCCAAGTTGTGCGTGGGATAATCTTTTCATGCTCTTTCAATTGTCTTGATACATAGGCAATGACTTTCTTGTGCTGCATGAGAACACACCCAAGTCCGACGTGTGAGGCATCCCTGTACACCTCATAACCACCACGCCCGAATGGCACTGTGAGGACGGGGGCCGTAGAGAGCCGTTTCTTCAGCTCCGTGAAGCTGATTTCACACTTATCGCTCTACACAAACTTTGCATTCTTCCTGGTCAAATACGTAAGTGGTGCCGCTAGATTGGAGAAACCCTCAACGAATCTCCGGTAATAGCCTGCCAACCCAAGGAAGCTACGGATCTCTATGACACTCTTGGGTCTCGCCTAACTCATAATTGCCTCTATCTTCTTCAGATCTACTGAGATGCCTTCTACAGAAACAACGTGACCTAGGAATGCCACTTCCTCCAACCAAAACTCACACTTGCTTAGTTTAGCATATAGCTTGTATTCTCTGAGTATTTCCAAAGCAAGGCAAATGTCTCGCGTGTGATCTTCTGGTGTCTGGGAATAGACCAGGTTGTCATCAATGAATACAATCACGCATCGATCCAAGTATGGTCGGAACACCCGATTCATCAGATCCAAAAGGCTGCTGGTGCATTCGTGAGACCGAAAGGAGTCACTAAGAACTCGTAATGCCCATATCAAGTCCTGAATGCAGTTTTGGGGACATCTTCTGCCTTGATCTTCAATTGGTGGTAACCGGACCGAAGATCAATCTTAGAGAAAAATTTTGCTCCCTTTAACTGAACGAACAATTCATCAATCCTAGGCAATGGATACCTATTCTTTATTGTGACCTTGTTCAACTGCTTATAATCGATTCACATCCACATTAAGCCATCCTTCTTCTTGATAAATAGCACTGGAGCACCCCACAGTGAGACACTTGATCGAATGAAACCAAGGTCTTGCATCTCCTCTAATTGAGTCTTCAACTCCTTGAGTTCAATCGGGGCCATCTTGTACAGAGCCCGGGGGATGGGAGCTGTGCCTAGTGCAAACTCAATCATAAACTCAATCTCCCTGTCTGAGGGCAACCCTAGCAACTCCTCTGGAAATACATCCAGGAATTCACTCACGACTGGAATAGTCGAAGAGTCCTTAGCCTCAGGGTTCGCTAGAGTCAAAGCCGCAAAGCGGGCGATATCTTAACTTCTCAACCCCCGAAAATGAAATGGTTTTTCTTTCACCGGCTTAAAGAGCACTATCTTCTCAAAGCATGCCACCTGACCATGGTGAGCTACTAACCAATCCATCCTCAAGATGACGTCGAAGTCTTGGAATCCAAGGACGATGAGATTAGCTGTCAACTCGCGCCTTCCAACTTGAACTATACTGCCTCTGAAAATGCTCTATGCTACTACTATTTTTCCGAGAGGAGTAGAAATGAATAACTCTGGTTCCAGTTGACTAGGCTCTGTAGAAAAGCCTTGAGAAAAACTCGACGAGACAAATAAATGAGTAGACCCGGTGTCAATCAACACTCGTGCCAAACATTCATTGACTAATAAAGTTCCTAAAATTATAACTAACTAAGTCAATCCATGCATCAACATCATATATATAGATTTATAGATATATAACATGCCACATACATACACAAAGAATAAGGCATAATAAGACCCTCATGGATAATTGAATAACTCTAAACGCGTACCTTGCACTACATCATCTGATGCAAGTGCATCTCCCTCTGTCAAGACGAATACTCACCCCTGGTTCACCTGGCGAGGTGGAGGTACAGACCATGCAGACTGGGAGGACGCCTGATATGATCTTGCTAGGCGAACTGGGGGCCTAATCCCCTGAGACTGACCTGGCAAGTGCCTGCTCGGGCAATCCCTGATTATGTGGCCCTGACGACCATAGTGGAAGCTCCACTTGATGCCATCCGGCAATCTCTTGTCGGGTGCCTTCGGCCGTAAGACGTACAGACCTCATAAGTGTGGGCTGGAGGGGCCGGAAGTGGAGCATACCTCACTGCCTGAGGTACAACGGGCCGTGGGACCAAAAGAGCCTGAGGTCATGATACCTGAGGCACATACTATCGTGGAGCTAGAGGTGCATAAGATGGCCTCTGCGGTGGTGCTGGCCACGTATACTGAGGTGGTACTGGCCAAGTGTACTGACAAGGCCAATCCGGGCCCACCTCTCTGGAGGTGCTAAACTGCTGGATTGGCCTCTTGCTAAATCCCTCTTCTTAGACATGGCCTCAGAGTTGGTCTCGATCAATAAGGCCTTATCCACGACCTCAGGGTAGGTAGCGTGCCTGAAAGCTGAGACTCTCTCCATGATCACGTCTCTGAGCCCTTGCTTGAATCTTCTCACCTTCATCGCCTCTGTAGCGATCATGTGGGGTGTGAAGCGTGATAGCTCCGAGAACTTAACCTCATATTAGGCCACAAACATAGAACCCTGCTCGAGGTTGATGAACTCCTCTCCTTCTTTTCCCGAGCTCCCACCGAAAAGTACTTCTTGTAGAAGGTATCCATGAACTCGCCCCAAGTTCATGGTTGACCTTGCCTGGTAAATTCCTGAGTCCTCAAGGTGGACAACCACCAATGGTAGGCCTCACCTTCTAGCATAAAAACAGCCCATGCCACTCTTTCCTCCTCAGTGGGCGAGAGGACTGCAAAGATCTTCTCCAACTGGAGGATCCAAGCCTCTGCAGCAAGAGGGTCTACACTCCCATGGAATGTTGGAGGCCTCATTCTCAGAAATGCCTCAACCCTAGTTGTACGATGTACTGGTGCTGTAGGCGGTGGAGTAGGTGCTGCCGATGATGGAATAGCCTGCCTAGCCGCCAGTATGGCTAGTGTCTCAACAATAGAGCCTAAGACCTGAGAGAGGTCTGACTGCTCATCCTCATCCTGAGAAGAAGAAGAAACTCTAGTGTATGGTCTGCGACCCCGTGTGCCCTACCTCATGACTAAAGTCCTGAGAACAATATCACAACATGAGTCTAACTTGGAACCACAATTTATCGCATTGATTCAATTTTCACAGTAGAGCAATCAATAATAGTATAGTACTATCATATTCATCACGTCAAATCATCAGAGTGTTTATAACATTATATTTTAGTGTTCTAGCGTCCCTAAGACCCGTACTTGGTTGAAGCAACCATTTTAGACTAAGACTAAAGTTTAGTCTTACACTTGGAACATGACTCGCTTCCGACTTACTTCCTTCCTAACTTGCTTCCTGACATATGCTCTTGTAAAGTTGTGGTACCAGATTCTAAGTGATCCTACGAGACCTAAAGCCTAGGCTCTGATACCACTTCTGTCGCGACCCAAAACCCACCCTAAGAGTTAGAGTGAATCTTGGACGACTTATCATAACCTACGTGGCATGCTTGACAAACCATCCTGCAAAACATTCGGAGCATATACAATAGAGGACAAAATAGCAGAAGCATAAACTAACATGGCACAACGGAAGTCTAACCAAAACTTCTATGTATATACATGATCCAATTTTGTACAAAAGAGAAATCAAAATAAAGAAGGTGCGGACATACCCGCCAAAATACATGGGTACAAATCTCTCATGTTCACCTACACTCACTTAAAATCTACCACCTAATAATAGCCCTCTACATGAGGCTCCTCAGTAGGGACCTCCTCGATGTACTCCTCCTCCACCCATGAGCCAGGAGCACAAATGTCAAAAGGAGCCACTACTCCACTAGTAACTGCCGACATCCAAAGTACGGCTGAGTATGGAATACTCAGTGGGTACCAAATACTAACCAACAGTTTTTTTTTTTTATTTAAAGAAAGCCACTTAGGAGGAGTGGGGGTTTGGCAGACCCCTACCTATTTATTAGAAAGAAAATAAGATGGGGGAGACATAAAACCTTACCCCTACAAATAAAAGGAGGGGGGGACATAAAACCTTACCCCTAAAAAGAAACACACTATTATAGGGGGGAATTAAAAACCCCTAACCCTAAAAAAAAAAAGCAAAAACAAATCAAGATAATCTAATATTATCAATCCCCACTTTATCCAGAAAGATAATGGCCTTTAGGCAAGTAGGGCAATCCTGATTAGTCTGGAACAATCCCGAGCTCTGAACTTCACACCCATAATTAGCTAGGAAATCAACAACCTGGTTTGCTTCTCTGAAAATATGAGTTAAAGACGAGCTAATATGATTGATTTTTTTAATTTTTTGGTTCCAGTACCAAACAGTCCAAGGATGATGACATTTACCATTCCATGCTTCTACCAGAATTTTAGAGTCAGACTCTACCTCAATCTGATTATAACCCAGAGATCGACAAAAAGAGATGTCATCCAGAAGGGCTCTAGTTTCAGCAACATAGCTTGTACAATAGTCGTAAAATGAAAAGAAACAAGCTAGCATATCACCCTGATAATTACGAATAATACCTCCTCCACCAATTAATCCAGGATTTCCTAGAGAAGCTCCATCAACATTTAACTTTACTGTCCCTTGAAGAAGTTGAATCCATTTAATAATAGAGATGGACTGCCTGGCTTGGGGAAGGAGAGACTCATTGCTGAAAATAAAGAGATCCAATCTTTGTTTTGAAGGTAAGTTGCCCATCTCCAAAAGCCACCCTTTTTATTCTAGCAATTATAATGTCTGGAGACTTCCGAACATTTTTGAATCTTCTCGAACATCTCTCCTTCCAAATTTCCCAAATGATGAGCAGAGGGAGCATATTGAATAGAACATTATGATGCCTTTCATAAGCTTTGAACCACCGTCGCAGAAGACATTGGATGGAATCACTGGGCTGCAAAACAATGGAACAAAATTCAGCAAAATAATTCCAAACGCTAGCTGCAATATCACTGTGGAAAAGAAGATGAGATAATGTTTCAATATTTCCAGAGTTACAACAATAACGACTAACAAAAGGAATACCTGTAGATTGAATCATATTATCAATCAATATGGCACCATACATTACCTTCCAACCAAAAATCTGAAATTTTTTTGGAATATTAGAGTTCCAAATATTCACACTCCAATCCTTACGAGCATGAGAGTTGCAAATTACATCACATGCAGATTTAACAGTAAACTTACCATTAGAACTGGGATTCCAAATGAAAATATCATCAGAATCAAAAGTAAAGGAACCTGCAGTTTGTATATCTATCTTCAATTGATCAGGAATATAGTCATTAATAAGATAGAAATCCCAAGTACCATTAGAATCCAACATATCTGAAATGAATGGAAAAATTTGAGGCGGGTATAAAGCAAGGTCAATAAGAGGAATTTCACCAAACCAACGATCTAACCAAAAATTTATCTTAGTACCTTTTCCAATTAATGCAGTTGATTTATATATCACATCTTTACATAATTGACTAATTTTAATCCAGGTTTTTGAAGCACTAGGATTATAAGAAGCCTGCCATATATGATTAAATTGAAATTTATTCTTGAAAAAATTGGACCAAAGATTATTCGATTGATAGAGATTCCATATTTGTTTCATTCTAAGAGCATTAGAAAAATCATTCATTTTTGCGAATACCTAAACCCCCTTCCAACTGTGGAAGTGAGCAAATATTCCAATTTATCCAATGTCGTTTTCTAACCTCACTAGTATTGTTCCAAAAAAAATTGGCCATGATTCTATCAATCTGAGAATTAATACCTTTGGGCACATGAATGCCCGCAAGAAGATATGTGGACACAGAAGAAATGACATGTTTAATCAAAATGAGACACCCACCTGCCGAAAGAAGCTTGGATTTCCAGCCTTCCACCTTAGAGGATATTTTATCAATAAGAGAAATAAAGTAGCTCTTCTAAAGGCGACCTTTATAAAGAGGAACTCCAAAATATATAAAAGGGAAGTTTTTCCTTGAAATACCCACCCAATTAGCAATATTATTCACTCTCATGCAATTTAATTTATCAGAACAATAAAACGAACTTTTTGATCTATTAATCAGTTGGCCTGAAGATTTCTCATAAATAGTAATGAATTCAAAAATTTTCTTAATATTATGTTTCCTACCATTACAGAAAATGAGAGTATTGAAACAAGGTTTTTCGGTCGTTGAAACGAATCTCCCTACTTCAACAATTATTTTTTTATCTGATTCCTTTCAATTCCTGCAAAATATGAATTATGAAAAGATTAGCACAATGGTATTACGGATGTCGAATCCTCACTCAAGGTTGGTAGGGTTAGTGCAATAAAGAAAATTAAAAAATTAAAAAGATTAAAATGGTGGAGAGATGAGAAGGGTGGATTAATTTTTTTTAAAAACGTTTTTTTTTAAAGAGATTATCAAGAACTACTAATGAAATGAAATAAAAGCATCAAATTAAACAATGAAAGATGGCATGCATGAAATAACAAACATGAAAATTTATTTATTGAATTAAAAAGTCATCTACAAAATTTGAATTAAATGCAATAACATCAAATAATAAGAAAAAAATAAAAAGAAAACAAATGGTGAGAGCCCTAGGCGTAGGGCCGGCCGTGAAGAGATGAGCGAGACAATGGTGATGTCGTGAGCTTGCGGAGACCTTAGAACTCCTTAGGTGAGAGAGAGAGCCGTGAGATGAGAGAGAGAGAGAGAGGTGAAAGAGGAAGTGGGTTGAGATGAAAGTGGTGATATGTAGGTGAGAGAGAGGTAGTGGGGTGAGAAAAGAAGTGTACGGCCACTACTAGAGAAGAGGTCTTAGGTCTAAGAACTTAGGTTAGAGAGAGATAGAGGGGTGAGAAAAGAAGGGGACTGTAGAATGAAAGAAAGTTTTGATACCCTCCTTGTGGCCACCTATGTGAGTTATATAGGGAGAGATGGATGGTTTTGGAATTAATCAAGGGTTTAGAAAATGGAAAGTTTTTGAATTAGACAATGTTTCTAACTAAAGAAGAATGGCTAGAATAGAAGGTGGGAAAGTAGGAAAGTGAGGTGTGGCCACTAATCTCTTAGATATTAGGGTTTTAGGGTTAGTGAAATTGGTGGCTAGGATTTAGGTTTAGTGAAATGGGTGGCTAGGATTTAGGCTAGAAAAAGATGGGATTAGGGTTTTTTGAACTAACTAGGGCTTTGAAAAGTAAGGATGGACGGCTAAGATGATTAAGGTTGGATGAATAGGATGAGGAGAGAGATTAGGGTTTTTGAGAAATAAAAGAGAAAAGAAGAGAAAATGATGGCAAAGGGTTTTGAACCCTGGTCTCTAACACAATCTCCTATAAATTTCACCAACTAAGCAAGCTCTTCTCCTTTGTCTTGTATAGTGATCTTTATTACTCAAGTCCTCTTTCTTGGAAATCAACTCTTCAGCTCCTTATGCCTCATTTTGTAATTGTGATCTCTTGGCTTAGCCCACACTTGGCCTGCATCTACTTGGTATAGCCTGTTGGCTCTTTAGTCTTTGGTAATGGGCTTTGATGCTTAACTACGGCCTTCGGTCCTTGAAAATCATCCAGTTAGGGTTCCTGAGACAGTTAAAACACGTAATGAGGGTTCATCGAAATGACTCAGTATCTAGACTTTCATAAATGTGTTTAAACTATGCGAATACACCATTTTAACTAGAAAAGTGTGTTCTATGCAATTGATAAAACTCTTACGTAGAAAAGTTTGTAAAAATAAAAGTTTTACATAGGAGAGTTCAATAATTCTCAAAGGATAATCGTTAAAAACAAACACTTTTAAGCGAATATCACAACCCCCAACCAGCATATTGCCAGTCCTTGGCAATTAGTGGGAAAAAGTGGAGCTTGAAAGGGTTTGGCACATGCTACACACTGTTTCTCATTACTCAGAGAAAACTCCATTTGTCAAATTATTTCAAGGATGTAACAAAATATTTACAAGTTAGAACTCAGTCAGTAAGTTTCAACAAGAATACAGATGGACACTCAGCACAAGAAAAGTCAGATTCAGCGTGTGTGTGTGCTCAACATCATCATTATCCAGCAACAAAGATTTTCAGATCACCTTTAAGATTTTATGTCTTGACCTCAATTCTCACTTGTATACCACTCAGAAGTGAATCACTCGGAAATGGTTTTATTTATTTTCTCTCAAGTTATATGTGAGGAGATATGTGGATAGAAACAGGCAAATTTCTCACATATATTGTCTAGAAGGGAAGACATTATAAAATCAAAAGATTTCATGATAAGAATATCATGTCACTCGGGAACGTTAGATCAAACTTTATAGTTTCTCTTTCTCCATTCTCCACATTTTATGATTGTGCTAACCTAGAATCAAGTAGGACTTTAATAGGTTGTATTGAGGCTTGGGAATGGTTTAGGAAAAGAAGGGGACACAGGATTCAAAGTTCTGAGAGGATATTTTAATATTCTTTACAATTTTTCCAGAGGGCGTAACACCAATTCCTTTTTCTTTTATTTTTTGATCTTTTTGAGATTGCTCAATATTGTTTTTCAGCTTTCCATATTTTCTTTTCAGTTTGAACCCACTTGGTTTTTCTTTCCTTTCTCGATTTCTATCTTACATGTGTACCCATACCATTTACTCTCTTATCCTTCTCAGAAATAGGGTCGCGAGTCATATTTCTTATCTGGATTGGGTTTTTGGTTAATGGGTTGACAAGGAAAGGTTTTCATTAAAGGCTCAAAAGGGTTTTCTACAGATGTAAAAGTTAGGTAAGCTAAAAAGTATGACAGGTTACAAACATGGCCTATATCATTTTCTAGGGTTGCACTATCATGTCTAATGTCTTGAATGGATACAAAGAAAGTTCTTTTGTAATGACCCAATGTTTGATGTCGTTCCAAGTTTAATGATCAAATCAAGAATTAATGAGATCTCGCAAAGGAATATGTATGGGCTGAAAGAAATTGTGGGTCAACTTGTGACTCGGAATCTTTGTATAACCCTCTGAAATGATGAAATGCTCAAAACTCACTGGGTTAGGTCTCCAAAAATATTCTTCTAGGATCTCTAGAGAATCTGAACTTAGGATGACTCTGATGTTGATTTTGTGCAATTTGTGCCGAATCTGAATTTTCTAAGCATCTCAATCCAAAGTAGTACTGAACTAAGTGCTAACTTGTATTTTAAAAATTGACATTCCTTCAATAAGTAGACTAACAGTTAGTTTTGGTCTCATCATTGTAAAGTTACTTGAAAACATTTTTGAAAGTACTAGAAAAACTTTTTTTTAAAAAAAATAAAAAGAAAATAAGCCTATATATCCTACCCGCAAAACCTAAAGTTCTACCTCCTAGGCGGCCTACGGGACAGGCCGGAAGCTTTCACAGTCTCTAAAGCTCCAAAGAGTTAGCAAAAGAAAAAAAAAAAAAAAAAAGGGAAAACATGAGTTTTGAAAAATACCATCCCCAAACAAAAGATAGCACCGTCCTTGGTGCTCATGACCAAGACAAAAAGATATGACTGTGGACTGTAAGATGCAAAAGTTGAGGAAGGGTATTACCAGCTTGGCAAAAATGTACACTGGTAGGTATCTGCAAAAGTAATGAGATCCGTACAACCTGAAAAATAGTGCCAAAATAATCATGCAACTCGTGAATCTCGAAATTGCCTTTCCGACAGCGCTAAGTTTAACGTCTTTAGCCAGACACAAAGGGGGTACATAAAAGCACCCCCAAACAAGTTGGAAACACGGAGACTGAGTGAGTCATCAGTCTTCATAGACAGGATCGATTAGATCAATCTCATCAGCTTGGATGGATGAAACATCAAGTTCATTGAAATGTTTCAAACGCTGACCATTAACTTGGAAAGTGGAATTATCCTTTAGATCCTTGACAGTGATAGCCCCATAGGGCTTGACCTCAGTAACAATGAATGGACCGGACCATCTAGATTTTAATTTCCCAGGAAAGATATGGAGTCTAGAATTATACAAAAGTACTTTCTGTCCTGGGTTGAACTCTTTTCTAAGAATGCTCTTGTCGTGAATCCTTTTCATTTGTTCTTTGTATTGCTTCGACAAACTATAAGCATCATTTCGTAATTCATCCAACTCATTGAGTTGCAGTTTCCTCTCCTCGCCTGCAGAGTCTAAGTCAAAATTTAGCTTTTTAATGGCCCAGAGAGCACGATGCTCTAACTCTACAGGGAGGTGGCATGGTTTCCCAAAAACCAATCAATACGGAGACATATTGAGAGGGGTCTTGAAAGCAGTACGATAGGCCCAAAGAGAGTCAGTAAGGTGAGTGGACCAGTCTTTACGAGTAGTATTGACTGTTTTCTCTAAGATTTGCTTTATCTGATGGTTGGAGACTTCTACCTGACCACTAGTCTGAGGATGATAAGCAAGGGCGACCTTGTGGGTGACCCCATACTTTTTTAGAAGATGCTCAAAGACCCTATTGCAGAAATGTTTTCCCCCATCACTGATGATAGCTTTGGGGGCTCCGAATCGAGCGAAGATGTTCTCTTTAAGAAATCTAACCACAACTCTATGGTCATTGGTTTTTGTGGGAATTGCCTCTATCCATTTAGAGACATAATCGACCGCAAGGAGAATATACTGAAAATCATGTGAGATCGGAAATGGTCCCATGAAGTCGATGCCCCAACTATCAAAAATCTCATCAACCTGAATAGGTGTGAGGGGCATCATGTTTCTCTGAGAAATTCTGCCTAGATGTTGACAATTTGGGCAGGCCTTGGAGTAGACATGTGCATCTCGAAAGAGAGATGGCCAGCAGAATCCACACTGTAGAACTTTCTCTGCAGTCGTTTTAGTGCTGAAATGACCACCACAGAGCTGATCATAACAAGAGGAGAGAATATTCAATTGCTCAGACTCAGGGACACACAGACGAAGGAGCTGGTCTGGACAATACTTATAGAGATAAGGGTCATCCCATGAGTAGTTCTTCACCCTAGCCAAGAATTGATGTGTATCTTGTTTAGACCAGTGGGAAGGAATGGCTTCAGTCACGAGATAGTTGACAATGTCAACATACCACGGAGAATTCGAGACCGCGAACAGTTGTTCGTCAGGAAAGGTCTCAAGGATGGGTAGAGGTTCAGAGATGGACTCTATAGTCAGTCGAGATAAATGGTCAGCGACCACATTCTCAGTTCCTTTCTTGTCCCAAATTTCTAGATCAAATTCTTGTAATAAAAGAATCCAATGAATTAGCCTGGGTTTGGTATCCTTCTTGGAAAGAAGATAGTGCAGTGCTGCATGATCTGAGTAGACTATGACCTTTGTGTCAAGTAAATAAGATCTAAATTTATCCAAGGCAAATACTACAGCCAAGAGCTCTTTCTCAGTGGTGGAATAATTCAGTTGTGTTGAATTTAAAGTCTTGCTGGCATAGTATATGACATGTGGCAGCTTGTTGACTCTCTGCCCTAGAATTGCACCTAAGGCATATTCGAAACCATCACACATCACTTCGAACGGAAGGGTCCAATCGGGAGGACGAATGATAGGAGCAGAGGTGAGCTCAGATTTGAGACGCTCAAATGCAGTCATACACTTGGTGTTGATTTGAGAAAAATCCTTGATAAATCTCCGATAAAAACCAACATGTCCGAGGAAAGATCGAATGTCACGAACAGACTTAGGGATTGGTAGGGTAGAGATAACATCTATCTTTGCCTTATCAACCTCGATCCCTTGATCGGATATCACATGGCCCAAAACTATGCCTTTCTTCACCATGAAGTGGCATTTCTCCCAATTTAGGACAAGGCGTTTGTCCTGACACCGCTCTAAAACTAGACTGAGGTGATGGAGACACTCATCAAAAGATGATCCAAAAACAGAGAAGTCATCCATGAAGACTTCAAGAAATCTCTCTACCATGTCACTAAAAATGCTAGTCATGCACCTTTGAAAAGTCGCAGGTGCATTGCAGAGGCCAAAGGGCATGCGACGATAGGCAAATGTACCGAAAGGATAGGTGAAAGTGGTTTTCTCTTGGTCCTCAAGGGCGATGGGTATTTGATTGTACCCTGAGTATCCATCTAAGAAGCAGTAGAAGGAGTGACCAGCCAATCTTTCCAACATCTGATGCAACGGAAAATGGTCTTGCCTAGTGTTGGTGTTGAGTTTTCTGTAATCAATACAAACTCTCCAACCTTTCTTTAGTCGTTGGGTTACCATTTCCTACTTCTCATTTTCCACCACTGTGAATCCTGCTTTCTTGGGCACAACATGAATAGGACTGACCCATTTGCTGTCCGAGATGGGATAGATGATTCCTGCATCCAGCAGTTTATGGATTTCATCCCGGACAAATTCCTTTACAATAGGATTTAGCCTCCTTTGAGGCTCCCTAGAAGTCCTGGAATCATCTTCCAGATAGATATGGTGTTGGCAAACAGAAGGGTTTATCCCACGAATGTCATCGATCGACCAACCAATGGCGGTCTTGTGCTTTTTCAACAATTTTAGAAGTTTCTCTCTTTGGAACAGAGAGAGCAGATGCGATGATGACGGGATAAGTTTCCTCTGGTCCAAGGTAAGCATATGTGAGCTCTAAAGGAAGAGGTTTCAGTTCAAGCTTAGGCACTGAGGCATCAATGGATTCGATCTCAGTGGATACAGAGAGGATGGAAAGTGGTTCTCTATCCAAGGTTATCAAAGGCTCAAACTCATTGAGTGGAGCTGGAGTAGAAATCAAAGGATTAGACTCTAAGAGATCATTGACTTCAGAAATGGCTATTTCAGATTGGAAATCAGCCCCAAAGTGTTCGAGACACTGACGAAGTATGTCTTCGGGAGAGTCCTGAGTTAGACTCTCAACAGCACACATTTCCTCAACCATGTCGACATCGGTAGGTTGGTGCATTAAGCGAAAGATGTTGACCTCGGCTTTGAGGTTGCCAAAAGTGATCGACATGTTCCCATCCCTACACCCTATGTGTGCATGAGCAGTAGCTAGGAAAGGTCTGCCCAAAATGACAGGTATCCTATTATGCGAACATGGTTCTGTGTCGAGAATGATGAAATCGACCGGATAGTAAAAGTCTGAAACTTTTACTAGGACATCCTCAATGATACCTCTAGGGATCTTTATAGATTGGTCCGCAAGTTTTAATGTGACCCTAGTAGGCTTCATGTCCTTTAAGCCTAACTGCTGATAGACTGAGTAAGGTAGGAGATTCACACTGGCTCCTAAGTCGAGTAAGGCGGTGCAGGTGAAATCATTCCCTATTCCACACGAAATGGTAGGGCTTCCAGGATCCTTGAATTTTATAATGTCATTGCGTTGAATGAACGCAGTGGCCTTCTCGGCCAAAAAGGCATCCTTGGGTACATGAGTACGCCGCTTGACAATGCATAAGTCCTTGAGGAACTTAGCATAAGTTGGAATCTGCTTGATAGCAGTAAGGAACGGGATGTTGATCTGTAAGTCTTTGAAGACTTCCATGATCTCTGAGAATTGATGATCCCTTTTATTTTGAACAAGCCTTTCTGGGAAAGGTGGCTTCAATTGACAAATTGGCTTGTCCTTAGCCTGAGGTTTCTGCACAGGAATATCAGATTTGGGTGCAGAGGTAGAGGTAGCAGCTTTGGAGCTGGGTTCCTCTAAGTGAGCAATTGGTGCCTTTGATGGCACTGGACATGGTTGTACGCCCATGTCAACATTTTTGCCTGAGCGGAGTGTGGTAACAGCTTGTACCTCACCCTGAAAGTTGTGGTTCGTGGATTGCGAACCGACTTCATAAACTACCTCCTTGGCATTTTCCTTTGGATTGGCAATAGGTTGGCTAGGGAATTTTCCCTTCTCTCTCTCAGCTTCTAATTGACCTAGCCGGTGCTCTAGACGCTGGTAAGATTGTTCTTGCCGTGTTATAAACTGAGAGAGAAGGTCTTCTAGACCAGGTTTAAGAGTATGATGTTGTGGTGTAGCTAAGGGAAGCTGTTGCACCAACTCTCTATTGGAGCTCAGAGGGGCAGAGTAATTATAGGACTGGGGAGCAACTGGGACTAACTGCTGATTTGGCAGATGTGGAGGGGCTCTCTACTGTCCAGAATAAGAATTCTGGTGAGGTTGTTGATACTGGTGGTACTGCTGTTGCGAGTACTGCCCATTATATGGCCTATTGGGTTGGTGAAACCCTGGAGGATAAGTACCCTATTGCAGTCGCTGCTGTGGGGTAGACTGTTGCTTCCAAGAAAAATTTGGATGATTCCTAGTATCCGGATGGTAAGTCTGGCTATAGGAATTTGGAGTGGGAGGCTTAAAGGTACTGAAGTTACAGACCTCTTCTTGGATTTATGGGGCACATCCTTCATTTAAAGGACATGTAGAAGTGGAATGGGTATTCTGCAGACAGAAATCACAATGCATGATTGGGTTATCCTGACCCACATGCATGACAGTATTGGAAGGTATTGGTTTCTGAACCGATACGGCTAAGGCTGAAACAGATTTTGTGAGTTCCAGGAGCATGGATTTCAATTCTGGATCACTTTTAACCTCATGTCCCATGGAAGTCCTGGAGGGTAGAGTAGTTCGACCAAATTCAGAATTTGTCGTCCAATGCTGGGAGTTTTCTCCTAATTCCATGAGGAATAAGTAGGCTTCTATAGGAGTCTTGTGCATGAATTTTCCTTGACACATAGATTCCAGCATGTTCCGGGACTCATCAGTAAGTCCTTTATAGAAAAAGTTAACAAGGCTACCCTTGTCAAAGTTATGATGGGGACATTTGGTTTGAAAATCCTGAAATCTATCCCATGCTTCATAGAATTTTTCATTAGACTTCTGTCGGAAGTCTTGAATGAATTGTTTCATTTCATTTGTCCTAGACATCGGATAGAATTTGGACATGAATTTAGCAACTAACTCGGCCCAAGTTGTAATCGAGTTAGCAGGAAGAGAGTAAAGCCAAGCAGAGGCTTTATCTTTCAGAGAGAATGGAAAGACCCTTAATCTGACATTTTCTTCATTGAGGTACTGATTTTTAAATAATGTGCAGATATTTAGGAATTTCCGTAAATGAGTGTATGGATCTTCTCTAGCAAGACCATGGAAGGTAGGTAGCATTTGTACTGTATGCGGTCTGATTTTGAATTGAGCCACGTCCGTTGGTGGAAGTACAATACAATTAGGAGGGTTAGCAGAAATGGGTGCATAGGTCTCAATGAGGGGCCTTTCTGCTGCCATGGGAATTTGAAGGGAGGAGAGAGGGGAAGACTCTGTAATGATTCTAGGAGAATTGAATGACTCTCAGATCGAATCAATCGCTTGTTGGATCGGACCCAACAGGGCATATACTTGAAAAATACGCCCTAGAGCTGGCAAAAAATTACCAAATGAGACACTAACCTAAGTGAATCTATATGATGCGCACAGAACACAAAGATAACCCTAAGCCAAAGCTAAACAATCAATAGTTTTCTGGGCTTTATCTTTTTATCTGTGTTGGCAAACAGGTTATGACAGTGGGCGGAACCACTAATTTTATCTTGTTTAATCCGCCGGACTGACTTGCACTCTAGGGTTCTCACAAAGGTTTCACTTGCAAGTTAACCTTTCAGTACTAACACGAGTTAACTACAAGAGAATCCGTAGCCTAGACAGACGTGTCGCACGATGGCAAGCTTAAGTACGTCCCAGACTAGCCGGATCAGTCAAGTAGTTTGACAAGTGTATTCCCGAAAGAATAACTTGGGCTAGATTGTGTTCCTAAGTCAACAAGCACAGTTAACCAACAAGATTTTGAGGAGGCCACTTAAGAGCTCAGTATACTAAAGTAGTAGGGACCTGTGGGTATGTTAGGAAACAGGGACCCGCGCTCGTGGTCTTATTTGACTCAAAAATGAAGGATTCACTGATTTTGTGATGGTCCTATGAACACCGAGCTAAATTTGGCTCTAAATCTTGGTTCATTTTATTAAATTGCTTTTGGGTTCACACAGCTGGAGTGATGAGGTGGGTGATGAAATCCCACCAGTTTCAAGTAGAGCTGGGTTTGCTCTTTAATTAATGTATTTTTCGGCCATCCACGCAGTTCGAAAAAGTTGTACAAAAGCAAATAAACAATCACCACCTAGATGCTCAATCAACACCCGGGATCGCTTTCAAGCGAGGTATAGAACACGTACCTACCCGTGGGCTATGCCACGGGGTCGCCTCCGTGAGGTAGGGAGGGGTAATGGGCTTGGGCCCACTCCGAGCTAGTACTCCCTACTCACACTCCTTCCCTGCGCACAAGTTAGTGCACAATAAAATATAGGTCACGTGATTTGAAATTATTTTTGGAAGGTGGCTGCCTTTAAGGGGTTGCACACAACATTCAGTGAATTAGGCAGATTAATTAATTTCCAAATTTGGGTTTTAATTCAAACTTAGTAGTTTCCTAAAGTAGGGAACTACTATTTCTAAATTTTCTCTCAAGTTTTGGAAACCTTCCAATTTAAATTGGTGAAATCAGGGCAAACTTCCCAAAATGGAATTGTGTTAAAGATAGACTTTTTCCACTATAAAGATTTAGAAATTTTTTGAAAATTAGAAATTTCCAAAAAAATATGATAAATCTCTAAAAGATATGGGAAAATGCCTAAAATTAACAAAATTCTTATTTCAAAAGTCTCCAAAAGTAATAATTCCCAAAATACTAATCACCTAAAAAAAAAACAGAATGTAAATCTAAACCTAACACCTTTTTTTTTTTTGCTGTTTTTTTTTTTTTTCGCGCAAGGGTTGCTAAGCCCTTGAACACATATCTAAAAATAATAATAATAAAAAAAATGTAGAAAGTCCTAAATTATTACAAGTTGCACTCGGCTATCCGAGGCTTTAAAAAATAAAAATAAAAATAACCAAGTAGAAAAGAAAGAGAAGAAGGGGATCCCAAATCCCTTGCTGTTTTGTTTTTTTTTTTTCCTGAAAATTTTTCATCTTCCTTTATGCACTTCCTTCACCCGAGCGGCAATGGCACCATTTGAAACAAGGTTTTTCAGTCGTTGAAATGAATCTCCCTACTTCAACAATTATTTTTTTATCCGATTCCTTTCAATTCCTGTAAAATATGAATTATGCAAAGATTAGCACAATGGTATTACGGATGTCGAATCCTCACTCAAGGTTGGTAGGGTTAGTGCAATAAAGAAAATTAAAAAATTAAAAAGATTAAAATGGTGGAGAGATGAGAAGGGTGGATTAATTTTTTTTAAAAAATATATTTTTTTTAAGAGATTATCAAGAACTACTAATGAAATGAAATAAAAGCATCAAATTAAACAATGAAAGATGGCAAGCATGAAATAACAAACATGAAAATTTATTTATTGAATTAAAAAGTCACCTACAAAATTTGAATTAAATGCAATAACATCAAATAATAAGAAAAAAATAAAAAGAAAACAAATGGTGAGAGCCCTAGGCATAGGGCAGGCCGTGAAGAGATGAGCGAGACAATGGTGATGCCGTGAGCTTGCGGAGACCTTAGAACTCCTTAGGTGAGAGAGCGAGCCGTGAGATGAGAGAGAGAGAGAGAGGTGAAAGAGGAAGTGGGTTGAGATGAAAGTGGTGAAATGTAGGTGAGAGAGAGGTAGTGGGGTGAGAAAAGAAGTGTACGGCCACTACTAGAGAAGAGGTCTCAGGTCTAAGAACTTAGGTTAGAGAGAGATAGAGGGGTGAGAAAAGAAGGGAGATGTAGAATGAAAGAAAGTTTTGATACCCTCCTTGTGGCCACCTATGTGAGTTATATAGGGAGAGAGGGATGGATGGTTTTGGAATTAATCAAGGGTTTAGAAAATGGAAAGTTTTTGAATTAGACAATGTTTCTAACTAAAGAAGAATGGCTAGAATAGAAGGTGGGAAAGTAGGAAAGTGAGGTGTGGCCACTAATCTCTTAGATATTTAGGGTTTTAGGGTTAGTGATATCGGTGGCTAGGATTTAGGTTTAGTGAAATGGGTGGCTAGGATTTAGGCTAGAAAGAGATGGGATTAGGGTTTTTTGAACTAACTAGGGCTTTGAAAAGTAAAGATGGACGGTTAAGATGATTAAGGTTGGATGAATAGGATGAGGAGAGAGATTAGGGTTTTTGAGAAATAAAAGAGAAAATGATGGCAAAGGGTTTTGAACCTTGGTCTCTAACACAATCTCCCATTGATTTCACCAACTGAGCAAGCTCTTCTCCTTTGTCTTGTATAGTGATCTTTATATTCAAGTCCTCTTTCTTGGAAATCAACTCTTCAGCTCCCTAGGCCTCATTTTGTAATTGTGATCTCTTGGCTTAGCCCACACTTGGCCTGCATCTACTTGGTATAGCCTGTTGGCTCTTTAGTCTTTGGTAATGGGCTTTGATGCTTAACTACGGCCTCGGGTCCTTGAAAATCATCCAGTTAGGGTTCCTGAGACAGTTAAAACACGTAATGAGGGTTCATCGAAATGACTCAGTATCTAGACTTTCATAAATGTGTTTAAACTAGGCAAATACACCATTTTAACTAGAAAAGTGTGTTCTATGCAATTGATAAAACTCTTACGTAGAAAAGTTTATAAAAATAAAAGTTTTATGTAGGAGAGTTCAATAATTCTCAAAGGATAATTGTGAAAAACAAACACTTTTAAGCGAATATCAAGTATCATCAGCAAACGGGAGATGAGAAACAGGATTACCATATCTGCCAAGTTTATAATTAGAAGAAAGGTTCTCAGATATGGTTTTAAGACCTCTACTAAGAACTTCTTCTGCAATAATGAAAAGAGCAGGAGATAAAGGGTCCCTCTGGCAAAGACCCCGCGAACTCTGAAAAAATCCATGAAGACAGCTATTAATAAGAATAGAGAATGATTGATTAGTAAGACATCCACGGATCAATCCAATAGATTCTTCTTGAAATCCCATCTTAGAAAGGATAGAAAGAATGAAGTTTCATTCCATTCTATCATAAGCTTTAGACATCTTAATTTTAAAAATAATATTACCTCCCGGGATTTTCCTATCAATGTCTTGAACCATCTCTTGAGCTATACTAATATTATCAAGAATATTTCTTCCTTTAACAAAAGCACTTTGCTCATCAGATATAATGTAAGGAAGCAATAAACTAATACGATCAGCCAAAATACGAGATATAATCTTTTATAGAAAATTACATAAGCTGATAGGTCTAAAATCCGAGAAAGTCATAGGGAATTTACTTTTAGGAATTAAGGCAACAGCTGTAGCATTTATAGCTCTAGGAATTTCAGCAGTCAAGAAAAAATGAGTAATAGCCTGAAAAAGGTCATCCTCTATAATGTTCCAGCAAGAATGAAAGAATGACCCGAAAACCCATCAGGTCCAGGAGCACTATCCGCTGACATGCTAAAAACAACCTTTCTAATTTCTTCTAAAGAGGGAAGATAAAATATAACATTATTGTTTTCCTCAGTTATGATGCAAGGAATATGATGCAAAATATTATCATCAATAATAGTATTATCAGAAGTGCATAAATTTTTGAAAAAATTAACAGCTTTAGATCCAATATCATCTTGAGATTCCAGCCAAATACCTTGATTATTTTTTATTCTAGAAATGCAATTTCGGCTTCTTTTAGATTTAGTGATCATATGAAAAAATTTCGTATTATTATCACCTTCTCTTAGCCATTGAACTCTAGATTTCTATCTCCAGAAAATTTCTTCATAGAGGAGAACAGTCTGTAATTCAAATTTAAGATTAGATAAAGAAGTATTTTTTGCATCATCCCAAGTCCTTTGAATATCATCTTCCAATTTAGAGATTTGACTCTCTAGGGAGTTAATCTTTTTGAAAATGTTACCAAAAACATCTTTATTCCAACTCTTTAAAGAAATTTTTAGTCTTTTCAATTTAAGGAAAAAGGAAATAAGGGGGTTAGCTAAAATTGGACGCCCCCAAGATTCAGAAACAATTCTAGAAAAATTCGGATGCTTCAGCCACATTTGTTGAAATTTAAAAGAGGGTTTTCTAGTAAAAGTATTACCAAACTCCAATAAAATTGGAGCATCATCCGAAGCAATTCTAGAAATATGTTTAATCAGAGTAGAATTGAATAAATTAGACCAAACATGATTTAATAAAATACGATCTAAACGGGCATAATACGGTGTATACCTACCTGGTTGTTGCACCAAGTGAACCTATTACCAGAAAAGCCCAGATCCATCAGACCCAACTCATTGATCATATTATTAAAATCCTCCATCGATTCCATGTTAACCTCTCTTCCACCCAGCTTTTCATCAGTAGCAACAATAGCATTGAAATCACCACCTATAAAAAAAAGGGCTAGAAAAACCAACACAAAGGTCTTCCCATAGGGTTAACCTTTCCCTTCTAGAGCATTTAGCATTTATAAAAGCACATCTAATAGTAGAAAAATCTTTAGACAAAATATCAACTATTATCATTTGATCCGAAGAGGAAACATAATGAACTTGAAGATGTTGCTTCCAAAATAGCCAAATTTTAGCATGAGCAAATTGAACATCTATATGCTTATCCATATTGATAAAAGAAAAAACTTCTTGAATGACATCCAATTTCTTTTTTGGTTCGATAATAGTCGTAAAGTCAATATGGTTAGAAGAAATTAACTGTTTTAATCTAGTTTTAGAGGCTAGATTTCCTATACCTCGAATATTCCAAATAAGAAATTTATTCATTAATAACATTATGAGAATTGGAGGCCAAGGAAAGGATCGTTGATCTAGCTCACGTTATTCTCCCTGAGGCAAGGATAGGATTAGTGTCTTTGGTTTTTTTCTTATCTGTTTTCTCATGATATGAAGCGAATGGATCAGAAGTAAGCAGTCTTTGAGAAAACCTTTTCCTTTCAGCCTTAAATGCTGCAATATCTTTTCTAAAGCAAGGATTTATGCTAGAATGAAATTCAAGAGATTGGGAATGTTCCCATAACATATTTTCAAAATACATCAGATTTTTGGACTTGGTAAAATCATCTAAATCTTGAGAAGGTTTCTCCCACATACAATAATAGTTAGAAACAGCATTATAGTTTCTACTACTGATTTTCCAAAGACCATGCAAATCTGAATTAGAAAGACTTTTTTTGTGGATTATCGAAGATCTATTATTTAGAGTTTCATCCAATTCAAGAGTATTATCTTTCAAACTGAACATATTTTCATGAACTTGCTTATTTAGCAGACTAATATTGGACTCAATTAAATCTGTGTCAATCCTATTAGGAAGAAGAGAAGGAAGTGGAAAGATCGATACACAAGGACATACACTCTCTACTAGTACATTTAGCATAAATAAACGCACATATGATGGGAGAAACATTAGCAGAAGAAACATCAATTATAATCATTTGGTCAATAGAAGAAACAAAAGAAACTTGAATTTGATTCTTCCAAAATAATCAAATCTCAGAATGGGAAGAGGAAGAATCTAAGTGATTATCCATTCCAATAAGAGAACAAATATCCTCTAAAGAGTCAAAATTTTGTTTGGGTTCCATAATAGCAGTCAACATAATTTTGTTAGATGATATTAATTGCTTAAGTCTAGTTTTAGAAGCAATATTACCAAACCTCTAATGTTCCAGAGAAGAAAATTATTCATCAATACCTTTATGAGAATCAGTAATCAAGAGAGGAACCGTAGTTCTAGATCTAGTAATTCTATCGGAAACATGCACATTCTTCTTATTTTTGTTTTAAATTTTCTCTTCGATACTATAGAATGAGAGTTGGAAAATAATTCAGATTTAAGCAATCTTTGAGAAAAATTTTTACCTTCTTTCTTAAATATATCAATATCCTTTAACAAAGAAATGGGAATGTCAGCATGATATTCATATGATTGAGAGGTTTCCCTTAGAATATTATCTAATTTAAAGTTATCATTAAAATTATAAGACCCTTCCCATCATCTAGTTAATTTTTTCCACATGGAATAATGTGGAGAAAGATGAAGATTAATTCTAGAAGTTAAACTATCATTTAATTTAAGGCCTTTTAATTCAGGAAGGGAAAGAATATTTTTAACTTCCATAGTTTTTTGAGACCTAAAATTTTCCAACCAAGAGTTATCAGATGATTTCTTATGATATAGATCAAGCATTTCATTTAACTGAGGAGAGCTATACCTAACTTCCTCCGATCCCGTCTCTGACTCATATTGGTTCTTAAAATTTTCATCAACAGTCTTAGCATTTTCTTCATTATTAATAGGAATATCAAAGATATTTATCAGTTGTTCTAAGGAACCAAGACTAGAAATCATACCTGTGTAAGGGAGGTGAATAATTTCTGAAGTAAGCTTGGATAAATCATTACCAATCTTTTCAACAGGTACTGAAATAGGAAGTGATGCATCATTAGATCTTGAATACAGACTGGTGCACCATCCTTCGTATCTTCCACAACAGCCAAGCCAGGAGATGAGTCTTGATTGATGATAATTACATGATCTTGAATTTGCTTTGAACCTTGTAGCTGTTCTGAGACATTACTAAATTTCGAATTGAATCCAGACTTGAAAGACTCATCCAAAGTGTGGTTAGTAGAATTAGAATGATTCATTAAACCTTCAATACTTGAGGAAGAAGGGCAAATACTATCTTCAATCAAAACCAAACCTGACTTACTAACCATAGAAATTTTTTTGTTCAAATTATATTGTCTTCTTTAGAATAAGTATTCAATGGAAATAAAGTTACCTCATTAGACTCCAGTAACCGAGATTTACCTATAGATGCAAAACGCACTACTGCATCTCCAACATAGCATGAAGTAAGAACAAGATCTTGTGCACCAGCACACTCGAACTGTATAGGACTCTTCAGATTCTCTGGTATGAAAATAAAAGATGTAGAAGAGGAAGGCACTGCCGCACCCTCAGCATATAAAGGAATGTGTTCAAGTTCTTGAGTAGCTATAGACACATTCTGTAAAGATCTATAAAGAATTTCATATCTGAAATTAAGATCTGAACTATTTTCCTTCGGAATATCATTAAAAGATATTTGAACTGTCCCTTCCGCCTCAGTAGATCCTTCATTATTTGGCTTTGGAGCAGTCTGCTTCACGATCCAATGCTTGGGTTGGGTCTTTGATACTCCCATATCATTTTCCATAATCTTGAGACCCTCTTCCATCTCTTTAGCAATAGATCTATGATTATTTCTTCCTTTGGAACATACTGTATAGAAACTGTCTTCATGCCCAAGTTTCTTATAATGAAGGCAATACAAAAATTTCTTTTCATATTCCACCGATTGCCAATGTCACGACCCAAAACCCACCCTAAGAGTTAGAGTGAATCTTGGACGACTTATCATAACCTATATGACATGCTTGACAAACCATCCTGCAAAACATTCGAAGCGTATACAATAGAGGACAAAATAATGGAAGCATAAACTAACATGGCACAACAGAAGTCTAAATAAAACCTCTATGTATGTACATGATCCAAGTTTGTACAAAAGAGAAATCAAAATAAAGAAGGTGAGGACATGCCCGCCAAAATACATGGGTATAAATCTCTCATGCTCATCCACACTCACTTAGAATCTACTACCTAATAATAGCCCTCTACATGAGGCTCCTCAGCAGGGACCTCCTCGATGTACTCCTCCACCAATGGGCCAGGAGCACAAATGTCAAAAGAAGCCACTGCTCCGCTAGTACCTACCGACATCCAAAGTACGGTTGAGCATGGAATACTCAGTGGGTACCAAATACTAACCAACAGTCATCGCTATATAATAATGGAAATAAAGCAGGAAACAGTCCGCATCATAACAGGAAGGTAAACAGTTTATATTTCATGCTTGCATCACATCAAAGCTGGGAAAACTCTTGAAATCATCGTGTGCTTGACTTGACTTAAAAATACTCTTTTCGTGTTTGAAAACTTATCTTGTCATGTTCTGTCTTGCTAGTCTTGTCGGGTCATGCTTGTCTTATCATGGGTATCATGTCGTTTCATGCATGTCATGCCATGAAATTAAAATGCCCATGCTTGCTTGCTTGGAATTTTAACATGCTCATGCACTTGGGATGTTAGTGGCCATAAACAACTTGAAGGAAGGGTGGTGTAAACCCCCTCTTTTGAAAAATATGGAACAAAGCAACTTGAAGGGAGGGAAGTGTAAACCCCACTCTTTTGCGAAATATAATAAAATAAACATGCATGCTTGTAGGCGCACTAACATCTTGCTTGTCATGTTCTTGTTCATGTCATGATCTTGTTCTTATTCTTGTCATTGTCGTGGTCTTATTCTTGTCAAAAGCGAGGCAAAACATATCTTAAGATATGCTTTACCTTTTATTTACCAACCCTTACGTTTGGTGTTGTCATGTTGTTTGGGAATCGAGAATCAAACCATTGTCTTGAAAAACTCGGTAAAACCATGTCATGCATGTTGTGCTAGTGAGGTCGTTACATGCTATAGCATGAAATTAAACATGACATATGGAGTTCAAAAATACATGGAATAACATTCATTTCAACACATAAGAATATTCATGCCGTTATAGAAAATGAATAATCACACTATCATAAATCCTAGAAATTTCATATGCCTTAATTTCATTCAAGCTTTTCTAGAAACAATCATCATTCTCTTCACCTTGACATTTCATCAAACATATGGTTAAAACCTACATCTTGCTTTTCTAGATGGATCAATGCTCATAGCATACATGTGTATTCATTATTGCTTAAATACCCTTCCTATTTCATCCATCACAACATCCATATGGCATTTAGCACCCATCACATTCTTCATACATTCGTCCCATCACATTCTCATGCTTATAAATTAGGGAAAAACACAAAAATGAAGAAAAATGAGAAGAAGATGAACTAGAAGGATAGCATAGGGTACCAACCTTGAAAAAGGAAGAAAACCCTTGAGAAATGTTGTGGAAAATGCTGCCGAGCTTGGAGAACATGCTCCTCACGTGTTTTGCCTTGGATTTGAAGAATCCAAGCCTTTGGGGTGATCTTGGGTTCCCAAACCCTTGATTTCCTCCAAGATGATGCCCTAGGTTAAAAACTCATTTTCTCCTCTCTCACTCTCTCTCAAAATATTGCTAAGGGTGTTTATGAACACCCTTGGCTCGAGCAAGCCCTTATAGGCAATGGTGGAATGTCCAAAAGACAAAAAGGCCCTTAATGAATTTTTTGCAAAATGCAAAAGACTGAGCGATCGGTGGTCAGGACCGAGCGATCGGTCGCCTACCAAGCGACCGGTGTTTTTGACCGATTGATCGGTTGAAAACACCCTCTCTAAAAAAATTCCCCATACAAATTGCTGGACCAGTTGATAGATACCGATCGATCGGTTTGGAACTGATCAATCGCTACTTGGACTGAGCAATCGGTGCTCTGCAAATTTTGACACTGAGTCCATTTTTCACTCAATTCCACTTCTTGGACTTATCCCACTTCTAACCCTCTAGGAACATGCCTAGGACCTTTCTAAGTCTATGACATATTATTAAATATTTTATTTAATTATTTCATAGCATTCTTACAAAATTCTCAAAGGTTCCAAATTCTCATTTCATGAAAAATGGAGATTATAAAGCTTCATGCCTTGACACGTATTCCAAGACATATACAAAAATTTCGGGGTTCTACAGCCAACACCCATGGTTCCCTAACCCCAGCTACAATCTATCTGGATTTTTCTTAAGGAGATCAATCTCAATGCACATCCTAGCAATGCTGGGTCTGGATAGATTTTTTGTGGCTCCATCTATTTTCAGCACTTTTCCGAATAGACTACCAATGGAGACTAAAGCCGAATCATGAAAAAGGTGCAATGGAAGATTTGGAAAACAAACCCAACTCGGAACTATGGAGGATTCCGCCCTGTAAACAAATGAGGGTGCCTATTTGAAAAATCGAAACAAGAATCCCTTGATATACACGACTTCCTTGATCCAAATCATAACAAAATCAGTTTCATAACTAAATCGAAATAGGAGATGTCTCAAATCTAAAATACCAACAGTAAAACCCATTCGAATACTCTCAAATTTCTTCATGTGAAGTCGTCAAGAGAGAGACGACCATAAGAGCACTTTGCCACCAAAGCTAAGGCATGAGGTTCGGCTAACAAAGTGTTTTCTTCCTCGGTGAAAAAAATGGCTGGTTCTCCCTTGTAAGATGATGGATGCTTTAGAGGTATAGAGGAAGAAGAAGATCTAAAAAGAGGCTTAGCAACAATCTCCGCAAAGGATAGGGGAAGGGTGGCCAGCTGGAAAGAGGAGCCTCCCTCCTCACCGCCGGCTACCCTAGGATTTTCCATGAAACCCTAGCAAAAAGAAAGCACAAAAGATTGCTATCATGTACCTAAAAAATTCTAATGCTAACTTACACCTCTAGAGCAAAACCTTTACTGCTAATTGGATTAAAATTAAGAAAGGAGTCTTGGATTGCAAGTAAGACATCCAAGAGGTTATATAAAGGGTGGGACGTCCACCCCTTTGCCACAATTGAAAAACCAACATTTTTTTTTTCTCTCTCTCCTAAAGCTCACCTCCCCCCTCCCTCCTTTGGTTGTACGGTCAATACTCTCATTCTGTGCTCTTGATTTTTGTTTGGATCTTGAATAATATCATAATCAATCTTGTTATTAAGAAATGATCTTACATTTAAGAAAAGAATAAAAGATCATAAAACTTGAATTGGAAGGGTCATTAGCTTCCATTAGAGAAACATCAACCAGGGTGGGAATACTCCCCAAGCAAAACCAAAAATCTCATGTAACATTCTCAAGCAGAGCTTCCCCAGCAGAGCCAGTCCCTCTCAAGCATTCCCCAATAAAGCCAGCCTTTCAAAAGGAAATTCCAGTCATTATTATTTCTATTTTGATATATCTAGAGATGTTCTCTCTTGTTGTATTCCTGTAATGCCACATCTCTAAAACAGTGTAATATTTTTAAGTGTTAACCGTTTCCCCTCTTTCTGTGGCATCCATTGCTTCCGAATTCAAAGGAGTTGATAGTTATGGGACACATGGCATCACGGAAATACAGCAAGAGAGAGCAATTGCCAGAGACTATCCTAAATCTTAAAAGAGACCCGTGTTGACTTATTGGACGTAACTGAAGTCTAAGGAGCCGTAGAGAATAGCAAGTCTAGCTTTAAGTTGAGCAACGCTGTTGCCAAAATCCTTGTTGCAGGTTTGCAGGATTCCATTAAAAATGGGACCGGAAGACAGTAACATCCAATGCCCCCAAGTATCTTTATCAATGAAATCTAGATCAATGGTCTAGGCTTCAATCCTGCACTTGCAAAACTCTTGATCATCCAATCAATGTACTTTGTGGCCACTAAATTTGATCGTGATTCGTGAGGATCCTTTAGGAGATATGTGATGCATACGGCAGACGGTCTGCAAGAAAAGGGACACGTGGCTATCTCAAAGGATAACTAGATCGATACATACTGCAGACGGTCTGCCAGAAAAGGGACACGTGGCCACTTAAAAGGGTGATAACGGGATTGGGCAAATCCGGTTATCACCCTTGAGGTAGCCACGTGTCTGCTTTTGACACCAATTAACTGTGGTTCAAATTCACCTACGCCTAAGGTTCACACACCATCCTTAAATTTTAGAAAAAAATATTAATTCTATTTTCTTAATTTTAAAAATACCTTCAATTTTTCTAAAAACCAAGGATGGGCGGGTGAACCTTAGGGGTGGGTGAATCTGAACCACAGTTAAAGGGTGTCAAAGGGGACACGTGGCCACCTTAAAGGGTGATAACCGGATTTGCCAAATCCGGTTATCACTGCAGAGGATTTGACTCCTTTCTTATTTGTTTATGCTCCACTTCTTAGTCTGACGTGGCCTCCTCCGCTTCTCAGTTTTAAGAGCTTGGATTCTATCCACAAACTGTGGGAGAATCTCATTTCTGTGAAATCAGTTGGTTTATATCATTAGCCAATCAAAACCCTTCTATCAACATTTCTTGACCCCCATTTCACCCGAAAGCTCTCATATTTCTTCAATGGGTATTAATTTCCTTTGAATTAGACAAGAAAGATGGGTGTGTTCTCTACCCAAATGCAAGGTCTCAGTGCAGCAGCAAGAACTGCAAGATTCAACCCACCTTTCCCTTCATCTGAACCAATCTCAACTGCCCATTTATTCCTCTTCAAGGTACTGATCATGCTCATTCACAATTTTATTTTTCTTAATTTTCTGTAAAAATTCTCTGTATTCTTTCTTGCAATCTCTAAGGACTATCTATGATAGTCCCAACTTAACATTTTTTTTTAACATTCTTGTTCAGAACCCCATTTCAGAGTCGAGTTTTATTTCATCAAAACAGAACTCTTTTCTTAGAGGACAGTTTGTTATCAGACATTTTCTTGGATTCACTTCGAGTCGGAAGAGAAGTTACCGGGCCGGTAATTGAATGAAATGTCTCTTTTTGCTTTGCTCATTCTAGAAAGAATTTACTTGAATCAGCACCAGGCAATTTAGTATTATGGTTTGGTTTCTGTTGTTTAAGGAATTGTGGTTGCACCAAGTTGTGTTCTTCCACTGACTGAAGAAAATGTTGAGAGGGTTCTGGATGAAGTGCGGCCGGGCCTAATGGCAGATGGGGGGAATGTGGTTCTACACGAGATTGATGGACTTGTTGTGGTTTTGAAGCTACAAGGAGCATGTGGGTCATGTCCAAGCTCCACCATGACATTGAAGAATGGAATTGAAACGCGGCTCAGAGATAAGATCCCAGAAATCCTGGAAGTGGAGCAGATTATGGATACCGAGACCGGCCTCGAGCTCAATGAGGAAAATGTCGAAAAGGTGAGAGAATTCTAGTCCTCTAATACTATGTGTGTAATATATTATGGATTTTGCAACTAAGACCGTGTGAGTCTCAAAGACCGTGTGAATCTCAGGGCAACCCAAGACTGTTCACATTTTGGCGGAATTTTAGGGCGTCTAAAAATTTGGGATGCCTTAGGTGGCGTTTGGTAACACTAATCTAAATAGGTAGAGCTTATTTGAAAATTATGCTTAGTTAAACTTTAGATTGTGAAGTTGAAGGTTAATTGCATATGTAATCTTTTTGAAGTAGAAGTTTTATCTCTAAAGTAAAAAGTAGCTATGGGCTACTTTTTAAAGTAGAGGTTTTTACCTCTAAAATCTCTACTTCATAGACATGCAATTAACCTTCAACTTATCTAAAGTCTAACTAAGCACAATTTTCAAATAAACTCTACCTATTTAGATTAATGTTACCAAACGCCACTAAAATATCCCAGCTACTTACTGTAAAAGGGTTTTCCGTCTTGGGTAAAATAACGTGATTCAAGTTATCTTACTTGAATTAATGAATTTGTATAGTTCTCTTAAATAACTTGATTCAAGCAAAATAACATGATTCAATTAAAACAGCGTGAAACAGGTAGCAGGGACACTAGGGCATCCTGAAAAATTGGGTGCCCTAGAATCCAGCATCCGGTCTCGGGTTGCCCTATGACCAGGCGATTTCACAATCATTTTCCATATATGATTTAGCTGTAATTATTTCTTTAAACAGCTAATAGTTCTTTTGTTATCATCATAGCATTGAATTATACGTAAGAATGTCTTTGTTCGAGAAATTCTAGGGTTATATTAGCTAAGGTGGTTTTTTCAATTCAAAGTAGAAAATTGGGAAGATGTTTTATATCAATTTAGATTTTAGAATGTAAAAATTTTGGAAGCTTTCCTACATCTATTTCGATTGCATAAGCTTACCAATTAAAATAGCTTTGAGTTCAGCATCTCAGTTCCTTTTTGAGTGAAGAGGAAGAGCTCTGAACATAAAACCAGTTTTGACATTTCTCTGTAATTCTGCAAGAAGAGCTTCATTTCAGTGTAGAATTTTTTTAGCAGCAGAGGTTTTGTGAAGTAAGAAAAGGAAACAAAAGTGATTCCCATAGTAGCGGCGAGCAAAATGGGAGCAAACTAGGTATTTTGGGTAAAGAAATATTAAGTATCGAAGACTGAAAGTGCAGACTTTTTCTTATTGTAGTGCCTCAGTTATTTGCATAAGTTAACATTTGCAGATGGAGTGAATTTACAGAACTTCCTCAGTTTTGGATAACATTCACCCTTTATTGCTAACTCCTTATCTAATATATTATTTCCTTCTATTTATTTATATTTTCTTTTGTGAGTTATTTCGGGTTTTTGTTCAAGTTCCATGCCCCCCCCCCCCACAAAAAAAAATTACTAGTTCTGGATGAGGGGCTTTTTCAAGTTACAGTTATGTCACTCTAGGAGCAGAGGTTTTGGTGATTTCTATTGCTCACTGTAACATATTACCTACATAATTATATCTCTATGAATATGTAGAGAAACTATCAATCTCGGTAGTGGTTTTTGATACTCTTCAGATAAGGGCTAAAGTTTGATTTTGTCTTTCAGGTTCTTTCTGAGATAAGACCATATCTTGCAGGCACAGGAGGTGGTGTACTGGAGCTTGTTCAGATCAATGAATATGTTGTCAAGGTCCGACTCAGTGGGCCTGCAGCAGGGGTTATGACAGTCCGGGTCGCTCTAACTCAAAAATTGAGAGAAAAAATACCTGTCATTGCGGCTGTTCAGCTGATAGAGTAGTGAGGTAACATGAAAGAATACGATTTACAGCAAAGTGGAAATAGAGCAATCAGTCTTTTAGTGTAGTCCTTAGAGCAGGACTGAGTTAAAGCAATTAAATTGTTCTAACTGTGAAATATTGAGTTTTCTTAAAAGTATTATACCATGTCTTCTTTCATACATGTCGGGAAATATGGATCATATTCATGAAAAGATGATCCCAATTTGGTACAGTCAGCTCCATAGTTAAAGCAATTAAATTGCTTGGATCAAGCTCTCGAACTGAAACAGTCAAGGAAGGAATTTCCAATTAGGGAATTAGTATCTATTGTAGTAAAGTGAAGAGATACAAAAAAAAAAAAAAAAACAATAGTGTTTCTATCTTGAGATGATGTAATATCTTAATAAACCCTCATGATTGTCAATCATCCAAGAATTCTTAATATTCAATTTCTTTAACAATTCCATCAAGTAAACAGGGAAAGAAACAAGTCATATATTGACTAGAACAGCTAAATTGACTGTAAGCCTTTACAAACTAAATCATATTAAGTTTATACCAAGAGCATGCCCTCTTGACAGAGGTGGAACAGTTTGTAAACTCGTGATTGTCGAGCTTCCTCAACTTGTCTGTTTCTGCTCCTTGCACCAAAAACCTCTCCAACACCCGAAACCCTACTTCACTTAGGTGCCTCCCTGTCTCCACCATTTGTTTGGAAGCTTCCTCCGCCCTTCTTCAGGAGGAGGGCAGAGCCAAGGGGGAAGCTTCCCCCTGAACTTTTGGGGAAAAAGTTATATCTTTTATATTATGTTTTTTAATTATTTAATAAGGCATAGTCATGGGGCAATTTCCCCCTAAAAGAGAAATAATACGAGTAGGATATGTATGAAATGTTATGATGAAATGGCCTGAGAATTTGGCCCAAAACAAAATTCGGGGAATATTTCAAGACCATCCTCTAAGACTATTCTTTTTGTGGAACTTCTAAAAGTCCATAACATAAATGTTTTGGAACAAGAGGCAAGAGTTGAGAAGAGAGGGGAGAAAGGTTTCTAACCCCTTTACTCGATGGTATCTCGGATTTATCGAGTTCAATTTAATTAGAAGTTCTAGATCTATGGAACTTAAAAATCCAAAAAAGTTTGTAGAACTTTAAAATTCCATATTTGTAGAACTTTTGCACTGTATGAAATAATAATAAATAATTCTAGACATTGAGTAAAATTAGGCATGAAATAGTGAAAGTTCTAAACTTCAGTTGTGTTTGGTTGTCGAGAAAATAAGTAACAACATAGAAAAGAAAAGTTTAGATTTTTAATACAATTCTTAGTTGGATTTTGTCAAAAAAAAAAAAAAAAATCTCTCTTTTCACTTATTTTCTCGGCAACCAAACAAAGTGTAAAAGTTCAACCAAAAGAGAGTTTACAACACCCTCAATGCCTTTTGACTCTTCATTCCTGAGAACAAAGTGTGGTAAATCAGGTTGTCATGTCCAATACGCTTCTCTTCCACTTCAACTATCAACAAACAACTGTCAGACCCTATGTATAGGTCTCGGGCCACCCCTGCCCCATGAATCAAAATCAAAGTAGCAACCTTTCTACTGTAGGCAAGCAATTTAGGGCGCGTTTGTCGTCATTCTTGGTGATTCACTGGTTTTGGAAACGGATCGATATTTATTTTTCAGAATGATTTTGTGCTGAGAACATGTTTAGTAATAGGCTGCCAAAATCATTCAGAAACAATAGAAGTACATTTGGATAGAGAGAAAAAAAAATCATTCCTAAAGTACATAAACAAACCCTTGGGTTGGGTTCAGGTTCATTTCCTTACAACCCATGATATAATATATATATATATATATATATATATATATATATATAATTTTGTAAATTTAAATTTATTAGATATTAAATTTAAGTGTAAATGTTATCATAATTCAAAAAATAATTAATTTATACATTTAATATAATTTATTTCTTATTTGGTTATTATTATAATATATTTAATAAATATGTACGTATAATATTATCTATTTATTAAATATTATTTTAATGTGTTATTGTTAAAAAAAAATGTGCAAGTGTAATAATAATTAAAAAATTTATATATATAATTATTAAATTCACTTTGCATAGTTAATTATCTAATTTATGCTTTGCTAATTATTTATTACTATTTATTTCTTTTATACGGGGTTAAGCTCGCCAGTTTAGGTTGAGGGGTCTTTCTTGTTGGGCCAGGTTTGGAGTTTTTTTAAACCTATTTATGAATGATTTGATTTCAGGTCAAGGCGGGAGAATAAGCTATTTTAAATTCACAATAGATATTTTGGGATTAAATTTGTTTGTAAGGATATACTTGTCAACCTTTAGGATGAGTTCGTTTGGCAAGAAAGTAAGCACCGTACTTTCATTTTCTCAATAATGACAAACTTTCTCTCAAAACTTTTATCCATCTTTTGATGGTTGTTTTGAAAGAAAATTTTAATTTCTTTTCTTTTCTTTTCTTTTCTTTTCTTTTTTTCTTTTCTTTTCTTTCACCTACTTTCTTGCCAAACGAACACACCCTTAAATAAGATTTTAATGCACGTGATAAATTAATAATTTAGCGAAAAAGGGCAGATCTATTAAGATATTGAATTAGGGAGTATTTGGACACTATTATCTAATCTAATAAAGAGCTATTTAGAATAGATCTAGATATCACATCTTGTTTTACAATAGTCAGTTTGGTACAATATTTTGTTTTGAAAAAAAAAATATATTTTTTATGTCTTATTTGTTAAAATACAAATAAGTATTTGAGGGGCATTTAGGATTAGACAATTGAAAGCAAATATTATGAATATAAAAAAGGCATTTGCAAAAAGTATTAAGAATCAGTTTAAATATCATGCGGAGCTCTCCGCATGTGCGGAGCTCCCTTTTTACACTGCCTAGGGGCAAATGTGTAATTATTAATAATTACACATTTGCCCCTAGACAGTGTAAAAAGGGAGCTCCGCACATGCGGAGCTCTGCATGAAAATTAATCTCATTAAGAAAATCAAAATCCATTTTAAGTGAATCAAATGTGCATTTGCACAAATAACCACTTTAGCTCAATAAGCTCTAAAAGACAAATTACTTTGATGTTGCTTATTATTTCAAAGGTTTCTCCTCTTGTGCTACAATATTTAAACATTGGACTATATATCTACCAAACAGTCTTGTTTTAAATAAGCTATTATTTTTTAAAAAATAAGTAAATAAACTCTAGTTTTTAGATATTTCAAATACCCCCTAGTGTTATGTGTTTCTAAAGGGGGGGGAGCTAACTGTAGAGATACTAACCCAATAATTAGACTACAAAAAAAAAAGTTACTTTTAGTGGTAAATTGTACTCTACATTATAGCTGGTATCATTGGTGTTCTATTAAATTTCTATTATTTTGATCAGAATGCGTCATATATTATTCGGAAAGCACATCTCTATATCATGCACCCAACAATTGAGCTTCGCTAGTAGGACCACTATGACCTCACCTTGGAATAAATCACATTATTTTCAAATAGCAAGCAGCAAAGCCCTGACTAAAATGCCGTATTGCGCTAGCTAGAATATAAATGGATTTTTGGATATTCTCAACAGATGAGTGAAGCGAACGAAGGACACCGCTAGAAAGAAGGGCTGGTTGTGGGTGGGCTTGGGGCGATCAGTTATGGGTGATGCTTATGCTGCCTAAGCCTAAGATTGATATTTGGATGACTCCACTGGATGAGACATCAAACTTAAAATTACTTCTATACACTATACACCATCTTCATTATCTCTCATCTCCGATTAAAAAATGGCGGCAATTCCAATTATTTGTCAGTTATACCGATTTTACTATGCTTCTTTCTTTCACACCGCACCAAATAAAATTGAAATAATCTCTTTGAACGGGTTGTGTATACAATGTCCATGCTCACAAAGGGTCTGCCAAGTACTCAGTTCGAAGTAACTAATGAACAATTTGAATAATAAGATGAATTTGGAATTGTGACTGATACAATGGTGTCTCCAATCTCAAAATAATTCCACTTAATCTCAAATATCATTTTGAGGAGTCTTACCTTATTCAAATTACCATAAATATCTTTCCTTTTGTGGATTCCTAATTAATAGGATCTAACTGAAATCACTTGAATATGATACTCAATACAATCCTTCCCTCTCCATCTCCTTTCTTATCTCTATCTCCTTATATATGGAGGGGATTTTGTAGAGTGATGAAATGTAAGGGAAAACAGCCAAATCGAACAGCAAGATAGAGAGAAAGGAAGGGGGGTTATTTGTTTAATTACTCATGCTCAGAAGTAAGGATGATTGAGAATGTAAAAGCAATCATTTAGGCCTTCGTCTCATTACTCATAGTTAGAAGTAAGGATGGTTGAGAAGGTAAAAGCATCATTTAAAAGCACGGGATGGATCGTGGTCCATAGATGGGTTGGAGCACTAGCAGACCCACAAAAAATAACGGATTCACTTTTTAGCCATAGATGAAAGAAAAAGATGGGGTGGGGCCAGTTCCGATTTATCAAAACCATAGACTTTTTGAGTTTAGTGTCCAGTTAGTAAGTAATGGCGTGCTCGTTGCAGTGCCTCCAATTTCAAAACCATAAGACTTTTTATGCCCTAAGATTGTTCTAAGGCGAAGTTTCAGAACTAGGACGCGAACTGTCCAAGTCTGATTAAATTCAGGACTTTTCAACCAAGAAACTTTGCATAATCTATACTTTTTCCAAGGAAATAAAACTCTCCAGACACCATCCACCACAGGTCTAGAAATTTAAATTTTCCTTATCAATAGTGAAGACGCTTTTTTGTCTTTCATGACAATCCATACAGAACAGAAACACAAGGAAGATGAGAAAGCAAGGAAGATTTAAGGCAAACAGGAAAATAGAAAAGCTGTGTAGGGCACTATTATTTTGCTCTTACAATAGAAACACAACTAGACATTGCCCTCTTTCTGCACTCAACATAGATAAGGAAAGAGAGGTAGAGTGATTTAAGAATTATAGCACTGAAATGTCTCTACCTAGAAAAAAAGGTTCTACCAGTTAGGCTTTTCTTCTCTTCTGGTTTTGGTATGAAAGGTGAACAGCAGCACTTTCCTTTCAACATTGTTTCTTCTGGTTTTTAAACTGTATAATGCTGTTGGATTGTATCAATGTCCAGCCCTTTCAGCTTAACCACCGACTCAACATGCCCCTTCAGCGTAAGCAGCTCCCGAAGCCTACAACAAGTCACAGTTTCTTAAATTATTGATTCCACAATGGTGTAAATATTCTCCTTTTGTTCTCAAATAAGAACAATAAGGAAAAACAAAACATGGTAGTTGTATAATTGAGAGAATTATTTAAGATAAATCTTACTAGAACACAAACTTCTTTAAACATAGATATGCAATGACAGGAATGATTGTAAATGATATTTATAAAGCTCAACAAGATTGCATACCTTGCAACCTCGGCTCGCCTCTTAGCCTGCTCGGCAATCTCGGAAAGCTCCCTGTAACCGCTCTTGTCGTTGAAGAGAGAAGTGGTTTCCGGTGGTTGTAAACCGTGTAGAGTCCTCTGTGCAAGAGCCCATTGAGCTTCTCGTTCCTCTTTCCCGTAATCTTTCTTGGAGGTGAAGGCAATCTGTTTTTCAGAAGAAAGCAGCACACGGTTATCAAAAGTCATGTACAGTCGGTTTCAAAGATCCAACCAACTAAACTAAATACTGAAATTCCTCTTAAAAAAGAGGATCACATAGAAACTTACCCTGTTATCTAGCATGGTATCCCAAGCCTTTCCACTTAGGATGTAGCGGATTGCAAATTTGAGGATGTCGAGTGGAACATAGGTTACTATAGTGTAAAGCCAAATGACTCCAGCCCACCCCCATCCAGTTCCTTTTATCCTTGCGAAACCCCAGTTTGCATAGACTGCTATCAGAGTTGCCACCTGACAATATCAAAATGATTAACAACATGCAATAGCATGGTACCCTTTTCCAGTTTGCAAATTTCGTGAATTGTGACAACATTCAGCAGATGAAGATCTGGAATCAATCAGTCAGGAGCCCACTAACCTAGCATGTTGATGGAAAATGTAACCTGACCATTTGCTTATGATAGAAAGTTGTAAACCACTCGTATAGAATCTATGGATTATTTGTTCACTGCTTATATAAGAGAAATGTTCAGGTACTTCCCGTTTGAGAAGATTTTATATGCTTATTTACCTCTTATAAAAAGGCAATAAGATAAAACATTTTCATGGACATCCAAGAGAATGACAAAAAAAAATTACACTCCCCCAGCCCCCAAGGAGATAAAAAAATAAATAAATAACACAATGAGCTGTAAAGTCATGTTTTTGGTGTCTCGGAATCAAAGCTTACAGACACTTCTTTTATGAAGCTAAACTAAATTTCCGAGCAATCTTTAAGTTCAAAGATATATGATAATTTGTCCCAAGTTATTTGGCTCATCTAGTCCCATAAAAGATGGATGATGGAGGAGACTAAAAGATGGTGACCACTTGAATTTCAACAACAACAAAGTCAAGTAGCTGCAAATTACTTCTTTTCCTCCTATAAAGAAATATCTAAAGATACGAGTTCTATGGTCCATCCTTGTGGCGAAAAGAAAATATAAATTTGTGGGGTTGCATACAGCATAATTTGATCTGAAAACTTAAAAGAAAGTAGAAATAACTTGAACTTTTCATGCTTTGATGGCCTGTATGAAAATCCAAGTACTGAGCCCACTGTAAAGTAGTGTTCCGTATAAGTGGGGAAGGAAAAATACAAGGTAGATAATTCGTACCAGCTGAGCAGCTATGAAAGCGCCAAGTAAGAGCAATCCAGGGCGTTCAAAGAAGGACCAGCTGCGAGACCGAGTGACGAATATGAGGGCCTGGCTTATAATACTCACTTGGAGGTACAATGCTGCCATCTCTTCTTTAGGACTATCCCTCAGAGATCTTACATTGAATGTGTCCTGCATCACCAAGACCAGCCCAAAAACATAAATAAGAAATGACTGCATTATTTTTTTTTCGATCAATAAATAAGAAATGTCTTATTTATTCTTTCTTTCTTCTAAATAAGAAATGACTGCATTAAAGTGTGGAGGTTAAAATATCTGCAGCAGAAACAAGATATATTTCCTACCGAGAAGAAATTTGTTTCATGCATAGCCCAGAAGAATATTACTGTCATCAATGCCATATAACTTCCAAGCACAACGCCTGTTGCGAAAATCTCTTTTAGTTTCCAGCTGTCAGGCAATGGAGATGGCTTCACTCGATCCTTTGATATTGTCATGATCGTTCCTATAGGTATAATAATGCATGGAATCAGACTCGGATCAATTTGTGAAGCAGGGTGGAACAGTGGATAGGAGGAGAATAGAGTTGGATAAACTTAGTTTCCTGAAGAGAATCTCACCATCATTTAGGATGGCAATGATCAAAACCATGAATGGAGCAAAGTCGAACTTCCATATAAGTGCAATAAACATGAAGCCAAACTACAAATTTGGGAGTAAATCAATACAAACAGATCAATCAGAACTAAAACTAGAATAACTTAATTACAGTTTGAACATCTATTGCTATTTAGTCTACTTACAACGATACGGATGGTGATTGATACAGCATAGATCTGCAAAAGAAAAGCACCAAAGACAGAAAATTTAGACACTATTAAGCCAACCATAGAAGCTTGGAGAATTATCAGGAACAGATGTAGGAACTAACAGTATAGTTTTTCATCCTTTGGAAAATAGCTCTGCTGGTCAGCACCGCACTGATTATAACACTCAGCCCAGGTTCAGTGAGAACAATGTCGGAAGCACCTCTAGCAGCATCTGTAGCATCAGCTACAGCAATCCCAATATCTGCCTTCTTCAAAGCAGGGGCATCATTGACACCATCTCCTGTCATTCCACATATGTGCTTCCTCTCCTGCAACTTCTTCACAATTTCGTATTTATGTTCTATAGATAAAAAAAGAAAAAGGGTGTCAGATGAAACAGTTTCCATGTTCAAGAAAAGAAAGGAACTGATCTGTTTTTCAGGTGGCCAGCATACTAAAGGGACCTACCTGGAAACACTCCAGCAAACCCATCGGCCTTCTCGATCAACTCATCTACAGGAAGGGCTGCAATGGATGCATCCTTATCTTGGCCGAGCAAGGAAGATGAGGGGTACATGTTTGTTCCCATGCCGAGCCTTCGGCCAGTTTCCTTGGCAATAGCAAGCTGATCACCTGGACATTAAAAGAACACGAAAAAAAAAACAAGAAATAAGCATTTACTAGGAAGGAAATGAGAATATAGGGAATATAAAGACCCAAATTACCGGTAATCATCTTGACGTTCACCCCGAGGTTAAGAGCCCGACGGATGGTTTCCGCACTGTCATGCCTGGGAGGATCGAAGAGAGGCAACAAACCAACAAATTGCCATGGTGTCCCTGAACTTTCTTTTGTTTTCTCGGGCACTTCCTGCAAATAAATCACAAAGGAAACGATAAGAAGGATGCTGCAATACTCTGAAAGAAAATACATCAAAATCACAATTGCAGACCTGTCTTGCAACAGCCAAAGAACGAAGCCCGCGTTCAGCAAACTTATCTATCACGGAATGAACCTTCTTCCTAACATCCTCCTTGCAGTTGCAAAGATTTATTATCTGTTTCCAGAGATGAAGTGAAACAAGTGAACAACCAGTCATCTTTATGACAATTTCTTGCATCATCCATGGAAAAGAGAAACAACAACATTACCTGCTCAGGGGCACCTTTGCTAGATCGATGCCAGCTGCCGTCAGCTTCAATATAGGTGAGAGCAGTCCTCTTGTCCACCGGGTTGAATGGGAGGAAATGGACCTCTCTTACTCCAGCTCGTGCCTGCACAAATATGCAAAATATTATTAACATTAGTGCTTTCAATGAATTATCTACTTCAGTCAACAAAGAAATAAAAGATAAAATCACAACCAAAAAGGGATTCATGATACAAGCTATACCTCCTTTGGGTCAGCAAGCATCCCAACAATGGCAGCATCAATAGCATCCTGATTTTCAGTCCTCGATGCCCTTGCCGCAAGCAAGATCACATGCTCTTTATCCACACCCTTTGCAAACACCTCAATCAGGCTTCTGTCAACACTCAGCTTGTTAAGGGTCAGAGTCCCCGTCTTATCACTGCAGAGCACATCCATGCCCGCCATCTCCTCAATGGCAGTCATTCTCTTGGTGATGGCACCTTGTTCGGACAACCTATGGGACCCAATAGCCATGGTCACAGACAAAACAGTGGGCATAGCAATGGGAATGCCTCCGATCAAGAGAACCAGGAGATTGTCAATTCCATCCCTGTATTTACGGCGCTGAATTGGGTACATGACGATTATTTCGACAAGCATTCCAATCGCGATTGAGCAAATGCAGAAATTACCAATTGCAGTAAGGACCTTCTGGAAGTGCCCAACTTGGTTGGTGCTATCCACCAAATGCGCTGCCTTCCCAAAGAAGGTGTGAACACCAGTAGCAATGACAACTGCTTCTATCTCACCCTGTTTGCAAGTCGAACCAGAGAATACCTCATCTGAGGGGTTCTTCGTGACAGGGAGGGATTCTCCAGTTAGAGCAGATTGATCAATCTTTAAAGGATCACCCTCAAGAAGTCGGGCATCAGCAGGGACGATATCACCCAATTTAATGCTGATGATATCTCCTGGAACCAGAATTGCAGCGTCCTGCTCACTCCATCGACCATCTCTAAGGACCTACATATGCGTCACCATGCAGACTATATTAAAAATAAATAAAAAAATTAAACTACACGCGAACTATTAGTTGTTGTCCATAATTTTTACCTTAGTTTTCGGAGCAAGACCAGCCATTAGAGCTGCTGCCGCATTACCAGCGTTGTTTTCTTCAATGAAACTGATTGTTGAATTGATTACCAGCAAGACAACGATACCAACAAAGTCCTGCCAATCTGGGGGCCTATGATCACCGTTTGCTAAGACAATAGCCATCAAAGCCGCAGCTTCCATGACCCACGACAGGGGGTTCCACATAAAGCCCAGAAACTTGAGAACCTTGCTCTCCTGTTTGTTTTAGATATTAAACCATCATATATCACCTCTATAAAATGTAAGAAATACAGAAAAATTAAGAATATGTGGAAACAGATGAAAACCGTAACGGACCTTTTTCTCTTCTAGCTTGTTGGGTCCAAAGATCTGAAGGCGGTTGGCTCCTTCGTCGGACGACAGACCTTCCTTGGTACATTTCAACTGCTCGAATACTTCCTCTATCGGAATTCGTTCCTAAAAACATGAAACCACAGCTCAATAGTCAGACTCCTAAAACTCGTATGCATAACCTAGGAAAACTTTTCCAATTCTGTAATGCTTCACAGAATAATTACTTTGTAAATCCCTTTAAGGTCCATTCTTTTGCTGAGACATAAAGTTTGGCACCTTGCACTTAGTCGGAAATTTGTTTCTAACAAGATAATTTTTTATAGGTAAGGTTTCTAACAAGATCAATTCTTCCCATCATGAAATTTCAAGTCCTGTCTTTTTTTATGAGATTTGAAATCATTCATTTGAGCATGATATGATACATCTAGTTCTCAAAAGCAAATGCATATAGTCAAAGAACAAAACTTACAAACTGCCGGATTTTATAAGTCTCAGGAAAAGAACGGGCCCTTATTTTGTAATAAAATCAAAGAAAGGAATTCCCAGAAAGAATCACTCAAGTTGACACAAGTCCAAGAGAAATAACAAAACCCGAACTCACCTTTAGAAATAATTGAAAAGGGCATTCCTATCTTTCTCGACAAAATCATACCAGATCTTGTCGATTTACAAAGATAGTTTCGTAATCCCTTTATTTCCGTCATAGCAAAAACTCAGAAACTACTGATAGATAGCGGCATCGTAATATCTTTTACTTCCGTTTCCGGGGATCGGAAATCAGAGAAAAGCTCAATACCAAAAAAGGGAAGCAAGTCGCAGGGAAGGACGAACGAATAAATGCCTGGGTCACGAGCATGATGCGCGTGACGGACAAAATTATTTTCTTCTTTTTTTTTTTTTTTTTGGTTGGATCTTCTTCCTTCATTTCGTATTGGAAAATTGGTTGTACTTTTTACTTGTACCCACAAAGTGTTATAAAGGACACGGAACGTACGGCACGCGCATTACTCTGGCGAAAACACATACTAAGGTCTTAAATGAATTTAAAATAAATACGTCATCTGCCTCTTGGTTTCCGGACGGCAAAGGAAGGCAAAATCCCTCTTATTATGGTGGCTGCAGTCATTTTCGTGGGGAGCTTGATTTTAAAGCAAACAACGGATATCTCGGAAAGATTCGTTGTATATGAACCCAATAGAAGAAGAACATGCAGAAAAAGGGAGAGAGAAACGGACAGGATTCTTTCGAGACTATTAATATATAAAAAATCTCAATAATTGATTGAAGTTTCCTTTTTCTCTGAACTCTGAGAAGAAAATCTAGGTTTGAAAATTGATCGGGAGAGAAGAAATTAGACGATAAAGTATAGAAAAACCGAGATCTTGGCTCCATTGCAGAAGCGAAAATGAAAAGGGAAAGGAAAATCAGATCTTCCTCACGGTTCTGATCGCAAAATCTCAGATTTCCTACTACACCTCATTGAAATCAAAACAAAATAAAAGGAAAGAAGAGAAGAGAGAGAGAAAGAGAAAGGATAAAAAGAGACACTTTATACAACAGCTTGAAAAAAAAACCCAAAAAAACAATAAAAACCATCCAGATCTTCTCACACTTCAAAATCAAGTGAAAACAAAGCGAAATCTCAGCTTCTGCAACACTGATCCGAGAAAAATGAACAAAATCAACAATAAACAAGCTAAAACAAATAGAATTCCCTTTCACAGATCCATTCCCATACATCATCAAAAACCGTTAGCAGAATTGAAAGAACAGAAAAAAGAAAGAAAGAGATTCCTCCATTTCTACACCAAATACTCTTGAGAAAATAACGAAGAACAGAAGAACCAAACTCAAAAAATAGATGGATTACCAGATCAACAGCCTCGTTCTTAATCTCCTCCAAACTGATAGCCTTATCCTCTCCCATCTTCGAAGAGCAGCAGAACAACAAAACAACAGATACAGCTAGAATACCTCAAAACCCTAAAAAAAAAAACAAAAAAACCTAGATTCGCGATCAAAGAACTCTAGGAAGAAGAGAAACCAGAGAGGAGTTGGCCATGGACGAAGCTCCTCCCTCTCTCGATCTCTGCTTTTAACTCAAAATCACGAAACCAAGGCTTCTCACTCCCAACCCTCTCTAGTCTCTACGCCTTTTTATACCCCCCACTTGCCTCCGAGCCTCTAACCTGACTTGTAATTCTTTAGCGTTATAACCGGACTCGGGGGAGTCCGGTTACGCCCCAAAGGTTGCCACGTGGCCCTTTCGACACCCTCAACTGCGATTAAGATTCACCAGTCCCTATGGTTCACTCCCTACAGTTCTTAGAAAAAAATATTAAATTATTTTAATCCTATAATGAATTTTAACCCGTGTTTAAAAAAATAGGTTTTTTACTAAAACCGAGGATAATTGAATGAATCCAGGGGATAGGTGAATCTTAATCACAGTTAAGCATAAAAGGACTCGCCCGAATCGGTTAAGTCTGTCCCTTACCAGTTACCTCTCTCTCTCTCTCTCTCTCTCTCTCTCTGTGACTGGAAGTGCAGATAAAAGTGGATGCCTAGGGCTCCGAACCTTCGCCCCCTCCCACGCCGTTCCAAAATGCAGTTTTTTGGGTACCACATAAACGAATTGGAGTCAAATCCTCTACGGTGATAACCGGATTTGGCAAAATCCGGTTATCACCCCTAGAGGTCGCCACGTGTCTCCTTTGACATCCCTTAACCGTGGGTAAGGTTCACCCACCCCTAGGGCACCCACTTATTTTTGGTTTTTTTTTAAATTAAAAAATGGTTTTTATAGTTTTTTTTTAATTTTAAAAAAAGAATTAATATTTTAGAAAAAGAACCAAAAATAGGTGGGTGAACCCTAGAGGTGGGTGAACCTTACCCACGGTTAAGGGGTGTCAAAGAAGACACATGGTGACCTCTAGGGGTGATAACCGGATTTGCCAAATCCGGTTATCACCGGAGATGATATGGCTCCAAAGGAATTTGTCCACGTGGTTGAGATTGATTTGCTAGTTATTAAGTGCTGGGTGAGTTGGTGTATTACAGTAGTATCATTTAAGTTTAAGTAGTTAGTACTTCCTTAAAATTCAATGACCGTCCATTTATGCGCCTGTTGCCTAAGCAATTTTCTGGTATGTTTTTTATGGTTGGGATTGAGGGTTGAAGCGTGCATTATAGATAGTACTAGTACTGGAAGTATGTGATTGTTTTCTCTTAAACAAGGAATTTTCTTAAAGATATTTTATTAAGAGATTGACTTTAATATTGTGGGAACAAAAAAAAAACAAGTAGGAAAGTCGCCGGTCCTCGGCGGCCAAAAACTGTTTTCTTTGGCAATAATTGAGGTAGTGGTCCTAGCGTACCTTTCTCCACCAGGATGACTTGTTCGATCTTGGCCGTTCGATTTCTCCTAGCTGTTCGACCGATGACTAGAGCTGCACTGGAGCAGAGTTTGGCTCATTTTTACCAAATGTATATTTATTTGGACTTGTATATATTTGAGCTTGAATATTCAAACAAGACGAGCTGAGTCATACTATGATTGAGTTTGGCTTGATTAAGCCTAAGTTCGACTTGAGCTGGTCCACATTTGTGTGTGTATTGTTATATATATATTTTATTTTTTAACTATTATAATGCGAGAGACAGTCGTTGCCTGATTTTTCCAAAATTCCTAAACTACCCCTTGCTTATATATCTATTTAAAGAACAGAATCACAGCCAATCGCAATTGAACTCGGGGAGAGTTCAATTCAATCGCACCCACGGGTTAACACATGTCCCTTTTAACTCCTATTAACTATGGTTAACTCCTTCCCCTCGCTCTCACGTGCATCGCACGTGCCACCCACTAGTATATATATATATATATATATATATATATGGTATAAACTGATTTTTGGCATTTTTGGGGAGGCGTTTGAGCGTGGTCTAAGGTGTTCGAACGCGAGATTAGTCTCCTAAGTTTGTTTTAAGCCGCTTTTTGCCCTAATATATGATATACTTTGGGGTTAGGGTTTGGCACACATTCTAATCACCAAGAGAGGTTCCTTTTGAGAGAGAACTTTGTATTGTTTTTTATTTCATTTGTCTTTGGGCATAGTGAAGTGGCATGGATCCGTGGACGTAGGTATCATTAACCGAACAATGTAAATCTTGTGTTGTGTGTTTTTCTTTGCATCTTGATTTCAATTTTCTCTATTTTTATCTTTCGGTTATCGTCTTGTGGTTTGTTGCACGATTCCTAACATCTAATATCAAAGCATCTAGGTTTGAGTGGGAGCAATAATGGAAGAAGAAAATATGAGAATCGATAAATTCAATGGTTTGAACTTTGGATTTTGGAAGATGCATAGAGGGGATTATGATCATTTCAGAAGGATCTCTATCTTCCTTTAAAAGGAAAAATGAAGAAACCACAGAAGATGACAGACGACGATGTTAGACATTTGTGCCCATAAAAGTCATTCCAGACTTGTATTAATCTACATTATTAATATAGCATCTTTACTTTCACACATTGTCTTCAGCATTGGATAATATATTATAAAGTATCTTATAAGATGAGACTATTTTGTCCCTTAGGTAACATTTTAGGAAAACCATTCAGTTGGTTTTGAACCAAATGCTAAGGAGATATGGTTTTCCGGTTCCTTATAGACCTAGAATTATTCTAAGTTATTTAAGATAAATATAGACAATGTATTCCTACTAATTAACACATGGTTAGTTCAATAAAATGGAGTGATGACAATGGTCTCTTGACTAAGATGTGGATATAAGTAACAAGTACTTATATTGTAATAGGATCGCTTAGTGGATACTCACAGAAATATTGTCTACATGCATATTTAGAGTAGTCCATTTGATAGAATGTCCTTAACCTAAGAGGTCGACATCTTCTCTGGTATTTGCCTATATAGCTTTGATGTAGATAATCATCAATGCCCAACACACCAGACTAAATAGGGGCTCGTTGGGCTATGTACGCTATACTTGAAGAAGTGTGTGTACACTCAACAAGGACTCCACCGCTCTTCATCTAGAGTAATTCATATTGAGTTGATACTTGTCAAATCGGACTTGGAAAACCAGCGCTGGTGTTTATCGATTAAATAGTTTTATTGAAATGATTATTTTCTGAATAAAAGAAAAATAATAATTATTATTATTTTAATGAATTTCAAATTGTATTTGAAAGTTCAAGTTTGACTAAAGGTATCAAAGAGAAAGAGTGTCGCGACCCGAAACCCACCCTAGGAGTTAGAGTGAACTCTGGACGACTAATCATGACTTGCTTGACAACCAACCTGCAAAAACCCACAAGGCATATACAATAGAGGATATAAACAGTGGAAGCATAATCTAACATAATGCAGCGGAAGACTAACAAACCTCTATGTATATATATACTTAAATCCAAGTTTACACAAAAAGGAATCCATAAGAAAGTGCGGACATGCCCGTCAAAATACATAAATCTAACTCTCATCTCACCCACAGCTAATCCACTCAGAATCTACAACCACCTATTGGTAACCCTCTACGGGAGGTTCCTCCAAAGGCTCCTCGACGTACTCCTCTTCCACCCATGGACCAGGAGCACAAACATCAAATGGAACAGCAGCTCCCTCAGAACCTGCCGACATAAGAAGTACGGCTGAGCATGGAATACTCAGCGGGTACTAAGCACTAACCAACAGTCATAGCATACGGATAGCATACATAAAGCAGGAGCAATTCATATAAGTTAGACAGAAACAATTATATCATACAAGGAAGTAAAGCAATTCATAATCATGCTTGCATTTCGTAGAAAGCCGATAAATCCTCTTGAAAACATCGTGCACTTGACTTGACTTGAAATATCCTTTCGTACTTGAAAGCTTGTCTTGTCTATCTTGCTTGATTCTTGTATGTCGTGTCATGTCATGCATGCTTGCTTGTGATCATGTGACTTGTGAGATACACTTGTGAGATGCCTTGAGAGGGAAGGGAGACCCTTCTTTATGCAATGCACTTGCGAGGGAAGGGAGACCCTTCTTCATGATATGTATGTACTTGCGAGGGAAGGGAGGCCCTTCTTCATGATATGCACTTGTGAGAGAGGGGAGACCCCTCGTGGAATGTTGGTTCTTGGTTTCTTGTGAAAAGTGAGGTAAAACATATCGTAGGATATGCCCCACCTCTATCCATCTTCTTGGAAACCTCGATAAATCATGTCATGCATGCCGTGCTCGTGGGAACCGTGTACATACTTGCATTTAAATTTAAATATGACATTTGGGTAATTTCACAACACATATAGCATCAATGATTGAGCAATGTAATATTCATATCATTTAAGGAAAGCAGGAACACACTATCATAGGCCCTAGCAACATTTAGACTTTATTAGGCATGCATTTACTACTTTACAGCTCACTTTATTCACCTTGGCATTTCATCAAACATGGTGTGTTCATTATGGATTTACCCTACAACATACTTTTCTAGATGGGTTTTACTCGAATCATACATGTATGTTCATTATTTGGAACAATGCCCTTCCCCATTTTAATCATCACCATACAACCATTGGCATCCAATCGCCCATTCCATCTTCATTCACCATTCACAACCATCCATCTCATAGCACATGTGTAAATGAAAGAAAATAAAGAGAAATGAAGGGAAAAGAAGAACTATAACTAGGAGGGTAGTGAAAAGTACCGACCTTGAGAGATGAGGAAGAAATCCCTCTTCCAAACGACTGTAAGTTGCTGCCCTAGCTTGGAACACGAGCTTCGCACGAGCTTAGGCCGAGATCTTGAAGAAAAACCGGACTGGGAGTGATCTAGGGTCTCAAAACCCTTTGATTTCTCTCCAAACTGGAAACCCTAGGTTTAGGAATCGCCTTCTCCTCTCTTCTTATCTCCCAATCTCTCTAAGTGTCGAATGATGCCCTAAAGGCTCGGGTTAAACTCTTAAGATAAGAGTGAACCGACCAAAAGACCATAATACCCTTACTAGAATTTCTGCAATGACGCGAGGACCGTGAGTAGTGCTGAACACATTGTGCTGTGAACAGTGCCAAACACATTATGCTGTGAACAATGCTGAATACGTTGTGCTGTGAATAGTGCCCACTCGTTGTACGGTGAACAGTGCCCACTCGTTGTGCTGTGAATAGTGCCCACTCGTTGTGCTATGAACAGTGCCACACACGTTGTACTGTGAACAGTGCCACACACGTTGTGTTGTGAATAGTGTTAAACACGTTGTCCGTTGTGAACAGTGCCGAGCCCGTTGTCACTTCGTGTCGTGCATCGTGCTGAGCCCGTAGTCCGTTGTCTTATGTACAACGTGCCCGTTGTGCTGTACAACGTACCCGTTGTGAGCTGCACAACGTGCCCGTTGCGAGTTGTACAACGGATGCACATAGTATACGTTATCAGAGTACGTTGTCTGTGCCACGTTATCAGAGTACGACGTCAGAGCACGCCCTTAGTGTTTTCCGAGCTACGTCCTCAGTGCATAACCGGGCTACGATTTCCTACAGGTTCAGACTGTTTTGGCCATATCTTTTGACTCGTTCATCCGATTTTGACGATTCAACTTGCGTTGTGTTCGTACTTCGAAAAGGAACATCTCTGACATTTCAAAATTTCTAATTTCTTCCTTATTTATTAATTATACCTCTTAAAAAGGTAGAATGACAACGAAAATGTCATGCATTAACTGTGAAAAGGTCCGGGGCTCTACAAAGAGTTCTCAATATAAGCTAGAGATTACAGACAGTATAAGATATTGTCCCATAAACTTTTAACAATATTAGATGGTGAAATGACGTGTCTTTTAAACAAATATTTTAATAGAATATACTTGCAAGTAATTCTCTAATTTATATGGGTTAGTCACATTGTGTAATGGATATTATTATGATTAGTGAAAGTCTGGGGACTTGGATAAAATTCTATGGTCTTAATGATATTATAGGAAAGTGTTTCCTAGCAACAAGGCTATAGCCTAAAAGATGAAGTACTTGGTCCCACAACCGGAAGTAGGAGATCTATTTAGATCCCACACACTATGACCTTCTTAAATCTTTTAATTTAATTAAGAATTAAATTAATTAATTTCTCAATGTATTTCACTATATGGTATAGTGAAGCTCTAATAGGTGAAATCACATAAGATGTGATTAACCAAATGGGTAGGACCAATATGAGATTTTGATAAAGATCAAAATGTGACCATCATGAGGTGTAACAACAAGAAGTGGCGTAAGATATGTGGGCCCCACCTAGGGTGGGACGCCCCCACATTAATAATAATGCTCTATTATTTTTAATTATTTCCTAATGGTTAGCTACTAATTAAAGATTTGTTTCCTAATTGGATTAGGAATACATAATGGGAATTAAATGGGACTTCTAATTAAATTAGAAGAGTTTCTATTTTGATTTAATTCGAATTTTGATTTGATTTGATTTGTTGATTTTCAGATTTGTATTTAATTATGAGAATCAATACAATTTCAGTATTTGAGCCATAAATTTATTACTGTGACTCCAATTATGGTCCATAAGTACATCGTTTCGAAGCCGTTGAAAAGATCTACAACTTTCGTGAAGAAAGTTTTTCTAGAATCAATAGTTTTGAAAGTCAAAACCTCAGTCGAAAATCCAAAGCAGGATAATTAAAATAGAATTAAAAATAGAGTTCTAATTAGATTAGAATTTAGAAAGAGGAGTTATACTTGATCTACAAATCAGCTATCAATGAGTCTATAAAAGGACCCCTTTTTGTGGAATGTCCAACACAATTTGAGATTCCTAAAATCCCTCTTTCTCTCTCTCCCTAAAAAGTTCTCACCTCTCTCCCTAAAGGGAACCTAGATAAAAAATTTATGCAAATTTATGCGGAAAACTAGATCCCGAAGGTCTTTACACCATAGAAAGAAAATAATACTAATTACGTGTTTAGAGAATTATCTCGATAAATGATGTTCACCGGTGAAACACAAAATCAACTTAAACCATTAGAACTCTTTGTAGAGATTTCTTGAAGAAATACTCAAAGCTCAATTCTTATTCTTCGCTATCCCCGTGAAACTTTTGAATCTCTACTTGATATTGTAGAAACAAAGAGAAGAAAATTAATGTTAGAGTAGACTTTCTATCTCACAAAAGCTTAGGGTTCAAAACTCTTGTCTTCAAAAACAACTTGGAACAACCATAGAGGCTCACAAAAATTGGGGAGAGATATTTCTCTCTCTCTCTATATCTCACGGTTTGGAGGGGAAGAAAATAATGATAAAAAATTACTCCCACAAGTTTTGGGTATTGGGGTATTTATAGATTAGGATCAAATCCTAATCCTTCTCCAATTTGTAGTTATCCCTTTAAAGAGAGTTACTAAATAATGATAACTCTTATCATTAGTTATAACAGACTTTCGAATTTAGGATTCATTTTCCTAAAAGGATTCCTTAATTAAAAGGGTGTAAGTAATTTCCTAAATTATAGGGATCCCAACAAACTCCCTAACAATTAGGGATCCTAATCAAATTAGGAAACCCCAAGGGGGGGGCGTGAGCCTAGGGGAGTGTGCCTTGCACTCCACGTTTTTGATAACAACTAATCTTATCTCCTTTGTTTCCTGGTTTCTAAGATTGGAATCTAATTTCATAAAATAAGGATTAAATAATTAGTAATTATTTAACTAACAAACTCCTAATCCAATTAGGAATCTCTATATTGGCGCCCACCCTAGGGAATTAATCCCATGGGCTTGGGCCCACTTATAAGGTCCATACTTGTTGGGTTTTATGGATATGGGTCAAACTCATCTCCCCTTATATTGGATTAATTAAATAATCTTTATTATTATCCTTTAATTTAGATTAATATTTAATCTAAACTATAAATTAACATTTAATCCATTTTATTAAAGATTAGCTTTTAATCCTTTAATTTATAGATTAACATTTAATCTATTAATTGATCTTATATTTCTTATATGAGCATCTTCACAGATTGCTCTGGGACATTCTAACCCTGGTTTACCCAATGTTATCTCATTGACCCTTAAATAGGAATGACATCGGAATTGCAAGTGATGTGAGATATCCATGTTGCAATTAAATCACAGTGTAAGAACATTAACCATTAAGGATCCCGTCACATGAAATTTTTAATTCAATTGATCCTTCCAATAACATTATCCCTAACGGGCCTTCAAGATTAATATATTGTCTAACTCATAGCTCATTGTACATCATCCGGGTTTCCAAGACATTTGATTAAGCCATGTGAAACGTATTCTCATGTAAAACATTTTGAGAAAATTTTTTATTATGTACAATATATTTTAATAAAAATATATTTCAAACTTGTTTGATTTCAAAATCACCTGCGCAGGATTTAAGCTTAATCGACTTAATGAGTATAGATTTCTTGTTTGAAATTCATGATGACTCGAACAGCTTTCCGATTATCCAAGTGTCACCTTATCGTAATCCCTCAGGTAGAGAGTACTTAGGTGGAATCAAAACAATCAGATCACTGCTCAATTATAAATGAACTCATCAGATATAAGGATCATCGAAACTGTTCAATGTGAATGAGAGACCAACTATCTGATAATATGTTTATGCAAGAGGTCTCTCATTGCATGCAATCAATCAGTGTACATTTAAGCATCTATATGCTAATATGTAGTCTCCACTACAATAGTTTGAGATAAAACTATATCTCAACCATTGAGAACATCTTAGCATTGTGGCAGCCATATAAGTGAAGTGCCCACCTTCACCCACAGCTGTGACTCTATAAGGTATATGGAACTGGAAAGCTATTTCTACCTGTGATAGTCCCATCACATAGCTTTCCTACAATATATCCTATGGACCTTTGTCGATATCTTATATCGTATAGATCATCTCATGATCATGGTCAATTACCCATAATGAATTCACAAAAGATAAAGAAGATGTCTCTATTAATCTAACTAATAAAAATCTTACAATCTAAATGACTTTTCTAGGTATAATGTCTAACAATCTCCTACTTGCCCTAAAAGTCACTATGACATAGATTTCAATCCCAAACTATCTAAGTGAGTTACAAATACTTTATTTGATAAAGCTTTAGTCATCGGGTTAGCAACATTAAGTTAAAACCTAATGTAGCACCCCAGAACTTTTCTTGACGAATGAATAGTGTATTCAAGGCCAATAGGCTCTCCCCGTATTGGGACTTGGTGTTTTATGTGAAACTTGATGTTAGCGACCCATGTACAGCGTGTAAGAGGGGGTTTAGGACCCTAAAGATGGTGAAAATGAAGTTGGAAACACCCCTAGGGGTCTGCAGGTGGAAGAAACCAAAAACTGGGGAGTGCGATCGATCACTGGTAAGATGCGATCGATCGCATGCAGGTGAAATTGGTTCAGGACCTTCAGGTCCATGTGCGATGGATGGATTCCAGGTGCGATAGATCGCGTTAGGATCTGCGATCGATCGCAGATGTATGCAATCGATCGCATGCAGGAAAATTTTGACCAAAAAAATTCAAATTTCAGTGCAACAGATCGCCCCATGTGCGATTGATCGCACTGGGGTCCGCGATTGATCGCAGTTAGTGTGCAATCGATCGCACGCATGTGCTAAATCCGAATTTAAGGGTTTTAAACCCTTTGCCTATAAATAGGGCTTCCTATTTGGGGGTTTTGGCTTACCCTAAACCTAGAGAGATTAAAAGAAGGATTGAGAGAGAGAAAGGGAGGAGAGATTTGGGGATTTCCAAGAGGGGTTTGGGATTGTGGAAGAAGGAGATCAAGATTAAGGTTTGACCTTCCCCAATCAAGCAAGGAAATTGCATCTCCAAGGTTGGGTTCTCCTCTATTAAGCTTGAAGATTCCAAACCAAGGGGTTTCTTCAAGATCAAGCTTTGATCTCAAAGGTTAGTACACCCTTACTAGCTCACTTAGTAGTAACCTAGGTTCTCTCTTGAAATGATTATAGTTGAGCATGTTTACCCAAATTCCTACCTTAAGACCAATGATTTCTTAAATTTATACAAGATAAACTAAAGATTGAAGGGTGGATGGAATGTATGGGTGATGGAGGCGATTGGATGTCATGTGGTTGTGATGTGTTGTGTGATGGAAAATGGTGGAAGGGCATTGTACTCATAATGAATACACCCCATGTGTTTGATGAAATGTTGGAATGAGAAAATATGAAATAAATGAATATACGAATATTGAACACCACATGTTTGATAGAATGCATGAATGGGTTAAAAACCTAAGGCTAGGAAACATGTATAAAGGGTTAAAGAAATATTGCATGCAAAGTGGTTGATGTAATACATGTGTGAAATGTGGAACCAAAGCCATGAGATATGAACTAGAGATCTTTCCCCAAAAGTTAGAAATTTTGATAATATGCCTTATGATTTTCTTCAATTTCTCGTGTGCCCATAAATGTTGAAATGCTACATGTTATCCCTTGAATTGGCATATCACCATGATTTTCACGACTTGCTACACACACAAGCACGTATGCATGCATGAACCGAAGTTTTCTAAGTATAAGTATACATCCAAGAAACAACAAGAACAAGAAATGTGATTTATGAAACGAATGATAAAGCCGGACATCGGGCCGGTCAAGGGTAGGGCATATCGCAAGATATGTCATACCCGGCTCACAAGAAAACAAGTTGATAAAGCCGGACAGAGGGTCGGTTAAGGATGTTGGTGTACCATTTTCTATTTCGCTGAAGGATACTTACATATCCGGCTCACAAGTCATTTTTATTCAATTCATGTTTCGCTGAAGGATACTTACATATCCGGCTCACAAGTCGCTATAAGGGCACTAACATCTAGCTCACAAGTAAAGCATGGCAGGGCAAGTCAAGACATGACAAGACAAACATGACAAGTGATTCCAAACAAGAACAAGACAAGACATGTGTGATTCCTACAAGACAAAAACAAGTTTTAACACAACAAGCAAGTTTTGAAAACCATGAAGAGTTATTTTTAAAGAACAAGCCAAGAATTTCAAAGTATGGGTTTTATCGGAGTTTCGCATCATTCCATGCATGTCATGATCATAGTGTTGTTTTAAAATTGATATTCTGAATTATGTTGTTTATTCCTATTGTAGTTAGTTATTACTATTGTTAGTTAGTAGCTTGTACTCACTGAGTATTCCATACTCAGTCATACTTTCATGTTGGTAGGTCTGGTGGGTACCTTCAACCCCGAGCCTTAGGTTGAAGAGGAATATGTGGAGGAGAGGGAGCCGCCTATCCTGATGCAGACACAGGCAGATAGAGATCTAGATGTGTGGCCGTATCTACATTACTATTGAGCTGAGTGATTGCGAGAGTTTCTTTTTGTATTTTGATAGGTGGGTATGTCCACCTTTATTGCTTATGTTTGTATATAACTTGGAATACAAATTAGTTATATAAAAGAAAAAATTGGTTTATACTTCCGCACTATTGTGAGCTTCCGCACACTGTTATATGTTTCAATCTTTGTATGTCATTACCTTGTTCGTTTCAGGATGGTTTGGCAGGTATGTATAGTCACACTTAAAGTATCCCTTAACTCCCAGGAGGTATTTTGGGGCGCGACACTTATCTTTGTACCGATATTATCTTACCTCTCAATGATCTCACGAATGAGATGATACTTTCACTCCACATGTTTCATCTTCTTGTGGCTCCTAGGTTCTTTGCTATGAGCTACTGCACCATTACTATCACAAAAGAGAGTGATAGGTTTGAGTGCTGAAGGAGCATTTCCTAGCTCTTGCAAAAACCTTCTGAACCAGACTGCTTCTTTTGCTACTTCAGAAGCTATAATATATTCTGTTTTTGTGGAGAAGTCTGCAATACTCATCTGCTTTATGATGTGCCAATTGACAGCAGCACCACCCAGTGTGAACACATACCCAGATGTGGAAGCTCTATTGTCCGGATCAGATTGGAAATCGGAATCAGTATAACCCAATCCAACTAGATCTTTTGATTGAAAAGTAAGCACATAATCCCTAGTCCTTTTCAGGTACTTCATGATGTGCTTCACAACAGTCCAATGATTAACACCTGGATTACTTTGGAACTGACTATCAACTCCCACTGTATGACAGATATATATTGTACCTAGACAAAATCTTGTCTATGTAGGAAGTTTGGTTCAATCCCAACATTCTGTATTTTCTATCTCTCAGAATCTTTATTCCAAGAATATTGGATGCCTCTCCCAAATCTTTCATTGAGAAATGCTGAGAAAGCCAAATCTTGACTGATGATAACATCCCTACATCATTCCCAATGAGTAAGATATCATCCACATATAGAATAAGGTGTACTACCGTTGTCCCAATGTCTTTCTTGTAAATACAAGATTCCTCTAAATTCTTTTGGAATTCAAATTCTTTGATCGAAAGATCAAATCTTTGGTTCTAGCTTCTAGAAGCATGTTTTAAACCATATATCGACTTGTTAAACTTGCATACCATGTTCTCCTGGTTAGGAGCAATGAAGCCCTCAGGTTGCTTCATATAGATGTCTTCATCTAACATTTCATTAAGGAAAGCAGTTTTGACATCCATTTGTCATATCTCATAGTCATGGTGTGCAATTATAGCTAGCAATATCCTGATGGATTTGAGCATAGCTACAGGTAAAAAGGTATCGTCATAATCAACTCCTTGAATTTGAGTGTAACCTTTTGCAACAAGTCTTGCTTTATAGGTCTCCACGTTACCATCAACACCCTTCTTCCTTTTTTAAATCCATTTGCATCCAATTGGCCTTATACCATCTGGTGGATCTACTAAAGTCCAGACGTCGTTGTCATACATGGAATCTATTTCAGCATTCGTGGCTTTATTCCATTGAGATGCATCTACATCTAATGTAGCTTCCTGATAAGTATTAGGATCTATATCCTCATCATCAGGGGTAACTAGATAAACCTCATTATTGTAATACTGAAGTCTATCTGGTAGTCTAGAAACTCTTTCAGACCTTCTCAGTGGAACAAAATTAGAAGAATCAGTAGTGGAAGGATTAAGTTCATTTTGGATACTGGTTGTGTTGTCTTTCATCTCATGAAATTCAACATTCTTAAAAAGATCCATTTCTTCCTCCAAAAAGGTGGCATGATTCTTAACAACTATTGTTTGGTCTGCCTTGGAGTAGAAATAGAAACCCTTAGTTTTCTTTAGATATCCTATAAAATTCTATTTTTCTGTTCTAGATTCCAACTTAGTAGGTTCGAGTTTGCGAACATGTGCAAGACAACCCCATACCCTTAGATATTGTAAACTAGGTTTTAAAAGGAACCCGGTTCTGAATGTAAATGACAGTTTGTAAAGCATACCCCCAAAGATCGAACCATATCTAATAAAATTCGGTTTCTTCTTTCAGAAACACCATTTTGTTGAGGTGAGGCAGGACTTGACAATTTGTAAGATAATCTCATTATCCATTAAGTAATCCATAAAATTATTGGTGAGATATTCACCACCTCGATCTGATCGAAGTGTCTTTATGGATTTTTCTGTTTGATTCTCAACTCCTAATCTGAATTCTTTAAACTTTTCAAAAGTGTCAGATTTGTGTTACATCAAATAGACATATCCATATCTAGAATAGTCAATGGTAAATGTAACAAAATACCGTTATTGCCCTCATGCAACAATGTTAAATGGACCACATACATCACTATGTATGAGTCTCAACTTTTCTTCAGCTCTTCCTACCTTTTTAGGGTAAGGCTTCTTGTTCATCTTCCCTTCAAGACATGACTCGCATGTAGGGAGTGGTTCTATCTTGGAAAATTCAAAGGGACCATCTTTTACCAACCTCTTGATCCTATCAAGATTAATGTGACCAAGTCTCTTATGCCAAAGATAAGTTGACTCTGTGCAATGTCTCTTAATTCCAGACATTCTAGATGATGAGGCATTGTCATTTTGTAGACTTTCATTATTTACCAAAGGAAATACTAAATAAAGACCATTAATAAGATTATCAGTAATTAAGACCATTCCATCTTTCTTAATTTCAACTATTGAATTAAAAATGATAGAGAATCTACAATATAAAAATCTAGATACTGAAATCAATTTTCTATGTGCAGAAGGCACATAAAAATAGTCTTCTAAAAGTAATGTCTTTCCATTAGGTAAATAAAGAGTAAATACGCCAATTGACTTAACTGCAACATTTGCACTCAAGCCAACTTTAAGCTTCTGCTCCTGTTTTGTCGGTTTTCTGGTTTCCTTGAACCCCTGCAAACAATTACAAACATGTATAATGGATCCAGAATCCATGCACCATGAGTTAGGAGGACAATCCAAAAAGTTTGACTCAACAGTAATTAATACTTCAAAGCATCTCATACCTTGAGTATTTGCACCACCCTTCTTAAGAGCTGCGAGGTAAGTCCTACAGTTCCTCTTCCAATGGACTATTTTACCACAGTGGAAATACTTTCCCTTGCCTTTGTTATCCTTGCCAGAATCTTCTGAAGAACCTTTGACAACTTTTGCCTTACCCCTATAGTCTTTAAACTTTCGTTTGCCCTTGTTCCTTTTTCTAAACTTTTTAGATCGATTGGAGGTATTAGGTTAATGGAGAATTAAAGTTTCACCCTTTGTTGACTTTTTGATCAAATCTTCTGCAGCCACAAGTGAGTTCATAAGCTTACTTAGTGACATTTCACTCTTGTTCATGTTATAATTTAACACGAACGCATTAAAGGATGAAGGGAGTGACTGCAGAACAATGTCAACTTGAGTGATGGCATCCATCTCTCCACCGAGAATTTCCAGCTCATTCAATAAACTCATCATCTTCATGATGTGCTCTCTGAGTAGAGTTCCCTCAGCCATCTTGGTGTTAACAAGGGTTTTTAACTTTATTTGTCGAGCTGACCTATTTTGCTCACCAAATATCTCATGCAGGTTTTGCAAAATGTTATTAGCTTTATCCTTGTGTTCATGTTGGCTTTGCAAAATGTTAAACATCAAAGTCAGAATAAAACATTTTGGTCATCTGATTGGACCTCTCCCATTGCTCCAACTCAGCCTTTTGGGTCGATGATGCATTTTGAGGAATTTCGGGTTTAGGTGTCTTAAGACACAAGTCAAGGTTATCTGCGGTAAATACTATTCTAATCTTTCTTTTCCGGTCATCATAATTAGTTTCAACTAACTTTTCATCACGAAGAATTTCAGTTAATAGGTGAAGACCTTTCATAATCTAATCAAATGACAAATAAAGATAGTATTAGGGATCTATTGAATCCATTAATTACTATTAGATTATGGGTTTGTTTCTAATAGTATTGCCAATTTAGGAAGTATCCATAGGCATCGAATACCTAGACACTGGCTTAATGTGATCCTGTCTTTGGGCACAATATCACAACACCTTGAATAGACAGATAGAATCTATCTTCTCAATTTTCACAAATCTTATCTTGTGAATCTTGGAGCATTCGATCTACTGTCTGATCTATAAGGGATGTTATACTCACGTTTTGGCGTTATTGTACGATATCTCTTATTCATGTGCCCGCCTACCATGAACCTAATAAGCACTTAGCGAAAGCTCACGCTTTGGCGTTGTTGCTCCCACTATTTGCTTACAAAGTTTTCACCATGTTTTCACATAGGTGAGAGGGATTGGGCCCGGTTTTGACCTATCAGCTTACTCACACTCCCCACTATAAGATCACACAGTGTATGGTAAAAGATCATAATACTTAGGGACTTGTCCCCAGTCTTATATGAAAGTATGCCTCTTATTAATTTTAGAAAAACAGTTCTTGGGAGGGCATACATCAAAACCTAATATCTGACTAAGATTCTAATTGATTTTATTCAATGAGAGTTAAAATCACAATCACATTTGCGACTTTAAAATTGTTAAGTCAATTTCACGATAGAATGCTTGACTGGCAAAACTTCACAAGTGTCAAGTCTCCTTCGCAATCTATACGTACCTTCTTTTTCTTTAAAGCTTTCTCTAATGGAAGCTAATGGCCCTTCCAAATTTCCAGCTCTAGGATCTTGAAATAAAGATCTAGTCTCTATTATCAAGAACTTTTCTTGATGAACAAGATCCTTAAGATTCTTTTTCTTTATTTTCAAACTAGAAGACAAATAGAAGAAGAAAGAGAGGAGAGGTGACCGTACACCTTAGAGAGAGAGAGAGTGTGTGGGGCGTGAGGTTATTGAGGAGAGGAGAAAGATTCCAAAAATTTGGAAAATAATGATAGCCCAAAGTCTTGGACGGCCACCTCATTATATAGAGTATACTTGGGTTGCTTGCAACCCAAGTCTCCTAATCCTTATCTAATAAGGATTCCTCAATTGTTTCCTTTTCGATTTCTCCTTAATTAATAAGGATTGATCAAAATAGAAACTAACCTTATCTATTAGTAACCAATTAACCTTATTCTTATCCTATTCCAATTAGGATTCCTTGATTAGTAAGAAACTAATAGAATCTCTAACAATTAGGGAACTTTTATTAGTAACTAACTACCTTATCGAATAAGGAATTTTAGTTAATTAGAAACTAATTAAATAATAATAATTATTGCTACCTTCATGAAGTGGGCGTCCCACCCTAGGTGGGCCCCACTCCACATGCCCAAAGGGTTTCCAAAACCCTTATGGTCACTTTCTTTGATCTTTAATCATATTCCCCAATGGGTCCTACCCATTTGGTTTTTCACATCTGATGTGATTCTACCTTTTAGAGCTTCACTATACCATATAGTGATCACTTAGAGGTATGTAGGCAACCTAACAAATCAAGTGCGGTCGTAGAAGGAGTAATCATTCCCCAACTCTCACCAAGCAGAGTCCCATCTCCCAGAAAGAAATGCCTCACCAACTCTCCTCACAGAATCACTACCCAAGCAAAAGTCCTCTCGACTTCCCCAAACGAATCGACTCTCAAGTATACAAAATTTCCAGCCAAGGAAATCCCAAAATAGAAGTCGAAACATTTTCAAAGTCAGAAATTCCCCGCAAAAACAACCTCTTTAGACTTTCTCCTCAAAGCAGAATCTCCTTACTTCCCTCGACGGAGTTGGCACCAAAGTATACAAAATTTTCATCTAGGAAAATCCCAAAATAGAAGTTGAAACATTTCCAAAAGTCAGGGACTCCCTGAGAATCAACTTCTCTCAAGAAGAACATCTTCTCCGTCCCCAGTGGAGCCAAAAAAAATCCTGAGCAGAGACAACCTCTCTCTCCCCAGCAAAGACAACATCTCTCACTCTCCCCAGTAGGGACAACCTCTCTCAAATTCTCCAAGAAAGTGAAAATCAATTGTAACAAGTACATATCCCCAAGGGAGTGCAAATCAACTGCAACCAAAGCAATCTCAAGGTGTCCCAAACTTCGGTCTCCTATCCTACATTTCATCCTAGTACAAGGCTTCCTAGATTCCCTAGAGACTGAAAGTGCAAGCATCTTATCATACAAGTATCCGAGAGCGAGATATCGATATCCAAGGCAACAGGAACATAATTCTATTCAAAACCATCGCGGGCCCAATGAAAACCAGAAATGGCATTGGTGCACAAAAATTACGCGAACACTAGACCTGGTCTCGAGACCAGGGGCAAAAAGGGAAGAAAATTTATTAGCTTCGTAGGCATGAGGAAAACCGGCAACGGTCTCATCGTGCAAAAATTATGCAAACCCCATGACTTGGTCATTCCAATGGTAAAAAAGGGAGAAAAAGCTGAAAATCAATTCGGTAGCAATATTCGGCAACGAGCAAACTCATCGGATTCCCTAAATATCCCCAGTAGTCAGCATCTCTCTACGGGCCGGTATCCCCATTAGAGATTCCAACAGGGAATATCCCCAGCAGGTGTTTAAGTCCCAAGCGTTCCCCAGTAAAGAATCATTCGAAAAACATCTCCCCAGCATACAGGCAAATATTGGGAGATCCTCAGCAAACTGGAAATCCCCAAACTCTCTGGCAGTAGTATCCAACAGAGTTCAAATCCCCAGCAAATAGCTAATGTTCTCTAGCAAAGTCCAACTCTGCAAGGTGCAAAGCAGGACTTCATCAATGTCACTACAGGACAAATCTTTTCAGTATTGTACACTGCCCTTAAGGACATAACCCATTCACCCTGTGAAAGTGGTCAAAGAAGCATTCAACTTCAGAATCTTGAGTCTTTTTCTTACCACCAGAATTCTCATATTCATCGGATCAGTCATCCATGAATTCCCAGGTAGCTCCTAAGTCTGTCAACCCTTGTGACGTCTCCCAATCACTATCAGTGTTCCACTACTCACCATATCAATCGTTCTAAGTGTCTGTCCATCGGCTTGGTCAGATCAAATAGAACTCAGTAATCGCCCGAGATGCATCCCGGTTCCAGCAAGAAGCGAGAGCAAGATCACATGCCTCCGGAACCTTCAATCAGCAAAGGACAAGTCTCTAAGAGCGAGTCATATATCTAGCCCTCCATCAACCTGCATACCACACCGGGGAAACTAGAGCTAGTTAGGTCTTCCATGCATCAGCATACGTCAAGTCGTGTATGTTATTCATGCACACAATCTTGCACAGTCAATACACACCCTCTAGCTACAAGCTGCACACTAGCTGCATACACTCAACAAAGCTGCACACTAGCTGCACACACACCCAATCGAGTCACACATAATGCACTCTAGCTGCACACTAATTGCACACACCCAATCGAGTCACACATAATGCACTCTAGCTGCACACTAATTGCACACACTCAATCGAGTCACACATAATGCACTCTAGCCGCACACTAGTTGCACACACTCAATCGAGTCACTCACTGCACTCAAGCTAGCTGCATTCAAAATTTCACATTGCACTCTAGCTGCATACAATCAAGTTGCACTCAATGCATCCTTGCTACATACTAGCCGCATTCAAGGTGAAAGCCTCATCCAACGCATTCAAGTTACACCACGTTGCACTTTAACCATGCACCTAATCTGGTCGCAACTACAGTTGCGCACCAGTTGCTTCTCAGCATCATCGAAATCCAGTGACTCTCGGCCATACCAATATCAAACCCGGCATTATGCCTCAAACCTTGTGACACCCCCGTGTGTCCTTGACATCCCATGTGTACCTTTACAGTGTACACCACCTGCATGTCCTCCTTTGTGATACCTCTGTGTGTCTTTGACATCCCGTGTGTACCTTTACAGTGTACACCACCTGTATGTCCTCCTGTGTGACACCCCTATGTGTCCTTGACATCCCGTGTGTACCTTTACAGTGTACACCACCTGCATGTCCTCCTTTGTGACACCTCCGTATGTCCTTGACATCCTGTGTGCTCCGTGACGCCCTCGTCAAACCACTGACTCACTAGCATGTCCTCATTTGTGACACCCTCGTGTGCCCTCGACATCCCATGTGTACCTTTACAATGTACACCATCTGCATGTCCTCTTTTGTGACACCTCCATAGGTCCTTGACATCCTGTGTGCTCTATGATGCCCTTGTCACACCTCAGACTCACCAGCATGTCCTCATGTGTGACACCCCCGTGTGTCCTTGACATCTCGTGTGTACCTTTACAGTGTACACCATCTGCATGTCCTCATTTGTGACAGCTCCACGTGTTCTTGACATTCCGTGTGTACCTTTACAGTGTACACCACCTGCATGTCCTCCTTTGTGACACATCTGTGTGTCCTTGACATCTTGGTGATCCGTGACAACCTCGTCACACCGCAGTCTCACAAGCCTGTTCCCCTTTGTGACACCCCCGTATGTCTTAGACGTCCTGGTGCTTCGTGACAGCCTCATCACAAAGCAGCATTACCTACTGCATGTCTCCCTTTGTATGCCCTAGACATCTGAGGTGCTCTGTGACAACCCCGTCACATTACAGTCTTGCCAATGTGTCCCTTTTTTTAACATCCTATGTGTTCCTGATACCCCATGTGTTTTTCGACCGACTCGGTGAATCCGCTCCAGGAGATACCATTTTGATCACGCCCTTTCTCGGCTAAGCGTCTCTAGGCCACATTATCCCCAATTTTCCCCAGCTACTCGCTACCTCCTAGCAGTAGTCCTGATCACTTCACCTGCACTCATCACTCAAAAATCTCACACCTTGCTACATTTCCCAAAATTCAATCTTGGTGTAAAAATCGGATGATTCCAGTCATTGTCGTTCAAATCGCCAATCTTGGCATTCTCCGACAAAGAGGGACAGTTGTAAGCACCCAATTTTTACACCCCTAGCTAACCCTGTGTCGCGCCCCAAAACCCACCCTAGGAGTTAGAGTGAACTTTGAACGACTAATCATGACTTACATGACTTGCTTGACAACCAACCTGCAAAAACCCACAGAGCATATACAATGGAGGACATTATAGCGGAAACATAACCATAAAGTACAGCGGAAGTCTATCAAACCTCTATGTATATACATACGAATCCAAGTTTACACAAAGGGAATCCAAAAGAATGTGCGGACAGACCCGCCAAAATACATGAAGGTATATCTCTCATCTCACCCACAGCTAATCCACTCAGAATCTACAACCACCTAATGGTAACCCTCTACTGGAGGTTCCTCCAAAGGCTCCTTGACGTACTCCTCCTCCACCCATGGACCAGGAGCACAAACATCAAATGGAGCAGCAGCTCCCTCAGAACCTACCGACATCAGAAGTACGGCTGAGCATGGAATACTCAGCGGGTACTAAGCACTAACCAATAGTTATAGCATAAAAATGGCAATACATAATCAGGAGCAATTCATATATGTCAGACGGAAACAATTCATATCATACAAGGAAGCAAAACAATTTATATCATGCTTGTATTTCGTAGAAAACCGATGAAACCTCTTGAAAACATCGTGCACTTGACTTGGCTTGAAATATCTTTTCGTACTTGAAAGCTTGTCTTGTCTATCTTACTTGATTCTTGTATGTCGTGTCATGTCATGCATGTCATGCGTGCTTGCTTGTGATCATGTAACTTGTGAGATATCCTTGTGAGATGTACTTGCGAGAATGCCTTGAGAGGGAAGGGAGACCCTTCTTTATGTAATGCACTTGCGAGGGAAGGGAGGCCCTTCTTCATGATATGTATGTACTTGCGAGGGAAGGGAGGCCCTTCTTCATGATATGCACTTGTGAGTGAGGGGAGACCCCTCGTGAAATGTTGGTTCTTGTCTTCTTGTGAAAAGCGAGGTAAAACATATCGTAGGATATGTCCCACCTCTAACCATGTTCTTGAAAACCTCGATAAATCATGTCATGCATGCCGTGCTCGTGGAAACCGTGTACATACTTGCATTTAATTTTAAACATGACATTTGGGTAATTTCACAATACATATGACATCAATGATTGAGCAACGTAATATTCATATCATTTAGGGAACCCAAGAAAAACACACTATCATAGGCCCTAGCAATATTTAGAATTTATTAGGCATGCATTTCCCCATTTTCCAACTCACGGTATTCACCTTGGCATTTCATCAAACATGGTGTGTTCATTATTCATTATTCATTTAAACCTAAATCATGCTTTTCTAGGTGGGTTATGCTCACATCACACTTGTATGTTCCTTATTAGTACAATGCCCTTTCCCATTCATTCATCACATCATCCACACGGCATCCATTCGCCCATTCCATCTCCATTCACCATTCACAACCATCCATCTCATAGCACAAGTGTAAATTAAAGGAAAATAAAGAGAAATAGAGGGAAAGAGGAACTATAACTAGGAGGGTAGCAAGAAGTACCGACCTTGATCAAGTGAGGAAGAAATCCCCTTTCTAAAACGACTGTGTAGCTGCTGCCCTAACTTGGAGAACGCTCTCCACGAGTGCTTGAGCCGAGATCTTGAAGAAAAGCCGGACTGGAAGTGATCTAGGGTCTCAAAACCCTTTGATTTCTCTTCCAAAGACAAACCCTAGGTTGGAATCGCCTTCTCCCCTTTCTCCTATTCTCCCAAACTCTCTAAGTGTCGAATGATGCCCTAAAGGCTCGGGTTAAACTCTTAAGGTAAGAGTGAACCGACCAAAAGACCACAATACCCTTACTGAAGTTTCTGCAAACACACGAACACCCAACACGTTGTGCTGTGAACAGTGCTGAACACGTTGTGCTGTGAACAGTGCCACACACGTTGTGCTGTGAACAGTGCTGAACCCGTTGTGCTGTGAACAGTGCTGAACACGTTGTGTTGTGAACAGTGCTGAACACGTTGTGCTGTGAACCGTGATGAACACGTTGTCCGTTGTGTTATGTACAACGTACCCGTTGTTGTTGCACAACGTACCCGTTGTTGTTGCACACCGTACCCGTTGTTGTTGCACAACGTACTCGTTGTTGTTGCACAACGGATGCACAACGTATACGTTATCAGAGCTCGAGCTACGTTCTCAGAGTACGTTGTCTATGCGTTGTCTGTGCCTTATCAGAGCACGACCTTAGCACCTTCCGAGCTACGTCCTTAGCGCATAACCGAGCTTCGTCCTTAGCGCATAACCGAGCTACGTTCTTAGCGCCTTCCGAGCTACAGATTGCCTGCAGACCTAGACTGTTTTGGCCATATCTTTTGACTCGTTCGTCCGATTTTGACGATTCAACTTGCGTTGGGTTCGTACTTCGAAAAGGAACATTTCTGACATTTCAGAATTTCTAATTTCCTCCTTATTTATTAATTATACCTCTTTAAAGGCAAAATGGCAACTAAAGTGCCTTGTATTAAGCATGAAAAAGTCTGGGGCTCTACATCCTCCCCCCCTTACAAAAATTTCATCCTCGAAATTTGGACGGGACATGCATTACAGAATCAAAAAAAAATACAAGCCACGTATATAAAACCTATACAAAACTCATTCAATTTAATTCTGGGTACTTTGCTTTGACTTCGGCTTCACGCTCCCATGTAGCTTCTTCCCGAGCATGGTGTTGCCATTGCACAAGAACCAAAGGGATGGTCTTGTTGCGAAGCACCTGATCTCTTCGATCCAAAATCTGAACCGGCTTTTCAATCAAGGTGAGGTCCTCTCGAATCTCCAACTGTTCCAAGTCTATGACATGTGAAGGATCCGCAATGTATTTCCGAAGCATAGACACATGGAAGACGTTGTGAACTGTGGCCATGTGAGGTGGGAGAGCTACCCTGTAAGCAACCTCACCAACTCGTGTGATAATCTCGAAAGGTCCAACATACCGAGGACTGAGCTTGCCTCGCTTTCCAAATCTCATGATCCCTTTGCTAGGAGATACTTTCACAAAAACTTGATCCCCTACTTGAAATTCCAAGTCCCTACGGCGCGTGTCCGCATAACTTTTCTGGCGATCTTGAGCGGCTTTCAATTGATCCCGAATGATCTTAACTGTGTTTGCAGTTTGCTCAATCAATTCTGGACCAAGTACTTTCCTTTCTGCTACCTCATCCCAATGGAGAGGAGACCTACAACTTCGCCCATACAAGGCCTCAAATGGTGCCATTTGGATACTTGCCTGATAGCTGTTATTATAGGCGAATTCAACCAAAGGCAAGTGCTCTTCCCAACTGCCTCTGAAATCCAACATACAAGCCCGAAGCATGTCTTCAATGACTTGGTTCACTCTCTCAATTTTTCCATTCGTCTGTGGATGAAAGGCGGTGCTGAAATCAAGTTAGGAACCCATAGCCTCTTGGAAACTTTTCCAAAATCTTGACGTGAATCTTGGATCCCGATCCGACACAATACTGACGGGCACTCCGTGCAACCTCACCACTTCCTTGATGTATAGTGCAGCCAACTGACTAGAGTTGAAGGTTGTACGGTAGGGTAAGAAATGAGCGGACTTTGTCAAACAATCCACTACTACCCATATCGCATCTGAGCCCCCTGTCATCTTTGGTAAGCCAACTATGAAATCCATGGATATGTTCTCCCATTTCCACTCGGGAATAGGAAGAGACTGCAATAGGCCGGCGGGTCGCATGTGTTCTGCTTTCACCTGTTGGCACACTAAGCACCGTGCCACATATTCAGCAACATCCCTCTTCATATTCCGCCACCAAAAGTGACTCTTGAGGTTCCGGTACATCTTTGTACCCCCTGGATGCACTGTGTACTTCGAACGGTGTGCTTCATCCATGATCTCCCTTCGAAGATTTGCATTGGCTGGAACACACGGCCTTCCCTTGAATGTGATAGCACCTCGGCTAGTGAGAGAGAAGTCCTCACTACCCTTAGCAACTTCCTTGTCCCGACAATCCAACAATTCAGCATCCGTGGCTTGGTATTCTTGGATCAAATCTATAATGTATGGCCGAACCGTGACATTTGCCAAGATAGGACTACGGACAGAGTCATTCACATTAATGTCTAGATTTTCCAAATCTTCTAGTAGCTTCCATTCTTGAACCAACATGTGTGCTAACAACCCTTGAGGTCTTCTACTCAAAGCATCAGCCACTACATTTGCTTTACCTGGGTGGTATTGAATGGTACAATCATAGTCTTTCAAAAATTCCATCCAACGCCGTTGCCTTAGATTCAGCTCCTTTTGGAAGAAGAGATACTTGAGACTCTTGTGATCGGTGAACACATAGAACTCCACCCCATAAAGGTAATGACGCCAAATCTTAAGTGCAAACACGACCGCCGCAAGCTCCAAGTCGTGTGTGGGATAATTCTTCTCATGCTCCTTCAATTGCCTTGATGCATAGGCAATGACTTTCTTGTGCTGCATGAGTACACACCCAAGTCCAACGTGTGAGGCATCACTATACACCTCATACCCATAAGGTCCGGATGGCACAGTAAGGACAGGGGTTGTAGTAAGCCTCTTCTTCAGTTCCGTGAAACTGATCTCGCACTTATCACTCCATACAAACTTGGCGTTCTTCCTTGTCAGGTAAGTGAGCGGTGCTGCAAGGCTAGAGAAACCCATGACCGCATCTATCTTCTTTGGATCAACCGAGATGCCTTCCACAGAAACAACGTGGCCTAGGAATGCCACCTCTTCCAACCAAAACTCACACTTGCTAAGTTTGGCGTATAGCTTGTGCTCTCTTAGCATTTCCAAAGCAAGGCATAGGTCGCGTGTGTGATCTTCCCGTGTCTGGGAATAGACCAAAATTTCATCAACAAATACAATCACGCACCTATCAAGATATGGCCGGAACACCCGGTTCATCAAATCCATAAAGGCTGCCGGCGCGTTCGTGAGTCCAAAAGGCAATACCAAGAACTCGTAGTGTCCATATCGAGTCCGGAAAGCCGTTTTGAGAATATCTTCTGCCTTAATCTTCAACTGGTGATAGCCCGATCGAAGATCTATCTTTGAGAAAAATCTCGCTCCCTTCAACTGATCGAACAAGTCATCAATCCTAGGCAAGGGATACCTATTCTTTATAGTGACTTTGTTCAATTGCCGGTAATCGACACACATCCGCATCGAGCCATCTTTCTTCTTAACAAACAACACCGGGGCACCCCACGGTGAAACACTTGGTCGAATGAAACCAAGGCCTTGCAATTCCTCCAACTGAGTCTTCAACTCCTTGAGTTCAATAGGGGCCATTCTATATGGAGCCCTGAAAACAGGAGCTGTGCCTGGTGCAAGCTCAATCACAAACTCAATCTCCCTATCTGGAGGCAATCCCGGCAACTCCTCTGGAAACACATCCAGGAATTCACTCACAACCGGAATAGTCGATGAGTCCTTTGCTTCGGGGTTAGCTAAGCTCAATGCCGCAAAACGAGCAATATCTCTACTTTTTAACCCACGAAAGTGGAATGGTTTCCCTTCTACTGGCTTGAAGAGTACCATCTTCTCAAAGCAAGCTACATGCCCATGATGTGCTGCTAACCAATCCATCCCCAAGATAACGTCAAAGTCTTGGAATCCAAGGACGATGAGATCAACCGCCAACTCGTGGCTTCCAACTTGGACCACGCTATTTCTATACACTTTATCTGCCAATACTGTTTTGCCGAGAGGAGTCAAAATGGCTAACTCCGGTTCTAGCTGAGTAGGCTCCACAAAAAAGCCTTCTGAAAAACCCGGCGAGACAAATGAATGAGTAGACCCGGTATCAATCAACACTCGAGCCAAGTACTCATTGACTAGTAGAGTTCCTGAAATTTTAGCTAGTTACGTTAATTCAAGCATCAACAGTGTATACACATAGGTATATATATATATATAGCATACCAAGTACGTACACAAGGAATAAAACATAACATAACAATCACGAATAAAGAAAATAACTCCAACGCGTACCTTACACCACATCGTCAGATGCAAGTGCATCACCCTCTGTCAAGGCAAAAACTCGCCCCTGGTTCACCTGGAGAGACTGAGGTGTAGACCGGGTAGTCTGAGATGACGCCTGATATGATCCTGCTGGGTGCGCTGGGGGCCTAATCCCCTGAGACTGGCCTGGTAAATGCCGACTGGGGTAATCCTTGATCATATGGCCCTGGCGACCACAATGAAAACATCCACCCGATGCCCTTCGGCAATCTCCTGCCGGGTGCCTTCGGCCGCACGAAGTGCAGACCTCGTGTGTATAAGTCGGAGGGGTCGAAGGTGGAGCACACCTCACCGTCTGAGGTGCAACTGGCCGTGGAGCTGGAAGAGCCTGAGGTCGTGGTGCCTGAGGCACATACTGCCGTGGAGCTGGAGGCGCATAAGATGGCCTCATCGGTGGTGCTGGCCACGCATACTGATAAGGGCCGGTACGTGCCCGCCTCTCTAGAGGTGCTGAACTACTGGATTGGCCTCTTGCCAACTCCCTCTTCTTGGACATTGTCTCTGAATTGGCCTCGACCAATAAGGCCTTGTCTACTACCTCAGGGTAGGTAGTATGTCTGAAGACCGAAACCTTCTCCATGATAACATCTTTGAGCCCTTGCTCAAACCTTCTTGCTTTCATTGCCTCGGTGGCAACCATGTGAGTGGCGAAGCATGATAACTCCGAGAACTTGGCCTCGTATTGCGCCACCGACATCAAACCTTGCTCGAGGTTGATGAATTCTCTTTCTTTCCTTTCCCGTGCTTCAATCGGAAAATACTTCTTGTAAAAAGTGTCCTTGAACTCCTCCCAAGTCCAAGGTTGACCCTGCATGGTCAAATCTCGCATCCTCAATGCGGACAACCACCAATGGTGGGCTTCACCTTCTAGCATGAAAACTGCCCATGCTACTCTATCCTCCTCTGTAGGCGAGAGGACCGCAAAAATCTTCTCCATCTGGAGGATCCATGCCTCCGCAGCAAGAGGGTCCACACTCCCATGGAATGGTGGAGGCCTCAATCTCCTGAATGCCTCAACTCCAGCTGTACGATGTACTGGAGCTGCGGGCAGTGGAGTAGGTGCCGCCGATGATGGTATAGCCTGCCGAGCTGCCAGTATGGCGAGTGTCTCAGCAATAGAGCCTAAGACCTGAGAGAGGTCCGGCTGCTCATCCTCATCCCGCGAAGAAGAGGAAGCTCTGGTATGTGGTCCACGACCCCGTGTGCCCCGCCTCATGACTAAAGTCCTTAGAACAATAGCACCAGATGAGTCTCACTTGAAACCACAGTTTATTTCAACGCCATTTCACAATAATTCAATTTATATTAGTTGCATAATACCAATACTCATCACATTAAGTCATCAGAGTATTCATCACATTATACTTATACTTTAGTATTCTAGCGTACCTAGGACCGTACTTGGTTAAAGCAACCATTTTAGACTAAGACAAAAGTTTTAGTCTTACACTTGGATCAAGACTCTCTTCCGACTTACTCTCTTCCTAACTTGTTTCCTGACATATGCTCTTGTCAAGCCGTGGTATAAGATTCTAAGTGACCCTAGAGACCTAAAGCCTAAGCTCTGATACCACTTTTGTCGCGCCCCAAAACCCACCCTAGGAGTTAGAGTGAACTTTGAACGACTAATCATGACTTACATGACTTGCTTGACAACCAACCTGCAAAAACCCACAGAGCATACACAATGGAGGACATTATAGCGGAAACATAACCATAAAGCACAGCGGAAGTCTATCAAACCTCTATGTATATACATACGAATCCAAGTTTACACAAAGGGAATCCAAAAGAATGTGCGGACAGACCCGCCAAAATATATGAAGGTATATCTCTCATCTCACCCACAGCTAATCCACTCAGAATCTACAAACACCTAATGGTAACCCTCTACTGGAGGTTCCTCCAAAGGCTCCTTGACGTACTCCTCCTCCACCCATGGACCAGGAGCACAAACATCAAATGGAGCAGCAGCTCTCTCAGAACCTGCCGACATCAGAAGTACAGCTGAGCATGGAATACTCAGCGGGTACTAAGCACTAACCAACAGTTATAGCATAAAAATGGCAACACATAATCATGAGCAATTCATATATGTCAGACGGAAACAATTCATATCATACAAGGAAGCAAAACAATTTATATCATGCTTGTATTTCGTAGAAAACCAATGAAACCTCTTGAAAACATCGTGCACTTGACTTGGCTTGAAATATCTTTTCGTACTTGAAAGCTTGTCTTGTCTATCTTACTTGATTCTTGTATGTCGTGTCATGTCATGCATGTCATGCGTGCTTGCTTGTGATCATGTAACTTGTGAGATATCCTTGTGAGATGTACTTGCGAGAATGCCTTGAGAGGGAAGGGAGACCCTTCTTTATGTAATGCACTTGCGAGGGAAGGGAGACCCTTCTTCATGATATGTATGTACTTGCGAGGGAAGGGAGGCCCTTCTTCATGATATGCACTTGTGAGTGAGGGGAGACCCCTCGTGAAATGTTGGTTCTTGTCTTCTTGTGAAAAGCGAGGTAAAACATATCGTAGGATATGTCCCACCTCTAACCATGTTCTTGAAAACCTCGATAAATCATGTCATGCATGCCGTGCTCGTGGAAACCGTGTACATTCTTGCATTTAATTTTAAACATGACATTTGGGTAATTTCACAATACATATGACATCAATGATTGAGCAACGTAATAGTCATATCATTTAGGGAACCCAAGAAAAACACACTATCATAGGCCCTAGCAATATTTAGAATTTATTAGGCATGCATTTCCCCATTTTCCAACTCACGGTATTCACCTTGGCATTTCATCAAACATGGTGTGTTCATTATTCATTATTCATTTAAACCTAAATCATGCTTTTCTAGGTGGGTTATGCTCACATCACACTTGTATGTTCATTATTAGTACAATGCCCTTTCACATTCATTCATCACATCATCCACACGGCATCCATTCGCCCATTCCATCTCCATTCACCATTCACAACCATCCATCTCATAGCACAAGTGTAAATTAAAGGAAAATAAAGAGAAATAGAGGGAAAGAGGAACTATAACTAGGAGGGTAGCAAGAAGTACCGACCTTGATCAAGTGAGGAAGAAATCCCCTTTCCAAAACAACTGTGTAGCTGCTGCCCTAACTTGGAGAACGCTCTCCACGAGTGCTTGAGCCGAGATCTTGGAGAAAAGCCGGACTGGAAGTGATCTAGGGTCTCAAAACCCTTTGATTTCTCTTCCAAAGACAAACCCTAGGTTGGAATCGCCTTCTCCCCTTTCCCCTATTCTCCCAAACTCTCTAAGTGTCGAATGATGCCCTAAAGGCTCGGGTTAAACTCTTAAGGTAAGAGTGAACCGACCAAAAGACCACAATACCCTTACTGAAGTTTCTGCAAACACACGAACACCCAACACGTTGTGCTGTGAACAGTGCTGAACACGTTGTGCTGTGAACAGTGCTGAACACGTTGTGCTGTGAACCGTGATGAACACATTGTCCATTGTGTTATGTACAACGTACCCGTTGTTGTTGCACAACGTACCCGTTGTTGCTGCACAACGTACCCGTTGTTGCTGCACAACGTACCCGTTGTTGCTGCACAACGTACCCGTTGTTGTTGCACAACGGATGCACAACGTATATGTTATCAGAGCTCGAGCTACGTTCTCAGAGTACGTTGTCTATGCGTTGTCTGTGCCTTATCAGAGCACGACCTTAGCGCCTTCCGAGCTACGTCCTTAGTGCATAACCGAGCTACGTCCTTAGCGCATAACCGAGCTACGTTCTTAGCGCCTTCCGAGCTACAGATTGCCTGCAGGCCCAGACTGTTTTGGCCATATCTTTTGACTCGTTCGTCCGATTTTGACGATTCAACTTGCGTTGGGTTCGTACTTCGAAAAGGAACATTTTTGATGTTTCAAAATTTCCAATTTCCTCCTTATTTATTAATTATACCTCTTTAAAGGCAAAATGGCAACTAAAGTGCCATGTATTAAGCATGAAAAAGTCTGGGGCTCTACATCCTGGTTGAGCTTCTTAACTATGGCTAATCCCCAGCCATGGCCCTTAACTCTAAGACCAAACCCTAGTGGTCTTTAAGTACGCCCTAGGCAAACCCCAGTAAACCCTAGATGTAACCTTAGCAAGACCTAGAACAAACCCTAGTAGACTTAGGTAACCCTAGGAAACTCTAGTTTTTAACCCTAGTTACACCTAACCATAGGTAAACCCTAGAGCCTAGCCTAGCCTAGCCTAGCCAAGCCTAGCCTAGCCCAGCCTAGTCCAAGCCCTAGCAAGCCCTAGGCCCTTAGGGCTTAAACCCTAGGACCTCAAAAACTCAAAAGCCTCGGTTTGGGCCCAAGCAAGGGCCCAACAAAATTCAAAATCCAACCCCCTAACCGCATGCGTGACCTAGGAATGGCCCTTTGGAAAGAAACCCCTCAGTGTCGGTAATAGGATTACCGACACCCAGAATTTCCAAATATTTAGTAGTGTTGGTAATTCCATTACCGACACCAGTTTTCCATGTTTGCAGCACACCAGCTCCCCTGCGTGGTCAGGCATGCCTGCACCACCAATCCTCCGACCTGTACAGCCTCTCCAGCTCATGAGAGCTCTACCAAACCCTGTACTAATGCCTGGGGTGTCTCTATGGGACTCCCCTATTAAAACCGAGCACCCTCTTCCTCAAAATCCAACTCCACAACTCCAACTCGAACCCCTGTTCGAATCTCAAGCCTTCCCTCAGATCTCTTAGGCGCCCAATAGCCTCCTTGTAGCTCCAACAGCTTCCCCAGCCTCTGTACAGCACCACCAGTAGCCACCCAGCTCTGCCAGTCGAGTACCGTGCCACCACAGCACCACCAAGCAAAGGCAGCAGGGTAGGGCTTCCCCCTACCCTTTTCTATTTCATTTTGAACCCTCATGTGAGCCCCTGCTCCATTCTAAGGGAGTATCTTCCTTTTGTTTGTAAAAAATCCCATTAAAGGGGTTCCCCCACCATCACCATACGTGTGGGGGACCCCCTAAGGATATAACAACATTTGGATTAGCCTCAAGGGGTTCTAGGGGTCCCTCGTGCCATGAGAGAACCCCTGGTTCACCCCCAGTAGCAGCCCCTATGGCTGTCTTCTATTTCTAAGAAAAATCTAGGGTGTCGGTAAACTCAGTACCGACAACCCTGAGCCTCACTGTTTCTGGGCCAGCCTGTGGGCCCCACTTGGAGACTTTTTGGATCAATCCAAGACCAGGGTAGGACCCCCTAGGTCTCCCCTACACTTCTTCAGAAGACTTCATGAACCCTGGTTAAGCCTAACCATGGTTAAAATGGCAAAAATCATAAACTGCTCTAAATGTCGATAATCAAATTACCGACATTCATGATTTTGTGTTACAGTGATAGTGCCACTTTGGCAAACTGTGGGGCCCACATCAGGCCACCACTGAGGCCCACCCCAGGCTTAAAATGATCCTTGCATTCCCCTCTTCAAAACCACAGGTTGTGGGCCCTCTGAATCCTCCCATAATTGGAGTTTTCACCCTGCAAAGTGGAGAAAAAATCACTATTTCTGTCGGTATTCCTTTTACCGACAACTTGGTTTTTTGAGTTTTTGGGCCCTTGCAGTGGGCCCATGACCCTTGGGGGCCTTCCACTGGACCTGACTTGGCCCCCTGGGCCCATCCCAACCTTAATCAGGTCACCCCTTGCCTTAACCATGGTTAACTCAACCATGATCAAGAGTTAACCATGGTTAGTTAAATTAACCAACTTAGGAAAATTCTAGAAAATCCAAAAAATACTAAAATGGTAGAAAATAACATTTTTTGGATCATGCTCATGCCTAACCATAGTTAGATGAGCTTAACCATGGTTAACACTTGGTTTAACCATGGTTAAGCCCATTTAAACTTTGGTTAAATTCCCAAAAACCATGAGAAATGCAATAAAATGTTCAAACTTGCCCAACCTTGGTTAATCGGACTAACTATGGTTAAAACTCATGACTAAGCCATGGTTTGCCCATTAACTTGAGAAATTCGAGGGAAAACCCCCAAAAATCCTCAATCACCTTTTAAGGACCATAAAATTGAACTTGGACTTTACCTTTAGGCCCACTGGGCCGAACTTAGCCTACCGAGCTCACCCTAAGCCTACTGGGCCGAACTTAGGCCTACTGGGATGAACCCTAAGTCTACCGGGCTTACCCTTGGCCTATCGGGCCCAACTTAGCCTACCAGGCTTACCCTTGGCTTACCGGGCCTAATCTCGGCCTACTAGGCTTACCCTAGGCCCACCGGGCCAAACTTAGCCTACCGGGCTCACCTTAGTCTACCAGACTAAACCCTAAGCCTACCGGGCTTACTCTCGGCCTATCGGCCCCAATCTCAGCCTACCGGGCCAAACCTTAGTCCACCGGACTTTCTCTCGGCCTACCGGGCTTTAATCTTGGTCTATCGGGCCCACTCAATTTAACCAAGCACTTGACCAACCCGGTCAAGTCAACTCTAGTCTACCGAACTAGACTCTAAGCCACTCTTGGTGTACACACAACACTCCTCCTAGCCTCGGCACGGGCTAATGGACCAGAACTACGCTCAGTCTGATCTCAACCCATTATGAGTACGTAGGCAGCCCAACTCTGGCCCAACCCTAGTTTGGCTTTTCCCATTCTTGGATTAGTATACACTAAATCTACAGCATTTGAATAAAACTTAACTTAAATTGGCTTAAGCCTAGTAAGTAGGGAACCGTTGTAAAACGGAAGGTCGGGTGCCTAACACCTTTCCCGGGCTTAACCGAACCCTTACCTAGAACTCTAAGCAAACTAAGACCTTATCCATTATATAAGACTTATCCTTACCGAATAAATATGTCGCGACCCAAAACCCACCCTAGGAGTTAGAGTGAATCTTGGACAACTCATCATAACTTACATGACCAAAATAACCTGCAAAAGACCTGGAGCATATACAATAGAGGACAATAATAGCGGAAACATAAACTATAAAGCATAGCGGAAGACTAACAAACCTCTATGTATATACATGTAACCCAAGTTTGATACAAAAAGGAAATCAAAACAAAGAAAACGCGGACATGCCCGCCAAAATACATTGATATAACTCTCTAGCTCATCCACAGCTATCCACTCAGAATCTACCACCACCTAATAATAACCCTCGACCTGAGGTTCCACCACAGGTTCCTCGACATACTCCTCCTCCACCCATGGGCCAGGAGCACACACATCGAATGGAGCAGCAGCTCCCTCAGAACCTGCCGACATAAACGTACGGCCGAGCATGGAATACTCAGCGTGTACCAAATGCTAACCAACAGTCATAGTACAGCAACAATGATATATATATAAGCAGGAAGCAGTTAATCTCATAATAAGAAAGTAAAGCAGTTTATAATCATGCTTGCATTTTCGTAAAAGCCGATAAAACCCTTGAAAACATTGTGCACTTGCCTTGACTCAAATTGTCCTTTTCGTGCTTGAAAACTTGTCTTGTCTGTCTTATCTTGTCGTATCATGTCGTGTCATGCCATGTCATGCTTGCTTGGAAAATAAACGTGTTCATGCTTGCTTGGAAAATAAACTACTTGTGAGGGAAGGGAGACCCTTCTTCCTAAATGTTCATGTTTGTCATGTCATGTATCATGCTTGCTTGGAAAATAAACTACTTGTGAGGGAAGGGAGACCCTTCTTCCTAAATGCACTTGCGAGGGAAGGGAAACTCTTCTTTATGCATGCTAGTCTTGTTCTTGCCAAAAGCGAGGCAAAACATATCGTAGGATATGTCCCACCTCTAATTATCGTTCTTGAAAAAACCTTGGTAAATCATGTCATGCGTGTCGTGCTTGTGGAATCGTGTGCATACTTGCAATTGAATTTAAATATGACAATTGGGTAATTCACAATACATATAACATCGATAATTTGAGCAAGTCAATATTCATGCAATTTAGGCAAAGCAAGGAAACACACTATCATAGGCCCTAGGAATTTCCATAATTAGTTAAGCATGCATCTCTTAGTTTCCAACTCATTTTATTCACCTTGGCATTTCATCGAACATGGGGTGTGTTCATTATGTATTTAACCTACATCATGCTTTTCTAGGTGGATTGATGTTCACATCACACATGTATGTTCATTATGGATACAATGCCCTCCCTATTTCATTCATCATAACCATACACACGGCATCCCATCGCCAATATCCATCTCCATTTACACCATTTACACATTACAACTCATATTATAGTCATAGATGGGGGAAAACAAAGAATAGAAAAGAAAATAGAAACTATAACTAAGAGGGTAGCATATGGTACCGACCTTGACAAATGAGGGAAGAAACCCCTTGCAAAACGTGCGTGAGTTGCTGTCCTAGCTTGGGGAAAGTGCCCCTCACGAGCTTGAACCGAGAACTTGAAGGAAAACGAGCTTGAAGTGATCTAGGGTACTTGAAACCCCTTTGATTTCTCCCCAAAAGCAAACCCTAGGTTTAGAAACCCTTCTCCTCTTTCTCTAACTCTCAAAATACTCTAGTGTGTTGAGAATGAGCCCTAAAGACTCGGGCAAGCCTTTAAGGCATGAGTGAAACGTCCAAAAGACTAAAACGCCCTTACTGAAATTTCTACAAAAATGCGAAGACCGAGCGATCGGTGGTTATAACCGATCGATCTGTTGCCTACCAAGCGATCAGTGAATTGACCGAGCTCTCGGTCAAAAACAAGCTCTCTGGAAAATTTCCCCATACAAAATTTTCAACCAGTCGATAGCCTCCGATCGATCGGTTGTGGACCGATCGATCGCTACAATGGACCAAGCGATCGGTGGTCTGCAGGTTTTGACACTGAGTCCATTTTTCGCCCATTCCTACTGTTTGGACTTGTCCTAATTCTATTATAACCTCTTCTAAACTTGCCTAGGACACTTGTAAGGCTATAGTTTATTATTAGATAATTTATTTAATTAATTATAGCATCCTTGAGACAATTCTCTAAGTTTTCAGATTATCATTTCATGAAATTGGGCATTACAAGGTATCATGCTTTGGCACACATATCAAGACATATATAAAAAGTTTCGAGGCTCTACAAAATAAGTGGTGACTCTAAACATAAAATCAACTGACCTCCATCGCCAAACAGCACCCCTTGTGGGCGGGGACCGAAATCCTTGTTCACAGTAAATAAATACAATTCTGGAATGACTTTTGTGGGCATATATGTCTAACATTATATACACATGATATATAAATGACAATTATTTCAACAGAATAATTAAACATAAATAAACAGCAGATATCATCTCATGATATAAAAAACAATAATAAACATCATATGAGATTAATCGCTATGGGTCAATGAAAATTAAAATACATGGATGCAAGAGAATGAGATAAGAATGAAGGCAACTCACAAACTCCTTCGTGATCCATTCCTTTATCATCGTATCGAGATCATCATCGCAGCATCCTCCTACACAGTATCTCGATCAATGCATGATATGAAAACTAAGTGGCATGAGGGAAACCAGATTTCCATTCACCATTTTCAGGGAAACCGAATGAATCTGCCCTTTACAAATTTTCCAAAAACCTACTACATATTATCCTCTAATATGAATGCATGATAAATAATTTATCATAGATTAAAATTGACCCATAACTTTTAATCTCATACAATCAAATGCAACATGGTGATGGAGTACTTTTTTTTATATTTTAAAAGATTAAAAATTGGTAACAATTATCAATTGGCTCGATAAAATCTATATCTCATATAGATCAAAACCCGGAAAATAAAAAAAATATATTTTCCATCAAACAATTTTAATAAAATTATTTTTAAAATATAATGATAGGATTTTCTTAAATCTCTACGATCTTTTATTCTTTTTTTGAATGCAAGATCCTTTCATATAGGTTGGTTCTACTATTATTCAAGATTAGTTTTAATATTATTCAAGATTAAAATAAAAAATTAAGAGTTCAAAAAATCCTAAATATGATCTCATCAAAAAATAGGGTTTTTAAAAATTTTCAAATAAAATCTATTTATAAGAAAATCATTCATTAATTATTTTAAACAATTAACAAATATATTTTAAATGATCAAATCATTTAAAAGGAATTTCAAAATAAACTATTTATTTCAAAAATTGATTATATCATATACGAGCATGAATAAATAAATAAATTCATCTCATGAATTATTTTATCTATTTAATTATCCTTTAAAACAAACAAAAAAAATACTCCTTAACCATGAGCTCTGATACCAATTGAAGGGAATCCAGATAAAAAATTTATGTGAAAAACTGGATCCTGAAGATCTTTACACCATAGAAAGCAAATAATACTAACTATTGTTTAGAGAATTACCTCGGTGAATGATGTTCACCGGTGAAGCACAAAATCAACTTGAACCATCAGAACTCTTTGTAGAGATTTCTCGACGAAATACTCAAAGCTCGATCCTTATTCTTCGCTATCCCCGCGAAGCTTTTGAATCTCTACTTGGTATTGAAGAAACAAAACTCTTGTATTCGAAAACAACTTGGAACAACCCTAGAGACTCACGAAAATCGGGGAGAGATATTTTTTTCTCTCTCTCTCTATCTCATAGTTTGGAGGGGGAAAAAATAATGATAAAAAATTACTCCCACACGTTTTGGGTATTGGGGTATTTATAGATTAGGATCAAATCCTAATCCTTCTCCAATTTGTAGTTATCCCTTTAAAGAGAGTTACTAAATAATGATAACTCTTATCATTAGTGTAATGGGTAAATTTCGTAAAACCCTAAGTATGGTAGTAACGAGCTCATCCTCAGTGTGGTATTATCGTTTGAACTCATTTCCGTCGTCTCTTCGACGACGGGCCCGTGGTCGTATGGACGACGGACTCGTGGTCTCACGGACGACGATCATGTCCTCATTTTGACGACGGACTCGTGGTCTCACGGACGACGATCACGTCCTCATTTTGACGACAGACTCGTGGTCTCACGGACGACGATCACGTCCTCCTTCTGACGACGTATCCGTCGTCTTATTGTCAACGATCGTGTATCCTAACACGTAATGAGATCTGGCGCTACTGCCCAGTCTCCTGGGACTGATCCTACCTCTACGATGGTAGGTGGGAAACACTATCTTGGCATTAAATGCAGCATTAAATGCCATTTAATGTCAGTCACCTCGGACGAGTCCCTACTCTTTGCCTGCTCTCTTTTGTGTGCAGATACGCGTGCAGTACGGATGACCGGGAGATCTATCTAAAATGATTACTGAAGTACACATCAGGGATTTGAGGTGTGCATGGCATCAATGGGTGCCCATAGCCATGGGAAGGGTGGCCTATATAAACCTGTGAAAAACAGTGTGAAGGGGACGGAAAATTTAAGGAGCTAAGACCTTCAAACTCTCTGCACTTTTCTTACTGTTCATCATCTTCTACACCTACTGACTTTATCATCGGAGTACAGGTCAGGGTATCACACCCTCCACTCCAACCTTCTACCGGTAAACCAGAACTTGAGAGGAGCTGCTGCTGACGCGTGTCCTCTCGGTAATTTCCCCTCACAATTAGTTATAACAAACTTTCTAATTTATGATTCATTTTCCTAAAAGGATTCCTTAATTAAAAGGGTGTAACTAATTCCCTAAATTCTAGGGATCCCAACAAACTCCCTAACAATTAGGGATCCTAATTAAATTAGGAAACCCCAAAGGGGGGTGTGAGCCTAGGGGAGTGTGCGTTGCACTCCATGTTTTTTATAACAACTAATCTTATCTCCTTTGTTTCTTGGTTTCCAAGATTGGAATCTAATCTCATAAAATAAGGATTAAATAATTAGTAATTATATAACTAACAAACTCCTAATCCAATTAGGAATCTCTATATGGGCACCCACCCTAGGGAATTAATCCCATGGGCTTGGGCCCACTTATAAGGTCCATACTTGTTGGGTTTTATGGATATGGGTCAAACCCATTTCCCCTTATATTGGATTGTATAAATAATCTTTATTATTATCCTTTAATTTAGATTAACATTTAATCCATTTTATTAAAGATTAACTTTTAATCCTTTAATTTATTGATTAACATTTAATCTTTTAATTGAGCTTGTATTTCTTATGTGAGTATCTCCACAGATTGCTCTGGGACATCTAACCCTAGCTTACCCAATGTTATCTCATTGACCCTTAAATAGGAATGACATCGGAATTGCAAGTGACATGAGATATCCATGTTGCAATTGAATCCCATTGTAAGAACATTAACCATTAAGAATCCCGCCACATGAACTTTTTAATTCAATTGATCTTTCCAATAACATTATTCCTAATGGGCCTTCGAGATTAATATACTATCTAACTCATAGCCCATTGTACATCATCCGAGTTTCCAAGACATTTGATTAAGCCATGAGAAACTTTTTCTCATGTAAAACATTTTGAAAAAAACTTTTATTATGTATAATATATTTTAATAAAAATATATTTCAAACTTGTTTGATTTCAAAATCACCTGCATTGGATTTAAGCTTAATCGACTGTCTTACCCGAAACTTGGATAATCTCTCAATTTAATGAGCATGAATTTCTTGTTTGAAATTCATCATGACTCGAACCGCTTTCTGATTATCCAACTGTCACCTTATCGTAGTTCCTCAGGTAGAGAGTACTTAGTAGGAATCAAAACAGTTAGATCACTGCTCAGTTATAAATGAACTCATCAGATCTAAGGATCATTGAAACTGTTCAATGTGAATGAGAGACCAACTATTAAATAGTATGTTTATGCAAGAAGTCTCTCATTGCATGCAATCAGTCAGTGTACATTTAAGCACCCATATGCTGATGTTTAGTCTCCACTACAATAGTTTGAGATAAAAATATATCTCAACTATTGAGAACATCTTAGCATTGTGGCAGCCATATAAGTGAAGTGCTCAGCTTCACCCACAGCTGTGACTCTATAAGGTATAAGGAAATGAAAGGCTATATCGTCCTGTGATAGTCCCATCACATAGCTTTCCTATAATATATCTTATGGACCTTTTGTCGATATCTCATATCATATAGATCATCTCATAATCATGGTCAATTACCCTTAATGAATTCACAATAGATAAAGAAGATGTCTCTATTAATCTAATTTATAAGAATCTTACAATCTAAATGACTTTTCTAGGCATAATGTCTAACACTCCCATCTTCTTCCATTGTTTGATTTTGATCTTAAAGAAGATCAAGATCAATTCTTTGAAGATCAAGATTGTTTCTTTAAAGATCAAGATTGATTCTTTATTGATCAAGAAGAGTTCTTGTAATCGAGAAAAGAATAAAAAATTATAGATCTTGGATTGGAAGTGCCATTAGCTTCCATTGGAGAAAAGTTTTAAAGGATTAAAAAAGGTTCATGTGAATCGCGAATGAGACTTTTCACTTGCGAGGTTTTGTAGGTTTTGTAGGTATTGTTCTATCCTTCAAATCGTGATCAAGACTTTTCTCTTGCAAAGTCTTAAAGGTATTATTTTATCCTTCATTGAATAAAATCAATTAGAACTATAGTCAGATCTTGGGATTCGATGTATGCTCCCCCAGGAACTGTTTTTCTAAAATTAAAAAGAGACATACTTTTAGATGAGTGAGATGTATTATACATGAAATTCTTAGGCACAATACGACTCTCACTTGCTGCATTTGTTGCTTTCAACATCTCAAAAGAAAAGATAACGGTAGGGCTAATTAAAGCCATAACAAGTACATATGAAAAATTATTTGCTACATATAAAGTATTTTTTATTAGAAGATTATTCAATATGAAGATGATTCAAGGTGGGTTTGTGGCTGAACATCTAAATGATTTCAACACAGTCACTAGTCAATTAAGTTCGGTGAGTATCAATTTTGATGATGAAGTCCTGGCTCTATATCTTCTCTTCATTGCCAGAAAGCTGGAATGTTTTGGCTATAACCATGAGTAATTCTATAGGAACAAATACACTGAAGTATGATGATGTCATGGAGGCTGTTCTAAGTGAGGAAGTTCATAAAAACTCTTCGGGTGAAACAACAAGGAATGCCATTAATGTTGAAAATATGGGTGATCATCAAAGAGAGAGAACAAAAACAATGGCAAATCAAAGTCCAAAAGGGGTAAAACTAAAGGAAATGAGACAGGTTGTTGGAACTATGGCAAACCAGGCTACTTCAGTAGGGATTATACCTGTACAAAGAAACCTACAGAGAGTAGTAATCAATGAAGAAACAACCAAGCAATATTTTTAATAATAATGATGATGCCTTGATTCTTTTCTATGGTATACAAGGTGAATCTAGGGTAATAGATTCTGGTGCATCGTTTCATACTACATCTCACAAGAATATCATTCATAATTACGTACAAGAAAATTTTGGGACTGTCTACTTAGGTTATAGCAAACCTTGTAGTATTATTAGTAAGGGTGATGTACAAATAAACCTGTCAAATGTGACAATTCTGAAACTAAGAGATGTAAGGCATGTTGCTACACTGAAGAGGAATATGATTTATGTAGGATAGCTTGAAAATTTTGGGGCTCTAACAAACTTCACAAATGATTCTTGAAATGTCACCAACGGATCTATGGTGGTAGCTCATGTTAAGAAGGATGGCACTCTTTACCTGACATCTGGCACAAATGGCTCGATTGCAGTTGCATCTGCAAGTGTAGATGTCGGCACACACTAAAAAAAATAAGGCCTTTAATGGCGGACTTTTAGCAGTGGCTAGAAATAAATACCGCTAATACATATATGAGACGGCGGTTATATAAAACCATCATGGATTACTGTTCCAGACATATTATAAGAGGCGGTTTTTTTAAAACCGCCGCACATATAACCTTTGTAACGACAATTTATCAAGTAATCGTCAAGGAAAGCTTTCCCTCCACCAATTTTGACTTCCTGCTTCAACCATTCCCACAGTTATATTAGTGGCAGGTTTACTAAAAAAACCATTGTCTTATATTTTATTCGCGGCGGTTTTTAAAAAACCGCCACTATAGTCCTTTATAGTGTTTTTCCCCCATTTTCTCCTCCTCTGCGCGATCTCTCTCCTACTCTCCTCTCTCTGGCGTCTCCGGACACCTCCAGTAAGTTTTCTCTCTCCTACTCTCCTCTCTCCCTGGTTCTCTCTCTGTAAACTCTCTCTCAATCCCTCTCTTTGTTCAGCTCCACCACCCTTGGCCACCACCTGTAGCTCCACCTCCGGAAGCCTCAGAAGTAGCCCTACTTCGACCACCTTTGGTTCATCCTTAGCAGCTCCCCCACTTCCAAGACTACCCACCCCTGCCCCTAGGTCACCGGTAACCCCTCTCTCATTCTATGTTCTATTTTCCTGACTAGAGGAATTTGGGGATCTTGTTAATTTGGTTTCATGTCTTCTAGAATGAGAATTCTGAAGCTTTTATTTGAATTCAAGGATTTACATTTTAGGGTTTTCGACGGATTTTAGACTTTAATCCCAGACTGCTCAAAAGGGTTTTGTGAGTAACCGTTTGGATTGAATCTGGCTTTTCTCTACATTAGATTACTCGTGTGTGATAGGTTTTACTAAGATTATGAAGATGTTCTTGTATGTTCAATTTTTTATAACATACTTGTATGTTTGATATCTGGCATCAAATTACTTGTATGTTTGATATCTAGCAAGTGCTAAATTTTGTGTTCAAATTTTTTTTTAAAAAATTTACCTAAATAATAAGGTTACATAATTTAACCTTAAGATTTAGTGAATCTCAACCACATGTTGAATCAGACTATAACGATGAAACAGATACAAACGACTAATATATACCAAAGTAAACAAACAGATACAATGCAAATTTAATACAAATTGCAGGTAAAATTCCTTCTTTTTAAACAAGATATGAAAATTTTATTATTTTTTTGTTAGATATTCTGGAAATCTATACGTTTGTTTATTTGTATAATAGTGGTGAAATCCATAGACTTTTATGTGCTATAAGTATGAAAAATCTGCTCAGGTTTTTTATTTGCATGTTAATGGTGAAATTCATAGATTTTATGTGTTTAAACTCTCTAAGTATGGAAAATCTGAAATGAGGTTGTTTATTTGCATGTTAGTATGGCGAAATCCATAGACTTTTATGTGTTAAAAGTCTCTAAGTATGAAAATTTTGAAATGAGGTTGTTTGTTTGCATGTTAGTATTCCAAAATCCATAGACTCTTATGTGTTTAAACTCTCTAATTAGGAAAAATCTGAAATGAGGTTGTTTATTTGCATGTTAGTATGGCGAAATCCATAGACTTTTATGTGTTTAAAGTCTCTAAGTATGAAAATTTTGAAATGAGGTTGTTTATTTGCATGTTAGTATTACGAAATTCATAGACTTTTATGTGTTTAAACTCTCTGAGTACGAAAAATTTGAAATGAGGTTGTTTATTTGCATGTTAGTATGGCGAAATCCAGACTTTTATGTGTTTAAACTCTCCAAGTACAAAAAATCTGAAATGAGGTTGTTTATTTGCATGTTAGTATGGCAAAATCCATAGACTTTTATGTGTTTAAACTATATAAGAATGAAAAATCTAATATGAGGTTGTTTATTTGCATGTTATTTTGCAGATGGATCCTACAGGACCTCCACAGTCGACATCAGGTGCTAGCACCTCCGCACCTGCTCCAGGACTTGTGAGGAAGACACGAGGCCGGACCAAGTACCTCGAATTGTATCGTCTACCTCCTGGGCAGAAGAAGGATGTTTGGATTGATGGGCTTCAACAGCCCTTAGGGGAGGGTGCCAAGTCGATGTCTGGCTTTTTAGGTACTCTTGCTCGGGACGCCCACTTGTTTCGCCTTGATGTCTCTACTTGGAAGGACATCATTGCTGATGCGAAACAATGTGCATGGTAGATGGTACAGGTAAGAACCAAAAAATTGATGTCTTCTATTATTAGTTTTTGATTATGTAGCTTTTGTTATATTAGTTGAAATATTAATCAATTGACAACATGATGCAGGAAAAATTCAGGCTCCCGCCTACCAAGGAAGATTTTTCCTTGAAGTCCCTCAATCACTTCTTCAGTCTAATAAATAATCGAGTTCAATTTTACAAAAAAAGGAATGCCACCAATAAAAAGAATCGTCAATGCCAGCAGCTCTTGCATTCGATTGGCTCAAAAAGATTCGCTCGAGTGAGAGATGAGGCAGTAAGTTCAGTTTAATGTTCTCAATTAATTTTATAATTTCTTTATGTTGTATTGACCAGTTTATGTTTTATTACTGTAACTACCACAGTAAGTTGTGACTCCCTCTCACATAGTTCCTGGTCGTGCAGAGATGTTCCTCATTGCGCACACTGACAAGGCTGGTTTGCCAATCAACGCTGTGGCGGGAGAGATGATGGTTGATAACTTTAAAATCCAAAATAACATATCTTTAAATCCTAAATTAAATATTTGCAACATAGCAATTTGACAATTTGGGGAAAAACCTTAAATCATGCTTTCATAGTCATAGGCCTCAATTTCATACATACATTCTATAATTCATAGTTTCTTAGCCTAATACATCCACATCATACTCATTAATCCATACAATTTAGACAAACATGGTTGATTTTAAGAATAGGAACATTCATACCCAAATCCAACATGCAAACTATGAAAAACCTAGGTTTTGGATCTAGGTTATCACTAAGCTAACTAGAAGGGTGTACTTACCTCTTAAAGATCAATCCTAGCTTGAAGAAACCCTTGAGCAAGAAATCCAAGTTTTATGGAGGAGATTCAACCTTGAGAGGTAAATTCCTTGCTTAAAGAAGATTATCCAAGCCTTGGAAACCAAAATTTGAGCTCCACTTGATCTCCAACAAAAAACCCCTCTTTGGAAACCCCACTCTCCTCTCTTTTCCTCCCAAAAGCTCTCTTAGGTTTAGTCTAACCCCACAAGCCCCAAAATCTCTTTCTATTTATAGCCTAAGGGGTTAAAACCCCAATTTCCATAACTTTGTGCACGACTCCGATCGATCGCACACCACCTGCGATCGATCATAGATTACAGTGCTATCAATCGTACCTGGAGGTGATCTATCATACATGACCCGAATAATTTTCCCAGATTTCAACTGTCTGCGATCGATCGTAGGCTTTCTGCGATTGATCGCAAACACTCCCGAATGGTTTCCCAGATTTTTCCCTGATTGCAATTTATCGTAGCCCTGTTGCGACCTATTGCGACTCCCTATTTTCTCATTTTTTTCACCTGTAGACCATTTGAAGTGTTTTCACCCTTGCTTCTATCATCCTTAGGCACTCACCCACCTATATACCATACATAGCTTGTTAGCAACCATTTTCCTCATGAATCTAAATTCAAAATACATGAAAGGTCATTTGGCCTTGAAAGCACTATTCACCAACTATGTAAACGAGTTCGGGGGTTCTACAACATCTGCCACCACGTTCGCCTTACCTGGGTGGTGAACACTCATAGTCCTTCGTGAACTCCACCTATCAATGTTGCCTCAGATTCAACTCCTTCTAGGAAAACAGATACCGCAAGCTCTTGTGATCCGTGAACACATTGAACTGCTCCCCATAAAGGTAGTGACGTCAAATCTTTAGTGCAAAAACAGCCACTACAAGCTCTAAATCATGTGTAGGATAGTTCTTCGTATGATCTTTCAACTACCAGGAAAAGCATAGGCAATGATCTTCCCATGTTGCATCAGAATACATCCTAACCCGACATGCGAGGCATCACCGTAAACGACAAAACCACCACTCCCAGATGGAACTGTGAGAACAGGGGTTGTAGTAGGTCTATCCTTCAACTCAATGAAGCTCATCTCGTACTTTTCAATCCAAGTGAACTTAGCACTCTTCCGCGTGAGACACGTAAGTGGAGCCGCCAAGCTGGAGAATCCTTCTACGAACCAGCGGTAGTAACCTGCCAGATCGAGAAAACTGTGAATCTCGGTAACACTCTTGAGCCTCTCCCAGTTCTTCACTGCCTCTACCTTCGTAGAGTCAGCTGAGATCCACTCAGAAATTACACGTGGCCAAGGAATTCCACATTCTCCAACCAAAACTCACACTTTCTCAACTTAGCATATAAGCTATGCTCTCGAAGAGTCTGCAACGTGAGTAGGAGGTGTCTCGCATGATCATCTCATATCCTGGAACACATAAGGATATCATCGACAAAGACGATGATACAATGGTCAAAAGATGGTCAGAACACCCGGTTCATCAAGTCCATGAAAGCCGCCAGTGCATTCATCTGACCAAAAGGCATGACCAAGAACTCTTAGTACCTATACCAAGTCCTGAAGGTAGTCTTGGGAACATCTTCAGTCTTGATCTTCAACTGATGATACCCAAACCGAAAATCAATCTTCGAGAAGAACTTCTCTCCCCTCAACTGGTCAAAAAAATCATCTATATATCTAAGGTAATAGATAATGATTCTTGATCGTGACCTTGTTCAGCTGCCTGTAGTTGATGCATATCCTCATCAACCCATTCTTCTTCTTCACGAAGAGCACAGGAGCTCCCCATGGTGAAACACTAGGCCGGATGAAGCCAAGGCCTTGCAATTCTACTATCTGCTACTTCAACTCCTTAAGCTCAATAAGGGTCAACCTATATGGAGCCTTGGAAATCGGAGCAGTGCCCGGAGTAAGCTCGATAGCGAATTCTATCCCCCAAGACGTGTACTCACTCACAATCGGAATGACTGAGGAGTCTCATGCCTCCGGTTTTGAGAGACTAAGAGCTGCCAACCATGCGACGTCCCTTCCTCGTAGTCCTCGGAAGTGAAACGGCTTCGCCCCAACAGGCTGGAAGCTCACCATCTTCTCGAAATACACCACATGTCCGTGGTGAGTCGAAAGCAAATCCATTCCTAAGATCACATCAAAATCTTGGAAATCCAAGACAATAAGATTAACCAACAACTCATGCTGCCCAACTTGCACAATGCAGCCCTGGTACACTCTGTCTGCATCCACAGACTTCTCAAGAAGAGTAGAAATCGATAACTCCTGATCCAACTGGCTCGGTGTAGAAATAAATCCCTTCGCAAAGTTGGGTGACACGAACGAATTTATTGATCTAGTGTCAATCAACACACGTGCTAAACATTCGCTTATTAACAAGGTGCCTAAGCATTATAACTAATTATGTTAATCAATGTATAAATCAAATAAATATAGATAACATGTTCGTACATAACATAGAAACATATATCAAGTACTATTGATGATTCACAATTCATATAACTTCAACTTGAGCATACCTTGCACAACATCATCTGATGCATGTGTGTCCTACTTGGTCATTGCAAAATCCTACCCTGACTCGCCTGGTGAGGCAGCTGAGTGGGTTGTGGGAGTCTCGAGATCTGAGAAGATCCCTACTGAGAGGTTTTCCTGACAGGAGGCTTACTCTCCTGAGACTGGGCTAGCAGTGGTGGTCAGCTTGGGCAATCCCTGATCCTATGCCCTTGTAGACAACAACAGAAACATCCACATGTGAGCTTCCGATAGTCACCAGTGTGCTTCCTCCTACAATGACATTTAGGCCCTGAAGTGGATGAGGTGCGATGTGTAGGCCATGTAGCCTCTGTAGCAGTAGGGCGAAGAGCCTGTGATGTAAATGGAGGCCTCTGCGCCTGTGTAGGCTATGCAATCGAGTAAGGAGCAATCCTGGCCCTCTTCTCAGGCGGTGCTGAGCCACTGGGCTATCCTCTAGACATGCCTCTCCCTAGGCTACTGTCCCTCCTCCGGAAGAACTCCTCAAAATTCGTCTCCACTAGCTGAGCCTTATCATTGACCTCTGCATAGGTTTCATGACGGAACATAGAGGCCCTGTCTCTGATATAAGCCTTCAGGCCCCTCTTGAACTTCTTGGCCTTCATAGCCTTCATGGCTATCATGTGCGGAGCGAAACGCGACAGCTCCGAGACTTGGCCTCGTACTCGGCCATGACATGATGCCCTGCTCCAAGGTGATCAACTCCACCTCCTTCTCCCTGACTCCAACTGGAAAGTGCTTCTTTTAGAATACATCAAGAAAATCTCCCTATGTCCATTCCCAACAACTTCGAGTCAAGTCTCTCATCCAGATGGCAGATCTCCACCAATGGTCTGCTTCACCCTCTGTCATGAAAGCAGCCCATGTAACTCTCTCCACCTCAGTAGGTGCTAAGACGGAGAACAACTTCACTAGTTGCTAACCCAATCCTCTGCAATGCTAGGATCTGTGCTACCATAGAACACGGGAGGTCTCATCCTCTGAAAGGCCTCTATCCCTGTCTGTGCTCTGGTTAGAGGAGGTACAAGTGGAACAACAGGCACGACCTCAGGCTGTTTGGCTATCAGTAATGTCATAGTCTAAGCAATAGACCCAAGGATCTGAGTCAAGTCGGGCTGCTCATTTCCCACCAGGACATCATCTCCAGGAGACCCTCTAGTCTGATAACCTCTACCTCGAACGCCATGTCTCATGATCGAGTCCTGAGAATAATAGCACAACTTGAGTCAAATTTAGAATCAAGTTTGTCAAATATCGTAATTTAATGAGCATATAGTGCTTATATAGCTCATCGTATACATCAGAGTATACACATAATAGTATAAGCATACCAATGGATTTCTAGTGAAGCTAAGTTCTCAAATTCAGTTAAATCCATAACCAGTTCAATTAAGACTAAGTGATTAGTCTATACTTGGAATACAACTTCCTATACAGACCTAATTCCTTTGCTTGATACTCATTATGTCGTAGTATCAAACCTGTAATTCAATTCATCGGAGTTCTAAGTTCAACTCAAAGAATAACTTTCCGCTCCAATGGTTCTAATGATACCAACTCAAATAATAACTTTCTGCCCTAATGATACTAACTCTATCGTGACCCAAAATCCCCCTTAGGAGTTATGAGGCTCTAGCATCGAGACTAACACATCATATCAAACCATCCTGTATATAATTAACAAGGCGAACTATGCGGAAGCGTAAACTGAAAATTTCTAAATACTAAACCTGTATGTATTCCAAGTCTGAACCAACAGAATTAAACAAAACATAGAAAGTATAAACTAGACATTCCCCACTTTCAAAATACAAGACATCACTCTATCCTCAAGTGGGTGATCCATAGAAGGCTCCGGATCATAATACTCCTCCTCAACACAATGTTCAAGAGCACACGCATCAACAGTACCTGCCGAAGATAACAATCCGACTAAGCATGAAATACTCAGCATATACACACTACTAGATAATAATGTGATAATATCACATGCTTAGACAGTTCATCAGATACACATGCAAATGGAATCAAAATGGAAATCTTCTTTTGCAAAATCACATGTGCATACTTTACAGAACATATACTTCATTTCACTTATCTTTCAGAACATATTCGCATAGCTTCTTTCATATCTTTTACATTTGCACTTGTCACATTTCACTTGATTTGCACATGACTTTTATGGGAGCTTTACTAATGTCTACCCTTAAGGAGTAGAGCCCATTAGCATCACATAACTAGGTCTGCCTAGTAGCTGTACCTGGTCTGAGCATACTAACACTACTGACCAACCTCTCCGTTGGTATCTTTGCACATAATTCTCTTAGAATCAAATGATAACGCCTTAACTGACTGTTAAGATACCATTATCATCTTTCCATTGCACTTATTATATTTCCTTGAGATCCAGTGATTAATGCTCATCCTCTAGGAGTAGAGTCCATTAACACCCTCCCAATAACAACTTAATTTTTTAGATTCTTTTACTTTCACTTTTCCGGATACATATACATATACAAAACTCGAATCATGCACTTGCGTGCTCATGTGGCAATTGTGAGTAAACATGGTAGACAAATGGAAACACTTGGATCATATGGCACATGCTTTGCTATTTCATTTAAACCCATCACATACACATAAAACATGGTAACACACTTAAATTCATCACATAATCAGTTTTCATCCTTTGGTTTTAATCATAGAATCGTTACAATCTTTAGTAGGAGTCTCTACTAGATTACATCGAAGCACAAAGGTCTCCATCATAGTTTCCACATAGGGACTATGAGATTAAAAGCTAGTAGAGTGTATCTAACTTACAAAGACTAAATCCCTTTAGTCTAGTGCTTGAGAAACACCTTGGTAGCGAGAATCAAGCTTGTGAAGCGAAACCAGACTTCTCTTGGTTCACAAACCCAAGCACAAGACAACCTTAGCTTTTCCCTTCTTTCTCTCTCTTTTCTCTCTCAAATATTGTCTAAGAGCTTTGGTAGATCTTAACCCCACGAAATGGGGTTTATATAGGCCCCAAGGGAGTTGTGAAACCCCCAAAAGATCGCAAAAGCATAAAGTAAGTCAGCCAAGCAAAATGGCACAAGTCGGTTGACTGGATTGCATTTCAGTCGACTGGATGGCTCAGTCGGTCAACTGGATTGCCAAATCCCATCGACTGACCAAAAAAACCCCTCTCTAGAAATTTTCCCCATACAAACTTTTGGGGCATTCGGTCGACTGGATTAGGGGTCGGTCAACCGGTTGGTCCCCATTTTGCCTGTTTTCCCTATTTTCATCATTTTTGACCCTTAGAACACTCAGGGTACTTTCACCCTTGCTTCTAACACCCCACACACATATTTTTACACACTTTGACTCATACCAAAAACTCATTTTCATTCACTATAGTTGTAGAGCCGGGACTTTAACCCCACTCCCGATCAGGATTGAACCCGAGGAGGAATAGTGTTAAAAATGTAGAAAAGAGAGAGTCCCCACCTATTTAGATTGTGAGGAAAAATAGGGTCCCTGAAAAGGTTGGATAAGGCTTTAGTCTAAAAATAGAGTTCAAGGTAAGGATTCATTTGAGTTAGGGGAAGGTGTTGGGCACCCCTAAGCTCCCATCCGGAGATAGTTACCTACTGCTTAAGTCTGAATTAAAGTGTGGAAACCATAAGAGAAGCTTAAAATTTCATTTATATACTAAACAGATATCATATTGTTAGTAATGTACAAGTTGAAAAAGCAAGGACAGGATAGGGGCTCTATTCTAGGTGAGCTGAACCCGATCTGGATTTCCTACGTATCCACTATTAGTGGAATCAAGCTACACGTAGTTCCAGAAGGATAATTGATGGTTTGTTTTGATTTGTTTGGATTGTGGGTGTTTGAAATGTTAGGATTTGTCTTTGGATGTTAACGTGTTTTTGAATGGTTTAAGCTCATATTCAGGAGCGCTTGGGCCTTTTATGCTCTTGTTGGGGAGTATCTGGACAGTTTTAGCTCATGTCAAGGAGCATTGGATTGGGTTAGGGTTTGAAACGAGGTTCAGACAGAGGTTCAACTAGGTGGGTAGGGTTTGAACCAGGGTTTGAAACGAGGTTCAGACAGAGGTTCGACAGGGTAGGCTATGTTTGAACCGAAGTTCGAGCAGAGGTTCGACAGGGTAGGTTAGATTTGAACCGATGTTTGAGCAAAGGTTCGACTGGGTAGGCTATGTTTGAACCGAAGTTCGGGCAGAGGTTCGATAGGATAGGTTAGATTTGAACCGATGTTTGGGCAAAGGTTCGACTGGGTAGGCTATGTTTGAACCGAAGTTCGGGCAGAGGTTCCACAATGTAGGCTATGTTTGAACTGAAGTTCGAGCAGAAGTTCGACTGGGTAGGCTATGTTTGAACCGAAGTTCGGGCAGAGGTTCCACAATGTAGGCTATGTTTGAACTGAAGTTCGAACCGAAGTTTGGGCAAAGGTTCGACAGGATAGGTTAAGCAAGCAGTCTTAGCAATTAAAGCAATTCAAAAAATAATTAAAAATCTAATTAAACTACTAAAAGACAAAGCAAAATTCAGTATTTGGAGAAAAATTACATTCCAGGAAACCCAAAAGGGTTTTTGAAATAAGTGCTTCCGAGAATGATTTTTCGAAATCAAATTCCCGAGATCGCCAAACGCCAGAAGGAGTTTTTTTGAAAGATGAGAGAGAAGTGAGGAAGTGGAAATTTTTGAATGAAAAATATCCTAAGGAATATTCTTTAGGATATTCTAAGAAAATATCCTAAGGAATATTCTTAAGATATTCCAAGGAATACCTTTTATAAAAAAATAATTATTTTTTATTTTTTGGCGGCGCGCGTGGCTCTCTGGTTTGCCGAAAACCCGATTTCTCGTTTTAAATCCGATTTGAGTCCAAAAACACCGAAATTGAACTGATAAAATCTAGAAAAATATTTTAGATGAAATGTGAGTTTTTCAGAACTTTTCAGGGGTATTTTGGTCATTTTGACCTCCAGGGACATTTTGGTCATTTTTTATCTCAAGGGCGTTTCTGAAAATCGAAGCATAGGAAAAGAGGGTTTTAAAAGAGTTTTTCTTTAAGGGTTCTTAAAGATGTGGAAAGAGAAAAGAGGGGTGAAAATTTGGGGTGTTTACAATAGTTTTATAATCATTACATGAGGCTTTTAGCCTTAAAAATACTATTCACATATACTATTCACTGCACAATGACATAGAGTTCCGGGGTTCTACAATGACCTTTTTTGTCTCCTAAATTGGTCCTATTCTACAATGAAGTGTTTTCTATTCATAGCCAAATAAATAATCGGACAAAGCACCCGAAACCCTAAGCCAAGCCTGTGTATGCGCTTCCACCCCGACATGTTAGCATTAATAACTTGGGGCTAATGAATCACCTCCTAAGATTTTAGTTTTGCATTAAGATAATTTTACATATTTTTCTCACGTCTTATTGTCCTGAAGCTCAGAACGGGCATGAATCATGGATCATGGTTCAAGTTACAAATTTGAGGAGTTGGGGTTGACATTTTTTTCTCTCCTAAAAGTGTAAACAAAGTCTTCAAATCACATTTGAAGAGAAAAGTAAGCTTCAATCAATCTATGAAGTCCCGAAACTCACTTCTTGAAATTGAAATAGAGAAAAGATCAAGCCAAATTAGCTTTCCTACAACTTTCTTGATTCTCAAAATCTTTAGTGAGAAAAATCTAATTTTTTTTTTCTTCTAGAAAACCTACTAATCAAAGTAAAAAATCTAAAGATTGATAAGATTTTTGGGGACATTTTATCCCTAAAAGTCTATCCCCAAATAAGAATTTGAAACCCCACACATTTTTAAACATGTGTAGGCCCACTCCACATAGAGATAGACCACCCCAGTAAAGAAAGAAACTTAAGATGATCAGTTGTTTTCTCTCTTGTCCCCTTCCAAACAACGTACAAAATTGAACTTATTTTGTTTTCCCCTAAACTAAAATTTTTAGTATGGGCACTCGATAAGTGAAAAGGAAATTCATATATGGCCATTCTAATTTTGACCCCCAATTCTTACGTTTCTTGATTTCAAGTGTAGCGAATCAGTACGTAGAGACATTACACATGTGTGAACATTTGAAGCACATGGTTTGATTGTAATTTCTTTTTCAGGAGAAAACTATAATATATTAATATGGATATACCTGGAGCAAGCATTAAGAAATTCCATGAGAATATCTCTACAATTACAATAACTAGCGGGTAGCACTTGCAATGCACGTGAGAGCGAGGGGAAGGAGTTAACGACACCCGATTGAACTCGCTAGTGGCACGTGCAATGCACGTGAGAGAGAGGGGAAGGAGTTAACCCCAGTTAATAGGAATTAAAAGTGGCACGTGTTAATCCACAGGTGTGATTGAACTCTCCCCGAGGTCAATCGCGATTGGCTGTGATTCTAAATAGATAGATGGCAAGGGGTGGTTTAGGAATTAGAGCAAAATATTAAATCAAAGGCAAGGGTAGTTTGGGAATTAAAGTAAAACATTAACTCAATGTTTTGTTTTTACATAAGGGTAATTTGAGAATTTTGGAAAAATCATCTACGCATGCCTCTCGCATTATAAATTTACTAGCGGGTGGCAGTGCGATGCAGGTGAGAGCGAGATGGTTCTTGTGAAATGGATTGAGAGATGTCGTCGAAAATATGAATCCTTATCTCGGAATAATAATGCTATTATCGCTAGTATTACTAGAAAGGTTTGTGAGATTCATTCTATCTTTGAGAACAATCTTTTTGATTTATCCCCTTTCTTCTCCTCTAGTGCTCTCACTATTAGCAAATTTCGAATGGTTCTTGTGAAATGGATTCACCCTCCTCGGGCTAAATACAAATTGAACGTGGATGGTGCTTCAAAAGGTAATCCTGGTAATGCAGGAGGAGGGGGTATCATAAGAGATCATAATGGTAATTTGGTTGATTGTTTTTTTGCCCATTATGGTATTTGTTCCAATTATATTGCTGAAACCCGTGCCCTTCTTGATGGTTTAATTCTTTGCAAGAGGCTCCATTTATCAAATGTGATTATAGAATCTGACTCGAAGAGTATGATTGAGGAATGGATTGGTAAAAATTCAGGTTATTGGAAAGCTTGGTATTGGAATAAGAAAATCAAATCTCTTATGAATACTAGTTTCTCTCTTACGCATATATTTCGGGAAGCTAATACTGTGGCAGATGGATTGGCTAATATTGGGTGTATCAGCTTGAGCTCAGGTTCTTTTGATATGAATAATATGCCTCCTCGAGTCAAAGCTTTGATTCAAATGGATAAAGCAGGTGTTGGTAGCCTCAGACAAGTCAGAATCTAATGTGTTTGGTAGTGCTTTTTTGTTTAAGGGTTTGGTTTAACTTCCTCCCTTGGTGTATTTTTCCTTTCTTTTGTATGTCAGGTAGTGGTAAGGTTTTATGTCCCCCACTAATTATCTTTTATTTTGGTGTCCTTTTTAGGGGTAAGGTTTATGTCCCCCCCAAATTTTATTCTGGAGTCCGTTGTAGGGGTAAGGTCTTATGTCCCCCCCAATTTTTTATTCTAATTTAATAAACTGGTAGGGGTCTGCCAAACCCCCCACTCCCTCTGAGTGGCTTTTATAAAAAAAAAAAAAAAAGGAGCTAAAAGGGACACGTGTTAACCCAAAGGTGCGATTGAATTGAACTCTCCCCGAGTTCAATCACGATTGGCTGTGATTCTATTCTTTAAATAGATAGATGAGCAAGGGGTAGGTTGGGAATAAAAATAAAACATTAAATCAAAGTTTTGTGTTATATGAGGGTAGTTTAGGAATTTTGGAAAAATCAGGATACACTTGCCTCTCGCATTATAATAGTAAAGATAATAGGGCCCTTATTAACATTGATTAAATTTTGTCAAAATTAACAAAATTACTCGCACTTATCTTCTCTACTAATATAATGAAAATGATAAAATTACAGTTATACTTATATTTTCTTCTTCTCTATTATTATAATCACTATTGATAAAATTACTTTTACAATTATATCTTTTCCCACACACATATATCAAGTGAGTCTCACTAAGGTTCATTTTCTCACTCTCCCCCTTCCCTCTCTCTCACGGGTGGCCCACTAATATCATTAAATAAATAATTTGTACTCAAGAAATGTTTTCAACGATATATGAATACTTGGCCATTATATTATTATATTTTTTCCAAAAAAAAATTTAGAGGGGAGCCTCTCTCATTAAATATCGACCAATTTACCTATTATGTCATTAACCATTTGACCTTCCCTCTCAGTAAATACCTATGTCCATGTGTTTCCTTCAATTGCCTTCAGTAATCACCTTGTGGTGTTATTGAGTTTACCAAAAAATACCTATGTCCATCCGTTTAAGGGATCAATGAGTTATGTTGGTCCCCTCCAGTTCCTACTAGCACGAAAAGTACCCAAAAATTATTTGAAGGGGAAATTTCTCATGCTCGCCACGCATCAATAGCTGATAAAAGGTAGAGATCAAAATACATCACCTGCAAAAGAAAAGAAGGAGTCGGGTGTACACCCTAAAATATACTCCAATGATAAAGTTAGTAAACGAAAGAGATGATAAATAGTAAAACACTGTAACACTGAAACACTGAGGGAAAGCATGAACAATGAAAAAAATATTTTCTGATTGATAATTTCACAATCCTTAGCACTGAGTCTCAAATGGGTATTTATAGGTTAAACTCTGGATGGCCATAGATGACCATTGATGGCTTGGATGGCCATGTCATTAGCTTGCCATTCATTACTAAATAAGTCTGACAGATCTTAAGTCTTACGTGTCACACGTGGGAGCCTACAATCTCTAAGTCGGTTTCGAGTCGAAAACTCATCTGAAGTGACTAGCAATAAATGCTAAGACAGTACTTTCTACCTAACGTCAGAGACAAATGATCGTCTCTTGAGGATCGGATCCTGATAGTCGGTCTCATTGTTGACTAAAGCATGGGTTCGTTGTTCATAACGAGGACGATATCGTTGTCTTGATGACTACGAGTCCGTTGTCAAGAAGATAACGTTTCCATTGTGAGGAGCACAACGGGTCCGTTGTCGTACACACAACGAATGCGTACTCAAATACACATATGAACTCATACATACTGTTATAACACTAAAAAAATGCTCGTTGTCACAACACTCTGATTAATTACGAATTTTATCATTTACATTATTATTTTATGAAAACGATAATTTATAAAATAAAAGATATACATTAATTTTATTATATTATTATGATAATTATATAATAATTCTTAATTTAATATTTATTCATTAAATATAATTGTACTAATAAAGGATATCTATTATTAATTTTTATTTATTTATCATAAATAGAAGATATTTATTTTCAAGTCATTAAATGGGACCCATCTTGGAAATCCCTACGATGTAGAAAAAGAGAAGAGAATGTATTTATTGCTAGAAAAGAAAGAGGGAAGGAGAAGGAGAAGGAAAACGAAAAGGAAAAGAGAGTAGGGTGTCAATGTTGTTTGGGCTTGGGCTTGCATTTCTATGAGTTTTTAATTAGCCCAGCCAAAGCTCGGGCGCTTACGATAGTTTTTGTGACCCTAATTCAACCTTTGACACCCTTAAAATAGAGAGATGAGAGTGAGTCGCACCTATAATTAAGAAAGAATTGAAAGAAAACTTAGAAACAAAATGATGCTAAGAGAGAAATAATGAAAAAAGATAGGGGCAATGAAAGCCTTAGGTAAGCCAAACAAAAAAATGTTTAAGCCTCTCTAAACGGCTACATGTCCCCTCCATTGTTTCCCTTTAGAGAGAAGAGAAGGGAAGGGGAGAGAGATTGGAAAGAGGGAATCTAGTAAGAGCATTTTGAAAAAAAAATAAAGAATATTATATTTTAAGTATAGAAACTTCAGGGACATTTTATATATAAAAAATTGTGAGGGACACGTTGGTTATAGAAATATAACGTTTAGACGTTTTGAGAACCAAAAAGCTTTATGGGCATTTTGGGTATAATAAAGAAATGGGACGGGCGGGGCCTTGGCGAAACATTATTCTTTTGGAGCATTTTGCTAAGAGAGGGAGGAGTCTGGTTACGCCATTGCAGTCGTCATATGTCCCTTATAACACTCCTTAACCGTAGTTAAGATTCACTCACCCCTAGGTTTCACCCACTTATCTTTAGTTTCTAGAAACAAATTAAGAGTTAATGAATTTTCATCGGGGTTTAATTTTCTAAAAGCCAATGCTAAGTGGATGAACCCTAGGGGTGAGTGAATCTTAATCATAGTAAGAGTCCGGTTACGCCCTTGAGGTTATCATGTGTCTCTTTTGACCCCCTTAACTATAGTTAAGATTCACATACTCTTAGAGCTCACCCACATATCCTTGGTTTTTAGAAGAAAAAAAATATGAAAACAAATTTTAACCCTAGGAGTTAATGAATTTTAACCAACGTTTAAAAAAAATGAATTATTTTCTAAAACCCAAAGATAAGTGGGTGAACCCTAAGCGTGGATAAATCTTAACCACGGTTGAGGAGTTTTAAAAGTGACAAATTGCGACCTCAATGGCGTAATCAGACTCTTAGTTGATCATGAATTTGGAAAAAAATCAAGACATTTTAAAGAAGGGCATTTATATAAGAAGATAAGATAAGGGAAATTGAAAATGGGCTCAAGGCCAGCTTAGAAGCTGACCCCAGTGACCTCATTGGTCCAAGCTCCTTCTTTATCACCTATCAACTGTGGTTAACTCCCTAGGGTTAAGCAATCTAACCATGGTGTTTAGAAAAAAAAAACAAAAACAAAAATACTAATTTTAATTTAATTAAACTTAATCATGGTTAAACAGAGGTCAAAAGGGACATGGGACACTTGGGTCAGCTTAGAAGCGGAAGACTCATAAGATATTAGAAGGGGTGGTATTGGAATTTAGTAAAATATTAATGAATGTTTTTATCTTATCTTTACTATTATAATGGGAGAGGCAGGCGTAGCCTGAATTTTTCGAAATTCCTAAACTACCCTTATATAAAACAAAACTTTAATTTAATGTTTTATTTTAATTCCCAAACTACCCTCACCTATCTATTTAAAGAATAGGCTCACAGTCAATTGCGATTGAACTCGGGGAGAGTTCAATCACACCCACAGGTTGACATGTGTCCCTTTCAACTCCTATTAACTGTGGTTAACTCCTTCCCCTCGCTCTCACGTGCATGCACGTGCCACCCGCTAGTCGTTAGTAATAAAAGGGATAGTATTAGAATTTAGGAAAAGAGTAATTAAGGTTTTTATCTGTAATTGCAAAGGGTAAACTTGGAATTGGTGAAGATTTTTGTCAGACATTTTGAACGGTGGTATCAGCATTATAATAGTAGAGATAATATGATTTATTTTAATTGACGTATGTGATGATACCTTATAGGTTGTCACGGTTTGATTGACAATTTTAGCCAAGTTATTGAAGTCTGTGTCCTCTTTCCCGCTTGACTTCAGCTTAATTTGCCTTGTGGTATTGTGGTATGGTTGAGTAAACCAAAAACAAAGAAAAAGAAAACTCGGGATAGTAGGTACTATCACGGCCGCACGTTTGAAAATCCAACCGTCACAAGTTGTACAATTTTACATGTTGGCCCATTGACACCTTTGGATTTTCAATCATGCAGCTCTCGATAGTACCTAATATCATAGTTTTAAATCACTTCCCTTATCTTTTTACAATGGGGTTTAAACAATTTTAGGGATGGGTTATCCTTTTAGCGTTGCAAACTAATGAGAACCACGTCTCCTTTGTTAAACAACTGATGTTAGCTTCACGACTTTCTAGCTTCTATCTTGTCTTTTATTTTAAATTATATTGGAACATCAACCCAAATTCTATTCCTTCATTACAATCCATCAAGAGTCATTATTCCTTTGCTATATTTTTTTCATTATTATATTTTTGTCTTTTTGGACCTTCCTTTCCTTTTGATCGCTCCAACCATTAATTGTCTTAAGAAGGTATAAATGATAAATATTTTTGAGTAAGCCTAACAAAAGTTCTTATCATTTTTTTCCTTTTACGGGGTGATATGATCAAGAGAAGATGGTGGATTGTGTAGTGACGTACTTTTTTTACATACCTAAACAATCAGTCAACATGGTGAACGTGGCAACCTCATTCCAGTATACAATGTATAATTTCTTTTTGACCTATACTGGCCATTCTATCAAGAATTTCTTACTCAATCAAAAATCAATATTTGTTATTGCTTTAATTTTCAGTAAAAGTCATCACATGTGCTTTTTTAATAGGTGCTGGTTTTTGGTTGAGAATAGAAAATGCCTGAGAATAGGACTGACACACCCCTTTTTTTTTTTTTGTTATAGAACTAGTTCCCAAGCTCTCATCATTTACCATGAAGGGTTTTGTGCCCAAGACCCGCCCTTTTGTGAGGAGAATGCCCTTAACCAGCCTTTCATAAGCGGTGTTATGGAATAAATGTATGTTTAAATTTTTTGTAACTTAGTGATTCCAAAACTAATTTGCTAACTCTCTAATTGGGCCCAAAGAGAAATGCTAACCCAATCGTATTAGCAGAGCAAATACAAGTATTAGTAGCATAGCAAAATTGTGTTCCTCTATGTTTGCTCGTGGAAATTGTGACCTCTCGGGAGAATCAATAAATGCATCTTTGATGCACTACTAGTATTAGTATATCTAAGCATTCTTGATTGGCTAGTTGTAAATAGCCTCAGAACTATAGAACAAAGGATTATCCCGAATCTACACCAAAGTATTAACGGTGATTCTCAAATATTGCTGAACAAAATGTTTTTCAAGTTCTTACACTGGTAGCCACAAGTGACACTACTTTTCCTGTTATATTGAGAACCGGAATAAACCATTAATTTTTCCTATGAAATTTTTATTTTTCTAAACCTTTTGAAGGGGTAGCAACACCCCGAGTTGCAAACTCCCAACATGTGAGGTGGGAAAAAAAAATTAATTATGCGACCTCAGGCTAGCATTCCTCCCCCTCTAATTCCTAAACATTTCCTTTATCATCTAGATTTGTCTCTTTTCTCTCTTTCCCTCTCTAACGGGCACGTCTCTTCCCAAGTCCCAATAGTTCCCTCTCATCCCGCAACGTTTCTGTTTCCGTTTCCATTTCCAACTTTAAGAGCATCTCCAACGGTACTCCAAAACTCCAAATATGGAGTACCGGCTCCAAAAGGGGTCTCCAACCATACTCCATATTTGGAGTTGATATTCCAAGTGTCTATAATAACCCTCCAAATATGGAGGAGGAGAGAGAAAATAGAGGATGAACTCCAAAACACTATTCATCCCCTTACGATATCGTTTGTATCTTTTTGTTTTTCAATCTATTTTAAAATGTCAATTGTATCCTTTTAATTTATTTTAATAATTATTATTTTATATTGAAATTATTTTATGTTTTTTAATAATTGTTTAATTTTTAAATTAATTCATTAATAAAATATGCAAAAAAAGGTCAAATCCTCAACGGTATCACCTCTTGAGGTCGCCACATGTCCCTTTTGAAACCCCTTAACCGTGGTTAAGATCACTCACTCATCCTTGGTTTTTTTTTTAATATTAATTCTTTTTTTTAAATTAAAAAAACTGTTTTTAATGTACTTTTGATACTTTTTTTTAATTAAAAGATGCAAGCTTAACTAGTCTTCTTTTTAAAATGTTTATTTCGTACAATGAATTATTTATTTTTAATAATTAGTGGTAATTTTGTGGGTTAATTATTTAGTTTTGGAGGCAAAAGTGGTAAACTATTGAGTTGGAGAGGAAAAATGGGAAAGAAAACATATGTGTGAGCACGGATTTCGGTACCCACTGGTTTGATTAGAGATTTAGGAGTCGCCACTTATTAATTTTGAGGGATAAGTTCCGGATATGGATAAAGTCATCTTCTGCAGCTCCGCCCACCCTAGTACTAATACCGGGCTGTCCTCAACCTCCCCCCTATAAAAACCAAGCTCCACCACCTTCATTCAAAACTGAAGAATCCCCTAGCCGAACCCCTGTTCTAATCCAAGCCTAAGCTCTCTCCCAGAACTTCTGTAGGCACTCCTGGTAGCTCGAAGGAACCTCCATGGATCACCTAGCTCACCCCCTGCCCTTGTGCAGCACCACCTCCGTGAGCCACCACCACTTCGGTGAAGGCAGCAATAGCAGCTAGGTAGGGCTCAGCCCCTCCCCTCCTTTTTCTATTTTTACATAAGTGTGAGCCCCTGGTCATTTTCAGGAGACTTTTGTTGATTAGCTTTGCTAAAAACCCAGAACAAGGGGCTTCTTCCACCTTCCTCATAGGCATGGGGAACCCCTCACGGGTATAGCAGCATTAGGCCAGCCTCAATTCTTCTGGGGGACCCTTAGTCCATGAGAGATCCCCTGGATCCACCCTAGCAGCAGCCTCGTAGGACAAAACCGATTTCTGGAAGAATCCAGGAATGACGGTAAACTCAGTACCGCCATTCCTGGTGGTTTCTGTTTGAGCCCCTGTGGCCCCCACCTGGTGCAACCCTGGTCCATTCCAGGACCTGGGCTAGAACCCTGAGACTCCCCTGGACCTAACCTGGTCCTTCCAGGTTCACCTCACCACCTTAACCATGGTTAAAATAGAAAAAATTAAAATTGTGCAGAATGGCGGTAGAACATCTACCGCCATTCTTTAATCTTCTGTTGCAGCTGAAACAGGCCCTTGTGGGCCTACTTTAGAGCCCAACCCAGGGTCCACAACAGGCCCAGGACATATGGCCAACTCCCTTATGTAGAACCCTGGATTTCGAGTTCACTGTGTAATGAATAGAGCAGTGAATAGTGTTGTGAGTAGTGATTGGCATCATTCTTGTTAAGGCCTAAGGCCTTTCACGTGTCCTTGATTTGAAGAAGTGAAGTGAGGATTGTGCATGCGTGTATTGAATCTCAAAACAAGAGTATAAAAATACTCTAAGTGTCTAAGAGTAGAGGATAAAAATAACCTAAGTGTGTTTAGAACCCCGGGAACCAAGTTCACAATGTTGTGAATAGTGCTATGAATAGTGCCAGGGCACTTGGGTTGAAGGCCAAAAGTCTCCTTGTATTGTTATGATGTTATGAAAAAGGATAAGGAGAGGTTTTACCTTGAGTTTAATTGAGAAGGAATGTGTGTAGTGTATGTTCGGGGTATGAAACCAAGAATATAAAAAATTCTCTAAGTGCTTGGGAGTTTAAGTAAAGAGTATACATTACTCGAGACATGTGGGTGATGAAGCAAAGAGTAAAATTACTCTAAGAAAATGGGTTGTGTTAGGGTGTCCTAATAACCTTTATGATTAGCTTTAGGGTGTTAAAACAAGAGTGTTGTCACCGCTGATCGGAATTGAGGGATTCTTAAATTTTTGAAAAGGTATTTAAACCCTCTTCGAGATTCATGTTTATCATTTTTCCATATTCTTAGTCTAAGATAGCGTAAGCATCCGATTTCCAAAGTCGGATCGGTTGAAAATCTGGGCTGCTGAAACCCAATTTCAGACCAGTCAACTTTAGGGGCAAAATGATCCATGAATAAAGAAGAATTGGAAGTTGTACAAAAGATAAAAGTTGTTCTCCTTTGAATAAAGAGTCCAACTCAAGTTGAATCGTAAAAATCCGATAAGGGAGTCAAAATTTATGGCCGAAATACCAAAGCGGGAAAAATCTGGAAACTCACTGTCAGAATTACGAACGATCGTAAACTACCCACGAACGATCATAGCGGTGCTACGAACGATCATAGATTTGCTACGATCGATCGTAAAGGCCAGAAATTGCTGTAAACTCACTGGAGAACCTACGAACGATCGTAGATACCTATGAACGATCGTAGATGCCTACGAACGATCGTAGGCGCGCGAATCCAACTTTTTGATGCGTGATTTTTTAGACTTTTCACCCCTTTACCTATAAATAGAAGATCATTTTGGGGGTTTTGGGTTACCCTAAACTTAAAGAGAGTTCTTAGAAGGAGAGGGAGAAGATTTGGGAGATTTTCAAAGAGGGTTTTGGATTCAAGAAGAAGAGCTCTAATCAAGCTCCCACAAGCTTGGATTTCCATTCAAGGGTTCTCCTTCAACCTAGGAATTGATCCAAGAGGTAAGTAAACCTACTATCTAACTTTGTGATTATACAAAAAGTGAAAAAATGATTAAATGGGTGATTTAAATTGAGATTAACCTTGCTATGATGCAAATAGTGAATGTATGATTTGGGGTAAACTAGATTATGATCAAATCAATAATAAAGGTTTATGATTTGGGGGTTTTCCAATAAGAGGGTTAATATAGTTATATATACAAGTGAATGTTAATATCTCTAAATAAATCATGATTTTAAGTATGATGTGATGAATTAGGCTTAAAAGCCATAGTCTTGATGATGTGATGAGATGAATGGAAATATGCTATGTTCTAGAATTATCCAATGATACTACAATGCTAATATGTCTTGTATGAATTCATATGAATTGTTTAAGGCTTTAAATACATATATACATATGATGATGTTCACAAGCACTCCACACACGATAAGTTTCATATGATCGAGGTTTTCGCATAAGCATTTATTTCAAGAAATCATAAGAAAGTTTTTCAAAGGCATGCATAAGTAAGAAGCATAAGTGCATAAGCATTGACAAATCCAAACTTTGGGTTGGTATTCGAAGATCGGTTACTTCATGCTCATAAGAATCAAGTCTAAGATCTTGCATAAACTCCAAGGATCATAAGTCTCGCAAGGCTTTTCAAGAACTCCTACAAAATGCATAAGTCTAAGATCTTGCATAAGTCTCCAAGGATCATAAGTGTGAGTACCAGAATTTTAACCCCCCCATTCCCGATCAGGATTGAACCCGATGAGGAATAGCGATAAATTGTAATTGGGTTGAGAGTCGCCACCTATCTAATTCTGAGAGAAATAGGTCCCTGGAATGGTTGGATAAGGCATGGTCTGAAAGTCAGAGGTTACGGTAAAGGATTCAGTTGAGTTAGGGGAAGATGTTAGGCATCCCTAAACTCTCATCCGAAGATATACCTACTCCCTAAGTCTGAATCAAAGTGGGGAAACCATAAGAGAAGAGAAGCTTGAAATTTCATTTATATACTAAGCAGATGAAATATTAATAGAAATAAATGAATTGAGATAGGCAGGATAAGAATGGAATAGGGATTCTATCCTAGGGGAGCTAAACTCAATCAAGGTTGCCTATGTATCCACTGTTAGTGGAATCAAGCCACACGTAGTTCCGGAATAGATTGATGGTTTGGTTTGATTTGATTGGATCGGATGGTTTGATTTAATTTGATTGGAGATGGTTTGATTTGATTGATTGGGGATTGATGAGTTCGATTGTTTACGCTCATTGGGGAGCGAAGTGGCCTTTTAAGCTCGTGTTGAGGAGCGAGGGGCAGTTTAATCTCTTGCCGGGGAGTCTTTGGATAGTTTTAGGTCATATCAAGGAGCAAAAGGGGGAAATGAGGTTCAGAACAAGGGTTAGATAGGGTAAACCTGAATCGGGATTCGGGTAGGGGTTTGGCTAAGGTTAAGCTAGGTTTGAACCGAAGTTTGGGCAGAGGTTCGAACCGGAGTTCATGCAAAGGTTCGACTAGAGTAGGCTAGGTTTGAACTGGAGTTCTGGCAGAGGTTCGACTAGGGTAGGCTAGGTTTGAACCGGAATTTGGGCAGATGTTCGATTAGGACAGGCTAGGTTTGAACCGGAGTTCGGGCAGAAGTTCGACTAGGGCAGGCTAGGTTTGAACCAGAGTTCAGGCAGAGGTTCGACTAGGGCAAGGCTATATTTGAACTTGAATTTAGGCAGGGGTTTGACGAGGCAAGGCTATATTTGAACTTGAATTTAGGTAGGGGTTCAACGAGGCAAGGCTATATTTGAGCTGAAGTTCGGGCAGAGGTTCGACAGGACAGGTTATGTTTGAACCAAAGTTTGGGCAGGGGTTCGACATGGTATGTTAGCAAGTAGTCTAAGCAGTTAAAAACGATAAAGCAATTTTTAAAAACTGATAACAGACTAAAAAAGACAGAGTTCGGCGAGATTTTACTTTCTGGAAAACCTAAAAGGATCTCTGAAATAAGTGCTCTCGAGAATGATTCTTCGAAATCAAATTCCTAGGATCGCAAAACGCTAAAGAAGGATATTTGAAAGAGGAAAGGAGAGGGGATGAATGAGAATGAAGGAGAAGGGGGTGGGGTATCTATAAGGATGAAAAAATAGGGGGTGCTACTTTGTTTTGTGCCACCCCCATTAAATTACAAAACAACACCCCTTTTTCGGATATTTTCGAAACAGTAGGCGGCAATGAGCAGTAAGGCGGCAAAACAGGGGTAATTTTGTAATTTAATGGGGGTGTTGTTTCAAGTATCGCCCCTATTTAGAATATTTTTAAAAACTTTGTTGACAGGATTGACCAGTCAAAGAAGAGGGAAAATTTTGTAAATATAGGGGCGGTGTTTGAAGTAGCGCCCCTATTTCGGGGTTAAAAAATTGTTTTGTGCCACGTGTCGTCCTCTAATCCTTCGAAAAGTTGATTTTTTGTTTTGAGCCCGGTTTAACCCGGAAAAATAGTCAAAATTGAACTGATAAAATCTAGAAAAAATTTTAGATAAAACATGAATTTTTCAGTACTTTTTAGGGGTATTTTGGTCATTTTGCACTCTAGGGGCATTTTCATCATTTTCTACCATTTTAGGTCCAATTTGATCCCAAAAATAGCCAAAATTCATCAAAAAAATTGTAAAATCATTTTGTACAAAATGATAACTTTTTAGCACTTTTTCAGGGGTATTTTACTCATTTTTTACCTTAAGACCATTTTTAAAAATCGAAGCACGCAGAATGAGAGTTTTAAAAGAGCGTTTTTAATAGTACAACAAGAGACTAGAGGAGTGCAAAATTGGGGTGCTTACAGTTGCCCCTCTTTGTCGGAGGGTACGGGCCACGTGAACGACAAAGGTTATAAGACCTCAATTTTGCATGTGCGGAAAAAAACATGTGAATTTGAAGACAAAAGAGTCAAAAAGAAAAGCTAAATTATGCTTAGACTGCTTGCCACAAATAGGATCCTAGAGGACGGGATTAATAAGAGAACCTGTTCGGTAGATGGGGAGAGAGAGAAGGAATGGATGATTCATACTCAGTGATAAAACATCTAAGATATGGGAGAGATAATGGAAATGCGAATTTAACCTCATCACAGGAGGGCTCAAAACAGACTCTACATGAGTTTAACCTCATCACAGGAGGGCTTAAAGTAGACTTGTGGGTTTAACCTCATCACAGGAGGGCTCAAAGCAGACTTATGGGTTTAACCTCATCATAGGAGAGCTCACAGCGGACTCGTGGGTTTAACCTCATCATAGGAGGGCTCAAATTAGGCTCGTGGGTTTAACCTCATCATAGGAGGGCTTACAGCGGACTCGTGGGTTTAACCTCATCACAGGAGGGCGATAGTGATAGATTGGAAAATGGATAGTTCATACTCAGTGGCAAAACATCCAAGATAGGGAAAATAGATTATGGAAATACGAATTTAGCCTCAACACAAGAGGGTTCAAAGAAGAATCTACATGGGTTTAACCTCATCACAGGAGGGCTCAAAGCAGACTCTGAAAATGTGACATCAGACGAGATCTACAAGGAGATGACATCAGACGAGATGTCAGAAAAGAGGACAGTGACATCAGACGAGATGTCAGATGGAAGAATTAGACGAGATGCACGAAGGGTGACATCAGACGAGATGTCAAAAGGAATGCATCAGACGAGATGCACGGAAGGATGCATTAGATGAGATGCTCAAAAAGGGTGACATCAGATGAGATGTCAAAAGGAATGCAGCAGACAAAATGCATGAAGGGTGACATCAGACGAGATGTCAAAAGGAATGCATCAGACAAGATGCACAAAGGGTGACAATAGACGAGATGTCAAAAAGAATGTATCAGACGAGATGCACGAAAGGTGACATCTGATTAGATGTCAATAGTAATGCATCAGACAAGATGCACAGAGAGGATGAAGATAACATCAAATGAGATGCACAAGAATGACATCAAGATATGTGGTTGCATGTGTATAATGTGACTAACTGTGTAAATGTGTGTACGTAGTGCAACTAAGTGTGTGAGTGTGTGTACAATGCAGTTAATTACGTATGTGATTTGTGAAGTGTGTGTAAAAAGTGCAACTACCTATGTAGGTGTGTGAGTAGTGCAATTCATTAAGTAAATGTGTGTGCGCAGTGCGACTTAAGATGTATGTGATTGTGAAGTATGTGTACAGAGTGCATCTGCCTATGTAAGTGTGTGAGTAGTGTGGATACCTATGTGTAGGTGTGTGATGTGACTATTGTACAAGGAGATGATACATGAAATGAATGATGATACATATAATGAATGGTGACATGCCTAAAATGAATGCATTCAGACAAGATGCAGAAAGATGGTAAAATGAGTGATACATTAGATGGAATGCATTAGAGGGGAATGATATGATAATTCATGGACTGGAGGGATGACTCGCTAAATGAAGCTCTACTTCCACACTTGCCCCTAACTTGTAATTTCTGCGCTTGGTTGTTTTGCTGCTCTTCGGAGAACTGTTGAAAGGAGATTGATCTTTGACCAAGCCATGAGACATTGAGAATCTATGACTCCTAAAGATGCTTTTGTTTTTTTTTTTTGAAAATTTTGAATTTAAAATCAATTTTTGAGCAATAATGAGATTTTGAAAATTTTGAATTTAAAATCAGTTTTGAGCAATAATTAGATGTTGAAAAATTTGAATTTAAGATCAAAAGTTTGAATGAAGGGTGCCTTCTTTGCTTGTTTGTTTTGCAAGGATCTACCCTGGTTGGATTTTGGGGATCTCTTGCCCCTCTAGGGTAGGATATAGCAATGAGCAATCTTAACCTTTTGAGCCAAAGCAAAGGGAGATAGTTACTCAGTTCTGACCTTGTCGCATGCTAAATCGGGTCTTGCTTGGAGCTAAGGGCATTGGATCATTATGACATTGAGCTTCTTCAATTTGAGCTTATAGAAATGAGTTGTTGGGAGTCAGAGTTATCTTCTGTCGATCTTCTGCCGTCGAACCAGAATTCAACTTTTTCCCTTTTTTACCCTTGGAATGACCAAGTCATGGGAATCGCATAGTTTTTGCGCAATGAGGCCGTTTCCGATTTTCATTCATGCCTGCAAAGTTGATAATTTGTTCCCTTTTTTGCCTCTAGTAGCAATACTAGAACTGGGCTTACATTACTTCACAAAATGGGTCGAGGGCATGTAGAGACCCCGGATCTTTTTCATATTTTTACTTCATTGTATTAGGGGTATTATAGTCCTTGTGATGTTTTGATGTTTATTGTATTATATATTTATTTGGTGTGGTGTAAACTAGGCTTAATCAAACTTATAACGGAGGGATGTCATATCGCACCCTAAACTTTAGGAAGCTCTAGTTTTGGCACCGTTTACTGGAATTGAGTGATTCTTGAACTATTAGAAAGGTGTTGGAACCCTCTTCGAAGTTCATGTTTAATGTTTTTCCTTATTTTGAGTTTAAGCCAAGTTAATGGTAGGTTTTATCTAATGGAATTGCAGATCAGTCAACTTTGGGGACAATTTAGTCTATTAATTAAGTAGAATTTAGAAATTCTAAAGTGCCAGAAATGTTCATTTTCGAGAGACGAATCCAACCCAAGTTGAATCGTCAAAATTCGTCGAGCGAGTCAAAAGTTATGGCCAAAACAGTATAGTAGGTCAAAAATCTGTAGGCAACCGATCGCTCGGTCAGAAGTAGCGATTGATCGGTTCAAAACCGATCGATCGGTAGCTATCGACTGGTCCAAAATTTTGTATGGGAAAATTTTCCAGAGAGTGTTTTTGACCGATCACTCGGTCATAAACACCAATCGATCGGTAGGCGACCGATCGCTTGGTCATAACCACCGATTGCTCGGTCTTTCGTGATTTTTACAGAATTTTAGTATGGGCGTTTTGGTCTTTTTGTTCTCAGACCTTGGGGCTATAAATAGGGGGTCCTACTCGAAATATTAAAATACTCTACCTATTTCTAACCTCATTTGGCAAAAAGGAGGGAGAAAACCTAGGGTTTGAGGGAGAGGGTTACTTGGAGAAGAAGGAGGTTGCTAGAAGATTGAGAGGAAAGCTTGGAGATCGTCCTCAAAGCTTCTCCAAATCTCCTCGGGAGCGTTTTGAATCCAAGGGAAGGATTCTTAAGGTCGATATACTATCCTAATCAACTCTATTTTAATGTTTTGTGAATATTAATTTGATAGAAATGATAGAATAGAGATTAAATGCATTTTTCCCAAATTTTCTATGAAGTAAGCTAATTATTGATGGAAATGTGGATTGGATGTGGATAGAATATATGGAGGATGGGAAATGTATGGAGGATGGGATTAATATGTGGATGTGAATAGTGAATTGATTGTATGGATGAATTATGGTTTGATGAATGCTTGAAAATATAGAAGGGAAATGGATACATATTATGCGTACACAAGGTGTTTGTGAAAATGCTTGAGAGGATAAATGCTATTATACTCTTATGAAATAGTGGTAAATAGATCATGAATTGTGTTAAGAATTATGATAAGATATATATATATGTATGATTGTTTGGTAAGTATATCTAATTACTTGCATGGAAATTCGTAGTCGGGAAGGTAAGAACTTAGAGGAACATCTCTCAAACCGGGAATTCTCTAACTATTTGGTATGCGACATATAGTGGAGTTTCCATGGTGGGAGATCGGAATCTAAGCAATTACTGACTCGAATGTTAATTTCGACACTTAAGTACACAAGCACGTGTATGTTAAGATAAGAGTCTCACAAGTCACACATGTGGACCACAAGTATGAGCATGACATATGTATGACATTCTGAATAAGCATAAACATGACATGGTCCGTATCCGCCAAGAACGGCATGTCAACCTGATTCTTAGACATGGTCCGTATCCGCCAAGAACAGCATGTTAACCATATGATTTCTTAGACATGGTCCGTATCTGCCAAGAACAGCATGTCAACCATATGATTTCTAAGGCATGGTCCGTATCCGTCAAGAACGGCATGTCTCATTACTGTGTGATCTGAATAAGTGCATAAGCATAAGCATCTCCCAAGCACGTGGTCTTATAAGCATAAGCAACTCATAAGTAATAGTCTTCCAAGTCTAAGATTCTCACAAGTACACGAGTCAAGGTGATGATATGATGTATATGCGCACACGTTTTTCCGCACTCTGAGTATGTTATTATGTTATTGGATATGTTTCTAACTAATTGCAGGTATATTATTATTGTTGGTTGGATTTTATATACACTGAGTACCTTCGTACTCAGCCGGACTTCGTTTTGGCAGGTTTAGAGCAGGAGTACACGGCGGAGCCGTGGGTTGAGGAAACATACGCAGAGGAAGGAGGTGAAGGTGAGCCTTCTGAGGAGGGAGCTAGAGACTTGGGTGGCTACACCTCTTAGTTTTTATTTCATTTGATTGAGAGAGTGTATTAGACTTGAGTAGATATTGCTTAGTAGACTTTTATAGTTGTGTATCAGACTCTTTGGTTTTAGTGGGTTGTATTTGTTGACTATAGACTCGTGCTATTTAGTTGGTTACAATTGATATATCAGAAATTTTACTATCCTCATTTTTGGAGACTCGTGTTAGTGTGCCTTGCATGTCATGGATCTTAAGCAGGTTTAAGTAATGTGGCGATCCCAAAGTCCTATTTTAGCCTTGTAGGATTTTGGGGTCGTTACAGGGCAGCCTCATATGCTAACGTCACAGCTACTGTGGTCCAGCGTTTTCTGAAAAATGACATCATATGCCGATATGGTATCCCATTCGAGATTGTGACAGACAATGCTCTCAACTTCTGCAACAAGGGAATGACAGATCTCTGTCAGAAGTTCAAAATTCAGCATCACAATTCCATGCCATACAGGCCTCAGACCAATGGTGCAGTTGAGGCCGCTAACAAGAACATGAAGAAAATCATTGAGAAGATGGCAACCGACTACTCTTCCTGGCATGAGACGCTCCCATACACACTTATGGCCTACAGAAAGTCCATTAGAACCTCAACAGGGGCAACACCATTCTCTCTGGCCTATGGTTTGGAAGCAGTCCTCCCCATCGAAGTAGAGATTCTATCACTCCGGATGTTAATAGAAGCAGACATCTCAGAAGCAGAATAGGTGCAGACCCGGTATGAGCAGCTGAATCTGATTGAAGAGCGATGACTAAAAGCCATCAATCACTCTCAGGCCTATCAGAGGTGCATGGCTAGGGCATTCAATAAGAAATTCAAGCCACGAAGCATTAAGATCGGCGACCTGGTTCTCCGAAAAATGTTGCCAAATCGCCCTGACCCAAGGGGCAAGTTTACACCTAACAATGAAGGCCCATACATCCTCCAAGACAAATTCCCCAACGGCTCCCTTTGACTCGGACATATGGATGATGAAGACCTCCAGACCCCATCAACATGGACAAAGTCAAACGATACTATGCTTAGGGTCTAGATCTGATAAGCACTTTGCACTCATAGACTCTCCGGGAAATGACAAGAGGCCATCATTGGGTCATACTCTACTCTCCGAGAATAAAAGACAAACCACAAAGCCCTGGTAAAGGCAATTTACTAGCAAATCTAAAAGCTAGTTAAGCATTCTTCTATCAAAATCAAAATATTTGCAAAAGTCTACAAATACTTTTCAAACAAAACTCTCTGGTGCCAAAATCTGTTTGTACCAATTTGCACTAAGCAACCCCGGCAAGCAAAGCAGAAGCAGCCGACACCCCATTCGCAGTCAACAAAGTCATGAGAAAGCATCCTCACATTTATCTCCTACATGACATCATTTTGCATAGCTTCACATCCTGCATGACAAAACTCCTTAGCATCACACAGCGTGATCAAAATCCAGTGCCTCTTGGACATTTCGAAATCAATCCGGCTCGTGCCTCTGGGCTATGCCACGTTCCCTTTTAACACCCCCGTGTGTCCTCGATATACTGTGTGCTCCATGAAAATTGTCATACCACAGCATTACCTCCTACATGTCTCTCCTTGTGACACCCTCGTGTGTCCTAAACATCATGTGTGCTCCATGACAGTCTCGTCACAAAATAGCATTACCTCCTACATGTCTCCCTTGTGACACCCCCGTGTGTCCTCGACATCCTGTGTGCTCCTTGACAATCTCGTCATACCACAACATTACCTCCTACATGTCTCCCCTTGTGACACTCCCGTGTGTCCTAGACATCCTGTGTGCTCTGTGACAGCCTCGACACAAAATAGTCTTACCTCCTGCATGTTTCCCTTGTGACACTCCCATGTGTCCCTCAACACTCCGTGTGTTTCCAACACCCCTTGTGTCCTCCAATCGGTATGGTTAAATCCCCTTTAAGAAACACCGTTTCGATCAATCCGGTTGCTGTTTCCGAGGGACACCCTCTTTCGACTAAGCGCCTCTGGATCACACATTTCCTGTATCCTTGTTCTTCCCTCAACTGCTCGCTACTCCCCAGCAATGGCCTCAATCACTTCATCACTATTTGCACAGCACGCATCATACTGGATATCATTATCTAAAATCCAATCTCGGCATAAAAACAGGATGATTCCAGTCTTTGTCGTTCAATTACCAATCTTGGCACTCTCCAACAAAGAGGAGCAGCTATAAGCACCCAATTTTTACACTCCTTCCTTAACCATGGTTAAGGTTTCTTAACCATGGTTACCCCCCCAAACCAAATCTCCTAAACCCAATTCAATCCTCAGAATAAACCCTAGGTTAACCCCAGCTAACCCTAGGCCTAAAACCTAGTCAAACCCTAGGACTGAACCTTAGTCAAACCTAGGCCTAACCCTAGTTAAACCCTACGACCTAACCCTAGTTAAACCGTAACCCTAGGCATACTCCAGTTAAAACTTAACCCTAGGTAGACCCTAGTCAACCCTAGGACCTAGCCCTAGCCTAGCCCTAAGCCCTTAGGGCCTAAACCCTTAAATCTAAGATCCCTAGGGCCTAAACTCTTGGGTTGGGCCCAAGGAGCCCAAAAATTCAAACCCAACCCCCGTACCGCATGCACTGCTGGGCCAGACCCCTGTTGGGTAAAAACTGGGAACTGCGGTAGATTATCTACCGTCATTCATTTCTTAGCTTAACAGGGTAATGGCGGTAGTTATTTTACCGCCATTACCTGGTTTTGTATTCCAGTAGCTCACCTACCACTCTAGTGCACCAGGCACGCTCCCTGGTAGCCCCTCTCCTCCTCTATAATTTCGCCTACCCTGGTACTAATACCAGGGGTGTCCTCAGCCTCCCCCTATAAAAACCAAGCTCCACCACCTCCATTCAAAACTGAAGAATCCCCTACCCGAACCTTTGTTCGAATCCAGGCCTAAGCCCTCTCCCAGAACTTCTGTAGGCACTCCTGGTAGCTCAAAAGAACCACCAGGGATCACCTAGCTCACCCCCTGCCCCTGTGCAGCACCACCTCCGTGAGCCACCACCACTGTCCACCACCATTTCAGCGAAGGCAACAGTAGTAGCTGGGTAGGGCTCTACCCCTCCCCTCTTTTTTCTATTTTTGCATCAGTGTGAGCCCCTGGTCATTTTCAGGGGACTTTTGTTGATTAGCTTGACTAAAAACCCAGAATAAGGGACTTCCCCCACCTTCCTCATAGACGTAGGGAACCCCTCACGGGTATAGCAGCCTTAGGCTAGCCTCAGTTCTTCTTGGGAACCCTCAGTCCATGAGAGATCCCCCGGATCCACCCTAGCAGTAGCCCCATAGGGAAAAACTGATTTTTGAAATAATCCAGGAATTGTTGTAAACTCAGTACTGCCATTCCTGGTGGTTTTTGTTTCAGTCTCTGTGGCCCCCACCTGGTGCAACCCTGGTCCATTCCAAGACCTGGACTAGAACCCTGAGACTCTCCTGGACCTAACCTGGTCCTTCCAGGTTCACCTCACCACCTTAACCATAGTTAAAATAGAAAAAATTAAAATTGTGCAGAATGGCGGTAGAACATCTACCGTCATTCTTTGATCTTCTGTTGCAGGTGAAATAGACCCCTGTGGGCCTACTTTGGAGCCCAACCCAGGGCCCACAACAAGCCCAGGACATATGGCCAACTCCCTTATTTTACCTTGAGGCCTAGCAGCCCCTGGGTTCACCCTGAGCTCACCCTTAACCCTACAAATCCCTTGAGTTCACCCTGAGCTCACCCTTGACCCTGCAAAGTCCCTGTTCTTAGAACAGTGGTAATGGCGGTAAACATTTTACCGTCATTCTCATTCTGTACAGAATAGAGAATGGCGGTAGACTAATTACCGTCATTCTCTGTTCTTTATAATAGTGGGCTTTGCATAAGCCCAGGCCTGGTAGGAGGCCATTCTAGGCCCTACCTAGCCCCCTGTGCCCATCTCAGACCCTCCCTGACCTTAACCTCGGTTAGCTGATCTAACCATGAGGGAAAAATCCCCAAAATTTCCTAAAAATCTCAAATAAACTGAAAATGCAGGAAATAACAGAAACCATACTCTAATCTCTATTTAACCACGGTTAAACAGACTAACCATGGTTAGACTCATTTAACCTTGGTAAATATCTGAAAAAATATCAAAAACGTCTAAAAAATCCAAAAAGACCAAAAATATTGTTATTAGACCTTTTTACCATGGTTAGCACCCCTAACCATGGTCAATCACCTTCTTAACCCCGGTTAGCAATCCTAGCCCTTGGTTAAACACCTTTTGTCCTACCAGGCCTAATCCCTTCGCCTACTGGGCCTAACTTTAGCCTACCGAGCCTGACTTCACCTCTCTTAACTGTGGTTAGCAATCCTAACCATAGTCTTGGCCTATCGGGCCCAAAACTTAATCTATCGGACTTACCCCAGGCCTACCGGGCTCATACCACACGCTTTAACGAACCCCGATCAACCAAACCCTAGTCTATCGGACTAGGCCATTAGCCACCCTTGGCGCACACTGAAAGTATGCCTCTTATTAATTTTAGAAACACAGTTCTTGGGGGGCATACAACGAATCCCAAGATCTGACTAAGATTCTAATTGATTTTATTCAATGAAGGTTAGAATAACATTCACCTTTGCGACTTTGAAATTGTTAAGTCAAATCCACGTTAGAATAGTACTCGCAAAACTTCACAAGTGTCAAGTCTCCTGTCGATTCACACGAACCTTCTTTTTCCTTTAAAGCTCTCTCTAATGGAAGCTAATGGCCCTTCCAAATTTCCAGCTCTAGGAATCTTGAATAAAGATCCAATCTTTATTGATCAAGAACCTTTCTTGATGAACAAGATGAATTCTTGCTTTTCCTCAAGATCCAATCAAGAAGACAAAAGAAGAGAGAGATGGGTGTGACCGTACACCTCAAGGAGAGAGAGGGGAGGGCGTGAACTTGAGGAGAGGAAGAGATGAAAAAATTCTGGAGAATTATGTATGTTAAAGGGCTGGGCATCCAATCCTTTATATAAGTTCTCTCTTGGTTGCTTGAATTGCAATCCAATTATAATTCATTAACCTTATCCTAATCCAATTAGGATTCCTCAATAGTTTCCTTTATTGATTATTCTCCTAATCCAATTAGGATTAATCTTAAAAGAAACCAACCTTATCCATTAGTAACTAATCTTATCCTTATCCAATAAGGAATCTTGAATTAGTAACTAACTAATGGAATTCCTAACAATTAGGGAATCTTTAATTAGTAACTAACTAACTAACTAACTAACCTTATCCAATAAGGTGTTAATTAATTAGAAACTAATTAAAATAAAACTTCCTCCATAAAGTGGGCGTCCCACGCTAGGTGGGTCCCATCCTACACGCCTAAAGGGTTTCCAAAACCCTCTTGGTCACTTGAATTATTCTTTTTATAATAATTCACAACGGGTCCTACCCATTTGGTTTTTCACATCTAATGTGATTCCACCTTTTAGAGCTTCACTATACCATATAGTGATTACTTAGAGAAATTAATTAATTTAATTATAAATTAAATTAAATACTTTAAGAAGGTCCTTGTGTGTGGGATCTAAAGGGATCTCCTATTTCCGGTTGTGGGACCAAGTACTTCACCTTTTTGGTTGAAGCATTGTTACTAGGAAACAGCTTTCCTAAAACTCCATTAGGATCATAGAATGTTATCTAAGTCCCTGGACTTCCACCAATCACAATTAATGTCCATTAACACAATGTGATTAACCTCCAGAAATTAGAGAATTGCTTGTAAGTACCATCTCACAATATATTTACAAATAAATCCTTCCACATTCCGATATCACATGTAAGCTTCCGGGATTGGAACAATTCCACTGTCTTAGTCCCTAACTTATGAATAGAACTCTTTCTCATGATTACTTTTCATTGAACTGAACCTCCAAAACATTTTTGAAGAAAACATTAGAAAAGAACTGACATATATATTTATATATACTTTTCCATATTAAAAATATCAACTTCGATAAAGACCATTTTACCGAAAAGCACCAGTACTGGATTTAACAGTTCAGTTCAACAAGTATCACCTTGATATCATTATCTCCAATTAAGGAGTTGTGGATTCCTTATTGAGTGTTTACACACTTCTCCAAACATAGTGTACATAACCCAACGTACCCGGAGTTAGTCCTGTGTATTGGACATTGCCGATTGGCACATCAAAGCCATATAGACAAATGTCTGAGAAGATGTTAACCTCTCAGGTCTAAGGACAATTTGTCAAATGGATAACCCTAATACAATCTGACAGTGTATTCCATAGGGTATCCACTAGTGACCCCGTTCAGTATTATGTACTTGTTACATATACTCACATGTTAGTCAAGAGTCACCACTCTCTGTGAATGAGATTCATCACACTATCTCATAGAACTACACATGTGCAAGCCATGATGAAGTACGGCGCCCAACCAGTACTCTAGAGGCTTCGAATAATATTAGGTTTACAAGGAACCGGAAAATCATATCTCCTCGCAACCTTTGCATGATTTTCCTACAATGTTACCTATGGAACTTTATGTCATCATCATATGAGACAGTAATTAATATAAATACCCTTTATAGTTGGTTGTGTGAATATGATGTTTGTCTAATCAACATAGAAAAGTCTCTTATTGGCTTTCGAGGGCATATATGTCCAACAATCTCCCACTTGCACTCTAAGCCAATTAGATGTAATGCCCATCTTCTCAGTGATGTTTCTCAAACACCAATTGAGACATAACTTAATATGTATGGGTCTGTCATGTCTGCTTTACCACAACTATTGTAGTGATGCAATAACACTTGCAACTCTTGCAAATTTATTATCAATAACCATAGTTTTAAAAGACTAAACAAAAATGATACTGTCGAACAATCATTTTCAGAAGTTAACATGTTTGTGCTTTATCATTGTGCAATGCTCCGGACTAATCTGATTAATATCTTATCACATCAACATGTGATGAATATCCGGTCTAGTACAAGTATATTTTCTCATGATATCATATATCTAAGAGAAACAGATTCCATCCCATAAAGGTAGAAACTCTTTTCTTGGAATCTTACTTGCACAAAAACATGATTGTTATTGGGAGAATAACAATATCATTTTCCATTTGTCTCTAAACCATTTAGGACTAAGAAAACATGATGTCAAAGTTTTTGTCATTCATTGCATAATTGCTAGATCAAATCTAAGAGAAGAATAATATTGGTACTTCATTCACAATGAAAAGAACATTATCTCTGCATAGAGCCAGGAAAGTAATTATGCTCCCACTAACCAATTTGCACACAAATGATACTTTCATTCTTAGATGAAAATCAAACATTTTGATTACTTCATCAGAATAAAAGTTAGTCCATCTACAGATTCTGGGACCTGTGGGTTCTAGTGTACTATTTAGGTATAGTGAGAGTAGAGAGTTGATCTCTATCAATTCTCATAGTTATTGGTCTATTGGGCTTCCGCTTCTAGAACAATTCTAGATTCAGTTTCTCTACTAGGAAACTTATATTCCTGTTTACAAATATCTTTTGTTATCCAGGAATAGAGATTAAGTATCTCTAATGCGAATCCCAAGTTCATCTTCTATCAAATCATATCCAATATAATTCGATTTAACAACAACATCATGCTATGGTTTGTTATGAGAATTATCTGAGACATATGTAATGAGAGTAAATTATGAAATTTCTATTAAGAGGTACTCTTCTCAATCATGGAAGACTTACCTAGCTGTTTATTTATTTCAATGCGAAATTCCTTGAACTTTTCAAAGAATGTGAAATAAAGTTAGCTATCTCTTAATGGAAGATTCATATAATTATGATCATCAAACTTTTGTCCCATTCCCAAGTAGAAGTTTTATCCACTCAGATATCTCTTTCTCCTTCTCCTTAACAAACATGCAACTATTGCACTTATGCAAGATCATACCAAGCATTAGGAGCTGGAGGTTCCAACAATTAAGTTGGACTTGATAAGTATACAAACTGGACAATCCTTCCAAAGGTTTGTCTTGTATCTAATGACCAATTGCTTCACTATGAAGCACAATCCTTATACTTTCCTTTCTTCTCAGAAGAGCCTTTGTCCATACTACTAGAATACCTTTCCAATGGAAAATCTTGGATTTCTTTCCTTTGCATAAATGCTCGGGATTTAGAAAATCCAATTCTTTTGAACATCTTTGCAAGTAGCATTGAACTCTTCAAAGGTTCTTAGCCATATGCAACACGTGGGATTTCAGACAATCTGATTTCCTACTTGTTCAACATAACCATATTAAAGGACTGCGGGAGTTTGTCGAAGATCATATCCTCTAATCCCATAAATTTATCTCAATTTATCTCAGCACCAAGAATTAGGATTTATGAATCCAATGATCTCTATCATATTCTTTGTGACTGGGTTTCCCTAGTCAACTTAGTGTCCACTTGTCCTTTTATATAGTAAGCTGCCTAACAGCCCTATTGTATTCTGTAAACATCTCATATGAGATTTAACATCAGTAGTGAGAACTTGGGCAATTCTTTAGATAGTAAGCACAAACTTGAGATTCCTTTTCCATTCCAAACACTTTGAATTGGTCAAGAGATTCTCATTAAAGTCTTAGTAAGGTGGTTATAGAATGACATGAAAATAAAACATACATCATAATATTTCACACATTATAATATCATTAGATCAGGGCTTTCGATCTTTGATGATATTGCTCATCATTCAGTCAAATTTCATAGACCCCTCAATCTATAAAATTAGGAAATATGCTACTTCATATTTCTGATGAACATTGGGTGCCTTATAATACACATGCAATCTTCCATGCTAGGATAGTACCACACATGCACTACAAGGTGGATAGTAACTATCCATCACTGAACATCTCATGCATAACTCCTTATGTTAATCAGTGATTCCCAATTTTCTTGTGACCTCCAAGGACAACATGACTGTCACTGTGTCAGCCGTCATGTTCCTTGGTTAAGTGAGACCCATTATTCTCAGTTGTCATATGATCAAGTAGGAATATGCCCCCATGCTAGTTGACACTCCCTATCAGGCCATACACATTCCTATCTACTATAGAAATAAAACACTAGGAGTTTAATTTAGACTGAATTATGTCCGATTCCTGTCAGAGAGACAAGACTCAGGCTAATTAATTCCTAGTCTTATTGATAATGGAAGGTCATAGGGCAACATTATCCCGTAGGATAGATTAGCCCATTTAATTCACTTAATATTTTTCTTGAGGGAAAACAGAATATCATGAATAAATTATACATCTAATGCATATATCAAAAGCATTCATAATATTTATCATTGTATCACATGCATTAAATAATATACAAATATCATCACATGATAATAAATCAAATTTCATTTAATTAGATCAAACTAATTCCAATGAACTCCCACTAGCCCCAGAAATTTAGTGGATCTAATCCAAGGGTACAAAGGTCATTTTTTACATCAGTGGGCTTTAGATGGTTCATTCATCCATATGATGGACCATTGGTCATACCAAGCACCATGGGCCCAGAATAACAATTATAAAGTGCCCATGTGCATCACTAAAGCCCATAAGTCAAAATGGACTATATTACCCTTTAATTCTCTACGAATTATTCTTAGCACATTAGGGTTCACCAACCCTAAGTCTAAAAGAAATTATGGAAGTCTTTAAACAACTCTCTAAGACCTCTACTAGGGTCTATAAGTGTCACTCAAGCACTTCCCATAATCGTGAATATTGTTAGCTCACATCTATGCCAATTAAGACATAATTATCTCATAATCATGCAAGTAACATATTCCACGTAAAAATTTCAACATGGACTACATGAATCATGTCCAAAAAGGGCTATAATAATGTGTTTTATTTAAACACATACTTTTTATGTTTGAACAAAACACATATTGTGGGGTTTGATCCAATTGTCCAAAATTTGCACAAAAACGATAATCACATTATCACAAGGGTTATGGACTTTTCTAAACAACTAAAAGCTATAATAAATCATCACATTAAATACATAATATTGCCACACAATGGGTCAACATGATCATGCTATCTTAGAAATCCTACAACTACTCTTGTAGAACACCTTCTAAGATTTATTCTCCATGCGATTATCATTATCTTCTATCTTCAATTCGATTTCTCCATAGAAAAATCAGCAACTCCTAATACTAAGATTACATCATATTCAAAATAAGAAACCTTGAGAAATCACCCAAAATAGGGTGCTCAAGGGGAGTACAACTCATAAGAAGAAAGAGAAAAGAATAGAGAGAGAAGAAGATTGCATGATCATGGAACCCATCCACCATTCAATAAGAATATTTATTAACAATTCATCAACTATGAATAATAACATGGCATGACAAATTACTTAGAAAGTCCATAACCTCAACAAGGGTTTTGTTAACCTTAGGGAAACTCTTTCCCATATGGTTAAGGTCTCTATTAACATTTAATAGAAAAACCCTAGAGCAAAGAAAGCAAGCATGACAAGAATGAATTCTTAGGGTTTTTAGATCATCATTAAAAGAAAACAATTTTCCTTTAATGCTTGGAAAATCATTAAGAGAAACAATTTCTCTAAAATTTAATCTAACCTTAAAATTCATCCTCACATTCCTCAATTGATAAACAAATAGAAAACACCATATTAAATTCGGCTAGGCTATGGATCTAATCCATTCTATATTATTTTGATCTAATAACTATTAAAAGACCAAAAATAAAAATCAGCAAATTGCTAATTTTTAATATCACTTTATATTGATTCAAAATCAATAATAGGTGAATTCAAAATTTTCCATAATGGCCAACTGCTTTAGGGATTATTTGATTTAACAATTAAATAAAATAATACCCTAAACACTAGTATTAAATGTCCATAAAATAATTGATCTCTATCAATTAAAATTTACATGAGATAAAACTCTGTATCTCAACCAATGGCATTTATGTAATTACTTGATTAACTACTAATCAAATAAATACTTATAAATACTATGCAGGCAGTCATTCTGAGCACATGTAATTGATCCAAATCAACTACAATAATTATGGTATTATTCCCATAAACTTTTTAGGGAACCATAAAAGATATCATAATTAACATTTAATTAAATGATAGCCTGTGGACTCGAAGAAGATAATTAAACAATTTAATTAAATCTCAGCCCGTGCTCTCGAATCAAATAATTAAACTATTTAATTAATTGATAGCCCATTAAACGATTTAATAGCATCCCATGCTCTCAAATCAAATAATGAAATTTAGGAAAAATTTGAAAGCCTCTTGGAAAATTAATTTAGAAAACTCATTTTTCCCGCTTTAGATTTTCCACTTAAGTTTTGACCCTCAAAACGATTGATTCTGGAAAAACTTTCTTCATGAAAGTTGTAGATCTTTTCGACGGCTTCGAAACGATGTACTGACAGACCTAAATCAGACTTACGGTCATAAAGTTATGGCCGAAATACCGAAACTGTATCGATTCTTCTAATCAAATACAAATCCGAAAATCCATGAATCAATTTTAATCGAAATAAGCTTTAATCTCCAAGAAAACTTAAGCAAGGGTGTCTAACACCATGGGATTTATTAATTAACATTTAATAAATAAAATCCCATCTATATTTGCTAGCCAAAATATCAATGGGTATCTAAGTGGTATATATCAAAGGGAAAACTTGTCCTGGGCTCTCTAAAATAAATTAAACAATTTAATTTAATATTCTAAAAGGATTTCCAAATCCTTGAAGGCTATAATCAAGATTTAGATATCTCTAAATACCTATCCCTTATGAAAAGATGTTTTGAAAAAATCCAAAACCAAAATTAGTATCACACTAATTTATAAGGGATTGATTACTCCATCAATAACTAGAGGGGGATCCCTTAAGCCTAATAATGATTATCCAATAATCAAGAATCTAAAAGATTGATTCATTAGGGCTACCAAAATTCATAGGGGAGGCAATCTTGATATAAATCTTGATTAAACTCAAAAATCAAAGAGAAGCATAGCCCTGGCTCTGATACCAATGAAAGTATGCCTCTTATTAATTTTAGAAACACAGTTCTTGGGGGGCATACAACGAATCCCAAGATCTGACTAAGATTCTAATTGATTTTATTCAATGAAGGTTAGAATAACATTCACCTTTGCGACTTTGAAATTGTTAAGTCAAATCCACGTTAGAATAGTACTCGCAAAACTTCACAAGTGTCAAGTCTCCTGTCGATTCACACGAACCTTCTTTTTCCTTTAAAGCTCTCTCTAATGGAAGCTAATGGCCCTTCCAAATTTCCAGCTCTAGGAATCTTGAATAAAGATCCAATCTTTATTGATCAAGAACCTTTCTTGATGAACAAGATGAATTCTTGCTTTTCCTCAAGATCCAATCAAGAAAACAAAAGAAGAGAGAGATGGGTGTAACCGTACACCTCAAGGAGAGAGAGGGGAGGGCGTGAACTTGAGGAGAGGGAGAGATGAAAAAATTCTAGAGAATTATGTATGTTAAAGGGCTGGGCATCCAATCCTTTATATAAGTTCTCTCTTGGTTGCTTGAATTGTAATCCAATTATAATTCATTAACCTTATCCTAATCCAATTAGGATTCCTCAATAGTTTCCTTTATTGATTATTCTCCTAATCCAATTAGGATTAATCTTAAAAGAAACCAACCTTATCCATTAGTAACTAATCTTATCCTTATCCAATAAGGAATCTTGAATTAGTAACTAACTAATGGAATCCCTAACAATTAGGGAATCTTTAATTAGTAACTAACTAACCTTATCCAATAAGGTGTTAATTAATTAGAAACTAATTAAAATAAAACTTCCTCCATAAAGTGGGCGTCCCACGCTAGGTGGGTCCCATCCTACACGCCTAAAGGGTTTCCAAAACCCTCTTGGTCACTTGAATTATTCTTTTTATAATAATTCCCAATGGGTCCTACCCATTTGGTTTTTCACATCTAATGTGATTCCACCTTTTAGAGCTTCACTATACCATATAGTGATTACTTAGAGAAATTAATTAATTTAATTATAAATTAAATTAAATACTTTAAGAAGGTCCTTGTGTGTGGGATCTAAAGGGATCTCCTATTTCCGGTTGTGGGACCAAGTACTTCACCTTTTTGGTTGAAGCATTGTTACTAGGAAACAGCTTTCCTAAAACTCCATTAGGATCATAGAATGTTATCTAAGTCCCTGGACTTCCACCAATCACAATTAATGTCCATTAACACAATGTGATTAACCTCCAGAAATTAGAGAATTGCTTGTAAGTACCATCTCACAATATATTTACAAATAAATCCTTCCACATTCCGATATCACATGTAAGCTTCCGGGATTGGAACAATTCCACTGTCTTAGTCCCTAACTTATGAATAGAACTCTTTCTCATGATTACTTTTCATTGAACTGAACCTCCAAAACATTTTTGAAGAAAACATTAGAAAAGAACTGACATATATATTTATATATACTTTTCCATATTAAAAATATCAACTTCGATAAAGACCATTTTACCGAAAAGCACCAGTACTGGATTTAACAGTTCAGTTCAACAAGTATCACCTTGATATCATTATCTCCAATTAAGGAGTTGTGGATTCCTTATTGAGTGTTTACACACTTCTCCAAACATAGTGTACATAACCCAACGTACCCGGAGTTAGTCCTGTGTATTGGACATTGCCGATTGGCACATCAAAGCCATATAGACAAATGTCTGAGAAGATGTTAACCTCTCAGGTCTAAGGACAATTTGTCAAATGGATAACCCTAATACAATCTGACAGTGTATTCCATAGGGTATCCACTAGTGACCCCGTTCAGTATTATGTACTTGTTACATATACTCACATGTTAGTCAAGAGTCACCACTCTCTGTGAATGAGATTCATCACACTATCTCATAGAACTACACATGTGCAAGCCATGATGAAGTACGGCGCCCAACCAGTACTCTAGAGGCTTCGAACAATATTAGGTTTACAAGGAACCGGAAAATCATATCTCCTCGCAACCTTTGCATGATTTTCCTACAATGTTACCTATGGAACTTTATGTCATCATCATATGAGACAGTAATTAATATAAATACCCTTTATAGTTGGTTGTGTGAATATGATGTTTGTCTAATCAACATAGAAAAGTCTCTTATTGGCTTTCGAGAGCATATATGTCCAACACACACACACACACACCCCCTAGCCTTGGCACGGGCTCATGTGTCAGAACTACGCTTGGTCTGATTTCGCCCCAATGTGAGTACGTATGCAACCCAGCTCGAGTTCAACCCTATTTTAGCTTTTCCCCTTCTTAGATTAGTATAAACTAAACCTAAGACATTAGACTAATAATTGAAATTAAAAGGGCTTAAACCTAACAAGTAGGGAACCATTGTATAATGGAAGTACCGGGATGTCTAATACCTTCCCCGGGCTTAACCGAACCTCTTGCCTAGAACTCTAAAGCAGATCAAGACCTTATCCATTATCCGGGGACTTATCCCTACCGAATTAATAAGTAGTGACTCCAAAATCACCAATGAGTAAAATCCGTGCTCACACCATGGGCTCACAAAGATTTCTACAAAAAAAAAGAGGGGTAGGGGAAGACCCTACCCAACTAGCACATTTGCAGTGTCGGTGGTAGTGGCTGAGGTGATGGTGCACCGCATGGAGAGGGACCTTCTTTGGGAGGATGGCCTTGTCTAGTGCTTAAGCCCTTCACACTCGGGTTCACAAGCCCTAGATATCTCAGAATTTCCTGGGGGTTTCAGATTTCACAGAGCTTCTTCCGGGAATTTTTGGCCTCAGCAAGGAAGCTTGAGGATAACTTAGATTTATAGGCAAGTGGATTGGGGACGCAAGGGGAATAAGGACGAGGGTTGGTAGGGATCTCAGAATGGAGAGTGGGCAGCCAGAAGTATGCCTGTAGCACTGGGGGGAGCAGGTTTTGTGTAAAACGCAAACTCCAGGAATTGCGGTAATTCCAATACCATCGTTCCACTATAAGAGCAATTTGATAGTGGCAGTCGAATAATTACCGCATTTCCTAAGATTTTCCAAAAAAAGTCCTACCCAGAGTTAAATGCTCATGCACGTAGTACGACACTTACCACAAAAGGAATGTCAGTAATTAGATTACCAACATTCACCGAAAATTTTGAAATTTGGGGCCTAGGCCCCCTCCTAGGGCTTGGCTTGGGTCATGGGCTCATGTTTGAGCCCAGGGACTGTTTGTCTACGGGTCTAAGCCCTAGGGGCCTTGGGTATGTATTGCATGGGTCTTGGGCCCATGCCCTTGATTTGTACGGTTTAGGGTTAGCTAGGTTTCACCTAAGGTTTGACTTAGGTTGACCTAGGGTTTAATTGGGATTGGGGTTGACTCAGGATTTTCCTAGGGTTTAATTAAGGTTAAAGGAGGTGTAAAAATTGGGTGCTTACAATATGGATTGTTTTTTTTAAAGAATAAAATAATAGTGTTTTGGAGTAGGTATGCATTGGAGGAAAAAACTTTATAGGGGAGCCCATGTCCTCTATATGTATAGAGGAGATGCCCAAATGGAGGAGAATTTTGGAGTATTGCGTTAGGAGATGCTCTAAAAATATGAAACTCGGTTTATGTACTGTCTTAGAATTGTAATAACTCCCCCCCTCCAAGACCAGAGGGATGGGATACTCATCATTATTGTTGGAATCAAAGACAACTACTCTTGATTCTCCATTCTATGATTCACTCTAAAAATATTTTTATTAAATTTTTTTTTTTAAAATTAACATTTTTTTCCAAAAACTAAGGATGAGTAGTTTAACCCTAGGAGTAGATGAATCTTAACCACAATTAACAAGTGTCAAAAGGGACACATGGTGACCTTAAGGGGCATAACTGGATTTGTCAAATCTGGTTATCACGGTAGAGGATTTGGTTCTTTTAAAATTGGCTCAGGATTCTCTCAAGTTCAACTTGAGAGAATCTCTCAAGTTTGAACCCCTAGAGGTCGCCACATGTCTCCTTTGACACCCCTTAACCATGGGTAAGGTTCACCCACCCCTAGGGTTCACTCACCCATCCTTGGTTTTTTTTTAATATTAATTATTATTTTTTAAATTAAAAAAATGTTTTTAATATTAAAAAACTTTAAAAGCAGTTTTTTTATTTAAAAGATAATAATTAATATAAAAAAAAATACAAGGATGGGTGAGTGAACCCTAGGGGTGGGTGAACCTTACCCATGGTTAAGGGGTGTCAAAGGAGACACATGGCGACCTCTAGGGGTTCAAACTTGAGAGAATCCTGAGCCTTTAAAATTTGGTGATGACGTACCGTTCATTGTTATGTGAGATACTGCCAGACTGTGAACCTATATTTGCTTGCAGGCATTCTACGATTGGTGAAATAGCTAGCATTTTGGTTGTAAAAGCTGCCCTACATGATCGTCGAGGTACTAATATTGATTTAAGAATAATTTATGTATACCTTCAGTAATACGCGGAAAAAGCAATGGATTGTTGACCTTGATCAACTTAAGGCTTTACAAAAGCTGATTTTTTTTTTTTTTTATCACAATTGCTCGCTACTCCTAAAATGGGTGATGATTTGAAGTCCCTTGTATGGTTGGCTACAGAGATATACGTTTTGACATTTTCGCATCTTACCTCAGCCTTTTCAAAAGCATTTTTTAATGATTTTTTTCAATGTTATTTTTTGCGTCCCGTGCATCACACGGTTTTTGCCAATAGTAATAATAGGAGAAGTAGGATAAGGAGACAGCTACTCCGTGAACTTTAAAAAAAAAATTTGTACGATGTTTATTTAATTATTTAACAAAGCATATCCATACGGCAAAGGAACCGCTGCCCTCCTAAACTTTTGGAAAAAAAATTATAATTTGTTATTCAATTATTTAATAGGGCATAACCATGAGCGACTAAACTTTTGAAAACAAAATATATGTTTTATACTTCATTATTTAATTATTTAACATAGTATAGATATAGGCAAGAGACTTGTCCCCGCAAACAAGGAAAAACAATACCGATAGGATATGCACGAAATGTATAAATGAAATGAGCCACGACTCATTCCCTAGATCCAAAATATTGCGTACCCGCATCAGTCTCCACAAATCTATCAATAATTACAAACATTTTCAATCAACCCTCTTCGGGCTCCGTCCGTGAATGCAAGTAGTCCTTTCAGGACACTCCTTAATAGAATTCTTCTCCTAAATTAACATATCAGGGTCCTCACTATCAATGACTATTAAATAAATAATGACTTTCCCACCAACGGCGAACATTTCTCGCACCGCACACGCACATCTGCGATCGATTGATAGGATTTTGAGTCGTACATGTAACGGACCAGTATCGATTCTGGGATTTAGTAATTCTTATTGCAATGGGTTTTGTTGGGGGTGACAGGAACATGAAGAAGATGTCTCTTTCACAAAATGAGACTTCAAAATCTTTAGAATAAGAAACAATATGGTCATGATTTGCTGATCCAAGAAGCCTTTTAAAATAAAGAAAAAGAAACAATGAAACAATATGGTGCACGGCACGACGCCTTCATTCTAAACCATGTAGTGCCATTTTCAGCGACAACAACAGTAATGTATTGAAGCATCTCCCCATATTATCTAATTGAGTTTCTGTTGAAGAGAAAGTGCTTCAAAACTGCTTATGGGTGATTTAGACTTCTAACAACCACATTAGATGGTCAGAAAAGTCCAATATATCGCTTTCTTTTGGATGATCAGAAGAATAAGATGAACTGTTTCGCTAAAATGTCGTTTTGCGGTGGCGGAGCAGGTACGAAATATTATAGGTCTTCGGAGTAGCCCCCGCTTTTTCTTTGTGGACTAGGTTCGTAGTTATTTCATCCATACATTCCGTACATATCCGGTGGATATTGTTTTTTATGTTGTTGTCATCACGTGGATGTTGTTTCACATAGTATAAAGGAATATATTTTTTTCAAAAGTTCAGTGGGTAGTTGCCCCTTGCCTAATGGTTATGTCTTATTAAATAGTAAATAATAGAGTATAATTTTTTTTCTCTAAGGGCTGCCCATTGCCTCATGGTTATGCCTTGTTAATTAAAAACATTTTTTCAGGGGAGGGGAGAAAGTGCCCCTGGCCTCAGCTTCGTTTGTAGGGGCTCAACCCGACCCGAACCCACCACCACCAGCATTGTACATTATCCAGTGTTTGGTAAGTTAATTTAACCATAAAAGAAGTTGCTGAATATCTGTAACCGGACACACCCCCAGTGCATGAATAGTAGTGATAGGAACTTATCCATGCATGTGATATCTTTTCTGGTATGCTGCTGCTCATATTTATGAGAAACACCCGACCGCGTCTCCGAACCTCACATGGTGTGAAATGGATAGGAAAGAGGGCCTGCAATTAATAGATTGATATGCATATGGAGGGGATTTCCTATGTGCACTATTTAAGAGACTTGGAATCCCCCCACGGTTAAATCCAGACTCGAGTCCGGTTACATTACAAAACTTTAACTTTTAGAGTTAATATTTTTTTTTCTTGAGTAAATAACATTCACCTCCCCCTGAGGTTTGGTAAAATTTCAGAAACCTCCCCTCTTGTTTCTGAAATTACACTGACCTTGCCGGTTACGCTTATCATATTAACTCTATTAACTAATAATACTTTTTTTTTAATTTTACACTTGTTATTTAGAGATTTAGAGGAAACAAGTATTTAAGGCTTAATTTGAAAGCTCAACAAAAAAAAAACATAAACGTCTCTAGCCGCCACGTGTTCCTTTTAACATCTATGATTAAGATTCACTCACCCTTAGGGTTTATCCATCTAACTTTAGTTTTTGAAAAAAAAAAAAGTAAATTACACTCACCTCTCCTGAGGTTTGGTGAAATTTCAGAAACCTCCCCTCTAGTTTTTCAAATTACACTGTCCTCTCCAATCAGACTCTTAATATTAACACTGTTAACTAAAGTTACCATTTTCCCATGTTACCCCTATTACTTGATTGAGGAAACACGTCTTTACCGTTTGAAAGCTCAACCAAAGAAAAACATAAATTCCTAAGCCGCCATGTTGTCTCTTTTAATACCCACTAACTATTATTAAGATTTACTCACCCCTAGGGTTTATTCATCTAACCTTAGTTTTAGGGAAAAAATAACCTTAGGTTGGTTATGCTTAACCGCAATTAAAGAGGGCTTTACAAGCCGCCATGTGTCCCTTTTAACACCCACTAACTGTGGTTAAGATTCACTCATCCCTAGGATTCATTAATCTAACCTTGGTTATAAGAAAATAAAATAAAAATATTAATCTTAGGTTAATTATGTTTAACCATAGTTAAAGGATCTCTATAAGCCGCCACATGTCCCTTTTAACACCCACTAACTATGGTTAAAACTCACTCACCCCTAGAGTTCATCCATCAAACCTTGGGTTTTAGAAAAAAAAACCTTAGGTTGCTTATGTTTAACCACAATTAAAGAGAGTTCTACAAGCCACCACGTGTCCCCCTTTAACGCCCACTAACTATGGTTAAAATTCACCCACCCCTATAATTCATTCATTTAACCTTGATTTTTAGAAAAAATAAAAACCTTAGGTTGATTATGATTAACCACAATTAAAGGGGGCTCTACAAGCCGCCACATGTCCCCTTTAACATTTACTACTTGTGCTTAAGATTCACTCATCCCTAGGATTAATCCATCTAACCTTGTTTTTAAGAAAAAAAATAAAAATATTAACCTTAGGTTAATTATTTTTAACCACAGTTAAAGGATCTCTATAAGTCGTCATGTGTCCCTTTTAATACCCACTAACTATGGTTAAGATTCACGCACCCCTAGAGTTCATCTATCTAACATTGGTTTTTAGAAAAACAATATATATATACTTGATTTTGGAAATATATATTAACCTTAAGTTGATATTAGTAACCTTGGTTAGAAACCAATTATCATTTATTTTATTAAATTAACTAACCTTGTGTTGAAAAAGGATAATTTAGACATTGTAAAATGTTTAAATGATGACATCATCAAAATCCATCCATAAAGTAACGGTAAACTTAAGGGAAGGGGTATCTATATAACAACCAAAGTTGAGGGGAGGGCAGTGTAATTTCAGAAAATAGAAGGGGGGTGAGTGTAATTTACCCAAAAAAAATAACCAAGGTAGATTATGCTTAACCACAATTAAAGTGGCTCTATAAGCCGCCATGTGTCCCTTTTAACACCCACTAATTGTGGTTAAGATTCACTCACCCCTAGGATTCATCAATGTAAACTTTGTTTTAAGAAAAAAATAAAATATATTAATATTAGTTTAATTATGTTTAACCACAGTTAAAGATCTATATAAGTCGCCAGTTGTCCATTTTAACACCCACTAACTATGGTTAAGATTCACTCACCCCTAAGGTTCATCCATCTAACATTGGTTTTTAGAAAGAAAAAAAAAACTTAGGTTGATTATACTTAACCACAATTAAAGGGGGCTCTACAAGCCGCCATGTATCCCCTTTAACACCCACTAACTGTGGTTAAGATTCACTCACCCTTAGGATTCATCCATCTAACCTTGGTTTTTAGAAGAAAAAAAAACTTAGGTTGATTATGCTTAACCACATTTAGAGGGGGCTCTACAAGCGACTACATGTTCCCTTTAACGCCCACTAACTATGATTAAGATTCACTCACCCCTACAATTTATCCATCTAACCTTGGTTTTAAGAAAAAAATAAAAATATATATATTAACCTTAGGTTAATTATATTTAACCATTAAAGTGTCTCTATAAGCCGTCACATGTCCCTTTTAATACCCACTAACTATGGTTAAGATTCACTCACCCCTAGAGTTCATCTATCTAATATTGGTTTTAAGAAATATATATATATTTATTTATTTACCTTAAGTTGATACTATTACCCTTGGTTTTGAAATATATATTAACCTTAAATTGATACTATTAACATTGGTTACAAAACTCAATTATCATTTATTTTATTATATTAGTTTACTATCTTTAATATGGATAATTTAGACATTTTAAAATGTTTAAATGATGACATCATCAAAGAGTAACAGGGTTATCTGTTACATACAACCAAAGTTGACAGGAGGTCAGTGTAATTTCATAAACAAGAAGGGAGGTTTCTGAAATTTCACCAAACCTAAGGGGAAGTGAGTGTAATTTACCCTTTTTTTTTTCTAAAACCAAGGTAATTAGATGATTGAATCAAAGGATTAGTAAATCTTAATCAAAATTAAGGGGTATTAAAAGGGATACGTGTTGATAATTGGGGAGGTAAAGGGACTCCTTTGAGTCCGGTATTAAGTAGAGAATATCAAGTCTATTTAAGATTGGGAGGACAGAATCAGAGATATCTGAATGATTAAGTTCACCTAGAAATTAACCCAAAAATAGTAAGGTAAATAACGAAATATAACTGCCATAACAGTTGGCGGACTACAACGTACGTTTTTCCTCGTAACCGCTCTTTGTGGGCAGTACCATATGCTTCTTTCTTTTCTTATAGGCCTCGGATTGTCTCTGGCGAAGCCAGAAAGGGGCCTCGGGGTTCCATACATTGTGCGGCAGCTGGTAGAAAAATGGGGAGAAGTCATTTATTTTCTCCCCATGATTTTTGACTTCTCCCCTTTTGATATCTCTCCCCCTTATTCTCACACACTTATTGCCACATGTCCATTTGTGTGTGGAGAAGTCAAAATCATGGGCCCCATGATTTTGACTTCTCCACCACATGTTACCTATTCTATGGAACCCCCAGATAAGCCCTTTCTGGCTTCGTCAGAGGCAAGCCAAGGCCTTTCTTATAACATGAGACAGTTGTATTGTTTATTTGGATTTTCAAAAGAAAAGATAATTTTTGCAAATGTGCTTTTTACTGGAAATAATTCTCTAAGTACCACTTCAAGTTTGAAGAAAAAAATTTATCTTTAAAAATGGGGAGAAATTATTTCGACAGAACAAATGTCTTTTCTTTAACATTTTTCGTCCAAAGAAACAAAGCCTAAGTAAAGAATACTAAATATTGGATTACATTCAACGCCGTGAATTGGCCCTCGGAAATTAGCAAAAACTGACCTCAGCTTAGTGAATTTAGTGTAGTGAACTTAGCAATTAACGGTCATTTGAATTGACTTGGTTTCACCGGCTAACTTGTCCAAAATTATGAAATTCGAATCAATTCTAACTTTGAACCTGGAAACTATGCTCTCTCTCAATGCACATGGGACAGTTGTATGTTAGGGTACAGGCATGTGGATACACATGGCGAATAATGCTATGTCATGTAGGATGGTATATCTTAATTTCTTTCTTTTTTGAAGAAAAAGAAAATGTAGGATTTTATTCTATTATACAAACCTTTTATCCTCCCACTCACAACCATTCAAGTGGTGAAGACTATTGTAGCAGATGAGGGGATGGTGGTGGGGTCCATATATGACTCAGGTTCCTATCCCCACCTGGTTGCACAGACTCTCCTCAAGAGAGATCTTTAGAGCTATTACAAAAGTGGGACGAATACAAATGAACAGAAATAAATGTACGTAAAGGTGGATGGAGAGGAGAAGAGAGAAAAGATGGCTAAGGGAATCATTGTTACTAAAAAAAACAAGCATCTCACTTGGGGGTGCATGAGTACCTATACCCTATTTTTCTTTTGCGCCTATGATTCTATAAGTATTTTTATTATTCCACCCATTAAGGGGATTATTAGGAATGGGTGAGGCTTTTGTTTCAAGAATTCTAAGTGAGAAGGATAGGAGAGAAGGGAAACAGGAAATATAAGATTCTTCCAAATTATTTGGTTTCTCTAGCAATATTCTCGGTTAGGACTTAGAACCATGTAGTTCATTGAGTTGTTTGATGTTTTGGTGGTGAAGGAAAGTAGAAAGTGCCAACATGACCAAGTGGCTAGGGCACTTTTAGCCTTGTCACTCTTCAGTATAGTAACAAAATTCTCCTATATTTTTGAAAAGTTTTGAATAATATGCGTCTTATTTGCAATTTATAGAAAAAATTGTAAATATTTTTAAAGTCAGGAGTTTCACGAATTACTCACGAGTTTTTCATAAAGTCTCTAATAAATATATAATATGCATAGTTGTGTATAATTAGTAATTTTCTTATTATTATTTTTTATTTCTGGGCCCATATTTTTTTGATTTATTTCTAAAATTTTGTGAATTTTTTTATTTTTTTTTATTTTTTTTAAGTGTTCCTTAATGGAAAGTATACTCTTCAGACTATGCGCCTCTCCCTCTCGCTATGTGTGATTTCGTATAGCAATTTCACAAGTGACATAGCAAGTCCCCTTGTAGCAAAGTAGGATGCACATTTTTGCCTACTCTCACTATCTCAATTATGAAATAGATAAAGTGCTAGTGGATGTATATGTAATTAGATTTGTGTCCTGAACCAGCTTTACCTACCAAAAGGAAGATTAATAAAGAACTAAAAAAAGGTTCTATATTGAAATCGTGCTCCATATTCCATGGCGAGATCACAAACACAATCCATTGTGACCCATGTCTTCTAGAATTGTAGGCAACCCAGTCATATGGTCCTTTTCCGTGCAAAAAAAATTCAAAACTTGACGCCGCGAAAAGATTTATGTGGTAGGTCCAGAGCAAGACACAGATGGAAGATAGTTTCCCAACTTTATGAGAAGTCATGGATGTACAAAGATAAAGATGACAAAGGTGTAGTGAGTCCAAATGAACCCTCACCGACCCTGAATCGCTGAGTCGTGAGGCTTTCGGCTCGGATTCTGAGACCCCCTGAGCCCTAAAAAAAGCTCTTACAGGACTTCAAGTATCCCGAAAAATCTATATCACAAGAGAAGAAGAGAAAACAAGAGAAGAAGAAAAAAGAAAAGAAAAAACCAAAGGACTGGTGGAGGATTACACTCACAATAGCCCATGCCCTCATGAGCCCATTCCTCTCTTTTCTATCTTGTGAGAATATATTCGAAGCAAGTTGTGTAGAGAGTAGAGTGCTGAAAGACTATGATTTCTCATAGTGTCCACCACGACCCACTAAGGAAAAGTAGAAGCTCTCTCTTGGACTTTTCTCACTATGGGCATCCAAAGATTCACATCTACGTGTATAAGATAGACCATTAGGGCTTGTACTGAGAAGGAGATGGTGATGGGGAGAGATCTCAAAACCCCACATCTTGGAATCTGACCTAAAAACTGAAAAGAAAAGTCTCAAAGGGCTTCCTTTCTTTGCATGTGAGCACCACTGGTAAACCCTGTCTTTGTCTCCCTCTAGGGTTTGTGGGCCAAATTAAGTTGAGACCAAATCCTCTCCGGCTATACCCAGATTTTGCGGAATAAGGTTAAGACCCTGAGGTCGCTAAGTGTCTCTTTTGACACCTCTTAACTGTGGTTAAGATTCACCCACACATCCTTGGTTTTTAGAAGAGGGGCATGTGGGTGGGTGAACCCTAGGGGTGGGTGAATCTTAATTACAGTTAAAGAATGTCAAAAGGGACACGTGGTGACCTCATGGGCTTAACCGGATTCCCTAGAATCTGGTTATAACCGTAGAGGATTTGGTTTCAATTAAGTTAGTTCCTCACATCAAATTGGCTAGTGGACTGGTCACTATTGTCCTTGATCATTCATCCATTGCCTCTTCTTCGGCGTAATTGTCCCATTCTTGTGGACTCTATGTGTGGTCTACGATTGGCATTTATCTCATGCGCAACCGACCATATATTTGATGGGTCCCCCATATAATACCTTTATGCTAACCTACATTTCCCGGTAGGGGATTGACTTTTGAGGAGGATTGAGTACGGCGATCCTTCAAACTATAATGTTTTCAGGACACGATTCATGTAGGAACTAATTCGGGAGTGTCAAACACGGTTGAGGATCTTTCGATAAGGCAGGACACATTTAAACGTCCAAGGTTCTAGACCACAGCCGCTTGTAGTTGTACTTTTTTTTTTTTTTAATTAGGAAAATATATATATATATATCATATAAAATAGAAACTTGTATTTGTACTTTTTTTTTTTTAGTTCATGCAGTTCCTCTTTAGAGCAGTGTTTTAGATTTTAATTCATCACGGATATTGACTTAGATGTTGGCCAATAAAAAAGAGGTGCTCCAAGTGGAGTCATAAATAGACTATGAAATCTCTTTTTTTGAGTATCGATTCATAAGACAATTCCGTTGTTTGTAAATAGGAACTGTGATTTATCCACAATACAGCTAAATTTATGTTGCCACATATATTTCTAAAATACACCATGAATCTCAGCCACCAAAATAAATCTGTAGCCGCAACACGTTGCTACTTTTTTCTTCATATCAAGTACTTAAATCAAGTATTGCTACCACAGTGGGAGTTTAGAGAAATCTGTGTCTAGGTTTAGTATCATGTGGATGTAGGGTCGTTTTTGCCCCGGGGAGGGGGGGGGGAACGAAACCAACAGGAGCATTAAGTGCACCTTCAAGCTACCTTTTCTACGTACGCGATTCTTACAATCATTCATCTGGATTGATCTTCTTGGTACAAATTTTAGAACTTTGATGATTGTGCTTCCTTCAATTAGAGGGTCGAACCCACATGACTACCACATAAGCAATCCATAGGCCATAAGATGCGACATCTTGCAATACAAGGGAAGTATGATGGAACAGTAATATAGCTTTTATTCTATGTTATTTAATTTTTTAACAGGGCATTGCCATGGTACAACGGGATAGCTACCCCGAAAACAAGGAGAAACAATATCGGATATGCTTCCAGGAAACGCACGAACGAAATGGCTCATGCAGTTAAAATTTACTAACCCTTCACAGTCAACAATCTAACCTTGGTTTTTAAAATAAAATTTGAAAATTATTTCAATTTCTAGGGTTAAAACTTATTAACCAGAGTTAATAGAGCAGTTAAAAGAGGCTGTCAGCAGGCCCGACAACCCAGGAACACCTAAGCCCTTGGTAGCTGAAGCCTCAGCTGCAGTTCATCATCTGCCTAGCGTAGTCAATATTTCTTAACTCAGCATCAGCTGCCTGTACAATGGAAAATAATGAATTTAATCTCAGATGCCACAAGGTTGCTGCGGTTATTCCACGTGGTTCGGCATGAAGAAAAGTGAGTTATGGGTAGATTTACCGCCATCTATTTTGTCAGATGTGATAAACATCGATGTGTATTAAGAGTCCAACTGGAACTACAAACAATCCAGTTTGGGCAGCAACAAGTCAACTAGATGGATGAAAATATCCATCTAGTTATTAGGATCATAACCTGTTCAGGAACCCAACTGTCTGATTCTTTCGAGCCTTCTATTCTCCGTTGCAAACTCACCCAAAAAGAACAATACGGACTCTGATTAAAAACACTCCCTAAACAAATAATACCATATCCACAGTGCTATATATGAACTAGGATCAATATAGTTGCAATTCTGGAATCCCTACCCCATAGAAGCTCTCCTCTACTAGGTTTGTAGCTGCAATAACTCCTGAAGAGGGCAGTTGAGCACCCCTTGGACGACAAGCACCAAAGATCAACCCAATCAGATTATCCAAACGATAGAATAAATGAGCAGTTCTCTATATGCAATCCATTCCTAAAATTGTTCAGAAAGAGGTCCATCTATCAGAGGCACCGGACTAAGTTGCAGGGCCAATGAGCACCAGAACCTCAATGATTGTTGGAATGAGGGGTCAGACCATAGTTGGTAATTCAACATATGGTAAAAAATCGGAAATTATAGTTAAAAATTCAACATATGGTAAAAAATCGGAAATTATAGTTAAAAATTCAACATATGGTAAACAAATCGGAAATTATTTAAGTATAATTCGGAATAGTCATTCAATAGTTAGTTTAAAATTTTGGCAAAAATGAAGAGAAACTAATTTACATGTGAATGTGAGAAAGAAGAAAGATGGTTTAGGAGAACTTACCTTCATGTTTAAATTTTTTTCAATCTTAAAGATATTATTCGCGAACAATTACCCTTAAAAAATTCGTGAATGTTTCCGTATCTTCGAATAGTAGACGAATTATACAGATAATGAATTATACATTTTATTCATGTAAAATTTGCGTAAAATACGCGAATTTACTAACTATGGGTCATATTAGGTTCCAAACAAAAGGCACCAGAAACTCAATGAAGCTCAAAACTAAACCAGAATACAACCATAATAATATGGATATCTGGTGTGGGAAAAAAACGAAAGTTTTCTGCCGCAAGAATGTGGATAGAATATGAGAGAATTACTGAAAGAGTTGCTTAGGCGTAATTCAAAGTCGGGAGAAATTTTAGTGATTGTGTCCTCTGCTACACAAGAACTGCTACAAGTGCAACGAATGAGAAAAGTTGTTCCTTTTCTATAAATAAGTAAATAACCATGGGAAGGGGACAACCCCTGTAAAGTGGGGGTGGACACATAATTTAACCCTAACAATCTGCAGTATAATCAGAAAAAAAGAGTCTATGACCAAAAACAGAGGCAGATCCATACCTCTTTGAGTTTAATAAAGCATTTGATGAAATGTTCATTCCGAATCTCAACATCAAGACGCTAAGTTGCTGTGGTTGCAAAAGAAATAGTGAGATCAGCATTCAGCATACATACAAAGCATATTCCACAGCAGAATATATGGAACAATATCTGTAAATGAGTACCTTTAGGAGAAGGTTCGTCTTGAGGCTTCATGGCTGGAAAGAGAAGAACTTCCTGTTTTCCATAGCATTCATAGGAAGGTGAGTGATAACTGATAATTTGGAATTATTGATCTCTAAATGTGGAATTAGAAAGAAATATGAAGGAACATGAATTAATAGATATGAAAAGACCAACCTTTATATTCTGCGAATCTGTAAACAGCATTGTAAGTCGATCAATCCCCAATCCCCACCCACCAGTTGGTGGCAACCTATACTCTAGAGCCGTGCAAAATGTTTCATCTAAAGCCATTGCCTCATCGTCACCTGATTGTCGGTCCTGAAATCACAATTACATAATTATTCAAACATACTCCAGCGAATATCATCTGAGATTCCACAATTGTGTGGTTCTAATGATAATATATGATACCTTAAGTTGTTCAGCAAACCGCTGGCGTTGTACGACAGGATCATTCAATTCAGTATACGCATTGCAAACCTGACCAGTTCACATTAGTTATGACTTGTGACAAGAACCTATTAAAAAGTCAAAACAATAGGAAATCTAGACACCAAGAAGAAATGGGATCAGCATACTTCATGCTTGTTGATGAACAATTCAAAACGTTCAGTCACGCCTGGAATTGATCTATGCCACTTAGCCAACGGGCTCATTATCTCTGGATGGTTGATGATGAAAGTAGGGTTTACACGTCTCCTCCAAGAAATGGCCCACAAGCTGCAACCAAATCAAGCAGTGTGTTATTCTTAGTTTGCAGCCAATACCAATGGCAGATAGCAAATATTCAAATGCAACATTCTTTTACAATGTTGTGTTCTCATTATGAACAATATTCAATTACTCCCAGAACTCAAAGCTTTCTTCTACAATTGAGAACTATAAAATAGCTGAAATAGCCTATAGACATATGACATTGTTTCCCACACAAGTTATAACTTTTAACAACAATAATTCATTAATGAATCACGACTGAGTGTATTCAGTCATATCCATGCTTCAAAACATCGGCATGCCATTTTTATTAACACAATACCTATCGGTACACATGAACAAAAGACAGAAAATTCTGGAATCGATCATGTATCGAGGGGTTTTCTACGTATAGGTACCAACAGGCAGGATAACCCACGGTATACTAACCAATACAATATCATTTTTTAGCATCATCCTATATCACGGCAGTGTTGTGCAATACTGTTATGATACATGACAGTATTGCATGATACAGTTTTGAAGCGTTTTTTAAGACCTCAGAAAAATTCCGATCCAGTTCAGGAATGGACAATTATCAAAACCATAAGAAAAATTTTGATAAAGCTTCAAAAAAAAATTCCCAAATTTATCAATAGGGTCCAGATTAGGGTTTAATTGATTGAAGATCAAAAGCAAAATTTAATGCAATAGGGTATATTTCAATCACTCTGTATGGATAGAACAGTGTTTGGCAAGGGTATACATCAGTCCAGGTGAGTAATCAAAGGGAATCCAATTATCCAAACTAGGTTAAGAAACCCTAACAAGTATGGATGGAAATTCAAAAAATCAAACTAATATTAATGCAGGATGAGAATGGATAGAACCTCCTCTTTGATTTATAATTTTTGCCAAAGAGAAGATGGGTTATTGGCATATTGCTTTCGCTCATCTCTATTGTCTTTGGTGAAATTATATTTGGTGTGTTTCCAGACGGGGTGGACAGAGAGTTGTTGATTCCACTCCCAACCTCAATCGAGGATTCGTGATCAATTCAATAATCTCAGACTCCTTACCCTTGTCCTAAAGACTAGTCAATGACAACTTCAGATCTTAACATGCAAACATCACAGGAACAACTTTCAATGTTTATAATCTTGGTCTTGAGAAAGATAAACTTAGTACTTCAGCCATCAATTTTTTATGTACTCTACAAGTTCAGCATAGACTTCTCAGCTTCTTGTCGATACTTATAACCTTCACCTCTCTTACATTTTTGATACCTAGGTTATATCATAAACCTTACTCTAGAAGGAGGCCTTTTTTTGTGCAGACTTCTCTTTGAGCAAAACTCATGAAGAAATTTGATGTCCATGAACTTGAGGGGGAGTAATAGGAACAGTTATTGGAAAGTTTGATAACGCTTGACATGAGATACAATTATCATTATAAGCACTCACGCTGCAATCTAAATCAGAAGCAATTAGGAATAGTTTGCTTTCAATCTTTGAACCCCTTGTAATGCTCCACATAAATCCTTGATGGAGGTCAATATAATCAATCCACTTTTAACTAATTTGATATTATCACAAATGATTTCTCTGCTCTTTGCTAAGAGTTGTTGGCATCAGTGTTATCCCAAATATCTGGGATCAACAACACGAATCAAGTTCCACCATTCCATTTTATCAAAAATCATAACTTCAGTCAAAATATGTGTTATCAAAAATAGCATTGCCTAAGCCATGCCTAGTCGCCTAGGGAACCCCTATCGCCTAGGCATCACCTGGACACCCTAACTACACTGCTCTTCACTGGGGTTGTCAACTTGTTATTGGTCCTCATTAAACCCATCCAAACCTTCTCACTCTCCCTTATTTTATCACCCATTGGAGCTAGTCTTAGAATCTCTCGAATGTGCTAATTTCTTATCCTTTCTTTCCAAGTCTTTCCACTCATGCATCAACATCCTCATCTCGACTACATTAATTTCCTGTTAACAGTGATGCAAAATGAATAGGTCCTTATATACTGGGGATTGCACCCATTCGCCTGCACATTGTTCCGTTTTACTTTCTCTTAACATAGTCAATTACCAGATAAAGAAAATGATGACAATGGTAATAGTATTATTTTAAATAAAAACAGTAAGTCTTCAAAGTCATATCATATGAAGGTAATGCAATGTGGAAATAATGAGCAGTGGAACTTCCATCCGTGGGGTGGTTGTCAGTGAGTCTGGATTCGGAGGGAATTGGTAGTTTTATTAAAGATGAGTTGGGAGTCACTTAAAAGTGTTCTCAAGGTCCTTCCGAGTAGTTCACTGAATTGGGAATTTTATTGAAAAGCCAAGGATTCAATCTGGATCCTGTGGAAATTGCATCTTTTTTGCAGATGAGTAGGGAGGCACCTTAAAGTGCTTATAAGGTCCTTCAGGGAGAACTTCATTGTATAAAAAAAAGAGCAAAGGATTAAGTCTGGCTTTAGGACATATTATTATTAGCCACTTCTCAGAGATTGGATGACCCGTCGACAAATAAGCTCTGGGATAAACCAGTCCTTTTGAACTTGCTATGGAGCAGCAGCCATTGACATCAAATGCAATTCCTTTAGGATCCGTTCTTTTGGCGAGACTTATAAGGTCCACCACTTTGCTAGTTTTGTCATTTGACAATATCCATTTTCTTTAGAAAACTTAATGTATTGTGCTTATCATCTCTTAGGTTGCAATTCTTGTTAGACTTCAAATGCAACAAAATGAATGATTTCAAATCTCATAAAAAATGATAAGGACTTGAAATCTCTTGATGGTAAAAATAAATCTTGTTAAAAACCTTGACAAAGTGACTCAAATTTCCTACTAACTACCATAACAAAGTGCAAAGTGCCAAACTCTATAAATCTCAACAAAAGAACGGACCCTTATACACAAACATTTCCACATCATTGGATTCTGTGGGAATTGGGAGTTTATTAGACTAGAAGGGAGCCACTTAAAGTGTTTTCAAGATCCTTGATACTTCTGGGAGAAGGAGTTCACTGAAGCTGAAACCTTGGCTTTGGAATATTATTTTGGATTCTTTTGAAGGAAGCCTTAAGATGGAATGTGATTCATCCTATGTAAAATATCAGGAATGAGTGGCTTTCACTTGGAGACTATGAAAATTCAATCGTATTTAGGACCAGATCATTTGTTACAATTTTTTTTTATTAACACAAACCTCGACTTGCTAGTGAGCAAGCAGACCTTGCAGAAAATGTACATGTGTCCTCTGTATATTAAATATTCTTACCCCTAATATCCTTCTAACAAATTTTAACTTAGAAGAATCATTATCATAGAAATTAAACTAGGATTCAGCATTCACCTTGTCTAACAAACGAGTTGTTGTCTAAGGATGGGGGCATTTGACATCAAACTTTGTGCATGCATCCAGTAAATATTTGTTGGCTATGTCACTCGAGATATCCTTAGGTATGCTGAGGTTGGCCATCTTCTCCAACTCTCCTATCATGTCGATCCTTCTGCAAGAGACAGAACATCAGATAACTTATTTCGCCAAGTGAAATTTTTTTTGCAGAAAGTGCAAGGTTTGACGTGACAATTGACACCACAAATTAATACAGCCCACAGACCTGAAAGGATGGGTAAAGTCGATCTCTATTGGATCTTTCTCCAACCCATTTGCATGATATTTAATTTTATAGCCACCTGTTAGTTCCTTGACCATCCCTGTTTCAATTTAGTCCCATGAGAAAATCCAGAAGAAGTCCCAACCAAAATAATTGGCAACTCCCAAATAGTTGCAACACACAAATGCCACACTTACCACTTAACATTTTCTCCGTGAGCTCCATCACATCATTGTAATCTGCAAAAGCCATATAAAACTCACATGTAGTGAATTCGGGATTATGGGTCAAATCAATTCCCTCATTCCTGAATTGTTTTCCTATCTCATATACGCGGTCCAATCCTCCAACAACTAGCTCCTTGAGATAAAGCTCAGGTGCAATTCGCATGTACAGCTTCATGTTCAGATCATTGTGATGGGTAACAAATGGACGGGCAGCTGCTCCACCAGCAATCATGTTCATCATGGGTGTTTCAACCTGATTGTGAGAAGTAAATGAATTGCAAAAGGAAGATAATGAAAAGGCTTCCAAACAGCTAATGCCATGAGCCATCAGATGAAGAATAATCACGACCAGAGACAAACCTCCAAGAAATCAAGATTGTCAAGGAAGCTTCTAATATAAGAAATAATTTTAGCACGTGTCTTGAATATTTGTCGAACCTCCATATTCAACATCAAATCCAAATAACGTTGACGATATCGAGTTTCCTAGCATCAAACAGAATAATTGAATGAATTGCTGAAAGACAGTTGATCAACTTTTCAGATCCAAGAAAAATGTAAAACTATTTCACATGCAAGACTTTAGATTTGGAAAGTGCGTCAAGTTATCTAGCTAATAAACTATTAACCATTTTGCAGGAAATTAATTAATAAGAATACAAAAGCCAAAAAGAAACAGAAAACAAAAGAGCAACCAACCTAAAGCAGTGTAATCAATGCAGTCAATTTTTTTTTTGATCGATAACCAAGCTCAAATGCTCAATATATTAAAAAAAGTTAAGAACACTAGAGAACAAAAGGAAGGATAGGAAAAGTTTACAAGCACATAAATCCGACCATAAGAAGTCCCAGGCCTCCAATACAATTTGATCAACCCAACACCTCCCTCAGAGCTTTGACATCGAAGTTTAACCCCGCCCAATCCAATACAACCATATGTATCCGAGTAAAAATATGATCCGTTGAAGCGGAGTAGAGGACAAATCCTCAAATACCTAAAGTTTTGCTCCTTCCAAATCATCCATGAGATGGCCCCCAAAAGCACTGCCCAAATCGCCTCCCTAGCACCATCCACATTCACCTTCGTCCAACAAGATAAGAAGTTGAGAAAGGAGGAGGGGAAGACCTAGCCTACCCCCACACAGGAAAGAAGGTACCCCCCATTTCCTAAACACAATAGGATAGCGCAATAAGAGATGATCCACAAACTCTTCCACTTGAAAGCACAAGAAACAAGGGTTGGCCATCCTCCACCCTCTACTTTGTAAATGGTCACATGTTAGAATTTTATTCAAATTCGCATTCCAGAGGAAGAACGATACCTTAGAAGGAATACCAAGGTTTCACACAATCCTATGAGGAAACAACCTAGAGGGAACATGATACAATGATTGTATGTATGTATGTATGTATGATTGATGCATTTTGGATAGGTCAACATCTTAGATGATGATCTTATGGCCTAAATTCTTTACCACAGTGGAATGGGACGCTATGGTGTGATTTTGATGGTGTAAAATAGATATCTAAGGGGTAACCTAGATGGAAGTTGATCATGACATGTCACTCACAAGTTCACAAGTTTGGTAAGATAAGAAACTCACAGGTTATATGCTCATAAGAATGCTCATAAGCTTTATAGTCTCGCAAGTCTCATAAGTTCTCACAAGTATGTATGATTATAAGCATGAATGTATGATTAAGTTTTCACAAGTTTACCAACATTGTCTAAGATCTCAAGGGTATTCGTACATGTTACTCAAGGATGCTAGAACCTGACTAACAAGTTAAGAAATTAATAGTAAATAGTACCTGACTCACAAGTAGATTTTAAGGATACTAGTTATCTGGCTCACAAGAATAATAAGTGCACTGATTAGTGCAAATCGTTGGTTACTCAGTATGAATAATATATCGTAGCCTTTTCACATAAAAGGTGTTTGAGTTATTTTAAGTTATCTCACAAGTGCATGCAAGTTGAATAAGCTCACAAGTTAAGTAAGATAAGATGCTCACAAGTTAAGATGAACATGCTCATATGTTTTCCGTACTCTGAAGTATGTATGAATGGTATGTTAAGTTAGGCTATGATAAGTACGACTACATTAATGTTTATGATATTCTTAGCTATGATCTTATGTCTACTGAGCCGCATGTGCTCAACCAATATGTTTATGTCGGCAGGTTTAGATTCAAGATAGGGGTTGAACCTTGGGAGGAGGAAGAGTACAATGAGGAAGCCAAATGTGATATTGTGGAGCCGGAGGATCTGTTGGATAAATATCCATATTAGTAACTTTCCTAGGTTGTTAAACTTTTATTTATGGCTTGTAATAAGATATTTAGATGGATATTTATGATGGATGGTTTTAAGATTATTAAGGTTCAACTGATTTAAACAGTATGAGAAGAATGTTCCAGTTGTCATTTTTAAGTATGCCTTATATGTTCAAGATAATGCAGTGTCACGAGTCAAAGTTCCATTTTGACTTAGATGAGATTTTGGGTTGCGACAATGTGATTGATGTTATTTAAGAAATTTTAAGTTGCCATTTTAATTATGCCTTGTATGTTCAAGATTTTCAGTGCTGCAAGTCAAAGTTCCATTTTGACCTAGATGGAATTTTGGGTCACGACAATCCAACTTGTAGTTTTCTAATGTGAGAATATCACTTTTTGAAATAGGCAAGACTTCGTCCGACTCTGACGATATTGCCACTCCCAATCCAATTCAAAGTTACCACCCCTTTATGGTCAGATAAATGATGAACACTCCCCTTCTACTGAAAACAAACTCTCCCCCCATCCCCGAACATAATTTCTCACTATATGGGACTAATTTTGTTGATTTTCCCTTTCTCATTTTCATCGCCTTCTTCATAGTCGACTTTTGTTGATGACCTTGGGACAACTAACCATGGTTGTTAAATACTTGTGATTTGCAATCCAAATCCTACGATTTGAATCAAATCCCAGACAAAACGATACAAATCACAGGTGAAAATCTTAATTGGATAAATCTCGTTCGATTTGTGATTCAGATTGCAATTTGCGATTCAGATTGCAATTCAAATCGTAAGACTCATGCGATTCAAGCACGAAACCCCTGTTATGGACTGATATTTAATTTTTCAAAACCCCTATTTGGGTTTTCTCTCTATTGATGTAAAATGGGGAAAAAAAATGAAAAGAAAAGAAATGAGTAAGAAGAACGATGGAGTTAGAGACTTGGACTATGGGAGAACTTGATAATTTATTTTATTAGTCTTTTTAATTGTACAAGTCTTTTGATACTTGATCTCATACAACATGATTATGAATTTACTTGTGTTGATTTATCTTTGATGATATTAGGGGTTATGATTCGTTTTATAGAGTTCATTCACGTTTTGTATAGTATATGCAATGAAATATTCATTACTTTCTTCTATCAATAAATATGAATGAAATCTTTCGGATAATGGATTATTTTGTTTTAACGTTTTTCAGCATTTATTAAGTATTTCTTTTGTATTTATTTAACAATTTATTTTTAAAATGGATTGAATCTTACGATTTATGATTGAAATTCTGATTTAAATTGAATCAATCATAAAAAGATTTTACGATTCGGTTACAATTTAACAACCTTCTGACTAACGACACCGTCTGAAGACCCAACCAGTTAAAAATATATTCAAAATTAAATGGGTCCTCACTACTTGACCCGATGCCCAATTTGCTTTGTTTTTTAACCGAGACATTTATCAAGAAGTGGTGGACTTCACAGGCCTGATAGTGCCCTGCTCCATGTTAAGAAATTCTAAATGGGCCTTTGAGAATTCTTTACCATAGGGCCGAGACGAAGGGCCAAGAGTTGAGGCCTCACGAGAAGGAGCTTTAGGAACGAAAGCCCTCTCTGGACTACCATGTGTCCCATTATCTACCCTATGATGCCAAACATAGGGGTCTCAATCTCTCAGATATTGTCTCTTGCGGGGATAGCTTCCTACATACGCTATCCCCTGTGGGTTTTGCAGAACCCCCAAGCTTTCCACAAATGAGCTCTAAACTCCTCTCAAGTCTTCTCGCCTACCACCAACCTTGGCTAAAATGGGATTTGCTTGAAACGTCTTCTCCACTGCAAGCCTCTTAATGGGACGTCTATGGCTGTGACTAGTACGGCCAGGGCGTCTCCCACAAGAGATAGGCTAACCGAAGGGGGCAAAAGGAGGGGACGGTACACCCACTACTGATCTGACCTAGACGATGCCTCTCTAATCCTGTGGAACGTCTTCCTTTCAAGTCTTTTGGGTTGCGTTTGGATAAACTTCTAAATTGACTTCTACAAACTTTTGGCTCCAAAAAAGTCAAGTCGATAGAAATCATTTGGTTATCCGCATATCTTTTGACTTCCTGTGAAAATCAAAAGTCAGTAAAAGTCAAACAAATAACTTTTCTAGGAAGCTAGCCCAAGCAAACTTCTGTGGGAAGTCAACAATTTAACTTTTTTCGGAAGCTAATTTTCTTGAAAGTTCTAGAAAAATCCTTCTCTTCTTGAAGAAATTTATCCAAACAGGCCCTAGAGTTTTTGACTTCTTACTTTAGCCAATGGGTGTATGCCAAGTATTTCCTTTTTGATTTCATTCAAAAGCATATCACTACGTGCTTCTTAGGCACATGACTTTCTTCAACCTCCAACCACCCCTTTGGCCATTTCTCCCAAGCTCCAAGAACGCCGACAAAGATTTGCACTGGGTATGCTATTGAGTGAAATACAATCGTAATAAACTAAGGGATAATTCTTATATCCTCATAAACTCAGATCTTTGCCATCGAAAAATCAGTCAACTCCTTCATAGAATGATTGAATATCTATTAACCCCCTCCCCACAACAAATTTCTCTTACTTGAGCCAATACTGAAGGTACATATGAAATGCTATCCCTTTCAAAGCTACCAGCTGAGCTTTGGTAAGGCCTGTGAATGATAAGGCATTTTGACGCCTGCCATCATCGATGGAAAGCTACAAAATTACTATTGCTTAGAGGAATCCTCTGATGCACACAAAGAATAGAAATATGCCACTCTTTTGTATGAAAAATCGCCCTATGAACATCGAAGGGAAAAATAATTATCTGATTGTTTTCGGAGAGCACTTGTCCAATTGCTTATGAAACACCTCTCAATCCTCTTTAACTTCAGGACCTCCTAGCTAGCAGCCCCTAAGAGCATACCACAGCATCAGCCCAATGTCAAAATGCCCCTGCATCCAAGTCCACCGTCAACTTGAAAACTCCATCCTCATTTTTTAAATGTGTTATAAACCCTTCCATCGACTTAGCCTTTTTTAGCACAGGCCATTCCCTCAACAACCTTCCCACCTTTCCTACCACCTTTGTTGGATGTATCCAACTGACGTCTCCCTTTCCAGTATTTCCCATTGAAATTTTTTGAGACATAAATAAAGATAATGCTACCTAAAAAGCCTTCCATCCAACCTTGTCCAAGCCCTAAGGCATGATTACTTTTCTCCCCTTCCCCACTTGCTGAAAAGTCAATAGCAGTAGGAAAGTCCCTCTAGAGTTAGATTTTTTTCCCCGACCAGTGTACCACTTCTTCCTCTAAATTTTCTAACCAGATATTCTTGCTTGGAAATAAGGATTTGTCCAATTGTTTTCTCCATCCATTGATAAGCTTCCTCCGGGTAACCATAATACATTTCTATAATAAATTAGAAGCATCCCTCTATCTTTTATCGTAATCAACAACCCATTGTTCACCTCAATTTCTTGTCAGATCGAAACTCCACCGCCTCAGCCCCATCATTTTAAAACAGAATCTTGAAAACCTTATATAAAGGAGACACGGTAGTCTTGCTGCAATTTCCTAAAAGGGAAAACCTCCCAAAATTCCCCGACAGCGATCATTTAGTTGGAGTACTATGAGAGTATTTATTTCTATAGTACAAGTACTAGGTGTACTAAACAAGATTTGGATATTAATTAATAATTTAATATACGAGTATCATGCATGGTCCTTAGAGCATATATTTCCCCCTAAAATTGCACAGGGTTGTTCCTTTCATCTTCTTGAGTCTTGGGTGCATAATCGTGTATCTCTTAACATTTATTGGCTTTGTAAAAAAGCTTAATGTTTTTCTTTAACTTTTCTTTAATTTTGTACTCCAACTGAGAAAAATCACACAATTTCCCAAAGTCTTGCGAAATTTCCCTTTTCAAACTGCGAAATTTCCATTATCACTATTCAGAACACTGCCCATGAAAACTATGTTCATTTTAATTAACTCTCAATGCCTAAACCACCTTTACCTTTTATATAACTTTCGAATCCACAATACTATTTTTTCGCTTGGGAATTTCTATTACAAAGCTACTGAATGAAACCCAAATCATGACTTAACTCCCCCAAGCTGCGAAATGAAATCCAATTTGCGAGTCAAGAAGATAGAATTTCAACATTAGGGGTAGTCAGTCACAAATGGATGCCCTTTCATTTTCTTTAAGACAACATGCATGTCCCGTGTAAAAACGCATGGACACGGATTCGAACACAGACATGCCTATTGTGACTCACATCAACAAGAATCCATCCATTTTGGACTCAAATGGACACAAGAACAAACACATCTAATATGCATAAACTTCTAGAATTCTAGTGTTTACTACACAAAAATGGCATACAACTGTACATATTTAGCATATATTTCAATAAATTCTTTCTAACATCAGAAAGAAGAAGCCAATGGAGAAAGAGGAAAAGAACCACAATCCTCTTGTTCTCAACGGGAAAAACAGAAAGAATGGAAGGAATTACCGATTCCTGTAACAGAAAAGAAGGGGGGAAGAGAAAGAGATTGGGGAGAGAAATAGGGGTGTCGACAGGCTGAATTCGGTCCACAAAAACCTCTTCTAAATTAATCTATCATTGAAATTAGTATAAACATTTAGAATTAATATATGTTCATTACTTCGTTAGTTCATCTGCTTTAATTCATGTCTCATTTTTAATGTTTGAAAACTGTAGTTTGTAAATATATTACTTTGTGTTATGTAATAATTTTGCTTTCATATTTTATTTGTTTCCATTTTAATCTTATAAAGTATTTTTGATATAACATTCAAAGTATAATAATTTTAAAATTAAAAAATTAATATATCCTCTCATGTCCCATAATCTCGGTTTTGGAACCATGTCTGACAACCAAATATCGTCTCATGTCCATGTCTAAGCAACATAGATTAAGAGCAAGACTAGTTGCATACTATTGGGGCTAGTGTTAAGAAATATGTATTGGTATCCCCCTTCTTTGGGAATTCCTGGTGAGAACTTCCAGTGTGACATATTTAAAGGTTTGACATGCAGATCAAAAATGCAAAATCTAGTCGCTTGACTGTCAATGGAGCAGCATCAGGTCATATAAACAGGTACCGCCAAGGCTAAATGATCCTACACCCAAATAATGAGAGGGTGATCATTTAAAGACAAGGTATGATCCGATTATCCAGGGACTACCCCACTTAAAATAATGATAACAAGTGTTTGAAAGTATAGATCAGTGAAAATTCATGTCTGCGTCTTCCTTGACTAAATAAAAGCTTAAAATTCGAAGGCACACATAGATCTGCATGTCATGTATCTAATGAGACCAGGGGAACCTAATGTATACTTCTATTACAAATCTATGAAAATTTTCATGCAGACATCAACAGTGGTGTGGAAAGACACATAAACACCCATCTCCATGGGCCCACACCATATCGGTACAGAGAATGAGAAATCAGTGTAGTCAAGGCGTCAGACGTTTTGGGCCTGAACCACCTAGGTGCCCCTCTAGGCGGGCGAAATTCATTGTTTGTCGCCTAGGTGACGCCTAGGCATTTAGGCGCTAGGCGGTCCATACAATTTTTTTTCTCAAAACCTATTTTAAACCCCTCTTTTCAACCCTCCTTTAAAATCCTATTTTAAAAATTCATTTAAAAACCTCTTTTAAACCATATTTTAAATGGGGTAGTGATTAGCCCACCACGCATTTGACTATGTAGTCAAATGTTGTGTCCACGTGTCCCTTTTAATACCCCTTTAACTATGGTTAAGCTTAAGAAAATTAAGGTTAATATATTTTTTTTTCAAAAACTAAGGATAGATTGCTTAATCCTAGGGGTGAATGAATCTTAACTGTAACTGATGGGTGTTAAAAAGGGGACATGGACCAATGAGGACCGCACATTCCTCTACAGTGGAATGCGGCGGCATTAAGTTAAACATTTCCCATTTTAAACCCTATTTTAAAACCATCATTTAAACTCTTAAACCCTATTTTAAAACCATCTTTTAAAGTCTAAAAACACTATCTTAGATATAGGTGGTGCATTTAAATTTTAAAAGCAACATCCAAAGTCAACACTCAAAATCACCTTAAAAGTTAGAAAACTTCAAACTGATTATGTATCTATTATTTATATAATGTGTATATATTAATATTACATATATATATATATATATATATATATATATAATACATAAATATAATATAATTTAATTATTTTTATTGCCTAGCCATCGCCTGGGCGTCGCCTAGGCAGCGCCTCGCCTAGGCAGGCCTAATCGCCTAGGCATCGCCTAGGCATCGCCTAGATGCCTTGACTACAGTGTGAGAAATATAAAGGATATAAGTAAATATAAGAGAAAATAAATGACATCTGCAAATTTCTCAAAGAGCTCAGAAATTAGATGTACCTGATCCTTTAAAATATATGTTTCAGGATTCCTAGTACTTCCTGGGACCCATACATCAGTTTTCTGTACACCAGTGAAGATACCATGAAGTCAATAAGAATGCCAAAGCAGCACTTAGTCGCAACACAAAGCAAAATGTTAACATGGAATATCGATGCTATTCAAAAGTTTGTTCACCTTCACATTGGCATTATCAGGGCCAGGAGCAGCTTTCTGCCTTGGCATCATATGGAGACAATGAGATAGAACGGTAAACGATCTTGGGAAAATACTCAGCTCTCCCCTTTTACTCTTTCCTGCAAACCATGAAAAAAAAAGAAAAAAAAATCAATGATATAATACAACATGCCAATAAAAATGAACTCTTGTTGAAAGCATATTAAAATCTAAAGAGACCAAGTGACAAACTACCACCACGGCATCTGCTGCAAAACACCACCACAGAACATTCACAAGATCCACTTCTAGAAAGAAGAAAAAAAAGATGACATGTTGCACTTACACATAGCTTCATCAAAGCTATCCATATAGCCAGAGCAATCTGAAAAAGCAATGTCAAGAACACAAAATTTTCACGCTTTACCCTGGGATAGTTATGGTCCAAGATGACAAAATGGTTGAGCACTATCAACATAACTCAAAAAAATGTCCAAAACATGTAAAAGCTAATTTTATCCTCTAGAAATCTTGCATCCTTTGCACCAATCCCAAAAAGAAAAAACCAATTCAACTCCTCTCATTACTTCAGCAGTCCATTCCAGTCCTTTGTGCTCTTCGGAAGGTCCATAGCAACCCCTAGTTATGTAGTACTCTCCCGTTCAATATGAGACCCTACTGTTGGAAGACAGAAGACAGGAGAGTATGAGAGGCAATATTTAGGGCCGGCTAGGCCTTCCCTCATTACTAATATATTATAACATATAAAACAACTACAATGCCCTTAGAGACTTGAGAGATCCAAAAAAAAACATAAATGAGATATGTATATATATAATTACTAGTAAAAGTGCACGTGCTTTGCACGTATTAATTTTGATTAAACATAAATTTAATACAATGACATTTATTCATATAATATCTCATACTATTATTTATCATTATTTTGTGAAGAAATATATAAAGGGCCCTACCTTAAATCTCGTACGCTATATGAGTTCAAATATCAAAGCATCTCACCATCTAATACAGGATCTAGTGCATGTTGAACGTACCAGATATTGCGAGTTTTATATAGCTAAAAACTTTTTTTCATCCTTTGTTTTCAGAGTTCAGATTATCTTTGGCGTGTTAGCCTCAAGGTTACAACCTTGGGTACCCTTAATAATTTTAATAATAACACAATAATGAAACGAAACTTGTGGTACTTATAATTCTGTTTAGTGCTTGAAAATTTCATATTATAATAAAATCAGCACTTCACTCACGCAAAAAGAATGGAAGTTATTCAGCAAAGTGATCAACTCAAGTAAAATTGAAGATTCATAATTATGCCCATAGTCCAAGTCGGGTCTCTTGAAGACAAAGCCAAATCATAAGATCCAAGATTAAGTCGAAGGCCAGCTCTCAAGAAGCATATGAATGTATTTTTTATTTTCTATGAGAGTGTCTAGGACTTATGTAAGAAATCCTCAAAATATGGTAAGTTGAATGCTCAAAATACTTAGATTGATCATAGGAGCCTAAGACATATATTGAACATCATTCTAAGGCCCTAGGATTTCATAAAAATTATATTAAAGGAAAGTCAAATGACCTAGGATTTCATTCCCATCATCAAGGTCTGATCCAAAAGAGAAAAACAGAGTTTGCTCTGAATTCGTCGACGAAATCACAGGGGTGATCTGACTTCGGCGACGAAATGGAGACAGGAAAAATTCTCGAGCTTACTGTTTTTGGATTCGACGACGAAATGAACTGGGTGACCCAGTTTCGTCGATGAAATGAAGCCTGATCTTGAAAAAACACTGTAACGGCTATTTTTCAACGGCCTAATATGCATTTAATGTTTCACCAACTGTCATATTGGATCATAAGCTATAAAAGGAGTTCATTTATGAACAAAATAAACAACTTGATCACTGCAATAACTCCAATCATCTACTCCTTTACTTACATTGATTTCATCAACGATCATATGCTTAGAAATCCTCAAATTCTCATTTGAGCTATTCAACTCCATTTATTTGAGAGATTTCATTAGAGTTTTTGTCCACTCTTATCTAGCTCATATTAGGAGCATTTATTTCGGATTAGTATATCCACAAATCTTTCATTGTAAAAGAAAGTCCAGAATCGTTGATTCTTGCATTTGAAGTTGCTGCTTCAGTTTCAACAAGAAAGGAGAAGCGCTCTTACAGTGTAAAGGTTATTTCCCGGCCTAAAGGAGGGAGTGTAAGGTTCTGTCTCGACCAGAAGAGAGGCTGTAACAGTTTAGGCTTTACCTGTGAAGAAGTCTGAGCAATTTAAAAAATCGTGGTAAATCCTCTAGCTGGAACAACTTGAGGCGGGGAGTAGGCTGGGTTTGCCGCACCTCGTGAACAAATCCTTGTGTTTGACTCTCTAACTTTTCTCCTTTATTTTTATATTGCTGTGATTAATTTCTAGTTGCAATAAAAATTATTTCCGCTGTGCAGACTTACAGTCTGAAATTTTTAAATCTGCCATAGACCCCATTCACCCCCCCCCCCCTCCCCCCCTTTAGGGTCATTACCTAGCCAACAATTGGTATCAAAGCCTAATACTCTTGATAGATCTAAAATATCTTAGAGAACGATATTAATGGCAAACAACATTTTTGCAACTAGTTTAGGAGAAGGTCAGTCAACCACCAGACCTCCATTGTTCAATGGAGAAAATTACAACTACTTGAAAACCAGAATGATGTATTACATCTAAGCTCTAGACTATGAGTGTTGGAAGGTAATAGTCAAGGACCCCATCTTCCCGTAAAAACTAATGAAGGGGTGCAAATTCCCAAAACTGAGGAAGAATAGAATGAGGCGGATGTTAAACTCATCCAAATCAATGTTAAAGCTATAAGTAATCTTTATTGCGCTTTAAGCCCTCAAGAATTTAACAGAGTATTCGGATGTGACTCAGCAAAAGAGATTTGGGATAAACTTCAAGTCACATATGAAGGAACAAATCAAGTTAAAGAATAAAAGATAAGCATGCTTGTTCACAAGTATGAATTATTTAAAATGGAAAAAGAAGAATCAATAGGTGACATGTTTACCCGATTTACTAACATTATTAATGAACTGAAATTGAGACAAGCAAGAAGGAGCCTCTCACATGTTATGAGTGCAAGAAACTTGGCCACATCCGAACCGACTGCCCTCAACTCAAGAAGAGCAAATTCAAGAAAAAGGCCATGAAGGCAACTTGAGATGATTCGGAAGGGAGCAGGTCAGAAGACTCAGGCGATGAAGAAGTGGCAAACTTGTGCCTCATGGCAAATGAGGAATAGGTAACTTCTACCCCTAATGAATCTCTTTTATATGATGAAATTGGGGATGCCTTTGATGAGTTATATATTGAATTGGAAAGAATAGCTTCAATGAACAAATCTTTCAAAAAAGTCATCCTTACTCTTATAAATTCTTGTGAATTTTTGCAAAATGAAAAGACTTTCCTAGCAAATGAGAATGAGGCATTGAATGAAAAATTAAAATAATTTCAAAATCTACCCCATGACTCATCAAGTGAATGTGATGAGCTTAGAGCTAAAGTCAAAGACTTAACAAGCACAATTCTCACATTCACTAATGGCCAAAAGAATTTAGAAAGATTATTAGGCCAACAAAAATGTGTGTTTAGTAAAGCCAGACTTGGCTATAATCCTCATCAAAACAAAAGGATTATCAAAAATTCTTTATTAAATCAAGTAGTAACTTAACTCCTCCCTCTATTGCCTTTTACAATGGAAAAAATGTAGTTAAGAAAATTTGGGTTCCAAAAGGAACATACTCTTCTAAAACTACTACAAAGGACCAAAGATGGTTTGGGTTCCAAAGGGAACTTATCCTCCCAAAACCAACCATGAATCGGTTTGGGTAAACGGGGGATTATATCTTAGAGTTACTTGACCTTATCTTGTAGGTATGCCTCAAGTTAAACTCTTCCAAGACAACTTAGTTCTTGGATAGTGGATGCTTAAGGCACATGACCGGGAACAAGAAGTTTTTCATATCATTAACTCCCAAGGATGGTGGGAGGGCATGTGACCTTTGGAGACAATGCAAACGGAAAGATCATCGGAATAGGTAACATTGGTAAGAATAACTCTACTTTTATTGAAAATGTTTTGCTAGTAAATGGTCTTAAACATAACCTTATTAGCATAAGTCAATTATGTGATGAGAGATTAAATGTTTCTTTCAAATCCAATCGTTGCATAACTAAGGACAAAGATAACTTCAACACCATGTTTATAGCGCATAGAAATGAAAATGTTTACACTTTAGAATTTGATGAGCTTCAATCACAAAATATGATTTGTTTTTCTGCTTTAGATGAAGCTAGTTGGTTATGGCATAGGAAATTAGGTCATGCTAGTATGGATCTCTTGTCTAAATTATCTAAGAATAATTTAGTTAAAGGTTTACCTAGAACTAAATTTTTAAAAGACAAATTTTGTGATGCTTGCCAACTAGGAAAACAAATAAAATCATCCTTCAAAAATAAGAAAGAAATCTCAACCTCTAGGCCTCTAGAACTCTGCATATGGATCTTTTTGGACCAAATGAAGTAGCTAGACTAGGAGGTAAAACATGTCTTTGTAATAGTTGATGACTATTCAAGGTACTCTTGGGTGTCATTCTTATCTTACAAAAGTGAGGCACCCTCTTTATTTGAAAAATTCTACAAAAGAGTTCAAAATGAAAAAGGCTATGCCATAAATAATGTAAGAAGTGATAAAGGAGGAAAGTTCCAAAACAAAGAATTAGAGATATTCTGTGATGAAAATGGTTTTAACCATAATTTTTCAGCTCCTAAAACTCCTTAACAAAATAGAGCAATTGAAAGGAAAAATAGATCTCTCCAAGAAATGGCTCGGACAATGCTTAATGAAAATAAACTACCTAACTATTTTTGGGCTGAAGCCATTAACATTTGATGTTATGTAATCAATACGGTAGTTATTAGAAACAAATTAAATAAAACTTTCTATGAGCTGTGGAAAAGAAGAACCCCTGATATAGGATATTTTAAGGTGTTTGGGTATAAATGTTTTATACTAAATGACAAACACCATCTAAAGAAATTTGATCCTAAATCTGTAGAAGGAATTTTCCTCGGATATTCTATCAATAGCAAAGTTTATAGTCTTTAATAAGAAATCCTTAACTGTTGAAGAATCAATTCATGTGGTGTTTGATGAATCAAACTCATTTAACAACACTCCATCTAATGATGTTAAAATTGATGATGAAATAGAAAATCTTCCAAAAGAAATCTCTAACTTGGAAATTAATGAAGTTGATAAAGGTAACCTAATGGAAGAAGAATCTAATGATAAAATCATTGAAGAAGAAAATGAGGATGAAGAATCATATCAACTTCCCAAAGCTTGGAAATTAATAAAAGACTATCCTAAACAATTAATTCTTGGAAATATGGAACAAGGGTTAGAACAAGAAGAAATTTAATTAACCTTGCTTTCCTAAGTCAAATTGAACTTAAAAATGCCTTGGATGCTATTGAAGATGAATCTTGGGGCATTGCTATGCAAGAGTTAAATCAATTTGATAGAAATCAAGTGTGGGATCTAGTACCTAGACCATATGATAAATCAATAATTTGTACTAAATGGATATTTAGAAATAAAAATGATGAAAATGGAAATATAATTAAAAACAAAGCAAGACTAGTAGCTCAAGGTTACAACCAAGAAGATGGCATAGACTATGAAGAAACATTTGCCCCGGTTGTTAGACTAGAAGTTATAAGAATGCTATTTGTATTTGTTAGTCACAAAGAATTTAAATTATTTCAAATGGATGTGAAAAGTGCATTTCTAAATAGGTTTATAACTGAAGAAGTATATGTAAATCAACCCTCTTGCTTTGAAAACCATAGATTTCTAAATCATGCCTTTAAATTAACCAAAGCCATAGGGCGGTGGTCCGGCGATATCAGTTGTCATCAATCTGGGGTTGGCTCCGGTGGAGTTGGTGAAGGAGGGTAAGGCTGCAGAGTCTTCTTCTCCAGCATCAGTTTTCTCGTCAGAGCTTTGTCTCTCCTCAGAGCAATTGGTGCATCAGCATGCTGGGGCGCTGTAGCCTCTGGGAATTTTGGGGTGGTGACTCTCTTTCAACCTTTCTCCGATTGTTTGCAGTCTTTGGGGAGGTATGTCGCTGAACCTAGCTTGTCCCCATCTTCCCAGAGGTCTTCAGGCCTTGAGGTTAAGAGCAGTTCGTCAAATGGCGTGGTTGATTTGTTTATGGAGGAAGAGGGCTCCACTCCACATAGCCTTTCTTCGGCCAGTGGTGCCTGTGAGTTACCTGGGGCAGGTTTGGTTTCTGTTGACGAGGAAGTGGGGGGGTCTTTTGAGGTGATGCCGTCGGGATCAGAGACTATGCCCTCGCCAATGGAGGGGGAGTGGGGAGCTGGTGTGGCAGTATCTTCAGGGCTTGGGGACGGTGGTTTGATCAGTAGCAGTGGGCAAGGTGCTCAGTTTCTTCCCAGGGAGGGTTATATTGGGTTGTGCTCTTCTCCAGGGGGGGTAGCATCGCGGTCTGATCCGGAATGGGTTGTGAACAAGTTGGAGGAGTTCGGTAAAGCTTTGGGTTTGTCTTATGTTGGGAGAGAGCGGGAAGTGCGTAACATCTTCAGATCGTTGATTCTGGAGTCAGGTAGGGCAAAGATTCCAGCGGCAAGAGATGAGATGGGGGAAGTAAAGAAGAAAACTCCAAGGGAGGTGAAAATTTGTTTTGTGGGATTAATTATGATAAGCTCAGTAGGGGAGGGAGTAGGTCTCGAGCTAGCGGAGGGACAGGTCGGGAAGTCGTTTGCTGATGTCGCTACGTATTTTATCCTAAAACATTAGAGGGTTAGGGTTTATGGAGAAGCGGTGTGCAGTTAAATGCGCAATCTTTAAATTCCGACCAGCAGTGGTGTGTCTTCAGGAATCTAAAATTTCGGCGATGTCGGATGCAATTGCTCGTGATTGCTGGGGAGCAGTTCCTGGATGGCGAGCGGTCCCCGCCTTGGGCCATTACAGGGGGGATTATCATTCTTTGGGATATAGGGGTGGTTGAAGTGTTGGAGGAAGAGCTAGGGGCATTTTCATAATCGCTTCTTTATCGTTTTATCGGGTCAGATTTCCAGTGGGTGTTCTCGAGGGTGGATGGGCCTGTGTGTCCAAAGGATCAAATGATTTTTGGAGAGAATTAGACAACATCAGTGTTTGGTGGGGAGCTCCGTGGTGCATTAAGGGTGACTTCAACTGTGTGAGGTTCCGCGGTGAGAAATCTAAAGGAGGGCCGGTGTCCCAAAATATGAGGCGGTTCGGGAGGTTTTTATTCAAGCAGAAGCTGCCCGAATTCCCCCTTAAAGGGGCATCTTTCACTTGGTCTAATTTTCAGAATCCCCACTCCCTGAGCAGGATCGATAGATTTTTTGCGAGCCAAGATTAGGAGGTCAGGTTCTCGAAAGCCACTCTTTTAGCTCTTCCCAGGTCAGTTTCTGATCATATCCCCATTCTGTTAGAGCTTAAGGGTAGCAGGGGCGGGCCCAAGCCGTTCAAATTCGAGAATATGTGGCTGCAGCACTCTGATTTCATGGCAGAGGTGAAAGAAGCGTGGGATTCGGCGTCGCCTTGGGGTTCTTGGAGTACCAGGATTAGGCTTAAGTTGAAGGCGGTTAAGCTTAAGCTTAAAAGCTGGAACAAGCTAGTCTTTGGGATTATCCATGAGAAGAAAAAAGATATTTTGGAGGCCATTTCAGTGTTGGATGTGAGGGAGGAGCGGTCCTACTTGTTAGAGGTTGAGCGTATGGAGAGAGATGTGTTGCGGCAGGAGTTCCAGACTTTGTTAAAGAGGGAGGAAGTTATTTGGGGACAGAAGGCTCGTGTCAGGTGGTTAAAAGAGGGGCACAAGAATACGAGTTTCTTCCATCGTATGGCTTTAGTGCGCAGCCGTGAGAACAAGATCGTCTGCCTTAGGTTCGGGGATCGGATCTGGGACAATGATTTGGAAATGGGGAGGGCGGCAACAGAGTATTATGGCTCGTTGTATAAAGAAAGGTTTGAGTTTCGGCCTTTGCTAGATGGGCTATCCTTTGCGGGCATCTCAGAGGAGATGAGTAGTCAGTTGGAGAGGCCATTCTATGAAGAGGTGCAGTCAGTCCTTGCAGACATGGCAAGTGACAAAGCCACAGGGCCAGATGGCTTTTCCATTGAATTCTATAAGGTATGTTGGCCAATTATAGGGCAGGATTTGATGAAAGTGTTCCATGAGTTTTTTCACTCTAACTCGTTTGATCAAACGCTGAATTGTTCCTTTATTGCCCTTCTGCCTAAAAGGCCTAGGGCCCTAGATATAGGGGATTTTCAGCCCATTAGTCTCCTTGGTAGTGCATATAAGATTTTGTCGAAGGTTCTGACTGTTAGGTTAAGTCGAGTGATAAGATATGTGATTTCTCTGGAGCAGAGTGCTTTTGTGGGGGGGGGCGGCAAATCTTGGATGGGATCCTCATAACTAATGAAGTGGTGGATGAGCGGCTGAAGAAGAAAGATCCAAGGGTTATTTGCAAGATCGATATGGAGAAGGCGTATGACCACATTAATTGGGGTTTCTTGGAATATTCCCTCAGTCGGTTGGGGTTTGGGCCTAAGTGGCGGGCGTGGATGAGGTGGTGTTATTCTTCTCCTTCTTTTTCAGTGTTAATCAATGGTTCTCCGCATGGGTTTTTTAAAAGCTCAAGGGGCTTGCGTCAAGGAGACCCTCTATCTCCCCTTCTTTTTATTCTAGTTACGGAAGCCTTAAGCCGGATGATTAGTAAGGCTTCCGAGGAGGTGTGGAGTGGTTTTGCGGTGGGTAGGCCGGAGGTCCGGATTTCGCATCTTCAATTCGCGGATGATATTTTGCTCTTTTGTGATGCTTCGGAGAGGACTCTTGTTCACATCAGGTACCTTTTCCATTGTTTTGAAGCCGTCTCCAGCTTGAGAATCAATCTTCAGAAAAGTGTGCTTTTTGCAGTTGGGCAAGTGCCTAATTTGGAGGTGTTGGCGAATTGCCTCGGCTGCAAGACCGGTACTCTCCCTCCTAAGTATTTGGGCCTCCCTTTGGGTGCTCCGTTCAAAGCGAAGTCGGTTTGTGTTCCGATCGTTGAACGATTTCAGAGGCGCTTGTCGGGGTGGAAAGCGTCGTTGCTTTCTAAAGGAGCTAGGCTCATATTATTGAAGCATGTTCTTTGCAGTCTTCTGACCTACTTTCTCTCCCTTTTTAGACTTCCGGCTGGAAAGGCTGCAAAGGGATTTTTTGTGGAACGAGAAGGTGGCGACTAAGAAGCTTCATTTGGTGAAATGGAAGTGGGTTTGTAGGCCTAAAGAGAGAGGGGGGCTCAGTATTTGGCCTTTGAAGGCAGTTAACGAGGCACTTTTGGGTAAGTGACTATGGCATTTTGGGGAAGAAGAAGATAGTTTGTGGCGGAAAGTGATTGTGGCCCGACATGCTTGTAGAGACCGTTGGGAGCCTAAGCTCCCTAGGGGCCCCCATGGGGTGGGCCTTTGGAAAGGTATTGTAGCGGGATGAGCCGAGTTCGTTAAGTTTACGTGCCTAGTGTTAGGGGATGGGGCGTTCATTAAATTTTGGTCCAATCATTGGTGCGGGTCTTGTCCTCTGGAACAACGGTTCAGGACTTTCTTCTTGCTTTCCTCAGTCAAATCGGCGTCAGTAGCAGATATGTACTCTAGGAGAGCAGGGGTAGTGGTCTGGCACCTCTCTTTCAGCCGCCCTTTTAATGATTGGGAAGTCAGCGATTTTGCTTCTTTGTTATCCTTGCTCAAGTCGATGAAGTTGGTGGAGTCAGTTAGGGATCGTCGGGTTTAGGCCTATAATTCTAGTGGGCGGTTTTCTGTGAAGGAGTATCTGCAGGTGGCTAATCCGGGTGGTCTTGCGGAGTTCCCGCATAAGATGGTTTGGTTCAATGGGTTGCCTTCGAAGGTATCGGATTTTCTTTGGTCGGCTTTTCTGGACAAGATCCTCACTTTGGATAATCTAAAAAAGCGAGGTTGGAGTCTTCCTAATCAGTGTTGTTTGTGCTTAATGGCGGAGGAATCGGTCGACCATTTATTGATTCATTGTCCTTTTGCTAGGAAGCTTTGGTGGTATTTTATGTCGCAGTTGGGAGTAGCGTGGGTGTTTCCCTTATCTTTTCAGTACATGCTTTCCGGGTGGCTCTCAGTAACCCTTGATAGTCCAGTGGCACTGGTTTGGACCTTCCTCCCTGGGGTGGTCTCGTGGTCTTTGTGAAAAGAGCGAAACCGGAGGGTATTTGAGAATGCTACGTTGTCTTTGGAGAGAGTGTGTTCGCGATCACGCGCTCTGTTGCGGGATTGGGTCTCCGCCAAGTTTGACTTGGTGGAGAGAGGGTTCGATGCAGTCATATCATAATCTTGTTTAGGGAGGAGCTTTTGTTTTAGCTTCTTTGTTTTAGAGTAGTCCTAGTATTGTCTCTTGGAGGTTCATATTTTGTGAATCTTCTGTTTGTTTTAATAAAATTGAATTTACCGATCAAAAAAATAATAATGTCAAAAGATGACGATGATAATTCAAATTTATGTAGATGACATCATATTTGGAATTTGGATCAACAAATGAATCTCTATGCAAAATGTTTGCTAAAACTATGCAAGATGAATTTGAAATAAGTATGATGGGAGAATTAACATTCTTCCTAGGACTCCAAATTAAGCAAACAAAATAAGTAACTTTTATTAATCAAGCCAAGTACATAGAGTATTGCTTAAAAAGTTTGGAAAGGAAAATACTAAAATAATGGATACTCCTATGAGCCCATCAACCAAACTTGATAAAGATGAAAAGGACAAAAATGTTGATGAAAAGCAATATAGAGGTATGATAGGAAGTTTACTGCATCTCACAGCAAGTAGGTCTGACATTATGTTCAGTGTATGCATATGTGCAAGATTCCAAGCTTGTCCAAAAGAATCACATATGATTATTGTATAAAGGATCTTTAGATACTTGCTAGGCACTATAGAATTAGGTTTATGGCATCTTAAAGACACAACACTAGACCTAATAAGCTATTCAGATATTGACTTTGTTGGATGCAAATTTGATAGAAAAAGCACTAGTGGGACTTGTCACTTTCTAGGACATTCTCGTGTTTTATGGTTTAGCAAGAAACAAAATTCAGTAGCCCTATCTACAGCTGAGACTGAGTATATGGCAGCTGGGAGTTGTTGTGCTCAAACATTATACATAAACAACAATTGGAAGACTTTAAACTTTTTCATACTAAAATCTCAATCAAATGTGATAATACTAGCGCTATTTGCATGACTAAAAATCTCATTCGACACTCAAGAACAAAACACATTGAAATCAGATATCACTTCATAAGAGATCATGTACAAAATGGGGATGTTATATTGGAGTTTGTGGATACAAACAACCAACTTGCAGATATATTTACAAAACCCCTTCAATCTGAACGATTTAGTACATTAAGAAGAAAATTGGGAATGGCTAGTCTAAATGAACTTAATTGACATATTTATGTCAAAAATTGCTATTTGATGAAAGCTTGTGTATGTTAAAATTAATCAATGAATTCGGGAAAAATGGTTTTAAAAATCAAAAATTAAATGATTTTTTCAAAGTTTGTAATGATTTTGGCGACGAAATCAGCCGAGACTTTGAATTTCGGCGACGAATTTAGGTATGGAAACAATAAGCTTCCTGTACCCAATTCGGCAACGAAATTGAATTAACTGTTCAATTTCGGCGATGAATTCGTTCCAAACTCAAAAACAGTGTGTTTTTTATTATCATTTCGGCGACGAAATTAATCGTGGGTATATGTTAAAACCTCAAATCTGCTTTTTTTTCAAATCATTTCTCAAAAGCACCCAAGCTAGGTTTTCCCTCCTCTTTACTATTCCATTGAACTTTCATCCAAACCTCATCCATTTCAAATTAAATCATTCTCAAATCACTCCAAAATCAATTCCTAACCTAATACTCACTCTTTCACTTAATCAAAATGCAGCCTCGCACGAAGAATGCATTGGAAGACCCACCATTGAAGAGAGCTCTCACTTCCAAAGAAAAAGAAGTGGCTTCATCGTCTGCTCCAGCCAAGTTCAAGTCAACCAAGTACGAGAAGATTTTCAGAGAAAAGTCTCTCTCTCGTTCTCCCTTATACAGTAAGGTTGTGAACTTTGTAAACCTAGAACTATACAGTTTAGGTGTCATTCGTACTCTGTTTTCGACCCTTAAATGGGATTTTTTTATCTCTTCTAATGAAACCACGTATCTCGAACTTGTTCGGATTCTTTATACTCATTTCAAGTTTAATCAATCCTCCCAAATCATCACCTCCTATGTCCATGGGAAGGAAATTTCATTTCATTTGGAAAATCTATCAACTATTCTTAAAATCCCAAAATGCTCCTTCCAATCTTTTGTAAATGGGCAATGGACCAAGTATGATGGATTTGATGTGATAGACGCACTGAAACTCATGTGTATTAACCAGGACATCACTGCTCCCTTTCAAACAAAAGTCAAAGAACTCACCTTAACCTCTAAACTAATCCACCATATAATAACTTATGACCTAGTCCCTAGAGCAGGTGGTAGGGAATATTTGACTTATTTTGATGTCTTTCTGATGTGGTGTATTCTCACTTCTACACCCAAAGACCTCTCATATATCATTGTCCACTAGATGAATGATGCTCATAAAAGAAAGTCAGGATGTCTTCCTTTTGGTCAAGCCTTGACCAAAATTTTCAAATATTTCAAAATCCCTCTTTCCTCTTATACAGACCTAGTCAATGTTGATGATTCTACCATCTATAGCAAGGCTACCATCCAAAGGATGGGCTATATATGGCATGATACCTTGAAGGACTGGATTCCTAAGCCTTCCTCCATCCAGCCCTCCAGTCAGCCATCTTCAGATCCTCCTTCCATTCCTACTCCAGCTTCTGATTCCATTCACATCTCTACTCCTACTCCTGACTCCATTCCTCCCTCGTCAACAACAGCACCAGAGGCAGAGGCAGCACCAGAGACAGAGCCAGAGATAGTGGCAGAACCAAGGCAAAGGCAGAACCTGAGTGGCCTGAGATTATGGCAGAGGCTGAGATTCCTGAGTCTTCTCATCAGAGACAGGACTCACCTCATTTTGAGGATTCAGGATCATTTTTTGAGCCACCCAGCAGACCTTCAACATCAGATGATCAATTGAGCCTAATGTCTGGGCAGATAGCCTCCATGGCTACCAGCTTGGAGCAGTTCTAGCTGGAAATGAGAGAGAGTCAGCTGAGGTTTCAGGCTGATATGCGAGAGTCTATGCTCTCATTCATGGCAGAGAGTAGAGCCAGTATGACTGCTCTTCAGGCAAAGACTAGAGACAACTTGCAGAGCCTCCATTCAGACACCAGAGAGACTGACCTCACTTGAGTCTAGGATGGACAGCATCCTCGGTGAGATCAGGAAGAGTGCTGAGTCTATGGAGCCTCTATTAGATGAGATTGAGATTTCAAGAGAAGTAATCAAGAACCGAATGGATTCCATTTTATCCCTCATAGAAAGGAAAGTTGTAGATGCTATGGAGCAAGGGTTGCAGCTGAGTGCTGGAGTGACAATGCTCAGAGGAAAGTCAGATTTCACTGAAAAGCAGATCAGGACTCAAGGTCCTCTCATCTCCCAGATGTCTTCCCTTCTAGGAGCCTAGGCCCCATTATTCACCAGATGGCCACTCAAGTAACTTAGCTTTCCATTGAAGTCTCCAATGTGAAAAAGCAGACTTTTCAAGTAGTCAAAGGAGAAGCTTCTTCCTCTCAAACTCCAAAATCTTCCAAGAAGTCTACCAAGATTCACAGTATTCCCTCTTCCTCCTCTGATATCTCTAGTGATAGTGATGACTCTGATGATAAGGCTGAGGACCCTATAGAAGATCTTTTGGATGAGTTCAAGAAGAAGCAAGCCGATTGGCTGTAATAAATTTTTCTTCTTTTTTATGATGCCAAGAGGGAGAAGAGAACATAGAATGAAATGTAATACTTACATGGAATGAAATGTAATACTTTTTGAACTAAATGAATTTATGAAGTTTATGATTATTATGTTTATAGAACTTCTCTTGGTTCAAAATTTTATCTTGTTTAAGTTTTATCATGGAACTTCTCTTGATTCTTAATTAATTGTCTCTAAAATGATTGAACTTAACATATTTTCATAATATAAATGAAATCTTTGTTTAAGATATTCTTGTCGGTTATTAAAATGATTCCATACTTAAATAACTATGAAGAATCTAAACTATGCATATAAGCTTAAATTGCCAAATTTTTATATGAATGCATATGTTTAGGGGGAGCCAACCTCAAAGCTTTATTCAAAATACATACTAAGGGGGAGCTCAATCTCATTTCATTACATTATTATGTCATCATCAAAAAGGGAGAGATTGTTAGCCTCAAGGTTACAACCTTAAGTACCCTTAATAATTTTGATAATAACACAATAATGAAATGAAACTTATGGTACTAATAATTCTGTTTAGTGCTTGAACATTTCAGATTATAAGAACATCAACACTTCACTCAAGGCAAAAAGAATGGAAATGATTCAGGAAAGTGATCAACTTGTGAAGAAGTCTGAACTGGGTGACCTAGTTTCTTCGACGAAATGAAGCCTGTTCCTGAAAAAACGCTGTAACGACTATTTTTCAACAGCCTAATATGCATTTAATGCTTCACCAACGGTCATATTGGATCATGAGCTATAAAAGGAGTTTATTTATGAACAAAATAAACTTGATCACTACAATAACTCCAATCTTCTACTCCTTTACTTACATTGATTTCATCATCGATCATAGACTTAGAAATCCCCAAATTCTCATTTGAGCTATTCAACTCCATTTATTTGAGAGATTTCATTAGAGTTTTTGTCCACTCTTATCCAGCTCATATTAGGAGCATTTACTTCGGATTAGTATATCCACAAATCTTTCATTCTAAAAGAAAGTCAAGAATCGTTGATTCTTACATTTGAAGCTGCTGCTTCATTTTCAGCAAGAGAGGGGAAGTGCTCTTGCAGTGTAAAGGTTATCTTCCGGCCTAAAAGAGGGAGTGTAAGGTTCTCGAACAGAAGAGAGGCTGTAACGGTTTAGGCTTCACTTGTGAAGAAGTCTGAGCGTTTTAAAGAATCGTGGTGAATCCTTTAGCTAGAACAGCTTGAGGCGGGGAGTGGGCTGGGTTTGCCGAACCTCGTAAACAAATCCTTGTGTTTGACTCTCTAACTTTTCTCCTTAATTTTTTATATTGCTGTGATTAATTTCTAGTTGCAATAAAAATTATTTCTGCTGTACAGGCTTAGAGTCTGAACTTTTTAAATCTGCCATGACCTTTTTCACCCCCCCTTTAGGGTCATTACCTGGCCAACATGGCGGACGCCTGAGGTAGGCGCTCAGGCATCCCCACATCATCTGACATGTGTCGATAAAAAAAGGGAGAGATATCAAGTGGGGGGAAGTCAAAATCATGGGGAGAAAATGAAATATCATGTTTGTACAATCGGACCTTTTTATCGCCACATGTCGAATGATGTGTGGATGCCCGAGCATCCACCTTAGACGTCCGCCAGAGATAATCTGAAGCCTTCTTTTAATGTTACTTCATTTTGTGTCCTAATGAAATATCATGTTTGTACAATCGGACCCTATTCATCTACACTGTCAGACTATTGAAGACAAATCTACATTGTAACAACTAGAGAGTTCTTCCCTAGCTTATGATTGTAATAGTGTTTTACTCCATTGTAACGAATTCTAAGAAAATAAAGTACTGAAGAAGTGATTATTTCTCTTATATATTTTCTAATCTAAGATACTACATATCTCTTTCTTCCTTGAGCGGAATAAGTCTCTTGCTTGACCTTTTCTTATTTTATTTTTTTATTTTGAAATATACTCTAAACATTACCATCTCTCTCCATTCTCACTCTTCTTCTTAATACCCATTTTCAAAAACCTTGTTGTGATTGGTGTGACCATCTAACTAAATCAAACCATAACCTAGGTTGACCAGCAGTGAATGATGAAGATCTGTAATCAGTTGCAATTTCGTAGATGACCAAAAATATGTGCAATCACTAAAAATTACCTTCTTCTCTTCTTATACTCCAACACCTGACCATCTCGATTTCAACCTCTCTACCAAAAAGGCAAGGGAGTTTGGTAAGATCAGTGTTATAAAACCCGAAAACTAGACTGAACCCGTAAACTTGCCAAGTAAAGTCAACTCGGAAACTCGAGCAAAACTCGTCCGAGTAATGACACCTAAAACTCGAACGTATATAATACTTTTCTAATACTATATATATGGTATATATTCAAAATTAATGATATATAATTCAATATATAAACACCCCCCTTTTGTTTCGTATTTATACTTAAGAGTGGGTGGGGTGTGTTAAAAAAAAAAAAAAAACATAATTTGGTCACTCGGGTAGGCCAGTTTACTCGATTTTTTGTTTTAACAAAAAACGTACAAAACTCGGGCAAGTCAGGACGAGTTACTCGGTTTTCAGTGTTAAAATAGAGTTTTACCTCAAACTCGACTCGAAACCTGGCCGAGTCGAGTCGACTCGGCCGAGTTTCGAGTCGACTCGCTGAGTTTTAATACTATGGAAGATTACCTTGATGGAGCCAATGCCATATATATATACACACACGAGGTACAATTTTATCCGTAGTCTCACCCCTCTAACTCCACACATGTTCCTTTTAACCTCAAAAGTTAGAGAAACTTAACCACTGTTAAAATAGTTTTAAAAAAGGGGGCACTTATTAGGTTAGAAGAGGGCATCTAACCCAAGATGCCGCTCTTGAGGAGCTGATTATTTTTCTATATAAATGGCCAATTCAGAATACGACCCTCCTCACTTGCAAAGCCCATTTAACTACCCTTTCAACTAATTTAAACTAAGAATATGGAAAGTGAAAAGAAGTGGACAATCATGCTAATTCGAAACTAAGTTAATAAAACAAGGAAAAGAAAAGAGAGAAAAAAACTTATATGTAGGCATTGGAAGGGAAAACGCGGTAGGTGGTGTAGCAGTTCGTTCTCAAGATAGAGAATTATGGTTGGGTGTTGGTGAAGAATCTAGCTACTTTTCTCATGCGTGAAGGAGGAATCAGAGAGGAAGATAGAGAACTGCTGCGTGGAGGCTGAAAACTGCTGTCGTCCTGGAGAGATAAGAGAGATATCCTCTCCTTTTAAGGTTTGTTGAAAGTTGAAACTCCATAGGTTATTAGTAGGTTTATATCAATAAGATTCCTAATCTAATAAGGAATCATAAAGGAAAAGAAACACTAATATATACGTACGTAGGTTTCATTATAAGAGTTTTATTATTATTATAATATTATATTAAAAGAGTTACAATAGTTAAATTATATATTCAAAAAATGATAATGAAGTAAGATAAAGGGTAATTAGGTCCAAATAAAGTTTTGCATACTCCTTGTACTTTTATTAGTAGAATGATATATATATGAATTAAAAATTAAAATATTATTGAGTTATACAATTATAAATGTTACATAATTTAGGGATAAACATGATGACATTATTTGAAAAAAAAAAGGTATGACTATGATCTAATGAATTCACGTATACAAATGAATATCTAATGCTTTGTCCAAAATTCACTCCAAAACAAGAAATAAAATGTATTGAAATAAAAGATTAATTCTTAAGGAAAAGGCGGGTACATGTGTCACTACTTACTTGTCAAATAGCCTTATCTACTACGCAAATTGTGTAGATATGTAACATAATTTAGGGATAAACCTGATGAAGAAATTATTTTTTTTTAAAAGTATGACTATGATCTAATGAATTCACGTATACAAATGAATATCTAATGCTTTGTCCAAATTCACTCCAAAACAAGAAATAAAATGTAGTGAAGTATAAGATTAATCCTTAAGGAAAAGAAGAGTACATTTGTCAATATTTACTTGTCAAACAGCCTTATCTACAATGCAAATTGTACGTATTAACCATCCTTTAATAGGTCAATATTATAACTCGAAGCACAAAATGTTTCTATGGCAACTGTTTTATTAAAGGTCAATATTATAACACCAAGCACAAAATGTGTCTATGACAATTGTTTTCATTCTGGCAAGTGGCAACACTTGTTTAATAATATAATGATTTTCCACAAGCTGCAACTGGAGGCAAAGAGAAATGAATTAGTTTAAATCTGATTCCAGTTGACACAAGAACTAAAATTCCAAGGTAAATTGAAGTGCTCTAAAATAATGCAACACAAGATTACAAGCAACTATATCAACATTCACTTCCAAGCCACATACAAAGGACAAACACTCTGATGGGAATCCACCATAAAACAATCAAATGGATACAGACGAGCTTCTACGCCAGTCTAAATTAAAGTCTATATCCCTAACAAATGATGAAAAATAATACTAAGAAGAGAAAATGCACATATGCATGTCCAGAGTGTCAAATCTTTCCCAGAGAGAGGGAAAGAGAGGGACACGAGAGATGTGATGGAGATGAAAGATAGAGATGAGATATCGAGATGAGAGAGAGGGACAAGAGAGAAGGAACACATAGAGAGAGAAACGAGAGAGGAGAGGGAGAGTAACAGGGGAGAGAGAAAAGAGAGAGAGAGAAAGAGGGTCAAGAGCTAGAGACAACAGAAAGAGGGACAAGCAAGCGTGAGACAATCAAATTGCCATGCGTCAGGGAGTACTGATAGTGGGAATATGGAAGTTTTCTATGTGGTATGAGACCCATAGTTTCCGAAATCAGCTTCTTCGAAACCACCTCTCCTCTATAAACAGCCCCCAGCTGAAAGGCTCAATAAAGTTGTCCCACTCCTCTTCTCCCCTCTTTCCCTTTTGTTATAAACCTTCTCCAAGGCATGGTTCAAAAACCCGAAAAGTCGCTCGACTCAAAAGTTAGTCGGGTTGAGTGACTCGAAAAGCTAAAAAAAAACTCAACTCGGTCCAACTCGGAATATATATGTATTAACTTGAAAAAACCGAGTTAAAAGAACTCAAAGTACTCTGGTTTTACAGCCTCAAACCTATAAACTAGGTTTGGCAGAATCCATGGTAGGTTGTCTTTGTAAACCCAAAAAAATATGGTGCAAAAATAGTGTGACATTTGAGTTAAGTTTTAAAAAATGATAAAAATACCCTTTTTTGACTCGACCTAGTCCGGCGAGTTGAAAAACACGGCTCGACTTGACCGAGTCACCCGAGTAACTTGGAAAATAGTTTCTCCTTCGAATTTTGAGGCGACTTGACTCGAAATTCAGTCGAGTCGAGTAACTTGGCCGAGTTACTTGGGTGACTCGCCAAGCTTTCGAACTATGCTCCAAGGTACCACCTAACAGAGATTCATCAGATGGGGTGTCTTTACGACAATTACTTTCCTGCCTCCTCAGACCACTTTGTTCTCAAGCTTGCATGTGCCAGCAAGCTCTAAAAACTCAGAGTAGGAAGGCAGAAAGTTGGTCGGGCACAGTGGATCAGTCTCCTTCAATAAGTAAGCTGTATGCCCAACGAGAGCTTCTTCAACTTCTCGACTGGCCCTCAATCCAAACTCCATGGATTCCAACAACTCTTTGCACCTCTCGCAGATCTCATCCTCCTAGCTAAGAACCTTTACCGAGTAAGAAATATAATGAAATTCAGCAAGATGAGTCGAGCTATTGACCTTGCATCACCACAAACTCTAATTTTTGCCACCAATTGAATAGACATCACCTTCATGGAGGGGTGAATCTCAAGCAAACCTCCATAGATTTGACCAAACTGGATAGCACCAGTGGCACCCATAAGTGAAAGGGGATGCCTTTTAATGCAAGCCAACGTGGTTTCAAGAGACTTGTATAGGATAATGCATTGGTCGTCAGCCACCATCTATGAAAACCAACGAAATTGCCTTTTCCTAAGGGGAAACGTTGGTATCCACAAAGGATTGGTACGAGAGGCCCATTGTTTTGATGAAAGATCGCACAGTGAACATCAAATGGGAATAGGGTTATCTTTTTTCTTCTGGTAACATATATTCGATGGTTTGTGCGACTTCCTTCAAAGGCCACCTTCACACCTGGTCTTCCTACTGAGCACAACATTGCATCTACCCATATGGCCATATCCGAAATGCACAAGCATCTAAATCCACCACAACTATACTAGAACCCTCCACCTTCCCTACATGGCTGCCTTCCTTCAAGTTTTCCTCTAAGTTCTTAGACCTCCCACCTGTTGGACATATATGCCCTCGAAAGCCAATATAAGACTTTTCTATGTTGACATTCACACAACCAACTATAAAGGGTATTTATAATAATTACTGTCTCATTTGATGATGACATAAAGTTCCATAGGAAACATTGTAGGAAAATTATGCAAAGGTTGCGAGGAGATATGATTTTCCAATTCCTTGTAAACCTAATAATGTTATAAGCCTCTAGTACTAGTTGGGCGCCGTACTTCATCATGGCTTGCACATGTGTAGTTATATAAGATAGTGTGATGAATCTCATTTACAAAGAGTGTTGACTCTTGACTAACATGTGAGTATATGTAGTAAGTACATAATACTGAATGGGGTCGCTAGTGGATACCCTATGGAATACACTGTCAGATTGTATTAGGGTTAAATTCATTCGACAAATTGTCCTTAGACCTGAGAGGTTAACATCTTCTCAAACATCTGTCTATATAGCTTTGATGTGCCAATTGGCAATGTCCAATACACAGGACTAACTCCGGGTACGTTGGGTCATGTACACAATGTTTGGAGAAGTGTGTAAACACTCAATAAGGAATCCACTACTCCTTAATTGGAGATAATTATATCAAGATGATACTTGTTGAACTGAACTGATAAATCCAGTACTGGTGTTTTTCGATAAAATGGTCTTCATCGAAATTGATATTTTTCAATATAGAAAAGTATATATATATATATATGTATATGTCAATTCTTTTCTAATGTTTCTTCGAAAGTGTTTTGGAAGTTCAGTTCAATGAAAAAGTATTCATGAGAAAGAATTCTATTAATAAGCTAGGGACTAGACAGTGGACTTGTTCCAATCCCAGACGCTTATATTGATATCGGATTATGGAATGATTTATTTGTAAATATATTGTGAGATAGTACTTGCAAGCAATTCTCTAATTTCTGAAGGTTGATCACAATGTGTTAATGGACATTATTGTGATTAGTGGAAGTTCAGGGACTTAGATAGCATTCTATGATCCTAATGGAATTATTGGAAAGTGTTTCCTAGCAACAAGGCTATACCTTAAAGGTGATAAAGCACTTGGTCCCACAACCGGAAATAGGAGATCCCTTTAGATCCCACACACTAGAACCTTCTCAAAGCCTTTAATTTAATTTAGAAAAATTAATTAATTTCTCCATGTATTTCACTATATGGTATAATGAAGCTCTTATAGGTGTAATCGCATAAGATGTGATTAACCAAATGGGTAGGACCCATATGGGATTTTGATAAGATCAAAAGGTGACCAACAAGGAGTTTGTTACTCCAAAAGGGGCGTGAGATGTGGGGCCCACCTAGGGTGGGACATCCCACATCATCCTTAATTCTCTCTCAAGTTAGTTACTAATTAGATTAGTTTCTAAATTAGTTTTTTGATTCCTAAATGTTAGGAAGAAATAATAGAGAATTGGTTATTTCTTTCCTAAATAATAGGAAGAGATAATAGAGAATAATTGAAAGAGGATTCTAATTGGATTAGAATTAGAAAGTGGATTTTATCTCTAACTTAATATGCAAGAAAGAGGGTTTAGAGATTAGATCTCCTCACCCATACGTATGGTATTCCTAATATAATGGGAATTGATTACTTGCTAAGCAAGTTAACTTTGTAATCAAGTTATAAAAATCTCCAAAAAAATATACGTAATCTTTCTTTGAGCTCTTTCTCTCTCTCCCTCAATTGTGCACAACCCCCCCCCCCCCCCCCCCCCTTTCCTCTTTGGGTTGTACGGTCCCCCTCTCCCATCTTCTTCCTTTGGTTTGTTTTGATCTTGTTGAAGATCAAGAACAATTCTTTGAAGATCAAGATTGAATCTTTAATGATCAAGAAGCGTTCTTGGATCAAAGAAAAAGAAGTAAGATTCTAGAGCTTGGATTGGAAGGGCCATTAGCTTCCATTGGAGAAAAGTTTTGGAGACTTAAAGAAGGTTCGTGTGAATCATCAGGAGACTTCACGCTTGAGGAGTTTTGCAAGTATGGTTTCTCACACCATGATTTAATATGATCATAAGATGACCCTTGGGAAGATTTTGATTAGATCAAAATCAAGTTTGAATTAAAATTAGTGCTTCGAAAATTTTTATATTCATGTCTTTCACCACCATATATAGGGATGGCAATGGGCTGGGTTAGACGGGTAACCCGACCCTAATGGGACGGATTTGGGGAGCTTTCAAACGGAGTAGGGGCGGGTTTGGGAATAAAGAGTTAAACCTATCTCGGATTCGGGTCAGGAATGGGTTTAAACCGCCCCACTAGAATGAGTAGTTACTATTTCACCCCTTTAGTAATTTTAAAATAACATTAATACCCAAAGTATAAATAGCATGGGTCTAGGGTTAGGACTCCACATTGCACTCGAGATCGACTCACTGCTCCTCCAACCCTTCCTAGCCTCGGCACCTCCCTCTTTGCCATCACCGGTTGCCTCCACATCGCACTCGAGATCGACTCACTTCTCCTCTGGCCCTTCCTAGCTGCGGCACCTCCCTCTTTGCCATCACCGGTTGCCGCCATCTCCGATCGCCACTGTCTCCGATCATCTTCCTCACTGAGCATCTACAATCTACCACTATTTTTTTTCAAAAGAAGGGAATAGAGATGCAAAAGGGCAAAAGGTAATAAAGGCAATGTCTTTTGAACACATCGTTCGAATTTCTTTCCCATTGGCTACAGATCTGAGAAGTTTCATATGCCTCCTTTGTTTGTTTCGAATTATATTGTTTTGGGGAGTTGAATTATCGTGTTCTTTCATGCTGCGATTTTGATTTCGACCCTTCTGATTGTAAAAGGAATTGCCTTTTGGTGTATCATCAAGTTTACTATTGGTTAAATAATGTATCCTTTGGGATTTTAAATCTTAAATTGTGACAGGAGGTATTAACCAAAATGAACGATTATGTGATACATGGAACAATTTCTCATGATCCTTAGGTTTTTCTACATGGCTGCAGGTTTTTCTCCCATTCAAAAAAAAAAACAGGTTTCCCGGCCCGATCCGACCCAACACGTGTTTAACAGGACAGGGATGGGTTAGGGAGACACTGAAATAATCGGGGAAGGGGTTCTTGACCCAAACCCACCCCAGGTTTGGGACGGGGATGGGTAAGGGTTTTATCATTAGGGGGGAGATGGGGGGAGATGGGGGGCGCCCCACCCCAAACCCGCCCCGTTGCCATCCCTAACCGTGTACTTGTTCCTTTTAAAGGTGTTTGAGGATGGATATCAAGTTTTATGCATGCTCGAGGAAGCTTCTTCAAAATAATTAACGCTACCTAATCTTTACCAGTAGGTTCAACTTTCAAGCCCTCCAAGCTCACCACAATTTTGCTTTCATGGATACCAAAAGAAGGAAAAAAACATTTTTTGTATCATCTGATCATCAATAATAAAAAATAAAAATAAAAAAGAGGATTGAAGATGGATATCAAATTAACTCATGTTAAAGGCCCCTGCGAGTCTGCCCGAGCCAAGGCACATGGGCTGTTGACTAATGGTTGTTTTCATTATGGTAGTAGACTAGTAGGCAAAGAGATCTGAAGACTGAATTCTTTTACCTACATCCATTAAATGTGATAGCATCCTTGTAGATGTTGAATTTATAAGTTCTACATGGTACCACGTTGTTTTAAAGCTCAAAAAACCGAGTCGATTCAAAAACTCGCCCGAGTCGATTTGACTCCAAAACTTGGATAAGACTCGACCACGTCTTGAAACCTAAAACTCAAAAAGATACAATATTTTTTAAACATTGTTATTTGTATATATATGGTATAAATCGAATATTAATGATAATACTTAAAAAGATAAATATATAAAGATGAATTAAAATTATAAAAAAAAGCAATAAAAATATTAATGAATTATAGAATTATAAATATATTTTAAATCAATTATGTCCTCTTTCTGATGAAGCCATCAAATTTTTCTTTTAAAAAATAATAAATCAACAATAGTGCAATATTTCGGGCCCTAAAAGTTTCATATTAAATCAATTAAGAAATTATGTAATCAATTAATTACCCTAGCATTGAATATATCAAACTGCAAGTCAAAAAGCAATTTCACAAATAATAAAGCAATTCCAGAACTTAGAGAAACATAAATAAAGCTATTAAACAGTTAATTGCAGAATGTTATCAGCTAAACAATAAACTAATTACAGAAGTCAATGATTACAATAAGAGCTTTCTTGGGGGAGAGGGCCAAAAGAGAGAGCATGAGAGGAAAGCATAGTAGAGAGAGAGAGAGACGAGAGGGCGTGAGAGGGAAGCAGACAGTAGAGAGAGGCAGAGAGGGCATGAGAGGGAAGAAAAAAAGCAGAGAGGCAAAGAGATAAATGAGAGAGATGGCTCGAGTGAGAGAGAGAGAGACAGAAAGGGGAGTGAGAGGGAAGCAGAGACAATTAAGAACACAATTCAAGAGTTAAGTCTCATATGCAATTAAACTAGAATGTTTATTACTTAAGAATTCAAGATTAACAGCTATAAGACTACCAACCTGGAAATCCAGAGACACCAATAATATCACCACGCTTCACACCTGAATGGAATCTAGAAAATTCAGTTTCATCCATGTCTGAGTTCCTGTAAAAATTAAACAAATTTCATAGTGCTTTAATAAGACGAAATAAGTAACTACCCATTAACATCTATAAGTACAAACATTGATGCAATCACCGAGGAGAAGGGCTGCACATTTGGGCTAAGCCAGCCGGAGGCCATTCCGATCCAACACGAGTTAAGGGCGGGCTGAATGAGGTTCTAGCAGGCTGGTTGGGTTCAAGATCAAGCATGGGCCCAAAGTTGAGTTTATGCTAGGTTCAGGCTAATCATTCCCAGAACCAAGGTCCCAACCTAGCCTGAACTCATCTATTAAATTTATGTATTTGTAAATAGAATATACGCAAGTTATATATGTGAGTTAGATTTAAACTCAATAATGATTTTCAACCATAGGATGTTTAAAAATTTAAACCATGGTACAAAAACTGGGCGAGTTGAATCGGAACTCAGCCGAGTCAACTCGACTTGACTGGATTTCGATCCAACTCACTGTTAAAACTCGTTTCTAATAAAACACATAAAACTCGAACAAGTCACACCAGGTTGACTCAGTTTTTGACTCAACCTGATTCGCTCGAGTCTTCAACGAGACGCATAAGGTATTTTAAAAATTTTAAAACACCCTTCTATACAATCATTCTGAGAATTTGCGACTTGGTTCACTACTTCTCTTTGCAACCCTCTTTTCTTTTCTTTTTTTGAGAATATGCAACCCTCTACTTCTCAGTTCTCTCTGCAACATCTTTTAGAATTTACAACCCATTTACGTTCCAAGGTATGTGTTGTTTTAACATTTGGGTTTCTTGGCGGAATTAGCAACCCATTTTCGTTCCAGGGTACATACATATATATATATATATATTCTTGGGTTTGTATGCCTTGCTCCTCATTATAGTTGTTAAAGGCGTGGGCTAGGCAACCAGGCGCTCTGCTGGGCTCAAGCGACTAGCCGCCTAAGCGGTCTTTAATAAAAATATGATAAATGCAATATTATTATTGTTTAAGGGTACAAAAAAATTATTTTATATGAAGATGGTAATCTAGTCAACAAAAAAGCATGTTATTTTATATGTTTTTGGTATCTTTTACCATATAATATGTTACGGTATGTTTATCCAACAAAAGGGTTTGCAGATAGAAGAAGAAACAAGAGACTATATGGACTGCGGTGTCAAGTATGTTTTTCTTCGTGTTAACTTGACATCCATCTTGTTGAATGGGTGGACTAAGTGGCCTCTCTCTCTCTCTCTCTCTCTCTCTCTCTCTCTCTCTCTCTCTGTGTATGGGTGAATCATATGGTCCCCCTCTGTATGTGTATGGTTATTAAAAGTGTGGCCTAGGTGACCAGGTATACAACTAGGTTCAGGCAGCACAATAACGAAAAAAAGGACCTTCAAGTGCCCCAATTTCCCTCTAATGATTGAATCACAGCCAATTGCAATTGAACTCGGGGAGAGTTCAATCGCACCAACAGGTCAACACGTGTCCATTTTAACCCATATTAACCATGGTTAAGTTTGACTAACCCTTTAGGTTCAACAATCTAACCTTTTCTAAAAACCAAGGTTAGATTATTGAACCCAAAAGGTTAGTCAAACTTAACCATGGTTAATATGGGTTAACATTTACACATGTTGACCTGTGGGTGCAATTGAACTCTCCCCCGAGTTCAATCACAATTGGCTGTGATTCGATCTCTTCCCTCTAGGGCCCCACAACCCAAGTTATAAAAAATGCCATTTTTTCCAAAATTCGCAAATTATTCACGCATTTTTAGACTGCTGAACTATTCGTCGTATTCACAAATTTTGGATTCCCGAATTTTGTGAATAATTCACTTTTAAACTAACAAGGAGTTCATTAGGCAACACCTTGGGCGCCTCAGGCGTTCATGGGATCTATTGCCCTATGTCGCCTTGACAACCATGGTCCCCTTTTTCTTCTTTTCTGGGTTTCTTGGTTCTCACTTCTCTCTACAGAACCCATTTTTGTGCCCTCTTTTGCCATCAATTTTTTTTTTTTTTAATGTAATGGTGTGAAGAAGGGAAGAAGAGGGTGGTCCCTAATGTGGATGGGTATGAATGACTTATTTAACTGTTGTGTTTTATCATAACCGTAATGGTGGTCCCTCTTACGCCGTCTTCCCTTTTAGCAAGAAAAACACTCATCCACGCCCATGCGCAAGAGGGCTTTGCTCTATATGTTCAATTTTTTCTGAGAACCTTGGTAAAAGGGAAGATTTTTTTTAATTACTGAATTTTTTTATGCTCTAATGTTTAGTGTTGAATGCATCCTTCTATGTTTGATTATATATATATATATATATATATTTCTGAGTCAGTCGAGATGAGTTTGGATCGAGTTTTTTGAGTTACTCGACCTAGTTAACTTTCGAGTCCGGTCGAGTTTTCGAGTATTTGAACATTGGTTTATATGCATCCATTATTTAAATCTATAAACTACATCTATGAGAAAATAAGAAACAAAACCTATATCTAAAAGTCTTAATCATGTGGTTAAACACTAACTAAATGCATATACGAGTATGGGCAAGGAAGTTTGGGGCAACTCGATGTAGCCCAACACTATGGGTTGAGTTTGGGCCAGAGCTGGGTTCAGAACCATTAAAAATAGACTGGGTTGGGCCAAACTAACCTCAGCCCGACCCAACCCGCCCGATGTGTAGCCCTACTAAGGAGGCAATCTAAATAGACAATTAGGACTCCCCTTTTACCTAGATGGTATAAGAGGTATTTATCAAAACAAGTTTTGGGCTCTAGACAAGTCATATTGTCATAGAGATTACGTAGTTCATAAGTTTCTTGTGTTGTGCTTCATTCTAGCTTATCATCATATCTAGCGATCTACAGTTGAATTCACCACATGGTAGACCCATAGTTGCAAGGGAGCTATGTATAATGCTCACTTCCCAAGAAGCTCATTTCCTAGGCTCACTTTTGCTCGCTTCCATCAGGCCTCATTTAGTGGTCAAAGGGGAAAATGCATGATGAATCTCGGTTGTGATGGGATAGACCTGAGTCTAAAGGCTACAACATAGATCCTGAGTAAGTTTTGTTGGATTAAAACCTAAGGTTGTAAGGCACCTACTTCTCTATAAAGATCTCATATATGATAAAATTTAAGGACTTATTGATCATCCTAATATAATGGGAATGAGACACCTATGTCTAGTTCTCGCTTCACATTTTCTAAGTATTTTTTGAGTCTCACTTCCTGCTTCTTGGTTTTGCTTCTCGCTTTGGTAACTATGGATAGACCAACAAAAAAATATGACAATTCATCTAGACGTAATTGTAATAGTATTTGAACCCATTATTTGTCAAAATTAAGGTGAGGATGCAATCATGCAATGGCAGCAATGCATGTTGTGCATCTGAGCTTAGAGGTAATTATTTGCCCAAATGCTTGAAATTTTGTCAGTTGGACTATAGTGGGGTTTCTCAATGTGTGACCATTTAAAGCAAGATTTTGTTTGCATATCTTCGTTCAAAGGAATTACAGGTGTGCAAACTTGAATGACCTAGTAAAGACCCAAGCCCTCATTAATGATATAGGTTGCATTACACACCAACTTTTGAATCAATAACATGGGCTTCCCTAAAAGGATACGGATGCCTATTGACATAATGATTATTATTAAAGAGAAATTTTATTTGCCCACGTGTCTAGTGTCTACAAGCTGAGGAGAAAAGGAATAAGATAAATGCATAGATAAGCCCAAAATAGAAGAAAAATAATAATAATTAAATACCTTGCATCAACCATGACTTGTACTTTAGCGCCACAGCCATGCAGATCATAAAATAACAGCTTTGAAGAGGAAGTTCGTTTGTTCATAACTCTCCCTATCATAAGAGAAACACCATCAGGACTTTAGGAGATTAAGGAAACAAATGAGAAGAAAATTGCCAAAGGAATTAAAAGCTCCTATGTTGAATACCAGCCAAAGAGACATTAACATCCTCCAGGTGATCCCCATTGTATAAGACTCCATACTTCTCTATATACTCCAGGATAGACATTGAAACAAAAAACTTGTGAGGATATGGATTTCCCCCAACGTTCTTCTGGGCTGAAAGAGCTTTGAGCCTATTTTCAAAATATTGCTGCACGGACAATAATTGCAAAAGTTCATCCAAAAGCAAAACGTGTATGTTAAATCTTAGACGTCGATCACGATAACCCTTTAGAAACTTTAAGTACGAAAACACTGACTGAAGCAAGAGTTACAAAGACATACTGTCGGATCCATATCTTCATCATCTGCTACTTTGGGCTTTTGAAGATGAGAACTCACCGTGGCAGCAGCCTGAAGAGGAATGTAACTTTTGCAATTATGATACTTAAAAATAGCAAGCTATGAAGCACGGAACAGAGTCAGTAATATTACAACAAGACTTAAGTTCAGCGTGATTAGATGAAGCAAGACATCCAAAAGTATTAGCTATCGACAGCGATGTATCCTACAACCTGCTAGTTTTCATATATTTTGAGTTTTCCAAATGTGATTCAAAGGAAAATCAGTAGTTTCTGAAATATTATCAAGCATACGACCTTCATTTGACTTAAGCTGATGTGATTCAAGAAGTTGGTAGCTTCAAATAATTTATATTATCCTCTCTTTTTGGTGAAACAGATAATATCATCTAAGCATATGAAAATGTATATACCCCAATCTATGAAATGATAGGTAAATGTCCACTAAAACTAACAGACTTATGGTTGTTCACGTCAAGTTTTTTTTTTTTTCTTTTTATTGATACTATTGGAATTAAGAGTATTTTTAGCAGTTTCTTTAGCCCTTAATTAGTTTCCTATTTTTGTTCTATCCTTATTTAGTTAGGATTTCTATGTATATATATTGGATTGGAAGCATAAAAAATAGTATCTTTTCTCTCCCAAATTTCTTTTTGATATCAGAGTCAACCCAAGAGACAAAACCCTAACCGCCAACCACCACCACACCACAGCACCACCACCACCAGCCAGCCGACAGCCCCAGGCCACCAGCCAACAACCCTCGCGACAGGCGGCCGACAACCACAGGCCACCAGCGGCCTTCCGGTCCCTTGCGCAACCTCTGCGCTGCCACCTTTGGCCTTCTCAACCTGTCTGTGATGTGTTAGAGCCCTTCGAGTTCTTCGTCTATTGGTTGGGTAACCGAGTGTCCGGTTACTCCTGTCTATTCAGCCGTTTTTTCTCGGCTGTAGTTCTATTGTTTTTTTTTATCGATAATCCAAGCAAATATATATAACAAACAGGATAAAACAGAGATACAAAGATAATAGCATGCAAAGCTCACGAGAACGTGAACCAAAACACAACTATAATGAAGACAAAAATACACCCATGATATGCCCTGATAACTCCGCCAAGTAGACCCTGCATAAAATCAATCTGACAAGATGTCCAAATCCACCCCCGACTGCCTAGCAGTGCACCAGGCCAAAACCGTCGAACGGGTCCGACTGTAGTTCTATTGTTGCCGATTGTTATCCGGCCTTTGTTCTTTTTGTGTTGTTGGACTACTTGCATCATGACTGAACCTGAAAAAGAAGTTGCCCCTACTGCCCCTCCAGCTTTCTTGGTTCCTCAGACAGATCTCTATATCACTTAATCCACACCGGCTCAACGTGTTACGGGCATGTTGTTGAATGGCTAGAATTTTCATGCTTGGTCTCGCTCCTTCCGCAACTATCTTGGTGGAAAAAGCAAGACTGGGTGGATTCTTGGAAAGGAGCATAGGCCGACTGCATCTGATCCCAATATTGAACAGTGAGACATGGACAACTGTATTATTCTGTGTTGGATGTTCAACTCAATGGAAGATAGGATCTACAACATGTTCATGTATCACGATACTGTCCATGGTCTGTGGAGTACCTTGACTAAGATGTATGCTCATGCACACTATGACTCTCGAATCTTCGAGCTCTATTGGGATATCTTTCATGCCTCCTAGGCTGCCTTGGGACTCTCAGTTGCAGACTTTTTTGGCTACCTCCAGACTAGATGGGAGGAGTTGGCTCAATATGAGCCCCTTAGTGACTTCCCTACTAATGCTGCTGTTGAGTCCAAACGTCTTGATCGTAGGCATACGTACCAATTTCTAATGGATTTGAAACCCGAGTTTGAGACTCTTTGGGCTCAGATTTTAAACACCTCTCCTATGCCTTCTCTTTACGAGGCATTTGCTATTGTGGATGGTGATGAACGTCAGGGCCGACTTCTTCCACCGATTTCGTCACCTGAATTATCTCCACCGGTTCCTAATCGCCTTTGCTACTCCTTCAGGCTCTCATCCGGCGGGTAATCGCCCTTATTGTCAGCATTGCTGCAAGCTTAGTCATGTCATTGATCGTTGCTTTGATCTCTATCCTGAGTTAAAGCAACGTTATTCTCGGAACCAGGACCAGGGGAACAAAGACCGAGGGAAATGGGCTATGCGTGCAGGCGTCATTGTCGAGGTAGCACCTGCTCCATCTATTTCAGATTATAGTCAGCTTCAGTCACAAATTGTTGAGCTTCAATCACACTTAGGCTTGGGTCCTGCTTCTTCGACGACCATCTCGTCTACCAATCCCACAGCTACTCTTGCTACAGGTATACCTACTGCTCTTCATGTTAAGTCAGGCAATCCCACTTGGATTCTAGATTCCGGAGCCAATAATCACATGACTTACTCAGTCCGTTCGTATTGCCGATGGGTCCTCTATCAAAATCAATAGTTAGGATGATGCACATTTGTCTTCAGACATCACTCTTCCCTCTGTTTTCTATGTTCCTAACTTTACTTATAATCTTCTCTCAGTTAGTCTACTTGCAAAAAACCTTTATTGTGCCGTTATTTTCTTACCCGATCGTTGTCTTTTGCAGGACCTGACTTTGAAGAAGATTTTTTGCAAGAGATATAAGCGCGATGGACTCTACTACTTTGAAGATCCTCCGTCTTCCAAAGTGTCGTCCTCTAGTCTTCAAGCGTCTATTCTGCCTGTTTTTGACTCTTCTGTTTTTTCTAGTCAAACTCTTGATTTGTGGCATGCTCGTTTAAGACATGCAAACTTTCAGTATTTATGTTGGCTTTTTCCGTCTTTGAATAAAGCATGCAAGAACTTTAAATTTAAATGTGTGGTGTGTGAATTGTTAAAACATACTCGCACTACTTATATCCCTCGCATGCACCGTGCACTTAGTGCCTTTGATCTTATACACTCTAATGTGTGGGGTCCTTCTCCAGTGACTGCCTTATCTCAACATCGTTATTATGTCACTTTTATAGATGATTACACTCGTTGCACCTGGGTCTATCTTATGAAGAAAAAAAAATCTGAGGTGTTTTCCCACTTTATTAATTTTCTACAAATGATCAAAACCCAATATAATACTGTTATACGGAATATTTGGTCTGATAATGGTCGGGAATATATCACAAATGAATTTTGGAGTGAACTTAACAAAAGTGGTATTCTCCAGCAGCTTACTTGTCCTTACCATGGTTCAAAAACCCGAAAATTCGACTCGACTCGAAAGTTAACCGGGTTGAGTAACTCGGAAAGCTCGAAAAAAACTCGACTCGGTTTAACTCGGAATATATATGTCATAACTTGAAAAAACTGGGTTAAAACAACTCAAAGTACACTAATTTTACAGCCTCAAACCTAAAAAGTAGGATTAATAGAACACATAGAAGGTTGTTTTTGTGGACCCAAAACATATGATGCAAAAACAATGTGACATTCGAGTTTAGGTTTTAAAAAATGATAAAAATACCCTTTTGTGACTCGACCTAGTCTGGCGAGTCGAAAAACTCGGCTTGACTCGTCCGAGTCACTCGAGTAACTCGGCAAATAGTGTCTTCTTCGAGTTTTGAGGTGACTCGACTCGAAATTCAGTCGAGTCGAGTAACTCGGCCGAGTTACTCGGGTGACTCGACGAGTTTTCGAACTATGGTCCTTACACTCTTGAGCAGAATGGTGTGGCGGAGCGTAAAAACCGCCACATTATGTCTGTTGTTCGGTGTCTCTTATATGGTATGGGAGTACCCAAATATTTCTGGCATATGGTTGTCCTCATTACCACATATCTTATAAATCGCACTCCCAGTCGGATCATGCAAGGCAGGGCCCCTATGCATGTCCTTCAGCCTGATAGCACCTTTTTTTCTTATCATACCTCGTGTGTTCGAGTGTACATGTTTTGTTCAGAACCGCAATCGTTCTCGTACCAAACTCGATGATAAGGTCATTCGGTGTATCTTCTTGGGGTATTCTAGCATGTCTAAGGGGTATCCTTGTTATGATCCGGTTACTTGTGACATTTATCACTCATTGGATGTTACTGTTTTGGAAACTGTTCCTTTCTTTTCAAGTACTCCTTCCTTGCCGAGACCTGTTGAGGAGACTCCTCCGGAGGACAATTCCTTGCTTCCTTATGCTGCACCCATTCTTGAGCCTCCTCCAGTATCCTCTCCTTCACTCACTAACAGGTCCCTTCCTCCAGAAATCACTACTGATCCATTCCCTTATGTTCCTCGCCGTCCGCGCTCTTATGTTCCTCCGCCAAACTCTTCTCTGGACTCAGGTACTTCACCTCTTCCATTAGCTTCTGATATTGCACCTCCCCGATACCTTCCTCGTAATCGTCATCCCCGCACCCGTTTGAGTTTTTCTTTTAGTACTGATCATCCTATTGCCAAGTTTATCTCTTATCAGGGTCTTTCAGCTTCCTATCAATCTTTTTTTGGTCAGGTTGATTCAGTGTTTATTCCTCAATCAGTCTCTAAGACTCCAAGAGCCTAAGTGGGTGGCTGCCATGAAAGTAGAAATGGACGCTCTTTAGCAAAACAGGCATGGGACCTTGTTGATCTGCCTGCTGGTGAGTGTACAGTTGGCTGTAAGTGGGTCTTCAGTGTGAAGTATTTTGCAGATGGCACTGTTGAGAGGTATAAGGCTCGCCTTGTTGCTAAATGCTTCACTCAGGTTCTAGGTAAAGACTTTGGTGCTACCTTTGCTCCTGTAGCTAAGTTGACTACGGTCCATCTTCTTGTCTCACTTGTTGCTTCCTATTCTTGGCCTCTTCATCAACTAGATGTCAAGAATGTTTTCCTTAATGGTGATTTTTCAGAGATCATCTACATGGATCCGCCACCGGGTTTTCGGGCTCAGGGGGGTATTTAGGAAAAGTTTGTTATCTCCAAATATCCCTCTATAGGCTTAAGTAGTCTCCTCGAGCATGGTTTAGTCGCTTCAATGATGTAGTTCTGAATATGGGGTTTGTTAGGTGCCACTCTGATCATACATGCTTTATTCAACGAAAGTCAGATGGACGGTGCATTATCATCTCAATTTACATAGATGACATCATTATTAGTGGAGATGATGCACCCGGTATTGTTAAGGTGAAGTGTGATCTCAGGGTGTCCTTTAACATTAAGGACTTGGGTCCTCTACGGTATTTCCTTGGCATTAAGGTTGCTAGATCTCGCTGTGGCATATCCCTATCTCAATGGAAGTATGTTCTTGACCTTCTTCAGAATACAGGTATGCTTGGGTGTAGGCCTGCTTCTACTCCTATGGATCCAAACCTTAAATTGTCAGCAGAATCGGGGGAGTTACTATCGGATCCGTCCATTTATCAGCGTCTTGTGGGTCATCTTATTTACTTGACGAACACAAGACCAGATCTCACTTATGATGTTAGTGTTGTGAGTCAATTTATGCACTCTCCACGTACCTCTCATCTGGATGCAGTTTATCATATTTTCCAATACCTTAAGACCTGTCTTGGTCTTGGGCTTTTTTATACGACAGAAGCACAGTCAGGTCTCTCCTGTTTTACAGATGCTGATTATGCAGGGTCTAAGAGTGATAGGCGCTCTACTTTTGGCATATGTATTTTCGGTGGTAGTCATCTCATATCCTGGAAAAGTAAGAAACAAACGATTGTTTCATGATCTTCTGTTGAGGCTGAATATCGTGTCATGGCTCAGGGCACGTGTGAGCTTCTCTGGCTACGTTCCCTTATGACTGAGTTTGTCTTCTTAGTGATGGATTCATCTTCTTTGTTCTGTGATAATAAGTCTGCCATTATGTTATCCTTTGACTCTGTACTTCATGAGAGGACAAAACAGATAGAAGTTGATATTCACTTCATTCGGGAAAAAGTTTGTTCAGGTGTCATTTCTTTGAGCTTTGTTCCCTCATCCGATCAGACTGCCCATATGTTCACCAAGTCTGTTGGACCCTCGTTACTGCAATCTTCTCTTGTCAAGCTTGAGCTCGTCAATATATTCACCTCAGCTTGAGGGGAAGTGTTAGAATTAAGAGCATTTTTAGCAGTTTCTTTAGCCCTTAATTAGTTTCCTATTTTTGTTCTATCTTATTTAGTTAGGAATTGTGTGTATATATATTGGATTGGAAGCATAATAAATGGTATCTTTTCTCTCCCAAATTTCTTTTGATACATTTTTGTTTCCGGGGTTTGCCCACAGGCTTGCTATTTCTTTCCTGTGGGTTTTTTTGGACGAAGACCTGCCCACTAAATGCAACCAATTTTCACAGAGCGTAGGTTTTCTAGTCTTCTATTAACATTGCACTCCAGAAAATTAGAATCAATAAATAAAATGATTGAAAATAATCTAGGAGCATAAATTAATTCACAATTTTACACATTCACGCATAATTTTATTAGAGATAGAACAATACGTTTCAACAAGAAGAAAAATCAACCCCACACAAAGTTCAAAATAGAAACTAAAATATAATTTTTTTTTTTAAAGCTGCTTTGAGGGTTTACGAAAGAGAGCACCTTTTTCTTCTTCTCCTCTTCTTTGAGTCGTTTTTCCTCTTCCTTCTGCTTCAACCTTGCATCTTTTTTGAACTTACTGCCAACAATTTATAAAAGAAAAACAGTGAATGAAGTATATCAGATATAAGAAAACGAAACGAGTGTTGTTTCTGAATCTTACCTTTTGCTTTGCGCTTCTGCTGAGGCTGCAGATGGATCTGAAGAAGAAGGAACCACGGATAGTTCTGAAACTGCTTTCGTTGTTTCTTCAACAGCGCCTTCCATTCGGAGAGAGAGAGAGAGAGTTACTATTTTCTATGGAGGTTTTGGCGGAGAGCAATGGTATTGGCTGCCGTGTTGAACTAGAGAAGGGTTGCCGCCGGATGGGGGGGGGGGGGGCGAAGTCGAGTTTGAGGGGTGAAAGATGAAAGAGACTATAGGGCTTTTAAAAAAAAAAACTCTGATCTGATTTCGAGGAGGACTTTGCAAGCAGGATCGGACGGTCCTACGGCTTTGACCTCCCCTTGTATTAAATTTTGGTTTTCCTTTGGATGACAAAAATGAAATTACAGTTACCTCCATGAGGTTTGGTGAAATTGCAGAGGCCCCCTCTTGTTTCTAAAATTACACTCTCTTCCCCTGTAATTTAGGGGGTGTTTGGCATTGTTCTTGCTGATTCACTGATTCTGAGCACAGAACAATCTGGATTTCTTAGAACGATTCTGTGCTGAGAACATATTTGGTACTGTCAGTCAGAATCATTCTAGCATAACAGAAACAATAGAATCGCGTTTGGATAAAAAAAAAATCACAGTAACAATTTTTTTTTCTAATAGTATAACATTAGAACAAAATATAATACTAGCCTCAAACCTCTATCTCTCTCTCTACTAATTCCCCCCCCCCCCCCCCCCCCCCCCCCCCCCCCCCCCCCCCCCCCCCCCCCCCGCTCTACATAATACTAGACACCTGTCATAATAGATGGCATTGTGAGAACCACCAAGTAAAATGAATAGAGTAAATTCAAATAGCCTCAGCTGCCATATAAATGTTGGGGTTTTTTTTTGTGAATTGTAATCCCACATGGGGGGAGATCTCATAACCTTGGACAGCTCTAACAATCTCTCTGAAACTCAACAAACAAATAAGAAAAACTCTCAATTGAAGTGCCACCTTTGTTTATTTGAATTGTCTGCGCCACATACCAGTGAATCCGAAGTAGATCAATATTATTCTCATTTTCTTGGGTGAAGCTTATCTCTGGCATCCCAAAAAAGGGAAAAAGAAAAAGAAAACAGCACTATCACTGGCTCTTGATTACCAAAAAAGAGTAGAGAGAAAAGAGCCGACAAAAAAGAGTGGCTCTTGGTTATCAACAGTAGGTCCTACCACTCCCACCCTCTTACATCCTTCAAACAATGGTCGGAGATGTAAATATTGTGACTTCACATATTATAACTAAATGCTGGTTTAGGCTTCACAACAGGATAATCATAAAAAGGCTGCAGAGAGGCTTCCAACCATTTAATTGAGCACATATGGCTCATTGCCTGATTAAGCTGAAATTTGATCTGTCAACATATCTTTTTGTAGGTTCAGCTAACCAACATAAAAATATTCCTAGCGAGTAAGTATTTCATATACTAATCAGTAGACTACAATTACATTCAGGAATCCTGAATATTCGCATGTGACCAACATAGGTTTGTTTGATACTTTCGATCAACATGGTGATGCTTAAAATATTGGTTACAGACAATGAACATAGTCAGGATAAATCAGTAAAGATTCAAACTGGTAGAAAAAGAAAAAATCTATTTGGTGATTAAATGCACCTCTAGATTGGAAGCTACAGGTCTTAAACTTGATCGAGGACAACTGTGATTGCATATAGTTCAAAGTTCAAAGAAATATTCCCACATAAGAGAGCACTAAGCCGCTAACACTTCTACATGTAATGTAATGGGTATTATATATAGAACAAATAATTTCTGGATAGCCCATTGAAACTTCTTTGATAGAGGCGACCCCTTTTGACACATGGAGGGATGACAGCCAATCTAGATCTTCCATCTCATAAATAATCCTTTGGATTGGCTACAGGTAGAATGATCCCATCCGCGTCGATGCCCTACCATGTTTCATATTTTTCTCCTGTGAACAACAGCATGTGTAATATTTAGAACATTTAAATAATAAAAAAATAGCAATAAAAGAGGCATCTTTTTCCTTGTGGGACAGTTACATGTATAGAGAACCTACAGTTGAAGCCTTCAGATGAGCAAGTGGTAAGATTAAATAATTCTTGCAGATGAGCAGTCCATAGAAAAGGAGTGCATCTATGAACTAAAAAATTGTTTACACATCCCAAAAGTTCAAACTACCCTGTATGCAGTTGCAAAGCCCAATAAATTCTTCCCTCAAGGAGAAGCAGATTTGGGTAGTATTCATACATTAAATCAACATATGAGAAAGGAATGACAAATGATCTTCTTGTGCTGCTATAGAGCTATAAGTGTAGAAACTTTGTCCATGAACTCAAGCCAGCCCTGCCATGAGAATCAGTTATAAAAAAAAAAACAAAAAAAACAAGAGAGAAGATTAAAGCAAACTTCATTGTCACCTATCCAACTATCTCAAAATAAATCATGCATCAGACTTCAATTTTTGTCTTCAGATAGAATCCAACAAGCTCCTCATCTGTCGGATGAAATGGAAAACCAGGCAGCATCACTTCATCCACCTTCTCAGCATGAGTACTGACAGCACCATATAGTCCATGAGTGACAGCACCATATTGTCCATCCATAACCCAATTTTATCCCACCTCATAGATCTCATAACTTAAATTCAATGAGAACCCCAACAGAACCCAACAATTCATGCCCCATATAGTCCATGAGTACTGACAGCACCATGTAATGTATGTATTCATACATGAAATCATGCATGAGTACTGACAGCAGCTCTATAACTTAAATTGAATGAGAAGCCCAACAGAACCCAACACCTGAAAATAACTCCATGAGTACTGACAACACCATATAGTCCATCCATGCCCCAATTTTATCCCACCTCAAAGATCTCATAACTTAAAGTCAATGAGAACCCCAACAGAACCCAACAATGAGAACACCATATAGTCCATGAGTACTGACAGCACCATTTAATGTATGTATTCTAAACTAATATGAAAGCTCAAAGAGAAGCAAAAAAGAATCTATTCAAAAGGTTATAGATTTAATGATTTGAGCATGAGCATGAGCATGAGCATGAGCATGAGCATGAGCATAACCATAAACCCAATGAAAATTTAAAGGGTCCCAACTGTCATACATACATATGATCAAATCATAAACAAAACTCCATCCAACTTTAAAGTGTGCCATGATGTCATACATGTCATATACCTTAAACCATATCTACAATAAAACATGTTTTCTGTCATCTACTTTGCAATGATCACAATCACTATAGCCCAAAATAACATTAAAAGACCAATAAAACAACATATCACACTACACCCACTGGCTGCGCAGATAAAAAAGTTGTGCCGTTTGCGTTCATTGAGTAGAAGCTGAAACGCTGAATCCATTTCATTTTCAGATTGGTGTTCTTCCACATCATATGCATCTACCCATATGAACGATCCTTCATGATCCTAAAGAAAATAAAATGCAATTAGCTAAATATTTTAAACTGACATAATGAGTTGTAATTAATAATAATACAAAAATAAAATGAAAACATAGACCTGACGATTTGGGCATCGATAAAACCAACGGCCATAATTTTTCTTTGTTTTCGCCATGAACAATTTCATGACGCCACGGCCACATGAACATGTGGGACTTTTGCGGTCTCTTGCCATTCTTTCAAGACTATATACACATATCAAAAAAGTCAAATGTCATCACAATATGATCACAGCTAGCATAGACAATTGTCAAAAAAGTCAATTTCCTGTCATGCTTTCATTCTCAACCAAAAAAATAAAAGGATTAGTTAGTCCCTCGTGATGTGATAATGCATAGCAAGTTGATTTGCTATGTCATCTCTAATACGCTCCATTTCTCATCGACCTTGTGTTGTTCCAATCTCTGCGGATGCTGTGTTGTTTACAGCACTTGATTCATTGTCATTACCAACAATGTAGTCTTCATTGCCATATATGGAAAATTCTTTTGTCCCTTTGCATTTCTTTTCTGACAAAATTATGGATAGCACATGCTGCAATAACTATACACTGTTGGTTGTGTAGAGAATAAGGAGGCATTAACTTCAAGATTAGGAAACGAGATTTTAGAACACCAAAACAATGTTCAATCACATTTTGCAAGGAAGAGTGGTGATAATTAAATAATTCTTTCTTTCCAGTAGGATGACGTCCATGCCCCCTATAATTCTGTAAATGATATCGCTCCCCACGATACAGCATAAGGAAACCGGGAATACTTGCATAACCTGAGTCGACCACATAATATTTACCTGACAAAAGAATTGTTACAATTTGGTACGACATTTCAAAAATTATATACTAGATACAATTCACTTCAATCAGGAATACCTTCAGGTGGTTGAGGAAATTCCAATTGTGGTGAGGTTACTGCCTCAACAAAAACCCTTGAATCGTTAGCAGTCCCTTCCCAACCAGCATAGACAAATGTGAATCGCATGTCAAAAGAACATGCACACATCACATTCCGAGTCACGGTCGTCTTTCTACCTCGATACAGTATTTGATCTTTGCAAGGAACAGACGCACTCACGTGTGTTCCATCGATCGCCCTGATACAATCCTATGTATAAAATTAAACAAATGACATGACATTAAAAGAAATTGTCTATCAATAAATGTTATTAAAATTTTCATTTACCTTAAACCATGGATAATATTTAGAATTTTCGCTAATCTCTAGTGGTGTATCCGAAAACGATGGAGGGCATATGATCTCCTTCCCCAAATGTCCAATTGGCTTCAATACTCTCTTGAAATGATGACTAACGGTTTCACCTGAATGTTGAAACCGATCATGATTACTCTCGTTGTGGCCAATAGTCATTAGAAACATAGCCACTTGCTCCTCCACAACAACAAATTTGGAATCATGCAAAAGATTTTTACTTCTCAACGTCTGACATAACCTCTGAAACACATGTTTCTCCATACAAAACAAATCATAACACCTTTCTGGGTGTCTAGACAAAATCTTATAAACAAATTCTGCACCAGTTTCACTGCTATTCCTAATTGGTTGTCTGTAAATATATCTCTTATTGTATTCATTCAACAAGCATAAAAAGAAAAAGTCCCGACAATCTTCTTCATCAGAGTCAAACTCCATCGTACTAGGATCCATCAAAGCTGAACAAATGTAATAATGTAAGAACAATTAAGGAGTATGAGTCACATCAAAGCATAATAGTGTCTTCCAAAACATAAAAAAGCGTAGCAACATCCAAAACATAAAGGTATCTGTCACATTACATCAATTTAAACATGTCCATAGTAAACTAAATAAAAGAGTAGCAACAAACGAAACATAATAGTATCTGTCACAGTACATCAGTTTAAACAAGTCCGGCCTAGTAATCTAAATAAAAAAGAGTAGCAACAACCAAAATATAACAGTAGAAGAGGCTTCTCATCAAAGCCAAAATGAGCATGTGTCACATGAAGCCAACAAAAAAGGTATCTGCCTGATTAGATTAAAGTCACTCAAGACGCTTCAACAGTAGGAGACGCTTTTCTACAGGTGTAACGTCCCAAAATACCCCCTAGGAGTTAGGATACTTTGGTGACGTCACTTAACCTGAAATCAAACCTGCAAAGAGTATACAAGGCATGCAAAATAGTGAACTAAAAATTTCCTTAAAATAAATGTAATTCCAAGTGTCAACAAAGACAATGACTGGATAAAATACAATAATCACAAGGGTGCAAATGCTTGAGTTACCCACTCAAGCTCACATGAAAAATCCCCAAAAAGGAAATCCCAAAATACAGGTCACTCTCTCTCACTCATCCCAACCTATGGCCACAGGCCAACCCTAACATCTGGCTAACCATCCGAATAAGCTCCTGCTCTCCCTGAGCTACCTCAATCCAAGGGACCAGAATCCACATGTCGTATAGTGTACCTGCCGACATAAAAGTACGGTTGAGCATGGAATACTCAGCGAGTACAAGCTACTAACTAACCATAGTAATAACATTAATATGTCATACATGATACAATTCATCAAAGGATACATAATCAGAGTGCGGAAGCTAAAACGAAATAACAATGTAAAGTAAATCATGAACATCATATTTTGACTCATGCATTGTAACTCATTTTCAAAGTCATGACTTGTTCTTGAAGATACTTTTCATGGTTTTCAAAACTTTCTTTCTATATTTACAACTTATTCTTGTCTTGTTCTTGTATCTTGAGAATCACACATGCCTTGTTTTATTCTTGTTTAGCTAGTACTCGAACTATGAAATGGATGGACATACTAGGTTCTTGTTATTCTTGCTTGTCATGTTTAACTAGTACCCGAACTATGAAATGGACGGACGTATTAGGCTCTTGTCTTGCTTGACTAATGCCCGGACTATAATGGAATGGAACACATTAGCCTCATGTCTTGTTTAACTAGTACTCGAACTATGACTTGGACGGACGTACTAGGCTCTTGTCGTTTCTTGCTTGACTAATGCCCGGACTATAATGGAACGGAACACATTAGCCTACTGTCTTGTTTAACTAGTACCCGAACTATGACTTGGACGGTCACACTAGCTCTTACTTTACTTTGCTAATGCCCAGACTATAATGGAATGGAACACATTAGCATCTGGCTTACTAATGCTCGGACTATGATTGAACGGAACACATTAGTATCCTTGCTTACTAATGCTCGGACTATGATTGAACGGAACACATTAGTAATTTTACTTGCTTAGCTAATGCCCGGACTATGATGGAACGGAACACATTAGCCTCATGTTATTCTTGCTTTCTTGTCTTGCTTAACTTGTGAGCCAGGTATGACATATCCTAGGGATATGCCCTATCCTTGATATTCATGCTTGTTTTCTTCTGAGCCATGTGTGACATATCCTAGGGATATGCCCTACCCTTGACATTCATACTTGTTTCGCCATTCACGTTTCTTGTTCTTGGTTCTTTCTCTTCATACACTTATACACAAAGACTTGATTCATTCATGCATGTGTACTTGTGTGTGACCCTTGGTGATATCATGTTGACATGAGACAATAAAGCATAATAGCATCACTTATATTTTCCTAGACATGAGGGACTTCATGAAATCAAATAGAGCATTTGAAGGAACATATATTATATTTAATCAAGAACTACCCAATTGGGGAAAACCCTAAATCATGATACCATGGTCTTGATTTGGTTCACTCTATTCCTCTTGTGTGCTTATGCGTGGTAATCATGATGATATGTACAAATCAAGAGGTAGCATTTAGCATTTAAAATCCTTCCATAGACATGTGAGGAAATAGGTAACTTATGTAGGGCATTTAGTCAAATTAACTCGTTAGGAAAAATCATATGAATCATGCATGCATAGTCTTGATTTAATTCCTTAAATTCTCATTTAGACATTTTATCAAACACTTGGTATACAACTTATTTAGACCCATTTATTTGAGTTCTTAGTTCATGCATTTCATCAACAATACACGTGTGTTTGTTATGTGTAAAATGTTCATCCTCTATTTTCCATCACACCACACATTACAACATATGGAATCCAATCGCCTCCACATCCAGCATTCCACATCCCATTCACCACTTAATTATCTTGTATAAATTAGGGCATTATTAGTTGAATGTAGAAATTTGGGTTTACACAAGCTCCAACCATTCTCAATTTAAGAAAACTAGGTTATTACTAAATCTGCTTTTGCGCCATGACAATCTCACTCGAATTACGAGCTAGTGAGGGTGTACTAACCTTTGAGATCAAAGCTAGATCTTGAAGAAACCCTTGTTTTGGAATCTCCTTGCTTGAGGAAGAACACCACTTGAAGATGGAGGCGTCCTTGCTAGGTGAGGAAGACCCACCTTGATTTGGGCTTCAATTGATCTCCACAAAACCCCTCTTGAATATCCCCAATCTTCCTCCCCTTTCTCCCTCTCAATCCCTCTCTAGGTTTAGGCTCCCACAAAACCCCCAAAAAACTCGGTTTTAAGAGCCAACTGGGCGCGAGTGCGATCGATCGCACCTTTGGCGCGATCTATCGCACTTGGACCCGAAGGGAAACAAAGAAACTTGCCTAAATGCGATTGATCACAGAAATCTGCAATAGATCGCACCATTTTGCGATCGATCGTAGCTTATTTGCGATAGATCCCACCCCTATTTTCCGGATTCTGATAGATTTTACCCTATTTTAGTATTTTGATTATAACTTTTGACTCGTTTATCGGATTTTGATGATTCAACTTGCGTTGGATTCATCCTTCAAAGAGGAACAACTTTCATGCGTTACAAATATCCTAATTTTGAGTATTAAAAGGGTCAAATTGGCCCACAAGTGGACTGATCTGCAATTTCAGTAGAAAAACATCAGAAAATCCACTTTTGACTTAGCTTAGACTCAAAATATGGAAATATGTTAAACATGGACCTTGAAGAGGATTCTAATACGGTTCTAATGGCTTAGGAATCACTTGATTCCGATAAGAGGTGAGAAAACTAGAGCTATTCAAAGTTGAGGATAATGTTAAGACGTTCCTCTTGACACTTAGGGTGTTCTCATACCCCATCTACCTTGAATCGCACCTCTACACCATTCTCATAACTCATTATCCTAGGTTCTTAAGCCAACTAAGGTAACCCGTTAGGCACAACCCATATGCATGGGAGCCCGACTGCTACGAAAACCCTTGCATTGACATTGTTCACGACACTATTCACAACCCTACTCACATGAACAGTGCATGTGAATTTCGGGGCTCTACAACAGGCACACTAACGAACGTCTCTCTCCAACCCTTGTCTTGGAACATTTTGAGGGCCTTCACATACAGTTCGTCAGTCAGGTCATCAACTGAAGATAAAAGCTCACAACAATAACGAATGGAATATGGACCATCCTCTACACTTGATGATGATGATGCGCTCCTCTTCTGTTGGCTTGCCGTGAAGGCCCTACAAGCATCATTGAATGCCCCATTCCTAGGTTCCTTACCTCGATGAGTAGTAGGAGTTCGAGAACAACTAAGCATGGGTCTAGGACCATCCTCGACATTATCATATTCGTCAATGTCGTCCCCAACATTATTTGCCTCAAATGGAGTTAAAGGAACATTGAAATCATCATTAACATCCATGTTAACACCTTCATCCTCATCATCAGTATCCATTGGTCCTTGAGTGGAGGCCCCCGCATTTATGCCGGTTGCAGTAGTATCACCATAGATCGTCATTAGTTCATCGAACATTGGACATCCTTTGTTGCGAAAATGTTTTGCATAAGGGCATTTCTGAATACATAGTGGACATCACATTCTTTAGTGATCGTACGTTAGAAAACTTTGCACAAGAAACTAGTGGAAACCTCATTACCTATGGTCTGTGTCATACCTTTATATATGAATCCTACACATCATCTGGCGCAGTCACTGTCTTGGTGATTGGATTCCAACCAAACCCAGTAGGGACATCTCGAAGCTTTTTGAACTCTCTAAAATGTTGTCTCAGTTTGTTGAACTTGTTCTTGAATTGTTGGTGTTTGAATCTAACTCTTGTTTGTTTGTAGAATCCTTCATGTATATCATTCCACACCTTTTTTGAGAAGGTCGTGGTTGGTCAATTCCCCTTTTTGACCTCCTCGGCCATTAGTTGTATAAAAATATTTTCTTCCCTAGGATTCCACCTTGCAGTGATATCCCTATCTTCTTGGGTAAGCATAGTCATCTAATTAAACATTAATGTTATAAATAAACAATGGGAAAAAGCATAGACATTCCCATTGCTTGACAAAAGTGATCTACACCTCCTAAATCTACACATTAGCATTTTTAAACCTTACAAAACATTTTTAAAAAAAATTATAACACATCTGTAAGGAGATCTCTTACATTCAGAACATAAAAAAAAAAATCAAAGGAGATCTACACTTCATAGATCTATATATTAGCATTTTTAAAACTTACAAAACATTTATATATAAAAAAAAAACACCTCTATAAGGACGATCACACTTGCATGTCCCTCTCCCCTAATCTATAGATCTACAAAGCCATTAAGAAAAAAAATCTCAAAAGCATTAAGGGATTAAGGGAAAAAAAACCTCTGTAAGAAAAAAACGCCTTTGTAAAAACGATCATACTGAAGGCAAAATTGCAGATGTAAACATTTAGGAAAACATGCAAAGGGATTAAGGAAAAACTATCTGTAGGGATGTTCTTACTCAAAGGAAAAACACAGATCTAAAAATCTAGAAAAAAAAAACATGTCCACGGGAAAAAAAACCATGAAAAATATCTGAACCTCTATAGGAGGGTTAGATCTAAAAAAAACCACTTTGATCTAACAAAAAAAGAGTCAGATCTAAAAGAAAAGAACTCAGATCAAAGAAAACATACCTGTTCCTCGTTGTCGTTGTCGGAGAATCGAGGAAAAAAAGATCTGAACACTTGCGAAATGGGGTACAAGGAGAGAGAAAACGATGAGAGATTTGGAGGAGAGAAGATGAGAAAATGGGTTCAAGAGAGAAGATGAGGTTCGATTTTAACCTATAGCCGCCGAGATCCTGTCTCAGGTGAGGTTGGGACGAAGGAGATGGAGTTCGGAGTCAGACGACACTCCCTTTTTGCACGGGCTCCCGATGTTCTTTTGAGAACGTTCCAGAAGAGCTATTAATATTCGTTCACAAAAAAGTGTGCTGGGAACACTTCAAACCCAAGAAAACATTCCGATTTTTTTACATCCAAGTGTGTTCTTTGGATTCTGTTCCCAGGATGCACGAAAACGTGCCCCGGGAACAATGCCAAAAACCCCCTTGATTGTCGGTAACAGATTCCCCATTTTGTTAAAATGACTTCTGTTAATTTGACTGTGGGGGAAAATACCTGTTTGAGAGATCTGGATACAACGTGTCGCCTTCTTTAACAACTGCAGTAGCTTTGATCTTCTGGGATGAATAGGCAGGGTGACCTGCGAGAACACTCCGACGATCAAGTCAGTGACTGGATAATAAAGTGGGGATAGAAAGAGGAGAAAGAGATAGTAGGGTCAGGTTTTGGAAGGAATTGACTTTATGTTTAATGGTGGTTTTTAAGTGAGCTTATGAGCTAATTAGCTCTGGAGGTGCAAGTTAGCATACTTTTTAATTAGGTGCATGTTAGCATCTGGTTTGAAGATTTTCATCTAGGGTTTCATGGCATCTCCCATGGCCGCCGGCCCCATGATAGGGGGTTCACCTCCTCAGCCACCGGATTCTGCTCCATCTTGTGTAGAGGTTGCTAGAGACAAATCGTATATTGAAGTGACTAATGCTACCAGATCTATTATTCCCGAAACAGTGAATATTTCTGAATCCATTGCGGCTCACCAAGGGGAACCTACACTGTTTCTTACTCTAGAGGAATCTGCTCGATTAGCAACTCCATTAAAGCTTTCACTAGTTGCTAAATGTGTTGGCAATAATGACCCTAAAGGGGGGTGAATAGGGTCTATGGCAGTTTTAAAAATATGAACTACAAGTTCAAAAGTGCGGAATAAAATTAAATATGCAACAAGCTAAAAAATAGAATATTAAAAGAAATGAAGAAGAGATAAGGAGAGTGCAAACTCAAGATTTGTTCACAAGGTTCAGCAAACAGCCTACGCCCTGCCTCAGCTTCCAGCTAAAGGATTCACCACGATTCCTTAATCGTACAACTCCTTTATAGGTGGAGTCTAAACCCTTATAATCTCTCTTACAGGTCGAGATGAAACCTTTACAAGCTCTCCTTTAGGCCGAGCTGGAACCTTTCAAGAGCATAACCCTCTCTTGATAAAACTGAAGCAACAGCTTTAGTGCAAGAATCCTAGATTCTTGACTGACCTCAATAAATGAGTTTTGGATTGAAAATCCAAATTGAGAGCTCCTTAAATGAGCTGGATAAGAGTGTAATACAAACTCTAATAAAGTCTCTCAAAGGAAATAGGAGTTGAATGAGCTCAAGAGAGATTTTGGGGATTTTCTGAGTATGAGAGTGAGTGAGAATCAATAGCAATGAATGAGTGATCAATAGGAGTTATTGCTGTGATCAAGAGTTGTTGTTTGTTCATAAATAAACTCCTTTTATAACATTTGATCCAATAAAGCCGTTATAGGCTCATTAAATACAATTTGATCCGTTGAAAAATAGCCATTACAATGATTTTTCAGATTCAGACAAGATTTCGTCGACGAAGTGGAGTTCCCACTTGAATTCGTTGTCGAATACAGAAGACAGAATTGAATTATGAAAAACCCTGTAATGACTTCGTCGCCGAATTCAAACTAACCAAAGAGTTCGTCGCCGAAATCAAGAGACATAATTGAATTTTAAAAATTCTGTCATGACTTCGTCGCCGAATTCAATCTACCCAGAGAATTCGTTGACGAATTTAGAGTAAAAATCCTGAATTCTGTTTTGGATCAGACCAAAGGGATGTGATTGATTTCCTAGGTCAATTAGTTTTGATTTTATGATCATTTAGAGCCTTAGAATGATTTTCGAAAGGTGTCCTAGGCTCCTATGGTCAATCTATGATTCTTGAGCTTTTCAACTTACCATTCTTTTGAGGACTTTTTACATAAGTCCTATGAACTCTCAAAAAATAAGAAATAAATACATTTAAATTGTTGAGAGATGAACTTGGCTTGACTTGTGTTTTGTGGTTTTGCCTTTTATCTTCAATGGACCCGACTTAGACTATGGTCTTATCTTAAATCTTTATCTTGTATACAATGAGTTGAACATCCTCTTGGATAATTTCCATCATTTTTCATAATTAGAGTGCTATCAACTTGTGTATTCTGAAATGTTCAAGCACTTTAAACAAGATTATTAGTATCAAATAGTTCATTTCATTAGTATGTTTTTATCAAAATTATTAAGGGTACCCATGGTTGTAACCCTGAGGCTAACAATCTCCCCATTTTTTATGATGACATGACAATGTAATGAAATGAGGTTAGGCTCCCCTTCACAATATGCCTTACATAAAAACTATGAGGTAAGCTCCCTCTAAACATATGCAATAGAAATCACAGTTGATATTTTGATGCATATTTTAGATGGATTAACAGACATATCACCATATTTTAACACCAAGAGAAGTTCCACAGAGAACTGAATTTTGAAAATCTGTAAAATTAAAAAAAAATACATTAGGTAAGGTTTGTTGAAGAAAAGTGCTCTGGAGGTGCAAGTTAGCAAGTTACTTTTTTAGGTGTATGCTAGCAAGTTTCATTGGAGTTTTTGCCTAGGGTTTCATGGAAAACCCTAGGGCAGCCGGCGGCAAGGAGGGAGATCCCCCTGGCTAGCCGCCCATCTCATCTTTCTCCTATGCAAAATTGTAGGAAAACCTTCCCAAATCCCTTCTTCTTCTTCTATCCCTCTCAAATCACCTTCTTCTTACAAGGGAGAGCCTGCAATCTTTTTCTCGGAGGAAGAAAATTCTGCTCTAGCCTAACCACATGCTCTTTCCCTCGTGGCTAAATGTTCATACGGTCGTCCCTCTCTTGATGAGATAAAGGCTCATATGAAGAAATCCGAGGGACTGTGAATGGGATTCACTGTTGGTATTCTTAACTCGAGACATTTATTATTTAGGTTTACTTCAGAGGACGATTATTTAATGATTTGGGTCAAGGAGGTCGTCTACATCAAAGGTTTTCTATTCAGCTTTTTCAAGTGGATTCCATCCTTCATCTCAGGGGCTGAATCCTCCATAGTTCCTATATGGGGTTGTCTTCCTAATCTTCCCCTACACTTTTCAAGTGGACTCCATCCTAAGCTTTCGGATTCAGTATTACAGATCCAAAACCGTGACGTCAACTTAGATACAAAACTAGATCTAAATATTCAAATGGCAAATCAAACTCCAGCCTATGTGGATGCGGTTACAGGTAAGGGAATCAATTCTGAAATCTCTATTTCTCTTGTAGTGATCGGTGAGTCTTCTACAGCAACAGCCAAAGATCAAGGCAACTTTTTTACAGATCTTGCTTCATCTCCAACAGCAGGTAAGTTACTATTATCCCATTCCAAAGATCTTGCATTGCTAGAAACGGAATCTTTAATTGATTTCCAAGATAAAACGGTTACTAATAAGCTTGCTACAGATTTAACCATGACTAATATTGGCTTGTTAAATGAGAAATCTCATCATCTTGCATTGCTGGAAACGGAACCCTTAGTTGGTCTAAGGGATAAAATTGATTCTAATAGGACTGGTACAGATCTAATTGAGTCCAATATTGGCCTGCTAAATAAGCAAGTTCATGAAAATTTGATCAGATTGAAAGATAATATTCTCGAATTGGATGAAACTCTAAATAATAGATCTTCGACAATCCATAAAAAAAGTCTTTCTAATTCAGATTTGCATGGCCTTTGGAAAAACAGTAGCAGAAACTATAAACCATCCCACCTATTATTCTATGTGGGAGAAACCATTTCAAGATTTAGATGATTTTCCCAAATCCAAAAATCTGTTGTATTCTGAAAATATGTTATGGGAACAGTCCCAATCTCTTGAATTTCATTCTAACATAAATCCTTGCTTAAAAAAAGATATTGCAGCCTTTAAGGCTGAAGGGAAAAAGTTTTCTCAAAGACTGCTTACTTTTGAACTATTCTCTTCATACCTTGAGAAAATAGGTAAGAGAAAAAACAAAGACACCAATCCTATCCTTGTCTCTGGGAGAATTACTTGAGCTAGATCAGCGATCCTTTCTTTGGCCTCCAATTCTCATATTGTTATTAAAGAATAAATTTCTTATTTGGAATATTCGAGGTATAGGAAATCTAGCTTCTAAAACTAGATTAAAGCAGTTGATTTCTTCTAAGCATATAGATGTTCAATTTGCTCATGCTAAAATTTGGCTTTTTTGGAAGCAACATCTTCAAGTTCATTATGTTTCCTCTTCTGATCAAATGATGATAGTTGATATTTCGTCAATAGATTTTACTACTATTAGATGTGCTTTTATATATGCTAAATGCTCTAAGAGGGAAAGGTTAACTCTTTGGGAAGACCTTTGTGTTGCTTTTTTTGCTTTTTCTGGCCCTATTTTTATAGGTGGTGACTTCAATGCTATTGCTACTTCTGAAGAAAAGCTGGGTGGAAGAGAGGTTAACATGGATTCTATGGAGGATTTTAATAAGATGATCAATGATTTGGGTTTGATGGATCTGGGCTTTTCTGGTAATAGGTTCACTTGGTGCAACAACCAGGTAGGTATACATCGTATCTATGCCTGTTAGATCGTATTTTATTTAATCATGTGTGGTCTAATATTTTCAATTCTACTTCGATTAAACATATTTCTAGAATTGCTTCGGATCATGCTCCAATTTTATTGGAGTTTGGTAATACTCTTACTAGAAAACCCTCTTCTTTTAAATTTCAACAAATGTGGCTGAAACATCTGGATTTTTCCAGAATTATTTCTGAATCTTGGGGGCCTCCAATTTTAGCTAATCCCCTTATTTTCTTTTTCCTTAAACTGAAAAGACTAAAAATTTCTTTAAAGAGTTGGAATAGAGATGTTTTTGGTAACATTTTCCAAAAGATTAACTCTCTAGAGAGTCAAATCTCTGAATTGGAAGATGATATTCAAAGGTCTTGGGATGATGCAAAAAATATTTCTCTATCTAATCTTAAAATTGAATTACATACTGTTCTCGTTTATGAAGAAATTTTCTAGAGACAGCAATCTAGAGTTCAATGGCTAAGGGAAGGTGATAATAATACGAAATTTTTTTCATATGATCACTAAATCTAAAAGAGGCAGAAATTGCATTTCTAGAATAAAAGATGATCAAGGTATTTGGCTGGAATCTCAGGATGATATTGGATCTGAAGCGGTTAATTTTTTCAAAAATTTGCTCACTTCTGATAATACTATTATTGATGAAAATATTTTGCATCATATTCCTTGCATCATTACTGAGGAAAACAATAATGTTATATCTTCTCTTACCTCCTTAGAAGAAATTAAAAAGGTTGTTTTCAGCATGTCTGCGGATAGTGCACCTGGACCTGATGGGTTTTCGGATCACTTTTTTCATTCTTACTGGAACATTATTGAGGACGACCTTTTCAGGCTATTACTTATTTTTTCTTAACTGCTGAAATTCCTTGAGCTATAAATGCTACATGTTGCCTTAATTCCTAAAAGTAAATTTCCAATGACTTTCTCGGATTTTAGACCTATCAGCTTATGTAACTTTCTTTACAAGATTATATCTCGTATTTTGACTGATCACATTAATTTATTGTTTCCTTACATTATATCTGATGAGCAAAGTGCTTTTGTTAAAGGAAGAAATATTCTTGATAATGTTAGAATAGCTCAAGAGATGGTGCAAGATATTGATAGGAAAATCCCGGGAGGTAATATTATTTTTAAAATTGACATGTCTAAAGCTTATGATAGAATGGAATGAAACTTCATTCTTTCCGTACTTTCTAAGATGGGATTTAAAGAAGAATCTATTAGATTGATCTGTGGTTGTCTTACTAATCAATCATTCTCTATTCTTATTAATGGCTATCTTCATGGATTTTTTTAGAGTTCATGGGGTCTTCGTCAGGAGGACCCTTTATCTCCTACTCTTTTCATTATTGCAGAAGAAGTTCTTAGTAGGGGTCTTAAAACCATATCTGAGAACCTTTCTTCTAATTATAAACTTGGCAGGTATGGTAATCCTATTTCTCATCTTCTGTTTACTGATGATACTCTCATTTTTTGTAATGGTAGAAAACATAATATTCAGAAAATTTTTGAATTCATTACTATTTATGAGAAATTTTCAGGCCAACAGATTAATAGATCAAAAAGTTCTTTTTATTGTTCTGATAAATTAAACCGCATGAGAGTGAATAATATTACTAATTAGGTGGGTATTTCTAGGAAAATTTTTCCCTTTATTTATCTAGGAGTCCCTCTTTATAAAGGTCGTCTTAAGAAGAGCTATTTTATCTCTCTTATTGATAAAATATCCTCTAAGGTGGAAGGCTGGAAATCTAAGCTTCTTTCGGCAGGTGGTTGTCTCATTTTGATTAAACATGTCCTTTCTTCTATGCCCACATACCTTCTTGCGGGCATTCATGTGCCCAAAGGTATTAATTCTCAGATTGATAGAATTTACCAAATTTTTTTGGAATAATACAAGTGAGGTTAGAAAACGTCATTAGATAAATTTGAATATTTGCTCCCTTCCACAGTTGGAAGGGGGTTTAGGTATTCGCAAAATGAATGATTTTTCTAATGCTCTTAGAATGAAACAAATATGGAATCTCTATCAATCGAATAATCTTTGGTCTAATTTTTTCAGGAATAAATTTCACTTTAATCATATATGGCAGGCTTCTTATAATCCTGGTGCTTCAAAAACCTGGATTAAAATTAGTCATTTATGTAAAGATGTGCTATATAAATCTACTGCCTTAATTGGAAAAGGCACTAAGATAAATTTTTGGTTAGATTGTTGGTTTGGTGAAGTTCCTCTTATAGACCTCGCTTTATATCCGCCTCAAATTTTTCCATTCATTTCAGATATGTTGGATTCTAATGGTACTTGGGATTTCTACCTTGTTAATGACTATATTCTTGATCAATTGAAGATAGAAATACGATCTGCAGGTTACTTTACTTCTGATTCTAATGATATTTTCATTTGGAATCTCAGCCCTAATGGTAAGTTTATTGTTAAATCTGATTGGGATGCGATTCGTAATTCTCATGCTCGTAAGGATTGGAGTTTAAATATTTGGAATTCTAATATTCCAAAGAAAATTCAGATTTTTGGTTGAAAGGTAATGTAAGGTGCCATATCGACAGATAATATGATTCAATCTACAAGTATTCCTTTTTTTAGTCGTTGCTATTGTTGTAACACTGGAAATATTGAAACATTGTCACATCTTCTTTTCCACAGTGATATTGCAGTCAACGTTTGGAATTATTTTGTTGGATTTTGTTCCATTGTTTTGCAGCCCAGTGATTCCATCCAATGTCTTCTGCGACAGTGGTTCAGAGCTTATGAAAGGCATCATAATGTTTTATTCAATATACTCCCTCTGCTCATCATTTGGGAAATTTGGAAGGAGAGATGTTCGAGAAGATTCAAAAATGTTCAGAAACCTCCAGACATTATCATTGCTAGAATAAAAAGGTAGCTTTTGGAGCTGGGCAACTTACCTTCAAAACAAAGATTGGATCTCTCTCTTTTCAACAATGAGTCTCCCATTCCCCAAGCCAGAAAGTCTATCTCTATTATTAAATGGATTCGACCTCTTCAAGGGACAATAAAGTTAAATGTTGATGGAGCTTCTCGAGGAAATCCTGGATTAGCTGGGTGAGGAGGTATTATTCGTAATTATCAGGGTGATATGCTAGCTTGTTTCTTTTCATTTTATGACTATTGCACAAGCTATGTTGCTGAAACTAGAGCCCTTCTGGATGACATATCTCTTTGTCGATCTCTGGGTTATAATTAGTTGAGGTAGAGTTTGACTCTAAAATTCTTGTAGAAGCATGGAATGGTAAATGTCAACATCCTTCGACTGTTTGGTACTAGAAGCAAAAAATTAAAAAAATCAATCATATTACTTCATCTATAACTCATATTTTAAGAGAAGCAAACCAGGTTGCTGATTTCCTAGCTAATTATGGGTGTGATGTTCAAAGCTCGGGATTGTTCCAGACTAATCAGGATTGCCCTACTCGCCTAAAGGCCCTTATCTTTCTGGATAAAGTGGGGGTTGGTAATATTAGATTATCTTGATTTGTTTTGTTTTTGTTTTGTTGTTTTAGGGTTAAGGGTTTTTAATTCCCCCCTATATTAGTGTGTTTCTTTTTAGGGGTAAGGTTTTATGTCCCCCCCATCTTATTTTCTTTCTAATAAACAGGTAGGGGTCTGCCAAACCCCCCACTCCCCCTGAGTGGCTTTTCCAAAAAAAAAAAAGAAGTTCCATAAAGATGAGTGTCAAAATTTAGTTTCTATTCACAACTCATTTGATCAAGACAGATTAATCAAGGATAAAGGATTGATCAATTTAAATTGTGAATCCAGAGAAGTTCCATGAATTTAAATAAGATGTTATTTTCGAACAACCAAGAGAAATTTCATATACAGAAAGATGCCAAAAATCAAATGATTCAAATTTCATTTCATAAGAAAATGTCAAAAGTCATTTTTTCATTACATCCATTCTTCCCTTATGTCAACATCAAAGGATAAAAAGATTTACAATTCATCTTGTTTTTGTTTCTTGATTAATTCTGCAACTTTGGAGAGATAGTCTTCTGAAGGTTTTTCATCTTCATTATTTGGGGCCTTGGTCACTTCTTCACTACTAGAGTGGATGGGAGATCCATCAGGAGAGTCAGAGGAAGAGGATTCTTCATCTGAAGAGGGAAGAGAGATAATGGGAGCATCCTTCTTGGAAGGAGTCTCCTTGGTCTTCATTGGCCTCTTGCCTTTGGAGGAAGAAGGTGGAGCTTGGGAAGGAGTGGCTCCACTAGCCAAGCTAACCAGGAAATTGTTCATTTTCTTCAACTCATCAGTAGCTCTCAAAGTAATGGAGGCTGATATGGAATCATGCTCTGCCATATCCAGGAGAAGCTTGCCTTGAGTTTTCAACTAAAGAGCTGAGGAATCTACTTGCCCTTGGATTAAATGGGTGACTTTCTCCATTTTCATTCTTTCTTCTGACTTATCTACTCCCAATCTATGAAGGAGTGAAGACACAGAGTCAACCCTATTTTTGGTGACTGACGAATCCACGTTAACTGTCCCCAAAACTGAGTAAGTGGCATCAGCTCTCTCTCTTAGATCATCATGAATAGCAACTAGAGAGGATTGCACTTCCTTGGGGATGTTAATTATTTCTGTCTCAAGAGCTGCAAGCCTGGATTAAGTGGCTGACTGGAGGTTCTGAAAATATTCTCTAGATTCGGACTGACTGGCAGCAAGGCTTACCCTTGTCTCAGACATGAAGGAGACCATGGAGGCTCTTATCTCCTCCTGAAAAGCCTACTTGCTCATCCTCATCTCCAGCTGAAACTGCTCCAAGCTGGAGGACATGGAGGCAATCTGCCCTGCCATGATACTCAACTGCTCTTCTGAGGCTACTGGCCTACTGGGCACCTCATAAAACTGACCAGGGTCCTCAAAGTGAGGAGACACCTGTCTATGAGAACTCTCTGGTATATCTCCAGCATCCACGAAGTCAGACCAGTTAGGCATCTCATCCCTAGGGTGCTACTCACCCTGAAGCACAACTGCAGGGTCCTCTGTCAGGACAAAAACTGGCTGTTGCTCAACGTGGGGCTCCTCCTCTGGCACTGACTCTGGCTGCTGCTCAGTCTGGGGCTCTACTGAAGGTGCAGCTGAAGAGGAAGGGATAGATGGAGTGGGAGCAGAGGTAGGCATGGATGGAGTAGGAATAGGGACTGAGGAAGTAGAAGGAATAGTGGAGGACTGAGAGGCAGAGGGTTTGGGAGTCCAAACCTTCTGAGTTTCATTCCAAGTATAGCCCATTCTTTGTATGGTTGCCTTGCTATAGATAGAGGAGTCATCAGGGATGACAAAATCTGTTTGAGAAGATAGGGGTGCATTGAAATGTTTAAAGATTTTAGTTAGGGCCTGACCAAAAGGGAGACACCCTGATTTTCTCTTAAATGCATCATCCATACAATGGAAAATAATGTAGGAGAGATCAATGGGTGTGGTGGTTAGGATGCACCATATAAGGAATACATCAAAGTAGGTGAGATACTCCCTACCACCAGCCCTAGGAACTAGGTTATAGGTTATGATATGGTGAATGAGTCTAGATGTGAGGGTAAGGTCTTTAACATTTGGTTGAAAAGGAGTGGTGAAATCTTGGTTCAGGCACATGATCTTTAGTGCTTCAACCACATCAAATCCTTTATGTCTGGTCCACTGACCATTCACAAACGTTTGAAGGGTGTATTGAGGGATTTTTAAAATAGAGTGCAACTGGTTTAGGTGAAAAGAGTTGTTTTTACCTAAGACAAATGAAGTAATGAGTGATTCGGATTGATTGAAGTGAAAGTGGGTGTAAAAGAGTTTAACTAACTCAGGGAACATGAGTTCGTTTGATTCAAGAAATTTGTCCTATTTTAGGGCAGAGAAAAGAGTTTTTATGGGTTTTAAACCATAGACATTGAAACTTAGGAAATTAACAACCTTACCGTAAAGAGGAGAACGAGGTAAAAATTTTTCTCTAAAAATTTTCTCGAATTTGGCTTCCTTGAACTTCACAGGGACTAGAGTTGAGCTCTTGACAGGTTCTTTCCCTTTATCTGTTCTTGATTTCTTGTTTGGTAGCTCTATTGATGCATTCTTCATTCTAGGCGGCATTTTCTGAGAGATAGGGAGAGATATGCAGAGATTTGGGAGGAAGAAGGGTGCGAGAGCAATGGAATAGGAACTTTGGAGGGAAAGATTAGGTTTAAAAAAAAATTCAGATTTGGGGGTTACTATTTATACCCACGACTCAATTCATCGCCGAAATGAATTTTGTCCCTGAATTCATCGCCAAAATTGAGTCAGGAATCCTAGTATTTTTTTTTAAATTTCGGATTGACTTCATCAACGAAATGCCAAAATTGGTACAGGAAACATTTTGTTTTCCATTTCACCCATGGATTCGTCGCCGAAATCAAATTTCAGATTGAATTCGTCGCCGAATTCAGTCCTAAATTTGAAGAATTGATTTTTCTAAAATTTTTCAGTTATTTTTCTTACAACCATTGGTTCATTAAGGCATCTAAAATCATCATAGGTCATTCAATTCAATCTTCTTAAATAATCAAATAAGTTATGAACACATTAATTCAAAGATTTGGATTTTGGACTACTTTTGTTCTTAATTAGATTAGCTCACTCAGACTAGTCATTCCCAATTCTCTTCTTAAAGAACTAAATCTATCAGATTGTAGAGGTTTGGTGAAAATATCAGCAAACTGATTAATTGTATCTACAAACTCCAAGATAACATTTCCATTTTGCACATGATCTCTAATAAAATGATATCTTATTTCTATGTGTTTAGTTCTTAAGTGTTGAATGAAATTCTTAGTCATATAAATTGCACTTATATTATCACACTTAATATGAATTTTAGTATAAATAAGTTTAAAATCTTATAGTTGTTGTTTCATGTAGAGAGTTTAAGCTCAACAAAGTCCAGCCACCATATACTCAGCCTCAACTGTAGATAAAGCAACTGAATTTTGCTTCTTATTAAACCATGAAACAAGAGAATGTCCTAAAAAGTGACAAGTTCCACTAGTGTTTTTTCTATTTACTTTGTATCTGGCAAAATCTACATCTGAATAACTTATTAGATCTAAGTTTGTGTCTTTAGGATACCATAAGCCTAAATCAATTGTTCCAAGTAAGTATCTGAAAATTCTTTTCACAGCAGTTAATTTTAGACATGATTGAAATCTTGCATAAATGCAAACACTGAACATAATGTCTGGTCTACTTGCAGTGAGATACAAAAGACTTTCAATCATGCCTCTATAGAGTTTTTTATCAATATTTTCTCCTTTTTCATCCTTATCAAGTTTGGTTGATGGACTCATAGGAGTATCCATTATTTTAGTATTTTCCATTTCAAACTTTTTAAGTAATTCTTTAGTATATTTGGCTTGATTAACAAATGTTCCTTGTTTGGTCTGTTTAATTTGAACGTCCTAAGAAGAATGTCAATTCACCCATCATGCTCATTTCAAATTCTTTTTGCATTGTTTTAGTAAACATTTTACAAAGAGATTCATTTGTTGATCCAAATATGATGTCATCTACATAGATTTGAATTATTAACATATCATCATCTTTAGTCATTCTGAAGAAAGTTGTATCAATTTTACCTCTTGTAAATCCATTTTCAATTAAGAAACTGCTTAGCCTTTCATACCCAGCTCTTGGAGCTTGCTTTAATCCATATAAAGCCTTAGTTAATTTAAATACATGATTAGGGAATTTATGATTTTCAAAGTAAGGAGGTTTGTTTACATAAACTTCTTCATTAATATATCAATTTAGAAATGCACTTTTTACATCCATTTGGTATAATTTAAATTCTTTATGACTAGCAAATGCAAGTAGCATTCTTATAGCTTCTAGTGTAGTAATCGGGGCAAATGTTTCATCATAGTCTATCCCCTCTTCTTGGTTGTAACCTTGAGCTACTAGTCTTGCTTTATTTTTAATTAAATTTCCATTTTCATCCTTTTTATTTCTAAAAACCCATTTTGTATCAATTATAGATTTGTCATTTGGTCTAGGTACTAGATCCCAAACTTGATTTTTATCAAATTGATTTAATTCTTCTTGCATTGCAATGCCCCAAGATTCATCTTCAATAGCTTTTAAGGTATTTTTTCGGTTCAATTTGACTTAAGAATGCAATGTTTATTAGATTTCTTCTTGTTCTAACCCCTTGTTCTATATTACCAAGTATTAGATCCTTAGGATGATCTTTTGTTAATTTCCAAGCTTTAGGTAGTTGATAGGATTCTTTATCTTCATTTTTTTCTTCATTATCTATTTCAATGGATTTTTCACTAGTTTTTTCTTTTTCTTGATCATTTTTATTTTCTTTGTTGATTTTTAAGTTGGATAATTCATTTGGAAGATTTTCAATTTCATCATCAATATTAGTATTGACTTTGTTAAATGGATTTGATTCATCAAAAACTACATGAATTGATTCTTTAACAATTAGTGATTTCTTATTAAACACTCTATAAGCTTTGCTATTAGTAGAATATCCTAAGAAAATTCCTTCTACTGATTTTGCATCAAATTTCTTAGGATGTTGTTTATCATTAAGTATAAAACATTTACATCCAAACATCTTGAAATAACTTATATTAGGGATTCTTCTATTCCAAAGCTCATAGGGAGTTTTATTTAACTTGTTTCTTATGACCACCATATTACATAGCATGAGATATTAATAGGTTCAGCCCAAAAATAATTAGGTAACTTATTTTCATTAAGCATTGTTCAAGCCATTTCTTGAAGAGATCTATTCTTTCTTTCTACTACACTATTTTGTTGTGGAGTTCTAGGTGCTAAAAAATCATGATTAAAACCATTTTCATCACAAAATAATTCAAGCTTTTTATTTTTGAACTCTGCTCCTCTATCACTTCTTATGTTGTTAATAGAGTAACCTTTTTCATTTTGAACTCTCTTACAAAACTTTTTAATTAGGGAAGGTGCTTCATTTTTATGAGAAAGAAATAGTACTCATGAGTATCTTGAAAAATCATCCATTATTACAAAAGCATAAGTTTTTCCAGCTACACTAGCTACTTCATTTGGAAAAAAAAGATCCATATGCAAAAGTTCTAAAGGCCTAGTGGTAGAAATCATTTTCTTGGATTGAAATGAAGATTTTATTTGTTTTCCAAGTTAACAAGCATCACAAATTTTATCTTTAATAAATTTAGTTTTAGGTGATCCCTTAACTAATTCATTTTTAGAGAGTTTAGATAAAAGATCCATACTAGCATGTCCTAGTCTTCTATGCCATAACCAATTAGCTTATCTGTAGCAGAAAAACACATCATGTTTTGAGATTTAAGTTTATCAAAATCTAAGGTGTATACATCCTCATTTCTATGTGCTACAAACAAAGTATTAGATTATCTTTGTCCTTAATCATGCAAATATTTGATTTAAATGAGACATTCAATCCCTTATCACAGAGTTAACTAATACTAATGAAATTATGTTTAAAACCATCAACAAGTAATACATTTTAAATAAAAACTGATTTACTCTTACCAATGTTACGTATGCCAATGATCTTTCTTTTAGCATTCTCCAAATGTCACATGACCGCCATCCTTTGGAGTGATTGATGCAAATAGCTCCTTGTTCCCAGTCATATGCCTTGAGCATCCACTGTCCAAGAACCAAGTCATCTTGGAAGTCCTTGACTTGAAGCATACCTACTCATCCAATTTAAGTAACTCCAAGATTCTTTCCCCCCGATACCCAAACTGTTTTGGATGGAACCCAAAGTGATTTGGGTTTTTATTTGGGAGGATTAGTTCCCTTGGGAACCCATATCATTCGTGGTCCTTTATGGTCAGTCTTTAAAAGAAAAGATGTTCCTTTTGGAACCCAAAATTATCTAACTATTTTACCATTTTAAAATGAAGTAGATGGTGGAGTTTGGTTATTACTTAATTTTGTAAAGAAGTTTTGATAATCTTTTTATTTTGAAAAAGTATTATAACTAAGTCCAGCCTTATTAAAAACACATCTCTGCTGTCCTAAAAGTCTTTCTAGGTTCTTTTGACCATTTGTGAATGTGAGGACAGTATTAGTCAAGTCCTTGACTTTAGCTTTTAACTCATCACATTTACATGGTGAGTTGTGAGGAACATTTTGAACATCATTTAATTTCTTACTCAATTCCTCATTCTCAATGGCTAACACACTATTTTCTTTTTGTAGAGTTTTACATGATTATGAAAGAGTGTGGATTTCCTTTTTCAAGATTTATTTAATTTAGCTATTCTACCAAATTCAATACAAAGTTCATCAAATGCTTCTCTTATTTCATCATATGAGAGAGAATCATTTGGGGAAGAAGTTACCTCATCCTCGTTTGCCATGAGGCACAAGTTTGCCACCTCTTCATCACTTGAATCTCCTGACTTGCTTCCCTCTGAGTCATCCCAAGTCGCCATCATAACATTTTTCTTGTACTTTTGGCTCTTCTTGAGTTGAGGGCAGTCAGTCCTTATGTGGCCTGGCTTCTTGCATTTATAGCAAGCGAGAGGTTCCTTCTTGCTTGATTCAACTTTGTTTACCTCTTTTGAGAACTCTTTCTTGTATGGTCTCTTTTTGAAGTTCTTCTTATACTTCAGGAACCTTTTGAACCTTCTTGCCATCAAGGCTATATCTTCATCATCATTGCTGATTTCCTCATCATTGTTTTCAACTTGAGTAGTTTTGAGGGCCAGCTCTTTCTTGGTTCTTGGTTCATCAGGCATTTGATTCTTCATTATGACTTCATGAGTCATAAGGGATCCCAACAGCTCATCCATAAGTAGTCTGGTGAGGTCCTTAGCTTCTTGGATTACTGTCACTTTCGGAGTCCATTCCTTGGGCAGTGATCTTAGAATCTTTCTCACATTTTCTGCATTAGAAAACACTTTACCCAGAGATTTCAGACCATTTAAAATGTTAGTAAATCTGGTGAACATTTCACTAATAGATTCTTCTTTTTCCATTTTAAATAATTTATACTTGTGAACAAGCATGCTAATCTTTTCTTCTTTAACCTGATTAGTCCCTTCATAGGTGACTTTCAATTTATCCCATATTTCTTTAGCAGAATCACATCCAGAAACTCTATTAAATTCTTGAGGGCTTAGAGCACAGTAGAGATTGCTAATAGCTTTAGCATTAATTTGAATGAGCTTAATATCGGCTTCATTCCACTCTGCCTCTACCTTAGGGATTCTAACATCATCCACGAGTTTCGTGGGAAGATGAGGGCCATTGACGATAATTCTCCAACACTCATAATCTAGAGCTTAGATGTAATACATCATCCTAGTTTTCTAATAGTTATAGTTTTCTCCATTGAACAATAGAGGTCTAGTGGTGGACTGTCCTTCTCCTAGGCTTGTTACAAAAACATTGTTTGCCATAATAAAATCGATTACTCAGATTGTTTAGATCTATTTAGAGTATTAGGCTCTGATACCAATTGTTGGCCAGGTAATGACCCTAAAGGGGGAGTGAATAGGGTCTATGTCAGTTTTAAAAATATGAACTACAAGTTTAAAAGTACGGAATAAAATTAAATATGCAACAAGCTAAACAATAGAATATTAAAAGAATGGGAGAAGAGATAAGGAGAGGGTAAACTCAAGATTTGTTCACGAGGTTCAGCAAACCAGCCTACTCCCCGCCTCAGCTTCCAGCTAGAGGATTCACCATGATTCCTTAATCGCACAGCTCCTTTATAGGTGGAGTCTAGACCCTTACAATCTCTCTTACAGGTCGAGATGATACCTTCAAGCTCTCCTTTAGGTCAAGCTGGAACCTTTCAAGAGCACAACCCTCTCTTGATAAAACTGAAGCAACAACTTTAGTGCAAGAATCCTAGATTCTTGATTGACCTCAATAAATGAGTTTTGGATTGAAAATCTGAATTGAGAGCTCCTTAAATGAGTTGGATAAGAGTGTAACACAAACTCTAATAAAGTCTCTCAAAGGAAATAGGAGTTGAATGAGCTCAAGAGAGATTTTGGAGATTTTCTAAGTGTGAGAGTGAGTGAGAATCAATAGCAATGAATGAGTAATCAATAGGAGTTATTGTTGTGATCAAGAGTTGTTTGTTCATAAATGAACTCCTTTTATAGCATTTGATCCAATAAAGCTGTTATAGGCTCATTAAATGCAATTTGATCCGTTGAAAAATAACCGTTACAATGATTTTTCAGATTCAGACAAGATTTCGTCGACGAAGTGGAGTTCCCACTTGAATTCGTTGTCGAATACAGAAGACAGAATTGAATTATGAAAAACCCTGTAATGACTTCGTCACCGAATTCAAACTAACCAAAGAGTTTGTCGTAGAAATCAAGAGACAGAATTGAATTTTAAAAATTCTGTCATGACTTCGCCGCCAAATTCAATCTACCTAGAGAATTCGTTGACGAATTCAGAGTAAAAATCCTGAATTCTGTTTTGGATCATAGCAAAGGGATGTGATTGATTTCCTCGGTCAATTAGCTATGATTTTGTGATCATTTAGAGCCTTAGAATGATTTTCAAAAGGTGTCCTAGGCTTCTATGGTCAATCTATGATTCTTGAGCTTTTCAACTTACCATTCTTTTGAGGACTTTTTACATAAGTCCTATGAACTCTCAAAAAATAAGAAATAAATACATTTAAATTGTTGAGAGATGAACTTGGCTTGACTTGTGTTTTGTGGTTTTGCCTTTTATCTTCAATGGACCCGACTTAGACTATGGTCTTATCTTAAATCTTTATCTTGTATACAATGAGTTGAACATCCTCTTGGGTAATTTCCATCATTTTTCATGATTGGAGTGCTATCAACTTGTGTATTCTGAAATGTTTAAGCACTTTAAACAAGATTATTAGTATCAAATAGTTCATTTCATTATTATGTTATTATCAAAATTATTAAGGGTACCCATGGTTGTAACCCTGAGGTTAACAAAATGCTCTTACAGGAGGCCTTCCTTCCTAACCATTCGAGAGTTTTTCAAAAAAAAATTTCACTTGAAGTTCAACTACCTTGTCGGGGTGTTAGATCCATGACATCTCTTACTCAGATTTTCAACTAAAGAAGATTATCTCACCATTTATCTCAAGGAATACTGCTATTATATCAATGGTCTTCTCCTTCGTTTTATTAAATGGACTCCAACATTCAGTTCAAGTATGGAACCCTCAATAGTTCCCATGTGGATCTCCTTACTGAATCTTCCTATTCATCTATTCCAAGAACAAATTCTGAGATCTATTGGATCGGCAGTAGGGAAACTCTTATGCTTGGATGGACCAACTAAGATATTAACGAGACTAAATAAAGCTAGGATATGTGTTGATCTGGATGTTTCAAAGCCTAAGCCTTCTCGAATATGGTTGGGTATTGGACCTATTGGTAGATGGAAAAAAATTATATACAAAAAGGAGTTCTCCTATTGCACGTACTATTGTGAACAAGATCATTCAGATTCTACCTGCCTTGTTGCTCATAAATAGCATAATAATGAAGACTCTAAAGAGATGGAGAAAGATATCGGTAGGGAAGGACAAAAAAGATGGGTAAGAAAGGATAACAACAAAGGAGGGAAGAGTAGCAAGTATAAACCTGATATGGATAGAAATAATGGGGAATGCAGCCACGAAGAAGAGGTTCAGATGAATTCAGAAAAGACTAATGATATTGCTACTGAACAGCAGAATGTAAATCCAACAAATAAAGAAATTCAGACTTTTGAAGTAGGTGATAACAGTCCACCCATTCTGGAATCTAACGCTGATAAGGTTATAGAAGATGATCATATTATTGTGGCAGCATCTAACAGTGGCTACAATCCGGATTCTAATGCTGATAAAGCTTTGGCTAGTGTTCATACGGTTATGGAAGATGATGATACTGGAATTATAGCTTCTAATAAAATCAGATTGAGTTTTATGAAGAATAGAACACAATATTCTATCCCTCCAACTAAGATCCTGAAAGATATTAATTGGCTTTCTTCTTTTATTTCGGAATTTCACCATGAGGTACAAAAAGTTTCTTTTGCTAATATAATTTTTTTTATAATTGAAGGTAATGCTTTTCTCGATCAAATTCAGAATATCAAGAATTTTTCAAAAATTGAAGAAGAAAAAGAATTGATTCCAAATCATAAACAAAAGAAAGGGATACCCCTCAGATCGAATTACAAGATCTAGAGCACAAGCTCCTATTTTGTTGAAAGACAATAATATAGTTTCCAATGATTAGTATATTATCATGGAATATTAGAGGGGTTGAGAATCTGTCGCGACCCAAAACCCACCCTAGAAGTTAGAGTGAATCTTGGACGACTAATCATGACTTGCTTGACAAACCAACCTGCAAAACCCACAGAGCATATACAATAGAAGACATAAATGGCGGAAACATACACTAACATAGCACAGCGGAAGACTTAAACAAAACCTCTATGTATATACATGTGATCCAAGTTATACAAAAAGATACACAAAAGAAAGTGCGGACATGCCCGCCAAAATACATGGATATATCTCTCTCAACTCATCCACAGCTATATCACTCAGAATCTACTACCATCTAATAGTAACCCTCGACCGGAGGTTCCTCTAAAGGTTCCTCAACGTACTCCTCCTCCACCCATGGGCCAGGAGCACAGACATCAAAAGGAGCAGTCGCTCCGCTATCACCTGCCGACATAAGAAGTACGGCTGAGCATGGAATACTCAGCGTATACCAAATACTAACCAACAATCATAGCATACAAATAGCAATACATAGAGCAGGAAACAATTTACACATATAAAGCAGGAATAATTCATATCATAACAATAAAGTAAAGCAATATATAATTATGCTTGAATTCATAAAAGCCGATAAAAACCTTGAAAACACCGTGCAATTGACTTGACTTAAAGTACCATTTTCGTGCTTGAAAACTCGTCTTGTTTATCTTGCTTGATTCTTGTAGATCGTGTCATGCCATGTATGTCATGCGTGCTTGCCTGTGATCATGTAACTTGTGAGATACACTTGTAAGATGTACTTGTGAGATGCACTTGTGAGATGCACTTGAGAGGGAAGGGAGACCCTTCTTTATGCAATGCACTTGAGAGGGAAGGGAGACCCTTCTTCATGATATGTATGTACTTGCGAGGGAAGGGAGGCCCTTCTTTATGCTATGCACTTGTGAGTGAGGGGAGACCCCTCGTGGAATGTTTGTTCTTGTTTTATTCTGAAAAACGAGGTAAAACATATCGTAGGATATGTCCCACCTCTAATCATGTTCTTGAAAACCTCGGTAAATCATGTCATGCATGCCGTGCTCGTGGGTTCGTGTGCATACTTGCATTTGAATTTAAACATGACATTTGGGGGATTTCACAATGTATAGCGTATAGCAATTTTTAAACAAATAAACATTCATAATATTTTAGGGAAAACAAGAACTCATGCTAGCATAATCCCTAACAAGTTACATAAGTAATTTAGCATGCATTTTCTTGATTTATACTCATTTCATTCACCTTGGCATTCCATCAAACATGGTATGTTCATTATTTGTTAACCCTACAATATGCTTTTCTAGGTGGGTTATAATTCCATTATACATGTTTGTTCATTATGGATACAATGCCCTCCCCATTTCAATTATCACAACACAACCATTGGCATCCAATCGCCCATTCCATCTCCTTTCACAACGTCCACACATCCCAACTCATAGCATAAGTAGAGATGAAGGAAAACAAGGAAACATGGAGGAAAAGAGGAACTATGACTAGGAGGGTAGCAAGAAGTATCGAACTTGATCAATGAGGAAGAAAACTCCTCCAAAAATGTGCGTGAGGCATTGCCCTAGCTTGGAGAAACTCCTCCTCGCGTGCTTGAATCGGAATCTTGAAGCAATCCAAGCTTGAGGTGATTGTGGGTCTTGAAACTCCTTTGATTTCTCCCCAAAAGCAAACCCTAGGTTAGGAAAACCCTCTCCTCTTTCTCTAACTCTCAGATGTCTCTAAGTGTTGAGAATGAGCCCTAAAGGCTCGGGCAACCCTTAAGAGTAAAGAATGAAACGCCAAAAGACCGAAACACCCTTACTGAAATTTCTGCAAAAACACGAAGACCGAGCGATCGGTGTTTATGACAGATCGATCGGTTGCCTACCGAGCGATCGGTTAATTGACCGAGCTCTCGACCAAAAATCAACTCTCTGAAAAATTTCCCCATACATATTTTTCGACCAGTCGATAGCCTCCGATCGATCGATTTTGGACCGATCGATCGCTCCATGGACCGAGCGATCGGTGGTCTGCAGGTCCAAACTGTTTTGGCCATATCTTTTGACTCGCTCGTTGGATTTTGACGATTCAACTTGCGTTGGGTTCGTACTTCGAAAATGAACATTTCTGACATTTCAAAATTTCCAATTTCTTCCTTATTTATTAATTATACTACTTTAAAGGTAAATTGGCTATGAAAGTGCCATGCATTAAGCATGAAAAAGTCCGGGGCTCTACAGAATCTAGCGTCTAAAGCATGTCTCAAGAATTTGGTTAATTCTTATAATATATCCATGATTGCCATTATGGAACCAATGCAGACTCCTAATAAAATTGTTGGTCTTAGTAAGATGCTTAATTTGCTGGGTTACACTACTCATGATAAAATTTTGATTTTATGGAAAGATTGGATGGAAGTTTCTCTATATGCTTCCCTTGATCAAGCACTAATTTTTGTGTGCATATTCAAGATTTGGACATGATTCGATGCGGTTTTATATATGCCAAATGTTGTAGCAATGATAGGTTGATTATGTGGAATGATTTATCTCTGCTTTTATCTAATTTCAATGGTCCTCTTCTTTTTGTTGGTGACTTTAATGCTATTGCAAATTCTGGAGAAAAATTAGGGGGAAGAGATCCCAATATTAGATCTACGGAAGAATTCAATGATTTCATTAGTGACATGGGCCTTATTGATGCTGGTTATTCTAGAAACAAGTTGACTTGGTGCAATAATCAGATGGGTTCTAACAGAATTTATGCCAGACTGGACCAGATTTTGTATAATGTTGATTGGAGTAATATTCTTCCAGTGCCTCAGGTTACTCATTTATCTAGACTCAACTCGGATCATGCGCTTCTTATACTCAAGTTTGACAATGATAGATCTCGGAAACCTTCTTCTTTTAAATTTCAAAAGATGTGGATTAGTCATCCTGATTTCACAAGGTTAGTTTCTAACTCTTGGTCTGTTGATATTGTTGCTGACCTTATTATTGCTTTCTTCTTAAAGCTTAAGAGAATCAAAATATCTCTTAAGATTTGGAACAGGGAGATCTTTGGAAATATTTTTGTTAAGATCAAAGACATTGAGGAGAAAATTTGTGTTACAGAAATTATTCTCCAAGAGAATTGAGACTCTTCTATTGAAAATCAGCTATCCAATTTAAAAGATGATCTGTAGAAGACTATTGTTCAGGAGGAAATTTTCTGGAAGCAAAAATCCAGGATAAAGTGGATTAAAGAAGGTGATATGAATACAAAGTTCTTCCATGCTATTGCCAATCAAAGAAGAAAAATAAATGGTATTCATAAAATTAACAACTCTTTGGGTGAGTGGATTGATAATTATATTGACATTGGGAATGCAGCTACAAAATTCTTTCAGGATCTTCTTACTTCTTCAAGGAATATTATTGACTATAATCTTCTTCATCACATTCCTCTTTTGGTCACTGAAGAAGATAATAATATGCTTACTGCTATGCCCTCAGAAGAAGAGATTAAACAGGTAGTTTTCAGTATTGCAGAAGATAGTTCTCCAGGGCCGGATGGGTTTGATGGTCACTTTTATCAAGCGTGTTGGGATATTATCAAAGCAGATTTGGTTATGGCAGTTCATTGTTTCTTCCTCAATCCGATCATCCCGAAGGCTGTTAATGCTACTGCAATTGCCTTGATTGTTAAGTGTAATGATCCCTCTTCTTTCACTGATTATAGGCCTATCAGTTTATGCAACTTTTTCTACAAGATATTTTCCAAATTGTTAGCAGGTTGGCTGGCTTCTATTCTCCCTGACATTATTTCTAAAGAACAATCAAGATTTATAAAAGGGTGGAACATAACGGAGTGTCGCGACCCAAAATACCCCCTAGGAGTTAGGGATACTTTAGCTCGTGACTGTCGTGTCATATCATCATGTGATGACACATAAGGCGTATATACCATTCTGTGAAATACACAAGGCACATGATAGCGGAAGCATAAAATTTCTTAAACATAAAACCATATGTATTCTAAGTCTCGTCTGTCATAACATATACAAAACATATAAGTGTAAAGTGGACATGCCCACTATCAAAATATACAAGTTCTCTCCCTCTCCACTCTCACCAATAATCTGAATAGGGCCACCTATCTAGTATGCTATCCTCTTGAGGATGATCCATGGTAGGCTCTAGATCATAGTACTCCTCCTCTATCCAGGGTGTAGGAGCTTGCGCATCCATATGACCTGCCGAAGATGAAATTTCGGCTGAGCATGGAATACTCAGCATATACACACCACTAGAGAACAATATCATAATAGCACATGCTTTCAATAACAGTTACATCAGATACACATGCAAAAGCTGAACAAAAGCGGAAACCTTCTTTTCAAATACATGTGCGTAATATACGGAACATATACGTCTTTACTTATCTTTCAGAACTTGTTCTTTCATTTCTTCTTTTCGTATCTTTTATACTTGTTTTAAAACTTTTCTCATTCAGAATAGAGTAGAAAAGAACATAATTGGAATTGGGGTATGCCTAGCTACTGTATCATAGTTCGTTGCGCATTCCTTTTCTGAACATAACATAATTGGAATTGGGGTATGCCTAGTTGCTGTATCATTGTCCGTCGCATACTAGCATTCGAGCATTCTTTTTCAGAATAGAACATAGCTTTTATGGGAGCTCTACTAATGCCTTACCATACAAGGGTAAGAGTCCATTAGCATTTGCTTGACCAACCTCCCCGTTGGTATCTTTGCACATTTTCTTTTGGGACCAAATGCCTAATGCCTTACCATGCAACGGTAAGGGTCCATTAGTATTCTCCCCCTATCACTTACATATTCTTGCATTTCTTCTTTTGCTTTACTTTTCTAGATATACATATACATATACAAAACTCGGATCACGGATCATGCACTTCGTGTTTGTGTGACGTTTGTGAATAAACATGGTAGACAAGTAAAACACTTCATATGGCATATGCTTTTCTCTAATTCATTCAAAACAGAATCACAATATCGTTCATACATGGTATAAGGTCGAATTCATCATGGAATCACTTATTTCATTTGGTTTCTAACATATCTTCATCACATCATGGTTCATCAAAACATATATATTTTCTTAAGGATTTGTTAGAGTAAGATTATGAATTTGGAGACTAGTAGAGCGTATCTACCTTCACAAGAACACCTTTGAAGCTAGAAAAAGCTTTGAGAAAGCTTATGGAATCAATTCCAAGCTTAAGAAAGCTGGAGGAGCGAAAATCCAGACTTCACCTTTTGCCCTAGCACAACAATAGCTCTTCTCTCTCTTTTCTCTCCAACTTCCTTCCAAAAACTTCTTCTAAGGGTTCTTGTAACCCTAGGCCACGAAATGGCCTATTTATAGCCAAAGGGGATGAGCCAAAGACTCAAACACCCTTAAAATATCTCACAAGGGGTCGGTTCAAGCAAAATAGCATGACCAGTCGACTGGTAGAGAGGATCGGTCGACCAGTCAAAAATCACATCTCTGTCCAAAAATCCCATACAAAATTTCGTCTATTCGGTCGACCGGTCAAGGTGGTCTGTAGAGCCCCGGACCTTTTCACATTTAATGCATGACACTTTCGTTGCCATTTTTGCCTTTAAAGAGGTATAATTAATAAATAAGGAAGAAATTGGAAATTCTGAAATGTCAGAAATGTTCGTTTTTGAAGTACGAACCCAACGCAAGTTGAATCGTCAAAATCTGACGAGCGAGTCAAAAGTTATAGCCAAAACAGTCTGGACCTGCAGGCAACCGATCGCTCGGTCCATAGAGCGATCGATCGGTCCAAAACCGATCGATCGGTAGCTATCGACTGGTCAAGATTTTTGTATGGGGAAATTTTCCAGAGAGTTGATTTTTAGTCGAGAGCTCGGTCAACACACCGATCGCTCGGTAGGCAACCGATCGATCGGTCATAAACACCGATCGCTCGGTCCTGTTTTGCAGAATTTTCACTAAGGGCATTTTCGGCATTCGGGTGTTATACCCTTTCTTATATAGGATCGCCCGAGCCTTTAGGGCTCATTCTCAACACTTAGAAGATTTGGGGGATTAGAAGAGAGGAGAAAGGGTTTCCTAAGCTAGGGTTTTGCTTTTGGAGAAGAATCAAAGGGGTTTTGAGACCCTAGATCACTTCAAGTTCAGCTTTTCTCCAAGATCACGGCTCAAGCACCCGTGGAGAGCGTTCCCCAAGCTAGGGCAGCACCTCACGGTCATTTTTGAAAGGGGTTTCTTCCTCATTTCTTCAAGGTCGGTGCTTCTTGCTACCCTCCTAGTTATAGTTCCTTCTTTCACTTTATTTCTCTTTGTTTTCTTTCATTTACACATGTGCTATGAGATGGATGGGTGTGAATGGTGAATGGAGATGGAATTGGCGATTGGATGCCGTGTGAAATGATGTGATGAATGAAATGGGGAGGGCATTGTATCCATAATGAACAAACACGTATGATGTGAGCATAACCCACCTAGAAAAGCATGTTGTCGGGTTGATAAATAATGAATGCACCATGTTTGATGAAATGCCAAGGTGAATAAAATGAATAATAAATTAAGAAAATGCATGTTTAAGGTTTATGAAAATTGCTAGGGTCATGATAGTGTGATTGTTCGCTTTCCCTAAGTGATATGAATATTAAATTGCTCAAATCATTGATGTCATGTGTTATGAATTACTCAAATGCCATATTTAATTCCAAATGCAAGTATGCACACGACCTCACGAGCACGCATACATGACATGATTTACCGAGGTTTTCAATAATGGGATTTAGAGGTGGGGCATATCCTACGATCTGTTTTACCTCGCTTTTGGCAAGGACAAAAGACAATCATGCATTTTCATAAGAAGGGTCTCCCTTCCCTCGCAAGTGCATCTCACAAGGACATCTCACAAGTGAATCTCACAAGTGAAAGGACAAGCATGAGCATTCTAGGAAGAAGGGTCTCCCTTCCCTCACAAGTAGATTAATTTTCAGAACAAGCAAGCATGATACACGCATGATACAAGCATGACACGGTAGACAAGGTTTCAAGCATAAAAAGGGTAATTTCAGTCAAGTCAAGTGCATAAGATTTCAAGGGTTTTACCGGCTTTTATGAATGCAACATGATGAATTATATTGCTTTACTTTATTTTCATGATATGAATCATTCCTGCTTCATATGCGTGAATTGTTTCCTGCTTTATGTATGCTATCCGTATGCTATGATTGTTGGTTAGTGCTTAGTACCCGCTGAGTATTCCATGCTCAGCCGTACTTCTTATGTCGGCAGGTTCTGAGGGAGCTGCTGCTCCATTTGATGTTTGTGCTCCTGGTCCATGGGTGGAGGAGGAGTACGTTGAGGAGCCTTTGGAGGAACCTCCCGTAGAGGGTTATCAGTAGGTGGTGTTAGATTCTGAGTGGATTAGCTGTGGGTGAGCATGAGTGATTATATCCATGTATTTTGGCGGGCATGTCCGCACTTTCTTTGTTTTGATTTCTTTGTATAAAAAATTGGTCCATGTGTATATACTTAGAGGTTTGTTAGACTTCCGCTGTGTTTTATAGTTATGCTTCCGCTGTTATCCTCTATTGTAAATGCTCTATGGGTGTTTTGCAGGTGGTTTGTCAAGCAAGTCATGTAAGTCATGATTTAGTCGTCCACGATTCACTCTAACTCGTAGGGTGGGTTTGGGGTCGCGACATGGTCGGTCGACTGGTCAAGGTTCGGTTGACCGGTAGCAAAATCGGTCGACCGGATTTGCCTGTTTTTCCCCTATTTTGGCTTGTGCTTTGTTCTTCTTCCCTTTCTTCTACTTACTCTTATACTTATTTTACTTTAAAACATTTAAGTTAATGATTCATTAACTTTAAGTTTTAAATTAAAATAAGAAAGAACCCCCCATTTGAATCCAATAAAAATACTTAGAAAATCCAATTCCTTTATAACTCAAAATCCAATTTTCCAATTTTAGGCAAAACCCAATAAATCTGGTTCATTGTAACTTTTTCCATAGCCCGGGAAACCATTCTAAACATACAAATAAAATCCCATAAAATTACATAAGCTTAGTTAACCTATAAACAACCATTACCGGGACTTTTTATCTCAAAATTCGAAAAACTACATTACATGGTCACTATTCATAGCACTATTCACAGGCTATGCAAGTGAGATTCGGGGTTTTACATGGAGAATATCACCATTGCTCAAGAAATGGTGAATGGTATCGATAGGAAAGTTTTTGGAGGAAATCTTATTATAAAGCTCGATATGGCGAAGGTGTATGATCGCGTGGAATGGAACTTTATTTTTTGAAGTCCTAAAGAAGTTTAGCTTTAGTGTTAATTTTATTAACCTTATTAATGGTTGCCTTCAGAATCAAATTTTTTCGGTTATTATCAATGGGGCGCTTCATGGCTTTTTCTCCAATTCTAGAGGTCTTCGCCAGGGTGATCCTCTTTCTCCCTCTCTCTTTATTTTGGCTGAAGAGGTTCTTAGTAGAGGTCTTAAGACTATTATCTCTCAATAGGCTACATCTTATTCTATAGGTAGAAATGGGTTTGCTGTTTCTCACCTTTTATTTGCAGATGACTCTCTCATCTTTTGTAATGGTAGTGCTCGGAGTATTAAAATAATTTTTGATTTTCTATCAAAATATGAGGAGTCTTCCAGGCAAAAAATCAATAAAGACAAAAGTTCTCTGTATTGCTTTAACAATCTCAAGCCAGCCAAAAAAAAAGATATATCTACTGGAACCGGTTTTCATTTCAAGAATTTTGCATTCACTTACTTGGGAGTTCCTTTGGCTTTAGGTCATCAGAAGCTATCTTATTACCTTCCCCTAATTGAGAAGATTTAAAACCGTATTGCTAGATGGTCTGGAAAATTGCTTTCTGCTGGTGGGCGGATTATTCTTATCAAGCATGTTCTTTCTTCTATTCTGGTGCATATGCTTTCAAGTATAAATATTACAACTGGAATAACTTCTAAAATTGATAAGCTTTTGGCTAATGTTTTCTGGAATAAGATCGATTTAAATAGGAAGCACCATTGGGTGAAGTGGAAGCATTGCTCTTTACTTTTATTGGATGGAGGTCTGGGAGTTAGAAAGATTGCTGAAATTTCTAAGGCTTTTCGCCTTAAGCAAGCTTGGAAAATATGTACTTCAAATTGCCTTTGGATGAGATTCTTCAAAGCTAAATACCGTCTTGATCATGTTTGGAATGCTTTGCTCATCAGGGGTTCTTCTAAGCTTTGGACTGATATTTGCGAAGTTTTTCATATGATGCTCTCCAATTCTTCTGTTCTTATAGGTAATTGCAACAATGCTAATTTCTGGTTGATAAATGGTTCAAAGAGGAGTGTCTTATATCCATTGCTATCGGAAATCCTCAATTTACTCCTACTATTTCTCAGCTTCTTAATGGGGAAGGAGATTGGCATCTCAATCAGGTGAGTCACTTACTTCCTTCTACTATCATAGAAGCAATTAAAGATGACAATTTCTCTACCACAGATTAAGCTGATAAATTTTTCTGGAATTCCTCGCCTACTGGTGAATTCATGGTTAAAATAGCTTGGGTTAAGATAAGAACTAAAGGGAATGAGTTTGATTGGCCTAAGTATATTTGGAACCAGATTATTCCAACTAAAATCAGTATATTTTGCTGGAAAATCATGCATTGTGCTATTCCTACTGATTTGAATATTCAGAAGATTGGCAATACGATGGTTAGTAAATGTTGTTGTTGCATTTTGTCTAGTGTTGAGAACACTAACCACCTTTTGATTTTGGGTGATCTGGCTTCTTCAGTTTGGAGATATTTTGCTTCTTGGTGTTTTATTCCATTCAGTAAGCAAGATTCTATTCAATGTGCTTTAAAAAGGTGGTTTAGAGTAGCTTTTCATCGTAATAATGAGCTGTTCTCTCTTTTGCCGGCTTTGATAGTTTGGGAATATGGATAGAGTGATGTAGGCGAAAATATGATGCAAACTCTTGCAAACAATAGAGCTATTATAGATGCTATCACTAAAAAGGTGTGTGAAATCCATTCAACTATTGAGAATAACCACTTTGATTTATCTCCTTTATTCCCTACTCGTGCTCCTGCTATTTGTAAATTCCGAATGATTCATGTTAAATGGATGCATCCTCCTCGAACAAAGTTCAAATTGAATATAGATGGGGCTTCAAAAGGCAATCCTGGTAATGTAGGTGGAGGGGGTATTATTAGAGATCACCATGGTAATCTTATTACTTGTTTCTTTTCTCATGATGGTATATGCTCCAATTATATTGCTGAAACTTGAGCGCTCCTTGATGGTTTAACTCTCTGCAAAAGGTTGCATCTATATAATGTAATTATTGAATCTGATTCGAAGAGCATGGTTGAGGATTGGTCTGGTAAAGCTTCAGGTAATTGGAATAAGAAAATTTCTTCTCTCCTAACTTATAGTTTCTCTATCAATCACATATTTCGGGAAGTGAATGCTGTGGCAGATGAGCTGGCTAATGTTGGTTGTAGCAGGTTAAATTCGGGTTCTTTTGACATGGATAATATGCCAAACAGCTGGATAAATAGGGATAGAGAGTCTCAGAAAAATTAGAATATAATCGTCTGTTTGTCTTTTTGTTGTATAGGGGTAAGGTTTTATGCCCCCCCTTGGTGTCTTTTTTATTTTATTTTTGTGTTTGCAAGGGGATAGGTTTTATGTCCCCCCCTCTTTTATTTTCTTTTTTTTTTTTATGGCCTGGTCGGTTGTAGGGGTAAGGTTTATGTCCCCACCATTTTTCTTATATTAATAAACCGGTAGGGGTCTGCTAAACCCCTCACTCCTTCTGAGTGGCTTTATTAAAAAAAAAAAGGGTCAGGTTTTGGAGAAGGGAGACTTAATGTAATTCTCTTTGTCAGCCAATGGAGTCCCCTCCCTTCGTTCCTTACCTCTCTATTTATAGGAAACCGATTTAGGGTTAGCCATTTACCTTCCCACCTCTACTACTTCTCAGAATGGAAGTCTTTCCATTTATGCGATATATTGCCAGCGGGATGATAGATTTTGTTTCCTCCTTATGGGGAAGATTGCCTTGATCTAGTTCAGGATCTTTCGTGATTAGATTGATCATGTACAACTATATAGTTAATCTGGTGACCCTTAGAATCCTCTGTTATGGACTCTCCGAGCTGGGGTTAGGTTGAGAGTATTTTACTCCGACATGATCTCTATCATAGATCCGAACTGTAGGTCGGGCTTGGTTTAATCAATCGTGAGTCTTGATATGATCAGTGTCGTTGATACTGACAGTTGTCCATATGTGTGTCTTTACCATCTGTTACCCTTATAAATTCCCCACTTCTTAGGGCTTTAGGTTTTACCCGAGGCTTTGAGAGGCATAATCGTCGTTATGGGGTAATTACGCAGATTGGTTAATGCTGGCATCTCTGCTTCGAGTTTCCAGTGCATTTAATGTGACGTTCTCAGTTGTTATCATTCCTACTAATGGAATTGGCGGCTGGCATTTTGAATACTTCTCTTTCTGAAGATCTTGCCCCCATGATTATGTGGTATACAGTTCTGATTGAAGGGTCTTCTTGGTATTTTGGCTTTCGTTTGAGTGCCTATAAAAGGCGTGGGTTCTCTTAAAAAGTTTCAAACTTCATCGGCATCTTTGCTTCTGTGTCTTCTTCCATTCTAGCGTTCTTTCTTCTTCCTGTGTGTAGATGTATTGTCGTCCACTCCCATTGTTACTGCCTAGTCGGTCCGGGGGCTGTACTCTGGGACCCGAAATTGAAACTCCGGATGTCCTGAGCGTCCCATCTTCTAGTGCTTCGAGGGGAAAACGAGCAATGGAGTTTCCTGATCCTCCGCTAGTCAGGAGGATCAAGCGGGAGATACTTTAGTGTTCCTTGACGCTTTTTCAAGCGGGGGCTGCTTCTATCCCGGCTGTGAGTTCGTCTTCAAACTCTGATGGTGAACAACTCCAACCTTTACAGCAGTAAATGGGAGACCGTTGGCTTGGTTCATCAGGTTTGGAGGCCTGCTTTGCTGCTTTTATTTACCACATATGGATGGAGTGAAATAGGTGTTGTATTGGGTTTAATCAATTAAGCCCAGGTATGGTGGCTAAGACCATTCTTTGTTTCCATTAAGAGTAAAGCAGATCTCGGACGGGAGATCTTCAAGGGCATTCACCTCTACAAACATTTTAGCATAATAAGTCTATTACGTTCTAAGGTTTGTTTGTCGAGGCATATTGGTTTACCGAGCATACTGCCAATAGCGTTAAAATCCTTTTCATTCCACAAGAACAGGGTGGTTATAAAAACTTTACCCAAATATGCATGACCAAGAATTCAACCTTATCAAGCTTGAGGGATCTGGTCCATTCCTTCAGAATCAGAAGAGATGAGCAAACCTTCCAAGGTCCTCCTTCCAAAATACGAATCTTATCTTCTGCACAATTTAGCTTAAATATAAAGAACCCTAAGTCCAAGGAGAACACCTCAAGGCTGCCACAGATGTTCCAAAGTCTCTTCACTGATCTTTTTGTAACAAGGAACAGAGGTTTGGGTTCGATGAAGAACCAAACTAGAGAATTTTTCCACTTGGCTGAAGATTGCTCAATCTCCTCAAACGATTTCGAAAGATGAAATTGTCGTCTATCACCATCGGAGGTATGAATTCGAGAGAACCTCTCAAAGACACATATTTTGCAACTTGGAGGAGGGAGGACCATCTAGATGAGCCAGACATAGCACCGGAAATTGGAGCTGACCCACAAGGAAACGGAAGCACAAAACCAGGTGGTGGACCAAAAGAATGACTCCGGAGAGGTGAGCTGGATGCACCAGAACTAGAACCTTCTCCCGCCCTTGACACAAAAGAGGGCCCACAATGGGGAGGAAAAATGTCTCTATCACCAGAGAAAGAGAACACACTAGGAGGAGGTACATTCCCAAGAGCTCAAATTTCTTTCTTTTGGAAAACAATTTGGCCTAAACCTACAACCGCGCTCCAAATCTCAGCTGGGACCCAATTTTATACTGTTTCTTCTAACACGTGTAATTCCACATAACAAAGTGTTGGAATTGTTTTCAAGGAATTCCGAGTTCGTTTGCCTGTTTGGGCACCGACAAGCCCGAATTCCTTCATTCCTTTTGGAAAATATTTTGGCATAATCTACAACCGCGCTCTAAATCTCAATCGGGACCTTGTTTTTTTATGAGGTTTCTTCTAACATATGTATTTCAACATAACCTAACTGTTGAAATTGGTTTCGAGTAATTCCAAGCACGTTTGCACGATCTGATCACCAAAGATCGAATTCTTTACTTTTGGAAAACAATTTGTCCTAAACCTACAACTGCACTCTAAATCCCAACAGGGACCAGATTTTATACAATTTCTTCTAATATGTGTATTTCGTCTTAACTAAGTGTTGTAATTGTTTTCAAGGAATTCCGAGGTTTTTGCCCATTTAGGCACCGAGGAACCCAAATTCCTCCTTTTAGAAAATATTTTGGCATAACTTACAACCGCGCTCCAAATCCCAACTGGGACTTGGTTTTTGATGAGGTTTCTTCTAACACAACCTACGTCTGAGAATTTGTTTTGAAGAATTCCGTGATCGTTTACTTGATTTGGGAATCGAAGAGCCCAAATTTCTTACTTTTGGAAAATAGTTTGGCAAAAACCTACAACTGCGCTACAAATCTCAACCGGGACCCGACTTTTGAAGCAATTTTCCTCTAACATGAATATTTTATTATAAACTAAGTGTTTGAATTGGTTTCGAAGAATTCCGAACTCGTTTGCCCATTTAGGCACCGAGTGTTGCCCAGTTAATGGACCCTAAAGGGTAGTGATTAGGGTCAATGGCAATTTAAAAAATTGAACTATGTGATTATTGCGGAATTGAAAATTAATCACAAAAGCTACTGATAATAAACATAGATAAATTTAGAGAGGGAGAGAGAATGATACCACACACAAGATATGTTATCGGGGTTCTGCAACTTGTCTACGTCTCCGCCTTTAAGCTTCCCGCTTTAAGGATTTTCCCACGATTCCACTAATCGAACTCTTCTTTACGGGCAGAGAGTAAGCCTTTACTATCCTTTGCATAGGCTTAGGATCAAACCTCTTCATGAGAAATCCTTGCTTGGATACAAGAAGACCTCTTCTTAAATGGTGTAAGAATCTTCAATTCTTGAATTTCAGATTTTACAGAGATTGATTGGATATAAAATCCAAATTTGAAAGCTCCTAACCGAGCTAGATAAGAATGGAATACAAAGCTTAGAATCACTCAAGATTGATTGGAATTGAATGCTCAAGGAATAAGGGATTGAGATTCTAGGTATTCAATGCAAAAACTGAGTATTGATTGTTGGAAGATTGTAAGGAATGTATGAACAGTGATAAAATTTTAGTTTAGTTCATAAATGAGTTCTATTTATAGTTGAGCAATCAATATGGCCGTTGGGAGCACAATTAATGCAAGCTAGCCATTACACATTTTTCTCGCAGGTACTCATTGACGAGTGAGTGTGGACAAGCCTTGAGTCATCGCTGAGTGGGAACAGAAGCAATTGAAACTTTTCTGTTCTTCCACTCGTCGACGAGTCTCTTGCACTCGTTGATAGGTCCATTGAAATTTTTCAGGGAACTCATCTTTAATGAGACCAAACTGATGGGAATGGTGCCGTGGTCCTTAGGCAATCATTTAAAACATTTTTAGGCCCTTGGAATAATGTCTAAATTATCCTAAGTTTCCTAGGGTCTATCTAGGTAAACTTTGAGCAAGCATTTCCAAACGTCTTGTGGACTGTACAAGGTCCTAGACATTTACACTAGGCTTCATATGGAGATAATCTTGATATGGAACTTGTGGAGCTTCAGTTGACTTGACTTTATGAATTGGGTTAAGTCCTTGAAGGTTTTTCCCTTGAAGTGACTAGCACTTGGACTTTGACCTTGATTGATTGAGCTCTTCAATTGTCCATACCTCAAATGATGATCTTCATAGACTTTTACTCTGAAATTTCTCATACTAAAATGGAAATGTTTGTACCAGAAAGATCATTCTATTATTGTGTTATCATCGAAACGATTAAGGGTACTTAGAGTTGTAGCCTTGAGGCTAACACCGAGGAGTCCGACTTCCTTAACTTTGAAAAACAGTTTGGCCTAAACCTACAACTGCACTCCAAATCTCAACTGGGACCAAGTTTTTCATGTGATTTCTTTTGACACGTGTATTTTGACATAACCTAAGTGTTGGTGTTGGTTTCGAGTAATTCCGAGCTCGTTTGCCTGATCTAGGCACCAAAGAGCCTGAATTCTTTATTTTTGGAAATCCTTTGGCCTAAACCTATAACCGCGCTCCAAATCCCAACCGGGACCAGATGTTATACGGTTTCTTCTAACATGTGTATTTTTTTGACATAACTCAGTCTTAGAATTGATTTCAAGGATTTGTGATTTCGTTTGGCAGTTTGGGCACCGAGGAGCCTGAATTCCTTCCTTTTGGAAAAATCGTCTGGCCTAACCAATAACCGTGCTCCAAATCTCAATCGGGACCCAATTTTTTATGAGGTTTCTTCTAACACATCTATTTCGACATAACCTAAGTCTTCGAATTGGTTTTGAAGAAGTCCGTGCTCGTTTGCCCAATTTGGGTTCCGAGGAGCCCGAATTTATATCTTTTGAAAAATAATTTGGCCTATACCTACAACCGCGCTTCAAATCCTAAACAAAACTGGATGTTATACAGTTTCATCTAACACGTGTGTTTTTCGACATAATTAAGTGTAGGAATTGTTTCCAACGAATTCTGAGTTCGTTTGGCCATTTGGGCATCGAGGAGCCCGAATCGCTTCCTTTTCGAAAATATTTTGGTCTAACCTACATTCGCGCTCAAAATCTCTATCGGGACCTGGTTTTTTGTGAGGTTTCCTATGACACGTTTATTTTGACATAACCTAAGTCTTAGAAATGGTTTCGAAGAATTCTGAGCTCGTTTGCTCATTTTGGGCACCGAGGACCCGAATTTCTTTCTTTTGAATAACAGTTTGGCCAATACCTACAACCGCACTCCAAATCCCTACCGGGACCCGATTTTATATGGTATCTTCTAACACATGTATTTCGATATAATAAGTGTTGGAATTGTTTTCAAGGAATTCTGAGTTCGTTTGCCCGTTTGGGCATAGAGGAGCTCGAATTCCATCCTTTTGAAAAATATTTTTGCATAACTTACAACTGCGCTCCAAATCTCAAACGGGACCCGATTTGTTATGTGGTTTGTTCTAACCTATGTATTTCGACATAACCTAAGTGCTGAAATTGGTTTTGAGTATTCCAAGCACATTTGCACAATTTGGTCACTAAAGAGACCGAATTCTTTACTTTTGGAAAATAGTTTGGCCTAAACCTACAACCACACTATGTTGCCTAGTTACTGGACCCTAGAGGGGAGTGATTAGGGTCAATGGCTGATTTAAGGTAATATTTAGCTCATTTTTTCATAATTTAAGATTGAGCTAATTTAATGACAATAGAAACAATTAATTGCAAAGATAATTGAAAGGATAAGGGATAGAGAGTGCAAACACAATAGAATTGTTACCGAGGTTTGACATTCCCGCCTACATCCCCCACCTCAAGTTCTTCCCGGGTTGTTTCCCAACTAATGGACCCTAGAAGAGGGGTGATTAGGGTCAATGGCAATTTAAAAATTTTCTAAGTGATTTATGCGGAATTTAAATGAGTTAACAATAATGCTACAATGAATAAAAAAGTTAAACAGAGAGAAAAATAAAAGATACCACACAAGAGATTGATATCGGGGTTCAGTAACTTGCCTACGTCCCCGCCTTTAAGCTTCCCGCTTTAAGGATTTTCACACGATTCCACTAATCGTACTCTTCTTTACGGGTAGAGAACAAGCCTTTACAATCCTTCTTCACGGGTGAGGAATACACCTTTTACAATCCTTTTCTTAGGCTCAGGATAAAACTTTTTCAAGAGAATGCCTCTCTTGGTTACAAGAAGAACTCTTCTTCACTGGTGCAAGAATCGTAGATTCTTGACTAAGCTTTTTACAATGAGTGGTTGGATAATCAATCCGAAATTGAAAGCTCCTTGATGAGCTGAATAAGAGTGAAAAAAAAAATCTAATAATCTCTCAAAGATGATTGAAATTGAATGCTTAAACACAGATGGATTAGGATTCTAGGTTTTCAATAAAAAAAATAGAGTATTGAATGCTTGAACAAATTGGATAATCAATGAATCAATTAATAATGTTAGATACCTTTGTTTGTTCATAAATAAGCTCTATTTATAGTTAAGGAATCAATTTGGCCGTTCTGGGAGCATTTATTGTGAAATAGCCGTTGAAAAACTAGCTGTTATGTTCAGTTTCCGCAAGCATTCGTCGACGAGTGAAGAGGAGTTGTCGACGAGTGGAGAGATAGTTGTAAGCATCCAATTTTTACACCCCATCTAAACTGTAGTTAAACCCTTTTAACTATGGTTACCCCCCGGCCAAACCCTACCCTTAGGACTAAACCCTAGGTGAACCCTAGTTAAACCCTAGCTAAACCCTAGCTAAACCCTTGACTGAACCCTAGGACCTATCCCTAGTTTAACCCTAGTTAAACATTAGGACTCACCCTAAGTGAAGCCCATATCAAAATCCTAGCCTTAGGTGACCTTAGCATAACCCTAGAGCCCTTAGGGCTTAAACCCTAAGACCCATGGCCTATAGGGTCTGATCGCCGGCCTCAAGCCCACAAGGCCCAAAAAACCTTAGCCTATCTCCCTTAAACCCGTATGTACAGGGCCAGGCCCATTTCAAAACAAAATTCATAATGTCGGTAGAAGTTCTACCGACATTATATTTTGGCCTTTGTTCTCATTGTCAGTAGACCTTCAACCGACAATATGCAAGTTATGAGTTACAGTTTACAAACACCCCTGTACACTCAACCCTCACCTCGATCTCTCCCTTCAGGCTCCTCACACGACCTTCCTTGGGTCCAATACCCTTCTTCCTCTTCTCCTTAATCCCTCTTAGGCCCCCTTGAGCTTCCTTTATAAAACCAAACCACCCCTACGGTTTAAACGGTCTGCATTTTTGAAGGTGAACCCCTACTGCAAAAAACCGTGATCCTCAGCTTCTCATCTCCCCTGGTCTTGGTCCCAGGTCTCCCCTGGACCTACCTCTACCCTCCCCTATTCGTGTAGCACCACCAAGGCATACCACCACCGTGCACAGGCCATCTCCCATTTCGGCAGAAACAGAGCATTCGGGTAGGGCCATCCCCTACCCTCATTTTTCTCTTTTGTAATCAGTGTGAGCCCCTGGTCAATTCCAGGGGAGTTATTTGTATTTGTTCTTGAGGTTAGTTGGTAGATCAGAGCCCAACAGGGTGTTCATCCACCTTGTCCATAGGTGTGGTGAACCCTTATGGGTATAGCATTTCCCACAGAACTCTCAGGCCATAACAGAACTTGCTGGGGGTCCCTCAGATCATGAGGGAACCCCTAGTAACCTTTGTGCACAGTCCTATGAGCAGAAACTTGGTTTTCAAAAAAATCAGGAATGACGGTAATTCCAGTACTGCCATTCTTGGTAGAACCTAATTTCTTTTTGTTGGTGAACTATTTACCGACACCCTGCTTTTGGCCTAGTTTTGTATTGGTGGTAGAACATCTACCGCCAATATATTGTTACATGTACAACAACTTTGCAACCTTGTGGGGCCCACACCAGGCATCCCCTGGGGCCCACACTGGACTCAAAAGACTCCCAAGAGTCCCCTCTACACTCCCATGCCTTCACTTCACCTTGGGTTATACCTCAACCCTAGTTAATAGAGGCAAAAACACAGTCCATAATGTCAGTAATTCAATTACCGATATTAACTTTGTTTTTATTCTAGGCTTTTATAGGGGCCCAAGCCTAGTAGGAGGCCACTTTAGGCCCTGCCTAGCCCCCTGGGCCCACCTCAGACTGTACCAGACCCTTAACCATTGTTAAATACACATTTGATTAACGTTTAACCGCGGTTAAGCACCCCTTAACCCCACAAACTTTGGGAAATTAAACAAAAATTCTTAAAAATGTAATCGGACCCTAAAACTAATTTTGGCCCTCTCCCTAACCTGGTTAGCAACCCTAACCACAGTTAGACCCCCCTTAATTGCGATTAGCAACCCTAATCGTAGTTAAGTTTGGTTTATGGCCTACCGGGCCTAAAAACCAAGTCTACAGGACTACTTCTGGCCTACCGGGCCTCCCTTTAGCCTACCGGGCTACATCTTACTTACCCTTAACAGTGGTTAGCAATCCTAACTATAGTTAGTTCGACCTAACCCCGGTTAGAAACCTTAACCCGGGCTGGACTCCACCCTAGTCTACTGGACTCCCCCTAAGCCTACCGGGCTTAAATACCATGCACTTGACCCTCCTCGGTCAACCAAACCCTAGTCTACCGGACTAGTCCATGTTAGCCACCCTTGGTGTACACACACACGCCCCTAGCCTCAGCATAGGCTCATGTGCCAGAACTACGCTCGGTCTGATCTCACCCTGTGAGTATGTAGGCAACTCAACTCGGGTTCGACCCCAATTAGCTTTTCCTTTCTTGGATTAGTATTAACTTAAACACCTCGGCATTTTAATCAAGATTAAACTTTATTTGGCTTAAACCTGGAGAGTACGGAACCATTGAAAAACGGAAGCCTCGAGGTGCCTAACACCTTCCCCAGACTTAACTGAACCCTTACCCCGATCTCACTCGCAGACCAAGACCTTATCCAAACCCGGGGGACTTATCCATTCGGAATGAATAGGTGGCGACTCTTAAATGATAAAACCCTTTCCCACCCGTGAGGGTACCCAGGTAATAATTCCACCATCATCATCTTTTTGTGAGTGGGAGGGAAAATTCCCGCACTCACAATAGTGCTCAAACATGAGCTACTGTTTTGGCCACTCGTCGACTAGTCACTTGGACTTGTCGACGAGTTCTCTGAATTTTTACAGAGAACCCATCTTTATGAGACCAATTTGATAGGAATGATGACTTGGTCTATAGGCATTCATAAAATTTTTTATTTTAATTATTTTTAGGTCCTTAGAATGATGTCCAACCTATTCTAAGTATCCTAAGGTCTATCTAGGTATTTTTGAGTAATCAAATTCCATGATCTTGAGGACTTTACATAGTCCTAGATACTCTTAAAATTAACACAAGACTACTTTGAGAGTTGGTCTTCTTTCTGAACTTATGGAACTTCAGTCTTGACTTTTCTTCATGAATTTTGCTTGAGTCCTTCAAGCTTTTTCTTTGGAAGGACTAATACTTGGACTTTGAGTTGATTTTCTTGAGTGTTTAATCTTTTCAATACTCCATAACTTGAATGATGATCTGAATGCTCTTTTTCTCTGAAAGTACACAGATTAAATGGAAACATTAGCAACATAATGATCATTCCATTATTGTGTTATCATCGAAACTATTAAGGGTACTTAGAGTTGCAACCTTGAGGCTAACAATCTCCCCCTTTTTGATAATGACATAATAATGTGAATGACTTGTAATTGAGCTCCCCCTTAATATATATTCAAATAAATATTTGAGGTTAGCTCTCCCTAAACATATGCATCTCTATAAAATGGTTCAGATTTCAATTCTTATGCATATTTAGGATCATTCAAGAATAAAAAAAAGTTCAAATATCCACAGACATGAGCATTTGTTTCTTTTCATTTCAAGTTAAGTCAAATTATATATTAACCATTAATCATATATATCATAAGTCAAAAACAAAGTAACCATTCATCCATATTCACATTTTTCTCCCCCTTGGCATCATCAATAACAGAATGGAGAAAATTAATAAACAACTCATGATAAAAACTGTAAAAAGATCATGTGTATATATAAAATGTAGGTACAAGTATATTAATTTATTTTCAAAAATGATAACAGTCAATACATAAAAAAAATAGAAAAACAAGGTCTTCAGTTGAGTTTCTCTCTTTTCCATGAGCTGTTAGGCTTTGAAGAAGTGTGCTTTCTCTTATAGGATTCAGTCTTTGATAGGTCCTTGGAGGCGGAAGAGGTGTCACTTGTGATTACTTGCTCAGCTGGCTTTTCTTTAGGTTGCCTTTCTGTCTTTCCTTAAGATTGTTCTGCTGGTTGTGCTTGAGGGTGAGTTGGGACATCCACATCAATGGGGATAGGGATGTGAGATAGCTTGATCCTTATGCTCATCATCTCAATGGTTACTTGAGTAACTCTAGAAGTCATCTCACCAATGATAGGGGCCTGAGCATCTAGCAATGTGGAAATCTGATGAAGGTAGCTAGCCTGCACATTTACAGCCTTCCCAATGCTGGTGACATCATCACTCAGCCTCTCACTCACCACAGAAGCATCTACTGCCTTTCTTTCTATAAGTGATAAGATAGAGTCTACTCTTGTAACGCCCCAAAATACCCCCTAGGAGTTTAGGGATATTTTGGGTGTCACACTACGTACCTATCAAACCATCCTGTAATGCACAAGATAAAATACAGTACTAACAACGATAATCAGAGCGCGGAAGCTATCATATATGCGGAAGCGTAAACAAATTTTCATTTCTTATAATGATCCAAAATAGTATTCCAAGTTAACATAAATACAAGACATGTCTAAGTCTAAGGTGGACAGGCCCACCTATCAAAATATCAAAATACACAAGACCCTCTCATACTCTCCCCTCAACAGTAGTCGAGGTATGGTCACACATCGAGGTCTCGGTCCGCCTGAAACTATAATGGAATAGCCGGCTCTCTCTCCTCTATATACTCTTCCTCGACCCAAGGCTCCGGGTCGAGGGCTCCCTCAGTACCTGCCGACATGAAAGTACGGCTGAGCATGGAATACTCAGCGAGTACAAGCTACTAGCAGACCATAACAATAATAAAAACACACAATAGTAATATCATACAAGCAGTAATAGAAACATCACAAAAGAAACAGTATAAGGCATGATACAATACAAGCATCCTGACGTGCGTACATGAATGCGAAAATGCCGATAAAACTCATGCTTGAAAACCCCTGTCATGTCCCGGTATGCCTCGTAGAAATCATGTATGCGTGCATGCATGAATGCATGATCATCATCTTGTAAACCTCCATCTCGTAACTTGTGAGCCAGAGGCTAGCACCAGAATCTCCCTAGGCTGCCAACCTCCTTGATATGCAATGCACTTGTGAGCCAGAGCCTAGCACACGAATGTCTCTAGGCTGCCAACCTCCTTGATATGCAATGCATGGTTTTCTTGTGAGCCAGAGGTTAGTACCCGAATGTCCCTGAGCTACCAACCTCCTTGACAAAAGGTGATTTTTATTACTTGTTTAGTTTTCTTGTGAGCCAGAGGCTAGTACCCGAATGTCCCTGGGCTACCAACCTCCTTGACAATAGGTGTTTTAGGGGTTATCTTGTGAGCCAGAGGTTAGTACCCGAATCCTCCCTGGGCTACCAACCTCCTTGACATGCAATATTTTCTTGTTGTTTATTATATGCACATGCTCTTGAAATCTCGGTTCATGCTATCATGCGTGCTCGTGTACGTGTCCATAGTGACAATCATGATAATGGGAATAACCAAGATATGAAATTACAATTCAATTCATGATATGAACATAGGTAACATAAGTAGTTTCTATAATATTTGATCAATTTATCGTTTATAAGAACGCATGCATAAAAACCCATTTCCATATTCTTCCTTTAGATCATTTATTCATATTTTAGGCATTTTGTCAAACACAGCACATGCAATGTTTCTTAATGATTCATCGTGTTCTTTTTAGTGCATATCTTCCATCCAAACATCAAGGTAAGTTCATTATTGGTAAAGTACCCATCCACCATTTCCATCACACACATCACACAACATACGTCTCGGCATCCAATCGCCACATCAACACCCACACACATCCATACCCTTTTCTTATCTTATTTAGGTTCATTGGAGATGATACATTTCATATGGGAGGCAAACATAATAGCATAAATCACATTTCATAAGGAAAACCTAGATTTATTGCTAGGGTAAGTTAGTAGGGTGTACTAACCTTAGATCAAGGCTTGATCCTTGGTAGAAACCTTGATTGAAGCTCCAACTTGAAAGAAGAACACCTTTGCTTGAAGGAGACTTGAGTTGGGGAAGAAACCCCTTTCAAAAACGTGCTTGGGTTGCTGCCCTAGCTTGGAGAACGCTCTCCACGAGTGCTTGAGCCGTGATCTTGGAGCAAAATCGGACTTGAAGTGATCTAGGGTCTCAAAACCCCTTTGATTCTTCTCCAAAAGCAAAACCCTAGCTTAGGAAACCCTTTCTCCTCTCTTCTAATCCCCCAAATCCTCTAAGTGTTGAGAATGAGCCCTAAAGGCTCGGGTTAAACTCTTAAGGTAAGAGTGAACCGACCAAAAGACCATAATACCCTTACTGAAATTTCTGTAAAAACACGAGTGCCGAACACGTTGAGCTGTGAATAGTGCCAAACACGTTGTGCTGTGAATAGTGCCGAACACGTTGTGCTGTGAATAGTGCCGAACACGTTGTACTGTGAATAGTGCCAAACACGTTGTGCTGTGAATAGTGCCGGACACGTTGTGCTGTGAATAGTGCCGAACACGTTGTGCTGTGAATAGTACCGAACACGTTGTGCGTTGTCTTATGTACAACGTGCCCGTCGTGAGCTGTACAACGTACACGTTATTTGCTGTACAATGTACCCGTTGTCTGTTGCACAACCGATGCACAACGTATACGTTATCAGAGCTAGAGCTACGTTATCAGAGTACATTGTCTATGCGTTGTCTGTGCCTTATCAGAGCACATTATCAGAGCTACGTCCTTAGTGCCTTCCGAGCTACGTCCTTAGTGCATAATCGAGCGATCGATTGCTTGCAGGTCCAGACTGTTTTGGCCATATCTTTTGACTTGTTCGTCGGATTTCGACGATTCAACTTGCGTTGGGTTCGTCTTTCGAAAACGCACATTTCTAGCATTTTGGAATTTCCGATTTCTCTCTTATTTATTAATTAGACTATGAGGAAGGCCAAGTAGCTACGAAAACGGTATTCATTAAGTATAGAAAAAATCCGGGGTGCTACATTCTCCCCCCCTTACAAAAATTTCGTCCCCGAAATTTGGACGATACATACATGCACAAGACCATAAAAATTACAAGGGAGTGCCAAGGCCTTAAACAAATAACTGGGGATACTTTTCCCGCACTTCGGCTTCTCGTTCCCATGTAGCTTCCTCCCTTGAATGGTGTTGCCATCTCACTAAAACCAAGGGAATGGTCTTGTTACGCAAGACTTGATCTCTCCTATCCAAGATCTGCACCGGTTGTTCAACTAGGGTGAGGTCCTCTCGAATCTCTATCGGATCCAACTCGATGACATGAGAAGGATCTGGGACATACTTTCGAAGTATAGAGACATGGAATACATTGTGGACCGCCGTCATATGAGCGGGTAAAGCAACACGGTAAGCTACCTCACCGACTCGAGCAATGATCTCGAACGGACCCACATATCTCGGGCTAAGCTTGCCTCTCTTCCCGAATCGCATAACACCTTTGGTCGGTGAAATCCTTACAAACACAAAATCACCGACTCGGAATTCAAGATCCCTCATTCGATTGTCGGCATAGCTTTTCTGTCTATCTTGTGCGGTCTTTAACCTCTCCCGGATAAGCTTGACCCTATCCGCGGTTTGTTCAATTAACTCGGGGCCCAAAATCTTTCTTTCTCCCACTTCATCCCAATACAACGGGGATCTACAACTCCTTCCGTACAAAGCCTCGAAAGGCGCCATTTGTATGCTTTCTTGATAACTATTGTTGTAAGCGAATTCCACCAAAGGTTGGTGATCTTCCCAACTTCCCTTGAAGTCTAGCATACATGCTCGGAGCATATCTTCAATAACCTGATTTACCCTCTCGGTTTGCCCGTCGGTCTGTGGGTGGAAAGCTGTGCTAAAGTCTAACCGGGAGCCCATTGCACCTTGAAAACTTTTCCAAAACCTGGATGTGAATCTTGGGTCTCTATCCGACACAATACTCACTGGCACCCCGTGTAATCGGACTATTTCCTTGATGTATAGCTCCGCTAACTGATTGGAGTTGAATGTAGTCCGGTACGGCAAGAAATGGGCGGACTTCGTGAGTCTATCAACAACTACCCATATAGCATCGGTCTTCCTAACCGTCTTCGGCAACCCCACGATGAAGTCCATAGAGATATGTTCCCATTTCCACTCTGGAATAGGGAGAGACTGTAAAAGACCCGCCGGTCTCAAATGCTCCGCTTTCACCTGTTGGCACACCAAACACCGTGCCACATACTCCGCAACCTCCCTCTTCATGTTTCGCCACCAAAAGTGACTCTTGAGGTTCCGGTACATCTTCGTACCCCCAGGATGCACTGTGTACTTTGAACGGTGAGCTTCATCCATGATCTCTCTCCGAAGGTCTGCATTGGCTGGGACACAAAGTCTTCCCTTGAATGTAATAGCACCCCGGCTAGTGAGAGAGAAGTCCGTGCTACCCTTGGCAACTTCCCTGTCCCGAAAAGCCAACAAGTCAGCATCCGTGGCTTGATACTCTTGGATCAAATCTATAAGGTACGGCCGAACCGTAACATTTGCCAAAACGGGACTGAGGACGGAGTCATTCACACTGATGTCCAAATTTGCCAAATCTTCTAACAATCTCCATTCTCGCACTAACATGTGAGCCAACAACCCCGGTGGTTTCCTACTCAAGGCGTCTGCCTCCACGTTTGCTTTTCCCGGGTGATATTGGATAGTGCACTCATAGTCTTTTAAGAACTCAATCCAACGTCGTTGTCGTAAGTTTAACTCTTTTTGGGAAAAGAGATACTTGAGGCTCTTATGGTCCGTGTTCACATAGAACTCCACCCCGTACAGATAATGTCGCCAAATTTTGAGTGCAAACACGACCGCCGCAAGCTCCAAGTTGTGAGTGGGGTAGTTCTTTTCATGCTCTTTCAACTGCCTCTTTTCATGCTCTTTCAACTGCCTTGATGCATAGGCAATGACTTTCTTGTGTTGCATTAGGACACACCCGAGTCCGACGTGCGAGGCATCACTATACACCTCATACCCAAAAGGTCCAGATGGCACAGTAAGGACAGGGGCTCTGGTGAGGCGTTTCTTCAACTCTTGGAAACTTACTTCACATCGGTCACTCCAACTGAACTTTGCATTTTTCCTTGTCAAGTAGGTGAGAGGTGTAGCCAAACTGGAGAATCCCTCCACAAATCTCCGGTAGTAGCCTGCCAATCCGAGGAAACTACGTATCTCCGTGACGCTCTTGGGCCTCTCCCAACTCATGACTGCCTCAACCTTGGCTGGATCTACAGAAATGCCCTCAGCCGACACCACGTGTCCAAGAAATGCGACCTTCTCTAACCAGAACTCGCACTTACTCAATTTGGCATATAGCCTATGCTCTCTCAACATCTCCAGAGCAAGGCGGAGGTCTCGTGCGTGATCTTCCCGTGTCTGGTAATACACCAAAATGTCATCAATGAATACAATCACGCATCGATCCAAGTAAGATCGGAACACCCGGTTCATCAAATCCATGAATGCCGCCGGTGTATTCGTCAGCCCAAAAGGCATGACAAGGAACTCGTAATGCCCATACCGAGTCCTGAAAGCCGTCTTCGGAACATCTTCTGCCTTGATCCTTAATTGATGATACCCCGATCTAAGATCAATTTTGGAGAAGAATCTCGCTCCCTTCAGTTGGTCGAACAAGTCATCGATCCTTGGCAAGGGATAACGATTCTTGATAGTTACCTTGTTCAACTGACTGTAGTCTATACACATTCTCATCGACCCGTCTTTCTTCTTTACAAAAAGGACCGGAGCTCCCCACGGTGACACACTTGGTTGGATGAAACCAAGTTGTTGTAACTCCTCAATTTGCTTCTTCAATTCTTCAAGCTCTATCGGGGCCATTCTATATGGGGCTCTTGAAATCGGAGCGGTGCCCGGAGTAAGCTCTATAGCGAACTCAATCTCCCGATTCGGAGGTAACCCGGGAAGTTCCTCCGGAAATACGTCCAAGAACTCACTCACGACCGGAATGGCCGAGGAGTTTTGTGCTTCTGGGTTTGCTATACTCAAGGCTGCGAGGCGAGCAATGTCCCTCTCTCTTAATCCTCGGAAGTGAAAAGGCTTACCCCCTTCCGGCTTGAAATTCACCATCTTTTCAAAACACGCAACATTCCCGTGATGGTTTGACAACCAATCCCTCCCTAAGATGACATCAAAATCCAAGTCTTGAAAAGCTAGGACGATGAGATCGGCTAACAGTTCATTCTCCCCCACTTGAACCACACTATCCCTGAATATCTTGTCCGTATCAACTGACTTGCCAAGTGGAGTTGCAATGGTCAACTCCCGCTCTAACGGAGTAGACTCAGTCAAAAATCCCTTTGCGAAACTAGGTGACACAAAGGAGTGAGTGGATCCTGTGTCGATCAACACACGGGCGAGACACTCGTTCACTAATAAAGCGCCTGTGCGATTAAGTAGCTATTATTAGTAGATTTCGAACAACAACAAGCATCATACATAGGTAACCCTTAGTATAAATAATCACATAATGAACCATAGAAATTTTATACAACTTAAACTCAAAATTCTCGCGTACCTTGCACGACATCATCGGATGCACGTGCGTCTCTCTCCGATAAGGCAAAGACTCGGCCTTGTGTGGCTGGGCGAGGAGGCCGGGTAGACTGTGAGGCCCTCGAAGCCTGAGAAGAGCTAGGCTGAGATGTCTGCCTAATCGGGGGCCTGCTCCCCGAAGACTGAGCTGGCAATTGACGTCGGGGACAATCTCTAACCATGTGACCATGGTCACCACAATGGAAGCAACTTCCAGAAACCCTCCGGCATTCTCCTGCTGGATGCCTCCTTCGACAAAGAGTGCAAACATCATGCAAATAGGAGGAAGGAGTATATCCCGTAGCTTGAGTAACTGCGGGGCGAGGAGCATATGAGGTAGCCGGGCGAAAGGTCGATGGAGCAAAAGAGCGAGGAGCCTGTGGTGCCGAATACATCCTCTGTGACTGAGCCGGCCCTGCGGACTGATACAAGCTAGTCCTTGCTCTCTTCTCCCCTGAACTACTCGACTGTCCTTTCTCTATTTCTCTTCTTTTGAAAAACTCCACGGAGTTTGACTCGGCCAAAAGTGCCTTATCAACAACTTCGGAATATGTCTCATGTCTAAACATCGAGACTCGGTCCTTGAGGTAAGCCTTCAATCCTCTCTCAAATTTCCGGGCTTTCATAGCCTCGGTCGCTATCATGTGTGGAGAAAATCGAGATAGCTCCGAAAATTTGGCTTCATAAGCCGCTACTGACATATTACCTTGCTCCAAGGTAATGAATTCGACTTCCATCTTTTCTTTCATTCCGACCGGAAAGTACTTCTTGTTGAAAACCTCCAAGAATTCTTCCCAAGTCCAGTCTTGACCTCGCCGGGTTAACTCTCGGGTCCGAAGTGCAGACTTCCACCAATGGTCGGCCTCGCCTTCAAGCATAAAGGCGGCCCAAGTGACCCTTTCCACTTCCGTAGGTGCCAATACCGAGAATATCTTCTCGAGTTGCCGAATCCAACCCTCGGCGACAAGTGGATCAATGTTTCCACAAAAAGTTGGAGGCCTCATCCTCCGAAAAGCTTCTATCCCGGCTTGGGCTCGGTTAGGAGGAGCCGGTATAAGTGCCGCATTAGGCGGAGTGGCCGGTTGCTTTGCCGCCAACATAGCCAAAGTCTCGGCTATGGATGCGAATGCTTGGGCAAAGTCGGGTTGATCATCACCCGATGGAGTATCATCTCCATTACCCCTCGTGTTGTACCCGCGACCCCGGGTATTGCGTCTCGTGATTTCTCCTCAGAACGACAATACAACATGAGTCTAACTTGGATACGCATTTGGTACAAATTTCGCAATTCACTCAATACATATTCATCAAGCATATTTAATAAGTACAACACAAATAATTTACACATGGTATATAACACAATAGCATAACTTAAAATCCGTGTTCCTAGCGTAGGACTCTATGTTCGGTTGAAGTTCAACCCATTTTGACTAAGACTAACTTGTTAGTCTATACTTGGAATACAACTCTCTAAGGTGATTCTAATACCTTGTTCAATCATCCAAGTGACCCTAGGGACTCTAATGCCTAGGGCTCTGATACCACTCTGTAACGCCCCGAAATACCCCCTAGGAGTTTAGGGATATTTTGGGTGTCACACTACGTACCTATCAAACCATCCTGTAATGCACAGGATAAAATATAGTACTAACAACGATAATCAGAGCGCGGAAGCTATCATATATGCGGAAGCGTAAACAAATTTTCATTTCTTCTAATGATCCAAAATAATATTCCAAGTTAACATAAATACAAGACATGTCTAAGTCTAAGGTGGACAGGCCCACCTATCAAAATATCAAAATACACAAGACCCTCTCATACTCTCCCCTCAACAGTAGTCGAGGTATGGCTACACATCGAGGTCTCGGTCCACCTGAAACTGTAATGGAATAGCCGGCTCTCTCTCCTCTATATACTCTTCCTCGACCCAAGGCTCCGGGTCGAGGGCTTCCTCAGTACCTGTCGACATGGAAGTACGGCTGAGCATGGAATACTCAGCGAGTACAAGCTACTAGTAGACCATAACAATAATAAAAACACACAATAGTAATATCATACAAGCAGTAATAGAAACATCACAAAAGAAACAGTATAAGGCATGATACAATATAAGCATCCTGACGTGCGTACATGAATGCGAAAATGCTGATAAAACTCATGCTTGAAAACCCCTGTCATGTCCCGGTATGCCTCGTAGAAATCATGTGTGCGTGCATGCATGAATGCATGATCATCATCTTGTAAACCTCCATCTCGTAACTTGTGAGCCAGAGGCTAGCACCCGAATCTCCCTGGGCTGCCAACCTCCTTGGTATGCAATGCACTTGTGAGCCAGAGGCTAGCACCCGAATGTCCCTGGGCTGCCAACCTCCTTGATATGCAATGCATGGTTTTCTTGTGAGCCAGAGGTTAGTACCCGAATGTCCCTGAGCTACCAACCTCCTTGACAAAAGGTGATTTTTATTACTTGTTTAGTTTTCCTGTGAGCCAGAGGCTAGTACCCGAATGTCCCTAGGCTACCAACCTCCTTGACAATAGGTGTTTTAGGGGTTATCTTGTGAGCCAGAGGTTAGTACCCGAATCCTCCCTGGGCTACCAACCTCCTTGACATGCAATATTTTCTTGTTGTTTATTATATGCACATGCTCTTGAAATCTCGGTTCATGCTATCATGCGTGCTCGTGTACGTGTCCATAGTGACAATCATGATAATGGGAATAACCAAGATATGACATTACAATTCAATTCATGATATGAACATAGGTAACATAAGTAGTTTGCATAACATTTGATCAATTTATCGTTTATAAGAACGCATGCATAAAAACCCATTTCCATATTCTTCCTTTAGATCATTTATTCATATTTTAAGCATTTTGTCAAACACAGCACATGCAATGTTTCTTAATGATTCATCGTGTTCTTTTTAGCGCATATCTTCCATCCAAACATCAAGGTAAGTTCATTATTGGTAAAGTACCCATCCACCATTTCCATCACACACATCACACAACATACGTCTCGACATCCAATCGCCACATCAACACCCACACACATTCATACCCTTTTCTTATCTTATTTAGGTTCATTGGAGATGATACATTTCATATGGGAGGCAAACATAATAGCATAAATCACATTTCATAAGGAAAACCTAGATTTATTGCTAGGGTAAGTTAGTAGGGTGTACTAACCTTAGATCAAGGCTTGATCCTTGGTAGAAACCTTGATTGAAGCTCCAACTTGAAAGAAGAACACCTTTGCTTGAAGGAGACTTGAGTTGGGAAAGAAAACCCTTTCAAAAACATGCTTGGGTTGCTGCCCTAGCTTGGAGAACGCTCTCCACGAGTGCTTGAGCAGTGATCTTGGAGAAAAACCGGACTTGAAGTGATCTAGGGTCTCAAAACCCCTTTGATTCTTCTCCAAAAGCAAAACCCTAGCTTAGGAAACCCTTTCTCCTCTCTTCTAATCCCCCAAATCCTCTAAGTGTTGAGAATGAGCCCTAAAGGCTCGGGTTAAACTCTTAAGGTAAGAGTGAACCGACCAAAAGACCATAATACCCTTACTGAAATTTCTGCAAAAACACGAGTGCCGAACACGTTGAGCTGTGAATAGTGCCGAACACGTTGTGCTGTGAATAGTGCCGAACACGTTGTGCTATGAATAGTGCCGAACACGTTGTACTGTGAATAGTGCCAAACACGTTGTGCTGTGAATAGTGCCAGACACGTTGTGCTGTGAATAGTACCGAACACGTTGTGCTGTGAATAGTGCCGAACACGTTGTGCGTTGTCTTATGTACAACGTGCCCGTCGTGAGCTGTACAACGTACACGTTGTTTGCTGTACAACGTACCTGTTGTCTGTTGCACAACGGATGCACAACGTATACGTTATCAGAGCTAGAGCTACGTTATCAGAGTACGTTGTCTATGTGTTGTCTGTGCCTTATCAGAGCACGTTGTCAGAGCACGTTATCAGAGCTACGTCCTTAGTGCCTTCCGAGCTACGTCCTTAGTGCATAACCGAGCGATCGATTGCCTGCAGGTTCAGACTATTTTGGCCATATCTTTTGACTCGTTCGTCGGATTTCGACGATTCAACTTGTGTTGGGTTCGTCTTTCGAAAACGCACATTTCTGACGTTTTGGAATTTCCGATTTCTCTCTTATTTATTAATTAGACTATGAGGAAGGCCAAGTAGCTACGAAAACGGTATTTATTAAGTATAGAAAAAATCCGGGGTGCTACAACTCTGTGGAAGCAATCTACCTAGCCATAAGGCTTAACTGATCATCTGATGCTGCTGCCCTAGAGAGTGGCTCATATACTAGCACAGTCCTGTCTGCGGGAAGACTCAGGATACTCAGCCTCAACCATCACATCTGGCCATACTAGCTCAGCCTCTTCCACTGTATCTAGCTCATCCTCAGAATCTGACTTTACTGATAGCACTGGCTTTGGCTCTGCTGTAGATGGAGGAATGCTAGGAGAAGGAACAGGAGAATGGATAGGAGAAGAAATGAAGTCAAGAGCAGATGAAGGTAGAGGAGCTGAGGGGTCTGGAATGACAGAAGGAGTTGTAGGAGATGAAGGGATGGTCTGGGTTTTGGGAACCCAAACATTCCTTGATTCAATCCATGTGTAACCCATATGCATTATGGTCGCCATTGAGTATGAAATTCCTTAGTTCAATGAATCTTTTGACCTAGAGGGGGGGTGAATAGGTCTACTTAACAATTTCTACCAATTTTAATTTTATCCAATCACACTCATTCAATTATACATGAACACGCAAAACTTTTTATGTAGAAAACCCTTATGGGAAAAACCACGGGACCTAGTCCAGCACAAATTTCACTATTAGAAGATTTAAACAGTACAAGACTAGAATCTTACCCAACTGAACACGACACACCATTTCTCAGTATCGATTCTTCAGCTTGCAAATCACGAACTCAACTTGTTTGATCTCTGCAATAACAGCTCCAGTTCCTGTAAGCACCCAATTTTTACACTCCATTTGAGCATAGTTAAAATATTTTAAACATGGTTACCCCCTGCCATATCCCCTGAACCTAGGTAAGCCTCTAGTTAACACCCTGAGTCAAACCCAAGAAAAACCCTAGTACAAAATCCTAACCCTAGGTAAACCCTAGACTCAACCCTAGTTAAAACCCAAGGACCTATCCCTAGTTTAACCCTAGTTAATCCTAGTACAAAACCCAGGTCAAAACCTAGCCCTAGGTGACCCTAGCCGATGCCCTAGCCTAGCCCTAGAGCCCTTAGGGGTTGAACCCTAAGTACATGGCCTATAGGGCCAGAACCCTTAACCTGGGCCCACAAGGCCCAAAAACCCTAAGCCAAGCCTCCAGGATCGAGTGTGCATGGGCCAGGCCTTGTTCTGTTAAAATTTTATTATTGGTGGTAGAGTCTATCGATAATTTAAGTTTGGCCTATTTTCATAATGTCGGTAGACCCTCTACCGACAGTATGCAAGTTTCGAGTTTGCAGTCTGCAAATGTCCTGCACACTCCACCCTCACCTCATACTCTCCCTTCACAACCCTCACTCGACCTTCCTTGGGTCTAACCACCTTCTCCCCTTTCTCCTTAAACCCTTTTAGGCCCCTAAAGGTCTTCCCTATAAAATCCAATCCACCACCACCGTATGGGGGGTCTGCAATTTTTGAAGGTGAACCCCTGTTGCCAAACGCCTAGGCTCACCCCTTTTCTCCTTTGGTTATGATCCCAGGCCTCCCCTAGACCTGCCTCAAGTCTCCCTAGCTGCTGCAGGCACCACCGTAACACCACCACTTGTTGTAGGCCTCCACCACCTACGGGTAGAAACAGAGCATAGGGTAGGGACTTCCCTACCCGCTTTTTCCCTTGCTTCATCATTAATGTGAACCCCTGGTCAATTCCAGGGGGCTTATTTCCCTTTTGTTGATACTTAGTGTGTAAACCGAACCCAACAGGGTGTTCCTATACCTTTTTCATAGGTAGGGAGAACCCCTACGGGTATATCAATCCTTTTCAGGCATTGCAGACCACCATGAAGCTTTTGGGGGTCCCTCAAATCATGAGGGAACCCTTGGTGGTATGGGTGCACAGCCCCAGTGGGCACAAACTCGATTTTGGAGAAAACCAAGAATGACGGTAATCTCAGTATTGCCATTACTGGTAGAACTTTTTTACAGAATGTCGGTGGACCTTCTACCGACACTCTATCTTTGCCTAGTTTCTGGTTGGCGACAGAATAACTACCGTCGATATAAACCAGCTGTCATAATGACTTTGCACCTTTGTAGGGCCCACTCCAGGAATCCCCTAGGGCCCACACCAGACTCAAACTCTTCTCTGGAGTCCCCTCTACACTTCCATGATCTCGGTTTAGCCTGGGATACACCCTAACCCTAGTTAATCATTGTGCAAACATTAGTTACAACACTGTTCTACATGTCGGTAATCATATTACCGACATTAATTTTGTTTTGATTCTGGGCTTTTGCAAGGACCCAGGCTTGGTAGGAGGCCACTTTAGGGCCTGCCTAGCCCCTTGGGCCCATCTTGGACTTTACCAGACCCTTAACCACGGTTAAATATACCTCCGATTAACATTTAACAGCGGTTAAGCAACCCTTAACCCCACAAACTTTGAAAAATTATTGAGAAAATCTTAAAAATTAAGTGGACCATAAAACTGACTTTGGCCCTCTTCCTAACCTTGGTTAGCAACCCTAACCACAATTAGATCCCCTTAACTTCGATTAGCAACCCTAATCGCAGTTTTTTTCGATTTACGGCCTACCTGGCCAAAAAACCAAGTCTATCGGACTTATCTTTGGCCTACCGGGCCTCCCCTTAGCCTACCGGGCTACATCTCACATCCGCTTAACTATGGTTAGCAACCCTAACCATGGTTAGTTTGGCCTAACCCCAGTTAGCAACCCTAAGTTGGGCCAGACTCTACCCTAGTCTACCGGACTATCCCTAAGCCTACTGAGCTTGAACACCTTGTACTTGACCCTCCTCGGTTAACCAAACCCTAGCCTACTAGACTAGTCCATATTAGCAACCCTTGGTGCACACACACACGCCCCTAACCTTGGCACAGGCTCACATGCCAGAACTACGCTCGGTCTGATCTCACCTTGTGAGTACGTAGGCAACCCAACCTGGGTTCGACCCTAATTAGCTTTTCTTTCTTGGATTAGTATTAACTTAAACACCTCGACATTCTAATCAAGATTAACTTTAGTTGGCTTAACCTGGGGAGTACGGAACTGTTGTAAAACAGAAGCCTCGGGGTGCCTAACACCTTCTCTGGACTTAACTGAACCCCTTACCCTGATCTTAATTGCAGACCAAGACCCTATCGACATTCGGGGGACTTATCCCTTCTGAATGAATAGGTCGACTCTTAATCATAACCTTCATACACCCGTGAGGGTATAAGGTTTACACATCATCTCTTTTGTGAGTGGTCACAAAAATCCGTGCTCACAGTTCCTCATCGGCCAATTCTTCTCAAAACAATTCAACCACGATCTTTGAAGATCAATTCCCATCCTTGATGGCTTTGGCTCAAGCCAGCCAACACTCACAGTGGAGCACAATAAGGGTTTTAGGGTTTTGAGAAACTCTAGAGTGATGCCATCAAGGTTTGAGGACCAAGCAATGCAAGGGTTTAAAGATTGGAATGAAAAACCTTGCAACTCTAGAGCAATGAACAATGGAGAATGAGAGGAATGATATCCAGAGTTTATGTGAACTCTAGAAGAAGCCTAAAACACTCTCAAAACTCTCCACGAAGTCACCATTCATGGACTAGTATAGTTCCAATAAATAGAGAAGCAATCCCACTGATTTAGAACTTGCTAAAACCGAAAATAGAAGGAAAAATAGGGACTGGGTCGACCCAAATGTACACTTCGGTCGACCCAAGTGACAGTTTGGGTCAACCCAATATTTTTGGGTGTTCAGGAAAATTTCCCATATAAATTTTTTGAGGTCTAGGTTGACCCAATATGGTCTGGGTCAACTCATTAGTGACTTTTGACATTTTTTCTTCCTTTGATTCCCTAAGCTTTGCTTCATATTGGTCAAGGCATTTTGGAACCATATTCCATAAATGTGGGCATTTCTATATGAGTAATGTTTGGTCTTCTAGGTCTCACTTACCATTCTAAAGCTTGATCCATTCTTGAGTGATGTTTCTTCATGCTTTATCATGACATCTTCTTCACCTTTCATCGAACCGGATGGTGTGACCTAAGGAGAACTATAAACACTTTTAGACTCGGAATTTAGCTAATACAAAAACATGACTTTACAGAGTACACATCTGAATCAATTAGATTTCTTTTATCTTGGTAAACGGATAAAGGAATTTTGAAATGCTTAAAAATATTAGTAAGAGCAAGGTCAAATGGCAATCTACTAGAAGATTTCTTAGAAGCATCAATCATAACATGCATGATGATGAAAGTGAGATCAATGTATTTGGTGGTTAGGATACGCCAAATCAAGAATACATTAAAGAAAGTAATGAAGTTTCTACCACCACCCCTAGGAACAATGTTTTAGGTGATAATGTGGTGAGCTTGTGAGCGTGAAAATTCTTCACTCACAAAAGATTGAATGCATAAACCTATACCCTCACGGGTGTGAAAGGTTGATTATTAAGAGTCGCCACCTATTCATTCAGAAGGGATAAGTTCCACGGGTTCGGATAAGGTCTTGGTCTAGGAGTGAGATTAGGGTAAGGGGTTCAGTTAAGTCCAGGGAAGGTGTTAGGCCCTCCGAGGCTTCTGTTTGACAACGGTTCTGTACTACCCAGGTTTAAGCCAACTAAGGTTAATCTTGATTAAAATGTCGGAAGGTTTAAGTTGACACTAATCCAAGAAAGGAAAAGATAACTGGGGTCAAACCCGGGTTGGGTTGCTTACGTACTCATAGGGTGAGATCAGACCGAGCGTAGTTCTGGCACGTGAGCCTGTGCTGAGGCTAAGGGGGTGTTTGTATGCACCAAGGGTGGCTAACATGGACTAGTTCGATATACTAGAATTTGGTTGACCGAGGGGGTCAAGTGTAAGGTATTCAAGCCCGGTAGGCTTAGGGGTAGTTCGGTAGACTGGGGAGGAGTCTGGCCAAGGTTAGGGTTGCTAACCGGGGTTAGGCCAAACTAAACATGTTTAGGGTTGCTAACCACAGTTAAGGGGATGAGAGATGTAGCACGGTAGGCTAAGGGAAGGCCCGGTAGGCCGAAGATAAGTCCGGTAGACTTGGTTTTTAGGCCCGCTTGTTCGTAAATCGAGATTAATTGTGATTAGGGTTGTTAATCGGAGTCATTGGGGTTCTAACTATGGTTGGGGTTGCTAACCAGGGTTAAGAAGAGGGCCAAAGTCAGTTTTATGGTCCAATTGATTTTTAAAAATTTCTGATTAATTTCCCAAAGTTTGTAGAGTTAAGGGGTGCTTAACTATGTTTAAATCTTAAAATTCCTTATTTCAATGCACTCTTAAGACCTAGAGGGGGGGGGGGGGGGGTGAATAGGACTACTTCAAATTTATTTCCCAATTTTAATTTTAGATAATCTCACACAAACAATTTCACGTGAACACACAAGATTTTTACGTGGAAAACCCTTCCAGGAAAAACCACGGGACCTAGTCCAGCACAAAATTTACTATGAGCAGATTTGAACAATACAAGACTCGAATCTTATCCAATCGGACACGACACACCGTTCCTCGGTATCGATTCCTCAGCTTGTAAACCACGAACACAGCACATTCGATCCCTGCAATAGCAGCTCCAGTTCCTCACCGGCCAATCTTACTTAAAGTGATCAACCACGGTCTCCGAAGACCGATCTCCTTCCTTAACGGCTATAGCTCAGGCTAACCAATGCTCACAGTAGAGCATACAATGGGTTTTAGGGTTTGTGGAAGCCTTAGGGTGATCTCTTAATGATTAAGGATCATCTAATGCAAGTTTGAGAGAATATGCTTGAAAACTTTTCTCAACCTAGAGGCCAACTAATGGAGATCTTCGATCAATGAATCCAAGAGTTTTCATAAACTCAAAATAGGCACAAAGTGCTCTAAAAAGTCTCCAATCAATATCCCTCACAGATTGGGAGATGTCCAATATATATAGGAAATGTTTAAAAAAACATTTTTAGAAAGTTTTTCCATATCAGGGTCGACCCTGGAGGATCCCTGGGTCGACCCACTATAGCAACAACACACAATAACCGAAATCCCATATCAGGGTCGACCCTGGGGGATGGTTCAGTCGACCAAAGTGTACACTTTGGTCGACCCAACCATCCTTCAGGGTCGACCTCCATATTTTCATCTCTCTGCCAAAAAACATCATACAAACCGTGGGCTATTCAGGGTCGACCCTGGGGTGCAATTTTTTTCATATTTTTATCCTTTTATCTTTAAATGCAATCCCCTATACTTCTAGTATTTTTTGACTTAATTTTTATGATGAATGGGACAATTCCATGAGGTAACCTAAGGTCATCTAGGACTCTCTTTCAAAACTTACTTTTTGAGCCAATGTGAGTGATGTAGCTTCAAGATTCTTCACGGCTTCTTCTTCACTTTGTCTTCAAACCGGATGAGACCTACTATGACCTGTATACAACATTTTGAGCTCGGAATTTTGCCAATAAAACTTTGAATTTACAATCTCCCCCTTTGGCAATTCCGAGACAAAACAAACAATATAACTGATGGACATGACTTACAGACTTTCTTGAACCCACAAGAAACAAAGAAAATAAAAAGTACATGACACTGGACATTTTTACTTCTTCCATTGAGCAGTATGCCTTACGAGATTGTTGATGCATCAATCACCCCTGAAACACTGAAGCAACCAATACCTTTGTGAAGCATAGGGGAATTTCATAAAATAAAAACCATTGAAATAATGAACATCATGCAAATGAACATCATGCAAGGTAGTATGAGATCACCCCCTCAACCGGTGATCCCATCTGACAAAGGTTTCAGAATCATGAGCATGTGAATCTATGAGTGCAGTAATGTGAATATATGCAACATGTGATAATGTGACATAAACACACAATTGCACATATGATGAGGTGATCTTTCTAGCCAACTTCTCTCCCTTTTTAGCCTGAATTGCCAAGGGTAAATCAATCTTGTAGAAATAGCAACCCTAGCATGAAGAAGAATTAGCATCAAAGATCAACAACATAGAGAAACATGAAGAAGCAATAGCATGAACTAGGCAGTAGAAACAAGCAAGTAGCATCCCATATACGGGAACCAAGGGTGCACAGCACAAAGACCAACCATAGACTCATAACAAACAAAACGAACTAACTAAATCCAGCACAATCGACGAACAAAACAAGGCTGGAACCATCATCACAAGAAGTGCTAATCATCCTGGTGTGAAGGAAAGTGACGAGCAACATCATCCTGATATCGAGAACGGAAATCGTGAAGCTTCTGGTAAGATGCCTATACCATATCGAAAAGTGCATCAATCCGGTGATTAGTCACCGAAAAACTGTCCTGAGTAGCAGCGGCATGAGAATCCAGGCAGGCATGAAGATCAGTAGCGAAGTCCGACTGAGCAGCCGACATATCGGCAAACATGGCAGCCATTGTCTTGAAGGACAAGGGACCCAGAGGAGCTCTGGCATGGCTGGGAGAGGGACTGGCACTCGGGGCCGAAGGAGTGAAATCATCATCAATGTCCTCCTTATGCTCCGGCATCGTAGCATGGGACATACTACTAGTCAAGGTGCGAGCAAAGATGGGTCCTAAAGAAGGTTTGGTAGCCTTAGAGAAACGAGCCCTAATACCCTCAACAAACAAGAGATTGGTGATGAGGACACCAAAAGGAAGAGCAGCTTGTTTTTGAGGTACGGCGGTAGCCTGAAGGATGAGGTCAATAATGTGGGCACCAGTATCAATAGTGTCTCTAGTCATGACACTATATAGGAACCGTGTTGGACATATATGCCCTCGAAAGCCAATAAGAGACTTTTCTATGTTGATTAGACAAGCATCATATTCACACAACCAACTATAAAGGGTATTTATATTAATTACTGTCTCATATGATGATGACATAAAGTTCCATAGGTAACATTGTAGGAAAATCATGCAAAGGTTGCGAGGAGATATGATTTTTCGGTTTCTTGTAAACCTAATATTGTTCGAAGCCTCTAGAGTATTGGTTGGGAGCCGTACTTCATCATGGCTTGCACATGTGTAGTTCTATGAGATAGTGTGATGAATCTCATTCACAGAGAGTGGTGACTCTTGACTAACATGTGAGTATATGTAGCAAGTACATAATACTGAACGGGGTCACTAGTGGATACCCTTTGGAATACACTGTCAGATTGTATTAGGGTTATCCATTTGACAAATTGTCCTTAGACCTGAGAGGTTAACATTTTCTCAGACATCTGTCTATATGGCTTTGATGTGCCAATCAGCAATGTCCAATACACAGGACTAACTCCGGGTACGTTGGGTCATGTACGCAATGTTTGGAGAAGTGTGTAAACACTCAATAAGGAATCCACAACTCCTTAATTGGAGATAATGATATCAAGGTGATACTTGTTGAACTGAACTGTTAAATCCAGTACTGGTGCTTTTCGGTAAAATGGTTTTTATTGAAGTTGATATTTTTAATATGGAAAAGTATATATAAATATATATGTCTGTTCTTTTCTAATGTTTCTTCAAAAGTGTTTTAGAGGTTCAGTTCAATGAAAAAGTAATCATGAGAAAGAGTTCTATTCATAAGCTAGGGACTAAGACAGTGGAGTTGTTCCAATCCTGGAAGCTTACAAGTGATATCGGAATGTGGAAGGATTTATTTGTAAATATATTGTGAGATGATACTTACAAGCAATTCTCTAATTTCTGGAGGTTAATCACATTGTGTTAATGGACATTAATTGTGATTGGTAGAAGTCCAGGGATATAGATAAAATTCTATAATCCTAATAGAGTGTAGGAAAGGTGTTTCCTAGTAATAATGCTTTAACCAAAAAGGTTGAGTACTTGGCCCCACAACCGAAAATAGGAGATCCCTTTAGATCCCACACACAAGGACCTTCTTAAAGTAATTTAATTTAATTATTAATTAAATTAATTAATTTCTCTAAGTAATCACTATATGGTATAGTGAAGCTCTAAAAGGTGGAATCACATTAGATGTGAACAACCAAATGGGTAGGACCCATTGGGAATTATTATAAAAGAATAATTCAAGTGACCAAGAGGGTTTTGGAAACCCTTTAGGCGTGTGGGGAGGGACCCACCTAGGGTGGGACGCCCACTTCGTGGAGGAAGTTTTATTTAATTAGTTTCTAATTAATTAACACCTTATTGGATAAGGTGAGTTAGTTAGTTAGTTAGTTACTAATTAAAGATTCCCTAATTGTTAGGGATTCCATTAGTTAGTTACTAATTCAAGATTCCTTATTGGATAAGGATAAGATTAGTTACTAATGGATAAGGTTAGTTTCTTTTAAGATTAATCCTAATTGGATTAGGAGAATAATCGATAAAGAAAACTATTGAGGAATCCTAATTGGATTAGGATAAGGTTAATAAATTATAATTGGATTACAATTCAAGCAACCAAGAGAGAACTTATATAAAGGATTGGATGCCCAGCCCTTTAAATAATATAATTCTTTAGAATTTTTTCTTCTCTTCCTCTCCTCAAGTTTACGCCCAGCCCTCTCCCCCTTTGAGGGTGTACGGTCACCCTTCTCCTTCTTCCTTTTTGTTTGGTTTTTGATCTTGATGATCAAGAACAAGTTCTTTGAAGATCAAGATTGGATCTTGTTTGATCAAGAAAGGTTCTTGGATCAAAGAAAAGAAGAAAAGATAAAAGAGCATGGAATTTGGAAGGGCCATTAGCATCCATTAGAGAAAGCTTTAAAGGAAAAAGAAGGTTCGTGTGAATCGACAGGAGACTTGACACTTGTGAAGTTTTGCGAGTACTATTCTTATGTGGATTTGACTTAACAATTTCAAAGTCGCAAAGGTGAATGTTATTCTAACTTTCATTGAATAAAATCAATTAGAATCTTAGTCAGATCTTGGGATTCGATGTATGCCCCCCAAGAACTGTGTTTCTTAAATTAAAAAGAGGCATACTTTCAGTGGTATCAGAGCCTTGGCTATGCTTCTCTTTGATTTTAAGGTATAATCAAATTTTAATTATATCAAGAATGCATCCCCTATGAATTTTGGTTACCCTAATGAATCAATCTTCTAGATTCTTGATTATTGGATAATCATTTATTAGGGATAAGGGGTCCCTCTAGTTATTGAGGGAGAGATTAGACCCTTATAAATTAGTGTGATACTAATTTTGGTTTTGGATTTTTTCAAAACATCTTTTCATAAGGGATAGGTATTTAGAGATATCTAAATCTTGATTATAGCCTTTAAGGATTTGGAAATCCTTTTAGAATATTAAATTAAATTGTTTAATTTATTTTAGAGAGCCTAGGGCAAGTTTTCCCTTTGATTTAAACCACTTAGATACCCATTGATATTTTGGCTAGCATATATAGATGAGATTTTATTTATTAAATGTTAATTAATAAATCTCATGGTGTTAGACACCCTTCCTTAAGCATTCTTGGAGATTAAAGCTTATTTCGATTAAATTTGATTCATGGATTTTCGGATTTGTATTTGATTAGAAGAATCAATACAGTTTCGGTATTTTAGCCATAACTTTGTGATCGTAAGTCCGATTCAGGTCCGTCAGTACATCATTTCGAAGCCGTCGAAAATATCTACAACTTTCGTGAAGAAAGTTTTTCCAGAATCAATCGTTTTGAGGGTCAAAACTTGAGTCCAAAATCTAAAGCGGGAAAAAAAGTTTTCTAAATTAATTTTCCAAGAGGCTTTCAAATTTTTCCTAAATTCCATTATTTGATTTGAGAGCATGGGATGCTATTAAATCGTTTAATGGGCTATCAATTAATTAAATAGTTTAATTATTTGATTCGAGAGCACGGGCTGAGATTTAATTAAATTGTTTAATTATCTGCTTCGAGTCCACGGGCTATCATTTAATTAAATGTTAATTATGATATCTTTTATGGTTCCCTAAAAAGTTTATAGGAATAATACCATAATTATTGTAGTTGATTTGGATCAATTACATGTGCTCAGAATGACCGGCTACATAGTATTTATAAGTTTTTATTTGATTAATAGTTAATCAAGTAATTACATAAATGCCATTGGTTGAGATACAGAGTTTTATCTCAAGTGAATTTTAATTGAGAGAGATCAATTATTTTATGGATATTTAATACTATTGTTTAGGGTATTATTTTATTTAATTGTTAAATCAAATAGTCCTTAAAGCAGTTGGCCCTTATGGAAAATTTTGAAATCACCTATTATTGGTTTTGAATTTATTTTGGAATCAATATAAAGTGATATTAAAAATTAGCAATTTGCTGATTTTTATTTTGGTCTTTTAATAGTTATTAGATCAAAATAAAATGGAAGGGATTAGATCCCTAGCCTAGCCGAATTTAATTTGGTGTTTTCTATTTGTTTATCAATTGAGGAATGTGAGGATGAATTTTAGGGTTAGATTAAATTTTAGAGAAATTGTTTCTCTTAATGACTTTCCAAGTATTAAAGGAAAATTGTTTTCTTTTAATGATGATCTAAAATCCCTAAGAATTCATTCTTGACATGTTTGCTTTCTTTGCTCTAGGGTTTATCTATTAAATGTTAATAGAGGCCTTAACCATATGGGAAAGAGTTTCTCTAAGGTTAACAAAACGCTTGTTGAGGTTATAGACTTTCTAAGTAATGTGTCATGCCATGTTATTATTCATAGTTGATGAATTGTTAATATATATTCTTGTTGAATGGTGGATGGGTTCCATAATCATGCCTTCTTCTCTCTCTATTCTCTTCTCTTTCTTCTTATGAGTTGTACTCCCCTTGAGCACCCTATTTTGGGTGGTTTCTCAAGGTTTCTTATAAGAGTAGTTATAGGATTTCTAAGATAGCATGATCATGTGCACCCATTGTGCGGCTATATTATGTATTTCATGTGATGATTTGTTATAGCTTTTAGTTGCTTAGAAAAGTCCATAACCCTTGTGATAATGTGATTATCGTTTTTTGTGTAAATTTTAGATAATTGGATCAAACCCCACAATATGTGTCTTGTTGAAACATAAAAAATTTGTGTTTAAATAAAACACATTATTATAGCTCTTTTGGACGTGATGCATGTAGTCCATGTTGAAATTTTTACGTGGAATATGTTACTTGCCTGATTATAAGATAATTGTGCCTTAATTGGCATAGATGTAAGCTAACAATATTCACGATTATGGGAAGTGCTTGATTGACACTTATAGATCCTAGTAGAGGTCTTAGAAAGTTATTTAAAGACTTCCATAATTTCTTTTAGAGTTAGGGTTGGTGAACCCTAATGTGCTAAAAATAATTCGTAGAGAATTAAAGGGTAATATAGTCCATTTGACTTATGTGCTTTAGTGATACACATGGACACTTTATAATTGTTATTTTGGGCCCATGGTGCTTGATATGACCAATGGTCCATCATATGGATGTATGAACCATTTAAAGCCCACTGATGTTAAAAATGACCTTTGTACCCTTGGATTAGATCCATTAAGATTTCTGGGGCTAGTGGGAGTTCATTGGAATTAGTTTGATCTAATTAAAACGAAATTTGATTTATTATCATGTGATGATTTTGTATATTATTTTATACATGTGATACAATGATAAATATTGTGAATGCTTTTGATATGTGCATTAGATGTATAATTTATTCATGATATTCTGTTTTCCCTCAAGAAAAATATTAAGTGAATTAAATGGGCTAATCTATCCTACGGGATAATATTGCCCTATGACCTTCCATTATCAATAAGATTAGGAATTAATTAGCCTGAGTCTTGTCTTGCCAAAAGGTATTGACATAATTCAGTCTGAGTTAAACTCCTAGAGTCTTATTTCTATAGTAGATAGATTTGTGTATGGCCTGATAGGGAGTGTCAACTAAAATGGGGGCACAACCCTACTTGATCATATGACGAACCAGAATGATGGGTTTCACTTAACCAAGGAACATGACGGCTGAAACAGTGACAGTCATGTTGTCCTTGGAGGTTGCAAGAAAATTGGGAATCACTGATTTATATAAGGAGTTATGCATGAGATGCTCAGTGATGGATAGTTACTATCCACCTTGTAGTGCATGTGTGGTACTATCCTAAAATGGAAGATTGCATGTGTATTATAAGACACCCAATGCTCATCAGAAATATGAAGTAGCATATTTCCTAATTTTATAGATTGAGGGGTCTATGAAATTTGATTGAATGATGAGCCATATCATCAAAGATCAAAAGCCCTGATCTAATGATATTATAATGTGTGAAATTATGATGTAAGTTTTAATTGTCATGTCTGTAACGCCCCAAAATACCACCTAGGAGTTAGGCTATATTTGGGCTCGTTACCTACCATACAATCATCCTGCGGAAGCATATAAGGCAAGCTAAATAGTGAACTGAAAATTTCTTTAATAACTTAACTGTATTCCAAGTACAACTATTTGCAATAAATGAATAGAAACCGAAACATGTACAAGCAATCCTTCACCTAGGTTACAAACTCAAGTGATACAATATCCCCAGACATAAAACCCAAAATACATGTCTCTCTCACTCTCTTCCCAACCATGGGGTCACGTGTCAAACCCCCAACATCTGGATGACCACCCGAGCAATCTCCTGTTCCCCATGAGTTGCCTCGTTTCAAAGAACCGGAGTACATGTATCGTATAGCGTACCTGCCGACATAACATGTACGGCTGAGCATGGAATACTCAGCGAGCAAAATCTACTAGCTAACAATGCTATCATAATCACAATATTTAATACAGTGCGGAAAAGAATACAAATCACCAAATCCATGCTTAAAACCCGTCATGAAAAACCTTTCATAAAACTTGTTCTTTTCATGGAAAACAAACCCTCTCATGTATGCTTATGAGTTCTTATGAATGCTTGTGAGCCTCATGTTTTCTTATGAATTCTTGTGAGCTTAGAGTTCTTGTGAGCTTGTGAGTACTTGTGAGCTTATGAGTACTTGTGAGCTTCTTGTGAGCTTATGATCCTTGTGAGCTTGTTCTCCTTGGAGACATATGCAAGATCTTAGACTTGTGAGTTTCTTATGAGTTCTTGAAAAGCCTTGCGAGACTTATGATCCGTGGAGTTTATGCGAGATCTTAGACTTGATCCTTGTGAGCATGAAGTAACCGATCTTAGAATGCCAACCCAAAGTTTGGCTTAGTCAACTCTTATGCATCTATGCTTCTTGCTTATGAATGCCTTTGAAAACCCTTCTTATGATTTCTTGAAATTCATGATTATGAGAAAACCACGGTCGTGCAATACTTATCGTGCGTGGAGTGCTTGTGAGCAGTATAACATCTATGTGGAAAGCTTTAACTAATTAAGCATGTTCATACAAGGCATAATGATCATTATAGTATACTTGAATACCTTAATTAACTCATATGGTTCATACAAGGTATATTAGCATCATAGCATACTTAGACAATTCTAGAATGTAGAACATTTCATTCATTGCATCACATCATAACAATCATGGCTTCTAAGCCTACTTCATCATATCACACTTAAAATCATGGTTTATTGGAGGAGAATAATACTTACACACTAGCATAACAACATTCATCCCTTTCATTGGAAAACCCCAAAATCATAAACCCTTATTTACTTGTTTGATCATGTTCTAGTTCACCCAAAATTCCCACACTTAATATTTGTATCATAGTATACTTGAAACCATGTTTCATTTAGAGATACTATCATTTACTTACAAGTATAGCCATGTTCATTCTTGTTATTGAAAAACCCCCAATTTATAAACTACTATTTGTCTATTTGATCATAATGTAGAAAAACCCCCAATTTATAAACCCCTTTTTATCATCTTTTCATATTTTGCACAATACCAAAGTTAGATAGGTAGAATCACTAACATTCCATTCAAACATACTTTCATTCACATTTAGATCTTGGCATCCTAGTAAAGCTAAATCACCCATTGGGTCATCTTTTCTCATCCATGTATGATAACAAAGCTAGATAGTAGTTTTACTAACCTCTTAGAATCAATTTCTAGGTTGAAGGAAACCCCTTGAGAAAAATCCTCACTTGATTGGAATGATCCAAGCTTGATTTGGAGAAGATCAAACCCTTGTTGAAGCTTTTCTTGATTCCCAAAAACAAACCCTAATTGGAATCCTCAAGATCCTCTCCTTCTCTTTCTAGGAACTCTCCTTGGTTTAGGGTAAACCAAAAACCCTCCTAAAGTCTTCTATTTATAGTGTAAGGGGTGAAAAATCCCAAAAAAATCGCATCCAAGAAAGTAAAATCGCGCATCTACGATCGTTCGTAGCGATTTACGATCGATCGTAGCCTTCTACGATCGATCGTAGCTTTCTATGATCAATCGTAGTTTCACCCAAGAGTTTCCAGAATTTCTGGAGATTCACGATCGATCGTAGCAACTCTACGATCGTTCGTAGCTCCGCTACGATCGTTCGTAGGGTCCCTACGAGCGATCGCAACTTTTGCAGAAAGTTTTCAGCATTTTTGCGTTTTTGTATTTTGGCCATAACTTTTGACTCGCTCGTCTGTTTTTGACGATTCAACTTGCGTTGGATTCATATTTCAAAGGAGAACAACTTTGGTGTTTTACATAATTTCTAATTCTCTATATTTATTGGACCATTTTGCCCCTAAAGCTGACTGATCCGAAACTAGGTTTCGTCAGTCCAGATTTTAAACCGACCCGACTTCAGAAATCGGTCTTTTGACCTAACACCAACTCAAAACCAAGACAAGTGATCAACATGAACCCCGAAGAGGGTTCAATTACCTTTCTAAAAATCCAAGAATCTCTTGATTCCGATGAGCCTTGTGAACAGTAGGGCTATTTAAAGTCAAGGGTATGCTAAGGCATTCCCATTCTTGACACTTAGAACATAAGGAGTGTTTCACACTCCTTTCCTTCGGTTCCAAAACCATACTAACACCTCATGACTCATTAATCCATAGGTTTTTAACACACCTAGGTGATCATGGGGCACACCCCAACATGCATGAGAGGCCCCGGTCTCTTTATGCCTCGCGTAACAACACTATTCACTCGCAACTCATTAACACTTAGGGTACCTTATACCCATGTTCTTACCCACTTAGAGTATGTCATACTCTTATTTATTCATCCAAACACCCAACAATAAACACTTAAACTAATTTGACTACTCTTATCATGCCCCTTAACCAAGTCACATAAATGGCCCTCAGCCTTTACAAGACTTGTGCCCATGGTGCTATTCACAACATTGTGAAATGGTTTCCCGGTGGTTCTACGTTCACACTTATGGTATTTTATACCATAAATACTTGAGTATTATTATACTCTTGTTTTGAGGCTCAACATACACATATAAAGTCTTCACTTCACTTCCCCCAATATCAAGAACACATGGTAGGTCTTAAGCCTTTTAATGCATTGTACACTAACCCTATTCACCTTCAACCCTTTAAGCCCTAAGGGTATTTTACACACTCTACTTCTATTCTCATAACTCACGACCATAGGTTCTAAAACCAAACCGAGGTAACCTATTGGGCACAACCCATATGCATGGGAGGCCCCGGCCGCCACAAATCCCTTGAATCAACATTATTCATACCACTATACATTTAATGCTTTGAGTATGGTTTTATACTCTTTGCATGTTTTCTCAAAACACCTTACACTTCTTGATTCTAACATGAAACTCACTTCGCACTTAGGCTATGAGGGAAACCCTCACTCTCATTAACCAAACCCAACTTATAATAAGGGCCTTTGGCCCTTACAATACTAGTGTCCTCGACACTATTCACTTGAACAGTGAACCAAATTTTCGGGGTTCTACAATGTCATTCTATAACCACCTTACCAAGACTTTAATGAGAATCTCTTGACCAATTCAAAGTGTTTGGAATAGAAAAGGAATATCAAGTTTGTGCTTTACTATCTAAAGAATTATCCAAGTTCTTACCACTAATGGTAAATGTCATTTAAGATGTTTACAGAATACAATAGGGCTGCTAGGCAGTTTACTATATAAAAGGACAAGTAGACACCAAGTTGACTAGGGAAACCCAGTCACAAAGAATATGATAGAGATCATTGGATTCATAAATCCCAATTCTTGGTGCTGAGATAAATTGAAATCAATTTATGGGATAAGAGGATATGATTCTCGACAAACTCCCGGAGTCCTTTAATATGGTTATGTTGAACAAGTAGGAAATCAGATTGTCTAAAATCTCACATGTTGCATATGGCTAAGAACCTTTGAAGAGTTCAATGCTCTTTGCAAAGATGTTCACAAGAGTTGGATTTTTCTAAATCCCGAGCATTTATGCAAAGGAAAGAAATCCAAGATTTTCCATTGGAAAGGTATTCTGGTAGTATGGACAAGGGCTCTTCAGAGAAGAAAGGAAAGTATAAGGATTGTGCTTCATAGTGAAGCAATTGGTCATTGGATACAAGACAAACCTTTGGAAGGATTGTCCAGTTTGTATACTCATCAAGTCCAACTTAATTGTTGGAACCTCCAGCTCCTAATGCTTGGTATGATCTTGCATAAGTGCAACAGTTGCATGTTTGTACAGGAGAAGGAGAAATCTAAGAAGATAAAACTTCTACTTGGGAATGGGACAAAAGTTGGATGATCATAATTATATGAATCTTTCATTAAGAGGTAGCTAACTTTATTTCACTTTCTTTGAAAAGTTCAAGGAATTCCGCATTGAAATAAAGAAACAGCTAGGTAAGTCTTCCATGATTGAGAAAAGTACCTCTTAATAGAAATTTCATAATTTACTCTCATTACATTTTGTCTCAGATAATTCTCATAACAAACCATAGCATGATGGTGTTGTTAAATCGAATTATATTTGATATGATTTGATGGAAGATGAGCTTGGAATTCGCATTAGAGATACTTAGTCTCTATTTCTGGATAACAAAAGATATTTGTAAACAAGAATACAAGTTTCCTAGTAGAGAAACTGAATCTAGAATTGTTCTAGAAGCGGAAGCCCAATAGACCGATAAATATGAGAATTGATAGAGATCAACTCTCTACTCTCACTATACCTAAATAGTACACTAGAACCCACAGGTCCCAGAATCTGTAGATGGACTAACTTTTATTTTGATGAAGTAATCAAACTGTTTGATTTTCATCTAAGATTAAAAGTATCATTTGTGTGCAAATTGGTTAGTGGGAGCATAATTACTTTCCTGGCTCTATGCAAAGATAATATTCTTTTCATTGTGAATGAAGTATGAATATTATTCTTTTCTTAGATTTGATCTAGTAATTTTACAATGAAGGACAAAAACTTTGACATCATGTTTTCTTAGTCCTAAATGGTTTAGACACAAAAAGAAAATGATATTGTTATTCTCCCAATAACAATCATGTTTTTGTGCAAGTAAGATTCCAAGAAAAGAGTTTCTACCTTTATGGGATCAAATCTGTTTCTTTAAGATATATGATATCATGAGAAAGTTTACTTATACTAGACCGGATATTTATCACATGTTGATGTGATAAGATATTGGTCAGATTAGTCCGGAGCATTGTACAATGATAAAGCACAAACATGTTAACTTCTGAAAATGACTGTTGGACAGTATCATTTTTGTTTAGTCTTTTAAGACTATAGTTATTGATAATAAATTTGCAAGAGTTGCAAGTGTTATTGCATCACTACAATAGTTGTGGTAAAGCAGACATGACAAACTCATGTATATTAATTTATGGTTCAGCTGGTGTTTGAGAAACATCACTGAGAAGATGGGCATTACATCTAATTGGCTTAGAGTGCAAGTGGGAGATTGTTGGACATATATGCCCTCGAAAGCCAATAAGAGACTTTTCTATGTTGATTAGACAAACATCATATTCACACAACCAACTATAAAGGGTATTTATATTTATTACTATCTCATATGATGATGACATAAAGTTCCATAGGTAAAGAGGAGAATCATGCAAAGGTTGGAAAATCATGCAAAGGTTGCGAGGAGATATGATTTTCCAGTTCCTTGTAAACCTAATATTGTTCGAAGCCTCTAGAGTAACGAGGAGAACGAGGAGAATCATGATTGTAGGAAAATCATGCAAAGGTTACGAGGAGATATGATTTTCCGTTTCCTTGTAAACCTAATATTGTTCGAAGCCTCTAGAGTACTGGTTGGGCGCCGTACTTCATCATGGCTTGCACATGTGTAGTTTTATGAGATAGTGTGATGAATCTCATTCACAGAGAGTGGTGACTCTTGACTAAAATGTGAGTATATGTAACAAGTACATAATACTGAACGGGGTCACTAGTGGATACCCTATGGAATACCCTGTCAGATTGTATTAGGGTTATCCATTTGACAAATTGTCCTTAGACCTGAGAGGTTAACATTTTCTCAGACATCTGTCTAAATAGCTTTGATGTGCCAATCGGCAATGTCCAATACACAGGACTAACTCCGGGTACGTTGGGTCATGTACGCAGTGTTTGGAGAAGTGTGTAAACACTCAATAAGGAATCCACAACTCCTTAATTGGAGATAATGATATCAAGGTGATACTTGTTGAACTGAACTGTTAAATCCAATACTGGTGCTTTTCGGTAAAATGGTTTTTATCGAAGTTGATATTTTTAATATGGAAAAGTATATATAAATATATATGTCAGTTCTTTTCTAATGTTTCTTCAAAAGTGTTTTGGAGGTTCAGTTTAATGAAAAAGTAATCATGAGAAAGAGTTCTATTCATAAGCTAGGGACTAAGACAATGGAATTGTTGCAATCCCGGAAGCTTACAAGTGATATCGGAATGTGGAAGGATTTATTTGTAAATATATTGTGAGATGGTACTTACAAGCAATTCTCTAATTTCTGGAGGTTAATCACATTGTGTTAATGGACATTAATTGTGATTGGTGGAAGTCCAGGGATATAGATAAAATTCTATAATCCTAATGGAGTATAGGAAAGGTGTTTCCTAGTAACAATGCTTTAACCAAAAAGGTTAAGTAGTTGGTCCCACAACCGGAAATAGGAGATCCCTTTAGATCCCACACACAAGGACCTGCTTAAAGTATTTAATTTAATTATTAATTAAATTAATTAATTTATCTAAGTAATCACTATATGGTATAGTGAAGCTCTAAAAGGTAGAATCACATTAGATGTGAAGAACCAAATGGGTAGGGCCCATTGGGAATTATTATAAAAGAATAATTCAAGTGACCAAGAGGGTTTTGGAAACCCTTTAGGCGTGTGGGTTGGACCCACCTAGGGTGGGATGCCCACTTCATGGAGGAAGTTTTATTTTAATTAGTTTCTAATTAATTAACACCTTATTGGATAAGGTTAGTTAGTTAGTTAGTTACTAATTAAAGATTCCCTAATTGTTAGGGATTCCATTAGTTAGTTACTAATTCAAGATTCCTTATTGGATAAGGATAAGATTAGTTACTAATGGATAAGGTTAGTTTCTTTTAAGATTAATCCTAATTGGATCAGGAGAATAATCAATAAAGGAAACTATTGAGGAATCCTAATTGGATTAGGCTAAGGTTAATGAATTATAATTGGATTACAATTCAAGCAACCAAGAGAGAACTTATATAAAGGATTGGATGCCCAGCCCTTTAAATAATATAATTCTCCAGAATTTTTTCTTCTCTCCCTCTCCTCAAGTTTACGCCCAGTCCTCTCCCCCTTTGAGGGTGTACGGTCACCCTTCCTCTTCTTCCTTTTTGTTTGGTTTTTGATCTTGATGATCAAGAACAAGTTCTTTGAAGATCAAGATTGGATCTTGTTTGATCAAGAAAGGTTCTTGGATCAAAGAAAAGTAGAAAAGATAAAGAGCATGGAATTTGGAAGGGCCATTAGCTTCCATTAGAGAAAGCTTTAAAGGAAAAAGAAGGTTCGTGTGAATCGACAGGAGACTTGACACTTGTGAAGTTTTGCGAGTACTATTCTTATGTGGATTTGACTTAACAATTTCAAAGTCGCAAAGGTGAATGTTATTCTAACCTTCATTGAATAAAATCAATTAGAATCTTAGTCAGATCTTGGGATTCGATGTATGCCCCCCAAGAACTGTGTTTCTAAAATTAAAAAGAGGCATACTTTCAAACCGAGCCCAATCCATACTCAGATTAGTAGAATGCACCTTGGGATGAATGTTGGAACACATAATAAGATGAAACAGATGACCCAAGTATGAAAGAGTAGAGTGAGGTAAATGGGGATGAGTCCATTTTTGTGAGGGATCATCACAAAGATTGCTGGCCACCTTGTCCAAATCATGCTTATCCTCATTGGTGGGATAGAGATAAGGGTAATAGGCTCTTGGGACCCGAGGGGTACTAATGAAAAAGGCAATGAAATCTGGATTACTGAGAATTTTCTTACCCCGAACCTGAGTTTTGAAGGAAAAATTACGAGGGTTGACAGAATAAATGTTCGCATAAAATTCTCGAACAAGGTCTAGACTGGCATAACCAGTCAATTTTAAAAGACCAGACCATTGGCGAGAGTCAATAATTTCCTCGAAACCAGGATGAATAAAACCCGAAATGACAGTGGCCCTTTCAATTGTAACAACCCTATTTTTAAGCCAAGTATTATAAAGCTGTTCATTCCCAGTGGTGCGAAATCGCACTATTTCAGGCTCATTCGGAGTGGGGACTTGAGATTTACCCTTTGATTTGGTTGAGGGCTTTGAACTGGAAGCACCCATGGCTTTCTTATGGGAAGTTGAGGATGGAGGAACCCTAGGATGGACCGCACAACCCACATGGATGCCATGGCCTGCATCATATGATGCATCCTCAGATTCAGGGACATCATCTTCTTCTCAAGAGATGAGGAGGCGGCGTTTAGGATGACCTGCCATGAGAATGGAGGCAATGAGAAGAAGAAACACAAGATCCATAGACCCAAAATTTGCCCGAACTGAAGAAGAGGTAGGGTGTTACCTTGAAGATGAGATGGATGCATGCAAACACCTGGGAATGGAGAGGGGAAGACGTACGAAGCAGCTGGGTACTCACAGTAACAGAGGGATCTCACGATAAACAAGCCAGAGGCTTGATAGAAGGATTGTGAGGTTGGAGAGGAGGGCTTGATGGTCGCAAGAGAAGCCCAGTGGACAGCATGAGGAGTGTGGAAAATTGCACAACTGTGGAGGCCTGTAACTCGCACGAGAAGACTTGAAGCTGTGTGGAGAAGACAACACGGTATATGGTTGGAAAAAGCTGCAAAAATGAAGGCAACTTACTGGTGTAAGAGAGCAAAGAGGAAAAAATAGGAAGGCAACCATGTGACCCGATGGTAAGTTTCGAAAACCCCATGTCTGTGTTTGGTCGACCGAATGACCACTCAAGGTCGACCCTCAACCCAAAACCTATACACCTGCAAAAATGTGGAGAGAGAGGGACGCCTTTGCTCTTTTTCCTCTTGTGGGACATGAGTGTGGGAAGTTATTCTTCCAAGATAAAGCTGAAAAATCTGCATAAAGACACCAAATGCCAAAACACCTACAGCCCAGAGACTCTAGGTTTTGCAACATTGGGATGGGCAAAGACCAATTCATGTGGCCATTGTTTCAACCGAAGAGTCACCTGTAATCTAACGTAGAAGGGGAACCAGAAGAGGTGACATAGACATTGGCAAAACAATTGTGTAATTCATCCTAAACACTTGATCACAAAAAAACTTGAGCCATTTAAAATCAGTCAAAAACTTGCACTTTGTGAGAAGTAATTTTCAAAGATCCTCCATTTTATTCAGAAATATCAACCATAAAAAAAAACTTCCTCTTGAAAAAAAAATTTAACATTATGTCCAGGAAGGAAAGCCAGTATGAGCAACTTTTTAAAGAGACAAATAATACAGTGTCCAAGAATGTTTAGCATACAACACTGAGTATCCGAGGATATTTCCATCGACACTATGCACAAGGGATGGCAAGACACAGTCACACAAGCTAATGTACAGTGAGTAATAGGCTATACCATCAATGTGAAGTGTATGAGGTGAAATCTGACTGAACACCTTTAGAGGTAGGCACCCTTAGATAGATTAGGACATTAGTGCATTTCAGGAACACCAAGTTTCAAAAAATACTGAGAGATGCATTAAGGGTAATCCAAAGGATGAAGAATTTTATGTGCTATTTTTACCCTTTTCATATGTTGCTCTCATAGTGATTATGGGATATTTTTTTTTGTTTGGTGAAGCTATTCTTGATCAGTCTTTTTCTTTTGAATTTTGGAATGCAATGGTGGCTTTCACACTTATTGGGTAGGTAGCCCTAACTATTGGCAGTAGGGGCTTTCACTCTAGGGACCCAGATAGATACCTACTGTCGACCTAGGTAGCCATTTCATACTGTTTGCATCCAATAGTGACTTTCACACTATCCCATAGGTAGCCCTTTCCAATGCATAAGACCTTTAAACTGGGGCACATGTTGAGGGATGGTACCTTTATGATCAAATCAGATTTTATCACCTCGAAGAACCATTATGACTAATATCATTGCTTGTTCACAGGGATATGTACCATCTTCAGGAGATAGACAGAGTTCAAGTGCAGATGATAGTGCAACAGTATATGCCATATTTCTAGTTGTATTTAGCAAGATAGTCCATGTGCACTTCCCTAGGACATTTTGGTAGGTATGATATCCTCATGAACTCAATACGATCAAATATGTATCTTGGACAAGCATTATGAGCACAAGAAAAATTCAACAATGCACACCAAATAAAAAACCCCTTTTTTTTTCCTTTTTTAAAATATGCCTAACTAAAAGAAAACACAAATCTTTTTGGAGTTTTTCTAAATTTTTTAATGTTTTTGTATTTTTTTTGATATAAGATAAACGAACAGAAACAACAATATGCAAAAACTGATAATATACACCGGAGGAATAGAGTTTGGAAGAGATATGGATATGAGATTACCTAGTCTATCAGAAAGCACTCAATCACTCAATACTGCACACACCGATGGATTTCCTAAGAAACTCAAACCTAAGGGAGTCTAGAGGTTTGGTTAGGAGATCTGGAAGTTGAGTATCAGTTTGCACATATTCCAATGTGATGACACTTTGCTCAACAAGCTCTCGAATGAAGTAGTGTCTAATGTCTATGTGTTTGGTGCGAGAGTGTTGCACCGGATTTTTGGAGATGTTGATGGCACTTGTGTTATCACAATACATAGTCATGGTGCCCTATTATATCCCGTAGTCCTGCAACATCTATTTCTTGCACAGAAGTTGAGTGCAATAACTGCCGGCTGCAATGTACTCAGCCTCGACAGTAGACAAAGAGATGGAATTCTATTTTTTGCTAAGCCAAGCAACCAAACAGTTTCCAACATAAAAGCATCCTCTGGAGGTGCTTTTCCAATCATCAGCATTTTCGGCCCAGTCGGCACTGGAATATCCAACAACCACGACATTAGTATCAAAGGGATACTAGAGGCCAAAAGAGAGAGTTCCACTTACATATCGAATAATTCGTTTGACAGCAAGTAAGTGTGACTCTTTGGGGCTTGCTTGATAGCCAGCACAAGCTTCGACACTAAAGGCAATGTCAAGACGATTGGCACTGAGGTAAAGCAGACTACCAATCATACTTCGGTATCTGGTTTGGTAAACACTTTTGCCTGAAGTATCTTTGCTAAGTTTGGTGGTGGTGCTCATAGGAGTGCGAGCATGTTTAGCTGAGCTTATGCCAAATTTCTTTACAAGGTCTTTGGCATATTTGGTTTGGGACACAGAAATCCCATTGTTCAGTTGTTTTACCTGTAGACCAAGAAAGAAATTCAATTCACCAACTATGCTCATCTCAAATTCATTCTTCATTTGTTCAGCAAAGGACTGTGCATGTGAGTCTGATGTGGAACCAAAGACAATATTATCAACATATATCTAAGCAATAACCATATCATCCTTGATGTTTTTAATGAATAGGGTCTTGTCTACTCCCCTCTCGAAAATCCATTTTCTAAGAGGTATGTAGTCAGTCTCTCATACCAAGCTCTGGGAGCTTGTTTCAAACCATAGAGAGCCCTTTTTAATTAGTAAACCTGATCAGGATGATTAGGGTCCTCAAACCCTTTTGGTTGTTCCACATAAATTTCCTCCTGAAGAATACCATTCAGAAAGGCACTCTTGACATCCATTTGAAAAAGTTTGAATTTGAGATGACATGCAACAGCAAGCAAGATCCTGATAGACTCTAGTCGGGCAATAGGAGCAAATGTTTCATCAAAATCAATGCTCTCAATCTTAGTGTATCCGTGCAACTAACCTAGCCTTATTTCTTACAATGGTACCATGTTCATCAGATTTGTTCTTGAAAATCCATTTAGTACCAATAACATTTGTATTTTTAGGTCTAAGAACTAAAAACCATACATCATTCCTTGTAAACTGATTGAGCTCTTCTTGCATGGCATTTATCCAGTTTTTATCAGTGAGAGCTTCAGTTACATTTTTTGGTTCAAATGTAGAAGTGTAGCAAAAGTGACTAACTTCATTTTCAACTTGTCTTCGAGTTCTCACTCCATTTTCAAGGTTTCCAATAATTTCAGTTGAGGAGTGAAGTCTCATAACCCTAGGATGTGTAGGTTTCTTAGGAGATGACTTTGAAGGTGATTCATCTTCTGATTTAGATATTGGAATTTTCACACCTTTCTTTAGCATTGTCATCCTCTAATTGCAAGGACTCAGACCCTGAGTCATCAACCACCACATTTATGGACTCCATAACAGTAGAGGTTCTCAAGTTGTACATTTGATAAGCCCTACTATTTGTGGAATATCCCAAAAAAATCCCTTCATCACTCCGGGAATCAAATTTACCCAATTGCTCTCTATCCCTGAGGATGTAGCATTTACTTCCGAATACTCAAAAGTACTTGACATTGGGTTTCTTGTTGTACCACAACTCATAGGGTGTCTTCCTAGTTTCGGGCCTAGTGTAGACTTTGTTAACAGTATAGCATGCAGTGCTAACTGCTTCGGCCCAGAAATGAGCAGCCAGGTTGTTGCTATGAAGCATCACCCTAGCCATCTCTTGAAGCACCCTGTTCTTTCTTTCCATCACACCATTTTGCTGAGGTGTTATTGGTGCAGAAAATTCATGCTTGATGCCTGATTCATCACAAAACTCATTATACTTGGAGTTTTCAAACTCCTTTCCATGATCACTTCGAATACAAGTGATAGGGTATCCTTTTTCATTTTGTACTCTCAAGCAGATGTTCTTGAAGTTCTCAAATGCATCTGACTTCTCTCTTATGAATGCCACCCATGACATCCTTGAGAAATCATCAACCATCACTAGGATATATCGCTTTCCTCCTAGACTTTCAGTTCGAGTTGGACCCATGAGATCCATGTGTATTAGTTCTAGTGGGTGTGAGGTAGCGATATTTGAAGCCTTCTTATGTGGGCTTTTAATTTGTTTGCCAATTTGACATGGCCCACACACAGCAGTGGAGGGCTTCCCTAGTTTTGGCATACCTCTCACATGCTCGTGTTTTGAGAGTTTGCTTAGGTCTTTGAAATTCATGTGACCTAGTCTCATGTGCCATAGTTCAACTTCTTCAACTTTAGCCCTGTTGCACATTTGAGAAGAATCAACACTAGGAATTAAACCATAACAATTGTCAGTGGTTCTTGACCCTTCCAAAACACACACACCTTTGTCATCTATAACAGAGTACTCGTTGTTGGTAAAGTGGACAGCATGGTGATTTTCACACAATTGACTTATGCTAATTAGATTAGCTTTCAGTCATTCTACAAACAAGACATCCTTCAGTTTAGGAATGCCTGGTGCTTGGATGACACCTTTTCCTCTCACAAAGGATTTGCTTCCATCACCAAAAGTAACAGTCCCATCCGAGCATTCCTCAAAGTGAATAAAGAGGGACTTGTTACCAGTTATGAGTCTGGAGCATCCATTATCGAAATACCACATGTCAGAATTTTGGGCTTTCAAAGCGGTGTGGATGACAAATCATTTTAGATCATCTTTTCTCACATAAATGAACTTAGACTTTTGGGGAACCCTATTGTCTTTGTTCACTTCATTTGTAGGCATAACCTTCTTTTTGTTAGATCTCCTGTTCTTCCTTCTTTTCTGGGTGAACCTTGCATTTTGGTCTATCCTGTTACCTTCTTCATGATGAGCATAAGAAGTGTCACGACCATATTGTGTACTAGAGAGTTGAGCAATTTTCATCACTTCTTCACTCAAACTCTTAGACTTTTCTAGTAAGGGTTGAATTTGCCTTTGGAGATTCCCTTGATGTTGTGTTTGATTCCAAGAACCATTTCGGGGATTTCTCCTAAAGACATTGCAGTTAGGTCGGATGTGACCCTTCACTCCACAATGGTGACAAGTGGGAATGAACCTGGAAGGAGGAGATCTGTTAGCCTGGGACTGAACTTTTGTTCTCTCAGTTTCAGTTGAATTTTTACTTTGTCTAGACGTGATAAAAGTTTAGTACAACTGAGAGTTTGGTGAAGGGTGATCCAGATAAAAATTTATACGGAAACTGGATCCCCTAGATCTTAACACCATAAAAAGCATCAAAATTATCTAAGAGTTTTAGTTATATCACCTTGGTGAATGTTTTTCACCGGTGAAGCTTACTCCACTCGAACCGTCAAAACTCTTTGTAGAGATTTCTTCGAAAAATACTAGAAGCTCGATCCTTGTTCTTCGCTATCCCACGAAGCTTTAGAATCTCCTTTGGAATTATAGAAGCAAGAGGAAGAAGATGGATCAATGGTGTAGACCTTCTATCACCAATATAGCTCACGAAAATCCCTAGGGGTCTCCCCTAGGGCTCACGGTTTGGAGAGAGAGAGGAGAGGAGAGAAAAAATTCTGGAGAATTCTACTTAATGGTCTAGGGTGTTGGGGTATTTATAGACTAGGATCTTATCCTAATCCTACTCCAACTTGATCTTATCTAGTAGGATTTATTAATTAATAATAACTCTTATTATTAATTAAATAAACTCTTACTTAATCTATAACTACTTTAGTTATAGTAATCCTATTAATTAAAGAGTCCCTATTATAAGAGGATTCCTTAATTAAAAGGGATAAGTCAACATCCTACACCAAAGTAGGAAACCTAGTCAAACTAGGAATCCACAAGGAGGGGCGTGAGCTTCTATGGGGCATGGGATTTGAGGAGTTAAAACTCCTTATTGTAATCTAATTACAATAACTTCTTAATCCTAATTGCAATCTAACACTTGGATTTTAATTCCATAATAAAAGGAACTATATTTCAATAATTATTCAATTAAACAAATCCTAATCCAATTAGGATTCCTCAAGTGGGCACCCCACCCTAGGGTTTAAACCCATGGGTTTGGCCCATATTAAAGGTCCATTTTAATGGGTTTATGGATATGGCTCAAACCCATTTCCCCTTTAATTATGTTAATCAAATAATTACTAAAATAATCCCTTAGTTTAAATTAACAATTAATTTAAACAATGGATTAACTATTAATCTATTTAATTAAATGATTAAATTTTAATCACTTAAAATAATTGATTAACTTTTAATCAATTATTGAGCTTGTATTTCTTATGTGAGCACCTCCACAGATTGCTCTGTGACATTCTTACCCTGGCTTATCCAATGTTATCCCATTGACCCTAAATGGGAATTACATCGGAATTGCAAGTGACGTGAGATATCCATGTTGTAATTGAATCCCAGTATATGAACATTAACCATTACGGATCCCGCCACATGAACTTTTAAATTTGATTTATCCTTCCAAATACATTATCCCTAATGGGCCTTTGAGATTGACATACTATCTAACCCATAGCCTATTGCAAATCATCCGGGTTTCTAAGACTTATGATTAAGCCATGAGAAACAATTTCTCATGAAAAACATTAAAAAAAAATCCTTTTATAAGTATAATACCTTTTAATAAAAGTATATTTCAAAACTTATTTTATTTTCAAAATCACCTGCGCAGGATTTGAACTTAATCAACTGTCTTACCCGGAACTTGGATACTCTCTCAAATTAATGAGCATGGATTTCTTATTTGAAATTCATCATGACTCGAACAACTTTCTGACTATCCAACTATCACTGTATTGTATTCCCTAAGTTAGAAAATACGTTGGTGGAATCAAAACAGTCAGATCATTGCCCAGTCATAGATGAACTCATTAGATCTAAGGATCATCGAAACCGTTCAATGTGAATGAGAGACCAACTATCTGATAGTATGTTTATGCAAAAGGTCTCTCATTGAATGCAATCAGTCAGTGTACATTTAAGCACCCATATGCTGATGTGTAGTCTCCATTACAATAGTTCGAGATAGAACTACATCTCAACTATTGAGAACATCTTAGCATTCTGGCAGCCATATAAGTGAAGTGCCCAGCTTCACCCACAGCTGTGACTATATAAGGTATAAGGAACTGGAAAGTTATATCTACCTGTGATAATCTAATCACATAACTTTCCTACAATATATCCTATGGACCTTTATCGATATCTCATATTGTATAGATCATCTCATGATCATGGTCAATTATCGATAATGAATACACAATAGATTAAGAAGAAGTATTTATTAATCAAATTAATAAGGTTCTAACAATCTAAATGACTTTTTTGGGCATCATGTCCAATATTTGGCATCCTCGATGTTGATCCTGAGGAGTTAGAACTCACAAATCTTGGATTTTCATGTATTGGCTCAAATGTTGCAGTAGACATTGTTCCGACATTCAAAGGACTGGATGGTCTGTCAAGATGTCCTATGCCGGACATGTTTACTGTTGAGCGCTGCATGCTAGCCAGTTTATCCAAGATTTGAGTGTTGCTAAGGAGTCTAGCTTCTTTTTCGAGTTCAGTTACTTTCTTAACTAGCCCATCCATAACTTTCAGAATATCAAGAAATTCCTTTTCTAGAAATCTAACTTTTTCAATAAGGTTATTTATTTCAGATTCCAATTTTGAAATTTGAGTCTTTGACTCTTCAGATACACTCATGGAGTTATCTTCCTCTGTTTCTAGAACCTTGATCCATTTGGATAAAGAGGCATTTTCTTCCTCAAGGTATTCCAGTTTGGACACTAGTTCAACCTTTTCACTTTCAAGCTGAGAGACTAGAGCATTTTTCTCTTCTGTTTCTAGTTTGCAAGAGTCTCTTTCTTGTTGGGTAAATTTAAGTTGTTTGTTCAAAGAGATCTTAGCTTTCTTCAGCTTAAGGCTTTCAGAAAACAACCTTTCATAGGCTTTTTCCATATCTTCATCAGACTCAGAGACAGTGTGACTCTGATCATGATCTTCACTAGACTCACTGACTTGATCTTCATCACTCTTCTCTTCATGAGTAGTGGGAGGATGGTCTATCTCTGATAGGGTGACAGTGAAAGCCAAGTGATTTTCAGATTCCTCACTTGAGGTAGAGCTTTCAGATTGTTCTTCATCAGAATCACTGTCATCCCATGTGGCATTCATCACCTTTCCCTTAGTCTTCTTCTTGTTGGGGCAATCAGGTGAAATGTGGCTGTAGCCCTTGCATTCATAGCATTGAATGCCACAAGATTTCTTGTCAGTCCCTTTGGGGACTTTCTTCTTATCCCAAGGTTTTGACTTTGGCTTTTCAAGAGGTTTTTCTCTTGGTTTAGGCTTGAACCTTCTTTTTTTTTTTCAGATATTTTAGAAATTTTTTAACAAATAGAACCAATTCCTTCTCTCCCAACTCAGCATCACTGTCATCCTCATCTAAGGTTTCCTTGACGGTTTTCAAGACTATTGATTTGTTTTTCTTGGATGGTCGAAGATTGAGTTCGTAGGTTTCAAGTGATCCGACCAATTCCTTAATCTTGAGAGTATCAACATTCTTGCTCTCCTCAATGGCAGTGACCTTAGATTGAAACCTTTCCAGTAGAGATCCAAGGATTTTTCTAAAAATTTTGGACTCACTGATATTCTCACCCAGATTGAAACTGGAGTTGACAATGTCACTTAGTTTAGCATATAATTCATCAAATGTGTAATTGTCCTCCATTTTCAGATTTTTAAATTTTGTGGTGAGAATTTGAAGCTTAGAGATCTTGACAGTGGTTGTACCTTCATGAGTCATTTCCAAAATATCCCATGCCTCCTTTGCTGTTTCACATGAAGAGATTCATCTGAATTCTTCTACAGTGACTGCAGTAAAGATTACATTGAGACCTTTCGTGTTCCAACCACTTATCTCGAGCTCTTCTTTACTCCAATCCTTGGTGCTTTTAGTGAGAATTACATCACCTAGAATATTCACCGGTGGAGTCCATTCATCCTGAATGGACATCCAGATTCTCTCATCTATGGAATTGAGAAAAGCTCTCATTCGAGATTTTCAATACGCATAATTGTTCCCATCGAACAATGGGGTACGAGAGATGGATCCACAATCTCTTAAAGTAGTCATTGACTTAAGGACAGACACAAGATCACACTTAAGGGATTTAACCTTATGAGTGAACCTGCTCTGATACCAATTGAAATTCTTTATTTCAATGCACTCTTAAGACCTAGAGGGGGGGGGGGGGGTTGAATAGGTCTACTTCAAATTTCTTTCTCAATTTTAATTTTAGACAATCTCACACAAATAGTCTCACGTGAACACACAAGATTTTTACGTGGAAAACCCTTCCGGGAAAAACCACGGAACCTAGTCCAGCACAAAATTCACTATGAGTTGATTTGAACAATACAAGACTCGAATCTTACCCCATCAGACACGACACACCGTTCCTCGGTATCGATTCCTCAGCTTGCAAACCACGAACACAGCACGTTCGATCCCCACAACAGCAGCTCCGGTTCCTCACCCGCCAATCTTACTCAAAGTGATCAACCACGGTATCCGAAGATCGATCTCCATCCTTGACGGCTTTAGCTCAAGCTAACCAATGCTCACAGTAGAGCATATAGTGGGTTTTAGGGTTTGTGGAAGCCCTAGGGCGATCTCTTAATGATTAAGGATCATCTAATGCAAGTTTGAGAGAATATGCTTGAAAACTTTGCACAACCTAGAGGCCAACTAATGGAGATGAAGATCAATGAATCCAAGAGTTTTCATAAACTCAAAATAGGCACAAAGTGCTCTAAAAAGTCTCCAATCAATATCTCTCACGGATTGGGAAAGGTCCAATATATATAGGAAATGTTTAAGGGTTTAGAAGTTGCTAAAAAACATTTTTAGAAAGTTTTTCCATATCAGGGTCGACCCTGGAGGATCCCTGGGTTGACCCACTAAAGCGACAACATATAACAACCGAAATCCCATATCAGGGTCGACCCTGGGGGATGGTTCGGTCGACCAAAGTGTACACTTCGGTCGACCCAACCATCCTTCAGGGTTGACCTCCATATTTTCATCTCTCTGCCAAAAAACATCATACAAACCGTGGGCTATTCAGGGTCAACCCAAAATGGTTAGGGTCGACCCTGGGGTGCAATTTTTTCATATTTTTATCTTTTTATCTTTAAATGCAGTCCCCTATACCTTTAGTATTTTTTGACTTAATTTTTATGATGAATGAGATAATTCCATGAGGTAACCTAAGGTCATTTAGGACTCTCTTTCAAACTTACTTTTTGAGCCAATGTGGGTGATGTAGGTTCAAGATTCTTCACGGATTCTTCTTCACTTTGTCTTCAAACCGGATGAGACCTACTATGACCGGTATACAACATTTTGAGCTCGGAATTTTACCAACAAAACTTTGACTTTACAAATGTTAACCGTAGGTGTATTTAACTATGGTTAAGGGTCTAGTAAAGTCCAAGGTGGGCCCAAGGGGTAGGCAGGGCCTAAAGTGGCCTCCTACCAGGCCTGGGCCCTATAAAAGCCCAAAATCAAAACAAAATTAATGTCGGTAATAGGATTACCGACATGTAGAACAGTGTTTTTAACTCAGGTTTGCATGTTGTTTAACAAGGGTTAGGGTGTAACCCATGGTGAACCAAGATCATGGGAGTGTAGAGGGGACTCCTAAGAAGAGTTTGAGTTTGGGGTGGGCCCTAGGGGATGCCTGGAGTGGGCCCCACAAAGGTCTAAAGTGACTGTGGCAGCAAGGTGCATTGTGGCGGTAGTTATTCTACTGCAAAACAGAAACTAGGCAAAGACAGCGTGTCGGTAGAAGGTCTACCGACATTCTGTAAAAAGCTCTACCAGGAATGGTGGTATTGAGATTATCGCCATTCTTGGTTTTCTCCAAAAAATGAGTTTGTGCTCACTAGGGCTGTGCACCAATGCAACCAGGGGTTCCCTCATGATCTGAGGGACCCCCAGAAGATCCATGGTGGTCTGCAATGTTTGAAAAGGATTAATATCCCTGTAGGGGTTCACCCTACCTATGGAAAAGGTAGGGGAACACCTTGTTGGGTTCGGTTTACACACTAAGTACCAACAAAAAGAACGTAAATGTCCCCTGGAGATGACCAGGGGCTCAAAAGATGGAGAGAACAATAAAGAAATGTGTAGGGGGGGTCCCCACCCTGTGCTCTATTTCAGCCGAAATGGTGGTGGCCTTTGCACTGATGGTGTACTGATGGTGCTGCAAGGACTCGATCAAGGGAGAGCTGGGAGCTCTTGTACGAAGCTTTTTAGCAACTTGGACGGGTTGTGTGGCCGGAGGAATGCTAAGTGCTTTCAATTAGAGAATTTTGGATTTTGCAGACCTTGAATACGGTGGTGATGTTGGGGTTTTATAGGGAAGAACCTAAGGGACCTAAGAGGGTTTAAAAAGAAGGTTGAGTGAGGATTGTGAAGGGAGAGTTGAGGTGAGGGTGCAGTGTGTAGGGCATTTGCAAACTGTAAACTCGAAACTTGCATATCATCGGTAGAAGGTCTATCGACAATCTGAAAATAGGCCAATTTTAATTGTCGGTAGACTTTCTACTGACAATAAGAGACTTTTTCTTGAATTGGGCTAGGCCCATGCACAGACAGGTATGGGGGGTGGGGGGTTTGCCCTTAAGGTTTTTGGGCCTTGTGGGCTCAGACTAGGGGGCAGGCCCTATCGGCCATGGACTTTAGGGTTTAAGCCCTGAGGGCTTTAGGGCTTAGGCTAGGGCTTCGGCTAGGGTCACCTAGAGCTAGGTTACGAACATGTTGTAGACCCGGGATTTTAACCCCCACTCCCGATCAGGATTGAACCCGAGGAGGAATAGTGCTAAAAATGTTGAAAAGATAGAGTCGCCACCTATTTAGGTTGTGAGAGAAAATAGGGTCCCTTAAAAGGTTGGATAAGGCTTTGGTCTGGAAATAGAGTTCAAGGTAAGGGTTCATTTGAATTAGGGGAAGGTGTTAGGCACCCCTAAACTCCCATCCGGAGATGGTTACCTACTCCCTAAGTCTGAATTAAAGTGGGGGAAACCATAAGAGAAGTTTGTATTTCATCTATATGTTTGACAAATATTGTACAAACAGTAATGTACATGTTAATGTAAGCTGGGACAGGATAGGGGTTCTATCCTAGGTGAGCTGAACCCGATCAGGGTTGCCTACGTATCCACAGTCAGTGGAATCAAGCCACACGTAGTTCCAGATGGGTAGTTGATGGTTTGATTTGTTGGGTATTTGGATTGTGGGTGTTTGACAAGCTGAGGTTGGTCTTTGGATGTTAGGGTGTTTTCGAATGGTTTGGGGGTTTTTGCTCCTGTTAGAGGAGCGAGGTGACCTTTTAAGCTCGTGCTGAGGAGCGTTTGGACAGTTTTGGCTCATGTCAAGGAGCACTTGGACAGTTTTAGCTCATGTCAAGGAGCACTTGGGTTTAGGGTTTGATGGGATTTGAAACAGGGTTTGAGCGGAGTTTCTAGACAAAAGTTCGACTAGGTGGGTAAGGTTTGACCTAGGGTTTAGTTAAGGTTTAACTAGAGGTCACTAAGTGTCACGCCCCAAAATACCCCCTAGGAGTTAAGGGATACTTTAGAGGTGACTACGTGTACCTGTCAAACCATCCTGTAATGCAAGAGGCTAAACATAATATAATTCAATGAAAATCAGAGCGCGGAAACTAAACATAAGTGCGGAAGCATAAGCCAACTTTTTCTTTTCTTCTATAACTCCAAATAGTATTCCAAGTTAACATATACTAAATACAGTCAAAGTAAAGGTGGACATGCCCACCTATCAAAATACAAAAAGGGACTCTCTAACCCTCTCCTCTCAACAGTAGTCGAGATACGGCCACACATCCAAGTCCCCATCCTCCTGAGACTGCCATGGGATAGGTGGCTCCCTCTCCTCTACATACTCCTCCTCGACCCAAGGCTCGGGGTCGAGGACATCCACGGTACCTGCCGACATAAAAGTACGGCTGAGCATGGAATACTCAGCGAGTACAAACTACTAGCTAACCATAACAATAACGAACGCATAACAACAGTGAGCAATACAAGATATTAATTTAAAGCAATAGTGAAAGCATAAGATACATAACCATATCTTGACATGCGTATATGAATGCAAAAACCTCGGTAAAACTCATGTCTCGGAAACCTTTTTCGTGTCTCGGTCAAATCATGTATGTGTATCGTGTCTTGTCTTGTATTTCATGTCTTGATTTGTTCTTGACTTGTATACTTGTGAGCCAGAGGCTAGCACCCTTCCTTGGGCTACCAACCTCCTTGTCATGTTCTTGTTCCATTTCACTTGTGAGCCAGAGGCTAGCACCCTTCCTGGGGCTACCAACCTCCTTGTCATGTTCTTGATTCATTTCACTTGTGAGCCAGAGGCTAGCACCCTTCCTGGGGCTACCAACCTCCTTGTCATGTTCTTGATTCATTTCACTTGTGAGCCAGAGGCTAGCACCCTTCCTGGGGCTACCAACCTCCTTGTCATGTTCTTGTTTCATTTCATATACAAATACAATCTTGGAAAAAAACCCGGTTTCATGCATGCATGCGTGCTTGTGTGCTTGTCAATAGTGGTAATCATGATGACATACTTGAACGGGCGGATCACATGACTATGGCATTTCAATCCTTAACATAGTGGTATGAAAATTTAGGCAACATATAGCACATTTGAGCAATTTATCATTTCTAAGAACAATTACACAATTTCTATTTCCATTTTCTTCATTAAGTCCATTTATCCCTTGTTTAGTCATTTTATCAAACACATAGCATGCAAGGTTCCTTAATGGTTCATCTTCTTCTTTTTAGTGCCTACTTTCCATCCAAAAATCAAGGTATGTTCATTATTGGTAAAGTACCCATCCACCATTTCCATCACACACATCACCCAACATACACCTCGGCATCCAATCGCCACATCAACCCCCACACACATCCATACCTTTTTCTTATCTTATTTAGGTTCATTGGAGATGATACATTTTATATGGGAGGCAAACATAATAGCATAAATCACATTTCATAAGGAAAAACCTAGATTTATTGCTAGGGTAAGTTAGTAGGGTGTACTAACCTTAGATCAAGGTTTGATCTTGAAGAAACCTTGAAATAGAAGCTCTATTTGGAAGGAGGAAGCCTTTGCTTGAAGGGGACTTGAGTTGGGGGAAGAAACCTCTTTCAAAACGTGAGTGAGTGCTGCCCTAGCTTGGAGAATGCACCTCCACACAAGCTTGAGTTGAAATCTTGAAGAAAACGTGCTTGGGGACGATCTAGGGTCTTCACCCCTTTGATTTCTTCTCCAATGGAAAACCCTAGTTGCAAATCCCCTTCTCCTCTCTCTCTATCTCTCAAAATCCCTTAAGTGTTGTGTATGAAGCCCTAAAGGCTCGGGCAAGCCTTAAGGAGAAAGGGTTTAACCCCCAAAAGACGATAAAGCCCTTACTGAAATTTCTGCAAACACGCGAAGACCGAGCGATCGGTGTTCATGACCGATCGATCGGTTGCCTACCGAGCGATCGGTGTTTATGACCGATCGACCGGTCAAAAACTCACTCTCTGGAAAATTTCCCCATACAAAATTTCTGACCGCGCGATAGCTACCGATCGATCGGTTATGGACCGATCGATCGCTGACTGGACCGAGCGATCGGTTCTCTGTATGTCTGGACTGTTTTGACCATATCTTTTGACTCGTTCGTCGGATTTCGACGATTCAACTTGCGTTGGGTTCGTCTTTCGAAAACGCACATTTCTGACGTTTCGGAATTTCCGATTTCTCCCTTATTTATTAATTAGACTACAAAAACGGCCAATTAGCTACGAAGGTGCTATTCATTAAGGATGAAAAAGTTCGGGGTGCTACACTAAGGTCTACCAAGGGTTAACTAGGGTTCAGGTAGGGTAACTGGGGTTTAGGTAGGGTAACTAGGGTTTAGGTAGGGTAACTAGAGTCAACTAGGGTTTGATTAGGGTTTAGGTAGGGTTTAGGTGAGGTTTTGAATCAAGGTTTGAGCCGAGATTCGGACAGGGTTTCGACATGGTATGGTATGTTTGAACCGAAGTTCGGACAGAGGTTCGACAGGGTAAGCCGGGTTTGAATAAAATCGGGCAGAGGTTGGACAGGGTAAGCCGGGTTTGAATAAAACCGGGCAGGGGTTTGACAGGGTAAGCCGGGTTTGAGTAAAACCGGGCAGAGGTTCGACAGGGTAAGCTGGGTTTGAGTAAAACCGGGCAGAGGTTCGACAGGGTAAGCCGGGTTTAAATAAAACCGGGCAGGGGTTCGACAGGGTAAGCAGTCTAAGTATTTAAAAACAATAAAATAATTAAAACTAATAAACGACTAAGAAAACGTCAGAGTTTCGGCGATTTTACCTTCCGGGAAACCCAAAAGGGTCTCTGAATTAAGTGCTCCCGAGAACGATTCTTCGAAATCGAGTTCTCGGGATCGCCGACGCCAAAAGGGAGATTTTCGAAAGAGGAGAGAGAAGAGAGCAAGTGAAAAATGAAGGAAGGGGTGGGGGGTATTTATAGTTTTTCAAAACGTGGTCCGCGCCTTTTTAAAGGGCGCGATTTACTATATTTTAATGAATAGTAAAGCGGTATGAACAGTGAGTCGGCAACGCGTCGGCAACGCGATATTTCTAAATCCGCGCCTTTTAAAAAGGCGCGATTTACAATATTTTATTATTTAGCAAATAAAGATATTAAAAATGAAGTTTACTGTACAAGTGGGGCCCACATGGTCCCGCGCCTTTTAAAAGGGCGAGCTTGCCCCTTAGGGCCTGTTTGGGTCTTCAAAAATGAGTTTTTTTGGGTTTTTTTGTTTATAGCCTATTTGCCGAGAAATTGTTTTTGTCGTTTTAAGCCTATTCTGAGCCCATGAATAGTCAAAATTGAGCTGATAAAATCCAGAAAAATGTTCGAGATAAAACATGGATTTTTCAGCACTTTTCAGGGGCGTTTTGGTCATTTTACGCTATAGGGGCATTTCGGTCATTTTCAACCGTTTTAAGTCCGATTCAACTCCAAAAATAACCAAAATTGATCAAAAAATTTATAAAATCATTTTAAACAAAATGAAAACTTTTCAGCACTTTTTCAGGGGCATTTTGGTCATTTTTCACCCGAGGGGTATTTTGGTCAATTTTTACCTGTGGGGCATTTCTTGGAAATCGAAGCACATGGAAAGATGGTTTTAAAAATGGATTTTTTAAAGGGTTTTTAGAGGTATGCAAGGTGATTAAGGGGGTGCAAAATTGGGGTGTTTACACATGTCTTTCACTAGAGTTTAACTAGGGTTAAACTAGGGATAGGTCCTAGGGTTTAACTAGGATTGAGTCTAGGGTTTAGCTAGGGTTTACCCGGGGCTTACCTAGGGTTAGGGTTTGGTATTAGGGTTTTCCTAGGGTTTGACTCAAGGTGTTAACTAGGGTTATCTAGAGGCTTACCTAGGTTTATGGGATTTGGCAAGGGGTAACCATGGTTAAAAGACTTTAACTATGGTTAGATGAGGTGTAAAAATTGGGTGCTTACAGCTACCCCTCTTTGTTGGAGAATGTCAAGGTTGGCGTTTTGAATGGCAAAGACTGGAATTTTCCTATTTTTACACCAAGCACGGATCTTAGGAATGCAGTATGATGGCATGAATGCATGTAGTGCAAATGGTGAGTGCAAAGTAGTGGTTTGGCCACTACTGGGAAGAGCGAGTAGTTTAGACTAGTCACTGAGATTGATGGATGCAAGGATGGCATAGCCCAGAGGTGTTGGCCAGAGGGATTTGATTGAGTTGATCGAAAAGACACACAGGGCGTCGAGAACACATAGGGTGTTGAAGGGGTGACATGCTGGAGTTGATGCTGCGGTATGGTGAGATTGCCAAGGAGCACACCGGATGCCGAGGACACACGAGGGTGTCAAAAGGAGGTAATTTTGTGGTATGGTGAGATTGCCAATGAGCACACCAGATGCCAAGGACACATGGGGTTGTCGACATGCAGGAGGTAATGCTACTGTATGGCGAGATTTCTAAGGAGCACACCGGATGTCGAGGACACGTGGGGGTGTTAAAAAGGAGTGACATGTAGGAGGTAATGCTGTGGTATAGTAAGATTTCCAAGGAGCACACTGGATGTCGGGGACATGCGGGGGTGTCGAAAAACTAGTTGCGGCATGTCCAAGAGGCACTAGCTGGATTGATTGGAAAAGGTCGAGAGGCACTGGATTTTGATCAAGAATGATGCTGGGAAGTTTGGTCACACAAGGTGTGATGCTATGCAGTGATGTCATGCAGGGGATAAAGGTGAGGATGCTTTCCTATGACTCTGCTAATTGCGACTTACGGGGATACATGGTGTCGGCTTCTTCTGCTTTATTTTACCAGGGCTGCTCAGTACAGGCTGGTATGACTTGGTCTGGATACCAGAAGGTTTATTTTGAAAACAATTTTTAGAAAAGGTTTTGGACTCTTGTAAAAATTTGATTTCATCATAAAAAATGTTTAACTAGCTTTTAGTTTTGCCAGGAAAGTGCCTTAGTCAGGGCTTGGGGGTCATTTAATCCGCCTTTCGCTCTTGGAGAACAGAGTATGACCCAGAAGAGGTTTCATCACCGTTGGGGATGCTTGTGGATAGACCTGTTTGTCTTGTCACTGCTGGAGATTTAGACTCTGGGTGGGGAGCAAATTGGATGCTTCTGCTAGAGATCCGCTGGGGAGTGTGGTACCGTTATAGACTGTTACTGGGGATTTGTTAGGGGAAATGACACTGTCACAGATCATTGCTGGGGATTTGAATTTTGTTGGAGACTAGTGTCGGGGAAGCTGCTCTTCTATGAATCTGCTGGGGACTGCTATAGGGGATTTATCGGGCTAGACTGACTGCTGCCGGATTCTGTTACCAAACTGTTCTTCAGCTTTTCTCCCCTTTTTACCCTAGCAATGACCAAGTCATTGGGTTCGCATAAGTTTTACGCGATGAGACCATTGTCAGTTTCCTCATGCTTGCGAAGCTGATTGATTTTTGTCCATTTTTTGCCCTTAATCTCAAGACTAGGTCTGGGGATCGCATGATTTTTGCGCAATGAGGCCGTTGCCGGTTTTTACTCATGCCTGCGAATTATTGGGGAAAATAGTATTTTGCTGGGAAAAATAAGTCTTCTCCCGTTATTGCCCTGAATGGCGCTCCTCTGGGGATTTGAGGATGATATTTCCACTGGGGATACAGATGTGATAGTGCGCTTGCACTCGAAATTTCTAGGGGATCTAGAAGGACTTGGAGTAGGATGAAGTGTAGGCTGGGGGACCGAAGGTTGGGAAAACCTAGGATTTCTCCTGTTCGTTGTTGATTTACACTCCCTCGGAGGTTTTGGTTTTTGATATAGTTGATTTTCAACTTTCGGGGGATTCTTCTGTTAAAGACCTGTACCTTTGGTTTCCCGAAGGTTTTTTTTTGCTCCGCTGGAGAATGTTGAGAGAGGTTGTCTCTACTAGGAAGGGTGAGAGAGGTTGTCTCTGCTGAGAGTAGAGAGGTTGTCTCTGCCCGGAGATTGTCGGGGAAAGAGTCCGGAGAGATCATCTCTGTGGGGAGTCTTTGGCTTTTGGAAATGTTTCAACTTCTATTTTGGGCTTTTCTTTGATGGAAACTTTGTAAACTTAGTGTCGACTCCACTAGGGAAGTTGAGCGAGTTTGTCTCTGCTTAGGGAGTGACTCTATGGGGGATAGTTGATGACTCTTTCTGGGGAAAGAAAGACCCTGCTTGGGGAGAGTCGGGGAGTGAATACCCTTTTTGTGACCGCACCTGATTTGTTAGGTTGCTTACGTACCCTTTGCAGGATCAGGTAAAGACGTAGTTTAGGCTAATGCAGCAGAGGGTAAGGGAGGGTGTCCCTGGAAAGGTGTAATGAAAGAAGGGTTATTAGGCTCGAGGGGCTAACTAGCGAATTTCATTTTGATTTATAAACGGGTTACATGAAAGAGGGATGAAGAGTGTGCTAAAGATGGTCTCCTGTCATATCCCGGAGAAACTACAAGTGCAAAGCACCTATCAGATCTAGACCCTAAGCGTAGTATCGTTTGAATTTGTCCATGTTGACGGGCTCTGGGAGTTCTTCGTCATCCATACATTCAACCCGAAGGGTGCCGCTTGAGAATTTATCTCGGACGATGTATGGGCCTTCCTAGTTGGGAGTGAACTTGCCCCTTGGGTCAGGGTGGTTTGGCAACATTTTTCAGAGAACCAGGTCACCGATCTCGATGCTTCTCGGCTTGAATTTCTTGTTGAATGCCCTAGCCATGCACCTCTGATAGGCCTGAGAGTGATTGATGGCTTTCAGTCCCGCTCTTCAATCAGATTTAGCTGCTCCTACAGGGTCTGTGCCCATTCTGCTTCTGAGAGTTCTGCTTCCATTAACACTATGAGTGACGGAATCTATACTTTGATGGGGAGGACTGCTTCTATACCATAGGCCAGAGAGAATAGTGCTACCCCAGTTGAGGCTCAGATGGACGTTCTGTAGGCCATGAGTGCGTAGGGGAGCATCTTATGCCAGGCAGTGTACTTGGTGGCCATCTTCTCGATGATTTTCTTCAGATTCTTGTTGGCGGCTTCAACTGCACCATTGGTCTGTGGCCTGTATGGAGTAGAGTTGTGATGCTAGATTTTGAATTTATAGCAGAGATCAGTCATCCCCTTGTTGCAGAAGTCGAGAGCATTGTCTGTTATAATCTCATACGGGACCCTATATCAGCAGATGATATCCCTTTTTAAAAAATGTTGAACCACTAAGGCTGTGACGTTGGCCTATGAGGCTGCCTCGACCCATTTCGTGAAGTAATCAATTGCTACCAGAATGAATCGATGTCTGTTGGATGCTTTCGGAGCTATGGGTCTGATGACGTCGATGCCCCAAATAGAGAATGGCCAGGGAGCAATCAGATTGTGCAGCCTGTTTGGCGGTGCATTTACACTGTCGGCATAGATTTGGCACTGGTGGCACTTCTGTACGTGTTTGCAACAGTCTGATTCCATGGTGGACCAATAGTAGCCCAGTCTGAGTATCTTCTTAGAGAGCATCAACCCATTCATGTGTGGGCCACAAGGCCCTCCGTGAACGTCCTTGAATACCTGTGCTGCTTGACTGGTATCTAGGCATCTGAGCCAGAGTAGGTTCGACGACCTCTTATACAAGATTGCTCCGGAGAGGACAAACTGAATAGCCAGTCTTCTGATTGCCCGACGGTCTATTTTGATAGCATCGTGTGAAAAAGTCCCATCCTCGAGGTATTGCTTAATGTCTGCATACCAAGGCTTGTTGTCTGATACTTCCTCGATCTGTAGGTAGTAGGTAGGCTGATCCTATTGCTGAATTTCGATCGGCCAGAGGATGATGTCTATAGGGATTTGTACCATGAAAGCAAGAGTGGCTAGTGCATCGGTAAATCTATTTTGGTTCCTGGACCTATGGCTGAAGCTGATTCTTCTGAACAGATTGATTAGGAGATTGAGGTAGGCCAAGTATTGGACTAACCTTGCTTCTCGGATGGCCCAAGATTCATTCACCTGATAGATTACCAGAGATGTGTCACCGTCGACATCTACCTTTTCGATGCCAATGTCCAGAGCTTCTTTCAGTCTGGCTATGCACGCCTCGTATTCTGCTTCATTGTTGGAGCATCTGAATTTTAGCTTGACTGAGATAGGGAGGTGTGCTCCTTTAGGAGAGATCAAGACTGCTCCTGCCCCATGCCCGTGACTGTTGGCAGCTCCATCAAAATACAACTCCCAGCAGTAGTATTCTTGTTCATTTGCTTCTGCATACAGAATGACTTCATCTGGAAATTGATCATGTACTGAAACATAGTTTTGTGCTGGACTAAGGGCGAGATGATCTGTTATCGCCTGCCTCTTGATCGATTTCTGAGTCATGTATGTGATGTCGAATTTAGACAACATCATAAGCCATTGGGCAGTCCTTTCGGTGGTGGCTAGCTTTTCTAGTAAGTACTTGAGTGGGTCCATCCGAGAGATCAGGTTTGCCAGGTAGGAAAGCAGGTAATGCCGGAGACGCTGAGTAGCCTAGACCAGTGCCAGGCAAGTCTTCTCAAGAGGGCTGTACTGCTCTTCATACTCTAACACGTGCTTACTGATGTAGTAGATGGCTTGTTCTGTTCTGCCTGTCTCGTCATGTTGTGCCAGGATGCACCCCATGGAGGTCTCTTGTACAGAGATGTACAGTAGCAATGGTCGTCCTGGTATAGGAGGCACAAGTACTTGAGGATTCAGGAGATACTACTTTATTCTATCAAAGGATTCTTGGCATTCTACTGTCCAGACTGTCGGTGTATTCTTCCGGAGAAGCTTGAAGATCGACTAGTAGATCGGAGTGAGCTGAGAGATGAACTGACTAATATACTGAATTCTGCCCAGGAAACTGTGGATCTCCTTTTCAGTTTGGGGTGCTGGCATTTCAATGATAGCTCTGACTTTAGTTGGATCAATTTCAATGCCTCGTTTGCTGACTATGAAGCCAAGGAGCTTTCCTAATGAAGCTCCAAAGACACATTTGGTTGGATTCGATCCCAAGCTGAATTCTCGGAGTCTATCGCAGAGTCTCTATAAGTCTTCAGGATGCTGCCAGGCAGCAGGTGATTTGACGATCATGTCATCCACATAGATTTCTGCTGACTTGTGAATCATATCGTAAAATAGTGTCATCATGGCCCTCTGATAGGTTTCCCCTGCATTCTTGAGTTCGAAGGGCATAACCTTGTAGCAGAACGTGCCCCAAGGTGTAATAAAGGAGGTTTTCTCGATGTCGTCTTCTGCCATCCTGATTTGGTTGTATTCGGAGAAACTATCTATGAATGAGAGAGTCTCGTGCCCTGTAATATTGTCAACCAGAATATCAATGTGCGAGAGAGAAAAATTGTCTTTGGGGCTTGCCTTATTCAGATTCCAGTAGTCAATACACATTCAGACTTTGTCGTCCTTCTTGGGTACTGGGATAATGTTGGCCAACTACTCGGGGTAGTTTGCTACTGCCAAGAAGCATGCACTAATCTACTTTTCAACATCTTCCTTGATCTTCTGTGTCCATTTGGGCCTTATCCATCTCAGTTTCTGCTTAACTGGTCTGGCGTCGAGGTTCAGAGGTAGTCTGTGTACCACCAAAGCTGGGTCTAGGCTAGGCATGTCTGTATACAACCAGACGAATACGTCATTGTAGCTTTTTAGAAAACTGATCATGTTTGCTCTCTGCTGTGGACTCATGCTTGTGCCAATCTTGACTAGTTGGGAGCTGTCCTCAGAACCAAGGTTTACTGTCTCGGTGTCTTCCATGTTTGACTGCAAAAGTCCTTCGTTGTGCTTTAGGAGGTCCAGAATTTCCTGAGGCGATTCCTCTTCCTGTTCTGAGTCATACTATACTTCGGAGAGTTCAAGGAGGGCTTGAGGGATAGCCTTGAAAGAGGCAATTTCCTGGCAAATCAATTAGCTTAAGTTTAGCATGCTTATGATTGTTGTTTTTGTTGGCTTTAGGACATTAGGCATTCTAGGGGAAGAGTCTGTGTGATTTAGTCATCAGCCGATATGAAATGTTTTTTCAAAAACATGATTTTTGAGTCAAAACAATCTAATTTTCATTAACAAAATGATGACTTGTTACAAAAAAGACTCAAACAAAAGAGAGACCGACAGTAGCCTGACATTTGGATTTTTTAAATGGGAGCAAATAGAGATAGATGAAGAAGAAGGGTGATGCTTGGTCACTGCTATCCTGAACCAACCTATCCTGCACTGTACTTTCCCCAACCCTGAGCGGCCTTGATGGTGAGAGCCTCAGTCCACCAACGGATTAGTGGCTGGTGACTAGAGGACGCTTCGGCACTATTGGAGAGGGTGCAAACCTGCTCTCCTGCTGGATATTCTGCTTTGGTAGCATCTTCGACAGTTAGCTCATTGAACATCTAGGCCATGCTGAACAGTTCTGGACCTAGAATCCCTGAAGATTTGTCACTGGGCTGGGGTGTTAAGGCAATGAGTGCAGTAGAGGTTTCTGGGTAGGTTTCGAAGGTTTCCACAGGGAAGGTTACAGAGATGTGTGGTCGGGGCCAGGTTTTATCGATTGTCTGCTCTTCTTTGTCAACTTAGAGAGGTAGTCCTCATATCTGGGCTTGTATCCCAACCCGAAGGGAGGTGTATAGGAAGGAGGAGTGTATTTCTTCTTTATTCCCTGATTCCTGGCACTGAGACCTTTCCTGGCTAGTAGTTCATTTTGACCATCATCTTGATAAATGGCAGTACTGCTTGCTTGCTTTGCTGTTCTATCTGGGCGATAAAACTAACCTGCTCGAACTGGAATGTCATGAAGGCAGTGCCTTACCCCAGCTCTTGGACACCCAGAAGGAACTTGTTAACTCCTCAGAGGGAATGACGATCAGGCGGTCATCCTAGATGAACTTGATTCTCTGGTGCAGAGAGGAGGGAATAACTCCGGTGACATGGATCTATGGCCTCCCTAAGAGCAAGGTGAATGAGGCTGGCATATTCACGACCTGAAAGTTCATTGTGAACTGAGCTGGTCTGACCCCGATGGTAAAATCGATGTCACCCAGGTTCTGCCTGGTTGTATTGTCAAAAGCCCTGATGGTCATAGGTCTCTTCTTTACTTGACTGAGGTTTAGGCCCAGATTCTGTAATGTAGAAAGTGTGCAGACATTCAGGCCGGAGCCATTGTCGATGAGCACTGATGATAACGTTTTATCCATGCACTGAACTGCTATGTACAAAGCTTGGGTATGATCCCTGTCACTGTCCGGTATTTCCTCTTCTGTGAAGGAAATGATTCTGGATTCGAGGATTTACCCTACCATTTGCCCCAGTTTCTCGGGCATTATGTCTGGTGTTACGTGGGCATTGTCGAATACTCAGAGTAGTTGCTTCCGGTGATGCTTAGAAGTTAGAAGAAGACCCAAGATAGATATCTGTGTTGGGACCTTACTCAATTATTGTGCGATATTGAACTCTTTTGCTTTTTCTAGGATTTTTAATAAAACTGTTGAACTAGCTGCTTCATTCTGTGGGTCTGACACCTCTGCTTTCTCTTTCTTTGTACCTTTTACCTTTACCGGCTCAGTTACAGGAGGTTGGTATACCCGACCAGATCTGGTTAGGTTGGTTATGTTCTCGCTCTAAAGGATGAGGGAGCGGGGAGCAGGTACTCAATTGAGGTTAAAAGGTGGCTTTGAGATGTAGGGGATCCGGATAGGCCCTGAAGAGGTTGAGGCTTGAGCTTGAGCTATTGGCCAATTTACTGGGCAAGAGATAGTATAGATGATCTGTTCAGGGACAGGTATCGAGATTGGAGATTGAACAGTCTGTACGTTTGACTAAGGGAAGGGGATTATGACAGGGGATCGGTAAGAGGGCCTGATGATGCCATCATCGACTGCGAGTGTGCTGGGTCCTGACTGCCCTACCCCGGGCTCTTCCCACTAAATGAAATTGATTTGATTGTTATATGGGGGCAGTGACACCTAATTGATGCTAGTGTTATGTGGGGGCTATAGCATGGCCTAGGCCTCTATGGAAGGCGCAGTGATGATTGGTATGGTAGTTCTTGTTCTGTTTGTTTGGAGGTAAAAGAGGTGTGGGGCCTCTTAGCTCGAGAAGACCCTGTTTGGTTAGGAATTCCAACAATTGGCTGAGTGTGTATGGAAGAGTGGTAAAGTTTCTGGGGGGACGGTTTTTCCCCTAGACTGGTCGGGCTGGTCGGGTATTTCTGACAACTGTTTGTTGCTGAGCTACTAGAGCTGGTAATCTAATGGGTGCTGTAGAAGCAACTATATGTATATCTTCCTTCTTTCTATTGTCACTAGGACCGATGTTCCTGCTGGATGAGGTAGTTACCTTGGGGGGATCAAGTCCTAGACTGGAGTGAATTTCCCTGCTCTTAATGATAGTCTCGATGCTGGCACCTGTCCTGACGATGGTGCCGAAGTCTACCACTGGTAAGGTCACCATAAGTGTAGAGTAGGGTTGCTTTAGAGTGCCCATGAACATGCTTGCCAGCTCCTCATTAGGGATAGGAGTCAGGATTTTTGCTGCCATTTTCCTCCAGTGGGTGGCGTACTCCAGAAATGATTCATTGTTACGCTGGCTTAGCTCCTCTGAGGGTGGAGCTCCTGGTTAAAGGTGTATTGTTCCACGAAACTATCCATGGCATCCCGCCAAGTCTTGACTTTCTGCTTGTCCACAGACATCCAACATGTGAGGGCTGTCCCCTTTAGACTCTTCTGGAAGTACTGGATGAGTAGAGGCTGGTTCCGGTTGTATTGGAGCATGTCCCCCACGTATAATTACAGGTGTTGTTTCGGATAGCCCGAGCCGTCGTATTTGTCGAAGTCCGAGACTTTGAAGCCTGCGGGAACGACATCCCTTGATGAGAAAGTTAAGTCCTCCAGTGATAGACTAGTACTGGTGGATGCACCCTTCATTTTTCTCATCTACCCTTTCATCTGCTTGATCTCGTCCTATAAGGATGGATTAGGGTCTGAGGATGACGGCCGGTCCTGGTTGACGTGTGAGGCCTTGGGCTGTTCTTCATATTTGTCATACTCCTCTCCTCCGCCTATTGCGGGTATAGGGTCAGGTATTATGAAGGGAGAAAGACGAGGCTCTGGTATAGGTTGCTCGGGTGGTTCTCCTGTCGGGTTTCGGGTAGAGGGTTCTTCGGTTCGGACACCAATTAAAATCTTCAAGGATTCCAGAATACTATTAAGCTTTGTTTACATGGCTACGATGTCCCTGTTATGCGATTGTAGGATCTCATTGGTTCACTGGTGCTGATCTGCAGGTTCGGCCATTGACTCTGAACTATTTTCTTATTGGGCCATATAAGAGATGCTCTCTGATCGGGCTGTGCAAGGGAGTATCTCTGTGATTGGTACCTCTGTCAGGACTACGTCTGCGGCTGCTGCTTTTGCAAGAATCGCAGTAAGAGAACGAGTCACAAGTCGGCTCATGCAACTGAAAAGAATGCAACGGCTAATCACGATTATGCATGATGACAGGAAGCATCTAGAAAAGAAGGATTTTTCATTGATGCATGAAGAGTGCAGTGAGTACAGGGTAGTGTGACTCAAAAAAAGAGAAGAAAACTCGATCCTAGGCAGGTCCATCAGGGATCGCGAAGTCAAGTGGCCGGGGCAGACCATGGAGATCCATGATCTGTTGCTAGAGGGATGTGACTTCAACCTCCATGTGTGCAAGGGTATCAATAGCGTTGAACATGCGGTATCTAAATTGTTGGATATGGGAGGTCATCTTTACCTTTGCATTATCAAGCTATTCTTGGTGGAAGTGCAGTTGGGCCCCGATGACAGCTGTTTCTCTGGCGTCGCCCCTGCGTCTCCTGTAGAGAGACTGGATTGTTTGCTTGAGTTATTCAACCTGCTCTTGTCTGGCTTGGAGTTCACGGCCTTGTTCCGCTTCCTGCTGCCTAAATGCATGCGGGGCTTTCCATATCCTTTTCTATTTCTGCTGGATCTGGAGCTATCTCTCTAGGAAGAAATCTGTCCTGGGAACCACCATTTTAGTTAAGGGGATGGTTCCGCGTGATGGAGCTGTGACTGGTGTGGGCAGTTCCCTGGGTGTGGGCATACCGGGTAGAATGTCAGGATTATCCACCCACTGTCGGTATGTGGAGTTGGTTGATGGTCCTGATGTAACCATGAAGTCCAGCCACTGGTCTCGTCTGGAGCTGCGCCAAGCTGACTAGAAGCTTCAGTTGAGGTTGTCGGAGTGCACTGAGAAAGTGATCAAATCATTTTCCTGTCGGTCTATCACTGAGATACACTGAGGGAGTCTGAACTGTCGGAGGACTCGGAGTGGTGTATAGACTGCGGAGCCTATTAGACCAACAAGAATCATGCATCGTCTGCTGGTGATGACGATACGAGGTAGCTTATTCAGTACAAGCCACTCGCATTGCCATGTGATTTCTTCATTTGACAGGGCTTGGAGAAGCTGGTAGAGCTTTCCGATATTTGTAATTGTTATCGGATCTTGATTCTGAGAAATCTTCTGAGGTAGATTGTAGGCTTTGCGGATGCCGTTGGGCACCGATATGATTGTAGGCAAGTGACTTACCAATCAAAGGTGTAGGAGAGGTGTACTGGCATGGAAGATGCCCTTTCTGTAGTCTGCCAATTGGTTGAGAGCCCTGGGAAGCTCTACTAGGATGACTGGTACAACTGAGCAGGAGTTGTGCATGTCCTCGATGATCCTGACTAGAACTGATTCAACCAGTGAACGACACCTCGAAAAAACCAGTTGAGACATGGCTATCAGTGCAAGGGCATTAAGACTGGGAAGTTCTGCTGGGATGGGGTAAGGGTTCCACTTGCACTTGTACTTCTTTTCAATAAAAGATACAGGTATCCGATCAAAAGAGCCGATAGGGCCGGCCTGCAAGCAGGCAGGCTTGATATGCAATAACCTGGATAGGTCTACTGGTATGTTGTCTTGTAACGCGGTACTATGTCTTCGCCATCTATGTTTAACCTTAGAATGAGCTGAATCTCTTCTAGTTTTGGGCAAAGCTCATTCTTACCAAAACGGAATACCATGTGAGATGGACTCCAACACTGGATGACAGCGTTCATAAGGCGCGAGTCCGGGTTACCACAGATAGGTCTAGGATAGTCTCAGTTTTGTAGTACTGAGCCCAAGCGAGATGCTGACTCGAGGTAAAGGCCCCAATTACTTTCTGGAGGTGGTCATCACATGCCCCCTGAGAAGTTAGATGCATGGGCCGTGATGGTTGACCTGTTAACTGGATTATCCCTGAAGGACCTGCCATCTACCTGGACAAATATACAGACTCTGTAATGCACTGTGTATGCAGATGGAATGCAAAAGATGATGCAATAATTTTTTTTGATTTTTGATTTGATTGGGTGTGACGAGTCACATGTGATCCGATAGGGCAGACGGACGGAAGTCCGACGTGCTTTAGCCCAGGTTGTTGGAAACCGAGGGACCTATCAAATCAAAGTTGGGGACAGACCTAGTGAAGGCCTATTTGCCTGGGATTTGGACCACATATGCTATGTCGGGAAGTAGGGTTGGATGTAGTTTATTACAAGCACAGGTTTGGCTCATTACATGCCCCTGGGTAGGTGGTTATCTGGGTAGAATGTGGTTGGGTAATCAACCATGATTGGGGATAGGTATAGGGTGCAAGCAGGTTAGGGTTTATAGTAGACCTCCCTAGGTGGGCTGCTTGTAAACTATAGGCTGCTTGTAGACTATACCCTATCCCAGGCTACATATATGAATGTTGGTTTGATGTAAGTGTGTTTCTAACAAGATGGAGGGATCACTTAACACCGTATATGCGACTCCCCGGTATAGAACATACCTGAAAAGGGACTATTGGTGTAAGCGGGAGCGTTCAGAATCCTTCCCTGAGGCTAATCACCCAACAGGAGTAACTCCACGGACCTCTAAGACGTTTAAGCTACTGACACTGAGGATGATCATCCAGCAGCCGTTAACGTAATAAGCCTATCTACTGGATTGAATGAGATAATTACACCACTATAACATGTATAGATGTATAGTGCACAATCAACCAAGAGATGTAAAATGATTAGTGTTAAGTTAAATGCTTAGGCATTTTAATCAATATTAAGGTTTTAGTTTGCTTAAACCAGGGTTCTCGGTTGAACCCTGAACTACTATTTTCCTCAGCAGAGTCGCCAGAGCTGTAAGCACGGAAATTCTTCACTCACAAAAGATTGAATGCATAAACCAATACCCTCACGGGTATGAAAGGTTGATTATTAAGAGTCAACACCTATTCATTCAGAAGGGATAAGTCCCCCGGGCTTGGATAAGGTCTTGGTCTGCATGTGAGATCAGGGTAAGGGGTTCAGTTAAGTCTAGGGAAGGTGTTAGGCACCACGAGGCCACCATTTTACAACGGTTTCGTACTCCCTAGGTTTAAGCCAACTAAGGTTAATCTTGATTAAAATGCTGGAAGGTTTAAGTTAACACTAATCCAAGAAAGGAAAAGATAAATAGGGTCGAACCTGGGTTGGGTTGCCTACGTACTCACAGGGTGAGATCAGACCGAGGCTAGGGACGTGTGTGTGTGCACCAAGGGTGACTAACATGGATTAGTCCGGTAGACTAGGGTTTGGTTGACCGAGGGGGTCAAGTGAAAGGTATTCAAGCTCGGTAGGCTTAAGGGTAGTCTGGTAGACTAAGGCAGAGTCTGGCCAAGGTTAAGGTTGCTAACCGGGGTTAGGCCAAACTAACCATGGTTAGGGTTTCTAACCATAGTTAAGGAGATGTGAGATGTAGTCTGGTAGGCTAAGGAGAGGCCCGGTAGGCCGAAGATAAGTCCGATAGACTTGGTTTTTAGCCCCGGTAGGCCGTAAACCGAGATTAACTGCGATTAGGGTTGCTAACTGGAGTCAAGGGTGTTCTAACTGTGGTGAGGCTTGCTAACCAGGGTTAGGAAGAGCGCCAAAGTCAGTTTTATGGTCCAATTGATTTTTTAGGAATTTCGATTAATTTCTCAAAGTTCGTAGAGTGAAGGGGTGCTTAACCGTGGTTAAATGTTAACCGGAGGTGTATTTAACTGTGGTTAAGGGATTGGTAAAGTCTAGGGTGGGCCCAGGAGGCTAGGCAGGGCCTAAAGTGGCCTCCTACCAGGCCTAGGCCCCTACACAAGCCAAAAATCAAAACAAAGTTAATGTCGGTAATAGGATTACCGACATGTAGAACAGTGTTTTTAACTCAGGTTTGCATGCTGTTTAACTAGGGTTAGGTTGTAACCCAGGGTGAACCAAGATCATGGGAGTGTAGAGGGGACTCCTGAGAAGAGTTTAAGTCTGGGGTGGGCCCCAGAGGATGCCTGGAGTGGGTCCCACAAAGGTGCAAAGTCACTGTGACAGTAGGGTGCATTGTGGCGGTAGTTATTCTACCGCCAACCAGAAACTAGGCAAAGATAGCGTGTCGGTAGAAGGTCTAACGAAATTCTGTAAAAAGCTCTACCAGGAATGGCGGTACTGAGATTACTGCAAATCTTGATTTTTGCTAAAAAACGAGTTTTTGCCCACTGGGGCTGTGCACCAATGCTACCAGGGGTTCCCTCCTAATCTGAGGGACCCCCAGAAGATCCGTGGTGGTCTGCAATGTTTGAAAAAGATTGATATACCCGTAGGGGTTCACCCTACCTATGGCAAAGGAAGGGAAAGACCCTGTTGGGTTCGGTTTACACACTAAGTATCAACAAAATCAAAGGGGATCACAAGATGGAGAGAAGAATAAAGAAATGGGTAGGGGGTGTCCCTACCCTATGCTCTGTTTCAGCCGAAATGGTGGTGGCCTGTGCACTGATGGTGTAGTGATGGTGTTGTAGGGACTCGATCAGGGAAGACCTGGGAGCTCTTGTACAAAGCTTTTTAGCAACTTGGAAGGGTTGTGTGGCCTGAGGAATGCTCAGGGCTTTCAATTAGAGAATTTTGGATTTTGTTGACCTTGAATACGATGGTAATGTTGGGGTTTTATAGGGAAGAACCTAAGGGACCTAAGAGGGTTTAAAAAGAAGGTTGAGCATAGTATTGGATCAAGGGGAGGTCGAGTGAGGGTTGTGAAGGAAGAGTTGTGGTGAGGGTGGAGTGTGCAGGGCGTTTGAAGATTGCAAACTCGACACTTGCATATCGTTGGTAAAAGGTCTACCGACAATCTGAAAATAGGCCAATTTTAATTGTTGGTAGACTCTCTACCGACAATAAGAGACTTTTTTTTTAATTGGGCTAGGTCCATGTATAGACAGGTATGGGGGGTTTGCCCTTAAGGTTTTTGGGCCCCTTGGGCTCAAACTAGGGACTCTAGGGTTTAGGCTCTGAGGGCTCTAGGGCTTAGGCTAGGGTCACCTAGAGCTAGGTTGCGAACATGACTTTCACTAGGGTTTAACTAGGGATAGGTCCTAGGGTTTAACTAGGGTTGAGTTTAGGGTTTACCTAGGGTTTAGCCAGGGTTTACCTTGGGTTAGGGTTTGGTACTAGGGTTTTCCTAGGGTTTGACTCAAGGTGTTAACTAGGGTTATGTAGAGGCTTACCTAGGTTTAGGGGATTTGGCAGGGGGTAACCATGGTTAAAAGACTTTAACTATGGTTAGATGGGGTGTAAAAATTGGGTGCTTACAGAGCTAACATAGCATCAAGGGTGAGATCCCTGAGCTTGGGAGGGGTAGGTTTTGTGCTGTCCTTGTTGACACACATGATTTTCAAAGCCTCATTGACATCAAATCCTTCATGGGAAACCCACTGATTAGTGGTGAAGTTTTGGAATTCCCTATTAGGTAATTTGCATATTGATTGTAGTTTATCATGAGTAAAAGAAATGAGTTTAGCATGAGCTGAAGAAGTAAAGGTTTTGGTGGATTTTTCATAAGAGAGATGGGAATAAAATTGTTTGATTAGGTTAGGGTACATTGGTTCACAAAATTCAAGAAAACGATCCCACTTAAGGGCTTGGAATTTAGAGGCTAGAATATCTAAACCTATATCCTTGAATAGAGTGAAGTCGGGAACCTTACCCAATATAGGTACACACTTGATGAATATCCTCAGGTAGTTCTCTTCAGCCTTCTTGGATTGGAACAGACTTGGTGAGTCCTTCTGAGACGGCTCAACCACTTTCTCCTTTTCTTTTTCTACTCTTGTTGCTTTTTTCTTTATTGGCGGTACAGAGGGGTTCTTCAAGCGTGGAGCCATTGCTTTGGATATGATTGAGAGATATGGGGGTTTTGGATGAAATGGAGTGAGTTTGGATGATTTTTGAGGTGAATGGAAGATTATTTGAGGATTGAGGAAAGAGAGGGAATTCAGATTTGAAAAATTGGAACAATGGAAGTTTGGGGATTTTTAGAAAATTAGGTTTATATTTATAATCCCGTAGTCACTCGTTGACGAGTAGGGTGGACTCGTTGTTGAGTGGCTAAGCAGAATCCAATTTTACTGGCACTCGTCGATGAGTAAGGTGGACTTGTCGTCGAGTGGCTAAACAGAAGCCACTGTTTGAAGCACTCGTCGACGAGTCTTGGTTTGAACAGTGACTCGTCGTCAAGTCCAGACAGAATTTTTTGAAAATTTTGATTTTTCATTATAAATTCGAATTTCTTAAGCTTTAAATCTTCTTTTAAATCATTAAAAATTTATTTTCAACATTCAAAACCTCAATTCAAATAGATATACACATTAAACACATTCCATCATTCAACACATATTATCAAGTAACATATTCAATCAAGATTTTTCAATTTTACTTTTTAGGCATATTTTCATCTAATGTCACATAATCTAGCCATGCTTAATTCTCTTCTTAAGGTACTGAATCTATTATAAGGGAGAGGTTTAATAAATATGTCAGCAAGTTGGTTATTTGTTTCAACAAATTCCAACATTATATCCCCATTTTGGACATGATCCCTTATAAAATGATATCTGATTTCAATATGCTTAGTTCTTGAATGTTGAATGAGATTTTTGGTCATACATATTGTACTTGTATTATCACATTTAATAGACATTTTATCATAGAATAGTTTGAAATCCTCTAATTACTGTTTCATGTAATGAGTTTGAGCACAAGAACTCCCAGCTGCTACATATTCAGCCTCCGCTGTAGATAGAGCTATTGAGTTTTGTTTCTTACAAGACCATGAAACTAGTGAGTGTCCTAAGAAGTGACATGTGCCACTAGTCCTCTTCTGATCAACTTTGCATCCAACAAAGTCAGCATCAGAATAACTAACTAGTTCTGGTAATGTGTTATTAGGGTACCAAATCCTAATTCAATTGTTCCAATTAGATATTTTAAAATTCTTTTTATAATAGTCATATGTGATTCTTTAGGATTAGCTTGAAATCTAGCACATATGCATACACTAAAGATGATATCAGGTCTACTTGCAGTCAAATATAACAAACTACCAATCATACATCGATACTTAGTTTCTTCCACACTTATGCCATTTTCATCTTTATCTAGCTTTGTAGATGGACTCATGGGAGTGTCAGCTTCCTTGGAGTTGTCTATCCCAAATTTCTTGAGAAGCTCTTTTGTATACTTGGCTTGATTGATGAAGGTTCCTTCCTTTTTTTGCTTGATTTGAAGCCCGATGAAGAAGTTCAACTCTCCCATCATGCTTATTTTGAATTCATCTTGCATGGTTTTAGTAAAATCTTGACAAAGAATTTCATTAGTAGAACCAAAAATAATATCATTTACATAGATTTACACTACAAGTATATCATCATTTTTGGAATTTATAAACAATGTAGTATCAATTTTTCCTCTAATGAAATCATTTTCAAGTAGGAAGCCACTTAATCTATTGTACCAAGCTCTAGGAGCTTTCTTTAGACTATATAGAGCTTTAGTGAGCTTGAAGATTAGGCATATTATGATTTTCAAAACAAGAAGGTTGTTCAACATATACTTCCTCCGAAATAAATCCATTCAAAAAAGAACTTTTGACATCCATTTGATATAGTTTAAAATCTTTATAACTAGCATATGTAAGAAGCATTCTAACAGCTTCAAGTCTAGCAACCGAGGCAAATGTTTCATCATAATCAATTCCCTCTTCTTGGTTGTATCCTTGAGATACTAGTCTAGCTTTATTTTTAATGATGCTTTCACTTTCATCCTTTTATTTCTAAAGATCCACTTAGTACCAATTATGGATTTGCTTTTAGGTCTAGGTACTAGGTCCCATACTTGATTCCTTTCAAATTGATTAAGTTCCTCTTGTATAGCATCCCTAATTTCATCATAAAAAAGGGATTCATTGAGTGAAAGAGTTATCTCATCCTCATTGGCCATGAGGCACAAAGTTGGCCATTTTTTCATCCCTAGAAGCTTCCGAGCCGCTTTCCTCATAATCGTCCCATGTAGCTTTCATAGCCTTTTTTCGGAACCTTTTGCTTTTCTTGAGTTGAGGACACTCCGTCTTGATGTGTCCTAGCTTTTTGCACTCATAGCAAATGATCGGTTCTTTCTTGCTTGCCTCACCTTTGAATACCTCATTGGTGATTTCTTTCTTGTAAGTCTTCTTCTTGAAGTTCCTTTTATTTTTAAGGAACCTTTTGAACTTTCTAGCTATGAGGCAATGTCTTCATCCTCATCGCTTTCTTCTTCACTTTCTTCTTGTTGAGAAGATTTTAGAGCAAGTCATTTCTTGAGCTTAGGCTCATCTTCTTGGTGCCCCTTCATGATTACTTCATGAGTCATCAATGACCCAAGAAGCTCATTTATTTGGACCTTGGTCAAGGCCTTTGCTTCTTGAATGACTGTCACTTTGGGAGACCATTTCTTTGGCAATGAATGCAACACATTTCTTACATTTTTTGCACTAGAGTAAACTTTACCAAGTGCCTTTAGACCGTTCAAAATGTTAGTAAACCTAGTGAACATTTCACTAATTGATTCATCTTTTTCCATTTTGAAAAATTCATATTTGTGAACCAACATACTGATTTTTTCTTCCTTAACTTGGTTGGTTTGTTCATATGTAACTTGAAGTTTATTCCATATTTCCTTACCTGAATCACATCTTGAGATTCTATTAAACTCTTGTGAGCTTAGAGCACGATATAAATTGCTAATTACCTTAGCATTTATCTGAATGAGTTTAATATCATCATCATTCCACTCTTCCTCAACTTTAGGAATTCTAACATCATCAACTAATTTTGTGGGAAGATGTGAACCTTTCACTATGACTCTCTAGCATTCATAGTCAAGACCTTGGATGTAGAACATCATCTGGGTTTTCCAATAGTTGTAGTTTTCTCTATTAAACAATGGAGGACGGGTGGTCCATTGGTCCTATCCTAAGGTAGTAGAAAAAATATTTTCCATTAAAAATCTTTAACTCTAAGATGATTAAATCTGAATAACTAGAGTACTAGCTCTGATACCAATTGTTGCCCAGCTAATGGACCTTAGAGGGGGGGTGATTAGGGTCAGTAACAATTTAAAAATTTTATAAGTGATTTATGCGAAATTTAAATGAGTTAACAATAATGCTACAATGAATAAATAAGTTCAAAAGAGAGAGAGAGAAATAAAAGATACCACACAAGAGATTGATATCGGAGTTCAGCAACTTTCCTACATCCCCAGCTTTAAGCTTCCTGCTTTAAGGAATTTCACACGATTCCACTGATCGTACTCTTCTTTTTGGGCAGAGAGCAAGCCTTTACAATCCTTCTTCATGGGTGATGATTACACCTTTTACAATCCTTTTCTCAGGCTCAGGATAAAACCTCTTCAAGAGAGTGCCTCTCTTGGCTACAAGAAGAACTCTTCTTCACTGGTGCAAGAATCTTAGATTCTTGACTAAGCTTTTTACAATGAGTGGTTGGATAATAAATCCGAAATTGAAAGCTCCTTGATGAGCTGAATAAGAGTGAAAAGCAAATCTAATAATCTTTCAAAGATGATTGGAATTGAATACTCAAACACAGAGGGATTGAGATTCTATGTTTTCAATAAAAAAACAAAGTATTGAAGCTTGAACAAATAGGATAATCAATGAATCAATGAATAGTGTTAGATACCTCTGTTTGTAGAACCTGGGATCTCATTTTCATAGCCTGTGAATAGTGATGCGGATAGTGCGGTGAATAGTAACCATGAAATGTGAATTTCTGAATTTTGAGATAAAAAGTCCTGGTAATGGTTGTTTATAGGTTAACTAAGCTTAGTTGATTTTATGGGATTTTATGCATATGGTTAGAATGGTTTTCGAACAATGGGAAAAGTTACGACGAACCGGATTTATTGGATTTTGCCTAAAACTGGAAATTCAGATTTTGAATTATGAGGAATTGGAATTTCTAAGTGTTTTTATTGGATTCAAATGGGGGGTACTTCCTTATTTTAATTTAAAACTTAAAGTTAATGAGTATAAGTGTAGAAGAAGGAAAGGGAAAAAGAACAAAGCACAGGGCAAAAATAGGTAAATCCGGTCGACCGTATTTGCTACCAGTCGACCGAACCTTATCCGGTCGACCGAATGCTCGAAAAATTGTATGGGGATTTTGGACAGAGGTGATTTTTGACCGGTCGACCGATCATCCCTACCGGTCGACCGATCATACTGATTTTGCCTGTGGCCGATCTCCTGGGATATTTTCAAGGGTGTTTGAGTCTTTAACTCAATCCCTTTGGCTATAAATAGCCCAATTTCCTAGGCTAGGGTTACCACAACCCTTAGAGCAAGTTTTTGGGAGAAAGTTGAAGAAAAGAAAGAGGAAGAAGGAGGAGCTTAAGGGTTTTGATTGTTGGGTGTTCTTGAGTCGATTTCTCGACTACAAAGGTGTTCCTCTGTGCTTCTCAACCATTCTAAAGCGTTTTAGATCAAAGGGTTGATCTAGAAAGGTAGATACACTCTACTACCTACCTTGTGCTATTATTTTTAAAGCAAATCACTATGTTTAAGGTTGTTCTTGAATGGATTGGATGATGATTTGGATATAAGATGTAAGCTATCACTAATATTGAAATTCTATGAGTATGATGCCATGTTCATAAGTTTTCTAAGATCACCATGATATTCACAAGTACTATATGCACCTTATGTTCACAAGTATAGCATGATGTTTACAAGTCTCGCATGATCCGATGTTTTCTCACAAGAAAAGGGTTTTTCCGAAAGTTCATAAGCAAGTTTTGATTAAAAGAATTCTCACAAGCTCATAAGTGATAAGGCCAAACTATGGGTTGGTAAGTGACAAGTTCTAAAATCGTTTCAAAGCTCACAAGGAATCCCACTATACATGGACTTACAAGTAGTCATGTCTCACAAGCTCACAAGTTCACAAGCTCGCAAGTTCACAAGAAATCATGCATACTCAGATCCTCGCCTACTCACAAGGAATCCTAACTTTCGCAAGAATTCACAAGAACTCACAAGAATATGATTATCACATGATAAGATTTACCGGTTTTGATTTCACACGAATACTATCAAGAAAAGGATTTGGTAACTATTTCACGAATGTTATTCTCTAAGCTTATGCATGTTCATGATATTATTCCTTGTTAGCTAGTAGTTTGTATATCACTGAGTATTCCATGCTCAGCCGACTATTGACTTCGGCAGGTGCACGTGTTTCATTTGATGTCTGTGGCACGGAGCCTTGGATAGAGGAAGACTACTATGATCTGGAGCCCTCTATGGACCACTATCAGGATGACGGATCACTGGATAAGCAGCTTGACTTTGATTTCTGTTGAGAGAGAGAGAGAGAGATGCTATTGATATTCTGTGATTTTGTGTATGTTGAGAGTGGGACTTATCCACTCCATATTTTGGATATGTTATGTTGGTTCACACTTGGACCTATCGATAGGAGTATTTTATTACAAATCGCTTCCGCTATGTTTTACAACTTGTGTACTCTGATAGGATGGTAAGTATGTGTGCCTTATGTGTCATACAGGATGGTATGATACAGCGGTCCGAGCTAAAGTATTCCTAACTCGTAGGGGGTATTTTGGGTCACGACACTGTTGTTCATAAATAAACTCTATTTATAGTTGAGGAATCAATTTGATTGTTGTGAAAGCATTTAATGCAAAATAGCCGTTGAAAAACTAGCCATTATGTTCAGTTCCCGCAAGCACTCGTCGACGAGTGAAGAGGAGTCGTCGACGAGTGAAGAGACAGTGCTCAAACATGAGCTACTGTTTTGGCCACTCATCGACGAGTCACTTGGACATATCGACGAGTTCTCTGAATTTTTACAGAGAACCCATCTTTATGAGACCAATTTGATAGGAATGATGACTTGGTCCATAGGCTTTCATAAAATTTATTATTTCAATCATTTTTAGGTCCTTAGAATGATGTCCAACCTATTCTAAGTATCCTAAGGTCTATCTAGGTATTTTTGAGTAATCAAGTTCCAAGATTTTGAGGACTTTACATGGTCCTAGATACTCTTAAAATTAACACAAGACTATTTTGAGAGTTGGTCTTCTTTCTGAACTTATGGAACTTCAGTCTTGACTTTTCTTCATGAATTTTGCTTGAGTCCTTAAAGCTTTTTCCTTGAAATGATTGATACTTGGACTTTGAGTTGATTTTCTTGAGTGTTTATATTAGACATGTATGCCCACAAAGCCATTCCAGAATTATATTCATCTATTTCTAAATCAATAAATGCATATTTTACATTCACACATTGTCTTCTACATTGGGTAATATATCAAAAGTATCTCATTGGATGAGACTGCTTTTTCCCTTAAGTAACATTGTAGGAAAACCATCCAATTAGTTGATAACTGATTGCTAAGGAGATATGGTTTTTCCGGTTCCTTGTAGACCTAAAATTGTTCTAAGTTAATCAGGAAGCATTTGGACAATGTATTCCTAATAACTTACACATTGTTAGTTCCATATGATGGAGTGATGAATCTCAATCACTGAGAGAAGGGTCTCTTGACTAAGATGTGGATATAAGTAAGAAGTACTTATATTGCAATTGGATCACTCAGTGGATACCCTTAGAAATATACTGTCATTATATTTAGGGTAGTCCATTTGACAGATTGTCCTTAACCTGAGAGGTCAACATCTTCTCTAGTATTTGCCTATGTAGCTTTTATGTAGCCAATCGTCAATGTCCAAGACACCGGACTAAATACGGGCTTGTTGGGTTATGTACGCTGTATTGGAAGAAGTGTCTGTACGCTCAACAAGGATTTCACTACTCTTACAGAGTAAATAATATTGAGTTGATATTTGTCAAAACCGGACTTGAAAAACCCATCGCTGGTATTTATCGATGAAATGGTTTTATCGAGGAATTTATTTTTTGTATAAAAGAAATGTAATAATACTAATTATTTCTTTTAAAGAATTTTTTAAAATGTTTTTGCAAGTCTAAGTTTGACTAAAAGTATCAAAGAGAATGGGTTCTCAAAATAGGCCAGGGATTAAAGACAGTATTAGATATTATCTCGTAAGCTTATAACAATATTTGAAGTGGAGGGGCTGATCTGTAAACAAATCTTGAGATAGAAATACCTGCAAGTAATTCTCTATTTTCTAGAGGTTAATCACATTGTGTTAATGGACATTAATTGTGATTGGTGGAAGTCCAGGGATATAGAAAAAATTCTATAATCCTAATGGAGTGTAGGAAAGGTGTTTCCTAGTAACAATACTTTAACCAAAAGGTTGAGTATTTGGTCCCACAACCCGAAATAGGAGATCCCTTTAGATCCCACACACAAGGACTTTCTTAAAGTATTTAATTTAATGATTTATTAAATTAATTAATTTCTCTAAGAAATCACTATATGGTGTAGTGAAGCTCTAAAAGGTGGAATCACATTAAATGTGAAAAACCAAATGGGTAGGACCCATTGGGGAATTTGATAGAAGATCAAATAAGAGACCAAAATGGGTTTGGAACCCATGGGGGCGTGTGGAGTGGGGCCCACCTAGGGTGGGACGCCCACTTCACGGAGGATAATATTATTGTTTAATTTTTAATTAGTTTCTAATTAATAACTCCTTATGAGATAAGGTTGGTTAGTTAGTTAGTTAGTTACTAATTAAAGATTCCCTAATTGTTAGGGATTCTATTAGTTTGCTACTAATCATTAATTGGTTAGTTACTAATTAAAAAGATTCCTTATTGGATAAGGATTTGGTTAGTTAGTTACTAATGGATGAAATTAGTTTCTATTTTGATTAATCCTAATTAATTAAAGGAAAAATCAAAAAGGAAAACAAGTGAGAAATCCTTATTGGATAAGGATTAGGAGACTTGGGTTGCAAGCAACCCAAGTAAACTCCTATATATAGAGGTGTACGGTCACTTTAGTGGACACAAGAAAAATTTCCAGAATTTTCAAGATTTGGAAATCCCTCTCCTCCCTCATTATCTCTCACGTCGAAGCCTCCCTTCTCCCTAAGGTGTACGGTCACTCCTTCTCCCCTTTTCGTCTTCCTTTTGTTTTCTAGTTTGAAAATAAAGAAGAGGAATTTCAAGGTTCTTGAAGATCAAGATTAGATCTTTTATTCAAGATTCCTAGAGCTAGATTTTGGAAGGACCATTAGCTTCCATTAGAGAAAGCTTTAAAGAAAAAGAAGGTCTGTGTGGATTGCGAAGGAGACTTGGCACTTGTGAAGTTTTGCCGGTATCGCTATTATCGTGGATTTGACTTAACAATTTCAAAGTCGCAAAGGTATTGTGATTTTAACTCTCATTGAATAAAATCAATTAGAATCTTAGTCAGATCTTGGGATTCGATGTATGCCCCCCCAAGAACTGTTTTTCTAAAATTAAAAAGAGGCATATTTTCAGTTTAATCTTTTCAATACTCTATAACTTGAATGATGATCTGAATGCTCTTTTTCTCTGAAAGTACACAGACTAAATGGAAACATTAGCATCATAATGATCATTCAATTATTGTGTTATCATCGAAACTATTAAGGGTACTTAGAGTTTTAACCTTGAGGCTAACAATGAAGCCCAAACCTTTACAATCCTTTTCCCAGTTGAGGATTACTACTTTCAATGCAAGAAAACACCATCTCTTGGCTACACAAAGCTCTCTGGCTTCATGGACAAGAATCCTCAATTCTTGATTTTTTTTAATACCAAGAGTTAGTGGATTTATCTCCTTTATTCCCTACTCGTGCTCCTGATATTTGTAAATTCCGTATGATTTATGTTAAATGGTTGCACCCTCCTCGAACAAAATTCAAATTGAATATCGAGGGTGCTTCAAAAGGTAATCCTGGTAATGCAGGTGGAGGGGGTATTATTAGAGATCATCATGGTAATTTTATTGTGTGTTTCTTCTCTCATTATGGTATTTGCTCAAATTTACATTGCTGAAACTCGAGTGCTCCTTGATGGGTTATCTCTCTGTAAGAGATTGCATTTATATAATGTTATCATTGAATCTGATTCGAAGAGCATAGCTGAGGATTGGGCTGGTAAAGTTTCAGGTAATTGGAAAACTTGGTATTGGAATCAGAAAATTTCATCCCTTTTGACTGATAATTTCTCTCTCAATCAGATATTTCGGGAAGTGAATACAGTGGCAGATGCGTTGGCTAAAGTTGGTTGTAGCAGGTTAAATTCGGGTTCCTTTGACATGGATAATATGCCAAATAGAATTAAAGGTTTAATTCAGCTAGATAAAATAGGGATTGAGAGTCTCAGAAAAATTAGAATGTAATCATCTGTTTGTCTTTTTGCTATATAGGGGTAAGGTTTTATGTCCCCCTCTTGTTGTCTTTTCTTTTATTTGTGTGTCTGTAAGGGGTTAGGTTGTATGTCCCCCCCCCCCCCCTCTTTTTTTCTTTCCTTTTTTGGTCTGGACTGCTCTAGGGGTAAGGTTTATGTCCTCCCCATTCTTAATTTATTAATAAACTGTTAGGGGTCTGCCAAACCCCCCACTTATTCTGAATGGCTTTAAAAAAAAAAAAAAGTTGATGGATTTGAATCCAAATAATAAGGCTCCTTAAATAAGATTGAAATAAATGCTCTGAAAATCTCTCAAAAGATTAGGAGTTGAAATCTCTTATACTGGAAATTTGAGATTCTAGGTTTTCAATGAATGTTCTTGATGAGAAATTGAATGCAACTAAAGATTTGATTTATATTGGTTCAAAGGTTGTTGTTTGATGTCTATAAATGAGCCCAATTTATAGTTGAACATTCAATCTAGCCATTAGGAACTCATTAAATGCGAAAATGACCGTTGAAAAACGAGCCGTTAAAGTGTTCCCGCAAGCAATCGTCGATGAGTGCACTAGAGTATAGCTCAGTTGTCGACGAGTCAAACTGCTAAATTAAAAATCAGCTACTGTTTCTTCCACTCGTCGACGAGTGTTGGGACTACTGTCCCACTCATCGACGAGTCCTCTATTTTTCAACAAAAAACTCATTTCTTAAACACCAATAAGATGGGAATAAATTTCATGGTTTTATAGCATCCCTTTAGCATGATTTTAACCATATTTTAAGATGTCCTAGAGCCTTGAAATGATGTTCAATTAAGTCATGGCTTCCTAAGGTCAATCTATGGTTTTGAGCATTCCAATTTTCCAAGCTAATGAGGACTTTTTACATAAGTCTCTTCAAAATAAAAGAAAATAAATTTTAACCATCTTGAGAGTCTTCAATATTCTAGTCTTGATCTTGAGTTATTTTCACTTTGACTTCATGATTCGACTTAGACTTTAGGTGAGAACTTCAATCTTCGTTGAATTTTCAATTTTGGCTTCAAATTTGAAATGAGTAGTTCTTCACTTTGCAATGGCTAAACATGAATATGCATGATGTCAGGAAGAAGATGCTAGAAAAGATTTTTTATTGATGCATGCAAAGTGAGTACAGGACTGTGCGACTCAAAAAAGAAAAAGACTCGATCCTATGCAGGTGTGTCAGGGATCGTGAAGTCAAGTGGCCGGGGCACACTGTTAAGGTCCATGATTCGCTGTTGGAGGGATGTGACCTCAACCTCCATGTTGTCAATTACCTCAATAGTGTTGAAAATTTGGGACCCGAACTGTTGGATCCGGGAGGTCATCTCAACCTTTGCACTATCAAGTTGCTCTTGATAGAAGTGCAACTGGGTCCTGATAACGGTTGTTTCTCTGGTGTCGCCTCTGCGTCTCTTCTAGAGAGCTTGGATTGTGTGCTTGAGCTACTCGACCTGTCCTTGCATGGCTTGAAGTTCATGGTTTCGCTCCGCTTTTTGTTGACTGAATGCTTGCTGGGCTTTCCGTAGCCTTCTCTCCTTCTACTGGATCTGAAGCTGTCTTTCGAGGAATATATCTCTCTAGGGAACTACCATTTCAGCTATGGATATGGTTCCTTGTGACGGAGTTGAGACAGGTGTGGGCAGTTCCCTCGATGCTGGCATACCGGATGGAATGTCAAGATCTTTTGCCTAAAGTTAGTATGTTGCATCAGTTGGTGGTCCTGTTGTAACCACAAAGTCTGGCTATTGTTCTCTTCTGGAGCTTCGCCATCCTGACTGGAAGTGATGAGTGAAGCTTTCGGAGTGCACTGTGAATGTGATACAATCATTTTCCTGTCGGTCTATCACTGGGATACACTGAGGGAGTCTAAACTGACGGAGGACTCGGAGTAGTGCATAGACTGCTGAGCTGGTTAGACCGGCGAGGATCATGCATCGTCTTCCGGTTATAACGATGCGAGGTAGCTTTTTCAGGACTAGCCACTCGCATTGCCATATGATCTCCTCCTTTGACAAGCCTTGGAGAAGCTGTTAGAGCATTCTGACGTCTGTAGTCACTATTTGTCCCTGATTCTAAGAAATCTTCTGGGGTAGACAGTACTCATCATGGAGATCGGCTGGTTCTGGGATGATTGTAGGTAGGTGTCCTACTAACCATAGATGTAAGAGAGGTGCACTGACATGGAAGATGCCCTTCCTGCGGTTTGTTGCTTGGTTGAGAGCCCTGAGAAGCTCTATAAGGATGACGGGTACAACTGCTCCGGAATGGTGCATGTCTTCAATGATCCCTACCAATACTGATTCGACGAGGGTGCGGTATTTTAGGAATACCAACTGAGACATTACTATTAGTGCAAATGCGTTAAGACTGGGAAGTTCAGCTATCAAGGTGTCAGGGTTCCACTTACGGCTGTACTGATCTTTTAGATAACTCATGGGTATCCGATCAAAAAAGCCGTTAGGACTGTGCTGCAAGCAGATAGGCTTGATATGTAAGAACCTTGAGAGGTCTGCCTGGTATGTTGTCTTGTAGTGCAGTACTATGGCCTCGCCATCCATGTTTAAACCCAGAATACGCTGAATCTCTTCCAGTGTTGGACACAGTTCATTCTTACCAAAATGGAACACCATATGTGATGGGTTCCAACACTGGATAGCAGTATTAATGAGGCGCGGGTCTGGTTTAACCATGGATAGGTCAAATGTATGGGCCGTGATGGTTGACCAATTGACCTTGCGATCCCTAAAGGACCTGCCATCTAGCTGGACAAGAACAGACTCTGTGTGAGTGCACTATGTATGCAGACGATGATAAAAAAATGATGATGATTGTATTTTTTTTGTTTTTTCTTGATTTTGATTGGGTGTGACAAGGCACATGTGATCCAATAGGGCAGACGGACGGAGGTCCGACATGCTTTACCCGGATTGTTGGAAACTGGGGCCTATCAGGTCAAGGCTGGGGATAGGTTCGGTGAAGACTTATTTTCCAGGGATTTGAACCCCATATGCTATGTCGAGTGCAGGGTAAGATGTATTTTATTACAAGCACAGGTTTGACTCATTACATGCCCCTGGGTGGGTTCTTATCAGGGTAAGAGTTCACAAATAGTCAACCATGATTGGGGACATGTATAAGGTGTAAGCAAGTTAGGATTCAGAGTAACCCTCCCCGGGTGGGCTGCTTGTAGACTATACCCTAGCCTAGCCTACATGTATAAATGCTGGGTTAATGTAAGTGTGTTCCTGGAAGAATGGAGGTCACTTAACACCATATATGCGACTCCCTAAAAATAGACGATTGGTGTAAGTGGGAGTGTTCAGAATCCTTTCCTGAGGGTAATCACCCAACATACATAATTTCACGGACCTCTAAGACTTTTAAGCTTCTGACACTAAGTATGATCATCCACCAACCGTAAACGTAATAAGCCTGTCTAATAGGTTTAACAGGACATTACACTCTATGCTATGTATGATATGCACAGTACACAAAATACCCAAAGAGATGAAATGATTAGTATTAAGTTAAATACTTAGACATTTGGATAAGTTGATTTTAGTTGGCTTAAACCTAGGTTCCGGGTTGAACCTTAAATAATCCCCAACAGAGTCGACAGAGCTGTGAGCACGGATTTTAGCACCCACAGTTTATGTTTAGAGTCGCCACCTATTAATTCAGAAGGGATAAGTCCCCGGGTAGTGGATAAGGTCTTGGCATACGTGAAAGGTCTAGGTAAGAGGTTTGATTAAGTCTGGGGAAAGTGTTAGGCACATTGGGACTTCCATTTTTACAATAGTTCCTTATTTTCTAGGTTTAAGCCAAATTAAAGTCAAGTTATTGTTCAAATGCTTAAGTGTTTAAGAAATACTAATCTAAGAAAGAAAAGCTAACTAGGGCCAAAGCTGGGTTGGGTTTCCTACGTATACACAAGGGTGAGATCAGACCTAGCGTAGTTTTGACACATGAACCCGTGTCAAGGCTAAGGGTGTATGTGTGTGCACCAAAGGTGGCTAAGGGTCTAGTCTGGAGGCTAGAGTTTAGTTGATCGGGTTGGTTAAGTGTATGGTTTGGACCCGGTAGGCTAAGGGTTACTCCGGTAGACTAAGGATTAGTCCGGTAGACTAGGGTTATGTCCGATAGGCTAAGATTAGGCCCGGTAGACCAAGGGGTAAGTCCGGTAGATTTAGGCCCGGTAGGCCAATGGAAGATTTATCCAAGGTTAGGGTTGCTAGCAACAGTTGAGGGTGATCAAGGTTGGGCTTGATAGGGCAAGGGTAAGCCCAGTAGGCTAAGAGATTAGACCTGGTAAGCCAAAAGATGGTTTAACAGGAGTTAGGATAGCTAAACGGGTTAAAGGGTAAGTCAACCATGGTTAGGGTTGCTAACCATGGTATGAAAGCATAAAGCCTGTTTTTTTTATCTTTTTATATTTTCTTAGATGTTTTTGGCAATTTTCCAGAATTTTCCAAAGGTTAATAGCACCTTAACTACGGTTAAATGTTAACCGGGGTTGCGTTAACCCCAATTAAGTGATCTAGGTAAGTCAGGGTGGGCCCAGATAGCATGGTAGGGCCTAGAATGACCTCATACCTGGTCTAGGCCCTGTGGAAAGCTCACAATCACAGAAAACCAGAAATGGCGGTAAAAAATCTACCGCTATTTCCAGCTTCCAACTAGCCTGGGTTTGTTAGCTTGGAACTAGGGTTAGGGATAAACTCAAGGGGTCGTGGACCCACATGGTTAAAGAGGAATGTCCAGGGAAGGTCCTGGGCCTTTAGCGGCCCCTAGAGATGGTCTGGAGTGGGCCCAAGGTGGGCTTGAACTCACTGTAAACAGAAACTTAGAATAGCAGTAGAAACTGGACAACGTTGAGTTAAGGGGATTTTAACCATGGTTAGGTAGGTTTGAGGACCCTGGAAGGACTAGGGTGGATAGATAAGGGTCCCAGGGACCAAACCTGGGCCCTGTAATGGACCAAGGCCCATATAAGTTATGCTATAGGGTCTACAAAAAAGAAGGCCAGGAATGGCTGTAGAACCCCGAACTTTTCGTACCTAACGAATAACACTCTTATAGACAATTGGCCTTCCACATAGTCCAATTAATAAATAAGTAAGAAATTGGAAATTCTAATGCCGGAAAATTTTCCTTTCGAATGACGATTCCAATGCAAGTTGAATCGTTAAAATCCGACAAACGAGTCAAAAGTTATGGCCAAAATACCGAAGTAGGAAAAATGAGAGAAATTAGCAAAATGGACAAAACACAGACCAACCGATCGACCGCTCTCCAGAATGATCGACCGGTAGCCTATCGCTCAACTGTTATCAGGACCGATTCACCGCTCGCCTACCGGTCGATCGCTATCGCACTAATTTTGTATGGGGGATTTTTCCAGAGAGGGTCCTTTGGACCGATCGACCGCTCCTCATGACCGGTCGACCACTCCTTTACGAATTTGCTCAGTTTGGTCTTTTTAAGCAAATCATTAAGGGTATGATGGTCATTGACCACGCCTTTTTCTATATAAACCCAAATTTGTGGGTTTGGGTCCTCATAAACCCTCAAACTTGCTTTTTGAGAGATTGGAAAAGGAAGAGAAGGGAAAGTTAGGGTTTTTGCTCAAGGGAGCTTGGGATTGAAGGGTGAAGTTCAACTAAGGCTTGGATTTACATCTCAAGCAAGGATCTTCCCTATTTCAAGCTTGGAAGCTTTTTCTTCAAGTGCGATCACCTCTATTGATTTGGGGAGCTTCAATCAAGGGTTTTCTTCTTCTTCAAGGTCGGTACCCTATACTACCCTGTTAGTCATGTTTTTTCCCTTTCCCCTTTCATTATTCTTGTTTTCCCTAACTTATGCACATAATTTGAGATGGATTGTATGTGTGTGGAGATGCATGTTGGGCGATGGATGCCATGTGGACGTTGTGATGAATGAAATGGGAAGGGTATTTACCAAATAATGAACACACAACGGATGATGGATAGATTGGATGAATCATTAATCAAGAAAAACATGATTTAAAGCATATGGAAATTTCTAGGATTTATGATAGTGTGATTACTTGATTTCTATAATGGCATGAATATTTATGTGTTGAAATGAATATTATTTCATGTATTATTAAATTTCAAATGTCACGTTTAATTCCAAGCTAAAGCATGTACATGACTTCACGAGCACGTCATGCATGACATGGTTTGTCGATGTTTTTCAAGACAAGGGTTTTATTCTCAATTGACGAACACCATGACAAGGCCAAACGTAAGGGTTGGTAATTAAAGGTAGGACATATCTTACGATATGTTTTGCTTTCTTTTGACAAGAACGAGTGCATCTCATTAAATGAGGGGGTTCTATACCACCCTCCCTCACAAGTTTATCTCATTAAAAGAGGGGGTTCTAAACCACCCTCCCTCGCAAGTGCATCTCATTAAAAGAAGGGGTTTTATACCACCCTCCCTCATAAGTGCATGAGCATGTTTAAATCCCAAACAAGCAAGCAGGCATGAACATTTTAATTTCATGGCATGACACGACAAGACAAACAAGACAGAATATGACAAGATAAGTTTTCAAGCACGAAAAGAGCATTTTAAGTCAAGTCAAGTACACGATGATTTCAAGAGTTTTTCCGACTTTGATGTGATGCAAGCATGAAATATAAACTGTTTACTTTTCTATCCATTATATGGACTGCTTCCTACTTTATTATGTTATTATTATGCTATGACTGTTGGTTAGTATTTGGTACCCGCTGAGTATTCCATGCTCAGCCGTACGTCTCATGTTGGCAGGTGATAGCGGAGCGACTCCTCCTTTTGATATTTGTGCTCCTGGCCCATGGGAGGAAGAGGAGTACATCGAGGAGGTCCCTGTTGAGGAACCTCACGTAGAGGGCTATTACTAGGTAGTGGATTCTAAGTGAGTGTGGGTGAGAACGAGAGATTTTATACTCATGTATTTTGGCGGGCATGTTCGCACCTTCTTTCTTTGTTTTCTCTTTTGTACAAAACTTGGATTACATGTATATATGTAGAGGTTCTGGTTAGACTTTCGCTGTGCCATGTTAGTTTATGCTTCCGCTATTTTGTCCTCTATTGTATATGCTCCGTGTGTTTTGCAGGATGGTTTGTCAAGCATGTCATGTGGGTCATGATAAGTCGTCCAAGATTCACTCTAACTCCTAGGGTGGGTTTTGGGTTGCGACAATGACATTAATTATTCTACCGTCATTCCTGGAATTTTCTAGAAAATGACTTTTCTCCTCCTTGGACAGGACCAGGGCTAACCTAGGAGATCCCTCATGGACTGAGGGTCCCCTAGAGAGTAGGTGGAGGTTCCATGCAAGCGGGGGCCACTGAGCCAAGGTACTAACCCTCAAGAGGGTCCCCTATACCTATGGAGAGGTAGGGGGACCCCTTTCCTTGGGTGTTTAATACCAGAATTGAACTGAATAATACCCCTGGAAGAGGACCAGTGGTTTACAGGGCTTTAACAGAAAGTAAAAAGAAGAGGAGGGGTTCTACCCTCTTTCAGTTGAGCTTCAGCAGTGGTGGCAGGCGGCGCACGGTCGTGGTGAGCTGGTATCAAGGTTGGAATAAGCCAGGGGTGGCCTGGTATCTCCCTGGATCGCTAAGGGATCTTCCCTGATGGAGGACTAGGGCTAGATTGGATTGGACCTTAGGCTAGCCGAAACTCCACAGAGTTTTCCTACTGGGTTTTTGGAATCGGTTCAAGGCATGAACTAGGGGAGTATTTATAAAGTGGAGAGGACCCAGGGGCAATTTAGGGTTACCTACAGAGGTTGAGGACCTAAGTGGGTGGACTGGAGTGCGGCAGTAGGGTGCCAGCAAGCAAAAATGCGGAAACTCAGTAATGGCGGTAATAGTATTACCGCCATTCCTGATTGAAGGTATTTTGATAATGGCGGTAATGGTATTACCACCATTATTGAAGTTTTGCTTAAACATGCCCAACCCTATTGCACTTGGCCTGATTTTATTGTAGATTTTCCATATATGGTAATGGCGATAATATTATTTCCACTATTACTAAAAAATTCAAATACAGGGTGGTGGGCCCCACAGCAACGACTCTTGAAGGCCTGTGGGCCCATGTTTGGGCCCACAGAGGATTTGGCTTCAGTTTTTAGGGTCTTTGGACCCTAGGGTTAGACTAGGGCTTACCTAGGGTTAGGCTAGGGTTTACTTAGGGTTTGACTAGGGTTTGATCAGGGTTTGACCTTGGATTAGGGTTTATGTTAGCCTAAAGGTTACAACCATATGACCCTCAATTAGTTTTAATGATAACATAAATAATGAAATGACTCTTGTGATATTAATGTCTTTCATAAACAACTTTTTCCAAAGTATTAAAGAGATAAAGAAGTGATTCCAAGCAAAACTCAAGAACCTTCAATGAAAAAGACCAAGTCAAAGCATGATGACAATTCCAAATCAAAGCTTTAAGAAGCGTTCAACTATAAGCAAAAAGGATTCTGGAAGATTGTCCTAACCGCACTGCTATTGAAGACCATAGAAGCAATTGGATCATCTCCATCAAGGTCTTAATCTAGGTAGTAAGTGATTTTTCTAGGACTTCTTGTAAAAATCCTCAAGTAGTGATTTGGTGAAAAAGCTGAAAATACCTTAGATTGACCATAGGTCCCTTGAAAAAAAATAAAAATATGATTAAGGACCTTAAAACATGATCATCTTACTCATAAAGGTTAAGTACAAAACCTTGGAATCAAATCCTATTTTAAAGGTTTTGAAAATGGATTCTGCAAATAAAAATGGTCTATCCAATCGATCAGATAGACCATCCAGCCGATCAAACAGACCATCCAGTCGATCAGGCAAGCCTTGTGATCGACTGGATAGAACAAATTTTTTCAAAATTTGTCTGCATATACTGATCAAGTTGAAACTCTTTGTGAATCCATTTTAGATCATTCAAAAGATCATTATGAGATGTTAATCATGTTTAATTAATATGTTAAAAGACTTTGGAAATCGTGTAAATCATTAAAGTCTTAGAAAAAGGATTGAAATCCAAGGAAACCAAAATCTGAAAGATTTTTGGTCTACCCAGCCGATCTGGTGGACTATATAGCCGATCAGGAGGTCCATCCAGTCAATCAGAAGACCCTTGTGATTGACTGGATAGATCAAAACTCTTAAAAATTGGTTTTTGCCATCCAGCTAATCAGGAAACTGATCCAGGTGATCTGGAAACCATCAAGCTAATCAGAAGACCTTTGTGATCGACTGGATAGTTCAGAAAAATCTGAAACTCGTAATAAATGGTCAACAGCTATTTTTATAACGGGTGATTTTTCATTAAATGCTCATCAACGGTAATAAATTCTGGATCACTATAAATATAAATCATTTTTAAAAAATCCAAGGAAGAACAACACTCACTTTTACACTGTTCTATTGATCAATCAATGTCAAAAGCCAAAAATCCCAATCCTGAGAATACGATACTCTGTTTTTCTCTTTGAGCTAAAATCCAGATCATTTCTTGAGAGATTTCTTAGAGTGAGCTATTCCATTCAAATGTAACTCTTAAGGAGTTTTTATTTCGGATTGTTAAATCCAAAAATCTTTATTCTTTGGTTAGTCAAGAACCTGAATGTTCTTGCAAAGTGAAGCTGCTGCTTCGGTTGAGTCAGAGAGGGTTGTGGTCTGACTGTAAAAGGTTCTATCCTGACCTCAAGAGGGATTGTACGATTGCACCTTGACCAGAAGAAAGGTTGTAAAAGGTTTAAGCTTCACCTGTGAAGGAGCATGTACGATCAAGGATCGTAGTGGAACCTTTTGTGGGTTGTAGAGGCGGGGAATAGGCTGGAGATAGCCGAACCTCGATAACAAACTGAGTTTGTATTCTCTTTTCTCTCTTCTATCCCTTATTATAACTTGTTCTTAAATTTCTATACTATCCATTAGCTGTATTTCCCTTTGATTTTTACATTCCACACTTAAAAGGGTAATCAAAATTTTAAATCTGCCATTGACCCTATTCACCCCCCCTTTAGGGTCCATATCTAGGCAACAAGTGGTATCAAAGCAGGAAACTCTTCTCTTGATCCAAAAAAATCTTAGAGTTCAAAGATCATTTATATGATAAGTAATCATTTTGCAGCTAGCCTAGGAGAGGGACAATCCACAACCAGACCACCCCTATTTAATGGAAAACACTATAACTACTGGAAAACCAGGATGATGTATTACATCCAGGCTTTGGATTACCAATGCTGGAAAGTAATCATCCAAGGTCCCTATCTTCATTGCAAAATCATCAATGATGTGAAAGTTCCTAAAGTTGAGGAAGAATGGGATGAAGTTGATATCGAGCTAATACAGATTAATGCCAAGGTCATTAGTAACCTTTACTGTGCCTTTAGTTCCCAAGAATTCAATAGAGTATCTGGTCGTGATTCAGCCAAAGAAATTTGGGATAAATTACAAGTTACATATGAGGGAACTAACCAAGTAAAGGATGAGAAAATCAATATGTTAGTTCACAAATATGAACTGTTTAGAATGGAGAAAGATGAATCCATCGCTGATATGTTTACACGTTTTACTAACATTACTAATGGTTTAAAATATCTTGATAAAACGTATACTAATGCAGAAATTGTGAGGAAAATTCTGCGATCTCTACCAAAAGAGTGGTCCTCCAAAGTTACTGCTATTCAAGAAGCCAAAGACCTCACCAAACTAAGTATGGATGAGCTGCTGGGTTCACTTATGACTCATGAAGTCATAATGAAGGAACATCAAGTTGATGAACCTAGAGCAAAAAGAGGATTGACCTTGAAAGCCTCTTAATCTATTGAGAGTGAAGAAGAAGAAGAGAGTGAGGAAGATGAAGACTTCTCACTAATGGCAAGGAAGTTCAAGAAATTTCTGAAACATAAAAAGAACTTCAAGAAGAGGCCATACAAGAAGGAATTCTCCAAAGAAATTGCAAAGGGAGAATCAAGCAAGAAGGAACCAATCACATGCTATGAATGCAAGAAGCCAGGCCATATGAGATCGGAGTGTCCTCAACTTGCCAAGAGTAATAAGTACAAGAAGAGAGTCATGAATGCCGCTTGCTATGACTCAGAAGACAACAACTCTGAAGCATCAAGTGATGAGGAAACTGCAAATCTATGCCTCATGGCATGCAACAATGATGAGGTAAACTCTTCCCCTAATGACTCTCTTTCCTATGATGAAATCAGAGAAGCTTTTGATGATTTATATACTGAATTTAGAAAACTTGCTTCTAAAAATAAATCTCTTAAAAAGGGAAATCTTTTGCTTCTCACATCACAAGAAAATCTTTTAAAAGAAAATGAAGAATTAAAGATGAAAAAAAAAATTCAATCATCTCCAATTCCTATATGTAATTGTGATGAGAATGAAGCAAAGATCAAGGACTTGACCAAAATTGCTTTTAGACTTTCAACTGGAGAAAAGAATTTGACAAGAATTTTGGGTCAACAAACTTGAGCTAGACTTGGGTATAACCCTATGTCAAAACAAAAAGATTATCAAAAATTATTTTCAAAACCCCCTAGTAGTCCAACTACACCTTCAATTGCTTTTTATAATTTTAACAAAAAGGTGGTAGTGAGAAAAGTTTGGGTTCCAAAAGGGACTTCCCCTCGCAAAACTAAATATAGAGGACCCAAGATGATTTGGGTACCAAAGAAAGTTACTTGAACTTATCTTGTAAGCATGCTTCAAGTCAAATTCCTTCAAATCAGTGTGATTTTTGGATAGCGGCTGTTCGAGGCATATGAGTGGGAATAAAGAGTTACTCATATCTATCTCTCCTAAAGATGGAGGGCATGTGACCTTCGGGGACAACACAAAGAGGAAGATCATTGGCATAGGTAATGTTGGTAAGAACTCCTCTACTCTTATTGAAAATGTTTTATTAGTAGAAGGACTTAAACATAATTTAATTAGTATTAGCCAACTTTGTGACAAAGGATTAATTGTTTCTTTTAAATCAAATCTATGCATAATTAAAGATAAAGATAATGTCAATACTTTATTTATAGTACATAGAAATAAGAATGTTTACATTATTGAATTTGATGATTTAACTGCTCAAAATATTATGTGTTTATCTGTTGTTAATGAGGCTAGTTGGCTGTGGCATAGACGTTTAGGTCATGCTAGTATGGAATTGCTTTCTAAATTATCTAAGAATGATTTAGTAAAAGGTCTCCCAAAAACCACATTTATCAAAGATAAAATATGTGATGCATGCCAACTTGGAAAACAAGTAAGATTCTTATTCAAGAATAAGAAAATAATCCCAACCTTTAGGCATTTAGAACTTCTTCATATAGACTTGTTAGGACCCAATGAAGTAGTTAGCATAGGTGGTAAAACATATACCTTTGTGATTGTTGATGACTATTTTAGATATACATGTGTATTGTCTTTATCACACAAAAGTGAAGCACCTAATCTATTAAAGAAATTTTGTAATAGAGTGCAAAATGAAAAAGGATACATTATCAATAACATAAGGAGTGATAGAGGTGGTGAGTTAAAAAATAAGGAGCTTGAACTATATTGTGAAGAAAATGGTTTTAACCATAACTTCTCAGCTCCAAGAACTCCACAACAAAATAGAGTTGTTGAAAGGAAGAATAGATCTCTTCAAGAGATGGCTAGAACAATGCTAAATGAGCATAAACTTCCTAATTATTTTTGGGCTGAAGTCATCAATGCCTCTTGTTATGTTATTAATAGGGTAATTATAAGAAACAAATTAATAAAAACCCCCTATGAGCTATGGAAAGGAAGATCCCCTAATATTTGATATTTTAACATGTTTGGATGTAAAAGCTTTATTTTAAATGACAAACATCACTTAAAGAAATTTGATCCTAAAGCTAATGAAGGAATCTTTCTAGGTTATTATAATAATAGCAAAGCTTATAGAATATTTAATAAGAAATATTTAAATGTTGAAGAATCCATTCATATAGTCTTTGATGAAGCTAATCTATTTGAAAAGACTAAATCAATTGAAGATGCTAAAATTGAGAAAATCTCTAAAGAAATCTCTAATCTTGAACTAACTAATCAAAAAAAGGAACAATAAGAACCAAATGATGATGAAGAAGAAATTGATATGGAAGAATCAATTATATTACCCAAAGCTTGAAGATTAAACAAAGATCATCCAAAAGACCTAATCCTTGGTGACTTAGAAAAAGGTGTTAGAACAAGAAGAAACATATGTAATAATCTAGCCTTCTTTTCTTAAATTAAACCTAAAATGCCCATGAAGCCATTGAAGATGAATTTTGAGGTATTGCAATGCAAGAAGAACTTAACCAATTTGAAAGAAACCAAGTTTGAGATTTAGTACCTAGACCAAATGATAAATCAATTATTGGTACTAAATGATTTTTTAGAAATAAAAAAGATGAATCTAAAAATATAATTAAAAACAATGCTAGGTTGGTAGCTCAAGGTTACAACCAAGAAGAGGGGATAGAGATGAAACCTTTGCCCCGGTTGCTAGACTTGAAGCTATTAGAATGATACTTGCATTTACAAATCATAAAGACTTTAAGCTATTCCAAATGGGTGTGAAAAGTGTATTTCTAAATGGATTCATTTATGAAGAAGTCTATATAGAACAACCTCCTTGCTTTGAAAATCATAATCTACCTAATCATGTGTTTAAATTAACAAAAACGTTTTATGGACTAAAACAAACTCCTAGAGCTTGGTATGAAAGATTAAGTAATTTCTTACTTGATAATGAATTTATGAGAGACAAAATTGATACAACTTTGTTTATGAAAACAAAATCAAATGACATGCTATTAGTTCAAATTTATGTTGATGATATTGTTTTTGGTTCTACAAATGAATGCTTGTGTAAAGAGTTTGCTAATATTATGCAAAAAGAATTTGAAATGAGCATGATGAGAGAATTAACTTTCTTTCTTGGACTTCAAATAAAGCAAACTAAACAAGAAACCTTCATAAATCAAAGTAAGTATACTAAAAAACTTCTTAAGAAATTTGGTATGGAAAACACTAAAATAATGGATACTCATATGAGTACATCAACCAAACTAGATAAAGATGAAAATGGTAAAAGTGTTGATGAAAAGAAATATAGATGCATGATAGGAAGTCTACTGTACTTAAGTGCAAGCAGACCTGACATTATGTTTAGTGTATGCATATGTGCTAGATTTTAATCTTATCCAAAAGAATCTCACCTAACAGCTATTAAAAGAATCTTTAGATACTTGCTAAGATCAATTGATTTATGACTTTGGTATTCAAAGAATACATCATTAGAATTAATAAGCTACTCAGAAACAAACTTTACCGAATGTAAAATTGATAGAGAAAGTACTAATGGTACTTGTCACTTCTTAGGGTGTTCCCTTATTTCATGGTTTAGCAAGAAACAGAATTTTATAGCTCTATCTACAGCTGATGCTGAATATATAGCTACTAGAAGCTGTTGTGTACATGAAACAGCTGTTGGAAGATTATAAACTATTTTATACTAATATTTCAATTAGATGTGATAATACAAGTGCCATATATATGACTAAAAACCCTTTTCAACACTCAAGAACTAAACATATAAAAATCAGATATCATTTTAGTAGAGATCATGTACAAAATGGGGATGTTGTGTTGGAGTTTGTTGATACATACAACCAACTTGCTGATATATTCACAAAACCCCTTCAACATGATCGATTTAGTACCTTAAGAAGAGAATTGGGCATAGGCATGCTATCTGAAGTCTTATAATCTAAAAATATATGAAACCAAAGCTTAATATTCAATTGAAATCATATTAAAAGTAAAAGTTAAAAATCTGTAAAATTTAATAAAAAATGTTGAAATAAACTTTTAAATGATTAAGAATGGTTTAGAATGATTTATTGATGTTTTGGAATGAGTGCTTAATGTTTATTGTATGATAAGTTGGATTTAGAAGAAATCTGGAAAATTCTAGAATTTTTCTTCAATCCAGTCGATCTCTTCAGTGTCCTGATCGACTGGATGATGGATCCAGCCGATCAAACAAGGCTCGTGATCGACTGGATAGTGTAAAAAGTGAATTTTATGGTAAAATCTTTTTAACACTGTGTTTTCTTCTACTTAGCCAATCACTTGAGTGCTCTGATCGACTAGATGGGCAATCCAGCCGATCAGACAGGTCATGTGATCGACAGAATAGTGAAACTTGTAGAAATTTTTTTATTAAAAACCCCGAAATCCCCAAATCTTTTAATCACTTTAAACTTTCCTTGTTTGCTGCTCTCATCCAGTTCTTCCCTCTAAAACCTATTTTAACCTATTTCACCATCTCCAAACCTCTAAAACTCCTTGAATCTTTCAGAAATCATCTCCATTCTCTTTTCTGATTCAAATGGCAAGGACAAAGACAACTGAGGAAGGTTCAAGCCCTAAATGTCAAAGAAGATAAGAGAAAGCTCCTGTAGAAGAAGAACCGCAAGCATCCTGCTTCAAGACAAGGCATGCAGCCAAGAAATACAGAGACATCATCCACTCACGCCCTATTGTCTACGGTAAGGTCCTTGATTCTACAATTCTAGTTGAGTGGGGCCTAGGTCACATCTGTGAGCTCTTCAAAGCTCTAGGATGGCTCCATCTCCTCCAATTCAAGGAACCATTGTATCCTGAATTAGTTAAACTTTTCTATTAACACCTCTATTTCAGTCCTTCAACCAATACCTTCATCTCCTATGTCTGTGGAAAAGACATTACCTTATCCATTGAAATTCTTACTTCCATTCTATCTGTTCTAGTTGGGAGCATAGAGCTTTTTTGCTTCCAAAGATTGGCCAATCCACCCTGATTTGAGCCAATTGAGGCTTTGGAACTAATCTGTATTAATTCTGAAATTACCCAAGCCTCCCTTCCAACTCTCAATAGTCTAACTTTGGATGCCAGACTGATTCACCATATAATTTCCTATAACATTCTTCCTAGGAAAGGTAGCAGAAACTACCTCTCTTTGATGTTTTTCTCATTTGGTGTGTATTGACCACTCAATCCTTTGACCTATGTTATCTTGTTTTCCATAATATGGCTGAGTGTGTTTCCAAGAAGAATGCCTGTCTACCCTATAGATAGCTTCTCACTATAGTTTTCAAACATTTTGAGTTATCTTTTTAAGTCCACTCTTGAAGTAATTCATCCAACTCATTATGACTTTTACAATCCCACAACCTTAGTAAAAATGGGATACTAGTGGAATAAAAGTTTACAAAAATGGTTTCCAAAATCCACTACCTCTCACCCTTCTACTTCTGCTCCTGCTCCTTAATCTCTTCCACCCCAGTCTGATCCTACTTTGGATCAATCTCTTCCTGCTGATCCTTCCATAGATCAACCCCTCCACTCCATCTGTCCTATTCAGTCTCCCTTCAGAGCCTCTCCCCTCTATCCTCATTCTTCTCCCCTTAGAGCTTCCACCCCTCACTTTGAGGTTGGTGGCTCTTCTGCTCAACCTAAGCTCCATCCTAGATCCTCCATTTCAGATGATGTTTTGAGCTTAATGATGGGTAAGCTGGACTCCTTGAGCAGTGGGATGCTGAGTTTTCAAGTAGAGATGAGAGAGAGAATGGAAAACCAAGAAGCCCAAGCTACTGGACTTGAGACTAAAGTCAGGGACAGACTTGAATACCTTGAGGGATCCTCTGCTGACTTCAGAGCTGAGATGAGAGAGATGATGTCCTCAGTAGAAGTCTCTCTAGTTGTCCATGCTGATCTAAGAGAGAGGGCTGATGCAACATATTCTATGTTGGGGATAGTCAACATGGATACCTTTGTCACCAAAAATAGAGTTGACACAGTGACTTCACTTCTTCAGAGATTGGAGGCAGACCAGATGGAGGAATTTATGAAGATAGGAAATGTAACAACAGTGATCCAAGGCTAAGCCGAATCATCTGCACTTCAAATGAAGACCCAGGGCAAGCTTTTATTGGACATGGCTGAGCAAGATTCTTTGTCAGCCACAATCATCTTGAGTGCCACTGATGAACTCAAAAAGATCACAATTTCTTGGTAAGATTAGCTACTGCCCCATCTCAAGCCCCTCCTTCTCAAACTTCATCTCAAGACCCTTCTTCAAAATCCAAGGGCAAACAGCCCATGAAGCATGAAGAAACCCATTCTAAGGGTGCTTCAAAGGGTGCCCCAATCATATCTCTTCCCTCCTCGGATGAAGACAAAGCTCCAACCTCCTCCTCTGACTCAGAAGACTCTCCAAATAGCTCTAGTAGTGATGGTCTCTTCATGAAAATCAAGAAGGAGATCACCAAGAAGAAGAAGAAGACCTATTAGCATCTGTTTTTCTTCGTTTTCTGTTTTTCTGTTTTTCTTGCTGTTCTTTATGTTTTATTTTGATGTTGACAAGCAGGAGAAAGTATTGGAATGAAATGTATGTTTGGAATGTATGGATGCTTTGAAATGTATGAATGTAACTTTTCTCAACATATGAAATACATATTTTTTTTGGATATACTTCTCTTTATGTTGTCATACTTGAATTCAACTTAGAATATCATGGAACTTCTCTTGATTCTTAAAAATGAAATAAATTCTCTTATGGAACTTCTCTTGGTATTTAATAGAAAAATAAAAAAGAATTCCTTTGTGGAACTTCTATTGGTTCCAACTTATTGTTTTTATTTATATGCACTTGCTTAGGGGGAGCTCTCCTAAAAAAACTTATGAAAAGTATATGTTGAGTGGGAGCTTAACCTATCTCAGTCCATTATTTGTGTCATCATCAAAAAGGGGGAGATTGTTAGCCTAATGGTTACAACCATATGACCCTCAATTAGTTTTAATGATAACATAAATAATGAAATGACTCTTGTGATACTAATGTCTTTCATGAGCAACTTTTTCCACAATATTAAAGAGATAAAGAAGTGATTCCAAGCAAAACTCAAGAACCTTCAATGAAAAAGACCAAGTCAAATCATAATGACAATTCCAAATCAAAGCTTCAAGAAGAGTTCAACTATAAGCAAAAAGGATTCTGGAAGATTGTCCTGAACGCACTGCTACTGAAGACCATAGAAGTAATTGGATCATCTCCATCAAGGTCTTAGTCTAGGTAGTAAGTGATCTATCTAGGATTTCTTGTAAAAATCCTCAAGTAGTGATTTGGTGAAAAAGCTGAAAATACCTTAGATTGACCATAGGTCCCTTGAACAAAAATAAAAATATGATTAAGGGCCTTAAAACATGATCATCCTACTCATAAAGGTTAAGTACAAAACCTTGGAATCAAATCCTATCTTAAAGGTTTTGAAAATGGATTCTGCAAATAAAAATGGTCTATCCAATCGATCAGATAGACCATCCAACCGATCAAGCAGACCATCCAGTCGATCAGGCAAGCCTTGTGATCGATTGGATAGAACAAATTTTTTCAAAATTTGTCTGCATATACTGATCAAGTTGAAACTCTTTGTGAATCCATTTTAGATTATTCAAAAGATCATTATGAGATGTTAATCATGTTTAATTAATATGTTAAAAGACTTTGGAAATCGTGCAAATCATTAAACCCTTGTGATCGACTGGATAGATCAAAACTCTTAAAAATTGGTTTTTGCCATCCGGCCGATCAGGAAACTGATCTAGGCGATCTGGGAACCATCCAGCCAATCAGAAGACCTTTGTGATCAACTGGATAGTTCAGAAAAATCTGAAATTCATAATAAATGCTCAACGGCTATTTTTATAACGGGTGATTTTTCATTAAATGCTCATCAACGTAATAAATTCTGGATCACTATAAATATAAATCATTTTTGAAAGATCCAAAGAAGACAACACTCACTTTTACACTGTTCTATAGATCAATCAATGTCAAAAGCCAAAAATCCCAATCCTGAGAAAATGATACTCTATTTTTTTCTTTGAGCTAAAATCCAGATCATTTCTTGAGAGATTTCTTAGAGTGAGCTATTCCATTCAAATCTAACTCTTAAGGAGTTTTCATTTCGGATTGTTAAATCCAAAAATCTTTATTCTTTGGCTAGTCAAGAACCTGAGTGTTCTTGTAAAGTGAAGCTATTGCTCCGGTTGAGTCAGAGAGGGTTGTGCTTTGACTGTGAAAGGTTCTATCCTGACCTCAAGAGGGATTGTACAGTTGCACCTCAACCAGAAGAGAGATTGTAAAAGGTTTAAGCTTCACCTGTGAAGGAGCTTGTATGATCAAGGATCGTAGTGGAACCTCTTGCGGGTTGTAGAGGCAGGGAGTAGGCTGGAGATAGCCGAACCTCGACAACAAACTTTGTTTGCATTCTCTTTTCTCTCTTCTATCGATCCCTTAGTATAACTTGTTCTTAAATTTCTATACTATCCATTAGCTGTATTTTCCTTTGATTTTTACATTCTGCACTTAAAGGGTAATCAAAATTTTAAATCTGCCATTGACCCTATTCACCCCCCCTCTAGGGTCCATATCTGGGCAATAGTTTGTTCTAGGGTTAGGCCTAGGGTTTGACTAGGGTTCTACCTAGGGCATGACTAGGGTTTGATTAGGGTTTGACCAGGGTTTGACATGGGATTAGGGTTTGTTCTAGGGTTAGGCTAGGGTTTGACTAGGGTTCTACTTAGGGCTTGACTAGGGTTTATCTAGGGTTTGACCTAGGTTTGATCAGGGTTTACCTAGGGTTAAGCCTAGGGTTTGACTAGGGTTTTACCTAGGGCTTGACTTGGGTTTGACCTAGGTTTGAGGATTAGGCTAGGGTTTTACCTGGGGTTATGATTTGTTCTAGGGTTAGACTTAGGGTTCGATTGAGGATTTAACCATGGTTAAGATATTTAACCATGATTAAAGGGGTGTAAAAATTGGGTGCTTACAACTTGTATACAAGAAAGTAGAAAGTACAAGCCACTAACAAAAAAAAAAAAAACCATTTCATAACACTTTTCGCCCCCTTGGCATCATAAAAAAAAAAAAAAAAAGGGCATAGAAATGAGAAAAAATGTCTTCATTTGTCTTCTTCTCTCTTCCTCTTTTGAGATTGCTTGGAAGTAGTTGCTTTGTTCTTGCCTTTGGGATCACTTGGAGATCTATCACTAGAAGTGACTTGCTCTTAGGGTCTCTCCTGAGTTTACACTTAAGGCCTCTCTGAAATCTTCACATCCAATGGAACTGGAATGTGAGATAGCTTGTTCTTCATTTCCATCAGGTCAATAGCAACTTGAATTACTCTAGAAGTGCACTCATGAATCATAGGGCCTTGAGCCCTTAGATGTTGACCCATCAAGTCTGATTTTCAATCAATGGTAGCCAATCTCTTGCCTGTAGTCATAAACTTCTCTAAGGCATCCCGTACATTTTTCTGAATAAGGGCAGAGGTGGAATCAACTCTATTCTTCAAGATGTCCATATCTTCTCTTACAAGCCCAATTGAAGTGTCTAAGGTTTCAAAACAATCACTAGTAACTGCCTGAAGACTGGAGACTTTGGCCTTTAGAGCACTCAACCGCTCTCGACACTCAGCCTGAAAGAACAACATGCCCTCCCTCACCTCTGACTAGAATGCAAACATACTAGTTTCTAGCGACTCAATTTGGCCCAGCATGAGTCACAAAACCTCATCTAATATGGCTGAAACCTCTGATCTCGTCGGTGACTCAAAGTAGGATCCACCATCCTCAAGGTGAGGTGAGTCATCTCTCTCAGGAATCTCTAACTCAGGCTTAATCTCAATCTCAGGTGCACTCTCTGGCTCTACTGCTGATGTGGCCGAAGTAGATGGAATCTCTGATGGTCTCGGAACCGAGATAGGAGGAATGACTGGAGTAGAGTTTGGAGCAGATATTGGTGTGACAGTAGAGGGATCTGAAATAGTGATATTCGCTTAAAAGTGTTTGTTTTTCACGATTATCCTTTTAGCATTATCGCACTCTTTTACGTAAAACTTGCATTTTTACAAACTTTTCTACGTAAGAGTTCCCTCCATTGCATAACACATACATTTCTGGTAAAAATGGTATATTTGCATAGTTTAAACACATTTCTGAAAGTCTAGATACTGAGTCATTTCAATAAACTCTCATTACTTGTTTTAACTGTCTCAGGAACCCTAACTGGACGATTTTCAAGGACCGGAGGCTGTAGTTAAGCATCAAAGCCCATTACCGAAGACTAAAGAGCCAACAGGCTATACCAAGTAGATGCAGGCTAAGTATGGGCTATGCTAAGAGATCACAATTACAGAATGAGGCCTAGGGAGCTGAAGAGTTGATTTCCAAGAAAGAGGACTTGAGTAATAAAGATCACTATACAAGACAAATGAGAAAAGCTTGCTTAGTTGGTGAAATCTATGGGAGTCTGTGTTAGAGACCAAGGTTCAAAACCCTCTGCCATCATTTTCTCTTCTTTTTCTCTTTTATTTCTCAAAACCCTAATCTCTCTCTCCTAATCCTATTCGTCCAACCTTAATCATCTTAGCCGTCCATCCTTACTTTTCAAAACCCTAGTTAGTTCAAAAACCCTAATCCCATTTTTTTCCTAAACCTAGCCACCACCTTCTAGTAAATCTTAGCCACCCATATCACCAAACTCTAATCCTAGCCACCCATCTCATTTTCTTTCAAAACCCTAATCCCCTTCCATTTCTTACTTTCTTTCCTAATTTCTCTCTCATCCTAACAACTCACTTTTCAAAAGTGAAACCCTAATTTCTCTTTTTCTCTACGAAATCCTAGCCGTCCATCTCATCACACACTCTTTCTCTCCAAACCCTAACTATGATCCTATATAACCTACACCATCTCTTCCTCTAAAAAACGGTTCTTTCCCCCCTAACTTCTCTTCTCATCTCTCTCTCATTTCTCAATCCCTTTTCTCTCTCTCTCTCTCTCTCTCTCTCTCTCTCACACCTCTCTCATCTTTCTCTCATCTCTCAAGTCCCCTCTCATCTCACGGCTTCTCAACCTCATCAAGGCGGACACATCTCCAGCAATCACCTACACCGGTGGGAGCAATACATTGTCACATTGGGCATTTTTTTTAAGGTTGTTCTTGCATTAATTTTAATTAAAGGTTTGTAGTGACTTGTGGTTTAATTAATAAAATTCTTTAATGTTGGTTAGTTTGTGCTTACATATCATGCCTTTTAATTTATGTTATTTATTTCATTAGTAGATCTTGATAATCTCTTAAAAAAAAATTGTTTTAAAAATCAATCCACCCTTCTCATCTCTCCACCATTTTAATCTTTTCTTTATTTTATTTTATTTTATTTTCTTTATTGCACTAACCTAACTAACCCCGAGTGAGGATTCGACATCCGACACAAGCCCTATACCATTCTCATATGTTTGCAGGTCTCGAATTAATTTAAGTGTTGAAATAGGGTGATTCGTTTCAACGACCGAAAAACCTTGTTTCAAATGGCGCCGTTGCCGCTCGGGTGAAGGAAGTGCATAAAGAAAGAAGAAATATTTTCAGGAAAAAAAAAAAAAAGCAGCAAGGGATTTGGGATCCCCTTCTTCTCTTTCTTTTCTACTTGGTTATTTTTATTATTATTATTTTTTTTTAAGCCTCGGATGGCCGAGTGCAACTTGTAATAATTTAGGACTTTCTACATCTTTTTTTTTTTTTAATTATTATTTTTAGATATGTGTTCAAGGGCTTAGCAACCCTTGAGCGAAAAAAACAAAAACAACAACAACAACAAAAAAAAAAAAGTGGTAGGTTTAGATTTACATTATGTTTTTTTTAGGTGATTAGTATTTTGGGAATTATTGCTTTTGGAGACTTTTCAAATAAGAATTTTGTTAATTTTAGGCATTTTTCCATATCTTTTAGAGATTTAGCATATTTTTTTGGAAATTTCTAAGTTTCAAAAAAATTTCTAAATCTTTATAGTGGAAAAAGTCTATCTTTAACACAGTTCCATTTTGGGAAGTTTGCCCTGATTTCACCAATTTAAATTGGAAGGTTTCCAAACCTTGAGGGAAAATTTAGAATTAGTAGTTCCCTACTTTAGGAAACTATTAAGTTTGAATTAAAACCCAAATTTGGAAATTAATTAATCTGCCTAATTAACTGAATGTTGTGTGCAACCCCTTAAAGGCAGCCACCTTCCAAAAATAATTCCCAATCACGTGACCTATATTTTATTGTGCACTAACTTGTGTGCAGGGAAGGAGTGTGAGTAGGGAGTACTAGCTCGGAGTGGGCCCAAGCCCATTACCCCTCCCTACCTCACGGAGGCGACCCCGTGGCATAGCCCACGGGTAGGTACGTGTTCTATACCTCGCTTGAAAGCGATCCCGGGTGTTGATTGAGCATCTAGGTGGTGATTGTTTATTTGCTTTTGTACAACTTTTTCGAATTGCGTGGATGGCCGAAAAATACATTAATTAAAGAGCAAACCCAGCTCTACTTGAAACTGGTGGAATTTCATCACCCACCTCATCACTCCAGCTGTGTGAACCCAAAAGCAATTTAATAAAATGAACCAAGATTTAGAGCCAAATTTAGCTCGGTGTTCATAGGACCATCACAAAATCAGTGAATCCTTCATTTTTGAGTCGAATAAGACCACGAGCGCGGGTCCCTGTTTCCTAACATACCCATAGGTCCCTACTACTTTAGTATACTGAGCTCTTAAGTGGCCTCCTCAAAATCTTGTTGGTTAACTGTGCTTGTTGACTTAGGAACACAATCTAGCACAAGTTATTCTTTCGGGAATACACTTGTCAAACTACTTGACTGATCCGGCTAGTCTGGGACGTACTTAAGCTTGCCATTGTGCAACACGTCTGTCTAGGCTACGGATTCTCTTGTAGTTAACTCGTGTTAGTACTGGAAGGTTAACTTGTAAGTGAAACCTTTGTGAGGAACCCTAGAGTGCAAGTCAGTCCGGCGGATTAAACAAGATAAAATCAGTGGTCCCGCCCACTGTCATAATCTACTTGCCCACGCAGATAAAAAGATAAAGCCCAGAAAACTGTTGATTGTTTAGCTTTGGCTTAGGGTTATCTTTATGTTCTGTGCGCATCATATAGATTCACTCAGGTTAGTGACTCCTTTGGTAATTTTTTGCCAGCTCTAGGGCGTATTCTTCAAACATATGCCCAGTTAGGTTCGGTCCATCAACGTTTGATTCGATCTGAGAGTCATTCAAATCCAGGAATTAGCCTCAGCTTCTTCACCTTCCTCATCCTCTCCATGGCAGCAGAAAGGCCTCTTATTGAGACTTATGCAAATTTCTATAGCCAAAGTTTCTATTGCCATGACTCCTATAACCCAAATTCCTATTGCCAAACTTATCATCCGGATACTTGGAATCATCATTCCAGTTTCTCTTGGGAGCAAGAGTCTGTTCCACAACAGCAACCATACCATAGCACATATCATTCCGGGTTTAACCAATCCGATATACAGTATGATGGACAGTACACACAGTCGTTGTACCAGCAATTCACCCAAAATTCTTATTTTGATCAACAGAGCACCCTCCCGACTCCTCAATCCTACAATGAGTATACATTGATGAGCTCTAATTGTGAATTGGTACCTGAGCTTCCCTTCTCTGCTCCTCCACAATCTACTCCTAAACTTGGTCTAGAAGACCTTCTCTCTCAGTTTATGACCAGGCAAGAACAAGCCCTTCAACGTCTAGAACAACGTCTGGATCAATTAGAAGCTGAGAGCGAGATAGGTAACTTCCCAAGCCAAACAATTCAAAATCCAATTGAACAGGAGATAGTTTTTGAAGTTGAATTACAGTCAAAGAACCAGAATTTTCAAGGAGAGATCCAAGCTGATACCGCCCTCTGTTCAGGTAAAACTATTGATATAGGAGTATCACCATCCTTGGTGCCCTCAAAAGCACCACCTTCTAACCTTAGATCAGAGAATCCCAATTTCACATTCAACTCTGATGCTTCTACGTCTGCACCCAAATCTGATATTTCTGTGCAGATACCTCAGGCTGAGGACAAGCCCATTTGTCCGTTGAAACCACCTTTCCCAGAAAGGCTTGTCCAGAATAATCGGGACCAAAAAATTTTAGAGATCAAAGAAGTCTTGAAAAACTTACCAATCAATATCCCGTTCAAGCAGATTCCACACTATGCGAAGTTCCTCAAAGACTTATGCATAGTCAAGCTGTGTACACAAGCATCTAAGGATCCATTTCTAGTTGAAAAGGCCACTGTGTTCAAATTCAAGGATCCTGGAAGCCCTACCGTTCAGTGCATCATAACAAACGATTTCATCTGTACGATTTTGCTAGTCCTAGGAGCTAGTGTGCATCTCTTGAGTTTCTCAGTCTATCAACCGTTAGGCTTAAAGGACATACAACCTACGGTGGTTATTCCAAAGCCGCTGGTTGGTGTGGGTTGAGATCGATCTTATCGATCCTCTCTGTGAAGACTGATGACCTACTCAGTCTCTCTGTGTTTCCAACTTGTTTGGGGGTGCATTTATGTACCCCCTTTGTGTCTGGCTGAAGACGTTAAACTTAGAGCTGTCGGAAAGGCAATTCCGAGATTCATGAGTCGCATGATTATCTTGCATATATTTTGGCACTATTTTTCAGGTTGTACGGGTCTCATTACTTTTGCAGATACCTACCAGTGTACAATTTCTGCCAAGCTGGTAATACCCTTCCTCAACTTTTGCATTTTGTAGTCCACAGTCATATCTTTTTGTCTCGGTCATAAGCACTGAGGACGGTGCTATCTTTTGTTTGGGGGTGGTATTTTCCAAAACTCATGTTTTCCCTTTGAAAAACAAAAAAAAACAAAAAAACCAAAAAAAAAAAAAAGTTTTCTTTTGCTAAATCTTTGGAGCTTTAGAGACTGTGAAAGCTTCCGGCCTGTCCCGTAGGCCGCCTAGGAGGTAGAACTCTGGGTTTTGCGGGTAGGATATATAGGCTTATTTTCTTTAAAAAAAAGAAAAAAAAAAGAGAGTTTTTCTAGTACTTTCAAAAATGTTTTCAAGTAACTTTACAATGATGAGACCAAAACTAACTGTTAGTCTACTTATTGAAAGGGATGTCATCTTTTGAAATACAAGTTAGCACTTAGTTCAGTACTACTTAGGATTGAGATGCTTAGAAAATTCAGATTCGGCACAAATTGCACAAAATCAACATCAGAGTCATCCTAAGTTCAGATTCTCTAGAGATCCTAGAAGAACATTTGTGGAGACCTAACCCAGTGAGTTTTGAGCATTTCATCATTTCAGAGGGTTATACAAAGATTTCGAGTCACAAGTTGACCTACAATTTCTTCCAGCCCACATATATTCCTTTGCGAGATCTCATTAATTCTTGATTTGATCATTAAACTCGGAACGACATCAAACATTGGGTCATTACAAAAGAACTTTCTTTGTATCCATTCAAGACAGTAGACATGATAGTGCAACCCTAGGAAATGATATAGGCCATGTTTGTAACCTGTCAGACTTTTTAGCTTACCTAACTTTTACATCTGTAGAAAACCCTTTTGAGCCTTTAATGAAAACCTTTTTTTGTCAACCCATTAACAGAAAACCCAATCCATATAAGAAATATGACTAGCAACCCTATTTTTGAGAAGGATAAAAGAGTATGGGTACACCATGAAAGATAGAAATCAAGAAAAGAAAGAAAAACCAAGTGGGTTCGAACTGAAAAGAAAATATGGAAAGCTGAAAAACAATATTGAGCAATCTCAATAAGATCGAAAAAAAAAAAAAATGAAAGAAGGAAAAGAAAAAGGAACTGGTGTTACGCCCTCAGGAAAAATTGTAAAGAATATTAAGATATCCTCTCAGAACTTTGAATCCTGTGTCCCCTTCTTTTCCTAAACCATTCCCAAGCCTCAATACAACCTATTAAAGTCCTACTTGATTCTAGGTTAGCACAATCATAAAATGTGGAGAATGGAGAAAGAGAAACTATAGAGTTTGATCTAACGTTCCCGAGTGACATGATATTCCTATCATGAGATCTTTTGATTTTATAATGTCTTCCCTTCTAGACAATATATGTGAGAAATTTGCCTGTTTCTATCCACATGTCTCCTCACATATAACTTGAGAGAAAATAAATAAAACCATTTCCGAGTGATTCACTTTTGAGTGGTATACAAGTGAGAATTGAGGTCAAGACATATAATCTTAGAGGTGATATGAAAATCTCTACTGCCGGATAATGATGATATTGATCACACACACACGCTGAAGCTGACTTTTCTTGTGTTGAGTGTCCATCTGTATTCTTGCTGAAACTTACTGACTGAGTTCTAATTTGTAAATATTTTGTTACATCCTTGAAATAATTTGACAAACGGAGTTTTCTCTGAGTAATGAGAAATAGTGTGTAGCATGTGTCAAACCCTTTCAAGCTCCATTTTTTCGTACTAATTGTCAAGGACTGGCAATATGCTGGTTGGGGGTTGTGATATTCGCTTAGAAGTGTTTGTTTTTCACGATTATCCTTTTAGCATTATCGCACTCTTTTACGTAAAACTTGCATTTTTACAAACTTTTCTACGTAAGAGTTCCCTCCATTGCATAACACATACATTTCTGGTAAAAATGGTATATTTGCATAGTTTAAACACATTTCTGAAAGTCTAGATACTGAGTCATTTCAATAAACTCTCATTACGTGTTTTAACTGTCTCAGGAACCCTAACTGGACGATTTTCAAGGACCGGAGGCCGTAGTTAAGCATCAAAGCCCATTACCGAAGACTAAAGAGCCAACAGGCTATACCAAGTAGATGCAGGCTAAGTATGGGCTAAGCCAAGAGATCACAATTACAGAATGAGGCCTAGGGAGCTGAAGAGTTGATTTCCAAGAAAGAGGACTTGAGTAATAAAGATCACTATACAAGACAAATGAGAAAAGCTTGTTTAGTTGGTGAAATCTATGGGAGTCTGTGTTAGAGACCAGGGTTCAAAACCCTCTACCATCATTTTCTCTTCTTTTTCTCTTTTATTTCTCAAAACCCTAATCTCTCTCTCCTAATCCTATTCGTCCAACCTTAATCATCTTAGCCGTCCATCCTTACTTTTCAAAACCCTAGTTAGTTCAAAAACCCTAATCCCATTTTTTTTTCCTAAACCTAGCCACCACCTTCTAGTAAATCTTAGCCACCCATATCACCAAACTCTAATCCTAGCCACCCATCTCATTTTCTTTCAAAACCCTAATCCCCTTCCATTTCTTACTTTCTTTCCTAATTTCTCTCTCATCCTAACAACTCACTTTTCAAAAGTGAAACCCTAATTTCTCTTTTTCTCTACGAAATCCTAGCCGTCCATCTCATCACACACTCTTTCTCTCCAAACCCTAACTATGATCCTATATAACCTACACCATCTCTTCCTCTAAAAAATGGTTCTTTCCCCCCTAACTTCTCTTCTCATCTCTTTCTCATTTCTCAATCCCTTTTCTCTCTCTCTCTCTCTCTCTCTCTCACACCTCTCTCATCTTTCTCTCATCTCTCAAGTCCCCTCTCATCTCACGGCTTCTCAACCTCATCAAGGCGGACACATCTCCGGCAATCACCTACACCAGTGGGAGCAATACATTGTCACATTGGGCATTTTTTTTAAGGTTGTTCTTGCATTAATTTTAATTAAAGGTTTGTAGTGACTTGTGGTTTAATTAATAAAATTCTTTAATGTTGGTTAGTTTGTGCTTACATATCATGCCTTTTAATTTATGTTATTTATTTCATTAGTAGATCTTGATAATCTCTTAAAAAAAAATTGTTTTAAAAATCAATCCACCCTTCTCATCTCTCCACCATTTTAATCTTTTCTTTATTTATTTATTTATTTCTTTATTGCACTAACCTAACTAACCCCGAGTGAGGATTCGACATCCGACACAAGCCCTATACCATTCTCATATGTTTGCAGGTCTCGGATTAATTTAAGTGTTGAAATAGGGTGATTCGTTTCAACGACCGAAAAACCTTGTTTCAAATAGGATCAATTGAGGGAGTAGGAGTTGGATCAGCTGGAGTAACGGGTTTTGGGACCCAGACTTGGTGTTCATCTATCCATACATATCCCATTCTCCAGATAGTAGCCATAGAGTAGTAGTCAGAGTCTAACACAACTACTCTATTAGGATAAACCGATAGAGGGACTTTGAAGAATTTAAAGAGATGGGTTAGAATTTGACCAAAAGGTAGACAACCTTTGGTTCTCTTGGAAGTGTCTAGCATGATATGAAAGAGAATAAAAGATAGGTCAATGGGTTTGGTGGTGAGAATGCACCATATCAAGAATACATCAAAAAATGTCATAAAGTCTCTACCACCTCCCCTAGGTATGATATTGTAGGAGATGATATGATGGATCAACCTAGCCTCTAAGGTAAGGTCTTTGAGACCGGATTGAAAGGCTATTGATATGTCCTTGTTGACACAAATAAGTTTTAGGACATGAATTGGGTCAAAATCAAAGACTTTTATTTTTGGAAGCCATTTTTCTAAATTCAATAAACAAATCATCAAAGGTTTCTCTAATTTCTTCATAAGAAAGGAAATCATTAAGAGAAGAGTTTACCTCATTGTTTTTAAGTGCCATAAAGCATAGGTTGGCGACCTCCTCATCACTTGAGTCATCCGAGCCACTTTCCTCAGAATCATCCCATGTAGCCTTCATGGCTTTCTTGTTGAACCTTTTCCTCTTCTTAAGTTGAGGATAATCCGTCTTGATATGTCCCAGATTTTCGCATTCGAAGAAAATTATTGGCTCTTTCTTACTTGGTTCTCCCTTTGATATTTCCTTGGTGAACTCTTTCTTATAGGATCTCTTCTTGAAGTTCTTCTTATGCCTTAAGAAATTTTTGAATCTTCTAGCCATGAGAGCGACATCTTCATCATCCTCACTTTCTTCCTCATTACTCTCATCTACTTGAGAGGCTTTCAAGGCTAGAACCTTCTTTGCTTTAGGATCTTCTTCTTATTGATCCTTCATGATGACCTCATGGGTCATGAGAGAGCCAAGAAGTTCGCCCATAGCCAGATTTGTGAGGTCCTTTGCTTCTTGGATTGCAGTCACCTTTGGAGCTCAATGCTTTGGTAAAGATTGAAGCACCTTCCTTACATTTTCTGCATTGGTATACACTTTCCCAAGTGCTTTTAGACCATTTAAAATATTGGTAAATCTAATAAACATAGTCACCAATAGATTCATCTTTTTCCATTTTAAAAAGTTCATACTTATGAACTAGCATTCTTATTTTCTCTTATTTTACTTGATTTGTACCCTCGTAGGTAACTTGGAGTTTATCCCAAATTTCCTTTAATGAGTCACATCCCGAGACACGATTAAACTCTTGAGGGATTAGAACACAATATAAATTGTTGATGACTCTAGCATTAATTTAAATGAGTTTAACATCGGCCTCATTCCATTCTTCTTTTGTTTTGGGTAATTGAACTCTGTCATTAGTTTTTATAAGAAGATGGGGGCCCTTTACTATAACTCTCCAACACTCATAGTCAAGATCTTGGATGCAATACATCATGCGGGTTTTCCAATAGTTGTAGTTTTCTCCATTGAATAATGGAGTCCCTCTCCTAATCCGGTTTCAAAAACATTTGCCATTATAAATATTTGCTCTAAGATTTTTAAACCCAAAAACTATAGAGTCCTTACTTTGATACCAATTGTTGCCCAGTAATTGGACCCTAGAGGGAGGTGATTAGGGTCAAAGGCTGATTTAAAGTAATATTTATCTCCTACTTTTGGAATTTAAGATTGAGCTAATTTAACAATAATATATACAATTAATTGCAAAGATAATTGAAAGGATAGGGATAGAGAGTGAAAAAACAGCAGAATTATCATCGAGGTTCGGCACTCCCGCCTATGTCCCCGCCTCAAGCTCTCCGGCTCAAAGGATTTAACACGATTTCTCTATCGCACAAGCTTCTTCTCGGGTGAAGCCCAAACCTTTACAATCCTTTTCCCAGGTGAGGATTACCACCTTCAATGCAAGAGAACACCCTCTCTTGAATACACAAATCTCTCTGGCTTCATGGACAAGAATCTTCGATTCTTGATTTTCTTTAATACTAAGAGTTGATGGATTTGAATCTAAATAATAAGGCTCTTTAATAAGCTGAATAAGATTGAAATGAATGCTCTAAAAATCTCTCAAAAGATTGGGAGTCGAAAGCTCTTACACTAAGAATTTGGGATTCTAGGTTTTCAATGAATGTTCTTGATGAGAAATTGAATGCAACTAAAGATTTGATCTATATTAGTTCAAAGGTTGTTTGACATTTATAAATGAACTCAATTTATAGCTGAGCATTCAATCTAACCATTGGGAACTCATTAAATGAGAAAATGGCCATTAAAAAACTAGCCATTAGAGTGTTCCCGCAAGCAACCGTTGACGAGTGCTCCAGAGTACAGCTCAGTCGTCTACGAGTAAAACTGCTGAATTGAAAATCAGCTACTGTTTCTTCCATTCGTCGACGAGTGCTGGGCACCGAGGAGCCCAAATTCCTTCCTTTTGGAAAATATTTTGACATAACCTACAAACGTGTTCCAAATCCCAACTGGGACCCGATTTTTGAAGCAGTTTTCTTCTAACATTTGTATTTCAATATAAACTAAGTGTTTGAATTGGATTTCGAGGAATTCCGTGCTCGTTTGCCAGTTTGGGCACCGAGGAGCCCGACTTCCTCAACTTTGAAAAGCAGTTTAGCCTAAAATTACAACCGCAATCCAAATCTCAACTAGGACCAAGTTTTTCATGCGATTTCTTCTGACACGTGTATTTCGACATAACCTAAGTGTTGGTATTGGTTTCGATTAATTCCAAGCTCGTTTACCCGATTTGAGCACCAAAGAGCCTAAATTCTTTATTTTTGGAAAACACTTTGGCCTAAACCTACAACCACGCTCCAAATCCCAATCGGGACCCGATCTTGTACAGTTTCTTCTAACATATGTATTTTTCGGCATAACTAAGTGTTGGAACTGATTTCAAAGATTTTTGAGTTCATTTGGCCGTTTGGGCACCGAGGAGCCCGAATTCCTTCCTTTTAGAAAATCATTGGTCGAACCAACAACCGCGCTCCAAATCGCAATCGTGATCCGGTTTTTTATGAGGTTTCTTCCAACATGTCTATTTTGACATAACCTAAGTCTTCGAAATGGTTTCGAAGAAGTTCGTGCTCGTTTGCTCAATTTGGGCACGAGGAGCCCGAATTTCTTTCCTTTGAAAAACAGTTTGGCCTATACCTTCAACCACACTCCAAATCCCTATCAGGACATGATTTTATACGGTTTCTTCCAACACATGTATTTCGACATAACTAAGTCTTGGAATTGTTTTCAAGGAATTCCGAGTTCGTTTGCCCATTTGGGCACCGAGGAGCTTGAATTCCTTCCTTTTGAAATTTTTTTTGGCATGTGCTCCAAATCTCAATCAGGACCCGATTTTTTATGAGGTTTCTTCTAACATATGTAGTTCGACATAACCTAAGTGTTGAAATTGATTTCAAGTATTCCAAGCACATTTGCACGATTTGGTCACCAAAGAGACCGAATTCTGTACTTTTGGAAAATAGTTTGGCCTATACCTACAATTGCACTCCAAATCCCAACCGGGACCCAATTTTATACTGTTTTTTCTAACACGTGTATTTTGACAGAACTAAGTATTGGAATTTTTTTCATGGAATTTCAAGTTTTTTTGCCCGTTTGGGCACCGAGGAGCCCGAATTCCTTCCTTTTGTAGAATATTTTGGCATTACTTACAACCGTGCTCCGAATCTCAATCAGGACCCGGTTTTATGAGGTTTCCTATAACATGTATTTCAACATAATTTTTTTGGAAAGAGGAAAGAAGGGGGTTAAGGCAGACCCTAACCTGCAAAACCAAAGAAACTATTACATTCTAATATACTTACATCCTCTAGCATCTTTACTAATGTTCAAGCTAGCGGAGGAGGGTAACTAAGTGAAACAAGGTCAAGCTCACCTGAAACTGTACAATGCTTGGCTAGGAAATCATGTGCTTGGTTGGCCTCTCTATGAGTGAAACATATTTGAAACCTATCAAGCCTAGCGATATGGTTCATGATACGAGAGAGCATATATCTATGCTTCCAAGGCCAATCTCAAGTGTTCGAAATACAAGACACAACCCATTTAGAGTCTGAGGAGACTTGAAGCCATACTCAAGGCCACCTCAAGCCCACGAAGGATGGCTACAACTCCATCTGAAGCACTGAATCACTCCTAGGGCAACCTATCAAGGCACCTAATGGAGATCCACTCACATCTCTGAACATTATGCCATAGCCAGCTCTACTTTAGCTGAATTAATAATGCGTGTTCTGCCTTACAAACCCCTCATCAGGCGGAATCCAAGAAACCCACCGAATAACCTTGGTACCCTAGCTGACATTTAAGCTCCAACCATCAACTATCTCTCGATTAGGCACATTGTCCGGAATGCGCAATTGGAGCGCATTAGCTTTAATATGGACATCCTCGGCAATCTTCTAAACTATGCATTGATTGGAAAGGAATTCGTTGTGAAATACCGTTCGATTCCTTTCAACCCAAAGGTGATAAATAAAGGTGTTGAAAGCTAGCCTTCTAATAGTTCCTTAGAGCCCATTAGCCTTGGCTTTACGAGAGAACCACCTGACCATCTGATTCCAAGCCCCGAATTAACGATTTTACAGACCGAAGCTTAGACAAGATATTATCCCAAATGCTAGTTGTGTAAGTGCATAGAAGGAAGAGATGGTCGTGGTCGTGAACCTCTTGAGTGTTTCTACACCAAATACATTGAACCTAAGCAACTAGACCCCATCGAGCCAGCTTATCCTTAGTCATTAAGGCATGCTTCACAGCCATCCAAGAGATCATCGAGTGTTTCTGAATTGCTTGAGGGAACTAGACCACATCAGTCCAGCTTGGCTTATTCCTTCTCGATCTAATCGCATCCCAAGATGATTTCACCAAAAAGGAACCAATTGACGAGAATGTCCAGAGTATAGTATCATCTTGATTAGTGAGGATCTCAATTGAACATCTCTTCCTAAGCTTCATGGTCCAAATAGAGCCCGTTTTGAGGTATCTTTTGTAGAACTAGGTAACCCAGAGCAAGTTTTCTTTCGAGACAATTTCCCATACTCGCTTCATTAGAATACAGTCATTCCAATCAGCAATACGAAAAAGACCCTGTGAGCACAGATTTTTACTCACGGGTATAGGATTGAAAGTCGCCACCTATTAATTCAGAAGTGATAAGTCCCCGTGTTGTAGATAAGGTCTTGGTCTATGAAAGAATTCTAGGTAAGAGGTTCGGTTAAGTCCCGAGGAAGGTGTTAGGTATCCCGGGACCTCCATTTTTACAATGATTACCTACTTTCTAGGTGTAAGCTAAATTAAATCAAATTATGTTCAAATGCCTAAGTGTTTAGAGCAATACTAACCTAAGAAGGAGAAAGCTAACTAAGGTCGAACCCGGGTTAGGTTGCCTACGTACTCATAGGGGTGAGATTAGACTGAGCGTCATTCTGGCACATTATCCCATACCAAGGCTAAGGGGTGTGTGTGTGTGTGTGTGCACCGGGGTGGCTAAGGGTCTAGCCTAGAGGCTAGGGTTTGGTTGACCGGGTTGGTCAAGTGTACGGTTTGGACCCGGAGGCCAATGGTTAGTCTGGTAGACTAGGGTTTTAGTCTGGTAGTAGACCAAAGATAGGCCCGGTAGGCCGAGATTGAGCCCGGTAGGCCAAGGGTAAGCCCGGTAGGCTAAGAGATTAAGCCCGATAGGCCTAGAAGGATTTAATCATGGTTAGAGTTGTTAACCGGAGTTGAGGAATAAGTTAACCATGGTTAGGATAGCTAATTATAGTTGAAGGAAACAAGGTTGGGCCCGGTAGGACAAGGGTAAGCCCGATAGGCTAAGGGATTAGGCCCGGTAGGCCAAAAAAGGGATTAACCGGAGTTAGGATTGCTAACTGGGGTTAAAGAGAGATTTAACCATGGTTAGAGTTGCTAACCATGATAAAAAGGTTCAAAGCAGAAGTTTTTGGTCTTTTTGAATTTTTTGAATATTTTTGACATTTTTCCAGATTTTTACAAGGATTAAAAGTTAACCGGGGTTGAGTTAACCCCAATTAAGGGTCTAGGCAGGTCTGGAATGGGCCTAGATAACATGTCAGGGCCTAGAATGACCTCCTACCTGGTCTGGGCCTTATATAAAGCCCATATTACAAAAATACAGGGATTTGCAGTAAACTATTTATCGCCAATTCCAAATATACAGAGATTTGGAATGGCGGTAGAGAGTCTACCGCCATTTATAGACATTTCCAGTATAGGGTTTTGTTGGTCTGAGGCAAGGTTAAGGGTGAACCCACAGGGTCCTAGACCCTTAGGGTTAAAGAGGGGACTCCCGTAAATGTCCTGGGCCTACTGTGGGCCCAGGCAGGTACTGTAAAATGGGCCCACAGTGGCCATAAACATACTGCAACAGAGAACACAGAATGACGGTAGACTATCTACTGCCATTCTGGACAGTTTCTACTTGGGGGTGTTTTAACCATGGTTAAGCTACTTAGGTTATCCTAGAAGGACCAGGGTAGATAGGGGAAGGTCTTAGGGACCAAACCATGGTCCTGGAATGGACCAGGGCCCACCCAAGAGGGTGATATAGCTACTGTAATGAAAAAGGCCCAAAATGGCGATACTGAGATTACCGCCATTCTGGGTATTTTCTAGAAATTTGATATTCCCCCTGGGGATGAATTAGGGCTACTCCATGAGATCCTTTATGGACTGAGGGTCCCCAGATGGGCAGGGGAGGTGCCATGCACAGGGTGGCCATGATGCCGAAGTATGAACCCTCAAAGGGGTCCCTCATGCCTACAGGGAGGCAAAGGGAACCTCTATCCTTGGGTATACAAGCTCAAAACAGAAATGAAAATGCCCCTGGAGTAGAGTAGGGGGAGAAGGCTGGGGTAGCTCCCTGGAGTACTTAGGATCCTCCCTAAGGTATATAACTGAAAGAGGGAGATTAGTTTTTGGGTGGCAGCAGTTTTGATAGGGTTTCACTAAGGATTTTTCGGAATGAGTTGAAGGCTTGATGGTGGGGGATATTTATAGGATTCAGGGGGCCTAGGGTAGTTTAGGGATTGATATGAGGGTGTAGGACATGAGGGATGCCGAGATGAGGGAGTCCAGGGGGTGCCAGCAAGTTTTGAATGAAAACACAAGGAATGGAGGTAGAATTTCTACCGTCATTCTTGATTTAGCTTAATATGAGAATGGCGGTAGAAACTCTACCTCCATTACTTGTATTATGCTAAATCAGGCTCAACCCCTTTGCAATTGGCCTATGGCACTGTAGATTTTTCCAAAATTAGAAATAGTGGTAAAGTTATTACCGTCATTCCTAGAATTTCCAAAATCCGCTTGTGGGCCTCTCTCCAACTGGTTTCTAAGGTATGTGGGCCCATGTTTAGGTCCACAAGGTGGTTTTGGGTCTCTGGGATTTTAAGAAAATGGGCTTTGGGCTTTAGGGTCTTGACCTGAGGTTAGGCCTAGGGGTTTTTCTTAGGTTTGACTTAGGGTTTGCTTAGGTTTTGACTAAGGCTGACTAGGGTTTGACCTAGGGTTAGAGGGTGTTAACCATGGTTATGATCATTAACTATGATTAGGATGGAGTGTAAAAATTGGGTGCTTACAATACTAATTTTAGTTTTGGATGATTTCAAAACCTCTTGAAATTTAAATAGGGATAGGTATATAAATATATAAATTTGGTTAAAGCCTTTAAGGATTTAGAGATCCTTTTTAGCATGTTAAATTAAATTGTTTAATTTATTCTTGAGGGCCTCGGGCTAGCATAAAATAATAATGTATTATATTTATCATGATAAATAATTATTATTGTATGTGCTGGATGGGTTCCACAAATCATACCTCCTATTTCCCTCCCCCTCCCCCTTTTTCTTATTTTAGAATAGGGTTGCTGATTTATGGTAGAGAAAATCAACCGAAAGAGTTTCTTGGAGAACCATTGTGAGATAGGAGATCTTCAATAGTTCTAGGGCTTTATTTAATTCCTTTGTTGTAATTAAATAAGGTTGTGTGATTTTTGTGAACCCATTGTGAGATTATAATATTATTATAATTATAATATTATTTTTCATGTAATGATTAATAATATTTCTTTTAAGCCAGGAAGCTTAGATAATTGTGATTATCGCTTTTTATGATAATTTAGGATAATTGAATTTTACCCCTATTAATGAGTTGTGTTTAATTGTAAATTGTTTATATTTAGATACAACACATTACTAGTACTCTTTTGGACGTGGAGTTTGTGACTGTAGACACCCTGTTTTGCCCAGGCTTCTCTTCTCCCGCTTCAACTCTCCACTTCTCCAAGGCTTTCTCCAAACACTCTTGTCACACCCTAGCATACCCCATACCTAAGCCCTCAACCCTTTCTCATGTGGGACCCCCAAACAAAAACTAAAAAGCAAAAAGTCAAAGAAAGGAATAAAAAAAAAGAAAGCAATGCTTTGGTCGTTTATGTCATAAACGACCAAATCCTTTTGGGCTGAAATGCTTTGGTCGTTTATGTCATAAACGACCAAATAATTTTGGGCTTAAAATATATGGTCGTTTATGTCATAAACGACTATACTTTTTTGCCTTTCAAAAATTAGTCGTTTTTGATAAAAACGACCCAATATTTTATGCTTACTTTGTGAAATCGTTTATATTAAAAACGACCCGAGCTTGACCCGTAACTACCCATGTGCGAGGGAATCTTTTCTGTTACAAAAGGGGATTTTTGGTCGTTTTTACCAAAAACGACTGTACCATTTTGGCCTATTTTCTCCTTGTCGTTTTTGACAAAAACGACCAGACTAATACTCAAATTTTTGTCCATCAACTCTTATGGTATATTAACTTTCTTTGGACCAAAATACCCTCAATATTTCCAAGTTTTCAGGGATTTCGTCCAAACAATTAAAAAATGACTTTTATGTCCCCAAAATTGTTTAGTCCCACATTGGAAATGGATGAGTTTTTCCCCTCAACCTCTCCCCTATAAATACCTCACCCCTTTACCCCATTAGACACCACTCTTGCTAGCCAAAACTCTGCAAAAAAGAGACTAAGAAAGCCATGCTTTGCAAGGCATTCTAAGTCTTGAAAAAAAAAATTTCTTTTATCCTTGTCCCTTTGCCCCAAAATTCCCTAAGTCCCAAGAGAGTTAGAAGAAGAAAACCTTGGAGAGGAGAAAGAAGGAGAGCTTGGAGCATTTGGGAAAAGGTTGAAGATTTAATTTCAAGTGGGTCTCCAACCCATATAGGTAGGCCAACACCCTACCTCATCTCATTTCCTTTGTACTACTTCTCTTCTTTACCCTCTCTTTTATTTTTTTATGATGTGAGCCTTAGGTAATCTTTAAGACCTACCCCCCTTTTCTTCAAGTAGTTTGGACCCTTCTATGACGCGTTTCGCCGATTAGGGGGCTTCAAATGGAAGGAAGAGGGGTAGGAACCCTTAGGTCTTTTTTTTAGAACCCTTTTTTTATTTTTTTATTTCCTTTTTTTTTTAAAAAAAATGATGTATGGGCCAAGTCGTTAAAATTCTCCCCCCTCTTTGCTCTAATGCTCATTAAGGACCCCCTAAGACGCGTTTCGCTGAATTGGGGCTCCTTGTGAGATATGAGATATAGAGATATCCATAAACCCACATTTTTGTTCTCATTATTGCTCGAGCATTGTAATGAAGTGCTCCTCTTCTTCTTAAAATGTTCATTAAGGACCCCCTACGACGCGTTTCGCCGAATTAGGGCTCTTTGTGAATAGTAAGGAAAAGAGGGGTATTCCATTCATTGTTAGACACATGTTTGTTTTCAAAAAATCGTTTTATTTTTCTTTTTATCATCATTGTATGCAATATAACGATGTCTAATCTTTCTAGATTAGAGTCGTTATAATGCCGATTTTTAGATAGTTTTTATCATTATTTTAGACAATATAACGATGTCTAATCTTTTTAGATTAGAGTCGTTATAATGCCGATTTTTATATAGATTTTTATCACCATTTTATGCAATATAACGATGTCTAATCTTTTTAGATTAGAGTCGTTATAATGCCAATTTTTAGATAGATTTTTATCATCATTTTAGACAATATAACGATGTCTAATCTTTCTAGATTAGAGTTGTTATAATGCCGATTCTTAGATAGATTTTTATCATCATTTTATGCAATATAACGATTTCTAATCTTTCTAGATTAGAGTCGTTATAATGCCGAATTTTAGACAATTTTTTCATCATCATTTCATGTGTTCCAACGATGTCTAACCTTTCTAGATTAGAGTCGTTATAATTCTTCAGAAATTAGAATTTCATTAATCATTTTCTTTAAGCCGATTTATTAAAGATTTTTAAGGGAATTTTGAAATCATAGGTTACCGTCTTTGGACGGGTGATTTGGGGTGCCTAACACCTTCCCCAAATCACAATAGAACCTCCTTTCCCGGGATCTCATTATGGTTTCGTATTGATTTTATTTTAAAATGAATTTCGGTGACCAATCACACCATAACTCGATGATTGGTGGCGACTCAAAGTTCGTTCTCTTCAAAAAATATTTTTTGAAAAAAAAAGGTCGCTATCCCACAGTGACCCATGCTAAGATTTTTACGTTAAAACCTTTGCTTATAAGATTATTGGATAATCGTATCTGAAAAGACATTAAGCGTTATAAAAGGTTGATAAGTAAGATGGGTCACTAAACCGACATCTAAATACCCTACGGTTATAGGGATGAGTAGTTTTTGACGATAAGATCAAAACCCTTTGTGAGGGCTAGTGAGACTTAATCACTCCTTGATAATTCTGTTATCGAAAATTTTCATAATTCATATGATGAATATTTATATGATGATAATGCTTGATTATTTATATTCCCTTTAAGAAAAATATTAAGTGATTCTAAATGAGATTATTAATCCTATGGTCTTCCATTATCAATAAGACTAGGAATTAATTAGCCTGAGTCTTGTCTCTGTGATAGGAGTTCGACATAATTCAGTCTAAATTAAACTCCTAGGGCATTATTTCAATAGTAGATAGGTTTGTGTATGACTTGATAGGGAGTGTCAACTAGCATGGGGGCACATCTCTACTTGATCATATAACAACCGAGAAAAATAGATTTCACTTAAACAAGGAAACATAACGGCTGACAGGTGACAGTCATATTGTCCTTGGAGGTTGCAAGAAAATTAGGAATCATTGATTTACATAAGGAGTTATGCATGAGATGTTCAGTTTGATGGATGCTACTATCCACCTTATGGTGCATTTGTAATACTATCCTAGCATGAAAGATTACATGTGTATTATGAGGATCCCAATACTCATCTGAAATAAAAAGTTTATTTCCTAATTTCATATAATGAAGGGAATTATGAAATTTGAAGAAAGATGAGATCATCGCAGATTTAAAATCTCAAAATCCGATGAATATATGTGTGAATTACAATGTAATTAATTATGCTTTATTTTATTATGTAGATTGCTATGAATCCCCTTTCCAAGATTCAAGATGAGAATCGTTTGCCTGGTCTTAATTTTGTGGACTAGAAAAGAAACCTTGACATTGTGCTAATCTCTCAGAAGATTGTTTATGTTCTTACTTTCGATTATTCGGAATTTGATGAGGCAATTCAGACCCCAGAGCAGGTTGAGAAAGCCTCAAAGTGGCATGAGTCAAATAGTTTGGCCAAATGCTACATTCTTGCATCTATGTCAAATGTCCTTCAACAGTAGCATGAGGGTTTCAGTACTGCTAAAGACATAATGGAGATGTTTGGGGAACAGAATAGGACTATTAGGCAGTTGGCTATGAAAGGACTCATGAGAACCAGGATGTATGATGGCAACCCAGTCTGGGAGCATGTCATCAAGATGATGAGTGAAATTCCTTATTTCAATGTACTCTTTGACCTAGAGGGGGGGGGGGGGTGAATAGGTTTACTCAAGATTTTCTACCAATTTTAATTTTAGGCAATCACACACAACCAATCTCACATGAACACACAAGATTTTTACGTGGAAAACCCTTCCGGGAAAAACCACGGGACCTAGTCTAGCACAAAATTCACTATGAGAAGATGTAAACAATACAAGACTCGAATCTTACCCAACCGGGCACGACACAACGTTCTTCAGTATCGATTCCTCAGCTTGCAAACCACGAAAACAATAGTTCGATCCCCGCAACAGCAGGTCCTGTTCCTCACCGGCTAATCTTTCTCAAAGTGACCAACCACGATCTCCGAAGACTGATCTCCGTCTTTGACGGCTTTAGCTCAAGCTAACAAATGCTCACAAAAGAGCACACAGTAGGTTTTAGGGTTTATGGAAGCTCTAGAGTGATCTCTTAATGGTTAAGGATCATCTAATGCAAGTTTGAAATAAATATTAATGAAAACTTGCAAAACCTAGAGTCAACTAATGGAGATGAAGAGGGATAGTATCTAGAGTTTATATCAACTCTAGAGAAGGCCTAAGATGCTCCAAACAACTCTCCAAAAGTTAGGTTTCACGGAATAGGAGAGGTCCCATATATAGGAGAACAACCCCCAAGGTTTAGAACCTTCTAAAAACGGATTTAGGCAAGTTTTTCATATTAGGGTCGACCCTGGAGGTTAGTTGGGTTGACCCTGGAGAGCGAAACCCCAACCAAAGAAAAAGGCATATCAGGGTCGACCCTCAAGGACACTTGGGTCAACCCAACTATGGGGTTTCGGTCGACCCAGCAATCCTTCACGGTCAACCCTAAAAAAATTCACTCTCTACCAAATTAACCCATACAAAGTTTGGCCTCTTCAGGGTCGACCCAAAATGCCCAGGGACAACCCTGAGGTGCATTTTTTGAAATTTTTGGCTTTTAAAACCCTTAATGCAATCCTCATGTCTCTAATGCCTTTTTGGAACAAAGATCCATCCTTTTGGGCGATTCCTAGTGGGTATGAATTGGATTTCTAGGTCTCACTTACCCTCCTAGCTTTTGAACCAATTGTGGATGGAGGAGCTTCATGCTTCTTCATGACCTTTTCTTCACTTGCTTCGAACCGGATGATGACCTAAGGCGTTCTATACAACACTTTGGCCTCGGAATTTTGCCAACAAAGACTTTTGACTTTACAATCTCCCTCTTTGGCAATTCCAAGACAAAACATACAACTCACTAAATGACATGACATTACAACTCTTTTAAACCCATGATAAACAAAGAGTATGACAATTACATGACTTTAGACTTGTTGTACATCTTCCATGAAGCAATATGCCTTTCGAGATCATTGAGGAATCAATCAACCCTGAAAAACTAAAACACACAATACCTTTGTGAAGCATGAGGAATTTTCAAAAAAAATATAACTCAATGGATACCATGAACATCATGCTAGTTTGTTTGAGATCTCCCCCTCAATCTAAGATCCCATATGAAAAATTTCAGAACATTAGCATATGAATTATCCCAAGTGAGAAGCAATGCACAATAAATAAAATCATGTGAGAATCAGTGCTACTTGGTATCAAGTGATAATAGCATATGATAATGAGAGCAAATGATCACTGTGCACATATGATGATGAGACCAAATTTCATGTGATATCACGCATAAGATGATGAGACAAAATTTCATGTGATATCACATATCCACACATCTTCTCCCCCTTTTTGGCTTGAATTGCCAAGGGGAATCAACCTCGCAGAGGGAATAAGCAAACCTATATCCAGAAACAATAAACAAAGAAGTGAAACACCAAGTAGCATAGGAGTAGCATCCCATATAAATCAGCAGATACAGATTAGTAGCATCCCATATAAACCAGTAGATACAGATTAGTAGCATCCCATATAAACCAGTAGATACAAAGTAGTAGCATCCCATATAAACTAACACAGGTGCACAACACACAAAACAGCAGACTCATAACAGAAGTAAGGACTAGCCAACATCCAGCAAAACCAAAAGCAAAACGATGCTGGAAACTAAGTTGCAATGACCCCTAATCATCTTGTTGTGGAGGAAAGTGGTGAGCGACATCATCCTCATAACGAGTACGGAAATCGTGAAACTCCTGGCGAGATGCCTGCACAATGTCGGAAAGGGTGTCAATCCAACGATTGGTCACCGAAAAACTCTCCTAAGTGGCCGCTACGTGGGTGTCAAGGCGAACATAAAGGTCAGTGGCAAAGGTAGACTGAGCAGCTGACATCTTAGCGAGCATGGCAGCCATAGTCTTGAAAGAAAGCGGACCCATGGCAGCCATAGTCTTGAAAGAAAGCGGACCCGTAGGAGCTCGAACATGGCTAGGAGAAGGACCGACAACCATAGCTAAAGAAGGGATATCAATATTAGGATCCTCCTCATGTTCAGAAATCGCAGCATGCGACATGCTACTCGTCAAAGTACGATGACAAATGGGACCAAGTGAAGACTTGGTAGTCTCAGTGGAACTAGCCCTGATGCCCTCAGCAGACAAAATAGTAGTAATGAGGACACCAAATGGAAGTGCAGACTGCTTTTGAGTCATAGTAGTAGCCTAAAGGATCAAGTCCACAATGTGTGCACCAGTGTCGATAGTGTCACCAGTTAGGATACTATACAAAAAGCGAACCCGATCCGCATGCAGGGATGTAGAGTGAACTCTAGGATGTATGTTGGAGCACATGATAAGGTGAAAGAGACAAGCCATATAGGATAAACTGGAGTGAGACAGATGGGGATGAGGCCATCTGAGAGAATGATCATCACATAAATTACCGGCAACCATATCCAAGTCATGCTTATCCTCATCAGTAGGATACTGATAAGGATAATAGGCGTTTGGAACCCGAGGAGCACCAATTAGGAAGGCAATGACATTTGGAGTAATGACAAATTTCTTACCCCTAACCTGAGTTTGAAGGAGAATTTGTGAGGATCAACAGAGTAAATGTTCGCATAAAATTCTTGGACAAGCTCTAAGCTGACATGACCAGATAAGTTCAAAAGACCAGACCATTTTTTAGAGTTAATTATTTCCACAAAACCAGGATGGGAGGAGTCCGAAATGAGAGTGCTCCTCTTAATGGTGACGGCCCTATGTTGGATACTATTAGTATACAAAAGTTCATTCCCAGGGGTACGAAATCTTGTAATGTCAGGAGCACTAGTAGAGGGAACTTGAGCTTTTTCCTTGGATTTGGCAGAGAGATTCGAAGCGGAGGCACCCATTGCTTTCTTATGGGTGGCGGAGGGTGGAGGAACTCTAGTATGGATCGCACGGCCCACATGAATCCCATAGCCAGCATCATAGGATGCATCATCAAAATGGGGAGCATCATCTTCATCCCGAGAGATGATAAGGCAACGCTTAGAGCGACCCGCCATGAAGATGGAAATCATGAGGAGAAATTATGCTAGAATCATGGTCCTAAAGTGGAAATCGCACAGAAAAGGGAAGGAGTTTACCTTTGAGGGGACTTGGAGGAAAGAGGAGAGATCTATGAGTGCTGAAAACGTTCGTGGAGTTGTGAGTGATGCACAAGGCAGTTTGGAACTCACGGTGGCAGGAGTATCACACTTGAAGCTGGGATCAACCAAGTGGAGAAAAAAAATTCGGACAACACTGAAGCATGAATCAGTCGTGAAGCTTGTGAGAGGGTCTGGAAACCCTAGGAACTGACTGGAGTTACTGAGGAGGGCTGGAAATTGCAATTCACCAGAAAACCCAGAGAGATTGTGAAGATTGGTAACCAAGATAAAGGCTGAGAACAACCTGTAGCACGATCATGAGGAGCTGAAAATAGGCAATAATCAGCTGGATGGAGCAGAGGGATAACTCTAAATGGGAAAGTACAGCCCAAAGAAGCAATGGAGGATTTGAACTCAGCATGGCAACGAGTTCGGTCGACCGAACTGGAGGTGGGTCAACCCACTCCCCAAAAAAAATGTGAACTCTGCGTGAACATTGAGTGAGATTCTTTTGGAGCTTTGGCAGCTTATGGGAAAGCATGTGAAAGAGAATCTTCAAGCTGAAAAATCTTCAGACATGGTAGCAAAATCCAAAGAACCATGACACCCTAGTGACTCTGGGATCTCAATTGGTGTGGACAAAGACCCATCCGTATGTGGCATCATGTGAAGCAATGGTGAGTGAAGACATGGAATTTTTAGAGAGCTGAAAACATGCATATTAAAAAAAATACCAGCAAAGTAAGATCCATAAATATGCAATTTGACACAGTGAGGTTTTGAAAAAAAATGCATTCTTCGGAGAAACAAGTAAATTGATAGGTGCAAGTATCAAGGAGCTCAAAAAAATGCAAGTATCAATATTAAAACCTCCATTTTGCAGAAAAAATTGTAACATGGTGTTTCCAATAAGCAATGTTAGTATGTACAAATTCTTCAAGAGGCAAATAATACAGTGTCCAAGATTGTATAGCATACAATGATGAGTAAATGATGATATTTCCATCGACACTAGGCACAGGGAAGGTCAAGACACAATCACAGAAGCTAATGTACAGTTAGTAATAGGCTTTACCAAAAAAATATGAAGTGTGTGACTCACTTAGGGTAATCCAGATAAAGACATTAGTGCATGTCAGGAACAACAAGCTTCAAAAAATACTGAGAGACTCACTTAGGGTAATCCAGAAAGTTTAAGACTTGTATGTGCTATTTTTACCCTGAAAATATTTTGTGAACTCATAGTATTGGAGAAATTTGCTGTTTTGTGCAGCTATTTTTGTTCAGTCTTTTTCTTTTAAATTGTTGAATGCAATAGTGGCTTTCACACTGACTGGGTAGGTTGCCCTAGCTATTGGCAGTAGGGGCTTTCACTCTTGGGAATTAGATAGATACCTACTATCCACGTAGGTAGCCATTTCATACTGTTTGCATCCAATAGTGGCTTTCACACTATCCCAGAGGTAGCCCTTTCCATTGCGTAAGACTTTAAACTGGGGCACATTTTAAGGGATGGTACCCTCATGGTCAAATCAGACTTTATCAACTCGAAGAACCATCATGACTAATATCATCACTTATTCATAGGGATATGTACCATCTGCAGGTGACAATCAGAGTGCAAGAGCATGTGATAGTGCAACATTATATGCCATATTTCTAATTGTATTTAGCAAGATAGTCTATGTACACTTTCCCAAAAGACACTTTGGTAGGTATGATATCCTCATGAACTCAATTTTATCAAATATGTATCTTGGACAAGCATTATGAGCACAAGAAAATTTCAGCCATGCACATCAAAGGATAACAACCAACTCCAACACAATTTTTTTTTCAATGTTTTTGGATTTTTCAATATGCCTAACTAAAAGAAAATAAAAAATCTTTTTGGATTTTTTCTGATTTTGTAATATTTTTGGATTTTTTGAATTTTTCAATGTTTTTGGATTTTTGAAATAAGGGAAACAAACAAAAACAAAAGCAAGCAAAAAACTGATAATGTACACTGGAGGAATAGAGCTAGGAAGAGATATGGACATGATATCACCTAGTCTATCAGAAAGCACTCAATCACTCAATACCGCACACACCTATGGATTTCCTAAGAAACTCAAACCTAAGGGAGTCTAGAGGTTTGGTGAGGAGATCCGCAAGTTGAGTATCAGTTTGCACATATTCCAATGTCACAACATTTTGCTCAACAAGCTCTCGAATGAACTGATGTCTAATGTCTATGTGTTTGGTGCGAGAGTGTTGTATGGGAATTTTGGAGATGTTGATGGCACTTGTGTTCTCGCAATACACAGTCATGGTGCCCTGTTCTATCCTATAGTCCTACAACATCTGTTTCATCCATAGAAGTTGAGTGCAACAACTGTCGGCTGTAATGTACAAAGAGATGGAATTCTGTTTTTTGCTAAACCAAGCAACCAAATAGTTTTCAACATAGAAGCATCCTCCGGAGGTGCTCTTCTTATCATCAATATTGTCGGCCCAGTCGGCATCAGAATATCCAACAACCACGGCATTAGTATCAAAGGGATACCAGAGGCCAAAAGAGAGAGTTGCACTTACATATCGAATAATACGTTTGACAGCTAGTAAGTGTGACTCTTTGGGGCTTGCCTGATAGCGAGCACAAGCTCCAACACTAAAGGCAATGTCAAGACGACTGGCAGTGAAATAAAGCAAACTACCAATCATACTTTGGTATGTGGTTTGGTTGACACTTTTGCCTGAAGCATCTTTGCTAAGTTTGGTGGATGGTGCTCATAGGTGTTCGAGCATGTTTAGCTGAGCTCATGCTAAATTTCTTTATAAGGTCTTTGGGATATTTGATTTGGGATACAGAAATACCATTGCTCATTTGTTTAACCTGTAGACCAAGAAAGAAATTCAGCTCACCAACCATGCTCATCTCAAATTCATTCTTCATTTGTTCAGTAAAGGAGTGAGCATGTGAGTTTGATGTGGAGCCAAAGAAAATATCATCAACATATATCTAAGCAATAACCATATCATCCTTGATGTTTTCAATATATAGGGTCTTGTCTACTCCCCCTCTCGAAAATCCCTTTTCTAAGAGGTATGTAGTCAGTCTCTCATACCAACCTCTGGGAGCTTGTTTCAAACCATAGAGAGCCCTTTTTAATCTGTAAAACTGATCAGGATGATTAGGGTCCTCAAACCCTTTTGGTTGTTCAGCATAAACTTCCTCTTGAAGAATGCCATTTAGAAAGGCACTCTTGACATCGATATGAAAGAGTTTGAATTTGAGATGACATGCAACAGTAAGTAAGATCCTAATAGACTCTAGCCGGGCAACAAGAGCAAAAGTTTCATCAAAATCAATACCCTCAATCTGAGTGTATCCTTGTGCAACTAACATAGCCTTGTTTCTTACAATAGTACTATGTTCATCAGATTTGTTCTTGAAAATCCATTTAGTACCAATAACATTTGTATCTTTAGGCCTAGGAACTAAAAACTATACATCATTCCTTGTAAACTGATTTAGCTCTTCTTGCATGACATTTATCCAGTTTTCATCTGTGAGAACTTCAGTTACATTTTTGGGTTCGAATGTACAAGTATAGCAAAAGTGGCTAACTTCATTTTTAACTTGTTTTCGAGTTCTCACTCCACTTTCAAGGTTCCAATGATTTCAGTTGAAGAGTGAGGTCTCATAACCCTAGGATGTATAGGTTTTTTAGGAGGTGACATTGAAGGTGATTCATTTTCTGATTTAGATGTTAGAATTTTCACACCTTCATCAGCATTGCCATCCTCTAGTTGCAGGGACTCAGATCTTGAGTCATCAACCACCACATTTATGGATTCCATAACAGTAGAGGTTCTCAAGTTGTGCACTCAATAAGCCCTACTATTTGTGGAATATCCAAGAAAAATTCCTTCATCAATCCGGGAATAAAACTTACCAAATTGCACTCTATCCCTAAGGATATAGCATTTACTTCGGAATACTCGAAAGTACTTAACATTGGGTTTCTTCTCATACCATAGCTTATAGGGTGTCTTCCTAGTTCCGGGGCCTAGTGTAGACTCTATTAACAGTATAGTATGCAGTGCTAACTGCTTCGGCCTAGAAATGAGCAGCCAGGTTGTTGGTGTGAACCATCACCCTAGCCATCTCTTGAAGCACCCTGTTCTTTCTTTCCACAACACCATTTTACTGAGGTGTTATTGGTGCTGAAAATTCATGTTTGATGCCCGATTCATCACAAAACTCATTGTACTTGGAGTTTTCAAACTCCTTTCCATGATCACTTTGAATTCGAGTGATGTAGCATCCCCTTTTATTTTGCACTCTCAAGGAAATGTTCTTGAAGTTCTTAAAAGCATCCAACTTCTCTCTTATGAATGCCACCCATGATATCCTTGAGAAATCGTCAACCATCACCAAGATATATCGCTTACCTCCTAGACTTTCAGTTCGAGTTGGACCCATGAGATCCATGTGTATTAGTTCTAGTGGGTGTGAGGTAGCGATATTTGAAGTTTTCTTGTGTGGGCTTTTAATTTGATTGCCAATTTGACATGGCCCACACACAGTAGTAGAAGACTTCCCTAGTTTTGGCACACCTCTCACACGCTCGTGTTTTGAGAGTTTGCTTAGGTCTTTGAAATTCATGTGACCTAGCCTCCTGTGCCACAATTCAACTTCGTCAACTTTAACCCTGTTGCAAATTTGAGAAGAACCATCACTTGGAATTAAACCATAACAATTATCAGTGGTTCTTGACCTTTCCAAAACACATACACCTTTGTCATCCACAACAGAACACTTGTTGTTGGTAAAATGGACGGCATGGTGATCATCACACAATTGACTTATGCTAATTAGATTAGCTTTCAGTCCTTCTACAAACAAGACATCTTTCAGTTTTGGAATGCCTGGTGCTTGGATGACAAATTTTCCTTTCACAAAGGAATTGCTTCCATTACCAAAAGTAACAGTCCCATCTGAGCATTCCTCAAGATGAGTGGAGAGGGACTTGTTACCTGTCATGTGTCCAGAGCATCCACTATCGAAATACCACATGTCAGAATTTTGGGCTTTCAAGGCGGTGTAGATAACAAGGGATTTTAGGTCATCCTTTCTTACATAAATGAAATTAGACTTTTGGGGAACCCTATTGTCTTTGTTCACTTCATTTGTAGGCATGACCTTCTATTTATTGGATCTCCTGTTCTTCCTTCTCTTCTGGGAGACCCTAGCATTTTGGTCTATCCTATTACCTTCTTTATGATGAGCATAAGAAGTGTCACGACCATATTGCTTACTAGAGATTAGAGCAATTTTCATCACTTCTTCACTCAGACTCCTATACTTTTCTGCTAAGGCTTGAATTTGCCTTTGGAGATTCCCCTGATGTTGTGTTTGATTCCAAGAACCATTTCGGGGATTTCTCCTAAAGGCATTGCAGTTATCTAGGTCGGGTGTGACCCTTCACTCCATAATGGTGGTAAGTAGGAATGAACCTGTGAGGTGGAGGTCTTTTAGCTTGGGGCTGAACTTTAGTTCTCTCAGCTTCAGTTGAATTTTTACCTTGTCCAGAAGTGACAAATGTTTGATACAACCGAGAGTTTGGCATCCTGGCTTTTGATCCTGACGAGTTGGAACTCACAAATCTTGGATTTTCATATATTGGCTCAAATGTTGCAGTAGACATTGTTCCGACATTCAAGGGACCGGATGGTCTGTTTGGATGTCCTACGCCGGACATGTTTATTGTTGAGCGCTGCATACTAGCCAGTTTATCCAAGATTTGAGTGTTGCTAAGGAGTCTAGCTTCTTTTTTGAGTTCTGTTACTTTCTTAGCTAGCCCATCCTTAACTTTCAGAATATCAAGAAATTCCTTTTCTAGAAATTTAACTTTTTCAATAAGGTTATTTCTTTCAGATTCCAATTCTAAAATGCGAATCTTTGACTCTTCAGATACACTCATGGAGTTATCTTCCTCAGTTTCTAGAACCTTGATCCATTTGGACAAATAGGCATTTTCGACCTCATGGTATTCTAGTTTGGACACCAGTTCGGTTTTTTCCTTTTCAAGCTGAGAAACTAGAGCATTCTTCCCTCTTCTTCTAGTTTGCAAGAGTCTCTTTCCTGTTGGATAACTTTAAGTTTTTTGTTCAAAGAGATCTTGACTTTCTTCAGCTTGAGACCTTCAGAAAACAACTTTTCATAGGCTGTATCCATATCTTCATCAGACTTAGCGACAGTGTGACTCTGATCATAATCTTCACTAGACTCACTCACTTGATCTTCATCACTCTTCTCTTTTTGATTAGTGGGAGAATTGACACTCTCAGATAGGGTGACAGTGAAAGCCATATGGTTCTCAAATTCCTCACTTGAGGTAGAGCTTTCGGATTGTTCATCCTCAGATTCATTGTCATCCCATGTGGCATTCATCACCTTTCCCTTACTCTTCTTCTTGTTAGGGCAATAAGGTAAAATGTGGTCGTAGCCTTTGCATTCATAGCATTGAATACCACGAGATTTCTTGTCATTTCCTTTGGAGACTTTCTTGTTGTCCCAAGGTTTTGACTTTGGCTTTTCAAGTGGTTTTCCTCCTAGTTTAGGCTTGAACCTTCTATTTGTTTTCAGGTATTTTTGAAATTTCTTAACAAATAGAGTCAACTCCATCTCCCCCAACTCAGCATCACTGTCATCCTCATCCAAAGTCTCCTTGACAGTTTTTAAGGCTATAGATTTGGTTTTCTTGGATGGTCGAAGATTGAGTTCGTAGGTTTGGAGTGATCCGACCAATTCCTCAATCTTGAGAGCATCAACATTCTTGCTCTCCTCGATGGCAGTGACCTTAGATTGAAACCTTTCCAATAGAGATCTAAGGATTTTTCAAACAATTTTGGACTCACTGAATTTCTCACCTAGGTTAAAACTGGAGTTAACAATGTCACTTAGTTTAGCATACAATTAATCAAATGTGTTATTGTCCTCCATTTTCAGATTTTCAAATTTAGTGGTGAGCATTTGAAGCTTAGAGATCTTGACAGTGGTTGTACCTTCATGAGTCATTTCCAGAATATCTCATGCCTCCTTTGTTGTTTAACATGAAGAGATTCGTCTGAATTCTTCTGTAGTGACTGCAGTAAAGATTGCATTAAGACCTTTCGTGTTCCAACCACTTGTCTCGAGTTCATCTTTGCTCCAATCCTTGGTGCTTTTAGTGAGAATTACATCACCTAGAATAATCACCGGTGGGGTCCATCCATCCTGAATGGACATCCAGATTCTCTCGTCTATGGATTTGAGAAATACTCTCATTCAAGCTTTCCAATACGCATAATTGTTCCCATCAAACAATGGGGGACGAGAGATGGATCCACCCTCTCTTGTCATTGACTTAAGGATAGACACAAGATTACACTTAAGGAATTTAACCTTATGAGTGTACCTGCTCTGATACCAATTAAAATTCCTTATTTCAATGTACTCTTTGACCAAGAGGGGGTGAATAGGTTTACTCAAGATTTTCTACCAATTTTAATTTTAGGCAATCATACACAACCAATCTCACATGAACATACAAGATTTTTACATGGAAAACCCTTCCGGGAAAAACCACGGGACCTAGTCCAGCACAAAATTCACTATGAGAAGATGTGAACAATACAAGACTCAAATCTCACCCAACCGGACACGACACAACGTTCCTCAGTATCGATTCCTCAACTTGCAAACCACAAACACAGCAGTTCAATCTCCGCAACAGCAGCTCTGGTTCCTCACCGGCCAATCTTTCTCAAAGTGACCAACCACGATCTCTGAAGACCGATCTCTATCCTTGATGGCTTTAACTCAAGCTAACCAACGCTCATAGAAGAGCACATAGTAGGTTTTAGGGTTTATGGAAGCTCTACAGTGATCTCTTAATGGTTAAGGATCATCTAAAGCAAGTTCGAAATAAATAGGAATGAAAACTTGCAAAACCTAGAGTCAACTAATGGAGATGAAGAGGGATAATATCCAGAGTTTATATCCACTCTAGAGAAGGCCTAAGATGCTCCAAACAACTCTCCAAAAGTTAGGTTTCACGGAATGGGAGAGGTCCCATATATAGGAGAACAGCCCCCAAGGTTTAGAACCTTCTAAAAACGGATTTAGGCAAGTTTTTCATATCAGGGTGGACCCTGGAGGTTACTTGGGTTGACCCTGGAGGTTAGTTGGGTCAACCCAATAGAGCAAAAACCCAACCAAAGAAAAAGGCATATCAGGGTCGACCCTCAAGGACACTTGGGTCGACCCAACTATAGGGTTTCAGTCGACCCAACAATCCTTTAGGGTCGACCCTCAAAAAATTCACTCTCTGCCAAATTAACCCATACAAAGTTTATCCTCTTCAGGGTCGACCCAAAACGCTCAGGTCGACCCTAAGGTGAATTTTTCAAAATTTTTGGCTTTTAAAACCCTTAATGCAATCCGTATGTCTCTAATGCCTATTCGGAACAAAGATCCTGTAACGACCCCAAAATCCCACAAGGCTAAAATAGGACTTTGGAATCGTCACATTACTTAACCTGCTTAAAATCCATGCATACAAGGCTACTACACGAGTCTCCAAAAATGAGAGTAATAAAATTCCGATATATAACTATAACCAACTTGCACAAGTCTATGGTCAACATATACAACTTACTATAACCAACAAGTATGAAAAATACAACCATAAAAAGTTTACTAAGCAACATCATATGAAAGTCTAATACAAAACTCTTTCAACCAACAAAACATAAACTAAGAGGTGTAGCCACCCAAGACTCCGGCTCCTTCCTCAATGGGCTCACCTTCTCCTCTTTCCTCGATGTAAGTCTCCTCAACCCACGGCTCCGCCGTGTACTCCTGCTCTAAACCTGCCAAGACAAAATTCCGGCTGAGTACAAAAGTATTCGGTGTATATAAAATCCAACCAACAATAATGATATACCTGCACCCGGTTTGAAACATATCCAATAGCATAATAACATAATCAGAGTACGGAAGAACGTGTGCGCATATACATCATATCATAACCTTGACTCGTGTACTTGTGAGAATCTTTGACTTAGAAGACAATATACTTATGAGCTACTTATGCTTATGAGACCACGTGCTTGTGAGATGCTTATGCTTATGCACATATTCAGATCATACAATGATGTGACATGTCGTTCTTGGCGGATACGGACCATGTCTAAGAAATCATATGGTTGGCATGCCATTCTTGGCGGATACGGACCATGCTTAAGAATCAAATGGTTGACATGCCGTTCTTGGCGGATACGGACCATGCCTAAGAATCAAATGTAATTAACATGCCGTTCTTGGCGGATACGGACCATGCCATGCTTATGCTTATTCAGAATGTCATACGTATGCCATGCTCATGCTTGTGGTCCACATGTGTGACTTGTGAGACTCTTATCTTAACATACACGTGCATATGTGCTTAAGTGTCGAAATTAACATTCGAGTTGATATTTGCTTAGATTCCGATCTCCCACCATGGAAACTCCACTATACTGTCCCATACCAAATAGTTAGAGAATTCCCGGTTTGAGAGATTTTCCTCTAAGTTCTTACCTTCCCGACTATCAATTTTCATGCAAGTAATTAGACATACTTAACAAATAATCGCATATACATATCTTATCATAAATCATATCACAATTCAAAATCAATTTACCACCATTTCATAAGAGTATAATAGCATTTATCCTCTCAAGCATTTTCACAAACACCTTGAGTACGCATAATATGAATTCATTTCCCTTCTATATTTTCAAGCATTCATCAAACCATAATTCATCCATACAATCAATTCACCATTCACATCCACATATTAATCCCATCCTCCATACATTTCCCATCCTCCATATATTCTATCCACATCCAATCCACATCCAATCCACATTTCCACCCACATTTCCATCAATAATTAGCTTACTTCATAGAAAATTTGGGGAAAATGCATTTAATCTCTATTCTATCATTCCTATCATATTAATATTCACAAAACATTAAAATAGAGTTGATTAGGATAGTATATCGACCTTAGGAATCCTTCCCTTGGATTCAAAACGCTCCTGAGGTGATTTGGGGAAGCTTTCCAAGCTCTCCTTGCGCTATCCAAGCTATCTCCTTCTTCCCCAAGAAAGCCCTCTCTCAAAACCCTAGGATTTTCTCTCCCTTTTTGCCAAATTAGGCTAGAAATAGGTAGAGCGTTCTAATACCCCGAAATAGGATCCTTATTTATAGCCCCAAGGTCTAAGAACAAAAAGACCAAAAAGCCCTTACTAAAATTCTGCAAAAATACGAAGGACCGAGCGATCGGTGGTTATGACCGATCGATCGATTCTCAACCGATCGATCGGTGCTCTTGACCGGGTGATCTGTCAAAAAAGCACTCTCTGGAAATTTTCCCCATACAAAATTTTGGACCAATCAATAGATACCGATCGATCGCTACTTCTGACCGAGCGATCGGTGCTTTGCAGATTTCGACTCATTTTACTATTTCGGCTATAACTTTTGACTCGTTCGTCGGATTTCAACGATTTAACTTGCGTTGGATTCGTCTTCCAAAAACGAATATTTTTGATATTTTAGATGTAGAGCCCCGAACTTTTGACATTTATGCATGATACTTTCGTTTCCATTTTTTTTTGCCTTTAAAGAGAAATAATTAATAAATAAGGAAGAAATTGGAAATTCTGAAACGCCAGAAATGTTCGTTTTTGAAGTACGAACCCAACGCAAGTTGAATCGTCAAAATCGGACGAACGAGTCAAAAGATATGGCCAAAACAGTCTGGACCTGCAGGCAACCGATCGCTCGGTCCATGGAGTGATCGATCGGTCCAAAACCGATCGCTCGGAGGCTATCGACTGGTCAAGATTTTTGTATGGTGAAATTTTCCAGAGAGTGAAATTTTAACCGATCGCTCGGTTATGAAACCGATCGATCGGTAGGCAACCGATCGATCGGTCATTAACACCGATCGCTCGGTACTCGTGTTTTTGCAGAAAATTTAGTAAGGGTGTTTTAGTCTTTTGGGCGGTTTACTCTTACCTTAAGAGTCTTGCCCGAGCCTTTAGGGCTTATTTACAATACTTAGAGGATTGAGAGCTAAGGAGAGGAGAAGAAGGCGATCCCTAACCTAGGGTTTGATTTTGAGGAGAAATCAAAGGGTTGTGAACCCACACTCACCTCAAGCCCGATTACTTCAAGATTTCGGTTCAAGCATTCGTGGAGCTCGTGTGGGGCACTCTCCTCAAGATAGGGCAGCAACTCACGTGCGTTTGGTGGAGGATTTCTTCCCCCATTTGTCAAGGTCGGTACTTCTTACTACCCTCCTAGTTATAGCTTCCTTCTTCCTTTGTTTCTCCTTGTTTTCCTTCACCTATATGTGTATTATGAGATTGGTGGTATGAATGGTGAATGGAGATGGATGTTGGCGAATGGATGCCGTGTGGATGATGTGATGAACAAATGGGAAAGGGCATTGTACTAATAATGAACATACAAGTGTGATGTGAGCATAACCCACCTAGAAAAGCATGATCTAGGTTTAAGTGAATAATGAACACACCCCATGATTGATGAAATGCCAAGGTGAATAAAATAAATGATAAATTAAGGGAACCCATGTTTAATTGCTCTTGAAATTTGTTAGGGTTCATGATAGTGTGTTTCTTACATTTCTTAAAATGCGTAGATTATTACTCACTTAAAGTGCTATATGCTATGCGTTGTGAATTACCCCAAATTGCTATATTTAATTCCAAATGCAAGCATGCACACGATCTCACGAGCATGCATGAAATGACGTGATTTACCGATGTTTTAAGTATGAGGCGTAGAGGTGGGGCATATCCTAAGATATGTTTCACTTCGCTTTTGGACAAGGGCAAGACAATCATGCATTTCATAGGGAAAGGTCTCCCATCCCCTCGCATGACATGCATAGCATCGCATGACACGCATAGCATAGCATGGCATGACACGCATAGCATAGCATCAAATGACACGCATAACTCTGCATGGCATTACACGCATGGATGCAGTTGCGACGGGCTATGAACGGTAACTAGGCATTCACATTCCGCATGGATGCTAGTTGCGACGGGCTATGAACGGTAACTAGGCATTCACATTCTGCATGGATGCTAGTTGCGACGGGCTATGAACGGCAACTAGGCATACCCATCTGCATATAGGGTACTAGTTGTGACGGACTATGAACGGCAACTAGGCATGTGAACATGTTTAAATTATGAACAAGCAAGCATGATACTCGCATGACACGCATGACAAGACATGACACGCATGATATGACAAGATAAGACAACTTAACAAGTTTCAAGCACGGAAATGGTATTTTCAAGTCAAGTCAAGTGCACGATGTTTTCAAGAGGTTTCATCGGCTTTCTAGGAAATACAAGCATGATTATAAATTGTTTTGCTTCCTTGTATGATATAAATTGTTCCTGTTCTATATATGCAACTTGCTTCCTACTTTATGTATGCTATCTGTATGCTATGACTGTTGGTTAGTGCTTAGTACCCGCTGAGTATTCCATGCTCAGCCGTACTTCTTATGTCGGCAGGTGATGGCGGAGCAGCTGCTCCATTTGATATCTGTGCTCCGAGCCCTTGGGTGGAGGAGGAGTACGTCGAGGAGCCTTTTGAGGAACCTCCAGTAGAGGGTTACCATTAGGTGGTTGTAGATTCTGAGTGGATTAGCTGTGGGTGAGATGAGAGATTATATCCATGTATTTTGGCGGGTCTGTCCGCACTTTCTTCTGCTTACTTTTGTATAAACTTGGACCATATGTATATACTTAGAGGTTTGTTAGACTTCCATTGTGTTTCATAGTTATGTTTCCGCTATAATGTCCTCTATTGTATATGCTCTGTGGGTTTTTGCAGGTTGGTTTGTCAAGCAAGTCATGTAAGTTATGATTGAGTCGTCCAAGATTCACTCTAACTCCTAGGGTGGGTCTTGGGTCGCGACATTAGAATTTCCAAATTCCCCTTTATTTATGGACCAAATTATCCCCAAAGTTGACTGATCTGCAATTCCATCAGACAAAACATCGGAAAACCCACTTTTGACTTAGCTTAGATTAAAAATAAGGGAAAACATTAAACATGAACCTCGAAGAGGGTTCCAATACATTTCTAATGGTTCAAGAATCACTCAATTCCAATAAACGGTGCCAAAACTAGAGCTTCCTAAAGTTTAGGGTGTGTTATGACATCCCTCAGCTTACAAGTTTGATTAAGTCTTAATCACACTATACCAATTAGATATAAATACATAAATAGTAAAACATCACAAGGACTATAATATCCCTAATACTTGCAATAAAAACATGAAAAAGATTCGTGTCTCTACAGATCCATCCTTTTGGGCAATTCCTAGTGGGTATGAATTGGATTTCTAGGTCTCACTTACCCTCCTAGCTATTGAACCAATTGTGGATGGAGGAGCTTCATGCTTCTTCATGACCTTTTCTTCACTTGCTTTGAACCGGATGATGACCTAAGGTGTTCTATACAACACTTTGGGCTCAGAATTTTGCCAACAAAGACTTTTGACTTTACAATGAGGTTCATTAATGAACTCTTGACTCTTGGTGTAGATCTTGATCAACAGAGTCAAACGGATGTGATCCTAAACTCTCTCCCGGAATCCTTTTCTGCTTTTGTGTTGAATTTCAACATGAACAAGTTGGAGACTGCTCTGCCAGAGCTCCTAAACATGTTGCAAGGAATGAAATACCTTATGAAACGTACTAAGCTCTTTGCATTTATGGCAGAGGGAGTTGGACCTTCGAGGCCTAAGCCTAATGGCCAAGGCAAGAAAAAGAAGAAGTCTAATTTCTCAAAGTTCCTCAAAGGTAAGAAAGGAAAGAAAGAGAAAGCATTATCTGAGAAGGACAAGGATAAGAATCAGAATGTTTGCTTCTATTGCAAGAAACCAGGTCACTAGAAGAGGCAATGCCGGGTTTATTTAGCATCCCTCAAGGACAAACCTTTGGAAGGTATGTTCGAATCTTTCATCATTGAATCCAACTTCATTGTTGGTTCCTCTATGTAGCACCCTGGACTTTTCCATACTTAATGAATAACACTTTTGTAGCCAATTGGCCTTCCACGTAGTCTAATTAATAAATAAAGGAGAAATAGAAAATTCTGATATGTCAGAAATATTCATTTTCAAAAGACGAATCCAACGCAAGTTGAATCGTCAAAATCCGACGAACGAGTCAAAAGATATGGCCAAAATGGTTGGGACCTGCAGACCACCGATCACTAGGGATCGATCGGTTCACAACCGATCGCTCGGTCATTTTTAGTGATCGATCGGTCCAAAACCGATCAATCAGTAGCTATCGACTGGTTAACTTTTTTGTATGGGGAAAAATTTCAGAGAGCATATTTTTGACCGGTCGCTCGGTCAAGAACACCGGTCGCTCGGTAGGCAACCGATCGATCGGTTATAACCACCGATCGCTCGGTCTATCGCATTTTGCAAAACTTTTATTAAGGGTTGTTTCATCTTTTGGGCATTAAACCCTTGCCTATAAGGGTTTGCTCGATCATTTGGGTCCCCATTCACTACACTTAGAGAAATTAGAGAGAAAATGAGAGAAGAGAAGAGGGTTTTCCTAGGGCATCATTAAGAGAGAAGAAATCAAGGGTTTAAACACCCAAGATCATCCCAAAAGGGCTTGGATTCATCAAATCCAACCTCAAACTCGTGTGGTGTCCCCTTTCCAAGCTAGGGCAGCAATCCTACGACATTTTGCAAGGGCAAGGGCTTTCTTTCCCAAATCAAGCCTTCTTCAAGTAAGGGTACTTCCCTACCCTTTTGGGGTTCTATTTCAAGGTTTCTTCAAGATCAAGCCTTGATTCAAGGTTAGTACACCCTACTAACTTCCTTAGCAATAACCTAGGTTTTCTATTGTGAATGGTGACTCTTGATATTATGCTTTCTTCCCTTATGAAATATAACATCTCCACTAAATATAAACAAGATGAGAAAAAGGTATGGATGTGTGAATGGGACGTTGGTTGAGGCGATTGGAAGCCGTGATGAATGATGTAAATTTATGTTGGAAAAAGGTGGATGGGCATTTAAACAAAATGAACACATTTTGTATGGTGTGAGGAAAATATATGCATTAAGAAATCAAAACGAAATGACTATGAATGTGATTGCTCACCAAGTGTTTGATAAAATGCTTAAATGAAAATGTGAATGAATGAACTTGAATTATGAAAGCATGAATGTAATTATTCCTTTTAATTGCCCACCTAGATCAAATGCCCTACATATTATCTACATTCCCTTATGTTTATATTTGAAATGGAAATGCTATACCCATGTGATTTTCTTATCTAAGCATGTCATCATGGTTATCACAATTGACACGCACACAAACAAGCATGCGTGCATGAACTGAGTTTTCAAGAGTATATGCATATCATAAATCAAACAAGAAAATATTGCAAGTCAAGGAGGTTGGTAGCCCAGGGATGTGCGGGTTCTAGCCTTTGGCTCACAAGAAAATGAAATATGTCAAGAAGGTTGGTAGCCCAAGTGAAGGGTACTAGCCTCTGGCTCACAAGAATAAGTTCACAAGGAAAGGCTCACAAGGAAATGAAAATATTGCATGTCAAGGAGGTTGGTAGCCCAGGGATGTTCGGGTGCTAGCCTCTGGCTCACAAGTATACAAGATGATGATAAGACACGCATACATGATTTTCACAAGCACGACCGAGACATGAAACGAGTTTTTCAAGCATGAGTTTTATCGTGGTTTTCGCATTCATGCACGCAATTCAAGATAATGATATTGTTTTATGTTCAATACTGTTTATCTTATGATGCTACTGTTGCTTTGAATTGATAACTTGTATTGTGTTCACCCTTGTTGTGCTTTATTATTGCTATGGTTAGCTAGTAGTTTGTACTCGTTGAGTATTCCATGCTCTGCCGTACCTTTATGTCGGCAGGTACTGGGGAAGCCCTCGACCCTGAGCCTTGGGTCGAGGAAGAGTACGTGGAGGAGAGAGAGTCATCTATCCCATTACAGTCTCAAGTGGATAGAGACCTCGACGTGTGGCCATACCTCAACTACTGTTGAGGGGTGAGTACGAGAGGGTTCCTTGTGTAGTTTGATATTTTGATAGGTGGGCCTGTCCACCTTAGACCTGGATATGTGTTGTGTATATATTCATTTGGAATACAAACTATTTTATGTACAAAGAAAAAGTTAGTTACGCTTCTGCATTATGATATAGCTTTCGCACTCTGATTCATGTTATGTTATGGTATGTGTACATTGTTCATTACAGGATGGTTTGGCAGGTACACACAGTCACACCTAAAGTATCCCTTAAACTCCTAGGGGGTATTTTAGGGCACGACACTCTAACTCTTGGTGTGTATATACTGGATCTACCTCACATATTTGCAATATGTTGCAAGGGTTTCAGGAGAGCAGAAAGCTCAATGATGGGGAAGTCAATATAAGGATGGGAACGAAAGCAAGTGTTGCTGCGATCGCCATCAGGACTTATGTTTTAGAATTTACTTTAGATAGGATTTTAGTTTTGAAAGACTGTTTATATGTGCCAGACATGCGAAAAAATTAGATTTCTGTTTCTTGTTTAATCTCTATTGGTTATTCAGTACATTTTGATACTAGTGTAGTTAAGTACAATAATAGATTTATTGTTTCTAGCACATTTGAAAGTATGCCTCTTTTTAATTTTAGAAAAACAGTTCTTGGGGGGCATACATCGAATCCCAAGATCTGACTAAGATTCTAATTGATTTTATTCAATGAAGGTTAAAATCACAATCACCTTTGCGACTTTGAAATTGTTAAGTCAAATCCAAGATAGAACAGTAGACTGGCAAAACTTCACAAGTGTCAAGTCTTCTTTGCAATCCACACGAACCTTTTTTTTTTCCTTTAAAACTTTCTCTAATGGAAGCTAATGGCCCTTGCAAATTTCCAGCTCTTGGATCTTGAATAAAAGATCCTTTCTTGAATGAACAAGATGGCTTCTTGATCTTCTTCTTGATATTCAAGACTTAGAACACAAGAGAAGAAGGGAAGAGAGAGTGACTGTACACCTCTAGAGATCAAGAGGGGAGGGTGTGAGATATTGAGGAGAGGAGGGGAGAGGAAAAATCTGGAAATTAAAAGTGTCATAAAGCCTTGGATGTCCACCCCTTAAATAGAGTTTGGCTTGGGTTGCTTGCAACCCAAGACTCCTTATGCTTATCAAATAAGGATTCCTCAATTATTTCATTTCTTGATTTCTCCTAATTAATTAGGAATAATCATTAATAGAAACTAACCTTATCCATTAGTAACTAACTAATCATATCCTTATCCAATAAGGAATCTTAATTAGTAACTAACTAGTTAATGATTAGTAACAAACTAATAGAATCCCTAACAATTAGGGAATCTTTCATTAGTAACTAACCAAATAACTTACTAACTAACCTTATCTAATAAGGAGTTATTAGTTATTAGAAACTAATCAAAGTAGGTCTCTCCTTCAAGTGGGCATCCCATCCTAGGTGGGTCCCACTCCACACGCCCCCTTAGGGTTCCTAACCCTAATAGGTCTCTTTTTGATCTTTTATCAAAATCCCTAATGGGTCCTACCCATTTGGTTTTTCATATTCAATGTTATTCCACCTTTTAGAGCTTCACTATATCATATAGTGATTACTTAGAGAAATTAATTAATTTAATTAATAATTAAATTAAAAGCTTTAAGAAGGTCCTAGTGTGTGGGATCTCCTTTTTCCGGTTGTGGGACCAAGTACTCAACCTTTTGGTTATAGCATTGTTACTAGGAAACACCTTTCCTATACTCCATTAGGATTATAGAATTTTATCTATATCCCTGGACTTCCACCAATCACAATAATATCCATTAACACAATGTGATTAACCTCCAGAAAATAGAGAATTACTTGCAGGTATTTCTATCTCAAGATTTGTTTATAGATGTGTCCCTCTACTTCCAATATTGTTATATGCTTACAGGACAATATCTAATATTTTCTTTAATCCCTAGCTTAAATGGAGAACCCTTTCTCTTTGATACTTTTAGTCAAACTTGGACTCTCAAAACATTTTATAAATTCTTTAAAAGAAATAATAATTATAATTACATTTCTTTTATACAGAAAATAAACTCCTCAATAAAACCATTTCATCGATAAATACCAGCATTAGGTTTTTCAAGTCTGATTTTGACAAGTATCAACTCAATATTAAATACTCTATAAGAGTAGTGGAATTCTTACTGAGCATACACACACTTCTTCTAATATAGCGTACATAACCCAACGAACTTGTATTTAGTCCGGTGTGTTGGACATTGACGATTGGCTACATCAAAGCTATATAGGCGAATACTAAAGAAGATGTCGACCTCTCAGGTTAAGGAAAATCTATCAAATGGACTATCCTAAATATAAAGACAATATATTTCTAAGGGTATCCACTGAGCAATCCAGTTGCAATATAAGTATTTCTTACTTATATCTACATCTTAATCAAGAGACCCTTCTCTCAGTGATTGAGATTCATCACTCCATCATTTGGAACTAACAATGTGTAAGTTAGTTGGAATACATTGTCCAGATGTATCCTGAATAACTTAGAACAATTCTAGGTCTACAAGGAACCTGAAAATCATATCTCTTTAGCAATTAGTTAATAACTAATTGGATGGTTTTTCTACAATGTTACCTAAGGGACAAAGTAGTCTCATCCAATAAGATACTTTTGATATGTTACCCAATGCAGAAGATAATGTGTGAATGTAAAATATGAATTTATTGATTAAGTAGATTAATACAATTCCAGAATGGCTCTCGTGGGCATATATGTCTAACAATCTCCCACTTGCACTCAAAGCCAATCTCCTATGTATCTAATACCCATTGACTCTAGATGTTTCTTATACACCTTCTGAGCTAGTGCTTTAGTAAATGGGTCCGCCACGTTATCCGCTGACGTAATCTTGGATAACTCAATGTCTCCTCTCTTGATAATGTCTCGAATCAGATGGAATCTCCTTTCAATGTGCTTAGTCTTCTGATGTGCTCTAGGGTCTATGACTTGAACTACTGCACCACTATTATTACAATAAAGTGTGATAGGAGATTCAATCAAGGAAACAACACCAAGTTCAAGAATGAACTTCTTTACCCACACTGCTTCCTTTGCAGCATCACATGCAGCAATGTATTCAGCTTCAGTTGTTGAGTCAGCAGTTGTGTTTTGCTTGCAACTCCTCCAACTAAATGCTCATTTTCCAAGAGTAAAGACAAATCCTGAGGTGGACCTTCCATCATCAACATCTGCCTAAAAATCTGAATCTATATACCCTACAACAGTCAGATCTTCTCCACTGTAAACCAAATAGTGATGCATAGTACTCCTCAAATACTTGAAAATGTGCTTAACTCTTGTACAATGCTCAAGACCAGGGTTTGATTGATATCTACTCATGATACACTGCGTGACAAATATTGGGTCTTGTGCACAACATAGCAAACATGAGACTTCCCACTGCTGATGCATATGAGATATGACTTATCTACTCTCTTTCATCATCAGTCTTTGGAGACTTTGATTTGGAGAGACTAATTTCATGCCTACAGGATAAAAACCCTTTTTTGGAATTTTCCATGCTATATTTGCACAAGATCTTGTCAATATAAAATACTTGGGACAATCCCAGCCTCCTTTTCTTTCGATCTCTAAACAATTTAAAACCAAGAATAGAGGAAGCTTCACCAAGGTCCTTCATAGCAAAGTTACATGACAACCAGATTTTAACTATTGATAACATTCCTACATCATTCCCAATGAGTAGAATATCATCTACATAAAGAACTAGGAAAGTTATTACACTCCCACTGACCTTCTTGTACACACATGCCTCATCCATGTTTTGTTGAAAACCAAAAGATTTGATTGATTCATCAAAACGGATATTCCAGCTCCGAAAAGCTTGCTTAAGTCCATAAATGGATTTTATCAATTCGCAAAACTTTATTATTTTGGCCATGGAGTTCAAAACCTTCGAGCTAGTCCATATAAATATCCTCTTAAATTTTTCCATTCAAGAAATCGGTTTTGACATCCATCTGCCATATTTCATAATCATAGAAAGCTGCATTTGATAACATAATTCTGATGGAGTTTAGCATTGCTACTGGTGAAAAGGTTTCCTTATAGTCGATACCAGTTCTTTGACTACCCTTCACCACAAGCCTTGCTTTAAAGGTCTCTACCTTTCCATCGGATCCACGTTTCCTCTTGTAGATCCATTTGCAACCAATGGGTCTAATTTTCTCAGGCTTTTCAACCAGGGTCCAGACACCATTCGAGTACATGGAGTCCATTTCAGATTCCATGGCCTTATTCCAATTATCAGAATTAATATCACATATTTCTTCTTGATAAGTGTAAAGATCATCATCTAAGGAATCTGATTCCATAGAATATACCTAATGCTAGTAAGACAATCTATCTAGAGGTCAATTGATCCTTGCACTTCTCTTGGGCTGTTGTGTATTTCAAGGTTCAATTAAGATGGGATTAACCATGGTCATTTTGTCCTGATTTTGCTCATCAAGATCTTTCTAAATCCATCTTCTCTATTGAGGATCATATCCTCTTCTAGAAAAATGAAATTCCTGCTTACAAACACCTTTTGTTCGCTAGGATTATAGAAATAGAATCCAAGAGTTTCTTTTGGGTATCCTATAAATAGGCACTTCTTAGTCCTACTTTTCAACTTGTCGAAGTTCTGCTTTCGCACATGAACTGGACAACCCTATATCCTGACATGCTTCAGATTAGGCTTTCGCCCATTCCATAGCTCAAATGGAATTTTGGAAACAGACTTAGAAGGTACCCTATTCAATAGAGAGATTGCAATCTCTAATGCATATCCCCAAAAAGATATTGGCAAATCAGTATTATTCATCATTGAACGAACCATATCCAATATGGTTTGATTTCTTCTTTCTGAAACACCATTAAGTTAGGGTGTTCTTGGGGGAGTCCATTGGGATAAAATTCAATTATCTCTAAGATAATCCATGAACTCATTCGAAAGGTACTCTCCTTCTCAATCGGATCTGAGAGTTTTAATACATCTACCTAATTGCTTCTCTACTTCATTTCAGAATTCTTTGAACTTTTCAAAAGATTCCAACTTGTGTTTCATTAGATATATGAAACCAATTCTTGAAAAATCATCTGTGAATGTAATGAAGTAGATAAAGCCACCTCTGGCTGAATGATTCATGGGTCCACATACATCAGTGTGATTTAATTCCAATATACTTGTGGCTCTCATAGGTTTACCTGTAAATGGCCTTTTGGTCATTTTACCTTGTAAACAAGGTTCACAAGTTGGATAAGGTTCAACATGTAAATGGTTTAAAGGACCATCCTTTACCAATCTCTTGAGCCTATCCAAATTGATATGGCCTAATCTGAGATGCCATAAGTATGTTGGATTCACAGACTCTCTACCTCTTTTCTGAGGTGTCACACTGGTGGACTCTTTATCCTCAATGTTATTAACAAAATTGCTTATAGGATCAAGATAATAAAGAACCTTAGACAATGTGCCAGAAACAATAAAACTATAATTGTATTTGATAACTACACTAGTGTCAAAATGCACTGAATAACCGGTAGAGATTAAACTAGAAATAGAAATCAAATTTCTACGCATGTCTGGCACATAAAAATAGTCTTTCAAAACTAAGATCCTATTTGAAGCAAATTCTAAAACATAAATTCTGATGGCGAGCGCAACAACACTTGCTTCTGTTCCCATCCTTATCTTGACTTCCCCATCACTGAGCTTTCTGCTCTCCTGAAACCCGTATAACATATTACAAATATATGAGGTAGATCCACTAGCTACACACCAAGAGTTAGAGGAACCAACAATGAAGTTTGATTCAATGATGAAAGATTATGACATACCTTCCAAAGATTTGTCCTTGAGGGATGTTAAGTAAACTTTGCAATTCCTCTTTCAGTGACCTGGTTTCTTACAATAGAAGCAGACATTCTGATTCTTTTCCTTGTCCTTCTCAGAAGTTTTCTTGTTCTTACCCTTCTTACCTTTGAGGAACTTGGAGAAATTGGACCTCTTCTTATTCTTGCCTTTGCCCATAGGCCTAGGCCTTGAAGGTCCAACTCCCTCTACCACATTTGCGTAGAGCTTAGTACATTTCATAAGGTCCTCAGCTCCTTACACCATGTTTAGGAGCTCTGGCAAAGCAGTCTCCAATTTATTCATGTTGTAATTCAATACAAAAGTTGAAAAGGATTCTGGGAGAGGGTTCAGGATTGCATCCGTTTGACTTTGTTGATCAAGATCTGCTCCTATATTCAAGAGTTCATTAATGAACCCCATCATCTTGACAACATGCTCCCAGATTGGGCTACCATCAGACATCTTGATTCCCATCAGTCCTTTCATTGCCAACTGCCTAGCAGTTCTGTTCCCCAAACATCTCCTTGAGATTAGCCAATATGTCCTTTGTTGTAGCAAAACCCTTATGCTATTGTTGTAGGACATTCGACATGGATGCAAACATGTAGCATTTGGCCAAACTATTTGACTCATGCCACTTTGAGGCTTTCTCAACCACCTCAGGAGTCTGAACTGCCTCATCAAATTCCGGATAGTGGGAAGTGAGGACATAAGCTATCTTCTAAGAGATAAGCAAAATGTCAAGATTTTTTTCCCAGTCCATAAAATTTGGACCAGTCAAACGATTCTCTTCCAGAATCTTAGAAAGGGGATTCATGGCTATCTACACAATAAAATAAGCTTAAATTATTACATTAATTTTCACACATATATTCATCGGATTTTTGGGATTTTAAAATTTGATGATCCTCTCATCTTTCTTCAAATTTTATCATTCCCTTCAATATATGAAATTTGAAAATAAACTTTTTATTTCAGATGAGTATTGGAATCCTTATAATACACATGTAATCTTCCGTGCTAGGATAGTATTACACATGCACCATATGGTGGATAGTAACCATCCATCACTGAGCATCTCATGCATAACTCCTTATGTAAATCAGTGATTCCCAATTTTCTTGCCAGCTACAAGGACAACATGACTATCACCTATCAGCGGTCATGTTTCCTTATTTAAGTGAAACTCATTATTCTCGGTTGTCATATGATCGATCAAGTAGAGATGTGCCCTCATGCTAGTTGACACTCCCTATTAGGCCGTATACAGACCTATCTACAATAGAAATAATGCACTAGGAGTTTAATTTAGACTGAATTATATCGAACTCCTATCAGAGAGACAAGATTCAGGCTAATTAATTCCTAGTCTTTATTAATAATGGAAGGCCTTATGATTAATAATCTCATTTATTATCACTTAATATTTTTCTTGAAGAGAACAAATTTAAACAGGCATGATCACATCAATATTTATCATATGAATTATGAAAATTTTTTATAACAGGATTATTAAAGAAGTGATAAACTCCCATTAGCCCTCACAGGGGGTTTTGATTATTAGGATTTTCACCTTATGATAAAAACCTCCTCATCCCTATTACCTTAGGGTATTTGGATGTTAGTTTAGTGATCCATCTACCTTTCATAACGATTAATTTCTTTTCAGACACGGTTATCCAATAATCTCGTATGCAAAGGTTTTACGTAAAAATGTACGCATGGGTCACAAACTCCACTTCCAAAAGAGTACTAGTAATGTGTTGTGTCTAAATATAAACAATTTACAATTAAACATAATCTATTATTCAGGGTATTAAAGGGAATCCAAACAAAAAATTTGTGCAGAAAACTGGATCCCGAGGATCTTTACAAAATAGAAAGCAACTCAAATTATCTACTCATGTTAGTCATATTACCTCGGTGAATGATGTTCACCGGTGAAGCTAAAACCAAATCGAACCGTCAAAACTCTTTGTAGAGATTTCTCGAAGAAATATTGGAAGCTTGATCCTTGTTCTTCGCTATCCCCACGAAGCTTTGGAATCTCTACTTGGTTTTGAAGAAGCAAATAGAAGAAGATAAATTTTTGGTTTAGACTTTCTTACAACCAAAACCTTAGGGTTCAAAAACCCTTAAGTTGAAAAACCTAATTTGGAACAACACTAGAAGCTCATGAAAATCCAAAGGGGTCTCCCTTGGGGCTCACGGTTTTGGAGAGGAGGAAAGAGAGAGAGAGAGAGAGATTGTGTGGAATGAATACCCGACACGTTTTGGGGTATGGAGTATTTATAGGATTTAGGATAGAATCCTAATCCATCTCCAATTACACCTTATCCATTAGGAATTATTAATTAATAATAACTCTTATTATTACTTATATAATATCCTAGTTTATCTATAACTACTTTAGTTATAATAAACCTACTACTTTAGGAGTCCTTCTTAAAAGAGGATTTTCCTTAATTAAAAGGATAAAGTATCTACCTCAAAAAAGGAATCCTAATCCTATTAGGAGACCAACCAAAGGGAGGGGCGTGAGCCATAGGGGGGCGTGAGCTTCATCGAAGTCCTAGTTGTATTCCAACTCCATCTTATCTACATGATTCTTACATTCCAAGCATTGGAATTTAATTCCATAATTAAAGGTTTAATTATTTAATAATGATTCAATTAACCAAAACCTAATCCAATTAGGAATCTTCAATTGGGTGCTCACCTTAGGGATTAAATCCCATGGGCTTGGGCCCACTTTTAAGTTCCATACTTTATGGGTTTATGGATTTGGGTCAAACCCATTTCCCCTCACATTAGGTTAATCAAATAATTACTAATATTATCCTTTAATTTAAATTAACAATTAATTTAAACCATTGATTAACATTTAATCTATTTTATTAATGATTAACATTAAATCACTTAAATTAATTGATTAACATTTAATCAATTATTGAGCTTGTATTTCTCATGTGAGCATCTCCACAGATTGCTCTGGGACATTCAAACCCTAGCTTACTCAATGTTATCCCATTGACCCTAAAGAGGAATTTCATCGGAATTGCAAGTGAAGTGAGATATCTATGTTGCAATTGAATCCCAGTGTAAGAACATTAACCAATACAGATCCCGCCACATGAAATTTTTAATTCAATTTATCATTTGAATTACATTATCCCTAATGGGCCTTCGAGATTATTTATACTATCTAACTCATATCCCATTGCACATCATCCCGGTTTCCAAGACATTTGATTAAGCCATGAGAAATAATTTCTCATGTAAAACATTTTGAGAAAAAGCTTTTTATAAGTATAATATATTTTTAACAAAATATATTTCAAACTTATTTTGTTTCAAAATCACTTGCGCAGGATTTAAGCTTACTCAACTGTCTTACCTGGAACTTGGATAATCTCTCAAATTAATGAGCATGGATTTCTTGTTTGAAATTCATTATAACTCGAATAGCTTTCTGACTATCCAACTGTCACTGTATCGTAATCCCTAAAGTAAAGATTACTTTAGTAGAATCAAAACAGTCGGATTACTGTTCAGTTATAAATGAACTCATCAAATCTAAGGATCATTGAAACTATTCAATGTGAATGAGAAACCAACTATCTGATAGTATGTTTATGCAAGAGGTCTCTCATTGCATGCAATCAGTCAGTGTACATTTAAGCACCTATATACTAATGTGTAGTCTCCACTACAATAGTTTGAGATAAAACTACATCTTAACTATTGAGAACATCTTAGCATAGTGGCAGCCATATAAGTAAAGTACTCAGCTTCACCCATAACTGTAACTATATAAGATATAAGGAACTAGAAAGTTATATCTGCCAGTGATAATCCAATGACATAACTTTCCTACAATATATCCTAAGGACCTTTATCGATATCTCAATTCGTATAGATCATCTTATGATCATAGTCAATTTACCCATAATGAATACACAATAGATAAAGAAGAAGTCTCTATTAATCAAATTAATAAGAATCTTACAATCTAAATGACTTTTCTGGGCATTGGACTCTTTTTCTGCCATCATTATCAATTATGTAAGTCTACGTTCCATTCTACGTCTACTAAGGCAAGCCGGCTAGGCAATAAGTTGGAACAACTTCGTAAGTATATCGTCAATAATAATATTATAGTTATAATCATATTATAATCTCACAATGGGTTCACAAAAATTATACAACCTTATTTAATTACAACAATGGAACTAAATAAAGCCCTACAACTATCTGCTATCCTGCAATGGTTTTCTAGGCATCTCCTTCAGTTGATTTAGTCCACCATAAATCAGCAACCCTATTCTAAAATACGAAAAAGGAGAGGGGAGGGGAAAGAGAAGGAGGTATGATTTGTGGAACCCATTCAACACATAAAATAATAATTATTTATCATGATAAATATAATACATATTATTTATGCTACCTGGGGCTCTCAAAATAAATTAAAAAATTTTAATTTAAATGCTAAAAGGATCTCTAAATCCTTAAGGGCTATAATCAGATTTAGCTATCTCTAAATACCTATCCCTATTAAAATTTTGAGAGGTTTTGGAATCATCCAAAATTGAAATTAGTATCACACTAATTTCTAAGGGCTTTGATTACTCCCTCAATAACAAGAGGGGGATCCCTTAACCCTATTAAAGATTATCATAAAATAATTCAAGAATCATAAAAATAGATTCATTAGGGTGCCTGAAATTTATAGGGGAGGCACTATAGATATAATTAAAAAATTAATTATACCATAAAATCAAAGAGAAGCATAGCCAAGGCTCTGATACCACTGAAAGTATGCCTCTTTTTAATTCTGGAAAAACAGTTCTTGGGAGGCATACATTGAATCACAGGATTTGACTAAGATTCTAATTGATTTTATTCAATGAAGGTTAAAATCACAATCACCTTTACGACTTTGAAATTGTTAAGCCAAATCCACAATAGAATGGTAGACTGGCAAAACTTCATAAGTGTCAAGTCTCCTTCGCAATCCACACGAACCTTCTTTTCCTTTAAAGCTTTCTCTAATGGAAGCTAATGACCCTTTCAAATTTTCAGCTCTTGGATCTTGAATAAAAGATCCTTTCTTGAATGAACAAGATGGCTTCTTGATCTTCTTGATATTCAAGACTTAGAACACAAGCGAAGAAGAAGGGGAGAGAGAGTGACCGTACACCTCTAGAGATCAAGAGGGGAGGGCATGAGATATTGAGGAGAGTAGGGTAGAGCAAAAATCTGGAAATTAAAAGTGTCACAAAGCCTTGGATGTCCACCCCTTAAATAGAGTTTGGCTTGGGTTGCTTGCAACCCAAGACTCCTTATCGTTATCAAATAAGGATTCCTCAATTCTTTCCTTTCTTTATTTCTCCTAATTATTAGTATTAATCATTAAAAGAAACTAACCTTATCCATTAGTAACTAACCAATCATATCCTTATCCAATAAGAAATCTTAATTAGTAACTAACTAGTTAATGATTAGTAACAAACTAATAGAATCCCTAACAATTAGGGAATCTTTAATTAGTAACTAACTAACTAACCTTATGTAATAAGGAGTTATTAGTTATTACAAACCAATCAAAGTAGGTCACTCCTTGAAGTGGGCGTCCCACCCTACGTGGGTCCCACTCCACACGCCCCCTTAGGGTTCCAAACCCTAATAGGTCTCTTTTTGATCTTTTATCAAAATCCCCAATGGGTCCTACCCATTTGGTTTTTCACATCCAATGCGATTCCACCTTTTAGAGCTTCACTATACCATATAGTGATTACTTAGAGAAATTAATTAATTTAATTAATAATTAAATTAAAAGCTTTAAGAAAGTCCTAATGTGTGGGATCTAAAGGGATCTCCTATTTCCGGTTGTGGGACCAAGTACTCAACCTTTTGGTTAAAGCATTATTACTAGGAAACACATTTCCTATACTCCATTAGGATTATAGAATTTTATCTATATCCCTAACTTCCACCAATCACAATAACGTCCATCAACACAATGTGATTAACCTCTAGAAATTAGAGAATTACTTGTAGGTATTTGTATCTCAAGATTTGTTTACAGATGCGTCCCTCCACTTCCAATATTGTTATAAGCTTACGGGACAATATCTAATACTGTCTTTAATCTCTGGCTTATATTGAGAACCCATTCTCTTTGATACTTTTAGTAAAACTTGGACTTTCAAAATATTTTAGAAATTCTTTAAAAGAAATAATAATTATAATTACATTTCTTTTATATAGAAAATAAACTCCTCGATAAAACTATTTCATCGATAAATACCAGCACTGGGTTTTTCAAGTCCGGTTTTGACAAGTATCAACTCAATATTAATTACTCTGTAAGAGTAATGGAATCCTTGTTGAGCGTACACACACTTCTTCTAATATAGCGTAAATAACCCAACGAGCCCGTATTTAGTCCGGTGTGTTGGACATTAACGATTGGCTACATCAAAGCTATATAGGTAAATACTAGAGAAGATGTCAACCTCTTAGGTTAAGGACAATCTGTCAAATGGAATACCCTAAATATAAAGACAATATATTTCTAAGGGTATCCACTAAGCGATCCAGTTACAATATAAGTACTTCTTACTTATATCCACATCTTAATCAAGAGACCCTTCCCTCAGTGATTGAGATTCCTCACTCCTTCATATGGAACTAACAATGTGTAAGTACTAAGGAATACATTGTCCAGATGTATCCTGAATAACTTAGAACAATTCTAGGTTTACAAGGAACCGGAAAACCATATCTCCTTAGCAATTAGTTAATAACTAATTTGATGGTTTTCCTACAATGTTACCTAAGGGACAAAGTAGTCCCATCCAATGAGATACTGTTAATATGTTAGCCAATGCTGAAGACAATGTGTGAATGTAAAGTATGCATTTGTTGATTAAGTAGATTAATACAATTCTGGAATGGCTTTCATGGGCATATATGTCTAACAACATTGTCTAATGGTCTTTATTATCTTAATCCTCTTTGCAATTCTGTTAATAACATTGAGGATAATAAGTCTACAAGTGTGAAGCCTCAGAAAAAAAAGAGGTACAGATTCTGTGAACCCAACATACTTATGGCATCTCTGATTAGGCCATATCAATTTGGATAGGATCAACAGATTGTTAAAGGATGGTCCTTTAAACCATTTACATGTTGAAACTTATCCAACTTGTGAACAAGGCCATTTACAGGTAAACCTAAGAGAGCCACTAGTATATTGGAATTAATTCACACTGATGTATGTGGACCCATGAATCATTCAGCTAGAGGTGGCTTTATCTACTTCATAACATTCACAGATGATTTTTCCAGATTTGATTTCATATATCTAATGAAACATAAGTCGGAATCTTTTGAAAAGTTCAAAGAATTCCGAAATGAAGTAGAAAAGCAATCAGGTAGAAGTATTAAAACTCTCAAATCCAACCGAGGAGGAGAGTACCTCTTGAATGAGTTCATGGATTATCTTTGAAGTAATGGAATTTTATCCCAATGCACTCCCCCAAGAACACCTCAGCTTAATGTTGTTTCAGAAAGAAGAAATCGAACCTTATTGGATATGATTCGTTCAATGATGAATAATACTGCTTTGTCAATTTCTTTTTGGGGATATGCATTAGATGTCGCGACCCAAAACCCACCCAAGGAGTTAGAGTGAACTTTGGACTACTAATCATGACTTACATGACTTGCTTGACCAAAATAACCTGCAAACCCACAGAGCATACACAATAGAGGACAATAATAGCGGAAACATAAACTATAAAGCACAGCGGAAATCTAACAAACCTCTATGTATATACATCTAACCGAAGTTTATACATAAAGGAAAACAAAAGAAAGTGCGGACATGCCCGCCAAAATACATGGATATATCTCTCTCAACTCACCCACAGCTCACTCACTCAGAATCTAACACCAACTAATAGTGACCCTCGACCGGAGGTTCCTCCAAAGGTTCCTCGATGTACTCCTCCTCCGCCCAAGGGCTCGGAGCACAGACATCGAATGGAGTAGCCGCTCCGCTATCACCTGCCGACATAAGAAGTACGGCTGAGCATGGAATACTCAGCTAGTACCAAATACTAACCAACAGTCATAGCATATAGATAGCGATACATAGAGCAGGAAACAATTCACACATATAAAGTAGGAATAATTTATATCATGACAATAAAGTAAAGCAGTATATAATCATGCTTGCATTCATAAAAGCCGATAAAACCCTTGAAAACACCGTGCACTTGACTTGACTTAAAGTACCATTTTCGTGCTTGAAAACTCGTCTTGTCTATCTTGCTTGATTCTTGTAGACCGTGTCATGTCATGCATGTCATGCGTGCTTGCTTGTGATCATTTAACTTGTGAGATACACTTGTAAGATGTACTTGTGAGATGCGCCTGTGAGATGCCTTGAGAGGGAAGGGAGACCCTTCTTCATATATGTATGTATGTATGTACTTGCGAGAGAAGGGAGACCCTTCTTTATGCGATGCACTTGTGAGTGAGGGGAGGCCCCTCGTGGAATGTTTGTTCTTGCTTTCTAGTGAAAAGCGAGGTAAAACATATCGTAGGATATGTCCCACCTCTCAATTTCGTTCTTAAAAGCCTCGGTAAATTCATATTATGCATGCCGTGCTCGTGGATTCGTGTGCATACTTGCATTGGAATTTAAAGATGACATTTGGGGATTTCACAATATATAGCATGTCTCAAATTAAACAACAAGCATTTATGACATTTTAAAGAAAACAAGAAGTCACACTATCATAAGCCCTAACAAGTTCATAAGTAATTAAGCATGCATGTTCTTAATTTATCCTTCGTTTTGTTCACCTTGGCATTTCATCAAACATAGGGTGTGTCCATTATTTATTTCAACCTAAATCATGCTTTTCTAGGTGGGTTATGCTCATATCATACATGTTTGTTCATTATGGATACAATGCCCTCCCCATTTCAATTTTCACAACACAACCATTGGCATCCAATCGCCTATTCCATCTCCATTCACAACATCCACACATCCCAACTCATAGCACAAGTATAGTGAAGGAAAACAAATAAACATGGAGGAAAAGAGGAACTATAACTAGGAGGGTAGCAAGAAGTACCGACCTTGATCAATGAGGAAGAAAACTCCTCCAAAAACGTTCGTGAGGTGCTGCCCTAGCTTGGAACATGAGCTCCACGAGTTCTTGAGCTTGAATCTTGAAGCAATCCAAGCTTAAGGTGATCTAGGGTTCTTAAACCCTTTGATTTCTTCTCAAAAATCAAACCCTAGGTTAGGAAAACCCTTTTTCTCCTCTCCTTAGCTCTCAGATGTCCTAAGTGTTGAGAATGAGCCCTAAAGGCTCGAGCAACCCTTAAGAGGAAAGAGTGAAACGCCCAAAAGATGAAAACACCCTTAATGAAATTTCTGCAAAAACATGAAGACCGAGCGATCGGTGATTATGACCGATCGATCGGTTGCCTACCGAGCGATCGATGTATTGACTGAGCTCTCAACCAAAAATCAACTCTCTGGAAAATTTCTCCATACAAATTTTTCGACCAGTCGATAGCCTCCGATCGATCGGTTTTGGACCGATCGATCGCTCCATGGATCGAGCGATCGGTAGCCTGTAGATCCAAACTGTTTTGGCCATATCTTTTGACTCACTCGTCGGATTTTGACGATTCAACTTGCGTTGGGTTCCTACTTCGAAAAAGAACATTTTTGATGTTTTGGAATTTCCAATTTCTTCTTTATTTATTAATTGTACTACTTTAAAGGTAAATTGGCTACGAAAGTGTCATGTATTAAGCATGAAAAAGTCTGGGGCTCTACATCCTCCCCCCCTTACAAAAATTTCGTCCTCAAAATTTGGACAATTACATGCATTACAAACCAAAATAAAATTACAAGTCATATACACAACCTATACAAAAACTCATTCAAACAATTCCGGGTACTTCACTTTGACTTCGGCCTCTCGCTCCAACGTAGACTCTTCTCGAGCATGATGTTGCCACTGCACGAGAACCAATGGAATTGTTTTGTTACGAAGGACTTGATCTCTCCGATCCAATATGTGAACCGGCCTCTCAACTAAAGTGAGATCCTCCTGAAGTTCCAACGGTTCCAAGTTTATGACATGCGAAGGGTCCGTAATGTACTTCTGAAGCATTGACACATGGAAAACGTTGTGAACCGCGGCCATGTGAGGTGGAAGAGCAACCCTGTAAGCAACCTCACCCACTCGCGTGATGATCTCAAACGGGCCAACATATCGAGGACTAAGCTTGCCTCGCCTGCCAAATCTCATAATCCCCTTGCTAGGAGATACCTTCACAAAGACTTGGTCCCCAACCTGGAATTTCAAGTCCCTGCGGTGTGTGTCCGCATAGCTCTTTTGACGATCTTGAGCAGCTTTCAACCGATTTCGGATGATCTTGACTATACTAGCAGTTTGCTCAATCAACTCCGGACCAAGTACTTTTCTTTCTCCTACCTCATCCCAGTAGAGAGGAGATCTGCAACTTCGCCCATACAAGGCCTCGAACGGAGCCATTTGAATACTCGCCTGATAGCTATTGTTATAGGCGAATTCAACCAAAGGTAGGTGTTCTTCCCAACTGCCCTTGAAATCCAGCATACAAGCCCGAAGCATGTCTTCTATAACTTGGTTCACCCTCTCGGTTTGTCCATCCGTTTGTGGATGAAAGGCGGTGCTGAAATCAAGTCGGGAACCCATAGCTTCCTGAAAACTTTTTCAGAATCTTGATGTGAATCTTGGATCCCGATCTGACACAATACTGACTAGCACCCCGTGTAGCCTAACAACTTTCTTGATATATAGTGCGGCCAACTGACTAGAATTGAAGGTAGTACGGTAGGGTAAGAAATGAGCAGACTTTGTCAAACGATCCACTACTACCTATATCGCATATGAGCCCCTTGCCGTCCTTGGCAAGCCAACTATGAAATCCATGGATATGTTCTCCCATTTCCACTCGGGAATAGGAAGAGACTGCAATAGACCAGCGGGTCGCATGTGTTCTGCTTTCACCTGCTAGCACACCAAACATCGTGCCACATACTCCGCAACATCCCTCTTCATATTCCGCCACCAGAAGTGACTCTTGAGGTTCCGGTACATCTTCGTACCCCCAGGATGTACTGTGTACTTTGAATGATGTGCTTCATCCATGATCTCTCGTCGAAGATCCGCATTGGTCGGAACACACAGCCTTCCTTTAAACGTAATAGCACCCCAGCTAGTGAGAGAGAAGTCTTCACTACCCTTGGCAACTTCCTTGTCTCGATAAGCCAATAATTCAGCATCCGTGGCTTGGTATTCTTGGATCAAATCTATAATGTATGGTCGAATCGTGACATTTGCCAAAATAGGACTACGGACAGAGTCATTCACACTGATGTCCAGATTTGCCATATCTTCAAGTAGCTTCCATTCCTGCACCAACATGTGTGCTAATAACCCCGGAGGTCTTCTACTCAAAGCATCAGCCACTACATTTGCTTTACCCGGGTGGTATTGAATGATACAATCATAATCTTTCAAAAATTCCATCCAATGCCGTTGCCTTAGATTTAACTCTTTTTGGGAAAAGAGACACTTGAGACTCTTGTGATCCGTGAACACGTAGAACTCCACCCCATAAAGGTAATGACGCCAAATCTTAAGTGCAAACACGACCGCCGCAAGCTCCAAGTCATGCGTGGGATAATTCTTTTCATGCTCTTTCAATTACCTCGATGTAGAGGCAATGACTTTCTTGTGTTGCATGAGCACACACCCAAGTCCAACATGTGAGGCATCACTATACACCTCATACCTATAAGGTTCGGATGGCACAGTAAGGACAGGGGCTGTAGTAAGCCTCTTCTTCAGTTCCGTGAAACTGATCTCACACTTATCGCTCTACACGAACTTCGCATTCTTCCTTGTCAGGTAAGTGAGTGGTGCTACAAGGCTGGAGAAACCCTCTACGAATCTCCTGTAGTAGCCTGCCAACCCAAGGAAACTGCGTATCTCTGTGACACTCTTAGGCCTCGCCCAACTCATGACTGCCTCTATCTTCTTCGGATCTACCAAAATGCCTTCCGCGGATACAACGTGGCCTAGGAATGCCACCTCTTCCAACCAAAACTCACACTTGCTAAGTTTGGCGTACCGCTTGTGCTCTCTCAGCATTTCCAAAGCAAGACGAAGGTCTTGCATGTGATCTTCCCATGTCTGGGAATACACCAAGATATCGTCGACAAACACGATCACGCATCGATCTATATATGGCCGGAACACCCGGTTCATTAAATCCATAAAGGTTGCCGGCACATTTGTGAGACCAAAAGGCATTACCAAGAACTCGTAGTGTCCATACCGAGTCCGAAAAGCAGTTTTGTAAGTATCTTCCGCCTTAATCTTCAACTGGTGATAGCCCAGTCGAAGATCTATCTTCGAGAAAAATCTCGCTCCTTTCAACTGATCAAATAAGTCATCAATCCTAGGCAATGGATACCTATTCTTTATAGTGACCTTGTTTAACTGCCGGTAATCGACGCACATCCGCATCGAGCCATCCTTCTTCTTAACAAATAACACCGGGGCACCCCACGGTGAGACACTTGGTCGAATGAAACCAAAGCCTTGAAATTCCTCCAACTGAGTCTTCAACTCCTTGAGTTCAATAGGGGCCATTCTATACGGAGCCCTGAAAATAGGAGTTGTGCCTGGTGCAAGCTCAATCACAAACTCAATCTCCCTGTCTGGAGGCAATCCTGGCAACTCCTCTGGAAATACATCCAGGAATTCACTCACAACCGGAATAGTCGATGAGTCCTTTGCCTCGGGGTTAGCTAAGCTCAACACCGCAAAACGAGCAATATCTCTACTTTTTAACCTGTGAAAGTGGAATGGTTTTCCTTCTACAGGCTTGAAGAGTACCATTTTCTCAAAGCAAGCTACATGCCCATGATGTGCCGCTAACCAATCCATTCCCAATATCACATCAAAGTCTTGAAATCTAAGAACGATTAGATCAACCGCCAACTCGTGGCTCCCCACTTGAACCACACTGTTTCTATACACTTTATCCGCCAATACTGTCTTGCCAAGAGGATTCGAAATGGCCAACTCCTGTTCCAACTGACTAGGTTCCATAGAAAAGCCTTGGGAAAAACTCGGCGATACGAATGAATGAGTAGACTCGGTGTCGATCAATACTCGAGCCAAACATTCATTGACTAATAGGGTTCCTGAAATTTTAACTAGCTAAGTCAATCCATGCATCAACATCATATATATAGGTAGATAGATATGTATAGCACGCCACATACATACACAAGGAGTAAAGCATAACATGACAATCATGGATAAAAGAATAACTCTAAACGCGTACCTTGCACCTCATCATCAGATGCAAGTGCATCACCCTCTGTCAAGGCAAAAACTCACCCCTGATTCGCCTGGCGAGGCAGAGGTGTAGATCGGGTAGTCTGGGATAACGCCTGGTATGATCCTACTGGGCGTGCCAGGGGCCTAATCCCCTGAGACTGGCTTGGTAAATGCCGACTGGGGCAATCCCTGATCACATGGCGCTGGCGACCACAATGAAAACATCCCCCCGATGCCCTTTGGCAATCTCCTACCAGGTGCCTTCGGCTGGACGAAGTGCAGACCTCGTGTGTATAGGTCGGAGGGGCCAGAGGTGGAGCATACCTCACCGTCTGAGGTGCAACTGGTCATGGAGCTGGAAGAGCCTGAGGTCGCGGTGCTTGAGGCATGTACGGCTGTGGAACTGGAGGCACATAAGATGGCCTCATCGGTGGTGCTGGCCACGCATACTGATAAGGGCCAGTACGAGCCCGCCTCTCTAGAGGTGCAGAACTACTAGGTTGGCCTCTCGCCAACTCCCTCTTCTTAGATACCGCTTCAGAATTGGCCTCGACCAATAAGGCTTTGTCTACTACTTCAGGGTAGGTAGAATGTCTGAAGACCGAAACTTTCTCCATGATAACATCTTTGAGCCATTGCTCAAACCTTCTTGCCTTCATTGCCTCGGTGGCAACCATGTGAGTCGCGAAGCGTGATAGCTCCGAGAATTTAGCCTCATAAGCGGCCACAGTCATCGAACCTTGCTCTAGGCTGATGAATTCTCTTTCTTTCTTTTCCCGTGCTCCAACAGGAAAGTACTTCTTATAAAAAGTATCTTTGAACTCCTCCCAAGTCCAAGGTTGACCCTGCATGGTCAAATCTCATGTCCTCAATGCGGACACCACCAATGGTGGGCCTCGCCCTCTAGCATGAAAACTGCCCATGCTACTCTATCCTCCTCTGTAGGCGAGAGGACCGCAAAGATCTTCTCCATCTGGAGGATCCATGCCTCCGCAGCAAGAGGGTCCACACTCCCATGGAATGATGGAGGCCTCAATCTCTTGAATGCCTCAACTCCAGCTATACGATGTACTGGAGCTGCGGGCGGTGTAGTAGGTGCCGCCGACGATGGTATAGCCTGCCGAGCCGCCAGAATGGCAAGAGTCTCAGCAATAGAGCCTAAGACCTATGAGAGGTCTGGCTGCTCATCCTCATCTCTAGAAGAAGATGAAGCTCTGGTGTGTGGTCCACGACCCCGTGTGCCCCGCCTCATGACTAAAGTCCTGAGAACAATAGCACCACATGAGTCTAACTTGAAACCACAATTTATCACAGTTCCATTGCACAATAATTCAATTTGTATTAGTTGTATAATACTAATATACATCGCATCACAACCATCGGTGTATTTATAATATTATACCTTGGTGTTCTAGCGTTCCTAAGACCCGTACTTGGTTGAAGCAACCATTTTGACTAAGACTAAAGTTTAGTCTTACACTTGGATCACGACTCGCTTCCGACTTACTTCCTTCCTAACTTGTTTCTGGGCAAATGCTCTTGTCAAGCCGTGGTACTAGATTCTAAGTGACCCTAGAGACCTAAAGCCTAAGCTCTGATACCACTTATTGTCGCGACCCAAAACCCACCCTAGGAGTTAGAGTGAACTTTGGACAACTAATCATGACTTACATGACTTGCTTGACCAAAATAACCTGCAAACCCACAGAGCATACACAATAGAGGACAATAATAACGGAAACGTAAACTATAAAGCACAACGGAAGTCTAACAAACCTCTATGTATATACATCTAACCCAAGTTTATACAAAAAGGAAAACAAAAGAAAGTGTGGACATGTCCGCCAAAATACATGGATATATCTCTCTCAACTCACCCAAAGCTCACTCACTCAGAATCTAACACCAACTAATAGTGACCCTCGACCGGAGGTTCCTCCAAAGGTTCTTCGATGTACTCCTCCTCCACGCAAGAGCTCGGAGCACAGACATCGAATGGAGCAGCCACTCCGCTATCACCTGCCGACATAAGAAGTACGGCTGAGCATGGAATACTCAGCTAGTACCAAATACTAACCAACAGTCATAGCATACAGATAGCGATACATAGAGCAGGAAACAATTCACACATATAAAACAGGAATAATTCATATTATGACAATAAAGTAAAGCAGTATATAATCATGCTTGCATTCATAAAAGCCGATAAAACCCTTGAAAACACCGTGCACTTGACTTGACTTAAAGTACCATTTTCGTGCTTGAAAACTCGTCTTGTCTATCTTGCTTGATTCTTGTAGACCGTGTCATGTCATGCATGTCATGCGTGCTTGCTTGTGATCATGTAACTTGTGAGATACACTTGTAAGATGTACTTGTGAGATGCACTTGTGAGATGCCTTGAGAGGGAAGGGAGACCCTTCTTTATGCAATGCACTTGAGAGGGAAGGGAGACCCTTCTTCATGATATGTATGTATGTATGTACTTGCGAGGGAAGGGAGGCCCTTCTTTATGCGATGCACTTGTGAGTGAGGGGAGGCCCCTCGTGGAATGTTTGTTCTTGCTTTCTTGTGAAAAGCGAGGTAAAACATATTGTAGGATATGTCCCACCTCTCAACCTCGTTCTTGAAAGCCTCGGTAAATTCATATCATGCATGCCGTGCTCGTGGATTCGTGTGCATACTTGCATTGGAATTTAAAGATGACATTTGGGGATTTCACAATATATAGCATGTCGCAAATTAAACAATAAGCATTTATGACATTTTAAAGAAAACAAGAAGTCACACTATCATAAGCCCTAACAAGTTCATAAGTAATTAAGCATGCATGTTCTTAATTTATCCTTCGTTTTGTTCACCTTGGCATTTCATCAAACATAGGGTGTGTCCATTATTTATTTCAACCTAATCATGCTTTTCTAGGTGGGTTATGCTCACATCATACATGTTTGTTCATTATGGATACAATGCCCTCCCCATTTCAATTTTCACAACACAACCATTGGCATCCAATCGCCTATTCCATCTCCATTCACAACATCCACACATCCCAACTCATAGCACAAGTATAGTGAAGGAAAACAAATAAACATGGAGGAAAAGAGGAACTATAACTAGGAGGGTAGCAAAAAGTACTGACCTTGATCAATGAGGAAGAAAACTCCTCCAAAAACGTTCGTGAGGCGCTACCCTAGCTTGGAACACGAGCTCCACGAGTTCTTGAGCTTGAATCTTGAAGCAATCCAAGCTTGAGGTGATCTAGGGTTCTTAAACCCTTTGATTTCTTCTCAAAAATCAAACCCTAGGTTAGGAAAACCCTTTTTCTCCTCTCCTTAGCTCTCAAATGTCCTAAGTGTTGAGAATGAGCCCTAAAGGCTAGGGCAACCCTTAAGAGGAAAGAGTGAAACACCCAAAAGACGAAAACACCCTTAATGAAATTTCTGCAAAAACACGAAGACCGAGCGATCGGTGATTATGACCGATCGATCGGTTGCCTACCGAGCGATCGGTGTGTTGACTGAGCTCTCGACCAAAAATCAACTCTCTAGAAAATTTCCCCATACAAATTTTTCGACCAGTCGATAGCCTCCGATCGATCGGTTTTGGACCCATCGATCGCTCCATGGACCGAGCGATTGGTTGCTTGCAGGTCCAAACTGTTTTGGCCATATCTTTTGACTCACTCGTCGGATTTTGACGATTCAACTTGTGTTGGGTTCATACTTCGAAAAGGAACATTTCTGATATTTCAAAATTTCTAATTTCTTCCTTATTTATTAATTGTACTACTTTAAAGGAAAATTGGCTACGAAAGTGCCATGTATTAAGCATGAAAAAGTCTGGGGCTCTACATTAGAGACTGCTATCTATCTATTGAATAGGGTACCTTCTAAGTCTATTTCCCAAATTCCATTTGAGCGATGGAATGGGTGAAAGCCTAGTCTAAAGCATGTCAGGGTATGGGGTTGTCCTATTCATGTACGAAAGCAGAACTTTGACAAGTTTGAAAGTAAGACTGAAAAGTGCCTATTTATAGGATACCCAAAAGAAACTCTTAGATTCTATTTCTATAATCTTAGCGAACAAAAGGTGTTTGTAAGCAGGAATGTCATTTTTCTAGAAGATGATTTTATCCTCAATAGACAAAGTGGATTTAGAATAGATCTTGAGGAGCAAAATCAGAATAAAATGACCATGGTTAAACCTATCTTAACTGAACCTTTAAGTACACAACGACTAAGGAGAAGTGCAAGGATTAGTCGACCTCTAGATAGATTGTCTTATCTACATTAGGTATATTCTATGGAATCAAATTCCTTAGATGATGATCCTTACACTTATCAAGAGGCAATATGTGAGATTGATTATGATAATTGTCATAAGGCCATGGAATCTGAAATGGACTCCATGTACTCGAATGGTATCTAGACCTTGGTTGAAAAACTTGAGGGAATAAGACCCATTGGGTGTAAATGGATCTACAAGAGAAAACATGGATCTGATGGAAAGGTAGAGACCTTTAAAGTAAGGCTTGTCGCGAAAGGTTATAGTCAAAGAGCTGGTACCGATTATGAGGAAACCTTTTTACCAGTAGCAATGCTTAAGTCCATCAGAATTCTGTTATCAATTGTTGCTTACTATGATTATGAAATTTGGCAGATGGATGTCAAAACTGCATTCCTGAATGGAAACATTCAAGAGGATATTTATATGGACCAGCCCGAAGGTTTTGGACTCCATAGCCAAAATAATAAAGTATACAATTTGATCAAATCCATTTATAGTCTTAAGAAAGCTTCTCGGAGTTGGAACATCCATTTTGATTAATCAATCAAATCGTTCGGTTTTCACCAAAACATGGATGAGGCATGTGTGTACAAGGTCAGTGGGAGTGCAATAACTTTCCTAGTTCTTTACATAGATGATATTCTACTCATTGGGAATGATGTAGGAATGTTAGCAATAGTTAAAATCTGGTTGTCATGTAACTTTGCTATGAAAGACCTTGGTGAAGCCTCCTACATTCTTGGTCTTAAATTGTTTAGAGATCGAAAGAAAAGGAAGCTGGGATTATCCCAAGTCAATTATATTGACAAGATCTTGCACAAATATTGCATGGAAAATTCCAAGAAAGGGATATTACCCTTTAGGCATGGAATTAGTCCTTCTAAATCAAAGTCTCCAAAGACTGATGATGAAAGAGAGCAAATGATCCATTGCCCATATGCATCAGCAGTGGGAAGTCTCATGTATGATATGTCGTGCATAAGACCTGATATTTATCATGCAGTGAGTATCGTGAGTAGATATTAATCAAACCTGGGTCCTAAGCATTGGACTGCAGTTAAGACATTTTCAAGTATTTGAGGAGGACTATGCATCACTGTTTGGTTTACAGTGGAGAAGAATTGACTACTATAGGGTACACAGATTCAGATTTTCAGACAGATATAGATGATAGAAGGTCTACCACAGGATTTGTCTTTACTCTTGGGAAAGGAGCTTTTAGTTGGAGGAGCTGCAAGCAAACAACATCTGCTAACTCAACAACTGAAGCAGAGTACATTGTTGCATGTGATGCTACAAATGAAGTAGTGTAGATAAAGAAGTTCATTCTTGAACTTGGTGTTGTTTCCTCAATTGAATCTCCTATCACACATTATTGTGATAATAGTGGTGTAGTAGCTCAAGCCATAGAGACTAGAGCACATCAGAAGACTAAGCACATTGAAAGGAGATTCCATTTGATTCGAGACATTGTCAAGAGAGGAGACATCGAGTTATCCAAGATTGTGTCAGTGGATAACGTGGTAGACCCATTTACTAAAGCTCTTCCTCAGAAGGTGTTCGAGAAACATCTAGAGATGACGGGTATTAGATACATAGGAGATTGACTTTGAGTGCAAGTGGGAGATTGTTAAACATATATACCCACGAAAACCATTCCAAAAATATATTAGTCTACATAATCAATAAAAGCATATTTTACATTCACACGTTGTCTTCTACATTGGGCAACATATTAAAAGTATCTCATTAGATGAGACTACGTTGTCCCTTAAGTAACATTGTAGGAAAACCATCTAATTATTTTTTAACTAATTGCTAAGGATATATGGTTTTCCGGTTCCTTGTAGACCTAGAATTGTTCTAAGTTATTCAGGATACATCTGGATAATATATTCCTACTAACTTACAAATTGTGAGTTCCATATGATGAAGTGATGAATCTCAATCACTGAGAGAAAGGTCTCTTGATTAAGATGTGGATATAAGTAAGAAGCTCTTATATTGAAAATGGATCACTCAGTGGATACCCTTAGAAATATACTGTTTGTATATTTAGGATAGTCCATTTGACAGATTATCCTTAACTTGAGAGGTTGACATCTTCTCTAATATTTGCCTATATAGCTTTGATGTAGCCAATCGTCAATGTCCAACACACCGGAGTAAATACGGGCTCGTTGGGTTATGTACACTATACTAGAAAAGGTGTGTACGCTTAACAAGTATTTCACTACTCTTCTAGAGCAATTTATATTGAGTTGATACTTGTTAAACTGGACTTGGAAAACCAGCGTTGGTATTTATTGATGAAATGGTTTTATCGAGAAGTTTATTTTTATATAAAAGGAATATAATAATTATTATTATTTCTTTTAAAGAGTTTCTAAAACTTGTTTTGAAAGTCCAAGTTTGACTAAAAGTATTAAAGAGAAAGGGTTCTCATTATAAGCTAGGGATTACAGACAGTATAAGATATTGTCCCGTAAGCTTATAACAATATTAGAAGTTGAAGGATGCATCTGTAAACAAATCTTGTAATAGAAAGACCTGCAAGTAATTCTCTTTTTTTGGGGGGTTAGTCACATTGTTTTAATGGACATTATTGTGATTGGTGGAAGTCCAGGGACATAGATGATAGTCTATGATCCTAATGGATATATAAGAAAGTGTTTCCTAGCAACAGGGCTTCAACCAAAAGGTGAAGCACTTGGTCCCACAACCGGAAATAGGAGATCCCTTTAGATCTCACACACTAGGACATTTTTAAAGCTTTTAATTAAATTATTTAATTTCTCTAAGAATATCACTATATGGTATAGTGAAGCTCTAATAGGTGAAACATAGGATGTGATTAGCCATATGTGTAGGACCCATAGGGGATTTTTGAAATTCTGTAGTTCAATGAATCCTTTGACCTAGGGGGGGGGTGAATAGGTCTACTTAAAAATTTCTACCAATTTTAATTTTATCCAACCACACTCATTGTCACACCCCAAAATACCCCCTAGGAGTTAAGGGATACTTTAGAGGTGACTACGTGTACCTGTCGAACCATCCTGTAATGCAAGAGGCTAAACATAATATAATACAATGATAATCAGAGCGCGGAAACTAAACATAAGTGCGGAAGTATAAGCCAACTTTTTCTTTTCTTCTATAACTCCAAATAGTATTCCAAGTTAACATATACCAAATACAATCAAAGTAAAGGTGGACATGCCCACCTATCAAAATACAAAAAGGAACTCTCTAACTCTCTCCTCTCAACAGTAGTCGAGGTATGGCCACACATCCAAGTCCCTATCCTCCTGAGACTACCATGGGATAGGTGGCTCCCTCTCCTCTACATACTCCTCCTCGACCCAAGGCTCGGGGTCGAGGACATCCACAGTACCTGCCGACATAAAAGTACGGCTGAGCATGGAATACTCAGCGAGTACAAACTACTAGCTAACCATAACAATAGCGAAAGCATAACAACAGTGAGCAATACAAGATATTAATTTAAAGTAATAGTGAAAGCATAAGATACATAGCCATATCTTGACATGCGTGTATGAATGCAAAAACCTCGGTAAAACTCATGTCTCAAAAACCTTTTTCGTGTCTCGGTCAAATCATGTATGTGTGTCGTGTCTTGTCTCGTATTTCATGTCTTGATTTGTTCTTGACTTGTATACTTGTGAGCCAGAGGCTAGCACCCTTCCTTGGGCTACCAACCTCCTTGTCATGTTCTTGTTCCATTTCTCTTGTGAGCCAGAGGCTAGCACCCTTCCTTGGGCTACCAACCTCCTTGTCATGTTCTTGTTCCATTTCTCTTATGAGCCAGAGGCTAGCACCCTTCCTTGGGCTACCAACCTCCTTGTCATGTTCCATTTTCTTGTTTGCTTTATTATGCACAATTACTCTTGGAAAACCCAATTCATGCATGCATGCGTGCTTGTGTGCTTGTCAATAGTGGTAATCATGATGACATACTTGGATGGGCGGATCACATGAATATGGCATTTCAATCCCTAACATAGTGGTATGAAAATTTAGGCAACATATAACTCATTTGAGCAATTTATCATTCCTAAGAAAATTTACACAATTTCTATTTCCATTTTCTTCATTAAGTCCATTTATCCCTTGTTTAGTCATTTTATCAAACACACGGTGGGCCACATTTCTTAGTCCTTCCATTTCCCTTATTTAGTGCGTATTTTTCATCAAGACATCAAGGTACATTCGTTATTTGTAAAGTGCCCATCTTCCATTTTCCATTTCACACATCACACAACATCCATACGGCATCCAATCGCCTCAATCGACATCCCATCCACACATCCATACCTTTTTCTTATCTTGTTTATATTTAGTGGAGATGATACATTTTATAAGGAAGAAAACATACTACCAAGAGTCACATTTCACAATAGAAAATCTAGACTATTGCTAAGGGAAGTTAGTAGGGCGTACTAACCTTAGATCAAGGCTTGATGTTGAAGAAACCTTGAAATAAAAGCTCTATTTGGAAGGAGGAAGCCTTTGCTTGAAGGGGACTTGAGTTGGGGAAGAAACCCTTTTCAAAAACGCCGTAGGATCGCTGCCCTAGCTTGGAGAATGAGTCCCCACACGAGCTTGAGCCTTGAACTTGAAGCAACTCGAGTTGGGGTGAGCTAGGGTTCTTAAACCCCTTTGATTCTTTCTCCAATGGAAAACCCTAGTTGCAAATCCCCTTCTCCTTTCTCTCTATCTCTCAAAATCCCTTAAGTTCTGTGAATGAAGCCCTAAAGGCTCGAGCAAGCCTTAAGGAGCAAGGGTTTAACCCCCAAAAGACGAAAAAGCCCTTAATGAAAATTCTGAAAAACACGAAGACCGAGCGATCGGTGGTTATGACCGATCGATCGGTTGCCTACCGATCGATCGGTGTTTATGACCGATCCACCGGTCAAAAACTCACTCTCTGGAAAATTTCCCCATACAAAATTTATGACCGTGCGATAGCTACCGATCGATCGGTTATGGACCGATCGATCGCTGACTGGACCGAGCGATCGGTGCTCTGTATATCTGGACTGTTTTGACCATATCTTTTGACTCGCTCGTCGGATTTCGACGATTCAACTTGCGTTGGATCCGTCTTTCGAAAACGAACATTTCTAACGTTTCGAAATTTCCGATTTCTCCCTTATTTATTAATTAGACTACGAAAACGGCCAATTAGCTACGAAAGTGCCATTCATTAAAGATGAAAAAGTCCGGGGTGCTACACTCATTCAATCACACATGAACACGTAAAACTTTTTACGTGGAAAATCCTTCCGGGAAAAACCACGGGACCTAGTCCAGCACAAATTTCACTATGAGAAGATTTAAACAGTACAAGACATGAATCTTACCCAACCGGACACGACACACTGTTCCTTGGTATCGATTCTTCAGCTTGCAAACCACGAACTCAACTTGTTCGATCTCTGCAATAGCAGCTCCGGTTCCTCACCGGCCAATTCTTCTCAAAGCAATTCAACCAAGATCTCCGAAGATCGATTCCTATCCTTGACGCCTTTTGCTCAAGCCAACCAACACTCACATCAGAGCACAATAAGGGTTTTAGGGTTTTGAGAAACTCTAGAGTGATCCCATCAAGGTTTGATGATCAAGCAATGCAAGGTTTTAAAGATTGGAATGAAAAACCGTGCAACTCTAGAGCAATGAACAATGGAGAATGAGAGGAATGATTTTCAGAGTTTATGTGAACTCTAGAATAAGCCTAAAACACTCTTAAAACTCTCCACAAAGTCACCATTTACGCACTAGTATAGTTCCAATAAATAGAGAAGTAATCCCACTGATTTAGAACTTGCTAAAACCGAAAATAGAAGGGAAAATAGGGACTGGGTCTGTAACGCCCCAGAATTTTAATATAATAATATTATGGGTTTATTGGTCCTTAATTGGGGTTAATAAGTTAAGTATTTAATTAAATTGTGAAAAGTGAGTTTTACTCGGAATTGAGTTGTACCGATAAAATCTCAGTATTTCTTCTCAAAAACCCCACACAGTGTGTTGGTCGACTACCAAGACCTTCACCTGTCGTATTGGTCCCGTCAGGTATCATCTCGCAGGACCGCAAGGTCATATCATGTAAGAAAATCAAGAAAACAGGAAATTTCTAGATTTCCAGAAATTAAGTGGGACTCAATATTTCTTGGGGATCCTACTAGAAATCTGTACGGCTGATACTAGCGCGTGCCGGTCAGTCGTGGGAACTAACGTCTGTCGTTTTGGCAGATAGTTATCTCAAACGAAGAAACGGCGGTCTGTTTTGTGTTTGAAATCAGGAAATTAGTGAGTTTTGAAATTTTCTTCCGGACTAAAGTGCAGCTGACAAAACTCAGTATTTTTTTCTGAAATTTTTACAGTAGGTGTCAGACTGTCCCAAGTTCCGTCACCTGAAGTTTCGTCATAATTGGAAATCAAGAAGAAGGGTTTCAGAGGCCGTATACGCGAGAAAATACGGAAGAATAGTCAAACGGTCAAATCGTTGACTTGGTCAACAGAACCATTAATGGAGGTCATGTGCATGGCACATGACCCTTGACTTAAAAATAGGGGCCAGCCCCTTTCATTCTCACAGTTTGAATTAGTGGGGGAATTCTGCCAACTCCCTTTCTAGAGAGAAAGTAGAGAGAGAAAGAGAGGAAAGAGAAAAGAGGAGAGAGAAAGAAGAGAGAGAAACAAAAAGGGAGGTCCACCTTCACATATTTTGACACCCCCGATGCGTTGGCGGCGTCTAATTTTCTCCCCGGTGTCTCGTTTGGTGTGTAGAGAGAGATAGAGAGAAAAAGGAGGAGAGAGAAAATGGAGAGAGAAAGTTGCATGCGCTCTACCCGGGGTTGATCGTCGTGGGTAATGCGTTGGCGATATTTATTTTCTTCCCTAGTGCCTCGATCGGCGTGTAGAGAGAGAAAGAGAGAATTCTAGAGAGAGAAAGTGGAGATTTGAGAGAGAGGCGGTTCACCTAGAGGTTTTTCAGCATTCTGATCGAATTGGTGATGACTATTTCAACACCCGGAGCCTCGAAAGTTGTGTAGTAGGTAAAATCCCTCTCCATTTCTTCTCTTTTCCCTTATTTAAGCTACTTTATTTATGTGGAATAGTTTGGTGATATTATGTGTTGATGGAAAAAGGTCGGAGACCATATGAATGATGTATGGATGAGATGGATGAGAGTGAAAATGGAGCAGAAGGATGGAGCCCTCGGTTTCGGGCTGTTTCTAGCTCGGAAATTAGGCTCAGTGTGATTTGCGATAGATCGCAGGGGAAGTGTGATCAACTGCAGGAAGTTATGAGAGTCTGACTGGGCTTCTATATGTGTGATGTGATGTGATTTTGACATTGTAAGGCAATGGTAGGGTCCATTTGCCTGGTTAAGTTCCATATTGGAACTACTCTTGTATGATGTGATGTTTGTTTTAAGGCAATGGTAGGTCCATTGGCCTGGTTAAGTTCCCTATCGGAACGAATCTGATATGATGTGATGTTTTAAAGGCATTGGTAAGGTCAATTAGCCTGGTAAAAGTCCCACCTCGGGATAACCTTTGTATATGATGTGTTGTTGTTGGGACATGGTAAGGTGATGGAATGGTCCATCGACCGGATAATGTTCCACACCGGAACGGTATACCCTCAGATTTGGTCCACGGGCGTGAGGCCTTATTCAAGCAGGGCCTGAATAATTGGGGATTTCCTATGTTAGAAAACCTAACCTACGTGAAGTGCTGTCTGTGGTCCCTCTTTGGCTAGGTCCGGAGAGGCGGTATCTATTATGAGCCCGGGTTCCTCCGTGACTGATAGTCGAGAGAGTTAGGACGGCATTGGGCCATGGGCTCAAGGTTGGATTGGGGACTATGGACCCAGTGATGTATTGAGTTTACAAACTCAATGAGGTTACCTTGAGGGGGCATTGGCCTGTATCGGCAAGTATGCACCCAACAAAGGTTGTGATGATATATAATGGTAGCTGTCAGAGGTGTTGTGCCTGACAGGATTTGATGTCAGAGGTGTTGTGCTTGACAGAGGTTAATGTCAGATGTCTTTTGCTTGATAGGATTTGATGTCAGAGGTGTTGTGCCTGACAGGATTTGATGGCAGAGGTGTTTCCTGGTTATTAGATGGGTGTTCCTGACATGTCAGATGTGTTATTCCTGGCAGGTTAGATGTGTTCCTGGTAATCAGATGTGTTTCCTGACAAGGGTGTCATGTTAGAGGTGTTATGCCTGACAGAGTGATATGTCATATGTGTACCTGATAGACAGGTGTATCCTGGTGGTCAGGTGTTTCCTATTAGTCAGAGGTGCGTCCCTGGCTTGTCAGAGGAGTTTTATTTTCTTGACTGGTTGGATGTGTTTCCTGGCTGTCAGATGTGTATCATGGCTGATCAGATGTGTATCCTGACGATCAGATGTGTATCCTAGCGATCAGATGTGTTACCTGAAAAATGCGATTGTGTGTATGTCGGTGTTCCCATAGAGGGAAAATATAAAATAAGTGTCAGAGGTGTGGTTCCTGACAGAGTGTGATATGTCAGAGGTGTTATTCCTGACAGAGTATGATGTGTTAGAAGTATTGTTCCTGGCAGTTATCGGGTGAAGACTCGGGTTATGTGTAGAATATGATGATTTAAGGATTAATTGGGTCGACATACCCAATGATTGGTTATAGTCTGAAAAAGTCCCGATTGGTTGATAATTGAGTTTGTGGACTCATGGATAGAGGTTGTACACGGGCGAAAGCCCAGTTGATCGAGTCATGGACTCAAGGATAAAGTTTGAGCGGTTATCTGAAACGGTAACCTGGTGTCGTGGACAATCACTGGATGAATTTGACAACTTGGAGGTTGGGAACCTCGAATAGAGTGAAATAGCCTTGAGTGACCTCGGGTCACGAATTACGATATTATTATTCTGCATATTAGTATAATATGAGAATTATATTGTACTACTATATCATTATTGATGAATGTTATTATGTGGAAAATAGTTTAGATGGGCTGTGGATTTTGCTGGGCTCTATGGCTCACATCTCATTTTATGTGTTCAGATTTTCAAGCGGTTACCGATTGACAAGGAGTTACACTTTAGAGTCTGGAGGTATATCGGTGCAGTTGTGGCGCCAAAAGTAAAGACTACTGTAACTAGTGAGGTAACACATTTGCTTATGATGGGTTATTGTGATGACCAGTTGTTATTGCTTATGTAAGCTCATAAGAAAAGTTGAAAATTCCCGCATTTTCGCAGGTAAAGTCTTCCGCTATGTGTCATTGACGAACGGGCACGCGTCTCGGAACACGATTTCCTTAGGCGCAGGTTCGGGGCATCACAGTTGGTATCAGAGCTAAAAGCAATAACCATGATAACAAATCGTATTAGTTATAGGGTCTAATTGTATATTAGACTCAATTAAGACCATCGTACACTACCGGTTTTGAATCAAATGATGATTTGAAACCTTGTGTATACTGTTAGGTGTGAAAGTTGGAGATATGATCATCTCCAGGAGAGTGTAAGAGGAAGTCTTACTATGCCAAAAGGGAATTAAACAATATTAGCCTAAGTAGGATAGATTTGTGAAATATTTTTTGCTATCTTTGGATGTCATTTTGATTTTCATGTCCCTATTACGAGATAGTAAAACGTTTTTATTTTCGTAATAGGGATACGATGCCGCTGAGACGAGCACCTGGAAATACTCTGGTAGGAGCATTCGAGGCCATCACTGCTCTAACCCAATTGATCCAACGACAATAGAGTGGTAACCGTGTCTCTATTAACTCAGAACAAGAGCAAGGGAACGGTAGTAGACTTGAGAAGTTCAGAAAACTTAGACCAAACTCATTCTTTAGTGCCACCGATCCATTATTGGCCGAAAATTGGATTCGAGAGCTCGAAATGATATTTCGAGCGATGACGTGCCCAGAAGAGGTTAAGCCAGAGTTAGCAATATTCATGTTGGCAGATGAAGCTGAGCATTAGTGGACGACCGTTGAAAGGACAATTTCAGACGATCAAAAGCCTATCTCCTGGGGAAAATTTGTGGAATTGTTTTATCAGAAGTATTTTTCGATCTCCATGAGGAAGACAAAGGAGATGGAATTCCTTCAGCTGACTCAAGGCATTATGTCAGTCAGTGAATATTAACAGAAGTTCAACCAGCTCTCCCGATTCGTAAAAAGGCTTGTTGAGGATGAACAATGGAGAGTCGACAAGTTCGAGGATGGATTGAAGCCAGCAATCAAAGGAAAATTGGCAGTTCAAAGGTTTACTTCGTTCTAAGAAATTCTAGATAGAGCTCTGAGAATTAAAAAAGTACATAAGGAACTACAAGAATCGTTGTCCATCAAAGAAAAGAGACCAGCTGAAAGACTAATGGAAAAAGAGAGTTTAGAGGATAACAACAAGAAAATAAGATTTGAAAATTTTCGTAGAAAAAATGCTCCAAAAACAACGAATTTTGGGCGTGGTGATTGAGACTAGCGTACTGAAGCTTATAAAGCTACGATTTGCTATCAGTGCGATAAACCAGGCCACATAAAAAGGGATTGCCCTGATTTGAAGCAGAAGTTAGGCGATGACAAAAAGGGTCATGTCTTCGCAATGTCACAAGAAGAAGTCCAGCATAATGAGGACAGCATTAGAGATAGACTTTAGACACTTTTGTTTTACCAAAGTAGGTACCCTCTACTATTGGAAGATACAGGTTCATCAAATTTCGAGGACGAAATTTTTGTAAGGATGGGAGATTGTAATGCCTCAGAATTTTAATATAATAAAATTATGGGTTTATTGGTCCTTAATTGGGGTTAATAAGTTAAGTATTTAATTAAATTGTGAAAAGTGAGTTTTACTCGGGATTGAGTTGTACCGATAAAATCTTAGTATTACTTCTTGAAAACCGCACACAGTGTGTTGGTCAACTACCAGGACCTTCACCTATCGTATTGGTCCCGTCAGGTATCATCTCGCAGGACCGCAGGGTCATATCATGTAAGAAAATCAAGAAAACAGGAAATTTCAGATTTCCAGAAATTAAGTGGGACTCAATATATCTTGGGGATCATAATAGAAATCAGTCCAGCTAATACCAGCGCGTGCCGGTTGGCCGTGGGAACTAACGTCTGTCGTTTTGGCAGTTAGTTATCTCAAACGAAGAAACGGCGGCCTATTTTGTGTTTGAAATCAGGAAAATTAATGAGTTTTGTAATTTTCTTCTGGACTAAAGTGCAGCTGACAAAACTCAGTATTTTTCACCGAAATTTTTACAGTAGGTGTCGGACTGTCCCAAGTTTGGTCACCTGAAGTTTCGTCATAATCGGACATCATGAAGAAGGGTTTCCGAGGCTCTATACGCGAGAAAATACGGAAGAATAGTCAAACGGTCAAATCGTTGACTTGGTCAACAGGACCATTAATGGTGGTCATGTGCCACCATTAATGGTCCTGTTGACTTATAAATAGGGGGCCAGCCCCTTTCATTCCCACGGTTTGCATTAGTGGGGGAATTCTGCCAACTCCCTTTCTAGAGAGAAAGTAGAGAGAGAAAGGGAGGAAAGAGAAAAGAGGAGAGAGAAAGAAGAGAGAGAAACAAAAAGGGAGGTCCACCTTCACATATTTCGACACCCCCGATGCGTTGGCGGCGTTTGATTTTCTCCCCGGTGTCTCGTTTGGCGTGTAGAGAGAGATAGAGAGAAAAAGGAGGAGAGAGAAAGTGGAGAGAGAAAGTTGCATGCGCTCTACCCCGGGGTTGATCGTCGTGGGGAATGCGTTGGCGACATTTATTTTCTTCCTCAGTGCCTCAATCGACGTGTAGAGAGAGAAAGAGAGAATTCTAGAGAGAGAAAGTGGAGGTTTGAGAGATAGGCGGTTCACCTAGAGGTTTTTCAGCGTTCTGATCGCATTGGTGATGACCATTTCAACACCCGGAGCCTCGAAAGTTGTGTAGTAGGTAAAATCTCTCTTCATCTCTTCTCTTTTCCCTTATTTAAGCTACTTTATTTATGTGGAATAGTTTGGTGATATTATGTGTGGATGGAAAAAGGTCAAAAACCTTATGAATGATGTATGGATGGGATGGATGAGAGTGAAAATGGAGCAGAAGGATGGAGCCCTTGGTTTCGGGCTGTTTCTAAATCAAATTTAGGCTCAGTCTGATTTACGATAGATCGCAGGGGAAGTGTGATCAACTGCAGGAAGTTATGAGAGCCTGACTGGGCTTCTATATGTGTGGTGTGATGTGATTTTGACATTGTAAGGCAATGGTAGGGTCCATTGGCCTGGTTAAGTTCCATATCGAAACTACTCTTGTATGATGTGATGTTTGTTTTAAGGCAATGGTAGGTCCATTGGCCTGGTTAAGTTCCCTATCGGAATGAATCTGATATGATGTGATGTTTTAAAGGCATTGGTAGGGTCCATTGGCCTGGTAAAAGTCCCACCTCGGGACAACCTTTGTATAAGATGTGCTGTTGTTGGGACATGGTAAGGTGATGGAATGGTCCATCGGCCGGATAATGTTCTACACCGGAACGGTATACCCTCAGACTTGGTCCACTGGAGTGAGGCCTTATTCAAGCAGGGCCTGAATAATTGGGGATTTACTATGTTAGAAAACCTAACCTACGTGAAGTGCTGTCTGTGGTCCCTCTTTGGCTAGGTCCGGAGAGGCGGTATCTATTATGAGCCCGGGTTCCTCCGTGACTGATAGTCGAGAGAGTTAGGACGGCATTGGGCCATGGGCTCAAGGTTGGATTGGGGACTATGGACCCAGTGATGTATTGAGTTTACGAACTCAATGAGGTTACCTTAAGGGGGGCATTGGCCTGTGTCGGCAAGTATTCACCCAACAGAGGTTGTGATGATATATAATGGTAGGTGTCAGAGGTGTTGTGCCTGACAGGATTTAATGTCAGAGGTGTTGTGCCTGACAGGATTTAATGTCAGAGGTGTTGTGCCTGATAGAGGTTAATGTTAGATGTGTTTTGCTTGATAGGATTTGATGTCAGAGGTGTTGTGCCTGACAGGATTTGATGGCAGAGGTGTTTCCTGGTTATTAGATGGGTGTTCCTGACATGTCAGATGTGTTATTCCTGGCAGGTTAGATGTGTTCCTGGTAATCAGATGTGTTTCCTGACAAGGGTGTCATGTCAGAGGTGTTATGCCTGACAGAGTGATATGTCAGATGTGTACCTGATAGACAGGTGTTTCTTGATGGTCAGGTGTTTCCTGGTGGTCAAGTATTTCCTGTTAGTCAGAGGTGCGTCCCTGGCTTGTCGGATGAGTTTCATTTTCCTGACAGGTTGGATGAGTTTCCTGGCTATCAAATGTGTATCCTGGCTGATCAGATGTGTATCCTGGCGATCAGATGTGTATCCTAGCGATCAGATGTGTTACCTAAAAAAAGAATTGTGTGTGTGTCGGTGTTCCCAAAGAGGAAAAATATAAAATAAGTGTTAGAGGTGTGGTTCCTGACAGAGTGTGATATGTCAGAGGTGTTATTCCTGACAGAGTATGATGTGTTAGAAGTATTGTTCCTGACAGTTATCGAATGAAGACCCGTGTTATGTGTAGAATATGATGATTTAAGGATTAATTGGGTCGACATACCCAATGCTTGGTTATAATCGGGAAAAGTCCCGATTGGTTGATAATTGAGTCTGTGGACTCATGGATAGAGGTTGTACACGGGCGAAGGCCCAGTTGATCGAGTCATGGACTCAAGGATAAAGCGTGAGCGGTTATCTGAAACGGTAACCTGGTGTCGTGGACAATCACTGGATGAATTTGACAACTTGGAGGTTGGAAACCTCGAATAGAGTGAAATAGCCCTGAGTGACCTCTGGTCACGAATTACGATATTATTATTCTGCATATTAGTATAATATGAAAATTGTATTGTACTACTATATCATTATTGATGAATATTATTATGTGAAAAATAGTTTAGATGGGCTGTGGATTTTGCTGGGCTCTATGGCTCAAATCTCATTTTATGTCTTCAAATTCTGAAGCGGTTACCGATTGACAAGAAGTTGCACTTTAGAGTCTGGAGGTATATCAGTGCAGTTGTGGCGCCAAAAGTAAAAACTACTGTAACTAGTGGGGTAACACATTTGTTTATGATGGGTTATTGTGATGACCAGTTGTTATTGCTTATGTAAGCTCATAAGAAAAGTTGAAAATTCCCTCATTTTCGCAGGTAAAGTCTTCCGCTGTGTGTCATTGACGATCGGGCACGCATCTCGGAACACGATTTCCTTAGGCGCGGGTTCGGGGCGTCACAGGGTCGACCCAAATGTACACTTTGGTCGACCCAAGTGACACTTTGGGTCAACCCAACATTTTTGGGTGTTCTGGAAAATTTTACCATATAAAATTTTTGAGGTTTGGGTCGACCCAATATGGTCTGGGTCAACCCACTAGTGACTTTTGGCATTTTTTCTTCCTTTGATTCCCTAAACTTTGCTTCATATTGGTCAAGGCATTTTGGAACCATATTCCATGAATGTGGGCATTTCTATATGAGTAATTTTTGGTCTTCTAGGTCTTGCTTACCATCCTAAAGCTTGATCCATTCTTGAGTGATGTTTCTTCATGCTTTATCATGGTATCTTCTTCACTTTTCATCGAACCGGATGGTGTAACCTAAGGAGAACTATAAACACTTTTGGACTTTGAATTTAGCCAATACAAAAACATGACTTTACAATCCTTTGGCAATTACGAGACAAAACATACAACACGAACTGAAGAACATGACATTACAGACTCTTTTAAACCCATGATAAACAAAGAGACTGAAAATTACATGACTTTAGACTGTTGAACAACTTCCATGATTCAATATTTCTTTTGAGAACGATGTGGGATGAATCAACCCTGTAAAAACTAAAAACACACAATACCTTGTGAAGCATGGGGAATTTTCATAAAATATAAAACAATAAATACAAAGATCATCCACAAGAAAAAATATACATGTGATACATCAAGCTCTATCATTGGAGATCTCACCTTAAATATGAGATCCCTTATGATGAGACAATATCCATGTGATGATTAAATGCATGTGATGCATGTGAGTCTGCCCATGTGATGAAGTGCACATGAAATGTCATCATGAAATATTACTCAGTGCAACTTAGTAAAGTAATGTAGTGCACATGAAATGACATCATAAAATAATGAATCAGCACAATGAGGATCACAAACTTCTCCCCCTTTTTGGCTTGAATTGCCAAGGGGAAGCATCCAAACAGGAGTAACAACCTAACCTGTATCCAAAGGCAACAAGTAGAATAGTGGAGCAATAGACTGTATATATAATAAAGAGTGTCAAAAAGCACAGTCAGCAACAAAGTATCATCAACCCACGAACATCAACAAGGCAACATCAACACATGAACCAAAAGTACCCCAAGTCAAGTACAGATAACAGTACATAGTAAGAGCTAACATCCATCATAAACAAGATCAAAACTATGCCGAAAATGGAGTCGCTACTGAAGCACTAATCACCCTGTCGCAGGGGAAAGCGGCGAGCTACATCATCCTCGTAGCGAGTGCAAAAGTCACGAAACTCCTGTCGAGAGGCCTACACAATGTCGGAAAGAGCCTCAATCCAGTGATTGGTCGTCAAAAAACTGTCCTAAGTGGCTGTAGCATGTGTGTTAAGGCGTGTATAAAGGTCGGTGGCAAAAGCAGACTGAGCAGCCGATATATCAGCTAACATGACAAACATGGACTTGAAGGAGAACGGGCCCTGAAGAGGAGGTTTAGCATCATCAAGATCATCCTCATGATTAGGCATCGCGGCATGAGACATACTGCTGGTCAAGGAGCGACTATAGATGGGGCTAAAAGAAGGCTTGGAAACCTTAGTGGGACCAGCCCTAATGCCCTCCTCAGCGGACAAGATACAAGTGATGAGGAAACCGAAAGGAAGTGCGGCATGCTTTAAGGTCAAAGCGTTAGCCTGAAGGATCAAGTCAATATGTGTGCACTAGTATCGATAGTATCCCCAATCATGATACTATATAGGAAACGAGCCCTATTAGAACCTAGTGCCGTAGAGTGAACCCGAGGATGAATATTAGAGCACATGATGAGATGAAGAAGACTGGCCATATAGGAGAGATTGGAATGAGGCAGATGGGGATGAGGTCATTTTTGAGAAGGGTCATCACATAAGGTGCTGGCCACCATATCCAAGTCATGCTTATCCTCATCAGTGGGGTATAGATAAGGATAATAACCGCCCGAAACCCGAGGTGCGCTAATGAGAAAGGCAATGACATCCGGATTAATGTCAAATTTCTTGCCCCGAACTTGAGTTTTGAAAGAGAATTTGCAATGATTGGCGGAGTACATGTTCGCATAAAATTCTCTAAACAGGTCTAAACTAACATGGCCGATCAATTTCAAAAGGCCAAACCACCCACGAGAAGTAATAATATCCACAAACCCAGGCTGGGAAAAATCGGAAATGAGAGTGCTCCTCTAAATTGTGACTGCCCTAGTTTTGAGACAATTATTGTAAAGGAGTTCACTCTCGGGGGTTCAAAATCGCTCAAATTCAGGATCATGAGAAGGGGGAATTTGTGATTTTCCAATGGATTTGGCAGATGGCTTAGAAGTGGAGGCACCCACGAATTTCTTATGGGTAGCCGAGGGTTGTGAGGCCCTAGGATGAATGGGACGGCCCACATGAATCACATGGCTAGCCTCATAGGATTCATTCTTAGAATGTTGATCATCATCCTCATCATGAGTGGTGATGAGGCGGCGCTTTGAGCCACCTGCCATGAAAATAGAGATGATGAGGAGCAGAAATTCAAGAACCATGATGCTCAATCCGAAATTAACAAGAGAAAGGCAAAAAAAAAATTTACCTTGAAAACGATTGTGGAGCACGATTGAGCTTGAATGAGATCGTGGAACTCAGAATTTGAACTGGGAGCAAGGAATACGGACTAGAGTAGCTTGTGGAGTGATGTAGGGCACTATAGAAGAAGCACCCCAGCTGAGAGAAATATCATGGAGCTTATAATCCAACTTTAGAACCCAACTATGATCTTGGATCATTGTAAAATGGAGTGGAAATGCTTGAAGAAGGGCTTGGAGCTGCTGAAAATGGGCGTGGAGCTGTTGTGGGAGAACCAAAAGGGGAAAGACAAGAGTTGGTCGACCCAAAGATAAGATCGAGGATTTTAACAAAATGCACAACACACAATTCGGTCGACCGAACTTGGGTTCGGTCGACCCACTGCCCCTAATTTCCCCAAAATTTGAAAAACATTTTTAAATAAAAACCTTGCTTTCTCAGCTCATGAATCAACACTCTGTGAGCAAAATCATCAACATAGAGTGCTGGAAAGGTCGTTACACACACAAATCATTCCAAAAACCATGCCACCCCCTTTTTCAAAAAATTTTCAATTTGTTATTTTCAAAACCTATGCAAGCCTATGAGAATTTCCAAGATGTAAATAAGAATTTTTCCAAGATAATGTGACGTGAAATGATGAATAAATGAGGATATTTCCATCAACACTAATCACAGGGGAGATCAATAAACAGTTACACAAGCTAATGTACAATTAATAATAAGTTTCAATAAAATGTGAAGTGTGTGAGGTGAAAGTTCTAACTTAACTCCTTTAGAAGTAAGCACCTTTAGATAGAGAACGACATTATTGCATTTCAGGAACAACAAGCTTCAAAAAATATGGAAAGACACACTTAGGGTAATCCAGAAATTTTGAGAATTTTTGATGTGCTATTTTTACCCTTATTCACTTTGTGTGATCAGAATTATTCCCAAATTTGCTGCTTTTGAAACTCTTTTTCTATCCTTATTCTTTTGAAATTTTGAATGCAATGGCGGCTTTCACACTGATTGGGTAGGTAGCCCTAGCTATTGGCAGCAAGGGCTTTCACTCTTGTGACCCAGATAGATACGTACTGTCCGCCTAGGTAGCCATTTTATATTGTTTGCATCCAATAGTGACTTTCACTCTATCCCAGAGGTAGCCCTTTCCATTGCATAATTTGTTAAATAGGGGCACAGTGTAATGGATGGAAACTTCATAGTCAAAATAGACTTTATCAACCTGAAGAACCATTATGAATAATATCATCACCTATACATAGGGATATGTACCATCTACAGGTGAAAATCAGAGTGCAAGTGCATGTGATAGTGCAACAGTATAAGCCATATTTCTAACTGTATTTAGTAAGATAGTCTATTCTTAATCTCCCAAAAGAAAACTTGGTAGGTATGATATCCTCATGAACTCAATTCGATGAAATATATATATCTTGGATAATCATTATGAGCACAAGGAAATTGAGGCATGCATGTCAAAATAGAAGAGACAACTCAAGCACAACTCTTTTCAAAATTTTGATTTTTCAATGTTTTTGGATTTTTCAATAAGCTTGACTAAAAAGAAAACAAAAATCTTTTTTTGGCTTTTCTGATTTTTTAATTTTTTTGGATTTTTCTGAAATAAAACAAAAATAATCAAAAACTAATAATATACACCGGAGGAAGAGGACTACGAAGAGATATGGAGATGAAATCACCTAGTCTATCAAAAAGCACTCAACCACTCAATATCGAACACACCGATGGATTTCCTAAGAAACTCAAACCTAAGAGAGTCAAGAGGTTTGGTGAGGATATCCGCAAGTTGAGTTTCAGTTTGCACATATTCCAATGTCAGAACACTTTACTCAACAAGCTCTTGAATGAAGTGGTGTCTAATGTCTATGTGTTTGGTGTGAGAGTGTTGCACGAGATTTTTGGAAATGTTAAAATAGCACTTGTGTTATCACAATACATAGTCATGGTGCCTTGTTGTTCTATCCCATAATCCTGCAACATCTGTTTCATCCATAGAAGTTGGGTGCAACAGCTGCTAGATGCAATGTACTCAACCTTGGCAGTAGACAAGGAGATGGAATTCTATTTTTTGCTAAGCCAAGCAGCTAAATAGTTTCCAACATAAAAGCATCCTCCAGAGGTACTTTTCCTATCATCGGTATTTCCGGCCCAGTTAGCATCGGAATATCCAACAACCATGGTAGTAGTATCAAAGGGAAACCAGAGGCCAAAAGATAGAGTTCTACTTACATATCGAATGATACGTTTGACAGCTAGTAAGTGTGACTCTTTGGGGCTTGCTTGATAGCGAGTACAGGCTTCGACACTAAAGGCAATGTCAGGATGACTGGCAGTGAGATAGAGCAAACTACCAATCATTCTTCGGTATGTGGTTTGGTCGACACTTTTGCCTGAAGCTTCTTTGCTAAGCTTGGTGGTGATGCTCATGGGAGTGCGAGCATGCTTAGTTGAGCTCATGTCAAATTTCTTTACAAGGTCTTTGGCATATTTGGTTTGGGATACAGAAATCCCATTGTTCATTTGTTTGACCTGCAGACCAAGAAAGAAATTCAGCTCACCAATCATGCTCATCTTAAATTCATTCTTCATTTGTTTAGTAAATGAGAGAGCATGTGAGTCTGATGTGGAACCAAAGACAATATCATCACCATAGATATTGATCAATGGTGACGAGACTAGAGCTTCTTAGAGTTGAGGGTAATGTTAAGACATAACCCTTTTTTCAACACTTAGAGTATTTCATGCTCTTACTACTTCACCCCCAGACACCTATAAACATCAAAGAGTGTTCTTTAGTACCCTCACACATCATAAAACCTATAATAACCTCCTCACATCATTCACAAGCACTTAGGGAACCTTGGACCTCAAAAGCACTGTTTATAGCACTATTCACACACTATTCATTCACAACCCTTTAAGCACTTAGGGTATTTTATATACCCTTGCTTCTATACGCAGAGAGTATATTTATACTCTCTTTTTTAGACTCAACACCCGCACCTAAAACCCTTACTTAACTCACCATACTACCAAGAACAAAATAAAATGCTTTAAGCCTTTACACACACCACCCAAGGGTACTATTCACTGACACTTTTCATAGCACACTGAACTCGAATTCCAGGGTTCTACAGAGACTTTCTTGTGAGACTTCCTTTTAAGATTTCTTATGACCAAGAAGTTAGCACCCGTAAAACCTTGGGCTACTAACCTCCTTGACAATCCACCAAACTTATGACATTTTCTTGTGAGCAAGGGGTTAATACCCGTAAAATCCTAGGCTACTAACCTCCTTGTATGATCGTTCAACTTATTAGAATTTCTTACATCTTAGCTTATGAGCAAGATGTTAGCACCCGAACTATCCTGGGCTACCAACATCCTTGATGCATATGAGATCATACTTGTATTTCCTTATGAGTTTCACTTATTTGTTTCAATTCCTAGTGCTTATGAGAAAACCTCGGTCATGTAAAACATAGAGTGCGTGAAGTGCTTGTGAGCATCACAATATACTTAGGAAACTGTAAGCATTTCATACATGTTCATACTAGACCTATAAACATCATGGTACTCTTAGAAAAATCCTAAAATCATGGAGCATGTTCATTCATGGTATTACATCACAAAAATCTTGGCCATTAAGCCTATTTTATCAACATTATACCCACATCATGTTTTATTTAAAGATAATATCTCAAAAATAGATTTACCATTTACCTTGAGAAAATCTCCAAATTTGAAACCCTTATTTCTAGGTTGAATCATAGCGAAGTTAGAAAATAGGTGTATTTACTTATTAGATTACAATAAGCTAGTGAGTAGAGTGTAGTTACTCTTACTCTTGAGAAATCCCCATTTAAAATGCCTATTCCATGGCTTGGATTATAATAAAGCTAGATAGGAGAATGTGTTTACAAAATCCTATTTAACATCATACATTTGCTCATCTTTTTCAATATTTGTTTCATAACGAAGCTAGATAGTAGGATGTTCTTACCTTAGAAAAGTTGAAACCCCTTTGCTCTTAAAGCTTGAGATGGTTGAGAAGCTTGGAGAAGTGAAATCGTTCTTGAGGAAGAAGATCCAAGCTTTGAGGAAGAAGATCCAAGCCTTGGGATGCAAGGATCGTGCTCCTCTTGATCTCAAATGAAAACCACTTTTGGAAACCCTAGATCTCTTCCTTTTCCTTTCAAATGATGTTTCTCAAAGTGTTAAAACCCTTGATCTGCAAAAATTGGGTATTTATAGTGTTAGGATTGAAAAATCATGTATATACCCTTAAAAATCCCCTTTTTTGCGATCCCTACGCATGTACTCGTAGACGAGTAACAGTCGTCGACGAGTGGGATTTTTAAGCATTTTGTTCGTCTCACTCATCGACGAGTGGGTGCTCTGACTGGGTTGAATTTTTTCCGTTTTGTTATTTCAACCATAACTTTTGACTCACTTATCGGATTTTGACGATTCAACTTACGTTGGACTCGTCATTCAAAGGGGAACAATTTTGTTTATAATAGACAAATCTAAATTTTGGAATGAATTTCAACAACCCAGATTTTCAGCAAACCCAATTTCGGAAATCCAACATTTAAACTATCTTCAACTCAAAATCTGGAAAAATGATAAACATGAACTTTGAAGATGGTTTCCATACCTTTCTAATGGTTTAAGAATCATTCGATTCCGATCAACGGTGAAAAAACTAGAGTTCTCCAAAGTTGAGGGTATGTTAAGACATAAGCATTGTTGACACTTAAGAGTATTTTATACTCTTACTCCTTTATCCCAAACACCCATAAACTTAAGACTTTAATATATGCCATAACACATCATACACCCAAAATATATCAAAACAAGGTTCTCATTATCATAGATAATCATTCAAGGCATTACATTAGGCTTTAAGCCTTAGACACTATTCATAGCACTATTCACGACACTATTCATTGGATAGTGCAAGTGAATTCTCAACACTCTAAATGTCCAGAATATGCATTCATACTCTTACTTTGATCAGCTACACCCACAGCCCTTAGAGTACTTTTACTCTTAGTTGTAACCCTTATGAACATTAAACGGATCCGTATAGACCTAAAACACACCAAGACTTAAGATATTTTCATACCCTTCGTGTTTAACACCTAGAGCATCATGATATATTTGTTTGAGACCCAACACACATACATCGAACCATCATTTCACTGAGAAACACCCAAGAAGATACATAGAGGCCTTAACCTCTATATGTAACACTTAGAGTATGTTTTATACTATTTGCTTGCTTTCCCAAAGACATCTCACTCCCCTTGACTCATACATTAAACTCACATCACCGTCAGGCCATGTGAAAACCCTCACTCTCATTAGCCAAACCCAAATATAATGAAGGCTTTTGGCCCCTCCAACACTAGTGCCCTCAACACTATTCACAGTGCATGTGAACTTGGTTTTCACCCCTCAGGCTCACAATACACCCAATCCTCAACTCATACAACATATATCACATCTTTTACACAAAATGTATTCCACTTAGCATTAACTAAATGCCTGTTAGACATGATGCCCAGAAAAGTCATTTAGATTGTTAGAACCTTATTAATTTGATTAATATATACTTCTTTTTAATCTATTGTGTATTCATTATGGGTAATTGACCATGATCATGAGATGATCTATACGATATGAGATATCGATAAAGGTCCATAAGATATATTGTAGGAAAATTATGTGATTAGATTATCACAGACAGATATAACTTTTCGGTTCCTTATACCTTATACAATCACAGCTATGGGTGAAGCTGGGCACTTCACTTATATGGCTACCAAAATGCTAAGATGTTCTCAATAGTTGAGATGTAGTTCTATCTCGAACTATTATAGTGGAGACTACACATAAGCATATGGGTGCTTAAATGTACACTGACTGATTGCATTCAACGAGAGACCTCTTGCATAAACATACTATCAGATAGTTGGTCTCTCATTCACATTGAATGGTTTCGATGATCGTTAGATCTGATGAGTTCATCTATGATTGAGCGATGATCTGACTGTTTTGATTCCACTAACGTATTTTCTAACTTAGGGAATACAATACAGTGACAATTGGATACTCAAAAAGATGTTCGAGTCATAATGAATTTCAAACAAGAAATTCATGCTCATTAATTTGAGAGATTATCTAAATTCGGGTAAGACAGTTGATTAAGTTCAAATCCTGCACAGGTGATTTTGAAAACAAAATAAGTTTTGAAATATACTTTTATTAAAAAGTATTTTACTTATAAAAGTATTTTCTCAAAATGTTTTACATGAGAAATTGTTTCTCATGGCTTAATCATAAGTCTTGGAAACTCGGATGATTTGTAATGGGCTATGGGTTAGATAGTATGTCAATCTCGAAGGCCCATTAGGGATAATGTATTTGGAAGGATAAATCGAATATAAAAATTCATGTGGCGGGATCCGTAATGGTTAATGTTCATACACTGGGATTCAATTGGAACATGGATATCTCTCGTCATTTGCAATTCCGATGTAATTCCCGTTTAGGGTCAATGGGATAACATTGGGTAAGCCAGGGTAAGAATGTCCCAGAGCAATCTGTGAAGGTGCTCACATAAGAAATACAAGCTCAATAATTGATTATAAGTTAATCAATTATTTAAGTGATTAAAAGTTAATCATTTAATTAAATAGATTAAAAGTTAATTTATTGTTTAAATTAATTATTAATTTAAACTTATGAATTATTTTAGCAATTATTTAATTAACATAATTAAAGGGAAAACGAGTTTGACACATATCCATAAACCCATTAAAATTGACCTTTAATATGGGCCAAAGCCCATGGGTTTAAACCCTAGGGTGGGGCGCTCACCTGAGGAATCCTAATTGGATTATGATTTGTTTAATTGAATAATTGTTTAAATATAATTCATTTAATTATGGAATTTAAATCCAATGGTTGGATTGCATTAAGGATTAAGATGGAATTGTAATTAGATTACAAAAGGGAGTTTTAACTCCCCAAAACTCACGCCCCTCCTTGTGGACTCCTAGTTTGACTAGGTTTCCTACTTTGGTGTAGGATGTTGACTTATTCCTTTTAATTAAGGAATCCTCTTATAAAGAGACTCTTTAATTAGTATGATTACTATAACTAAAGTAGTTATAGATTAAGTAGGAGTTTATTTAATTAATAATAAGAGTTATTATTAATTAATAAATTCTACTAGATAAGATCAAGTTGGAGTAGGATTAGGATAAGATCCTAGTCTATATATACCCTAACACCCTAGACCATTAAGCATTTTTCTCCATAAGTTTTTCTTTCCTCTCCTCTCTCTCTCCAAACCGTGAGACCCTAAGGATTTTCGTGAGCTATATAGGTGGTGCAAGTTGGGTTTTGCAAATCTATGGTTTTGAACCTTAGTACTTTTGGTGATAGAAGGTCTACACCATTACTCTATCTTCTTCCTCTTACTTATATAATTCCAAAGGAGATTCTAAAGCTTCGTGGGGATAGCGAAGAATAAGGATCGAACTTCTAGTATTTTTTCGGAGAAATCTCTACAAAGAGTTCTGATGGTTCAAGTGGAATAAGCTTTACCGGTGAAAAGCATTCACCGAGGTGATATGACTAAAACTCTTAGATAATTTTGATACTTTCTATGGTGTTAAGATCTAGGAGATCCAGTTTCCGCATAATTTTTTATCCAGATCCCCCTACAATGTCAAGATCACATGGAAGACTTTGGTTTGAACGAACCTAGTGCAAAACACTATTCACTCAAATGATTAGTGTTTGTAGAAAATCTAGGGCTCTACACTGAGGCTAGCACTCAAAACAGATCCATGAGGTTTTGGTCCTCGCGGACTGAACACATCAGTCCTCTCGGACTGGTGTTTGGCTAGCCCTTGTGGGGTAATGGTTAAGCTATCAGCATTAAATGCTGACAGGTCAGAGGACCGCGTGTGCCACGGGCACTCGTGAATTTTAACCACCTCTCAGAGAGGCAATGATCCAATGTGTGCAGGTGCATCAAGGGACAGTGAGATGTCACTGCCCACATTGCCATCAACTGTGTTTTAAAAATCAAAAAATTATTTGTCGGGTATTTAAGATTTTTCATAAATAAGGAATTATTAGAGTTTTTTTAAGTTGAATAGTTTGAAACCATAACCAAACCTGGGCAATGAGGGAAAAAACCAAAGAAATAGGTCGGAGGCTGCATGATAGTTGATAGACCCGGGCTCATCGTATCAGGTCTTATGATCATCGTCTATGCTTGGCAAGCGGCGTGCAACACCGACTACGAGCCGTCACCCTGGTCTATCAACCAGGATTCAGAAACCCAAGATATCCTCTCTCTTTCTCTCTCTCTCCTATATAACCCTTCTCTTTCTTCCAGAGAAAGATCAAAGCGATCGACAGAGATTTTGTTTATTTTTCAATCAAATAGAATCGACGAGGAAGATGTCAGGGCTTACATGCAACGCCTGCAATAAAGAATTTGAAGACGATTTGCTGCAGAAGCTCCATTACAAGTCCGAATGGCACCGTTACAATCTCAAGAGGAAGGTCTGTTTTCTTTTCGGTTATTCATTCAAGAATTAGGGTTAGGGTTAGGGTTAGGGTTTTGTTGCTGAACATTTGTTTTTCTCTTCATCCTGTCTAGGGTTTTTGTTCCTTTTGCATATATTCTCGTTTTGTATATATTGGATTTAGTGATCCGTCTGTGTTATTTGGTGTGGCCTTCCCTGTGTTCTTGGTATTAAAAGGCCGGGATATCCTGTACAAATGGTTACAACTGTTAAATCCGTACAATGCAAGAGATATTGGCCTTTGAACCTTCAAGAACACAGGGAAGGCCACAAAAAATAACACAGACGATATGGTTCCTTCAAGAACCTTGATGCTGATGAAGGTTGCTGCTATGGGTAATTTCTTTAAGAAATTGCAGTTATCTGATTGGGCTTTTAGTTGATGGTTTGTTATTTGGATGTTCTCCCTATTTCATGACATTAAATGTCGTAGAATCGAGTTAAAGTAGTTTGGACATATCAGTCACTGATCTCTCTGATGCTATATATGTTCCAGATTTTATGTTACAAGAATGACATTTTTGTTCTTTGAATATTGCATTTTAGTTTCTAGCCTATATTAAATAGTAACACTATTATTTGATTTTGATAAAGATACCCGCATGGCCAAAGCACATTAACTGTGAACTACTACCTCAGTCAATCTAGTGAGTTAATCACACCATTTATCCATTTGGAAATCCTGGTTTATTATTATGTTTAGGAAGTGGCTGGTGTGCAGCCTGTTTTAGATCATCAAGGAGCCCGCCTTGTGAGAAGACCAAGTTTCCATTGCCATTAACTCAATATGTGCTCTTCTCTAATATTCATAAATGAAGGAGAATGGCCCCTCTTTTTGTGCTCTTATCTAAGATGTCGCCAGTGTATTCAGTGCTTAAAAGTGATGCTTCTAGAAAATAAAGAATAAAAATTTGAAGTAAAGCATATATGAGACCATAATGTCCTTATAAGAAATTAAGAGTGTAGTTTTATGGTGATGGTAAAGCAATGAATGCCAAGATTACATGAAAAACAGAATAGTTTAGTGCTTAGTGCAAAATGGAGAGAGAGGATTGATCTTTTCCTTCTTTTTTTGATTTAGAGTAAGCCAGACGTGGTCATAAAAAGTTTGCTAAAACCTGCGATATTTTTATCTCAACAGAATTTGAGTTTCCAACTCCAATTGTGTTCAGGCATTGATGATGATTTTCTTTATACTAAGAAGCTCCTTGAATGTAATTGAAACCTTATTTTTAATTTATTGTTAATATCTAACTATATGTAGGTCTTGGTGACTGCCTTTGCCTCTAGTGCTTAGTACTTGAGCAATAGTGCCAAGGTGCCATCAGGTGATTGTGTCCTAACGAGCACATGCTTTGACCCCAATATAGGCATTAGGATCCTGGCTAGGTAAAACAGTTGCCTAGTTTTTTTTGGGTGGGGAGTATTCAGAAACTAAGAGAACCGACTGTAGATATATATATATATATATATATATATATATATAGAGAGAGAGAGAGAGAAGGAGTAGGAGAGGGATACCCTAGATTGGATGGTTATGATTATTTGGTTAGATAAATTACTTGAGATTGGAGTGGTTGAACTTGGTTGAATGGTTGATCTTGGTCCCTTGCGTTTGTATGCCACATGCATGGTTTTGCTGTTTATTGTAGCATACCATATTCTTTTATCTCTGAGATTGTATGCGAAAAGTTATACATCAGATGGTTGTGGTGGTTCATTCCTCGGTAATAAAAAATCGCCGAAACCGATACATATCGTGTGATACGTATCGGTTTTGGTTGAATCTTGTACGTTTTTTATGCATGGATTGTAGGACTCGTCTAAAACCAATACATGTCAAGTCTTACTGATACATATCAATTTCGGTCGTAAGACTCGTTCGGTGTTTACCGAATAACCCTAAATACTTACCTCTTTCATATTTCTCTCTCTTTTTATTTTACACCTTAAAACTCAAATTTCTTTTGGCATTGTAGTGCCTTTATATATATATATATATATTTTTTTTTTTTTAAATTAAAAAAAAACATTTTCCAAAACCATTACGTATCAATTTCAGTTCGAACCAATTCAGCCCCCGAAACTGTATTTTAAATCATGGGTTCAATTGCCTCCCTTTTCTTGTATACGAGATCCCCTAGGTTGGACTTGGTAGAATGGTGGGTTCCATTCCTCTGCATCTGCTCATTGTTTATGGCTATGCTGTTCGTTATTGTTTCTTATTGAAAAGTATGTTGATTCCAGTGTAGCAATGGCATACGCTTAATTAGCTTTAACCAAATTTGTCAATTTGATTCCAGTGTAGCAATGACATACGCTTAATTAGCTTTAACCAAATGTGTCAATTTCTGATGTATGCCCTCTCACCAGGTTGCAGGGGTTCCAGGGGTGACAGAAGCACTATTTCTGGCTAGACAATCTGCACTAGCCCAAGAACGTTCGAAGTTGAGTGAGACCCCCATGGTCTATAGTTGTGCTCTTTGTGGCAAGGGGTATAGAAGTTACAAGGCCCATGCTCAGCATCTTAAATCACGGGCTCATATTATGCGAGCTTTGCAAGGAACGGGTGATAATAAACGAGTGGAGGATACTTTCAATAAGCCACTTGCAACCCGTGTCTCTAATAATCATCCCCCAAAAACAGAGACAGAGAATGAAGAAAGTGAAGACAGTGGAGATGAGTGGGAGGAGGTTGACCCAGAGGATGATTTGGTTGGCGAGGCCTCAAATTCCTTTACCCATTTGCATGTGAATGAGCTTGCTTCAAATGATGTTATGGATGAGGAGTTGAATCCTTCCTGCTGCTTTATGTGTGATTTAGAGCATGATAACATAGAAAGCTGCATGGTTCACATGCACAAGCGACATGGGTTCTTCATTCCCGATGTTGAATATCTGAAAGATCCCAATGGCCTCCTTACTTATCTTGGTCTCAAGGTACCGAGTTATATTCTTGTGCTTTTTGTTTCCAAACTTAATGTTGTTATTAATTGACTTGATTTTTTTCCTGCTTTTTTCAGGTCAAAAGGGATTTCATGTGTTTGTATTGCAATGACAGATGCCATCCTTTTAACAGCTTGGAAGCGGTGAGGAAGCATATGATTGCAAAAAGTCATTGCAAAGTGCATTATGGGGATGGTGGTGCTGACGAGGAAGCTGAGTTAGAAGAATTTTATGATTATAGCAGCAGGTTTTTATCTTTTCAGAAACCTCTCAACCTTCTTACACTGTTTCCTTTCTATTTTAGATTATATTACCGCAGCTTCTGATGTTATACTTGACTATACCTCATGAAAAGGATAATTCATCTTCAAATTTATTCCACATTAGATCCAGTTCTACAAGCATTGATACAATGTGAGCATGGGGTGTTTTCTCTCGTTGTAGCTATGTAGATGAAGATGGGAAACTGTTGGTTGCATCAGAAGATATGACCAACACCATTGAACTTGGAAGTGGTGGGTCCGAGCTTGTGATAACAAGAAAAGGGGATGATGGAATATCAATAAGAACTCTTGGATCTCGGGAATTTATGCGCTACTATCGCCAGAAACCGCGCCCCTCTCCTACCAGGAATATTGCTCTTGCTGCTGCACTAGCCTCCAGGTTTGCTTTTCATCACTTTCTGCTCTTTCTTTAAGGAAAATAATAACCTCCTTGCAGGTGGAGTGAAGGAAGGCGTCTCATCCCCCTTTTAACTCCCTTTAATTGTGGTTAAGATTCACTAACGAAATTTAACGACTGGTTGAAACTTGTTAACCATAGTTTACAGGAAGTTAAAGGGGCTTTGTGAGGGCGAAGAGCAATAGTCCACTCCTTGCCCGAGGATAAAATTATTGCTCTTTCTTTAAATAATACGAAAGGAATCATATGGTGATGGAGAGATGTGTCTTGATTTGCAGGTACAAGAGCATGGGCTTAGCGACAGTGCAGTCGAGAGAACAGATCGTGAGGATGAAGGTGTTGCGAGAGATGAATAGGTCCGGGGTGGAGATGATGCGCTCAAAGATGGGAATGAAAAGTAATGTCATCAGGAACCTCCCCAAGAATGTCACATATTGATATCCTTGATAGACTTCCTTCAGCTGGAATGACTCTACTGTCAGTCACGCGGTCACTGATTCACCTGTTTTCATGCTTTCTGATAAATGACATATTTTAGACTGCAGAGTGTAAAGTTATGAAATTTGGTTTTCATGGAATGATTCATATTAGTGCAGTTTGGAAGACTATGATTCAGTAAGTGTACTTCAAAATGTGTAAAGTGACTGGCAGTGAGCTCTAGTTTGATATTTCATAGGCTATCCCCCAATGAAATAGATTTTTTAAAGTTGTTTAATGGTATGTAGAACAGATTTTATAAGTTGTTTGTGCATAGAATGGCAATTCCTAAACCCTATTTGGGAGAGAGAATCACAGCCAAGCACGATTGAATTCAGAGATAGAATTCAGAGTATTCATTCGCACCCACAGGTCAACATGTCCCCTTTAACCCCTATTAGTTGTGGTTAAGATTCTCTAACCCTTAATCTTCATTAATTTAACCTTGTTTTTTTGAAAACATTATTTAACTCTGCATAAGAATTTTAACTCTTAGGGTTAATGTATGTTGGGGTTTTTCCCCAACTACAACCCAACAATAATGGGATGCCCAAAATATACCCATTTTTCAAAATCTTTCTTTTCTACACCTCTACGTGCAGGAATGGGGTTCTATTTTCTTTCTGGACATAAATGCTCCTGCTTGCTACTCCTTTTTTCTCATCCTAAACAGTTACAGTTTGGGTGAGACTTGTTTTTGCTGTGCACGGAACTTTTAGGGTGTTTTGAGGAAACCTTTGTAGGTCCTACCACAATTAGGGGGAGACTTGCAGTCATCAAAGGTTTGGTGTATAAGGAAAGTGAACATTTGAACGCTGACAAGTCTTTCACTACTTCAGGATTTTGAGGGACTTATCTACATCTTCTGCCGTAGTTTCGAAAGGTATACAGCACTTAGCTTGCTTTTAGTGTTAGGCTTATTTACTCATTAAGCGCCAAGTTCATGGTTCATCACCTCTGTTTGTATCCATTTATAAAGAAAAAATTTTATTTCAAAAGTTTAGGGGGGGCTAGAGCCCCCATCCTCCCCGGTTCCGCTCCTCTCCCAAGCTACAACCTTATGAACACAATAGAAAAAAAAAATTCCCAAAATTTGAGTGGGGGCTTCAGCCCCACCGGGCCCCATGTGGCTCCGCTCCTGCTATCAAGGCTATCTTCAAGTCTTTTAATCTATCCTCATGTAGCTCTTATTAGACATGATGCCTAGAAAAGTCATTTAGATTGTTAGACTCTTATTAATTTGATTAATAAAGACTTCTTCTTAATCTATTGTGTATTCATTATGGGTAATTGACCATAATCATGAGATGATCTATACGATATGAGATATCAATAAAGGTCCATAGGATATATTGTAGGAAAGTTATGTGATTAAATTATCACAGACAGATATAACTTTTCGGTTCCTTATATCTTATATAGTCACAGCTGTGGGTGAAGCTGGACACTTCACTTATATGGCTGCTAGAATGCTAAGATGTTCTCAATAGTTGAGATGTAGTTCTATCTCGAACTATTGTAGTGGAGACTACACATCAGCATATGGGTGCTTAAATGTACACTGACTGATTGCATTCAATGAGAGACCTCTTGCATAAACATACTATCAGATAGTTGGTGTCTCATTCACATTGAACAATTTCGATGATCCTTAGATCTGATGTGTTCATCTATGACTGAACAGTGATCTGACTGTTTTGATTCCAACAACGTATCTTCTAACTTATGGAATACAATACAGTGACAGTTGGATAGTCAGAAAGTTGTTCGAGTCATGATGAATTTCAAACAACAAATCCATGCTCATTAATTTGAGAGATTATCCAAGTTTCGGGTAAGACAGTTGATTAAGTTCAAATCCTGCGCAGGTGATTTTGAAAACAAAATAAGTTTTGAAATATACATTATTAAAATGTATAATACTTATGAAAGGTTTTTCTCAAAATGTTTTACATGAGAAATTGTTTCTCATGACTTAATCATAAGTCTTGGAAACCGGATGATTTGCAATGGGCTATGGGTTAGATAGTATGTCAATCTCGAAGGCCCATTCGTGATAATGTATTTGGAAGGATAAATCGAATTTAAAAGTTCATGTGACGGGATCCGTAATAGTTAATGTTCATATATTGGGATTCAATTGCAACATGGATATCTCACGTCACTTGCAATTCTGATGTAATTCTCGTTTAGGGTCAATGGGATAACATTGGGTAAGCTAGGATAAGAATGTCCCAGAGCAATCTGTGGAGGTGCTCACATAAGAAATACAAGCTCAATAATTGATTAAAAATTAATCAATTATTTAAGTGATTAAAAGTTAATAATTAATTAAATAGATTAAAAGTTAATCTATTGTTTAAATTAATTGTTAATTTAAACTAAGGGATTATTTTAGTAATTATTTGATTAACATAATTAAAGGAAAAATGGGTTTGACCTATATCCATAAACCCATTAAAATGGACCATTAATATGGGCCAAAGCCCATGGGTTTAAACCCTAGGGGCGCCCACTTTGGTAATCCTAATTGGATTAAGATTTGTTTAATTGAATAATTGTTAAATAATATCTCTTTTAATTATGGAATTAATATCCAATGGTTGGATTACAATTAGGATTAAGATGGATTTGTAATTGGATTACAAAAAAGAGTTTTAACTCCCCAAATCTCATGCCACCTAGAAGCTCACAGCCACCCTTGTGTAGGGTTTCCTAGTTTGACTAGGATTCCTTCTTTGAGTTGGATGTTGACTTATTCATTTCAATTAAGGAATCCTCTTTTAATAGGGAGTCTTTAATTAGTAGGATTACTATAACTAAAGTAGTTATAGATTAAGTAGGAGTTTAATTAATTAATAGTAAGAGTTATTATTAATTAATAATTCCTACTAGATAAGTTGTAGTTGGAATAGGATTAGGATAGGATCTTAGTCTATATATACCCCAACACCCTAGACCATTAAGTACTTTTTTCCAGAATTTTTTCTCTCTTCTCTCTCTCCAAACCGTGAGCCCTAGGGGATACCCCTAGGGATTTTTATGAGCTTTATTGGTGGTGCAAGTTGAGTTTTGTTTATTCTAGGGTTTTGAACCTTAGTACTTTTGATGATAGAAGGTCTACACCATTACTTCATCTTCTTCCTCATGCTTCAATAATCCTAAAGGAGATTCTAAAGCTTCGTGGGGATAGCGAAGAATAAGGATCAAGCTTCTAGTATTTTTTCGGAGAAATCTCTACAAAGAGTTCTGACGGTTCAAGTGGATTAAGCTTCACCGATGAACATCATTCACCGAGGTGATATGATTAGAACTCTTAGATAATTTTGATGTTTTCTATGGTGTTAAGATCTAGGGGATCCAATTTCCGCATAAATTTTTTTCCAGATCCCCCTACAAGTGGTATCAGAGCTCATGGTTAGGAGTATTTTTTGTTTATTTTGATAAGGTAATTAAATGGATAATTTATTCATGAGATCAATTTAATTTAGATCTATTTAATATTGCTTGTAGTTTTTATTATTTTATTTGTTCATGAGATGAATAAATAAATATTTATTATATTATTGATTGAGATTTGATAATTAAATAAATTTCAGAAACTAGCATTATATGTGATATAATTAAATTCAAAATAAAGATTTTATTTTGAAATTTCTTTTAAATTATTTGATCATTTAATATATATTTATTAATTGTTTAAAATAATTAATAAATGATTTTTCCCATAAATAGATTTTATTCGAAAAATTATAAAACCCTAATTTATGATGAGATCATATTTAGGATTTTCGATTCTTTTATTTTTTTTATTTGAATCCTGGATAACAGTAGAACCAATCTCGGATAATAGTAGGACCAATCTATATGAAAGGATCTTGCATTCGAGAAAGGATCTTGCATTCGGGAAAGAAATAAAATTTTGCAGAGATTTTAAGAAAATTCTATCTTATATTTTAAAAATAATTTTATGAAAATTGTTTTATGGAAAATATAATTGTTTTATTTTTTCTGGGGTTTGATCTATATAAGATATAGATTTTATCGAGCGATTTGATAATTGTTATCAAATTTTAAATCCTTTTAAAATAAGAAAAAGTACTCCATCACCATGTAACATCTATTTTATATGAGATTATAGTTATGAGTCATATTTTATGATAAATTATTTATCACTCATGCATTCATATTAGAGGTTAATATATAGTAGGTTTTGGTAATCTGTAAAGGGCAGATTCATTCGGTTTCCCTGAAAAGGGTGAATGGAATACTGGTTTCCCTAATGCCATTTAAATTCTGTTTAATGCATTGGTGGCGATACTGTTAAGGAGGATGCTGCGATGTGATCTCGATAAGATGATAAAGGAAGGGATCGCGAAGGAGTTTGTGAGCTACCTTTATTCTTATCTCATTCTCTTACATTCATGCATTTTAATTCATTGACCCATGACGATTAATCTCGTATATTATTGTTTTATTTTATCATGAGATGATATCTGGATATATGTTTAATTATTTTGTTGAAATAATTGCCCTTGATATATCATGTGTATTTAAGACTAGGGACAAGTCTCTAAGTAATATGATCTTCTACCATACACTATGTGATCTTATAGTAGGGAGTGTGAGTAAGCTGATAGGCCAAAGTCGAGCCCAATCCCTCTCACCTATGTGTGAACATGGTGAAAACTATATAAGTAAATAGTGGGAACAATAATGCTAAAGCGTGAGCTTTCCCTAGGTGTTTATTAGGTTCATGGTAGGTGGGCACATGAATAAGAGATATTATACAATAACGTCAAAGCGTGAGTATAACATCCCTTATAGATCAGACAGTAGATCGATTATTCCAAAATTCACAAGATGAGATCTGTGAAATTGGAGAAGATAATTTCTATCTGCCTATTCAAGGCGATGTGATGATGTGCCCAAAGGCAAGATCACATTAAGCCAGTGTCTAGGTTTTCGATGCCAATTGATTCTTCCCAAATTGGCAATACCATTAGAAACAAACCCATAATCTAATTGGTATTAATGAATTCAATAGATCCCTAATACTATCTTATTTGTCATTTGATTAGATCATGACAGGCCTACACCCATTGACTGAAATTCTTCGTGATGAAAAGTTAGTTAGAACTAACTATGTAGATTGAAAAAGAAAGATTAGAATTATATTTGCCATGGATAACCTTGACCTATGTCTTAAGACACCTAAGCCCGAATTTCCTCTTGATGCTTCACCGGCCCAAAAGGCCGAGTTAGAGTAATGGGAGAGGTCCAATCTGATGACCAAGTGTTACATACTGGCTTTGATGTCTAACATTTTGCAAAGCCAGCATGAACAAATGGATAAGGCTTCTGACATTTTGCAAAACCTTCATGAGATGTTTGGTGAGAAAAATAGGTCAACTTGACAAGTAAAGTTAAAATCCCTTGTTAACACCAAGATGGCTGAGGGAACTCCAGTCAGGGAGCACATCATAAATATGATGGGGTTATTGAATGAACTGGATATTCTTAGTGGAGAGATGGATGCCATCACTCAAGTTGACACTGTTCTGCAATCACTCCCTTCGTCCTTCAATTCGTTCGTGTTAAATTATAACATGAACAAGAGTAAAATGTCACTTAGTAAGCTTATGAACTCACTTGTAGTTGCAGAAGATTTGATCAAAAAGTCAACTAAAGGTGAAACTTTAATCGTCGATAAACCTGATACCTCCAAGAAATCTAAAAAGTTTAGAAAATGGAATAAAGGTAAAAGAAAGTTTAAAGACAATAAGGGTAAGGTAAGAGTTGCCAAAGGTTCTTCAAGAGATGCTGGCAAGGAAAACAAAGGCAATGGAAAGTGTTTCCACTGTGGTAAAATAGGCCACCGGAAGAGGAACTGTAGGACTTACCTCGCAACTCTTAAGAAGGGTGGCGGAAGTACTCAAGGTATGAGATACTTTGAAGTGATTATTACTGTTGAGTCTAACTTTCTGGATGGACCTCCTAACTCATGGTGCGTGGATTCTGGATCCACTGTACACGTATGCAATTGTTTACAGGGGTTCAAGGAAACCAGAAAGCCGACCAAATAGGAGCAGAAGCTTAAATTTGGCTCCGGTGCAAATGTTATAGTGAAATCAGTTGGCTTGTTTACTCTTTATTTACCTAATGGAAAGACATTAATTTTAGAAGACTGCTTTTATGTGTATTCTGCACATCGTAATTTGATTTCAGTATCTAGACTCTTACATTGTGGATTCTCTATCGTTTTTAATTCAATTTTTGAAATTAAGAAATATAGAATGGTCTTGATTACTGAGAATCTCATTAATGGTCTTTATTTAATATTTCCATTGGTAAATAATGAATGTCTGGAAAGTGATAATGGCTCATCATCTAGAATGTCTGGAATGAAGAGACATTGCACTGAGTCTTCTTATCTTTGGCATAAGAGACTTGGTCACATTAATCTTGATAGGATTAAGAGGTTAGTAAAAGATGGTCCCCTTGACTTCCTCAAGGTAGAACCACTCCCTACTTGCGAGTCTTGTCTCGAAGGGAAGATGACCAAGAAGCCTTACCCTAAAAAGGTAGGAAGAGCTGAAGAAACGTTAAGACTAATACATAGTGATGTATGAGGTCCATTTAACATTGTTACAAGAGGCCAATACCGGTATTTTATCACATTTACCGATGACTATTCCAGATATGGATATGACTATTTGATGCAACACAAATCTAATACCTTTGAAAGGTTTAAAGAATTCAGATTAGAAGTTGAGAATCAAACTGACAAATTTATAAAGACACTTCGATCAGATCGAGGTGGGGAATACCTCACCAACGAGTTTATGGATTACTTAAGGGATAATGAGATTATCTCGCAATGGACAAGTCCTGCCTCTCCTCAACAAAATGGTGTTTCTGAAAGAAGAAACTGGACCTTATTAGATATGGTTCGCTCTATGATGAGCCATGCCAATGTTCCTTCATATCTTTAGGGATATGCTATACAAACTGCTATTTATATTTTGAACCGGGTTCCATCTAAGTCTATTCCGGTTACACCCTATGAATTGTGGACTAGGTGAAAACCTAGTTTACAACATCTAAGAATATGGGGTTGTCCTGCGCATGTTCGCAAACTCGAACCCACTAAGTTGGAATCTAGGACAGAGAAATGGAATTTTGTACGATATCCAAAAGAAACTAAGGGTTTCTATTTCTACTCTAAGGTAGACCAAACAATAGTTGTTAGGCTTCATGCCACTTTCTTGGAGGAAGAAATGGATCTCCTTAAGAAAGTTGAATTTCATGAGATGAAAGACGACACAGGCAATATTCAACCTGAACCTAATCCTTCCACTTTAATTTCTCCTAATTTTGTTCCACTGAGAAGGTCAGAAAGTGTTTCTAGACCACCGGATAGACTTCAGTATTACAATAATAAAGTTTATCTAGTTATCCCTGATGATGAGGATACAGATCCTAATACTTATCAGGTAGCTACATTGGATGTAGATGCATCTCAATGGAATAAAGCCATGAATGCTGAAATAGATTCCATGTATGACAATAGCATCTGGACTTTAGTAGATCCACCAAATGGTATAAGGCCAATTGGATGCAAATGGATTTGCAAAAGGAAGAAGGGTGCCAATGGTAACATGGAGACCAATAAAGCTAGACTTGTTGCAAAAGGTTATACTCAAATTCAATGAGTTGATTATGAGAATACCTTTTCACCTGTAGCTATGCTCAAATTCATCAGGATATTGCTAGCTATAGCTACACACCATGACTGCTTTCCTTAACGGAATGTTAGATGAAGACATCTATATGAAGCAACCAGAGGGCTTCATTACTCCTAACCAGGAGAACATGGTATGCAAGCTCAACAAGTCGATATATGGTTTGAAACAAGCTTCAAGAAGCTAGAACCAAAGATTTGATCTTTCCATAAAAGAATTTGGATTCTAAAAGAATTTAGAGGAATCTTGTATATATAAGAAGGACAGTGGGAGAGCGGTAGTATACCTAATTCTTTATGTAGATGACATCCTACTCATTGGGAATGATGTAGGGATGTTGTCATCAGTCAAGATATGGCTTTCTCAGTATTTCTCAATGAAAGATTGGGAGAGGCATCCTATATTCTCGGAACAAAGATTTTAAGAGAGAAAATGCCGAATGTTGGGATTGAGCCAAAATTCATACATAGACAAGATATTGTCTAGATACAGTATGAGTGATTGTAAGACAACACTCATTCCTTTTAGACATGATGTCACTTTGTCTCCCTACATCAGTTGATGAGATCGAACAGATGAAGAGGTGCCCTTATGCTTCGGCAATTGGGAGCCTCTTGTATGCCATGTTATGTACTAGACTAGATATTTGTCATGCATTGGGAGTTGTTAGTCGGTTCCAAAGCAACCCAGGTGTTAATCATTGGATTGCAATGAAGCACATTATGAAGTACCTGAGAAGGACAAGGGATTATGTGCTTACCTTTCAATTAGAAGATTTAGTTGGACTGGGTTATACTGATTCTGATTTCCAATCTGATCCGGACAATAGAGCTTCCACATCTAGGTATGTGTTCACACTGGGTGGTGCTACTGTCAGTTGGAACAACATAAAGCAGAAGAGTAGTGCTGACTCCACCACAGAAGTAGAATATATTACAGCTTCAGAAATAGCAAAAGAAGCAGTCTGGCTCAGAAGGTTTTTGAAAGAGCTAGGAAATGTTCCTTCAGCACTCAAACCTATCACTCTCTTCAATGATAGTAATGGTGCAGTAGCCCACAGCAAAGAACTTAAGAACCACAAAAAGATGAAACATGTGGAGCAGAAGTATCATCTCATTCGTGAGATCATTGATAGGCAAGATGTAATGGTTACCAAGATTAGGTATCAACTTAATGTGGCTGACCCGATGACCAAGGCTTTGGCAGACAAAGTATTTGTAACATACTTATATAGTATAGGATTGAAATCTATGGCACAGTGACTTTTAGGGCAAGTGGGAGATTGTTAAACATGATGCCCAGAAAAGTCATTTAGATTGTTAGACTCTTATTAATTTGATTAATAAAGACTTCTTCTTAATCTATTATGTATTCATTATGGGTAATTGACCATGATCATGAGATGATCTATACAATATGAGATATCGATAAAGGTCCATAGGATATATTGTAGGAAAGTTATGTGATTAGATTATCACAGATAGATATAACTTTCTGATTCCTTATACCTTATATAGTCACAGCTATGGGTGAAGCTGGACACTTCACTTATATGGCTGCCAAAATGTTAAGATGTTCTAAATAGTTGAGATGTAGTTCTATCTCGAACTATTATAGGGAAAACTACACATCAGTATATGGGTGCTTAAATGTACATTGACTGATTGCATTCAATGAGAGACCTCTTGTATAAACATACTATCAGATAGTTGGTCTCTCATTCACATTGAACAGTGTAGATGATCCTTAGATCTGATGTGTTCATCTATAACTGAACAGTGATCTGACTGTTTTAATTCCACCAACGTATCTTTTAACTTAGGGAATACAATACAGTGACAGTTGGATAGTCAGAAAGCTGTTCGAGTTATGATGAATTTCAAACAAGAAATCCATGCTCATTAATTTGAGAGATTATCCAAGTTCCGGGTAAGACAGTTGATTAAGTTCAAATCATACGCAAGTGATTTTGAAAAGAAAATAAGTTTTGAAATATACTTTTATTAAAAGGTATAATACTTATAAAAGGTTTTTCTCAAAATGTTTTACATGAGAAATTGTTTCTCATGATCACTTAATCATAAGTCTTAGAAACCCATATGATTTGCAATGGGCTATGCGTTAGGTAGTATGTCAATCTCGAAGGCCCATTAGGGATAATGTATTTGGAAGGATAAATCGAATTTAAAAGTTCATTTGGCGGGATCCGTAATGGTTAATGTTCATATACTGGGATTTAATTGCAACATGGATATCTCATGTCACTTGCAATTCTGATGTAATTCTTGTTTAGGGTCAATGGGATAACATTGGGTAAGCCAGGGTAAGAATGTCCCAGAGCAATCTGTGGAGGTGCTCACATAAGAAATACAAGCTCGGTAATTGATTAAAAGTTAATCAATTATTTAAGTGATTAAAAGTTAATCATTAATTAAATAGATTAAAAGTTAATCTATTGTTTAAATTAATTGTTAATTTAAACTAAGGGATTATTTTAGTAATTATTTGATTAACATAATTAAAGGGGAAATGGGTTTGACCCATATCCATAAACCCATTAAAATGGACCTTTAATATGGGCCAAAGCCCATGGGTGTTTAAACCTAGGGTGGGGCGCCCACTTTGGTAATCCTAATTGAGCTAGGATTTGTTTAATTGAATAATTGTTTTTTTTTTTTTAATAAAAGCCACTCAGAAGGAGCGGGGGTTTGGCAGACCCCTTTTATTGAAATAAAAATAAAAACTGGGGGAGGGGGGCATAAACCTGACCCCAGACAGACAACCAAATGGAAGGGGGGGGACATAAAACCTTTCCCCTCCTAAAAAATAAAATAAACCTCAGGGGTGCCATTCCGGCCCTGACACAACGACCAAGAAGACAAAAGGAAAAAGGGGGGGGGGGGGACATAAACCTTACCCCATACACTGAAACCCAACAAGACCCCAATAAATAGGGGAGAGACAAGACCAAACACCTCTCTAAAAATTGATAAAATCTGAAACCAAACAGCCACCACTGAACTACCCATTGCCAAGGAATCTAACATCAAATAAAGAAGATCTATCAATACACATCATACCCTTTATAGCCATCGGACACTCACTAATGGATCTGAAAATTCTGCTATCCTAATTCTTGAAAGCTTCTTTAGAGAGATAATCAGCTATCTGGTTATTTTCCCGTTAGGTATGCTGAAAGACCAAATTACACTTATTCTTCAGGCTGAGAATATTCTTCCACCAATACCACGTTTTCCTCGGGGGATCTGTATTACCATTAATAATATCAATTATGATTTTAGAATCTCTTTCCACAATGATATTAGAAATCCCTATTTGGTCACACAGAAGACAACCATCCCAAATAGCCCTAATTTCAGCAATAGTATTGGATTCAAGAGCATAAGATTCATAGTAAGCTATGACCATCTTGCCATTTGAATCCTAGATAATACCACCTCCCCACTAACTCCCGACGCACTATTAGCTGCGCCATCAGAATTTAATTTAAACCATCCCAGAGATGGGCTTCAGCCTCTGTAAGCACCCGATTTTTACACCCCATCCTAACCGTAGTTAAAATCTTTTAACTATGGTTACCTCCCCTACCAAAGCCCTCACACCCTAAGACAAAACCCTACCCTTAGGACTCACCTTAGGTGAACACTAGTTAAAACCTAGAAAGCCCATGTCCTAAACCCTAGCATTAGGTGACCCTAGAGCCCTTAGGGCATGAACCCTAAAAACCATGGCCCTTAGGGCTTGACCCTTTAATCCAAGCCCACAAGGCCCAAAAATGCCTTAGGACAACCCCCTATACCAGAGTGTGCAGGGCCCAAGCCCATTTCATTTAAAATCCAGAATGCCGATAGACCTTCTACCGACATTTTACATTTGCCCTGTTTTACTGTTGTCGATAGAAGTTCTACCGACATTTCACTTTTAGCCAGTTTTACTGTTGTCGGTAGAACTTTTGCCGACAACTGCAAGTTACAAGTTACAGACAGCAACACCCCTGCACACTCAACCCCCACTCGGTTTCTCCCTTCTCAACCCTTAGACGACCTTCCTTGGGTCCAATACCATCTCACCTCTTCTTCTAAATCCCACCTAGGTCCCCTGTTGCTTCCCCTATAAAACCCAACACCACCCTCACTTCAAACGATCGACATTTTTTTAGAGGAGAACCCCTGCTGTAGAACCGAAATCCTCACCCCTCTTCAGACCCTTGGTTCAGTTCTAGGCTTCCCCTAGACCTACCTCTCCCCTCCCTTGCTCGTGTAGCACCACTGGAGTGCCACCACCTTGCACAGGCAGCACCCCCCCCCCCCCGTTTGGCAGGAGCAGAGCATTGGGTAGGGACGCCCCTACCCATTTCTTTACGGCTTTAACATCCTTGTGAGCCCCTGGTCATCTCCAGGGGACCTTTTTACGTTTTGTTGTTGCTTAGTATAAACAAACCCATACAGGGTGTTCACCCACCTAAACCATAGGTGTGGTGAATCCCTTCAGGCATAACAAACTCCATAGAGCTCTCAGAGCCATTACAGAACCTTCTAGGGGTTCCTCACATCATGAGGGAACCCCTGGTAATCTCTGTGCACAGCCCCCACAGGCATGACCTCGGTTTTCAGAAAAAACCAGAATGACGGTACTCTCAATACCGCCATTCTTAAAAGAGCTAGTTTTCCTTTTGTTGGCAGTCCAACTACCGACCCTCTGTTTCTGCCTTATTTCAGTAAGGTCAGTAATCCCTCTATCGCCAGCTTGCATTGTTAAGCACAGTGGCTTTACACCTTTGTGGGGCCTACTCCAGGCATCCCCTGGGGTCCACACCCGGCCTGATCTCTTCCCAGGAGGCCCCCCTACACTCCCATGCCTTTGGTTCACATCGGGTTATCCGTTAACCCTAGTTAACAATGACAAAACACAGTCTTAAAACACTGTCCATAATGTAGATAATTAGATTACCGACATTAAACTTTGTTTTATTTCTGGGCTTTTGCAGGGGCCCACGCCTGGTAGGAGGCTACTTTAGGCCCTTCCTAACCCCTGGGCCCACCTTGGACCGTACCAGACCCTTAACTGTGGTTAAATCCACCTCCGGTTAACATTTAACCACAGTTAAGCACCCCTTAACCCCACAAACTTTTGGGAAATTAAATGGACATTCCTAAAAATATCATCGGACCATAATACTGACTTTGGCCCTCTCCTAAACTTGGTTAGCAATCGTAACCACAGTTAGAACCCCTTAACTGCGATTAGCAACCCTAATCGTAGTTAACTTTGGTTTACGGCCTACCGGGCCTAAAAACCAAGTCTACCGGACTTATCTCGGCCTACCGGGCCCCGTCTTATCCTACCGGGCTACAGTTCACTCACCCTTTACTGTGGTTAGCAGCCCTAACTGCAGTTGGTTCGGCCTATTCCCGGTTAGCAATCCTAACCCGAGCCAGACTCTTTCTTAGTCTATCGGACTACTCTATAAGCCTACCGGGCTTACATACCCTGCACTTGACCTCCTCGATCAACCAACCCTAGTTTACCAGACTAGTCCATGTTAGCCACCCTTGGTTCACACACATACGCCCCTAGCCTTGACACAAGCTCACGTGCCAGAACTACGCTCGGTCTGATCTCACCCTGTGAGTACGTAGGCAGCCCAACACGGGCCTGATCCCAGTTACCTTTTCCTTTCTTGGATTAGTATTCACTTAAACATTTCGGCATTCTAAACAAGATTAACTTTATTGGGCTTAAACCCAGGGAGTACGGAAGCCTCGGGGTGCCTAACACCTTCCCCGGACTTAACCGAACCCCTTACCCTGATCTCTCTCGTGAACCAAGACCTTATCCAAAACTTCGGGGGACTTATCCCTTCTGAATTAATAGGTGGTGACTCTCAAAACCCCGTGAGGAAATCTAGGGAGTGAAATTCTCGCCCTCACAGCTCTGGCGACTCTGCTGGGGACTCTCTCTAAACATCTATAGGGTTCAATCAGGAACCCAGGTTCAAGCCAACTAAACCTTAATCTTGTATAAAATGCCTAAGCGTTCAACTAAACACTAATCATTTTTCATCTCTTGATTAATTGTGTACTGTGCGTCCATACATGTCATAGTAGTGTAATTAATCCCATTCAACCCAATAGACAGGCTTATTACGTTAACGGCTGCTGGATGATCATCCTCAGTGTCAGTGACTTAAACGTCTTGGAGGTCTGCGGAGTTACTTCTGTTGGGTGATATCCCTCAGGGAAGGATTCTGAACGCTCCCGCTTACACCAATCGTCCCTTTTCAGGAATGTTCTATACCGGAGAGTCGCATATACGGTGTTAAGTGATCCCCTCATCCTACTAGGAACACCTTTGCATCAAACCAGCATTCATACATGTAGTCTAGGCTTCGGTATAGTCTACAAGCAGTCCATTCTGGAAGGGCTACTACAAACCCTAACTTGCTTGCACCCTATACCTGTCTCCAATCATGGTTGACTACCCGGGCACATTCTATCCGGATAACCACCCACTCAAGGGCATGTAATGAGCCAAACCTGTGCTTGTAATAAACTACATCCAACCCTGCTTCCCGACATGGCTTATGGGGTCCAAATCCCAGGCAGACAGGCCTTCACTGGGCCTATCCTAACCTTGATCTGATAGGTCCCTCGGTTTCCAACAACCTGGGCTAAAGCACGTCGGACCTTCGTTCGTCTGCCCTATCAGATCACGTATGCCGTGTCACACCCAAACAAAATCTGCATCATCATTTTTGCATCCCATCTGCATACACAGTGCACTCACAGAGTCTGTATCATTGTCCAGGTAGATGGTAGGCCCTTTAGGGGTAACTGAGTCAATGGGCCGACAGTCACGGCCCGTGCATCTAACTTCTCAAGGGGCATGTGATGACAACCTCCAGGCTTCAATTAGGGCTTTCACCTCGAGTCAGCGTCTCATTTGGGGTCAGTACTATAAAATTGGAAATATCCTAGACCTATCTGTGGTTAAGCCAGACTCGCGCCTCATGAACACTGTTATCCAGTGCTGGAGCCCATCTCACATGGTATTTCGTTTTGGTAAGAACGAGCTCTGCCCAAAACTGGAAGAGATTCAGCGCATTCTAGGGTTAAATCTCTTCTAGTTTTGGGCAAACCTATCCAGGTTCTTGCATATTAAGCCTGCCTGCTTGCAGCCCGGTCCTAATGGCTCTTTTGATCGGATATCTGTGTCTTTTCTCGAAAAGAAATACAAGCGTAAATGGAACCCTGACTCCATTTCAGCAGAACTTCCCGGTCTCAATGCCCTTGCACTGATAGCCATGTCTCAACTGGTGTTCCCAAGGTGTCGTTCGCTCGTCGAAGCAGTTCTGGTCGGGATCATCGAGGATATGCACAACTCCTGCTCAGTTGTACCAATCATCCTAGCCGAGCTTCTCAGAGCTCTCAACGAGTCTGCAAATCGTAGAAAAGGCATCTTCCATGCCAGTACACCTCTCCTGCACATCATTTTAGTACCGGAAGACATCCGCGAAGTTTTTAGTCTGCCTCGGAAGATTTCTCAGAATCAAGGGCCGATAGTAACTACAGATGTTGGAGAGCTCTACCAGCTCCTCCAAGACCTTTCAAAGGAAGAAATCACTTGGCAATACAATTGGCTTGTGTTGAACAGGCTACCCCGTGTTGTCATCACCAGCAGACGATGTATGATTCTTGCGGGTCTAACAGGCTCCGTAGTCTATACACCACTCCGAGTTCTCTAACAGTTTGGGCTCCCTCAGCGTATCCCCGTGATAGACCAGCAGGAAAATGATTGGATCACCTTCACAATGCACTCCGACAACCTCACCTGGTACTTCTAGTCAGCTTGGCGTAGTTCCAGGTGAGACCAATGACCAGACTTTATGGTCTTATCAGGGCCATCAACCAACTCGGCATACCGACAATGGGTGGATAATCCTGACATTCTACCCGGCATGCCTGCACCTAGGGAACTGCCCACACCAGTTGCAGCTCCATCACAAGGAACCCTACCCCTAGCAGAGATGGTGGTTCCCTAGACAGACTTCTTCCTGGAGAGACAGCTCCAGATCCAGCAGAAATGGAAGAAGCTATGGAAATCTCAGCGTGCATTCAGGCAGCAGGAAGCAGAACAAGGCCGTGAACTCCAGGCCGTACAAGAATAGGTTGAACAATTGGAACAGATAATCCAATCTCTTCACAGGAAATGCAGAGGCGACGCCAGGGAAACAGCCGTCATTCGGGCCCAGCTTCACTTCCATCAAGAGCAGCTTGATAGTGCAAAGTCGGAGATGACCTCCTGTATCCAACAATTTGGATACCGCATGTTCAACGCTACCAAGACCCTTACACGCATGGAAGTTGAAGTCACATCCCTCCAGCAACAGATCATGGATCTTGAGGGCGTGCCTCGTCCACTTGAATTTACGATCCCTGAAGGGTCTGCCTAGGATCGAGTCTTTTTCTTCTTATTTGAGTCACACTATTCATGTACTCATTGCACTCTTCATGCATCAATAAAAATATTTTTCTAGCATCTGCCCTCTTGCCCTCATGCATAATCATGATTAGCTGTTGCATTCTTTTCAGTTGCATGAGCTGACCTATGACTCGTTCTCTGACTGTGATTCTTGCAGAAGCAGCAACTGCCGACGCAGTCTTGACGGAAGTACCAATCACAGAGGTACTCCCTTGCACAGTCCGATCAGAGAATAACTCCTACACAGTACAATCGGAAAGCAGTACAGGATCGATGGCAGAACCTGCAGATCAGCACCAGCGGACCACTGAGATCCTACAGTCACATGACAAAGACATAGCAGACATGCAGGCGAAGCTTGACAGTGCTCTGGAATCCCTAAAGATTCTGATTGGCATCCGGACCGAAGAACCCTCCACCCGGATCCCAACTGAAGAACCAGCCGAGCGACCTACACCTGAGCCTTGCCATTTCCCCTTTATCATACCTAATCCCGTACCCGCAACAGGCGAAGGAGAGGAATATGACCAGTACGAAGAGCAGCCAAAGATCTCACAAGTCCACCAGAACCAACTGTCATCCTCAGATCCAACCCCTTCCTTACAGGACGAGATCAAGCAAATGAAAGAGGAGATGAGAAAAATGAAAGGTACATCCACCAGTATAAGTCTATCACTAGAAGACTTAACCTTTTCATCAGGGGATGCTGTTCCCGCAGGTTTCAAGGTCCCAGAATTTGATAAATATGATGGCTCGGACTGTCTAAAATAACACTTGCAGTTATACTTGGGGGATATGCTCCAACATAATAAAAACCAGCCCTTGCTCATCCAGTACTTCTAGAAGAGTCTGAAGGGGGCAGCCCTTACATGGTGAATGTCGGTAGACAAGCAAAAAATCAAGACCTAACAGGATGCCATGGACAGTTTCATAGAGCAGTACTCCTTTAACCAGGAGCTCCGCCCTCAGATGAGCCAACTCGAACAGCTAAGCCAACACAACAACGAATCATTTCTGGAGTACGCCACCCGCTGGAGGGAAATTGTAGCAAAGATCCCAACTCCTATCCCTAAGGAGGAACTGGCAGGCATGTTCATGGGTACCTTGAAGCAGCCTTACTCTACACTCATGGTGACCTTACCGGTAGTGGACTTCGGCACTATCGTTAGGACGGGTGCCCGTATCGAGACTGCTATTAAGAGCGGGGCTATTTATTCCAATCTAGGACTTGATCCCCCCAAGGTGACGGCCTCGTCCAGTAGAAATATCGATCCCCAGGACCACAGAAAGAAGGAAAATGTACATATGGTTGCTTCTACGGTACCCATTAGATTACCAGCTCCAGCAGCGCATTAGCAGTCAGTTAGCAGGAATACTCGGCCAGCCCGACTAGTCCAGGGGCAAAACCGTCCTCCCAAAAACTTTACCCCCCTTCCATACACACTCAACCAGTTGTTGGAATTCCTCACCAAGCAGGGTCTTCTCAAGTTGAGAGGTCCTACACCTCTTCTACCCCTAGACAAGCAAGGTAAGAACTACAATGCCGACCATCACTGCGCCTTTCACAGAGGCCCAGTCCATGTTATAGATTATTGCATAGGCCTGAAGTGTGCAATCCAAGATCTCTTGGATGAAGGAAGGGTTGAGCTGGCTCTCAGCAACACCAGCATCAATCAGGTGCCACTACCCCACATAACAATCAAATCAATTTTATCTAGTGGGAAGAGCCCGGGGCAGGGCAGCCAGGACCCAACACACCCGCAGTGAATGATGGCATCATCAGGCCCTTTTACCGATCACCTGTCATAATCCCTATCCCCTAGTCAAACATACAGACTATTCAATGTCCCACCCAGATACCTGTCCCCGAACAGATCATCTACACCATTCCTTGCCCCGCAAATTGGCCAACAACTCCAGCTCAAGCCTCAACCTCTTCAGGCCCTGTTCGGATCCCCTACATCCCAGAACCTCCCTTTAACCTCAACCGAGTACCCGCTCTTTACTCTCTCGTCCTTGAAAGCGAGAGCATAGCCTACCTAACCAGATCTAGCCGGGTAGATCAACCTCCCGTAACTGACCTGGCAAAGGTGAAGGATACAGAGGCAGAGAAACATAAACCAGGAGTTTCAAACCCATAGAAAGAGACAGTTGATTCAGTAGTACTATTAAAAATCCTAGAAAAAGCAGAGGAGTTCAATATCACTCAACAAATGAGCAAGGTCCCAGCACAGATATCCATCTTGGGTCTTCTTCTCACTTCAGAGCATCACAGGAAGCAACTACTCCAAGTATTTGGCAATTCCCATGTAACGCCAGACATAACGCCTGAGAAATTGGGGTAAATGGTGGGGCAAACCTTGAACCCAAAGTCATCTCCTTCACAGAAGAGGAGATACCGAACAGCGATAGGGACCATACCCAGGCTTTGTACATCGCAGTACAGTGCATGGACCGAACATTATCATCTGTGCTCATCGACAATGGCTCCGGCCTGAACGTCTGCACACTCTCCACACTGTAAAACCTAGGCCTAGATCTTAGTCAAGTGAAGAAGAGACCCATGACCATTAGGGCCTTTAACAACACAACCAGGCAAAACCTGAGTGACATTGACCTGACCATCGGGGTGGACCTGCTCAGTTCTCAACAAACTTTCAGGTTATGAATGTGCCAGCCTCTTTCACTCTGCTCCTATGGAGGCCATGGATCCATGCGACCGGAGCCATTCCCTCCTCTTTACATCAGAGAATCAAGTTCATATAGGATGACCGTCTGATTGTCATTCCGTCTGAAGAGTTGGCAAATTCCTTTGGGGACGTCCAAGAGCTAGAGCAAGGCACTGCCTTCATGACATTCCAGTTCGAGCAAGTTAGTTCTATCACCCAGGTAGAACAGCAAGGCAAGCAAGCAGTGCCACCATTTGTCAGAATGATAGCCAGAATGAACTATCAGCCCGGAAGTGGTCTCGGTGCCAGGAATTAGGGTATGAAGAAAAGATACACGCCTCCTCGTTATACACCTCCCTTTGGTTTAGGATACAAGCCTAGATACGAGGATTACCTTTCTAAGCTGACTAGGAAGAGTAGACAATCGGCGAAATCTGAACCCTGACCACACATTTCTGCAACCTTCCCCGTGGGAATCTATGAGACCTACCCAGAAACCTCTGCTGCACCCATTGCCTTAACACCCCAGCCCAGTGACGAGTCTTCAGGGGTTCCAGAATCCGAAGTGTTCGCCATGGCCCAGATGTTCGACGAGCACAGCGAAGGACTTCTGTAGTCTAACAGGGAGGACACTGAAACAGTCAATCTGGGATCCACAGACCGGCTAGTCAGAATCGGCACCAACATGAACCTTCAGTAGAGAGCAGACATGATCAGTTTCCTGAGAAGCTACAGTGATGTCTTCGCCTGGTCATATGCTGACATGCCAGGCCTAGACCCAACATTGGTGGTACATAGACTGCCCCTGAACCCTGACGTCAGACCAGTGAGGCAGAAACTGAGACGGATGAGGCCCGAATGGTCACAGAAGGTCAAGGAAGAAGTTGAGAAGAAGATCAGCGTAGGCTTCCTGGCAGTTTCAAACTACCCTAAGTGGTTGGCCAATATAGTCCCAGTACCCAAGAAGAATGGCAAGGTCCACATGTGCATTGACTACTGGAATTTAAACAGGGCAAGCCCTAAAGACAACTTTCTTCTCCCACATATTGACATTCTGGTCGACAATACTGCTGGGCACGAGACTCTCTCATTCATGGATGGTTTCTCTGGATACAACCAGACCAGGATGGCGGAAGAAGACATGGAGAAAACCTCCTTTATCACGCCTTGGGGCACATTCTGCTACAAGGTCATGCCCTTCGGACTCAAGAACGCAGGGGCCACCTACCAGAGGGCCATGACAGCCTTGTTCTAAGACATGATGCACAAGTTCACTGAAATCTACGTGGATGACATGATCGTCAAATCGTCAACGGCCGAACAACACCCAGAAGACCTAAAGGGACTCTGCGATAGACTCCGAGAGTACGGCCTAAGACTGAACCCGGTCAAATGCGTCTTTGGAGCCTCATCAGGAAAGCTCCTTGGCTTCATAGTAAGCAAAAGAGGCATTGAGATCGATCCAGCTAAATCTAGAGCTATCTTCGAAATGCCAGCACCCCAAACTGAAAAGGAGATCTGTGGTTTCCTGGGCAGAATTCAGTACATCAGTCGGTTAATTTCTTAGCTAACTCTGATCTGCGAGTTGATCTTCAAACTTCTCTGAAAGAACATGCCGACAGTCTGGACAGCAGAATGCCAAGACGCCTTTGACAGAATAAAGCAGTATCTTCTGAATCCTCCAGTACTTATGCCTCCTACACCGGGACGTCCACTGCTACTCTACATCTCTGTGCAAGAAACCTCCATGAGATGCATTCTGGCACAACATGACGAGACTGGCAGAATAGAATAGAGCAAGCTATCTACTATATCAATAAGCGTCTGCTTGAGTACGAAGAGCGGTACAGCCCTCTTGAGAAGATATGTCTAGCACTGGTCTGGGCAACTCAGCGTCTCCGGCACTATCTGCTTTCCTAGCCGTTAATTCTGCTCTCCTGGATGGACCCACTGAAATATCTACTGGAAAATCCAGCTACTACTGGAAGGACTGCCCGATGGCTCATGATGTTGTCTGAATTCGACATCACGTATATAATACAGAAGTCAATCAAGGGGTAGGCGATAGCAGATCACCTAGCCCACAGTCCGACCTAGGACTACTTGTCTGTATATGATCAGTTTCCAGATGAAGCCATCCTATATACGAAAGTGGACAAAAAAGAATACTCCGGCTGGGAGTTGTACTTTAATGGAGCTGCCAACAGTCATGGGCATGGGGCAGGAGCAGTCCTGATCTCGCCTAAAGGAGCACACCTCCCTATCTCAGTCAAGCTGAAGTTCAGATGCTCCAACAATGAAGCAGAATACGAGGCATGCATAGCCGGACTGAAAGAAGCCCTGGACATCGGGATTGAAGAAGTAGACGTCTACAGTGACTCATCTTTGGTAATCTGTCAGGCAAATGAGTCTTGGGCCATCTGAGAAGCAAGGCTAGTCCCGTACTTAGCCTACCTCAATCTGCTAATCAGTCAATTCAGAAGAATCAGCTTCAGCCACCGGGCTAGGAACCAGAACAGATTCACCGACATACTGGCCACTCTAGCTTCAATTATACAGATCCCTACAGACATCATGCTCTGGCCAATAGAAATTCAGCAACAAGATCAGCCTGCCTACTGCCTTCAGATTGAAGAGGTATCAGACAATAAGCCTTGGTATGCAGACATCAAGCAGTATCTCGATGACAGGACCTTCCCTCTCGATGCTACCAAAACAGATCGTCGGGCAATCAGAAGACTGGCCATTCAGTTCGTCCTATCAGGGGGCATCTTGTACAAAAGGTCGCCGAACCTACTCTGGCTCAGGTGTCTAGATACCAGTGAAGCAGCACAAGTAATCGAAGAAGTCCAGGAGGAATTTGCGGCCCACACATGAACGGGTTGATGTTATCTAAGAAGATATTGAGGCTAGGCTATTACTAGTCCACCATGGAATCAGATTACTGCAAGCATGTACAGAAGTACCACCAATGCCAAATATATACCAACAGGGTAAATGCACCACCAAACAGGCTGCACAATCTCACCGCTCCTTGGCCATTCTCAGCTTAGGGCATCGACGTCATCGGACCCATAACTCCGAAAGCATCAAACAGACATCGATTCATCCTGGTAGCAATCGATTATTTCACGAAATGGGTCGAGGCAGCCTCTTATGCCAGCATCACAGCCTCAGTGGTTCAGCATTTTCTAAAAAGGGATATCATCTGCCGATATGGGGTCCCATATGAGATTGTAACAGACAATGTTCTCAACTTCTATAATAAGGGGATGACTGACCTCTGCCAGAAATTCAATATCCAACATCACAACTCTACGCCATACAGGCCACAGACCAATGGTGCAGTTGAAGATGCCAACAAGAATCTGAAGAAAATCATAGAGAAGATGACAACCAAGTACTCTGCCTAGCATGAGATGCTCCCTTATGCACTCATGGCCTACAGAACGTCCATTCGAACCTCAATAGGGGCAACACCATTCGCTCTGGCCTATGGCATAGAAGCAGTCCTCCCTGTCGAAGTATAAATTCCATCACTCCGGGTGTTAATAGAAGCAGAGCTCTCAGAAGTGGAATGGGTACAGACCCGGTACGAGCAGTTAAACATGATCGAAGAGCGGCGACTGAAAGCCATCAACCACTCTCAGGCCTATCAAAGGTGAATGGCTAGGGCATTCAACAGGAAGGTCAAGCCAAGAAATATCGAGATCGGTGACCTGGTCCTCCGGAAAATATTGCCAAATCACCCTGACCCAAGGGGCAAGTTCACTGCCAAACATGACCCAGTACGAGTAGTTAAACATGATCGAAGAGCGGCGACTGAAAGCCATCAACCACTCTCAGGCCTATCAAAGGCGAATGGCTAGGGCATTCAACAGGAAGGTCAAGCCAAGAAATATCGAGATCGGTGACCTGGTCCTCCGAAAAATATTGCCAAACCACCCTGACCCAAGGGGCAAGTTCACTCCCAAACATAAAGGCCCATACGTCATCCGAGACAAATTCTCCGGCGGTGCCTTTCAACTCGGACGTATGGATGACGAAGACCTCCCAGAGCCCGTCAACATGGATAAAGTCAAAAGATACTATGCTTAGGGTCTAGATCTTATAGGCACTTTGCACTTGTAGTTTTTCCGGGAAATGACAATAGGCCATCCTTGGCACACTCTTCATCCCTCTTTCCTGTAACCCGTTTACAAATCAAACGAATCTCGCTAGTTAGCCCCTTGAGCCTGACAGCCCTTCTTCCATTACACTTTTCAGGGACACCCTCCCTCGCCCTCAGTGGCATTGGCCCGAACTACGTCATGACCTGATCCCGTAAAGGTATGTAGGCAGCCTGTCAAATCAGGTGCGATCACATATGGGGTATCCACTCCCTGACTCTCCCCAAACAGAGTCCCTCTTCTCCTAAAAGGATTCATCAACTTTCCCCAAGCAGAGACAAACTCTCCTAGCTTTCCAAGCAAATCGACTCACATGGGTACAAAATTTTTATCAAAAGAAAGCCCAAAATAGAAGTCAAAACACTTCAATAGTCAGAGACTCCCCACAGAGACAATCTCTCCGGACTCTTTACCCAGCAGAAACAACCTCTCCGGAAAAACAAAATCCTCGGGCAGAGACAACCTCTCTATCCGCAGCAGAGACAACCTCTCTCGCTCCTCGGGCAGAGACAACCTCTCTCGCTATCTCTCCCCCATCCCCCCCCCAAAAAAAAAAAAATCATCACCGGGAATCATAAGGCACAGGCCTTAAGTAAACAATCCCCCCGGAAACAGAAGAATCCTCCCCAGAGAGTGAAAACCAATTATATCAAACCAAAACCTCCAAGGGAGAGCAAATCAACAACAAACAGGAGAAATCCCAGGGTGTCCCAAACTTCGGTCCCTCAGCCTACATTTCGTCCTACTATGAGTCCTCCTCGATCCCTTAGGAATTACGAGTGCAAGTGCAATATCACATATGAATCCCCAGTGAAAATATCATCCTCAAATTCCTAGAGGAGCGCCATTCAGGGCTATGACGGGAGAAGACCTATTTTCCTCTACATAAACAAAACCTCCCCAGCAAGTCGCGGGCATGAGTGAAAACCGGCAACCGGCCTCATTGCGCAAAAATCACGCGATCCCTAGACCTAGTCTTGTGACTAGGGGCAAAAAAGGGACAAAAATCAATCAGCTTCGTAGGCATGAGGAAAACCGGTAACGGACTCATCGCGCAAAAATTATGCGAACCTCCTGACTTGGTCATTCCAAGGGTAAAAAAGGGAGAAAGGCTGAAGTGCAGTTTGGCAACAACATCCGGCAGTAATCAGGCTAGCTAGATAAATCCCCTACAGCAATCCCCAGTAAGTGGCATGGAAGAGTAGCTTCCCCAACACTAGGCTCCAGCAAAGTTTCGATCCCCAGCAGTGATCTACGGCAGTGTTATATCCCTCAGCAGATCCCCAGCAACGGTTTATAATGGCATTACATCCCCCAGCGGATGTCCTCAGTAGAAGCATCCTATTTGCTCCCCCAGCAAGCTTCTCCCCAGTCAGAGTCTAATCTCCAGCAGTAACAAGACAAACAGGTCTACCTGTGAGCCTCATCGGTGGTGACAAAACCTCTTCTGGATTATACTCTACTCTCCAAGAGCGAAAGGCAGACTATAGAATCCCAAAAGCCCTGACTAAGGCACTTTCCTGGCAAAACTGATAGCTAATTGAACATTCTTTCTGTTGAAAGCAAAATTTTTAAAGGACCAAAACCTTTTACAAAATGTTTTCAAAAAAAACTCTTTGGTATCCTTACTAGATTGTACCAGCCTGCACTGAGCAGCCCCAGCAAGACAAAGCAGAAGAAGCCGACACCATGCATCCCCGCAAGTCACAATCAGCAGAGTCATGGGAAAGCACCCTCGCCTTTATCCCCTGCATGACATCCCTGCATTGCGTCACACTTCTGGTGACGAAACTCCTCAGCATCATCTTTGATCAAAATCCACAGCCTCTCGGCCATTTCAATCATCCGGCTAGTGCCTCTTGGACATGCCGCACCCTTTCGACACCCCGTGTGTCCTCGACATCCCGTGTATACCTTTACAGCGTATGCCACCTGCATGTCCTCTTTTTTGACACCCCCGTGTGTCCTCGACATCCCGTGTATACCTTTACAGCGTATACCACCTGCATGTCCTCTCTTTCGACACCCCCGTGTGTCCTCGACATCCCGTGTATACCACCTACATCTCATCTCTGTCGACACTCCGTGTGTCCTCGACATCCCGTGTATACCTTTACAGCGTATACCACCTACATGTCTTCTCTTTCAACATCCCCGTGTGTCCTCGACATCCCGTGTATACCTTTACAGCGTATACCACCTGCATGTCCTCTCTTTCGACACCTCCGTGTGTCCTCGACATCCCGTGTATACCTTTACAGCGTATACCACCTGTATGTCCTCTCTTTCGACACCCCCGTGTGTCCTCGACATCCCGTGTATATCTTTACAGTGTATACCACCTGCATGTCCTCCCTTTCGACACCCCCGTGTGTCCTCGACATCCCGTGTGTACCTTTACAGTGTACACCACCTGCATGTCACCCTTTCAACACCCTGCATGTTCTGGACACCCCGTGTGTCTCTTCGATCAAACTCGATTGAAGCCTTCTGGCCAACGCCTCCAGGCTATGCCATCCCTGCATCCATCATGCCCCAGTGAATAGTCCGACATACTCGCCCTTCCCCAGCAATGGCCTTGCCACTACATTGCACTAACCATTTGCACTGCATACATACATATCATCATTCTGTAACCCTGTTATCTGAGCTCGGTGTAAAAATAGGATGATTCCAGTATTTGCCGTTCGAATCGCCAACCCTGGCATTCTCCAGCAAAGAGGGGCAGCTGCAAGCACCCGATTTTTACACCCCATCCTAACCGTAGTTAAAATCTTTTAATTATGGTTACTTCCCCTGCCAAAGCCCTCACACCCTAAGACAAAACCCTTCCCTTAGGACTCACCTTAGGTGAACACTAGTTAAAACCTAGAAAGCCCATGTCCTAAACCCTAGCATTAGGTGACCCTAGAGCCCTTAGGGCATGAACCCTAAAAACCATAGCCCTTAGGGCCTGACCCATTAATCCAAGCCCACAAGGACCAAAAATGCCTTAGGACAACCCCCTATACCCGAGTGAGCAGGGCCCAGGCCCATTTCATTTAAAATCCAGAATGCTGGTAGACCTTCTACCGACATTTTACATTTGCCCTGTTTTACTATTGTCGGTAGAAGTTCTACCGACATTTCACTTTTAGCCTGTTTTACTATTGTCGGTAGAACTTCTGCCGACAACTGCAAGTTACGAGTTACAGACAGCAACACCCCTGCACACTCAACCCCCACCTCGGTTTCTCCCTTCTCAACCCTTAGACAACCTTCCTTGGGTCCAATACTATCTCACCTCTTCTTCTAAATCCCACCTAGGTCCCCTGTTGCTTCCCCTATAAAACCCAACACCACCCTCACTTCAAACGATTTGCATTTTTTTAGAGGAGAACCCCTGCTGCAGAACCGAATTCCTCACCCCTCTTCAGACCCTTGGTTCAGTTCTAGGCTTCCCCTAGACCTACCTCTCCCCTCCCCTGCTCGTATAGCACCACCGGAGCGCCACCACCTTGCACAGGCAGCAGCCCCCCGTTTGGTAGGAGCAGACATTGGGTAGGGACACCCCTACCCATTTCTTTACGGCTTTAACATCCTTGTGAGCCCCTGGTCATCTCCAGGGGACCTTTTTACGTTTTGCTGTTGCTTAGTATAAACAAACCCACACAGGGTGTTCACCCACCTAAACCATAGGTGTGGTGAGTCCCTTCGGGCATAACAAACTCCATAGAGCTCTCAGAGACATTACAGAACCTTCTAGGGGTCCCTCACATCATGAGGGAACCCCTAGTAATCTCTATGCACAGCCCCCATGGGCATGACCTCGGTTTTCAGAAAAAACCAGAATGGCGGTACTCTCAGTACTGCCATTCCTAAAAGAGATGGTTTTCCTTTTGTCGGTAGTCCAACTACCGACCCTCTGTTTCTGCCTTATTTCAGTAAGGTCGGTAATCCCTCTACCGCCAGCTTGCACTGTCAAGCACAGTGGCTTTACACCTTTGGGGGACCCACTATAGGCATTTCCTGGGGTCCACACCCGGCCTGATCTCTTCCCAGGAGACCCCCCTACACTCATATGCCTTTGGTTCACCTCGGGTTATCCGTTAACCCTAGTTAACAATGAGTAAACACAGTCTTAAAACACTATCCATAATGTAGGTAATTAAATTACCGACATTAAACTTTGTTTTATTTCTGGGCTTTTGCAGGGGCCCAGGCCTAGTAGGAGGCCACTTTAGGCCCTGCCTAGCCCCCTGGGCCCACCTTGGACTGTACCAGACCCTTAACTGTGGTTAAATCTACCTCTGGTTAACATTTAACCACGGTTAAGCACCCCTTAACCCCACAAACTTTTGGGAAATTAAACAGACATTCTTAAAAATATCATCGGACCATAATACTGACTTTGGCCCTCTCCCTAACCCTGGTTAGCAATCCTAACCCGGGCCGGATTCTTTCTTAGTCTACCGGACTACTCCATAAGCCTACCGGGCTTACATACCCTGCACTTGACCTCCTCGGTCAACCAACCCTAGTTTACCGGACTAGTCCATGTTAGCCACCCTTGGTGTGCACACACATGCCCCTAGCCTCAGCACAGGCTCACATGCAAGAACTACGCTCGGTCTGATCTCACCCTTTGAGTATGTAGGCAGCCCAACACGGGCCAGATCCCAGTTAGCTTTTCCTTTCTTGGATTAGTGTTCACTTAAACATTTCGGTATTCTAAACAAAATTAACTTTATTTAGCTTAAACCCGGGGAGTACAGAACCGTTGTAAAACGGAAGCCTCGGGGTGCCTAACACCTTCCTCGGACTTAATCGAACCCCTTACCCTGATCTCTCTCGTGCACCAAGACTTTATCCAAGACTTCAGGAGACTTATCCCTTTTGAATTAATAGGTGGTGACTCTCAAAACCCATGAGGAAATCTAGGGAGTGAAATTCCCGCGCTCACAGCCTCATTGGAGGTAATTCTGCTTGTAAATTATGGAATTAATATCCAATGGTTGGATTACAATTAGGATTAAGATGGATTCGTAATTGGATTAAAAAAAGGGGTTTTAACTCCCCAAATCTCATGCCACCTAGAAGCTCATGCCTACCCTTGTGTAGGGTTTCTTAGTTTAACTAGGATTCCTTCTTTGAGTTGGATGTTGACTTATCCCTTTTAATTAAGGAATCCTCTTTTAATAGGGACTCTTTAATTAGTAGGATTACTATAACTAAAGTAGTTATAGATTAAGTAGGAGTTTAATTAATTAATAGTAAGAGTGATTATTAATTAATAATTCTTACTAGATAAGTTGTAGTTGGAATAGGATTAGGATAGGATCCTAGTCTATATATACCCCAACACCCTAGATCATTAAGTACTTTTTTTCATAATTTTTTCTCTCCTCTCCCCTCTCTCCCCAAACTGTGAGCCCTAGGGGATACCCCTAGGGATTTTTGTGAGCTTCATTGGTGGTGCAAGTTGGGTTTTGTTTATTCCAGGGTTTTGAACCTTAGTACTTTTAGTGATAGAAGGTCTACACCATTACTCCATCTTCTTCCTCTTGCTTCAATAATTCCAAAGGAGATTTTAAAGTTTTGTGGGGATAGTGAAGAACAAGGATCGATCTTTTAGTATTTTTTCAGAGAAATCTCTACAAAGAGTTCTGATGGTTCGAGTGGATTAAGCTTCACCGGTGAACATCATTCACCGAGGTGATATGACTAAAACTCTCAGATAATTTTGATGCTTTCTATGGTATTAAGATCTAGGGGATCCAGTTTCCGCATAAAGTTTTTTCTGGATCCCCCTACAGCTTCGCCTCAGATCATGAAATGGGGTTGCAAGAATTTGATCTAGGGTATATATCTCCCATTGCATGCTTTCTGTTGGACATATATGCCCTCGAAAGCCAATAAGAGACTTTTCTATATTGATTAAAGAAGCATCATATGTGAGCACCGGATTTCGCTCCCTAAAAATCTCACGGGATTTAGAGTCGCCACTTATTAATTCAGAAAGGATAAGTCCCCGGGAAATATTGGATAAGGCTAGGTCCGCGATCAGGGATTGGGGTAAGAGGTTCGGTTAAGTTCGGGGAAGGGGTTAGGCACCCAGACACTTCCACACTTGGTGGTTCCCTATTTGCTAGGTTTAAGCCAAATTTAAGATCAATGTTAATCGAATGCCTTTAGTGTTTAAGTTTGTTAACCGGAAGAAAGCAAAGCTAATTAGGGTCGGGCCCGTGTTGGGTTACCTACGTACTCACATGACGGGTGAGATCAGACCGAGTGTAATTCTAGCACTTGAGCCCGTGCTAAGGCAAGGGGGGCGTGTGTGTGTGCACCAAAGGGCAGCTAATTGACCTAATCCAGTAGATTAGGGTTTTGCTTGACTGAGGTTGGTCAATGTGCAAAGTGATGGGCCCGATAGGCTAGGGGTATCCAGAAGACTAGGGTGAAGCCTGGTAGGCTGAGGGTGAGGCCTGGTAGGCCTAAAGGTGAACTCCAGAGGCAAAGGGATGTGTTAACCGAGGGTTAGGGTTGCTAACCGGGGTTAAGAGGGTGTTAACCATGATTAAGGTTTCTAACCAGGGTTAAAAAGCCCAAGAGTGAGATTTTTTTTGATCTCTTGCATTTTTATGGATTTTTAGGAATTTTTTCATATTTTTTGGTGAGGTTAAGTGGTGTTTAACCATAGTGAAAAGTTAATCGGGGGCCGCTTTAACCATGGTTAAGGGTCAAGGTTAGTTAAAAGGGGGCCCAAAGGGTATGGCAGGGCCTAGAATGGCCTCTTACCAAGTTTGGGCCCTGCACAAAGCCCAAAATCAAGAAATTTGTGAATGGAGGTAATCGGATTACCTCCCTTTCTGTAATTTTTTAACCAGGGTTTGTGAGGCTGTAACTGGGGTTAGGGACCTCCCCTGGGTAAAGTAAAAGCATGGTCAGGAAGCTGGGAGTGCCATCTTTCCAATGGACCAGGTAGCAACCTCTAATCAGGCTAGGTGTGGGCCCCACAGGAGCCCAAAGTTTGCAAAAAACCGGCATTGTAATGTCGGTAGTTCAACTGCCGACACCCTGTTATAGTTTTTAACTCAAGTTTAGGGTTATGGTAACCCTAGTTAAGCTTCATGTCAAACTCTGAAATTTTACAGGCAGCTAGAGGGGGTAAAGGGCTTTCCAACGAGCCTGGGGTGGACCCCAGAGCACTTGGCATGTGGGCCCCATAGGGGCCCAAAGTCTGGTAAAAATAGGCTCATTATGTCGGAAAAGGGAGTGCCGACATGAGGTTTTTTTAGTTTAAATAAAAGGGTCGGTAATTCGATTACCGACCACTAGCAGTTTTTCACAAAAACATTATTTTCTCCACTGGCCTTGAACCAATCATGGGTCTAAGGGTTCTCTCATAGACTGAGGGACCCCCAGACCCTATGAGGAGTGTTTCATGCATTGGTGAGGGTCTTAAACACGAGCCTAGCCTCTAGGGGGTTCCTCACACCTACAGTGAAGATGGGGGACCCCTGTCCTTGGCTAGAAAACCATCCTATTTGTTAACAACAAGAATAAATGACCCCTTGGTATGGGACCAGGGGGTCTTACAATGCTTGTAAAACAGAAGAGAGAGGGGAGAGGGCGGCTACCCTTTTGCACAATGATTGTTAGTGGTAGTGGTGGAAATTGTGGAGCATTAGGGTGGCCCTGGAGTTATGCCCTGAGGGCTTAGAGGTACCCTGAGACCAACCATGATAAAGGACAGAGGCTGGGGAGGATGGTGCTCAGGCTGGATGAATCCCAATAGGGTTTGGACATGAAGAAATTGGGTGGTCTTTGCATGGGGGAGATCTAAGCTTTATAGAGGAGAAGGGAGAACCCCCGGGTGGTAGTATGGGCATTAGAGAAATCGGAGGTGAGTCATGGTGGAGGTCCCAAGTGGCCAGGGTGAGCAGGGAGGGTCTGCGACACACAAAACCTGAAATCCAGGAATGGTGGTAATCGAATTACCACCATTCCCAAATAAGGCTGATTTGGGGGGTGTCAGTAATTCGACTACCGTCACCTTGAGATTTGTTTCCATTTCAGGCCAGGCCCAATCTCACTTGGGCCAAAAGGGTTGTGGGCAGCTATTTCGGGCATTTCCTACTCTTTTCGGTTTTGGAGGTGTGGGTCCCACCCATGAGGTCCTCATGGGTTGGGGTGGGCCCAAGTGTGGGCCCCAAAGTGTTCGGGCCTTGTGATTTTGAGGATTTTTGAGCGGGCCTTGAGCCCATAGGGCTTGGGCTAGGTTTGAGCTAGGGCTAGGTCTAGGGCTTAGCTAGGGCTTGTCCTAAGGTTTGGCTTAGGTTTAGGGTTTTGAAATACTAATGGGCCTTGAGCCCAAAAGTACCTAGGGTTTTATTAGGGTTTTTCCTAGGGTAATAGGCCTTGAGCCTAAGGTTTTGGTCCTAGTGATTCTAGGGTTTAGGTCCTAGTGATTCTAGGTTTTATGACAGTGTGTAAAAATTGGGTGCTTACAGCTGCCCCTCTTTGCTTGAGAGTGCCAGGATGAGAGTTGAATGACAAAGACTGGAATCATTTTATTTTTACACCGCGATGGATTGGGATGGATGTTGAGATGCATGCATGCTATGCATATGGTGAGTGCAGTGAACTGATGAGGACTATTGCTAAGGAATAGCAAGTAGCTGGGGACAAAAGATAGATGCAGAGATGGCGTAGCCCGGAGGCATTAGCCCAAAGCAAGGTGTCACTCAGAAGTGGCGAGGGGATTAATCGATCGGTGTTTCCCGGAGATATTAACCGCATCGGTCAAGAGACACACGGGGTGTCAGGAATGTACGGAGGTTTGGAAACACTCGAGGTGTTGGATATGCGAGGTGTCGCATATTGACTCGACGTCAATGGAGACCTAGGATGTCGAGAACGTATGGGGACGTCTCAAGAGAGGCATGCGGTGAGTGTCAGAGACTCAGATGTCGAGATCACGCGGGGGTGTCTCTAGGGGGACATGCGGTGAGTTTCGAAGACTCGGATGTCAAAGCCACGCGGGGGTGTCGAGGAATGTATACTGTCAAGGTACAAGAAGGATGGTACACACTGTCAAGATGCACAAGAGGGTGATGTACACTGTCAAGGTACACATAGAGAATTTGAATGGTATACACTGTCAAGATATACCAGATGGATAGTGTACACTGTAAAGGTACACACAGAGAGAGTTTGAATGATATAAACTGTCAAGATATACCAGATGGATAATGTACACTGTAAAGGTACACACAGAGAGAGTTTGAATGATTTGAGGCAAATGATGTCGGATTTGATTTTGGTATGGCCGATTGGCGCTGAAGTTAGATCATGTTGGATGATGCTGAACTGTTGGGTCATGCAAGGTATGACGCTATGCAAGTGATGTCATGGAAGGGGATAAGACGAGGATGCTTTCCCATGACTCTGCTGACTTACTGTTTACTGGGGAGATTTGGAAGCTGCTTCTTCTGCTTGTCTCACCGAGGCTGCGCGGTACAGATTGGTTTAAACGGATTTTGAAACCGAAAGTTTGTTTGTTTTTGAAAATTCTTTTTAAAAAAAAGTGTAGGGGACTTTTATAAAAGGTTTTTGATTTTGAAAAAAGTATGCTTTGTTATCTTTCAGATTTGCTAGTGAATTGCCTTAGTTCAGGGCTTAAGGGGGATTTACTCTCGGAGGGTGGAGTATGACTCAAAGCAGAATGCTGCTGGGGATAGACGAGTTTGTCTAAACGCCATTGCAGGCTTCAGGACTCATGCCGGGGAGAGAGTTTTCTGTTGCCATTGGGAGCTTCTGCCGAGGGATCCGCTGGGGATTAGAGATTGTTGTAACCTGTTGCCCAAATTTACCGGGGAGTAGATCTCTGCTGTAGACTACTGGTTGAGGAGGACTCTGCTGTAGACTACTGCTAGGAATCTTGGGATTTCCACTCTACTGGAGATTTCCCGATGTTGCTTGTATGCTAGAGATATGTTCTGAAGTAACACATCTATTGAGGGTATTCCCTGTTGGAATCTCTGATTGGGACATGTCCTGAAGTAACACGTCCGTCGGGGTGTTCCCTGTTGGAATCTTTGCTAAGGATGCTGACCTGTTGAGAGATACTGAATGTTGAGGGGGACTAGGGAGTCCGATGAGCCTGATTACTGCCGGATTGTGTTGCCAACTGATTTTTAGCTTTTTCTCCCTTTTTTAATCTTCAAATGACCAAGTCATGGGGTTCGCATAATTTTTGTGTGATGAGGCCATTGCCGATTTTCCTCAGGCCTACAAAGTTGATTAGTTTTTGTCCCTTTTTTGCCCCTATTCACAAGACTAGGTCTGGGTGTCATGAATTTTTGCGTAGTGAGGTCGTTGCCAGTTTTCTCTCATGCCCACGACTGGTTGGGGAAGCCTATGATTTGCTGGGGAAATAAGTATGCTCCATTCATTGCCATGGACTGCATTCCTGTGGGGATTGTACTCCGCTGAGGATGTAGATATGATATTACGCTTGCACTCATAGTATCTAGGGGATCTAGGAGGACTTAGAGTGGGACAAAACGTAGGTTGGGGGACCGAAGTTTGGGACACCCTGGAATTGTTTCCTTTTGTTTACAACTGGCTTGCATGGGATCTTCTGCTGGAGATTTATACCTTTGGTATTTCCAGTGAAGAGTTTTCTTTTTTTTTTGCTCCGCTGGGGATTTTCCCTGTCTGAGGGATTCTTCTGGGAAGAGTTGGTTTCCACTGGGGAGGTTTTTTCAGAGAAGTTGATTCTGTTGGGGACAAGCCCAGAGATTGTTTTTCTCGGGGAGTCCCTGACTTGGAGAATGTTTCGACTTCTATTTTGGGTTTTCCTTTGACGAAAATTTTTCACTTTGTGTCGATTCCGCCAGGGGAATTGGGAGAGTTTGTCTTTGCTTGGAGAGTGACTCTGTGGGGAGAGTTGATGACTCCTTTTGGGTAAAGTCTCTGCTTAAAGAGAGTTTAGGGAATGATTACCCCTTTTGTGACCGCACTTGGTTTTGTCAGGTTGCCTACGTACCCTTTGTAGGATCAGGTCAAGACGTAGTTCAGGCTTGTGCCACAGATTGGAAAGGGAGGGTGTCCCATGAAAAGTTTTGTTTGAAAGAAAAGCTGTTAGGCTCAAGGGGCTAACTAGCGATTTTTATTGATTGTAAATGGGTTACATTAAAAAGGGATAAAGAGTGTGCCAAGGATGGCCTCCTATCATTTCCTAAAGATTCTATGAGTGCAAAGCGCCTATCAGATCTAGACCCTAAGCGTAGTATCATTTGAATTTATCCAAGCTGACGGGCTCGGGGAGGTCTTCGTTATCCATACGTCCAAGCCGAAGGGCGCCGCCTGAGAATTTGTCTCAGACGATGTATGGGCCTTCGTAATTTGGAGTGAACTTGCCCCTAGGATTAGGGAGGTTTGGCAACACATTTCGGAGAACCTGGTCACCAACTTCAATACTGCGAGGCTTGACTCTCTTGTTGAATACTCTTGCCATACACCTCTGATAGGCCTGAGAATGATTGATGGTTTTTAGTCGTCGTTCTTCAATCAAGTTCAGCTGCTCAAACCGGGTTTGTAGCCAATCTACTTCTGAGACTTCTGTTTCCATTAACACTTGGAGTGATGGAATCTCTACTTCGATGGGGAGGACTGCTTCCTTTCCATAGGTCAGAGAGGAGGGCGTTGCCCTTCTTGAAGTTCTGATGGACGTTCTGTAGGCCATGAGTGCGTATGGGAGCATTTCATGCCATGCAGAGTAGTTGGTTGCCATCTTCTCAATGATCTTCTTCAGGTTTTTGTTGGTTGCTTCCACTGCACCATTGGTCTTAGGCCTGTATGGAGTGGAATTGTGATGCTGTATCTTGAATTTCTGGTAGAGATCTGTCATCCCCTTGTTGCAGAAGTTAAGAGCATTGTCTGTCATAATCTCAAATGGAACACCGTATCGGCAGATGATGTCCCTTCTCAGAAAACGCTGAACCACGGAGGCTGTCACATTGGCATAAGAGGCTGCCTCAACCCATTTTGTGAAATAATCAATCGCAACCAGGATGAATTGATGACCGTTAGACGCTTTCGGAGCTATGGGTCCGATAACGTCGATGCCCCAGGCAGAGAATGGCCAGGGAGTAGTCAAATTGTGCAGCCTTGTCAGCGGTGCATTGACCCTATTGGCGTAGATTTGGCACTAGTGGCACTTTTGCACATGCTTGTAGTAGTCAGCTCCCATGGTGGACCAATAGTAGCCTAGCCTGAGAATCTTCTTTGATAGCATTAACGCGTTCATGTGTGGGCCGCAGGTTCCTTCGTGAACCTCTTCGACTACCCGTGTTGCTTCACTGGTGTCTAGGCATTTGAGCCAGATCAAGTTCGGTGATCTCTTGTACTAGATTCCCCCTGACAGGACGAACTGAATAGCCAACCTTCAGATTGCCCTACGATTTGTTTTGGTAGCATCGAGAGGGAATGTCCCGTCCTCGAGGTATTACTTTATGTCTACGTATCAAGGCTTGTTGTTCGTGACTGCATCTAGTTCGAGGCAGTAGGCAGGATGATCCTGTTGCTAAATTTTAATTGACTAGAGCATGATGCCCATGGGGATTTGAACAATGGAAGCAAGAGTAGCTAGTGCATCGGCGAAGACATCTATCTCGATTACCGGAACCAGCCTGGCTTTTCGGATGGCCCAAGATTCGTTTACCTGACAGATTACCAAATATGAGTCGCCGTAGACGTCTATCTCCTCGATTTCGATGCTCAGCGCTTCTTTCAGACTGGCTATGCATGCCTCATACTCCACTTCATTATTAGAGCATCTGAACTTCAGTTTGACTGAGATAGGGAGGTGTGCTCCTTTAGGCGAGATCAGGATTACTCCTACCCCATTCCCATGACTGTTGGTAGCTCCGTCAAAGTATAACTCCCAATTGGAGTATTCTGGCTCGTCTGCTTCTGTGTATAGGATGACTTCATCTGGAAACTGGTCATGTACAGACACGTAGTCCTGGGTCGGACTGTAGGCCAGGTGATCTGCTATCGTCTACCCCTTGATTGATTTCTGGGTCATGTACGTGATGTCGAATTCAGATAACATCATAAGCCATCGGGCAGTCCTTCCGGTGATGGCTGGCTTTTCCAGTAGATACTTCAGTGGATCCATCCGGGAGATCAGGATTACTGGGTAGGAAAGCAGATAGTGCCGAAGACGCTGAGTTGCCTAGACCAGTGCCAGACATGTCTTCTCAAGAGGGTTGTACCACTCTTCGTACTCTAGCAGGCGCTTACTCATGTAGTAGATGGCTTGCTCTGTCCTGCCCGTCTCGTTATGTTGTGCCAGGACGCACCCCATGGAGGTTTCTTACACAGAGCTGTAGAGTAGTAAGGCCCTTCCTGGCATAGGAGGCACTAGAACTGGAGGGTTGAGAAGATACTGCTTTATCCTGTCAAAGGCCTCTTGGCAATCTGCTGTCTAGACAGTCGGTATATTCTTCCGGAGAAGCTTGAAAATTGGCTTGCAGATCAAAGTTAGCTGAGAAATGAACCGACTAATGTACTGAATTCTACCCAGGAAACCACGGATCTCCTTTTCAGTTTAGGGTGCTGGCATTTCGATGATAGCTCTAGATTTAGCTGGATCAATCTCAATACCTCTCTTACTGACAATGAAGCCAATGAGTTTTCCTGATGAGGCTCCAAAGACGCATTTGGCCAGATTCAGTCTTAGGCTATACTCTCAGAGTCTGTCACAGAGTCTCTTTAGATCTTCCAGGTGTTGCCAGGTAGTCAGAGATTTGACGATCATGTCATCCACATAGATTTCGGTGGACTTGTGCATCATGTCATGGAAAAGTGCCGTCATGGCCCTCTGATAGGTTGCCCCTGCGTTCTTGAGTACAAAGGGCATGACCTTGTGCAGAATGTGCCCCAAGGTGTAATGAAGGAGGTTTTCTCCATGTCTTCCTTTGCCATCCTGATCTAGTTGTATCCGGAGAAACCATCCATGAATGAGAGCATCTCGTGCCCTGCAGTATTGTCGACCATAATGTCGATGTGCAGGAGAGGGAAGTTGTCCTTGGGACTGGCCTTGTTCAGGTTCCGGTAGTCGATGCACATCCGGATCTTGCCATCCTTTTTGGGCACTGGCGCGATGTTGGCCAACCACTCGGGGTAGTTTGCTACTACCAAGAAGCCTGCATTGATCTGCTTTTTAACTTCTTCCTTGACCTTTTGTGACCATTCAGGCCTCATCCGCCTCAGTTTCTGTTGACTAGTCTGACTTCAGGGTTCAGGGGCAGTCTATGTACCAACAATGCTGGGTCTAGGCCGGGCCTGTCTGCGTATAACCAAGCAAAGACGTCGTTGTAGCTCTTCAGGAAGCTGATCATGTCTGTCCTCTACTGTGGGCTTATGGTTATGCCAATCTTGACTAGTTGTGGATTGTATGCAGAACCCAGGTTGACTGTCTCGTTGTCCTCAATGTTGGACTGTAGAAGCCCTTAGCTGTGTTCGAGGAGGTCTAGTATCTCCTGAGGCGGTTCCTCATCTTGCTCTGCTTCCTGCTCGGAGTCATACTCAACTTTGGAAAGCTCAAGGAGGGTTTCAGGGGTAGCCTTGTCAGAGGTGATTTCCTGACAAATCATTAAGCTTAGTTTAACATGCTTGTGATTTTATGTTTATGTTAGCTTCAGGACACTAGTCTCTCCAGAGGAAGAGTCCGTGTGATTTCGTCATCAGTCGATGCAAATGTTTTTTTAAAAACATGTTTTGAGTCAAAATTCCAGATTTCATTGATAAAATGGACTGTTTATAAAATGACTCTGACAAAAAGAGGCCTATAGATGGCTGATAATTTGGATTTTTGCAACGGGAACAAAAGAGAGATAGGTTAAGAGAAGAAAGAGGATGATGTTGGATCACTATTTGTTCAAACCAACCTTCCCTGCACTGTGCTTGCCCTGACCCTGAGCGGCCTCGACTGTAAGAGCCTTAGTCCACCAACGGATCAGCGGTAGGTGACTGCAGGATGCTTCTACGCTGTTGGAGAGGGTGCAAACTTGTTCTCCCACTGAATATTCCTGTTCTGCTTCTGCATCTCTGACAGCTAGCTCTTCAAACATCTGGGCGACGCTGAAGACTTCCGGTTCAGGAATCCTTGAAGATTCGGTGCTAGGTTGGGGGTAAGGAATGTTACCAATGGGTGCAAGGGAGGTTTCTAGATAGGTTTCGAAGATTCCCACAGAAAAATTCACAGAAATATGGGGTCGAGGTTCAGGTTTCGCCGACTACTTGTTCTTTCTGGGCAGCTTGGACTGATAGTCCTCATACTTGGGCTTGTATCCCAGCCCAAATGGTGAGGTGTAGTGAGGAAGCACATATCTCTTCTTCATGCCTTGGTTCCTGGCTTCGAGGCCTTGTCCTGGCAGATAGTTCATTCTGGCCATCATCTTGACAAATGGCGGGACTGTTTTCTGGCTTTGCTACTCTACCTGGGAGATAGAACTGACTTGTTCAAATTGGAACGACATGAAGGTAGAATCTTGTCCCAGCTCTTGGATGTCCCCTAAGGAACTTGCCAACTCCTCTGACGGGACGACGACTAGGTGGTCATCCTGAATGAACTTGATCCTCTGATGCAGGGAGGAGGGAATGGCTCCGGTTGTGTGGATCCACGGCCTTTCCAAGAGTAAGGTGAATGAGGCTGGCACATTCACAACCTGAAATTTTGTTGTAAACTGCGTTGGTCCGACCCCAATGGTCAAGTCTAAATCTCTCAGGTTTTGTCGAGTGGTATTGTCGAATGCCCTGATAGTCATGGGCCTCTTCTTGACTTGGCTAAGGTCCAAGCCCAGGCTCTGCAGAGTTGACAGTGTATAGACGTTCAGGCCAGAGCCGTTGTCGATGAGCACTGAAGAAAGAGTTCTGTCCATACATTGTACTGCAATGTATAGGCCCGAGTGTGGTCATTGTCTCCGTCGGGTATCTCCTCTTCAATGAAGGAGATGATCCTTGATTCGAGTACCTGTCCCACCATCTGCCCCAGTTTCTCAGGTGAGATGTCTGGTATGACATGAGCATGTTAAATACCCGCAGGAGCTGCTTCCTATGATGCTCGGATGTCATGAGGAGACCTATAATGGAGATCTGTGCCTGAGTTTACCCAACTGCTGGGTGATGTTAAACTCTTCTAACTTCTCAAGGATCTTCAATAGAATGGCTAAATTTGCTGTCTCTTTCTCTGGGTCTGACACCCCTGCTTTGTCTTTTGCCTTGTCTTTTACTGGCTCCTCTGGTAGAGGATGGTACACCCGGCCGGATCGGGTAAGATTGGCTATGTATTCGCTCTCCAAGATGAGAGAGCGAGGGGTGGGTACATTATTTAGGCTGAATTGCTCAGATGAGATGTATGAGATCTTGACTGGGCCAGAAAATGTGGAGGCTTGAGCGGAGGCTGTGGGCCAATTAATGGGACAGGGAATTGTGTAGATAATTTGCTCTCTGTCAGGTTCGAGAGCGGGTACTTGTGCTGGGGTCTGGATGGCCTGCATGTTTGATTGGGGGAGAGGGATTATGACCGGAGGTCGGTATAAGGGCCTAATGATGCCACCACGAACTACGGGTGCGCAGGATCTCGGATGCCCTCCCTCGGGCTCTTCCTATTCAATGAAATTGACTTGGTTGTTGTGTGGGGGCAGTGGCATCTGATTGATGCTGGTGTTGCCGGATGCCAGCTCAACCCTACCTGCATCCAGAAGATCCTGGATGACGTACTTCAGGCCGATGCAGTGATCTGTTGCAAGGCCTGAGCCTCGGTGAAAGGCGCAGTGCTGGTTAGCATCATAGTTTTTCCTCTGTTTGTCAGGTGGAAGTAGAGGGGTAGGGCCTCTCAATTCGAGAAGACCCTGTTTGGCTAGGAAGTCAAGAAGTTGACTAAGGGTATAAAGGAGAGGGGTAAAGTTTCTGGGGGGACGAGGTTGCCCTTGGTTTTTTTTAGCCAGCTGGGTGTTTCCTGGTGCTAGCTTTTGTTGAGCGGCCGAAGCCGGTAATCTGATAGGTGCTGTGAGAGACACCAAATTGACATTCTCTTTTCTCTTCTGGTAACAGGGACCACTGTTTCTGCTAGTAGAAGCTGCTGCTGTTCTTGGAAGATTGAGCCCAAGACTGGAATGGATAGCACCACTTTGAATTATTGTTTCGATGCGGGCACTTATCTTGACAATTGTGCCGAAGTCTACGACCGGCAGAGTGACCATCAAGGTCGAATAGGGCTATTTCAGAGTGCCCATAAAAATGTTTGTCAGGTCATCCTTAGGGATAGGAGTGGAGACTTTTGCAGCCATCGCCCTCCATTGGGAAGTGTACTCCAAGAATGTCTCGTTGTTCCACTGACTCATTTGTTCCAGTTGGCTCCGCTGACGTCAAAGCTCTTGGTTGAAGGAGTACTACTCCACGAACATGTCCATGACATCCTGCCAGGTCTTGACTTTCTGCTTGTCGACCGACATCCACCAGGTAAGGGCTGCTCCCTTCAGACTCTTCTGGAAATACTGGATCAACAACGGCTGATTCTTGTTGTATAAGAGCATGTCCCCCAGGTATATCTGCAGATGTTGTCTTGGACAGCCGGAGCTGTCATATTTATCAAAGTCTGGCACTTTGAAGCCTGGGGGAACTGCATCCCCTGATGAGAATGTCAGATCCTCTAGAGATAGAGCGGGGTTGGCAGATGCCCCTCTCATCCTTCTCATCTCCTCCTTCATCTGCTTGATCTCCTCATGCTGATCTTTGAGGGACGGTGTAGGTTTGGATGAAGATGGTCTGTCCTAATGGACGTGTGAGGCCCTGGGTTGCTCTTCATATTGATTAAACTCCGCTTTTCCTCTGCCTGTCGTGGGTCTGGGATTAGGAATGACGATTGGGATAGGCTGATGTGGCTCTGGATGAGGCTGATCAGGGTTTTCTGTGTTCGGGATTCTGGTGGAAGGTTCTCTAGTACGGCACCAAGAAGAATTTTCAAGGATTCCAGAACTCGGTCCAGCTTGTTCTACATGGCAACAATGTCCCGGTCATGCGATTGTACTAGCTCATCGATTCTCTGCTGATGGTCTGCTGGTTCTGCCATAGCTTCTGAGCTGCTCTCAAATGGAGGCCGGTAGGGCACTAGCTTCGTGACGGGAATCTCTATCAAGACTGCTTCTATGACGTCTGCGAGAATCGCAGTCATAGAATGAGTTATGGGTCGGCTCATACAAACTGAAAAATGCAACGATTAACCATGAATATGCATGATGAGAGGAGAGATGATCCTAGAAAAAGATTTTTTGTTGATGCATGGAAATGGTGCAGTGAGTACAAGACTGTGTGACTCAAAGAAAATAAATGACTCGATCCCAGGCAGGTCCATCTGGGATCGCGAAGTCAAGTGGTCGGGGGATGCCCTCTAGGTCCATGATTTACTGCTGGAGCGATGTGACCTCAACCTTCATGCTGGCGTGAGACTTTGTAGCGCCGTACATCCGGTACCCGAACTATCGAATATGGTCGGTCATCTCTGCCTTTGCACTCTCAAGCTGTTCCTGATAGAAGTGCAACTATGCTCGGAGAACGACTCTCTTTGGCATCACCTCTCCACTTCTTCTAGTAAGAACGGACTGTTTGTTCGAGGTGCTGGACCGGCTCTTGTCTGGCCTAGAGTTCGCGATCCCGTTCCGCTTCCTATAGCCTGAATGCCTGTCGGGCTTTCCGAAGCCGCTGTTCTTTCATCTGAATATGAAGCTATCTCTCCATAAAGATGTCAGTCCAAGGAACCACTGTCTTAGCTAAGGGTATGGTGCCCCGTGATGCTGCTAAGACTAGAGTGGGTAGTTCCCTAGGTGCAAGCATAGGGGATGGAATGTCAGGATCTTCCACCCAAAGCTGGTACGCTGCATCTGTAGATGGTCCTACTGTGACCACGAAGTCTAGCCATTGATCTTCTCTGGAGGTTCGGCAACTGGATTGGAATCAACTGGTAAGGCAATCTGAGTGCACGGTGAAGTCGGTAAAATCATTTCCCTGTCGGTCTATGACTGGAATGCGTTGAGGGAGTCCAAATTAGCGAAGGACCCTGAGTGGTACATAGGCTTAAGAGCCTATAAGACCGGCGAGGATCATGTCTCCCTGAAATGACGACACGAGGTAGTCTTGGCACGACTAGCCACTTGAACTGCCACACAATGTCCTCCTCTATCAAGTCTTGGAGAAGTTGGTAGAGCTTTCAGACGTCGGTGGTTACGATCGGACCCTGACCCTGAGAGATCTTCCAGGGTATGCTGTAAGCTTCACGGAGGTTGTTCGGTAAAGCTATGATCGTTGGCAGGTGTGTGACTAACCAGAGGTGCAAGAGCGGTGTGCTAGCATAGAAGATGCCCTTCCGATGGCCTGCTGCCTAATTGAGAGCCCTGAGAAGCTCTACAAGAATGACTGGTACGATGGTTCCGAAACTGCAGGTGTCCTTGATGATCCCAACCAGTACTGACTCTGTAAGCGTGCGGCATCTCGGGAACAGCAACTGAGATACAGCTATCAGTGTAAAGGCGTTGAGACCGGGAAGTTCTGCTACGAACCAGTCAGGGTTCCACTTAAGGCGGTATATCTTCTACAAAGGCTGCACGGGGATCCGGTCTAAAGTGCCATTATTACCGGGCTGCAAGCAAGTAGGCTTGAGATGCAAAAACCTTGATAGGTCTGCCTGATAATTTATCTTGTAGCACGGTACTATGGCATCGCCGTCCATGTTGAATTTCCGAATGCGCTGAATTTCCTCCAAAGTCTGACATAGTTCATTCTTACCGAAACGAAAGATCATGTTCGATGGGCTCAACCACTAGATTGCAGCGTTTAAGAGGCACGGATCTGGGTTGACCATGGATAGGTCTAAGGTGGATCACAAATGATAATGCTGGGTCCATGTCAAACACTGACCGGAAGTGAGAGCCTCTATTGATTCTTGGAGTTTTCGGCCACATGCCCCCTCAAAAGTCAAATGCATGGGGCGCGAGGGTTAACCAACTGTCCGTGCGATCCCTGAAGGACCTACCATTTACCTGAACAAGGACAAACTCGACGAGTGTACTGTGTAATGCATGTGAAAATACAAAAATGCAAGATGGTTATACAATTTATGATGCAATTTTTTTTTTTAATTGGGTGTGATAAGGCACATGTGAGCCAATAGGGCAATCGGACAGAGTTCCGACGTGCTTTAACCCGGGTTGTTGGAAATCGGGGGCCTAGCATGTCAAGGCTAGAGGTAGGCCCGGAAAAGGCCTATCCGCCTGGGATTTGAACCTCATAGGCTATGTCGGGACATTGGGTCGGTTGTGTTTTATTACAAGCATAAGTAAGGCTCAGTACATGCCTGGATGGGTGATTACTCGAGTAAAGTGCCCGGATAGCCAACCAAGATAGGGACAGGTATAGGGTGTAAGCAGGTTAGGGTTAGGGGACCCTTCCGGGTTGGACTGCTTGCAGACTATATCCTGGCTTAGGCTATATGTATGAATGCAGGTGTATGCAAGTGTGTTCCTAAGGATGGGAGGGTCACTTAACATCATATATGCTGCTCCCTGGTATAGAACATACCTGAAAAGGGATGATTGGTGTAAGCGGGAGCATTCAAAACCGTTTTCTGAGGATCATCACCCAGTAGGCAAGTTCCACAGACCTCCAAGACTTTTAAACCACTGGCACCGAGGATCATCATCCAGCGACCGTTAGCGTAATAAGCCTGACTAATAGGTATCGGGTTTGATTACACTATTATGGTATGAATGAAATGCACAGTACATAAATCATTTAAAGAAGTGTAAAAATGATTAGTATTAAGTTAAACACTAAGGCACCTGATTAATTTTTAGGCTTATTTTGGCTTAAACCTAGGTTCCGCGTTGAACCTACTTATCTCCCTAGCAAAGTCGTCAGAGCTGTGAACACGGGATTTCACTCCCTCGAAAATGTCTCACGGGATTTAGAGTCACCACTTATTAATTCAGAAGGGATAAGTCCCTGAGAAATATTGGATAAGGCTAGGTCCGCGATCAGGGATTGGGGTAAGAGGTTTGGTTAAGTTCGGGGAAGGGGTTAGGCACCCCGACACTTCCACACTTGGTGGTTCCCTACTTGCTAAGTTTAAGCCAAATTTAAGATCAATGTTAATCGAATGCCTTTAATGTTTAAGTTAACACTAACCGGAACAAAGTAAAGCTAATTAGGGTCGGGCCCATGTTGGGGTGCCTACGTACTCACATGAGGGGTGAGATCAGATCGAGCATAGTTCTAACACTTGAGTCCGTGCTAAGGCGAGGGGGGCGTGTGTGTGTGCACCAAAAGGCGGCTAATGGACCTAATCCGGTAGATTAAGGTTTTGCTTGACCGAGGTTGGTCAAATTGCAAAGTGATGGGCCTGGTAGGCCGAGGGGTAGTCCGGTAGACTAGGGTGAGGCCCGGTAGGCCTAGAGGCGAAGCCCAGAGGCAAAGGGATGTGTGAGGGTTAGGGTTGCTAACTCGGGTTAAGAGGGTGTTAACCGTGGTTAGGGTTGCTAACCAGGGTTAAAAAGCCCAAGAGTGAGATTTTTTTGGTCTCTTGCATTTTTATGGATTTTTAGGGAATTTTCCATATTTTTTAGTGGGGTTAAGTGGTGCATAACCATAGTTAAAAGTTAACCGGGGGCTGCTTTAACCATGGTTAAGGGTCAAGGTCAGTCAAAAGGGGGTCCAAAGGGTATGGCAGGGCCTAAAATGGCCTCCTACCAGGTTTAGGCTTTGCACAAAGCCCATAATCAAGAAAATTGTGAATGGAGGTAATCGGATTACCTCCCTTTCTGTAATTTTTTAACTAGGGTTTGGGAGGCTGTAACTTGGGTTAGGGACCTCCTCTGGGTAAAGTAAAAGGATGGTCAAGAAGTTGGGAGTGCCATCTTTCCAATGGACCAGGTGGCAGCCTTTGATCAGGCTAGGTGTGGGCCCCACAAGGGCCCAAAGTTTGCAAAAAACCGGCACTGTAATGTCGATAGTTCAACTGCCGACACCCTGTTACAGTTTTTAACTCAAGTTTAGGGCTATGCTAACCCTAGTTAAGCTTCATGTCAGACCCTGAAATTTTGCAGGGAGCTAGAAGGGGTGAAGGGCTTTCCAACGAGCCTGGGGTGGACCCCAGAGCACTTGGCATGTGGGCCCTACAAGGGCCCCAAGTCTGGTAAAAACAGGCTCATTATGTTGATAAAGCGAGTTCCGATAGGAGGTTTTTTTAGTTTAAATAAAAGAGTCAGTAATTCGATTACCAACCACTAGCAGTTTTTCGGAAAAACCTTGTTTTCTCCACTGGCCTTGAACCAATCATCGGTCTAACGGTGCCCTCATAGACTGAGGGACCCCCAGACCCTGTGAGGAGTGTTCCATGCATTGGTGAGGGTCTTGAACCCGAACCTAGCCTCTAGGGGGTTCCCCACACCTACGGTGAAGATGGGGGACCCCTGTCCTTGGCTGGAAAACCATCCTATTTGTTAAAAACAAGAATAAATGACCCCCTGGAATGGGATCAGGGGGTCTTACAATGCTTGTAAAATAGAAGAGAGGGGAGAGGGCGGCTACCCCTTCGCACAGTGGTTGTTAGTGGCAGTGGTGGAGGTGGTGGAGCACTAGGATGGCCCTGGAGTTATGCCCAGAGGGCTTAGAGGTACCCTGGGACCAACCACGACAAAGGATAGAGGCTGGGGAGGATGGTGCTCAGGTTGGATGAATCCCAATAGGGTTTGGACATGAAGAAGTTGGGTGGTCTTTGCATGGGGGAGATCTAAGCTTTATAGTGGAGAAAGAAGAACCCCTAGGGGGTAGTATGGGCATTAGAGAGGTCAGAGGTGAGTCATGGTGGAGGTCCCAAGTGGCCAGGGTGAGCAAGGGGGTCTGTAACACACAAAACCTGAAATCCAGGAATGGCAATAATCGAATTAGCGCCATTCCCAAATAAGGCTGATTTAGGGGGTGTCGGTAATTTGATTACCAACACCCTGAGATTTGTTTCCATTTCGGGCCAGGCCTAATCTCACTTGGGCCAAAAGGGTTGTGGGCAGCTATTTCGGGCATTTCCCATCCTTTTCGATTTTGGAGGTGTGGGTCCCACCCATGAGGTCCTCATGGGTTGGGGTGGGCCGAAGTGTGGGCCCCAAACTGTTCGGGCCTTGTGATTTTGAGGATTTTTGAGTGGGCTTTGAGCCCATAGGGCTTGTCCTAGGGTTTGGGCTAGGTTTGAGCTAGGGCTAGGTCTAGGGCTTAGCTAGGGCTTGTCCTAAGGTTTGGCTTAGGTTTAGGGTTTTGAAATACTAATGGGCCTTGAGCCCAAAAGGGTTTACCTAGGGTCTTATTAGGGTTTTTCTTAGGGTAATGGGCCTTGAGCCCAAGGTTTAGGTCCTAGTGATTCTAGGGTTTAGGACAAGGTGTAAAAATTGGGTGCTTACATCATATTCACATAACCAATCGTAAAGGGTATTTATATTAATTACTGTCTCATATGATGAAGACATAAAGTTCCATAGGTAACATTGTAGGAAAATCATACAAAGGTTGCGAAGAGATGATTTTCCGATTCCTTGTAAACCTAATATTGTTTGAAGCCTCTATAGTACTGGTTGGGCGTCGTACTTCATCATGGCTTGCACATGTGTAGTTCTATAAGATAGTGTAATGAATCTCATTCACAGAGAGTGGTGAATCTTAACTAACATGTGAGTATATGTAGCAAGTACATAATACTGAACAGTGTCACTAGTGGATACCCTATGGAATACACTGTCAGATTGTATTAGGGTTATCCATTTGACAAATTGTCCTTAGACTTGAGAGGTTAACATCTTCTCAGACATCTGTCTATATGGCTTTGATGTGCCAATCGGCGATGTCCAACACACAGGACTAACTCCGGGTACGTTGGGTCACGTGCACAATGTTTGGAGAAGTGTGTAAACACTCAATAAGGAATCCACAACTCCTTAATTGGAGATAATGATATCAAGGTGATATTTGTTAAACTGAACTGTTAAATCCAGTATTGGTGCTTTTCGGTAAAATGGTCTTTATCGAAGTTGATATTTTCAATATGAAAAAATATATATAAATATATATATGTCAGTTCTTTTCTAATTTTTCTTCAAAAGTGTTTTGGAGGTTCAGTTCAATGAAAAAGTAATCATGAGAAAGAGTTCTATTCATAAGCTAGGGACTAGACAGTAGAATTGTTCCAATCCCGAAAGCTTACAAGTGATATCGGAATGTGGAAGGATTTATTTGTAAATATATTGTGAGATGGTACTTACAAGCAATTCTCTAATTTCTAGAGGTTAGTCACATTGTGTTAATGGACATTATTGTGATTGGTGGAAGTCCAGGGGCATAGATAACATTCTATAATCCTAATGGAGTGTAGGAAATGTGTTTCCTAGTAACAATGCTTTAACCAAAAGGTTGAGTACTTGGTCCCACAACCGGAAATAAGAGATCCCTTTAGATCCCACACACAAGGACTTTCCTAAAGTATTTAATTTAATTTATAATTAAATTAATTAATTTCTCTAAGTAATCACTATATGGTATAGTGAAGCTCTAAAAGGTGGAACACATTAGACGTGAAAAACCAAATGGGTAGGACCCATTGGGGATTATTTTAAAAGAATAATTGAAGTGACCAAAAAGGGTTTAATACCCTAGAGGGCGTGTGGGGTGGGACCCACCTAGGGTGGGACGCCCACTCCATGAGGAAATAATAATTTTTATTATTTTTAATTAGTTTCTAATAACTAATATCCTTATTGGATAAGGTTAGTTAGTTTGTTAGAGTTAGTTACTAATTAGTTTCTAATATCTATTAGTTTCTTGCTAATCAAGGAATCCTAATTGGATTAGGATAAGGATATGATTAGTTGGTTACTAATAAATAATGTTAGTTTCTATTTTGATTAATCCTAATTAATTAAGGAGAAATCAATAAAGGAAACAATTGAGGGAATCCTAATTGGATTAAATTAAGGATGAGATCCAAGAAGGATCTCTATATAAGGGGTGGACATCCAAGGTGTTGGGCATATATTTAATTTCCAGATTTTTGGAAATCTTCTCCTCCCTCAATCTCACGCCCCTCTCTCTCTTCTCCCAAGGTGTACGGTCACACCTCCCCTCCCCTTTCTTCTCTTGTTTTTCTAGTTTGGAAATAGAAGAAGAATATTAAGGATCTTATTAATCAAGAAAGGTTCTTGATCAATAAAGATTTGATCTTTATTTCAAGATCTTAGAGCTGGTAATTTGGAAGGGCCATTAGCTTCCATTAGAGAAAGCTTTAAAAGAAAAAGAAGGTTCGTGTGAATCAATCGGAGACTTGACACTTGTGAAGTTTTGCGAGTACTGTTCTTTTGTGAATTTGACTTAACAATTTCAAAGTCGCAAAGGTGAATGTTATTCCTACCTTCATTGAATAAAATCAATTAGAATCTTAGATAGATCTTGGGATTCGATGTATGCCCCCAAGAACTGTTTTTCTTTAATTAAAAAGAGGCATACTTTCACTTTCCTGTTTAAAATCCTAATAGTTTGGTGTGTTATCATCAAAAGTCTCGTGCATAGCAAAACTCGTCTCATCCAAATTATTTAGGTTGAGAACAAATGAGTGGCAGGGGCATTTATGTCCAAAAAGAAAATGACCCCATTCTTGCCCGTGGAGGTGTCGAAAAGAAAGATTTTGAAAAATGAGTATATTTTGGGCATCCCACTATTGTTGGGGTGTAGTTGGGGAAAAATCCGATGTATTTGTAATATTTTTGTCAAAAAAACAAAGGTTAGATTAATGAAGATTAAGGCTTAGAGAATTTTAACGACGGTCAATGGGGGTTCAAGGGGACACGTGTTGACCTGTGGGTGCGATTGAACTCTTCCTAAATTCAATCGCGATTAGGTGTGATTGATCACTATTTGGGAGGGTTGGTGCTGATCAACTATGATTAATTGGACATGTAGTGCAACTATGTTGCATTGGCATGAGAAAATCGGTCCTTTTTTATAATTTTTTTTTTTTTGGGTATAGGTAAAGGAACACGAAATGTCACTACCCGACTTAAACTTAACATTTCACTAATGAAATGTAAGAGTAATCCGTCCGTGAGATCCTTTTTCTCTTATAATGCAGAAGTGTAAAATACCAAGGGAATTAAACTTTTTAAACCCTTATCCATCCATACGCAATAGCCGTCATAACCATGTCCGTAATTAAAGTTAAGGATTACATAACCAACTTAATCAAAATGAACATATAAAAAATTTTAACATTAAAATCAAAAGCGACTCCATCTTTCCTCGAACGTCACTTTTTCTTTTACTGATCATCTGGCGACATAAAAAGTTAGTGAGTTAGGAAACCCAATAAGAATATTCCCTAATATTATGTTGAACAATAAATTAGAATAAGCATAATAAAACTTTTAGATAACAACTTTATTACAAGAATATAATATTAAACCATTTAATATTACTTTTGACAATTTTTTTAAACATCTTTTACTTTGGATCCGATTTATCTTAACTCTGTCTCTCAAGTTGATCATTGAAAGGTATCTTTTTAAACTCACCCCGTCTTGGAGTTATCATTAACCCCTCATGAGTTTTTGTCTTAGGCTCACCCTGTCTTGAATTTTTCATTAACCTCTCATGAGTTTTTATCAAATGGTATCCCTTTGTCTTGCCTCTATCTTGTGACCTTTTTAAGATAAACAATTTTTATCTTTCCTTTATCTTTTCTTTTATCTTCCAGACTTATCTTAATTCCGTTTCTCAAGATGATTATTGCAAGTGTTCTCTTTATACTCATCCCGTCTTGGAGTTATCATTAACCCCTCATTAGTTTTTGTCTTAGGCTCACCCCGTCTTGGAGTTTTCATTAACCTCTCATGAGTTTTTGCCAAATGGTATCCCTTTGCCTTGCCACTATCTTGAGGCCTTTTTAAGATAAGCGTATTTATCTTTTCCTTGTCTTCTCTTTAAGACATTATAAGATAATACCTTCATATAAATCACAACATTATGATTATACAATTTTTATTCTAATGATTTTTATTATAGTTATCATAATTATAATTTTATAATTTAGAATAATTCTTTTTTGTAATTCAAATACTTCCTTTTTCTTATCATAAATTAGAATGTAACATACGTACAAAATATAGCAATAAAGTATCATCACTTTATATTTTTAGTACCTTACCAAAGCATTGCATTATATTTTCAGCATAGTAGTCTTCTACTATTTTTCAGCATTTTGACATAGCACCATCATAGAATTATTTTAATATTTTCCAGCATTTCAACATAATATCATCATAGTATTATTCTACTATTTTTCCAGCATTTCAACATAGTGTCATCAAATAAAAATTTATTATTATTATTATTCATAATATAATAGAATATTCATTTCTTCTCATAGTCCTTATTTTGAAAATACTAACCTCTACTCTAAATCGTTATTTAGAATATTATTTCAGAATTTTACTTACTAACCTTCATTCTAAAATATTATTCAAAATAATATTATCGAATATAACTTACTCTTTTTACTGAAACCGAAATAGGGCTTCGCAAGACCCCTTTCTTTTTTCCTTTATTTATTTCTTCTTCTTTTTCTCTTCCTTTAACCTTTCTTTCTTTCTTCTTTCTTTCCTCTTTTTCTTCCTTGCTCTCTCACTATTCCCTCATGGTTTGGATGTTAGCTTGGAGTGAGACACAAGGGGTGGGCGTGTGGTATTTATAGGGTAAGAGGTTCACTCCCCTCCTTAATAGATACACTTTAATAACTAAGTACATATTAATACTAATACATGAATTAGATTCATCAATTCTCTTAATTCATGTACTTATTTATTAGGTTCATGGATTATATTCAAGAGCTACCTTAATCTATCTACCTTATTTATTATGTTAATGGATTTGGTTCATGAACTACATAGTTACTTTAAATAACTAGTGTGAACACAATCAATATAGCCAAGGGATTGTGGGGTGTGAGGTAGTGTTCATGCACAACACAAGACCTTCCTCTTGGTCTTTCTCTAAGTTTATACACATTATATTAATCTCTTTTAGTGTATTCTTTATATGACATTTTTCACATTCATCTTGGACGTTTTCTACTTGATATAGTTGTCACCTATATTTCACTTAAATGATTCATGCTATTAACCAAGGTTATTCATACATGAATCTTAGTTTAGAATTTTTTTTAACCCAAGTGAACCACCTAACTCATGGTTTAATCATGGTTGGGTGTGTGGCTTTGTCCCTTTTTTCTAAGATTTCTTCTTACTTGTAATAACTCCTAATTCATGCACTTTAGTGTACATGAGCAAGGGTTAAGTATCTAATTTGATACATCTAAATCCAATGTCCAAGGGTGAAGTTTTAATTTATGATATCCTTAACTCCTCACCTTAAGGTTAAATCCTTTAACCCTGGGTTAATCTTGGACGCCACTTTATGTAGTGTTGACATGTGGCTCTTGCCACATGTCCTTATCTTAGCTCATGATCATCATATCTTTAATTTTATGCACGGGATGTTAGAAGATTAGAAAGTAGATTAAACTTAATGTAAGAATTTAATATAATACTTGTAAAAATATTATTTGTTTTCATTAAAAGAAAGATAAATTTATTTTTTCGTATTTTGTATTGCTCATGGTTAGCTCATCAAAGTTAGTCATTTCACCCTGAGGTGGCACATTGGGTTTTGGCGTTTCGAATTAGAGTGTGGTGTGTACCATGACACTAAGGAAAACTTTTATCAATTCATGGAGGGTTTCTTTTAAAAAACTCAAATAAAAATCATATTTGATTTTAGATTTTCAATGATTTATTTTCTAAAATAATAAAAGAGAACTTAAATGACCAAATTCCAAGAAGAACTTTCATATATGTGTAACTTTTATAAATTACTCTAGGGTAACTTTTATTATCTCGAACATATGTAATTACAATATTACTTTCAATTTTGGATCGAAAGGATATGTTTGACAAAAGTAAGAAACATATAGGTGAGTTAAAACTTGCTAAAGTTGCACCCTTAGGATTTCACTTGTGGTACAATACTCGCACTACACAGAGCGACCAATCGGGAAATAACATAAATATTAAAGAAAAATTCATGACAGTTCGATCGGTCGGACTATCCAAGGCAATCGATCGCAGACATTCAGAAAGTTTCGATCGATCGGAACTTACTCTTCAACTGATTGGAGATCGCCGTTTTTTGAACCTCAGGATGTATGCACGGATTTTTGGAACCTCAGTTACATTCCAACCAGTAACATGCGGAAAAGCTGGGTGGGTAACATGTTTTGGCAAGGTTAGAATTTAACCCACTATATATTTTTTAACATGATTCATTTGCGGTTCTATATCATATTTCTAAGGACGTGAGACAGGTCAGATCCTAATAAATTGATCAGGTGTAGATCCAAGCCATATAGAACACTCAATCTTGCTTTTTGTTTAGAAAACACATTATAATCTTATTAGCACTAACACCAATCTACACAATCTCCCTGGACATCCGCTTACATTTTCATTATCCTTGTCACTAATTTTAAAGAAAAAATTAGCAAGGAAAGCCAAGAATGCACTGATAGAACACATGACCCATGATACATAAACCACTACCCAAACCTCCATGTTTGTCTAACGGCATCTTTGTCGCCATAGATCTATTGTGAGAAATCACCTTTGATGGCCTCGCTGTGGACATTGGACAATGATCCAATTCATAGCTATGCGCATTCAGTTCCCCATTTTTACCTGCAGAGTAAGCAACTCGTCCACATACAAAATCAAGAACATATATGATATACCTACATTTTAAAAAAAAACAATGGAGCTCTTTTACCTAAATCTGTAAAACCAATGTATTAGAGTCAGAGAAGCTTTCAATTCGAAATCCGATGAAAACAGTACCTTTGCTTGGATCCAGAGAACCCATGCCAAATACGGTTAGGACCAAATGCAAAAAGATGACTACCACTACTGGAGAGAGTCCAATGATCATGACATTCCTGAGTATTAATAAGCATGGGTTTCAAGAGCATAGGCTGAAAAACGGAATTAAACAAATTTCCGTTACATGATTCCTTTAATAGAGTGTAACGGCTATACTCAAATGTTTATAAGAGGACCTGCATAACTACTGGTAACAGGCCTCATCCCATTCCTCTTCCTAACTGCTTCATCATTCTCTTTCGTAAATGTCAATACAGTTTTAAGAGAGAGAAAATGTAACGTGTGGGGAAGTTATTGAGGGAGGAAAGTGATTGTGCGGGACAAAGTTACCATGAGAGAATTTAACGTGAGGAAGTTATTGAGGGAGGTCCTATGTGGCTTCACCATAGAAAAGTTGTCCTATGTGGCATCAATATAGGTGCAAACGTGGCATTCAAAGGCATCGTTTAATTGTATTTTATAATAGTAGATAGATTCCCTTTAATCTCTTGTTTGATTCTGTAGAACCCCAGAATTCTTGTGCTATGAATAGTGTCAGTGAATAGTGTTCTTATATGGTTTATGTGAAGGCCTAAAGCCTTCTATTGTGTTATTGGTATGATGGTGAGTCAAGTGAGGGTTTTAGATACGTATTTTGAGTCTCAAAAAGAGATTAAAAAGATACTCTAAGTGGGTAAAAGCAAGGGTATAAAATACCCTAAGTGTTTAATGAGTTGTAAGTGAATAGTGCGGTGAATAGTGCTAGTGCGTGAGGCATAAAGAGGCCGAGGCCTCTCATGCATATTGGTGTGAATTCAATGATCACCTAGGTGGGTTACAAACCTATGGTGTAACGAGTCATATGAGGTGTGAGTAGGGATTTGGTCTCGAGGGAAAAGAATGTGAAAGCACTCGAAATGTTCTAAGTGTTAAAAGGGTATGTTTTAACATACCCTCAGTTTTATGAAGCTCTAGTTGAGTTACCGTTGTTCAGAATCGAGTGATTCTTGAATTTTTGGAAAGGTATTACGAGGTTCATGTTTACCATTTTTCTAGATTTCGAGTCGGGGTTGAGTTAAAAGTTGGATTTCCAAAACCGGGTCTGTTGAAAAACTGGGCTACTGAAATCCAATTAATGACCAGTCAGCTTTAGGGGCAATTTGGACCATGAATAAAGAAGAATTAGGGTTTTTGTAAAACAATTTTCCCTTTGAAAGATGAGTCCAATGCAAGTTGAATCGTCAAAATCTGATAACCGAGTCAAAAGTTACGGCTGAAATACCAAAGCAGGAAAAACCTAGAAATTTTCTGTAAAAGCTACGAATGATCGTAGGAGACCTACAAACGATCGTAGAGTTCCGAAAACTGGGTAAACTCACTGTAAAACCTACGATCGATCGTAGGAAGGCTACGAACGATCATAGGTGCGTGTATCAACTTCAAAAGAGCGGGATTTTAGGGTTTCTACCCTCTTGGCCTATAAAAACCCAACCATTTTGGGGGTTTTGGGTTAACCTAGTGAAGCCTAATCAAGGTTTGAGATCTTCCACAAGCTTGGATCTCGCTACCACACATAATTGGAGCTTGGATCTCCATCCTCAAGCTTTGGTTTCTCTTCTACAAGCTTCCTCAAGCTTTCTCAAGCCTTGGATCATAGGGATTTTATCCCCTAAGGTAAATACATTCTACTAACCTCCCTTGTTACAATCCTTTGATATGCATTCAATTTTAGTGATCCTTTGGTAAAAATCAAGATGTAAATCATCTTGAGACAATATTAAGATGTGTAGTTTAATAGGTTTATAATAAATTAAATGTTATGAATGAGATGGTTGATGTATGATGGAAAATGGAAAAGGGTAATATACTCATAAGAAATGCACACAAGATGTTTGATGAAATGTGAATAATGAAAATGTAAGCAAAAGCCTCAAGGAAAGGTTGAATGCAAGGTGTTTGACGAAATGCATATATGGAATTTAGAACCAAGACTATGAAATATGAATTAGGGATTTTCCCCAAATTTGGTAATTATGCTAATATGCGTTATGTGTTTCCTTAAAATCTCGTATGTTTATAGAAAGTTGGGAATAGCTATATGATGTCATTTTAATCTTCTCATGACATTAGGATGTTCACCATTCCCTATGCACAAGCACGTATTCATGTATGAATCTAGTTTTTTGAAGTACAATCATATGGAATCAAACCAAGACAAGACAAGAGTGATTTCCACGGAATAAGAACAAGACAAGAGTGAATTCTACAAGACAAGGATTTTTCTTTATTCTTGCTTGAAGACAGATACTAGTACCCGTACTTGGTCTTAGTATACTAGTATCCTTTTATACTTTCTTGGAAACAGATGTTAATGCCCGTACCTGGTCTTATTGCATTAACTTCCTTTTATACTTATCTTAAAAACATATACTAGTGCCCATACTTGGTCTTAGTACACTAGCATACTTTCATATACTTGTGAGCTTGTGAGTCTTGGAAACAGATATTAGTGTCTGTACCTGGTCTTAGTACACTAGTATCCTTTCATGTTTTTCATTTGACTTGGAGACAGATGCCAATAACCATACCACTAGTATATGTTTTCAAGATAAGTATGAAAGGATGTTAATGCACTAAGACCAGGTACGGGCATTAACATCTGTTTCCAAGAAATTATAAGAGGATACTAGTATACTAAGACCAAGTACGGGTACTAGTATCTGTCTTCAAGCAAGAATAAAGAAAAATAAAAGGATGTTTAGTGTACTAAGACCAAGTACGGGCACTATCATCTGTTTCTATGAAATCAAGCTCACAAGAACTCACAAGCAGGCTCACAAGAAACTCACAAACAAGCTCACAAGAAACTCATAAGAAACTCACAAGCAAGTCCACAATAAATTTATAAGCAAGTTAACAAGAAAGCATATGTTTCAACGTAAGTACAAGATAAGTGATAAGAACGATCTCACAAGCTAAGAACCTCATAAGATGCATAAGGAACTCACAAGGCTTGTAAAATACATGAAATACGTATTGTTAAAGCATGAACTTAATGTAGGATTTGAAGTATAATTTTAAGATTATATATGCAAATGTTATCTTGTTTTAACTTCCGCACTCTAATCATGCATCTACTTTGATGAACTATATCTTGTATGACATGTTAATGTATTGTAACATGGTTAGTTAGTAGTATGTATACGTTGAGTATTCCATGCTCAATCATACATTTTATGTTGGCAGGTTCATTTGACATTGTATCCCAGGCCATTAGATCGAGATGGATTATGGAGGGCAGGAGCCTTCTTTGGATGTCCTTGAGGATGATAGGGGTCTTGACATATGACCTTATGGTTGAGTGATACGGAGGGAGAGACATGTATTTTGGTTTTTTATTTCTGGGGATATTTGTATCAGTTTGAGTTGGTAACTCAAGCTAAGGATTTTATGTACATGTCTTAGTTCATATTCAGTTATTGTAAACAATTGTCCTTGGAATACAATTAAATTATTAAAGAAATTTTCAATTTGCTATTTAGCATGCCTTGTATACTCTTTGCAGGATGGTTTTAAATGTAAGTGACATCGCCAAAGCCTCATCTCTCTTAGGTGGGATTTTGGGGCGTTACAGAATAGTATCAGAGCTTAGGTATTAGGTTCTCTAGGGTCGTTTAGAGTTCGATACCATGAATAAATCAAGGCATTAGATTCATCTTAGGAGTTTTATTCTAAGTGTAGACTAATCACTTAGTCTTTGTCTATAGCAGGTTGATTTCAATCGAAGTTAGTGTCTATTTTCGCTAGAAAAAAAAAGTAATAAAATAAATCAAATTTATATACTTATACTATTACGTGTTGTATTATTATGTGGTATTATATGTTATGTGTTGTGTGCATACTATATGTTATATGCTAAGTGAAAACCTATGCTTGATGAACGGGTTTCCAGTTAAACTCATGAGTTACTGTGGCACTCAGGCTAGAGTCTAGGTCAGGTGAGGGTTGACAAGGGATCGGTGTGTCCTTTGTCATGCCTTGTGTTATTGGGTTTCAGTAGGGAATTGTCTCCCGAGTGAGACTATGGGTTTGCTTTCGTCTTACAAGTCTAGTAGATTTAGACTTTGCAGAACTAAGGACTTAGGTTGAAATGCACGTGCTATTATGTGTATTATGCGTAATTTCATCGGTTTAATTATGCATCTTCTATCAAAACAAGCACAAGTCGCACATCATAGTATAATGATAAGCCTATATGAGTTCATGCATACCCATGACTAGTAGGGATCCTGGAAAGAAATAATAATAATAAATAAATAAATATATATATAATTTTGGACAAGCTCATGGATGTTTGATGCACGTTTCTAGATACAAATGCACATTAATTCTGCAGCATGTTCTAAACTCAGTGATCAGTCCAAAAGTTCTAGATACATATGTGCGTTAATTCTGCAGCACGTTCTAGACCCAGTGCTCTGTCCAAAATGATAAACATATTATAAACTCCAAGGATAGTTTTCACCATACATAGCATCATTCATTTCATGAGTATCATACATAGCATGAGCATCATTCATTTCATGAGTATCATACATAGCATTAGCATCATACATATCATAAGCATCATGTACATCTCATACGCATCATATAGATCTTAGAAGCATCATACATGTCTTAGTACAACTACACCATGTAAGCTATATGGAACGAGGCGCGAACGACGACTTCTCCACAAGGGCCATTATGCCTAGCATGGACCTTGCTCTTGGTTGCCCTTCAACTTTCACTTGTACTGCTGTCAATGACTTTCATTCGCTCTCGGCTTCTCCCACAGTAAATTTCCCCATTTTTTAATTTCTTGTCTTATTTTATATTATTAATAATTTTATTTTTTTCTTATTTATAAATTAGATTTATTCGCTAAAGTAGTTAATTAGACCATTAGAATTATCTAAAAACTACGATGCATAATCAACTTCTAAAACAATACTATTATTTCCCGACTGCACCTTGCAATCAACTTCACTCACAATATGTTTTATTTTCTTCTTTTATTATCTCATGTTAATAATCTAATTTTTCACCAATGTTGGATGTTAATCTAAAACTTAGTTCATTAATTTTTATCGAAGGTTAATTTTTTTAAAAAATAAAAAATAGGATTTTACTATTTGTAGACTCGCTACGCCTTAGAGGGCCCACTCTTTCTAGTTCGACAAACACTTGGGGTTTGGTGGGGCCCACCCCAAAGTGTTTCTCCTTCTGCCAAGATAATGGGGGCTTATATGGCTAACAATCCCTTTATATTTTTATATTTTCCTTTAAAATTTTCTATTTAAGAAACTAATTGTCTCAGTTTTTTTATATATCTTACATTATACAACTATACCATGTGCGCTATATGGAACGAGGTGTGAATAACGACTTCTGCACAAGGGCTATTATGCCTAGCATGGACCTTGCTCTCTGTTGTCCTTCAAATTTCGTCTGGGCTACTGTCCATGACAGTCAGTCGCCCTCGACTTTTCCCACAGTAAGTTTCACCTATTTTTAATTTCTTATCTTGTCTTATATTGTTAATAATTTTATTTTTTTTCGTATTTCTAAATTAGACTTATTTTCTAATGTAGTAAATTACATAATTAGAACTACCTGAAAACTATGATGTAGAATCAACGAGCAGGTAACACCTTACAATATACTTCACTCATGGTACGTCTCACGCTTTTTTTTTCTTTTATTATCTTAAGTTAATAATCTAATTTTCCATCAATGCTAGATGTTTGTCTATAACTTAGTTAATAAATTTTTAGTAAAGTTTAATATTTAAAAATATATATGATTTTATTGTTTGTAGACTCGCTAGGCCGTAGACATCTCACTCTTTCCTTTTCGACAAACACTTGGGGTTTGGTGGGGCCCACCCCAAAGTATTTCTCGTTCTACCAAGATTGTGGGGGCGTATATGGCTAACAATCCCCTTAGTTATATTGATACATCAATTTTTTTTTATCATTTATCAAGTGTTAGTATTTATCTTAGCGAGTTAATCAATGGTGAGTAGATGTCTTACTTAAAGGAGATTCCCTTCTATTTACTTGAACTGAATACAAAAGTCTTCTTAGTCCTTGTACTTAAATGTCATATATCTTTATATTCTTCTTTTAAAAAAAGTTTATGTAAGAAACTAATTGTATGAACTTTTTTTTATGTACTCTTACATTTTACAACCACACCATGTGAGCTATATGGAACGAGGCGTGAACGACGACTTTTCCACAAGGGCCATTAAGCCTAGCATGGATCTTGCTCTCAGCTGCCCTTTAAATTTTCTATGTGCTACTGTCAATGGCTATCATTCGCTCTCGGATTCTCCCACGAGAATTTTCACCAGTTTTTAATTTCTTATCTTGTCTTATATTATTAATAATTTGATTTTTTTTTTCTTATTTTTAAATTAGATTTTTTTTAAAAGTAATTAATTACTCTATTAAAATTATCTGAAAACTACTATGCAAAATCAATTGAGCTTATGCGTGTATGCCTGTTATAGAAAAATTGCTTTGAGGTTTCCGCTTTAGTTTCCTGGGCTTCTGTGCGAGGTGGGTAGTGATAATTCTTTTCCCGAAACCATCACTCGATTTGCTTTTGCAACTGATTTGGTTTTGTATTCGAGGTAGGTAAAACTTTAGTCTAGTCCTATGAAGGGTAATTATAGTAGCAGTACGGAATATCAGACTGCATGGTGCAGATGCAGGAGTTGGTGTTCACCATTCAATGAACCCCAAGTAGCCCTAGGAGATTCTCTTGGTAAAAAAAAAATTGATCTAATAATTGTGATGTCATAATTATTGTGTTCCTTTTAACAGTCGAAAGATTTCAGTGAATTGTACGGAAAATAACTATAGACAGATGATCACAATCATCTAATCAGGCTTACTTTGAAGATCTTCCAAATAGGCGGCCCCATTATATGGTGGGTCCTGGTCTGCATGTGCAGCATATGCTTTCTTATTCTCCTTATAGCCGTTGATATGACTTTGTCATTCGTCTTAATTTGAAAGTGGAAACCGGAAAAAGTTGCGGGATCGCACGGAAAGGCATATTACCAATCCGCCATGAATCGCCACTAATTTTTGCTTAATGTGACTCCGTTTGTTTTGAGGTAAAATATGGGAAAACAAATGAATTCTATGGAAAATATCATTTTCCAAGTATACTTTCTTTAGCACAATCGATATTTTCCGTATAATTCATTTGTTTTTCTCTATTTTACTTCAAAACAAATAGAGATGTACATAACTCCTATTTCCTGCATAATTCAAACAAAGTTGGGTCAAGTGAAAAATGAATTGTATTTATGACTTTATTTTATGGCAAACTCAGGTGCGTGTTCAGTCCGATCGAGCAGGGCGCGTGGTTGTATCAAGTGAGCCAGATCATCCTGACATTCCTTGGGGTGTCATGCCTTTCAAAAAGGTAAGTTTTTCCTTTTCTCTTATGGAAGGATGGATGAGAAAATTTAAAGCTCTCATGGGATAGACTGTAAGGATGATCCCGAACAGCCTAGCAGTATATGCAGAGCATGTTGAGGGGAATGTCCCTCATCTAGTAGCCACTTACGAGATCCATGCAAACGATTGACTTGACTGGATGATCTTAACTATAAAATCAAAATTGCCCTCATTCAGCACAATCACAGAGATAGGGCAGGAGTAGGGCTGTCAAAGGGCCGGATAGGGGTAGGGGTAGGGGCAAGGCCGGGGTCAGCCCTAGCCCTAGCCCTAGCCCTACCCTTCCCTATCAAAGAGCCCTAACCCGGTCCTAACCCTTTCAGGGCCAGGGTTGATTGGGCCCTAGCAGTCTGAGCATTCAGTGCTTTACATTTTCATTAGTTAAAATCTGAAAAACATTTGGTTTTTGTTCTTTGAATAAATAAAAAAAGACTTGTTGACCATGCATAATATTGGAAGTGGGATCTTGGCTCATAAATAAGAGAATGGGGGTATCTTATTCTTTTAATAATGCAATAAAGAACGATAAGCTGTAAACAATATGCAATGGTCTACAAATTGTAATAACCTCCTAAAAGGTACACCAAGTTTTTATTTCTTTTCTTGTTTATCTTATTTTTACATAAATTCATTTTTAATTGGCATCTTCTTATTATTGGTTATCTTTAAGTGAGTGTTTTTTTTTCTCCTTGTCCTTACATACACTCTGATAGTTCCATGATGCAATAGTGCTACGTTATTTATTGCTTAGAGATTACTAATTCTAATTCTGTATATGACTTCGTTCAGCCACCTGTTCCTTTGAATTTAATTTTGGGGTTTTTGTTGAAACCCCCTAACTTTTCAGCTATTTATAAATATCCTCTTGTATTTTATGATTTTGTATTATAGTCCACAAACTTTTAAAACTTTTGCAAATCCACTCTTCCATCCAAAAGGTTTAACGGATGTTAAATTTTTTATGAAATGATCTTTTTAACATTTTTTAAATGGGTTTGGATGGAAAGCACGTGTGTAAGCACTTAATTTTTACACCCTCTCTTAACTATAGTTAAAAGATTTAACTATGATTAGCTCAACCCTAGGTCCTAACTCTAGATAGACCCTAGGTAAACCCTAGTCAATCCTAACCAATCCCACACGAATTTTGTTTCTTTGTGAAAAAAAAAATCATCATGCACACATGTCTTAGATCGAGCGTGGGTGAGTGCGAATGTCTGTGTTTAGTTTGCTTTAACCAAAGTTACCATGTAATTCACATGCACACATACCAATTATGTTTGTTTTTTAGATGATGTCATTGATGTGCATGCACATATCCCTTTTTTTTTTTTTTTCAAGTGCGTGTACTAGTTTCTCTTTGCTTGGGGAAAATTAGTATGTAACCAGCTCACACATTAGACTTGTGCACACACCTACTTATGTAGGATTCACACGTTCCCGAACTTTGGTGTGTGGTTGTTGCATATATCCAGTACTTTGGCGTGTACTAAGGACAAGACCCTTAACTAAGCCTTAGCCCCATGTATCCAAAACCAGTCCTACGAACTTGAGGAAGACCCAAACTTTGCTAAGCTCAGACCTTGCAGACGCCCGCAAACCTGACTAACCCATTTATAATGATAAAATTCAAAATAAAGTGGACTGGTCACTGTTGCGTCTGAGTCACCTCCTCCTGAAGCCTTTGTTTTCTCCTCTAATCACTAACCTTTAACCCTCCAACCTCCTCTTTATTTACCTTCATGCCACAACCTCCCTGAAGGCTATAAATATCTCACTTTCACCACCCATTTAGGAAAAAAATTTTATAGAGTTTCAACCCAATAATTTTGGAATTACTGTAGAGAACCCCTGTAGAAAAGCCAACGTGAGTAGCAGCTCTCTCCTACCAAGGAAAGAAACCTAGATCTTGGTTGTTAGTTGGCCTTTGTGCCCAAAATACCTTGCGGTCTAGGTTCTCTTGAGGTAGCTGTGCAACTTTGAAGTTAGGCCAGTTGCAAGAGAAGGGTACAATCCCTCCACTCTCCTTTTTTTTTTTGCAGTCCATAATGTATCTACATCTGCTAGAAGGAAGGTCCCCTCTTTCAGCTAACTCAGGGTCTCCCTACATTGTCAATGATAATATAGGGAGTGTCTCACGGTTAAAGGAGAGGGGACACTCCTTCTTTCTTGTTTTATATTTCAGATGTTTTGCAGATATGATAATCTTGGATAAAAGCATGCTAAACCAGTAACCTATGGAACCCGAACCCATCTAAGTGATCCTTATAAGATTTTTAGGGTCCCTCAAGCATTATCTAGGTGGTCGGTATGATTGCTTCTGGAGAAGACCCAGAATATCGTTCCAGAGGATAGGGACGGCTCCCCTCTGGTCTCTTTTTATTTGTTATTCATATGAGTCACCTGTGGCCCCTGCGCATAGCATAATTTTGTTCGAGTTTGGGAGTGTGGCTTGCATCGGGTTTTTTTTCTCTGGTTGGTTGGCCCCCTTAAATTAAACCATGCAGCCATGACCAGACCTCACACACCCACGAGTGATTTTGGGCTGGCACACTTTCCCCCTCTAGCAATCTTTCCTTGCCCAAACAATGTGGTCTTCAATATTATCTTTGGAATGAAAGCACTATGCTAGCGCTGACCTTCCAAGATAATAATAAGACCAACACTGTTTCGAGTGGCTGGTATCATCAGGCTCATTCAAGCTCAATCATTTGGGTTCTAAGACCCATGGAAACCCCATGTAATAAAACCTTAACCGAGGTTCAACTAACCTTAGTTAACATATGATCTTTTCAAGTCCAAAATTTTAGGAGATCATTCTAGGCCTTGTGGATATTGTGAGATCATCCTTAGACCGTAACATGGGTTTAACTTAAACCAGTTAATATCCCATACCGTATTTGACCACTAATTAGGGTTAAACTTAACCCTAATTAATTCCTCTTACCATATAGACAACTAATTAGGGTTAAGCTTAACCTTAATTAATCCCCTTTTCATATAGACCACTAACTAGGGTTAAACTTAACCCTAGTTAATTCCCACACCATAGGTTACACTTTAATCTGAAAACCCAAAAACAAAAACATTAAAAAATTTGAAAAATGCAAAAAAGACCAAAAATCAGATCTTAACCCTTTTAACCATGGTTAACTCACTTCTAACCATGGTTAATTAACTTTAACCATGGTTAAATGCAACCTTTAGCCTGTTGGGTTAAACCCTAGCCACTCCGATGCACTTGACCTCCTCGGTCAACCAACCTTAGCCTCCAGGCTAAACCCTAAGCCATCTCGGTGCACACACACACTTCCCCTAGCCTTGGCACGGGCCTATGTGTCAGAACTACGTTCGGTCTGATCTCACCCCGGTGAGTACGTAGGCAACCCAACCTGGGTTCGACCCTAGTTAGTTTTCTCTTTTCTTGGATTAGTATACTTTAAACACTTAGGCATTTCATTAATCTTTATTTTTAATTTGGCTTATACTTAGGGAGTAGGTAACCATTATAAAATGGGGGTCCCGAGGTGCCTAATTTCTTTTCTGGAACTTAATCGAACTGTTTACCTAGATTCTCTTTGAGACCATTAATCTTAAAACCGAACCCCGATCCTATTTCCCGCACTAAATAGATGGCGACTCTTATTCAACCCCATGTGAGCCCCCTTAGGGCATTTTTAGCATCGTTCCTTCACAGGGTCCGACCCAGAAGAAAAGACGGTAAAATTCCGCGCTAACAGCTCTGGCGACTCTGTTAGGGAGATGGCAGGTTCAACCCAGAACCTAGAATTAAGCAAAATTAATCTCAAAATTAATCAAATGTCTAAGTATTTAGCCTAATACTAATTCTTTTATCTTTTGGGTGTTTATATAATGTGTATTCCATTTATATCATAATAGGGTAATGACTTATGAAAACTCATAGATAGGCTTAATACACTTATGACTATTGGATAACTATCCTTAGTGTCAGAAGCTTAACAGTCTTGGAGGTTCGCCTCGTCATACTTATTGGATGATTATCCTTAGGGAATAACTTGAAACGCTCCTGCTTGCACCAATCGTTCCTTTTCAGGTATGTTCTATATCGGTGAGTTGCATATACGTGCTAAGTGACCCTAAACCTTGTAGGAACAGCTGCATTATCCCAGCATTCAACATATAGATAAGTTAAGGTATAATTTACAAGCAACCCACGTAGAGGGATATTCTAAACTCTAACCTGCTTGCATCATATACGTGTCCTCATTCATGGTTGAATATTAGGGCATTTTATCCTAATAAACACCCATCTAGGGGCATGTAATGAGCTATACTTGTGCTTGTAATAAAACACATCCAACCCTGTGTCTAGACACCGCATATGAGATTCAAATCCAAGGAAGACAGGTCTTGTTAAACCTATTCTAGCCTTAACCTGATAGGCTCTCGATCCCAACAACCTGGATAAAGCATACCGGACCTCTGTCCAATTGCCCTATCAGATCATATATGCCCTATCACACCCAATCAAAATATAAAAAAATAAAGCATTCATCCTGCATCTTGCATATTCATCCTTCACCCGCATTGCACTTATAAAGAGTCTGTCTTTGTCTTTGTCTAGATAGATGGCAGGACCTTCAGGGATTGTAAAGTCAATTGGTCAACCGTTGCGGCCCGTGCATTTAGCCTCTCAGGCGGTATGTGATTCCGGCTTCCAGGAGCCAATTATAGCCCTCACCTCTCATCAGCTTTTTGTTTGGGATCAACCTAGATTGGTGTCTCTTAAATGCCACTATCCGGTGTTGGAACCCCACCTATATGGTGTTTGGTTTCGGTAAGAATGAACTGTGTCTAACATTGGAAAAATTCAGCGCATCTTAGGCTTGACCATGGACGGTGAAGCCATAGTGTCACACTACAAGACATCGTATAAGGTAAACCTCTCAAGGTTTTTGCATATCAAGCCTACTTGCTTGGAGTGTGGTCCTGATGGCTCATATGACAGGATACCTAAAAGCTATCTTAAGAAGCAATACCACCGCAAATGAGATCCCGAGGCTATAACTGTCGCACCCTAAAATACCCCCTAGGAGTTTAGGGATACTTTAGGCTTGACTATACGTACCTATCAAACCATCCTGTCATGAACAAGATACTTACAATACTAAAACAATGATAATCAGAGCGCGGAAACCAAACATAAATGCAGAAGCGTAAACTAACTTTTCATTTCTTCTATAGTTCTTGAAATGGTTTTCCAAGTTAACATATATACAAAACATGTCTAAGTCTAAGGTGGATAGGCCTACCTATCAAAATGTCAAAATACATAAGCACCCTCTCGTACTCTCCCCTCAACAGTAGTCGAGGTATGGCCACACGTCAACGTCTCGGTCTGCCTGAGACTATAGTGGGATAAACGACTCTCTCTCCTCTATATACTCTTCCTCGACCCAAGGTTCCGGGTCAAGGGCTCCCTCAGTACCTGCCGACATAAAAGTACGGCTGAGCATGGAATACTCAGCGAGTACAAGCCACTAGCTAACCATAACAATAATAAACACGCAAAGAGAAATACAATACCAATCATCAATTCATGGCAATAGTAAAATCATAGAATTAAACAATATTAAACATGGAGCAATATTATCATTGATGTACGTGCATGAATGCAAAACGCCGATAAAACTCATGCTTGAAAACCCGTTTTCATACCTCGGTATGCCTTGTAGAAATCATGTATGCGTGCATGCATGAATGTCTTGTCATCATCTTGTAAACTTGCATCTTGTAACTTGTGAGTCAGAGGCTAGCACCCGAATCTCCCTGGGCTGCCAACCTCCTTGATATATGGTTTTCTTGTGAGCCAGAGGTTAGTACCCGAATGTCCCTAAGCTACCAACCTCCCTGATAATATGTGATTTTTATTACTTGTTTAGTTTTCTTGTGAGCCAGAGGCTAGTACCCGAATGTCCCTGGGCTACCAACCTCCTTGACAATATGTGTTTTGGGTTTTCTTGTGAACCAGAGGCTAGTACCCGAATCCCCCTGAGCTATCAACCTCCTTGACATGAAATGTTTTCTTGTTGATTTATCATATGCATATGCTCTTGAAAAGCTCGGTTCATGCAACATGCGTGCTCGTGTGCATGCCAATAGTGACAATCCGGATGACATGCTTGGATGAGGGGATCACATAAGCATAGCATTCCCATTTTGAATATAAGCATAAAGGAATATGGATAACATGTAGGGCATTCGATCAAGGTAGGCATTTAGACATAATTAGCTCAGTACATGCTTTCAAAATTCCAGTTCATTTATTCAATACGTCATTTAAGCATTTTATCAAACACTTGGTATGCAATCTCATTCCTAGTCATTTTGTTTCGATTTCTTAATGCATATATTTCATCACACCACACAAAATGTATTTATTATGTTTGAAATGCCCATCCACCATTTTCCAATACCCATTCATCAACCAACACGGCATCCAATCGCCTCAACCCATTTCATCCATGCATACATCCCACATTCATTCACATTATCTTGTTTAGGTTTTGGATATATAGTATGTAGGGAATACAAGATCAACATCATGATTTTAAAAGAAGAAAGCCTAGAGTATTGCTAGAGAAGTTAGTAGAGTGTACTAACCTTGAAGATCAAGCTTGATCTTTGAGGAATCCTTTGATTGAGGATGGTTCTAGCTTGGAATCCTTCAAGCTTGCTCCCTTGATCTCAATCCCAAAGCCCTGTTTGCATTTTGCCTTCAATCTCTTCTCCTCTTTTTTCCCCTTCTTTCTCTCCTTAGGTTTAGAAAATCCCCAAATGGAATCCCTAAACAAGACAAGGGTTTAAAACCCCCAAATTCGGAACCTGTTACCGCATGCGATTGATCGCGCACTTATCTGCGGTCGATCGCAGGTCCTTGCGATCGATCGCACATTAATGCGATCTATCGCACATGAACCCGAATACATTGATCTGATTTCCCTCTGTATGCGATCGATCGCACACTCTTGCAATCGATCGCAGATCACTGCGATCTGTCGCACAGGGATCCCCATTTATCGCATATGGTCCCGAGACCTTGGGATCTATTTCGCCTGCATGCGATCGATCGCACCAAACCTACGATCGATTGCACATCCCAGATTTTGTTGTTTTCTTCTATTTTCCCTTACTTTGGTAATTCGGCCATAACTTATGACTCGGTTGTCCGATTTGAACGATTCAACTTGCGTTGGGAAGGGGAACATTCTTGATGTTTTAGAATTTCCAATTTCTTCTTTATTTATTGACCAAATTACCCCTAAATTCGATTGATCCGCAAATGAGTTTCAGTAACTCGAGTTTTCTATATGTCCGACTTAGGAATACTACTTCCTAACACTTAGAGTTTCTTTAAATTTTCTCATTTCATAGAAATAGGAGGATTACAAAGGCAAAATGCCTTGGCACGGTTTTTAATACATGGCAAAAGTTCTGGGGTTCTACAATAACGTCTGAATTGCTCGATCTCAATGTTGTTGTACTAATAGTCATGTCACAGCTGGTCTTCCCAAAGTGTCGCACCCTCGCTAATTCCATGCTGGTAGGGGTTATTGAAGACATATGCAACTTGGGTACAGTTGTCCCAGTCATCCTCTCCGAACTTCTCAGAGCTCTCAATTGTGCCATAGACCACCGGAAAGACATCTTCCATACCAGTGCACCACTATTGCACCTATGGTTAGTAGGACTTCTGCTTACAATCAACTCGATACCAGCTGACCTCTGCGAAGCTTACAGTCTACCTAGGAAGATCTCTCAAAATCAGAGGGAGATCATATCTATGAACGTTAAAGTTCTCTACCAACTTCTCCAAAATTTGACAGTCATATGGAAATATGATTGGCTAGTCCTGAAAAAGTTATCTCGCGTTGCTATAGCACGAAGGTGATGCATGATCCTCGCCGGTGTAACCGACTCAGCAGCATATGTTCCACTCCGAGTCCTTCGCCAGTTGGATTCTCTCAGTGTATCCTGGTGATAGATGAGCTGGAAAATGATTATGTTGACTTTACTGTACACTCTGAACGCATAACTCGACGCTTCCAGTTAGATTGGCAAAGCTCTAGAAGAGACCGATGACCGGACTTTGTGGTCACTACAGGACCACCTACAGATTCAGCATACTTACTTTGGGTGGAAAACTCTGACATTTCATCCATTATGCTCATACCAAGGGAACTACCTATACCAGTCTCAGCACCATCAAGGGGAACCATTCCCATAGCAGAGATGGTGGTTGTTTGGAGAGATGTCTTCCTTGAAAGATAGCTGCAGATCCAGGAGAAAGAAAAGAGGCTAAGAAAAGCCCAACAAACCGCGAGCTTCAAGCAATGCACGAACAGGTAGAGCAACTAGAGCAGACAATCCAGGCTCTCTGGAAGAGATGAAAAAGTGATACCAAGGAAACAACAGTCATTAGGGCCCAACTCCACTTCTACTAGGACCAACTAGACAGTGCAAAGGTTGAAATGACTGACAGGATCCACCAGTTCAGATCCCGAATGTTCAATGCTTCTAAGACAATTGATAACATGGAGGTCGAGATCACATCCCTTCAACAACAAATCATGGACCTAAACAGAGTGCCTCGACCTCTTTCACTTTGCCATCCCTGACAGCCCTGCCTAAGATCGAGTCTTTTCTTTTTATTGTGTCGCACTAAGCATGCATCAATAAAAAAAATCTTTTTCTAGCATCCTCCTCTTATAAATCATGCACATCCATGCTTAACCGTTGCATTCTTTTTAGTTGCATGAGTCGACCCATGACTCGCTCTATGACTGCCATTCTTGTAGAAGCCGCAGCCTTAGATGCAGTCCTGATAGAAGTACCCATCAGGGAAGAAGCACCCATCGTCACTCCCCTCGAGAACCAAGTAGAACTAATGGCAGAACAGTCAGACCAGCAACAAAGAACAATGAGATCCTACAGTCTAATGACAGGGACATTTCGGCCATGCAATCCAAGTTAGACAGTGTTTTGAAATCCCTGAGAATTCTAATCGGGGCCCACCTGACCCATTTAGCCGAAACCCAACTGGAGAGTCCTCAAAACAACCTACCCCAGAACCTTAGCCTATCCCGATCATCATCCCTAACCTTGGAGCAGGCGGAGAACCAGAGTATGGACAGTACATGAGCCCAAAACTTCTCACAACAATCAGGATCGACCATCGTCCTCTGACCCTATGCAGTCTCTCAGGGACCAACATAAGGAAATAAAACAGATGAAAGAAGAGATGAGACGAATGAAATGAGCATCCTTCACCTCCAGTCTAACATTGGAAGACCTCACATTCTCATCTGGAGACGTTGTCCCTCCAGGCTTCAAGGTACCGGATTTTGAAAAGTCTGACATCATAGGCTGCCCTAAGCAACATTTGCAACTGTATCTGGGAGACATGCTCCCACACAACAAGAATCAGTCTTTGCTTATTCAGTACTTCCAGAAGAGTCTAAAGGGGACAACCTTAGCATGGTGGATGACAGTGGATAAACATCGGATTAAGACTTTGTGAGACGCCATGGACATCTTTGTCGAGCAGTATTCTTTCAATCAAGAGCTCTGGCCTCAAAGGAACCAGTTAGAACAAATGAGTAAGTGCAACAATGAGTCTTTCCTGGAGTATGCCACCTGATGGAGAGAAATGGCAGCTCAGATCCCAACTCCAATCCCTAAAGAGGAACTGGCAAGCATGTTTATGGGCACTCTGAAGTAGCCCTATTCTACCCTGATGGTAACTTTACCAGTTGTAGATTTTGGCACTATGGTCAAGACCGGTGTCCGCATTGAAACCATAATCAAGAGTGGTATTATCCATTCCAGTTTTGGGCTTGCTCCCCCTAGGACAACAGCTCCAGTTAACAGAAATAGTGGTCCTAGGAACCAAAGAAGAAGAGAAGATGTACAGATGGTGGCTCCTGTAGGACCGATTAGATTGCTCGCCGCCCAGCCACAACAGTCAATACCCGAAAATACCAGTCCAGCTAAATAAAATCAGGGGTAAAACCATCAATAGGATAGGCCCTCTAGAAATTTTACCCCTTTGCCTTACCCTCAATCAACTCCTAGACTTCCTTACCAAGCCTCTTCTCACTCTAAGAGGCCCTACTCGTCTCCTTGCACTTGAAAAGCAAAATAGGAACTACAGAGTCGATCATCACCACGCCTTTCATTGGCCTCAAGTGTGTCATCCAAGATTTCTTGGATGAGGGAAAGGTTGAATTGGCCCCAGGCAACACCAGTATCAACCAGGCACCACTGCCCCCACACAGCGGATAAGTAAATTTTGTTGAGTGGGAAGAGCCCGGGGCAGGGCAGCCAGGACCCAACACACCCGCAGTAGATGACGGCATCATCTGACCTTCTTACCGGCCACCCGTCATAATCTCATTCCCTCAGTCCAACATCCTGGCCATTCAGCCTCCAGTTCAGATCCCTTCTCTACAGCCAGACGAAGAACAAATTGTCTATACCATCCCTTGCCCAACAAATTGGCCTACAACCCCAACTAAAGTCTCCACCTCAATCAACCCCATCAAAATCCCTTACATCCCATCACCAACCTACACACTACACCATGTACCTACCCCTCATTCCCTCATCATTGAGAATGAAAGCATAGTCAATCTTACCAATCGGGCAGGGTATACCAACCACCGGTGGCTAAGCCGGAAAAGGGAAAAGGGAAAAAGAAAGTAGAAGAAAGGGTGTTAAACCTTGGAAAGAGGTGGAAGTGTACTATGCTAAACAAAAAATAATTATATGGGTCTAAGGTGGAAAACCCATGGGCCAAAAGCCCACCATTTGTTTTAAATTTAAATTAAGGAGATAGAGATTAGTTTAGATAAGGTTAGTTTAAATTAGATCTCTTTTAAAATCTTTAAAATCTCTTTAAATTTTAAAAGAATTAAATACAAGAGAGAGAGAGATCGCAGGAAAAAGATATAGAAAGGAGAAATAAGAATTATGGAGAAGCATAGATCAAGCCCAAAAAAACGAGTAAAAAGTTCAAGTTGAAAGTTTTTGGGAGGAAACCAATAATCGAAAAAAAAATTCAAGTAGGTTTTTGCCATTCTTTTTGTTATAATTAATTTGTAGTAAAAAAAAATCAAATAAATGTTTGATAGTGATGATATTGTTACTAAAACTTCTAAGTAGATGATGACATGTTATTTGAAATTTTCAGAATTATATTAGCATGCAATAATCTTTATTTGTTTATTATTGTGCAAATAATGTAGAAATCTACAACATGAGATTGTGAATAGATGAAAAATATGTGATACAATGATTGCTATGTTGTAAATAACATGTTATGCATGATTGATGCATTAAAGACGATTATATGATGCCGTGGGTGAGAGCCCCTAAAATGATGAGCAAGTCAGGATCGTGGATCCTTGAGTGAAAGGCCATAAAGCCCTCGAGGAAGATCCCTTGCTTCAGATAGTCAGTTTGACCGAAACTGATACTAAAATCGGTGATGATAGTAAGGCCGAGCTGGTGCGAAAGTCGAGCCATCATACTTGCATGACTCATAATATTAATTTATATTTTTTTAAGGTATTTATATTGCATATCTTTTTATTGTAAATTAATTGTAAGAAAATGAGTGGATTTTTCCTATTGGGCTTCATAGCTCATTAGACATTTCATGTCAATATTTTCAGGTATGAAGTAAGGGATGCTTAGAAGTGAAGAAGAAACATGAAGACTTCTCTCGTTATGTAGTATATTTGTTTATTTAATTGAATTTAGTGAATGATGTGTGAAATTTGGAAGTAAATTTATTATTTAGAATAAGGATTGATTTCATTTATATGTCTTAGAAAGGAATGAGAGGTATAAAGACCAAATTTTAGTTTTAAATATTACAAATGAAATCAATGTGACATTGTTGCTTTCTTGAAATTTTAAATTTAGTTTCGGAACAATATTTATAAAAGTAATTTTCCATGATCAGAAAATTCTGAAATTTTATACGTAGTTCGTAGACTGATAGAAGCATGTCCCTGTAAAATTTCAGGCCAAAATAATTTTTTTTACTATTTATTTCATAATTATTATGAAATAAATAGTAAACAAAATTATTTTGATGGAAAACGAACTTTCAGAAAAATTTGGAATCCGGAAAACGAACCCGAAAACAAAACAAAACAAAAATTAATATACTTAAAATACCAATTATAAATTAAATTATTAATAATACTCACCCCCGAATTCTAGATCTCAGGCTGGACCATAGATAATGGGCTGAGTTGTGAGTATTTAGAAATTAAGGCGTGACAAAATGGTATCAGAGCATCAGTTAGTAAATCCTAGGGGTTTAAAAAAATGTGTGAGTAGTCATAATCGATCAAAACAAAAAATAAATAAATAAATTGAGTACCTATATTTTTTATAATGTACTTAAGACCATCTATAAGACATGATTAAGGCATTAACGACACAAAAGTGATGTCCAATAATGAATTTTTGAATAATTTTTAATTACTCGAATGATGTGTTATATGGTACATATTATTTTTTTGACACATGAACATTACATTGATTACTCTACATAGTCCATAGATAAATGAGATCAGTTTAACAAATCATATAAGAAATGTATTTCCCTGAGGTAATTAGAAACCAGACGATGCGAGGTTTATGGATTTGATACAGATGAGTATGTCTTAATTTCGATGACGAAATTATTTTAAGGTGGTTAGTTTGTAATGTCCTAAATAAAAAATAATAATATGGGTTTAAGGCGGAAAACCAATGGGCCAAAAGCCCACCATTTGTTTTAAATTTAAATTAAGGAGATAGAGATTAGTTTAGATAAGGTTAGTTTAACTTAGATCTCTCGTAAAATCTCTTTAAATTTTAAAATACAAGAAAGAGAAAGAGAGAGAGAGAGATCGCAGGAAAAATATATAGAAATGAGAAATAAGAATTATGGAGAAGCATAGATCAAGCCCAAAAAAATGATTAAAAAGTTCGAGTCGAAAGTTTTTGGGAAGAAACCAATAATCGAAAAAAAAATCCAGGTAGGTTTTTGCCATTCTTTTTGCTATAATTAATTTGTAGTAAAAAAAAATCAAATAAATGTTTGATAGTGATGATATTGTTACTAAAACTTCTAAGTAGATGATGACATGTTATTTGAGATTTTCAGAATTATATTAGAATGCAATAATTTTTATTTGTTTATTATTGCGCAAATAATGTAGAAATCTACAACATGAGATTGTGAATAGATGAAAAATATGTGATAAAATTATTGCTATGTTGTAAATAACATGTTATGCATTGATGCATTAAAGATGGTTATATGATGCCGTGGGTGAGAACCCCTAAAATGATGAGCAAGCTAGGATCGTGGATCCTTGGGTGAAAGGCCCTAAAGCCCTTGAGGAAGATCTCTTGCTTGGGATAGTCAGTTTGACCGAAACTGGTACTAAAATCAGTGATGATAGTAAGGACGAGCTGGTGCGAAAATCGAGCCATCATACTTGCATGACTCATAATATTAATTTATATTTTTCTTAAGGTATTTATATTGCATATCTTTTTATTGTAAATTAATTGTAAGAAAATGAGTGGATTTTTCCTATTGGGCTTCATAGCTCATTAGACATTTCATGTCAATATTTTCAGGTATGGAGTAAGGGATGCTTAGAAGTGAAGAAGAAACATGAAGACTTCTATCGTTATGTAGTGTATTTGTTTATTTAATTGACTTTAGTGAATGATGTGTGAACTTTGGAAGTAAATTTATTATTTAGAATAAAGGTTGATTTCATTTATATGTCTTAGAAAGGAATGAGATGTATAGAGACCAAATTTTAGTTTTAAATATTATAAATGAAATCAATGTGACATTGTTGCTTTCTTGAAATTTTAAATTTAGTTTCAGAACAATATTTATAAAAGTAGTTTTCCGTGATCAGAAAATTCTGAAATTTTATACGTAGTTCGTAGACTGATAGAAGCATGTCCCTGTAAAATTTCAGGCCAAAATAATTTCATTTACTATTTATTTCATAATTATTTTGATGGAAAATGAACTTTCAGAAAAATCTGGAATCCGAAAAACGAACCCAAAAAAGAAAACCAAAACAAAACAAAAAAAATATTAATATACTTAAAATACCAATTATAAATTAAATTATTAATAATACTTACCCCCGAATTCTAGATCTCAGGCCAGACCATAGATAATGGGCTGAGTTGTGAGTTTTTAGAAATCGGGGCATGACAGGGAGATTCTACAGTTTTACTAAAAATCTTGGAAAAAGCAGTAGAATTCAACATAGTTCAATAGTTAAGCAAGACTTCAGCCCAAATCTCCATCATGGGCCTTCTTTTGACTTCCGAGCATCATCGGAAACAACTGTTCTGTGTATTTAACAATGCCCCATGTAATACCAAACATCACGCCCGAAAAACTAGGGCATATAGTAGGGCAGGTGCTAGAAACAAGAATTTTCTCCTTTACAGAAGATCGGGCCCTGTATATTGCAGTTTAGTGCATGGAAAAAACCCTCTCCGCAATACTAATTGACAACGGCTCTAGCCTAAATGTCTGCACGTTATTCACCCTGCAAAGCTTGGGTTTGAACCTTAGTCAGGTGAAGAAGAGACCTATGACTATCCGGGTATTTAACAATTCTACCAGACAGAATTTGGGCGACATTGACTTTATAATTGGGGTCGAACTTGCTCAATTTACAACAAACATCCAAATCATAAATGTGTCAGCCTCATTTACTTTGCTTCTAGGGAGGCCATAAATCCACGCGACTGGAGCCTTTCCCTCCTCTCTCCATCAAAGAATCAAGTTCATTCAAAATGACCATTTAGTTGTAATCTCATAAGAGGATTTGGTAGGTTCCTTCGGGAACATCCAGGAGCTTTGGCAAAGCACTGTCTTCACAACTTACCAGTTTGAGCAAGTCTGCTGTCACGCCCCAAAATACCCCCTAAGAGTTAGGATACTTTGGCAATGTGGCTTGTACTTAAAACTAACCTGCAAAGAGTATAAGGCATGCAAAATAGTGAACTAAAAATTTCTTTAATGACTTAACTATATTCCATGTGCAATTGATTACAATAATTTAATAGGATTTACAACATGAATATGAACTCCTTAACTTGAGTCCTAACTCAAGTGAGACAAATATCCACAGGCACAAGAACCCAAAATACATTCTCTCTATATCTCATCCCAACTATTGGCCACATACCAAGACTCCTAATATCTAGGTGACCATCCGAATAACCTCCTGCTCTCCCTGAGCTACCTCGATCTAAAGGACCAGAGTCTATATCTCGTATAGTGTACCTGCCGACATAAAAGTACGGCTGAGTATGGAATACTCAGCGAGTACAAGTTACTAGCTAACAATAGTAATAACGATAACATAACATTCATGGTACAGTTCATCATTCTATCCATGTATACAAAATTAGAGTGCGGAAGCAAGAACAATTAACAAGTATAATCTTGAACATCATATTTAAACTCATACCTTAGGTTCATGCTTTAACTAAAACATATTTCACTTACCTTGTGATTCTTGTAATTTACACTTTACATCTTATGCTTCTTGTGGGTTGCTTACATGTCTTATGAGGTTATTCTTGTCTTGTGAGAATCATGCATGTCTACTTGTTTACTTGCTTGTCTTGTTTAACTAGTACCCGAACTATAAAATGGAAGGACATACTAGGTTCTTATCTTGCTTGACTAATACCCGGACTATAATGGAACGGAACACATTAGCCTCATGTCTTGACTTGTCTAGTGCCCGAACTATGGTGGAACTGAACACACTAGTTATTCTTGCTTGACTAATGCCCGGACTATAATGGAATGGAACACATTAGTTTCGTTGCCTTGCCTTGACTAGTGCCCGAACTATGGTGGAATAGAATACACTAGTATTCTTGCTTACTAATGCCCGGACTATGATTGAACGGAACACATTAATATCTTGACTTGCTTTACTAATGCTCGGACTATAATGGAACAGAACACACTAGTAAATTTACTTGTTTAGCTAATGCCCGGATTATGATGGAACAGAACACATTAGCCTCATGTTATTCTTGCTTACTTGACTTGTTTAACTTGTGAGCCAGGTATGACATATTGTAAGATATGCCCTACCCTTGACATTCATGCTTGTTTGACTTGTGAGCCAGGTATGACATATCTTGCGATATGCCCTACCCTTAACATTCATGTTTGTTGCTTGTGAGCCAAGTATGACATATCCTAGGGATATGCCCTACCCTTGGTATTCATGCTTGTTTCACAAATCACATCTCTTGTTCTTATGTTTCTTGTATGTATACTCATGTTTAAAAGTTTAGTTCATGCATGCATGCTTGATGTGTGTTAATTCATGGAAATTTTCTAGCATAAGAAATTCAAAGTGAAAACATATTACATCTTAATCCTTCTTAAAATCATGTGATAAATAAGCAATAGGAAAAACATACATCAACAATGCTATTAAAGAACTACGTGATCCGTGCTTTCATAATTTTCATCAAACTCATTTAATTTTCATTTAAACATTTTATCAAACATGTGGCGTGCAAGCATTTCGTAGTCGATCATTTCCTTAGGTGGCGTTTGGATTGGATTTTATTAGCCAAAAATCAATTCTGATAAAATTGATTATGTAGAAATTAATGGTCAAATCATCATTTTTTCAAATAATAGTGTTTGGAGATTACAAAGTTGAATCTCTCAACTTCCTTTTCTCCAAACACTATTATTTGAAAAAATGATTATTTGACCATTAATTTCTACATAATCAATTTTATTAGAATTGATTTTTTGCTAATAAAATCCAATCCAAACACCCCATTAGTCTTGGTTTCCAAAGTCATTCATGCATTTTATCAAACAAGTGGTATGCAACATTCTTATATTTATTTATTTCATGTTTTCTCCCACACATTCATATCAATTCTATTTTTCTTGTTCAATTATGGATAGTAGTTGTATTTCAAAGAAAATGGTAACCAAACTCAAGAACATCATTTTTTAAAGAGGAACTAGGTTATTATTAAGTTAATTAGTAGGGTGTACTAACCTTAAAGATCAAAACTTGATCTTTAAGAAATCCCTTGATTTGGGAACCCCACTTGGTGTAGAAGATCCACTTTGAACAAATGCTCCTAGCTTGAAGTGGGGAACGATCCACAACTTGAAGAATGGAGGAACTCTTGCTTGAGTGAGGATGATCCAAGCTTAATCTTGGGTCCTTCTTTCTCCAATCCAAACCCCCTTGAAGAAATCCCTAATCTCCTTCCTCTTCCTATCTCAATCTCCTCTTAGTCTCTCTAGGTTTAGAGTGAGCCAAAAACCCTAAAGAGAGCCCCTATTTTTAGGCAAGAGGGTAGAAACCCTAAAAATCCCGCATAAAAATTCTGGGTCGCGCGACTACGATTGATCGTAAGTTTTCTACAATCGATCATAACATCTATACGATCAGTTGTAAGTTTCTACGATCAATCGTAAACGTTACAGAGAGTTTGGCCCATTTATGAAATTCTACGATCGATTGTAGCTCACCTACGATCGTTCATAGGGTCTGGACGATCGTTCGTAACTCTTGCAGAAATTTTTCATATTTTCCCGTTTTCGTATTTCGGCCATAACTTTTGACTCGTTCGTCAGATTTTGATTATTCAACTTGCATTAGATTCATTATTCGAAAATGGATATTTCTGGCATTTTAGAATCTTCAAATTATTCTTTATTTATTGACCAAATTACCCCTATAGCTGACTAGTCTGCAAATGGAGTTCAACAACTCGGGTTTTCAACATGACCGACTTAGGAAATCCCATTTTTTAAATACTTAGAATACTTTAAAAGTTCTTATTTCATAGAAATGGAAGATCACAAAGGCTTAAAGCCTTGGCACGAGTTTCCATACATGGGTAAAAGTTCTGGGGCTCTACATCCGCTCTATCGTCCAAATAAAAGAGCAGAAAAAGCGGAAAACACTACCAATTGTCAAGATGATGGCAAGGATGAAGTACCAGCCAGGGCTAGGCCTGGAACCTAGAAACCAAGGAATGAAGAAGAGATACGTTCCTTCTTGCTATACACCTCCATTTGGATTGAGATACAAGCCCAAGTATGAGGACTATCTCTCTAAGTTAACTAAAAAGAGCAACCGGTCGACGAAACCAGAACCCCAACCCCACATCTCAGTAACCTTCCCAGTCGGGACCTTCCGACCTTCAAACTCAGGAACCAACCTTGATACCGCTCTTGCACCAGTTGCTGGTATTTCAAACCCCTAGCCCAATGACGAATCTTCAAAGATTCTAAATCTAGAAATATTCAGCATGACCTAAATGTTCGACGAGCTGACTGTCGAAGACGCAACCATAACCGCAACAGAAGATCAAGCGGGAGAGTAGGTCTGCACCCTATCCAACAACGCTGAAACATCATCCAGTCACCGACCACTAATCCGTTGGTGGACCGAGTTTCCCATGATTGAGGCCATCCAGGCTAGGGCAAGCAAGTGACAGAAAAATTTGGTCCGACCAGACAGTGACCAAGCACCACCTCTTTCCTTTATCTTTTTTCCTTCTAAAATCAGTCCAAAGTCAGCCACTGTAGGCCTCTTTTTGTCGAGTCAAATGTTTTGTAAAGATACAACTATCTTTTTATCAATGAAAATCCAGTATTTTGACTCAATTCATGTTTGTGCATCAACTGATGACGAAATCACACTGATCTTCCCCTGGAAGGCCTAGTGTCCTCAAGCCACCAAAAAACAATAAAATTCTAAGCTAAGCTTAAATGATTTGCCAGGAAATCGCCTCCGATAAGGCTACCCCTAAAACCCTGCTCGAGCTTTCAAAGGTAGAGTATGACGAGGAGCAGGAAGAGGAACCTCTCTAAGAAATCCTCGACCTCCTTGAACGCAGTGAAGGGATTTTGCAGTCAAACATCGAAGACACCGAGACCATAAACCTCAAATCAGAAGATAACCCCCAACTCGTCAAGATCGATACAACCATGAGCCCTTAGTAGAAAACAGTCATGATCAGCTTCCTGAAGAGTTACAGTGATGTCTTTGTCTGGTCCTATAAAGACATGCCTTCCCTAGACCCAGCTTTGGTAGTGCACAGACTACCCCTAAACCCTGAAATAAGGCCAGTTAAGCAGAAACTGAGATGGATGAAGCCCAAATGGTCACAAAAAGTCAAGGAAGAGGTAGAAAAGTATATCAAAGCAGGCTTCCTGACAGTAGTAACCTACCCTGAATGGTTAGCTAACATTGTGTCGATACCCAAGACAGACAGCAAGGTCCGAATGTGCATCGATTACCAGAATCTGAACAAGGCAAGTTCAAAGGACAACTTCCCTCTCCCGCATATCGACATCCTGGTCGATAACACAGCAGGGCATAAAACGCTCTCTTTCATGGATAGTTTCTTCGAATACAACCAGATCAGAATAGCAGAAGAAGACATGGAGAAGACCTCCTTCATCACACCTTGGGACACGTTCTGCTACAGGTTATATCATTTGGACTCAAGAACGCAAGGGCAACCTAACAAAGGGCCATGACAACACTATTCCACGACATGATCCGCAAGACAACTGAGGTTTATGTGGATGACATGATTGTCAAGTCTACAACTGTCAGGCAACACCTTGAAGACTTGAAAAAGCTTTGTGACAGCCTCAGAGAATTCGGCCTAAGACTGAACCCGACCAAATGTGTCTTCGGAGCTTCATCAGGAAAGCTCCTCGGTTTTATTATCAGCAAAAGAGGCATTGAGATTGACCCTGCCAAAGCAAAAACATCATCGAGATGCCGACCCCAAAATTGAAAAGGAAATTCGAGGACTCCTGGGCAGAATTCAGTACATCAGTCAGTTCATTTCTCTACTCACTCCGATATACGAGCCAATCTTCAAGCTCCTCAAGAAGAAAGTACTTACAATCTGGACCGACGAATGCCAAGAAGCCTTTGATAAAATAAAGCAATATCCTCCAGTGCTAGTGCCTCCTACACCGGGACGACCACTATTGCTATACATCTCTGTACAAGAGACCTCCATGAGGTGCGTCCTGGCACAGCATGATGAGACATGCATAATAGAGCAAGCCATCTACTACATTAGTAAACATTTGCTAGAATATGAAAAGAAATACAACCCTGGAGAAGACCTGTCTAGCACTGGTCTTGGTTACTCAGCGCTTACGACATTACCTGCTTTTCTACCTGGTAATTCTGATCTCCCGGATAGACCCACTCAAGTACTTACTAGAAAAGCCAGCCACTACCGGAAGGACAGCACGATGGCTTATGATGCTGTCAAAGTTCGACATCACAAGTCAATCAAGGGGCAGGCAATTACAAATCACTTGGCCCACAGTCCAGCACAGGACTATGTCACAGTACATGATCAATTTCCAGATGAAGCTAACCTGTACACCATACCTGAAGAGCAAGAATACCTCGGTTGGGAGTTGTACTTCGACAAAGCCGCAAATAGTCATGGACACGGGGCAGGCGTAATCCTGATCTCGCCAAAGAAAGCCCACCTCCCCTTCTTAGTCAAGCTTAAATTCAGGTTTCAAACAATGAGGCAGAATATAAGGCTTCTATAGTCGGACTAAAGGAAGCCCTTGTCATTGGAATCGAAGAGATCGACAATTACGATGACTCGTCCTTAGTAATCTGCCAAGCAAATGAATCTTGGGTCATTAGAGAAGCCAGGTTAATCATATACCTAACTTACCTCAATGTACTAATCACTCAGTTTAAAAGAATCACCTTTAGTCACAGGTCCAAGACCCATAACAGATTCCCCGACGCACTGGCAACTCTCGCCTCAATGGTCCATATCCCCAAAGGCATCATGCTTTGGCCCATCGAGATATAGCAGCAGGATCAGCCTGCCTACTACCTTGAAATAGAGGAGATCTCAGACAACAAACCTTGGTATTTAGATATCAAGCAGTATCTGGACAACATGACCTTCCCACTCAATGGTACTAAGATAGACCACCAAGCAATCAGAAGACTGGCTATTCAGTTTGTCCTCTCAGAAGGGATTTTGTACAAAAGATCACCAAACATGATATGGCTCAGGTGTCTTGACGCTCGAAAAGCTACACAGGTAGTCGAGGAAGTACACAGAGGAGCTTGTGGCCTACACATGAACGGGTAAATGCTATCAAAGAAGATATTTAGGCTGGGCTACTACTGGTCCACGATGGAATTTGACTGTTGCCAGCATATCTGGAAATGCCACCATTGCCAAATCTATGCTACTAAGATCAATGCACTGCGAACCAGGTTACACAACCTCACTACTCCTTGGCCATTCTCAGCCTGAGGCCTCGATGTCATCAGACCTATAGCCCCGAAAGCATCAAACGGACATCGATTCATCCTAGTAACATTCGATTACTTCACAAAACGGGTCAAGACAGCCTCTTATGCCAATGCCACAGCCTCTGTGGTTCAACGTTTTCTGAAAAGGGACATCATCTGCTGATATGGGGTCTCGTACGAGATTGTGACAGACAATGCTCTTAACTTCTGCAACAAGTGGATGATTGACCTCTGCCAGAAATTCAAAATCCAGCATCAAAATTCCACGTCATACAGGCCACAAACCAATGGAACAATCGAAGCTGCCAACAAAATATGAAAAAAGATCATAGAAAAGATGACAACCAAATATTCTGTCTGACATGAGATGCTCTCACAAACACTCATGGCCTACAGAACGTCCATCTGTACCTCAACTGGGGCAATGTCATTCTCTCTAGTCTATGGTATGGAAGCAGTCCTCCTCATCGAAGTAGAGATTCCATCAATTCTTGTGTTAATGGAATCATAAATTACAGAAGCAGAATGGGCACAGTCCCGGTACGAGCAGTTAAACTTGATTGAAGAAAGACGACTGAAAGCCATCAACCACTCTCAAGCCTACCAGAGGCGCATTGCTAGGGCCTTCAACAAAAAAGTCAAGCCCCGAAGCATTGAAGTCGGCGACCTCGTTCTCTGGAAAATACTGTCAAACCGCCTTGACCCGAGGGGCAAGTTTACCTCGAACTACGAAGGACCATACATCGTCCGAGAGAAATTCTCCGGTGGTGCCCTTCAACTCGGACGTATAAATGACGAAGACCTCCCAGAGCCCGTTAACATGGACAAAGTCAAATGATACTACGCTTAGGGTCTAGTTTGATAGGCGATTTATACTGTTAGGTTCTCCGGGAAAGGATAGAAGGCCATCCTTAGCATACTTCCCTCCTTAATCCCCGACAATGTACCCCTGTTCAAATCAATGAAATCCGCTAGTTAGCCCCTTGAGCCTAACAACTTTTCTTTCAAAAACACTTCTGCAAGGACACCCTCCCTCGTCATCTGTGGCATACCTGAACTACGTCATGACCTGATCCTGCAAAGGGTACATAGGCAACCTAGAACATCAGGTGCGGTCACAAAATAACAATTCTCCCCTATGGAGTGGACTTCGGCAAAATGGCCAAATTTCTATCAAAAGAAAACTCAAAATATAAGTCGAAATATATCCATGCACAAGGGTATCCCCACAGAGGCAATACCTCCCCGGATTCTATCCTAGTAGAGTCAACCCCTACTTATAATCTCACAAGGGAAAGCCTCTCTTAAAATTTTCCCCTAGCAGAGGCAACCCCTCTTCCAACATTCCCCAACTGAAAAGGGAAATCCCTGTGGAATAAAAAAAACTCCAAGCGAGTGCAAGTCAGCAACATCAGGGTGTCCCATACTTCGGTCCCCTTAGCCTACTTTTCGTCCCACTATAAGTCTACCTAGATCCCCTAGAAGCTAAGAGTACAAGCGTCATATCATATCTACACCCCAAGCAGAGTGTCATCTAGGGCAATGATGAGAGACAAACCCAGATCCCCAAAAAAAATTCATAGGCATGACTGAAATTCGACAACGACCTCATTGCGCAAAAAATTACGCGACCCCAAACCTAGTCTTGTGACTAGGGTCAAAAAAGAAAAAAATTCTTCAACTTCACAGGCATGAGTGAAAACCGACAACGGCCTCATTGCTCAAAAATTATGAGATTCCAACGACTTGGTCATTCCAAGGGTAAAATATGGACAAAAGTTGAAATACAGTTTGGCAACAGGTTCCGGCACAAGACCATCTGTACCACCGTCAGAGCAGTCACACAAGGCTCCCGACCATCCTCAGCAGAATTTTCCCCAACGAAAAGGGTTTTCATCAGACGCCCTCGATAGTTTCCTAGTGGAAGTCATCAATATAACAAGTCAATCCCCAGTCAGAATCAACCAAGGCATACTCTCTCTTTGTCATACGCTACTCTCCGGGAGTAAGCGACGATACATAAATCCCCCAACAAGTCCAAACAGAGGTAACCTACTAGCAAATCAGAAAGCTAGCTAAGCAAACTCTTATAAAAAATCCAAGTCTTACAAAATCACAATCTTCTTGAAAAACAAAATGTTTTCAAAAATAGCCGATGTCACAATTCGATCGTATCAACCAACTTTTAGCTGCCGCGACCAGACAATCAAAGGAAGCCGACATCTCACACTCCGTAGAGCACAGGAGTCATGGGAAAGCATCATTGCGCGCACTCACCGTAGTCATGCACTACAACTGCATTCCGGTCGCACCCTACTGCACCATGCACCCTAATCAATTTATCAATTCGACTAGTGCCTCCGAGACATGTCATCTCAATATCTATCCGGCTAGTGCCTTCAGGACATACCACACCCTTGACATCATCAAGTCTCCATTGACAAAAGACACCTTGTCAACATGCCAATACTCCTCGCATGTCTTTCCTTGACACCCCCTTGTGTCATCGACATCTCAGGTGAACATTGACAAAACACACCTTGTCAACATGTCGATACCTCACATATCCCCCTTGACATCATCGAGTCTCCATTGACAAAACACATCTTATCAACATGCCGACATTCCTCACTTGTCCCCCTTCGACACCCTCGTGTGACTTTGACATAATCGAGTCTTTATTAACAAAACACACCTTGTCAACATGCCGACACTTCTTGCATGTCCCCCTTCGACACCCTCGTGTGTCCTTGACATCACCGAGTCTCTATTGACAAAACACACCTTGTCAACATGTCGACACTCCTCGCATGTCTCCTTCAACACTCTCGTGTGTCTTTGACATTCCTGTGTGTCCATTAACAACCCGCTGGCTAACACGCCGACACTACTTGTCAATCGCCGACACCTCCACATGTCCCCCTTCAACACCCTTGTGTGACCTTGACATTCCGTGTGTCCATTGACCACCTGCCGGCTAACATGCCGACACCACTTGTCAATCGCCAACACCACCACATGTCTCCCTTTGACACCTTCGCGTGTCCCCTTCCGAGCCGTTCAGAATCCCTGTTGATCCGGCTAGCATGCAATTTCCCCGGCTATCGCCTCCATGGACATGCCACCTCCCCAGCGAGTCCCTTGACCATCCTTGAGTGTGTCTCCCATCTCCCTAACAACTACCTTTTGATCAGGCTAGAATGCATGATTTGATCAGCCAATATTAGTTGCATCCATTGCACTACGGGACGACAACCCACAAGATGTCATCATGCTTCACCCTTTAATTCATCTCCCCGGTATAAAAATAGGATGATTCCCGTCTTTTTCGTTCAATTGCCAAGTTGACACTCTCCGACAAAGAGGAGCAGTTGTAAATACTCAATTTTTACATCCTCCCTTAACCATGGTTAAAAGATTTAACCATGATTAGCTCAACCCTAGGTCCAAACTCTAGATAGACCCTAGGTAAACCCTAATCAATCCTAACCAAGCCCACACTAATTCTGTTTCTTTGCGGAAAAAAAATCATCATGCACACATGTCTTAGGTCTGAGCGTGGGTGAGGGCGAATGTGTGTCTTTAGTTTGCTTTAACCAAAGTTACCATGTAATTCACGTACACCCATTACATACACACACATACCAATTATTTTTTTTTTAGATGATGTGCATGCAACAAGCACACACCTAAGCTCCACACGTCCCTTTTTTTTTAAGTGTACTAGTTTCTCCATGCTTGGGGAAAATTAGTATGTAACCAGCTCACACATTAGACTTTTGCACACACCTACATAAATTATGTAGGATTGACACGTTCCCGAACTTTGGTGTGTGGTTGTTGCATATATCGAGAACTTTGGTGTGTACTTAGGACAAGACCCTTAACTAAGCCTTAGCCCCATCTATCCAAAACCAGTCCTAGGAACTTGAGGAAGACCCATACTTTGCCAAGCTCAGACCTTGCAGACGCCCCCAAACCTGACCAACCCATTTATAATGATAAAATTCAAAAATAAATCGGAACAAAGATCAACCTGTATCAGTTCTGGTCGGCAGAGAGCAATCAATGCTACCTCTCCAATCCGGTGGACATTCAACTAAGTACTCTGCTTCATGAAAATAGAAATTTTGACATAAGGAGCTCCAGTGTGCCACAATGCAGTAAATCGCTGGAACCCCTTTCTTTGGTCGGAGAAGAGGGCCTTTTGCTGCTGAGCAGTCCCGCTCGCCACCCCGATGTGCTCACAATGTAGTAAATCGCTGGAACACCTTTCTTTGGTCGGAGAAGAGAGGGAGAAAAGGGCTTTTTGCCTTGGAAACCCCTTTCTTTGGTCGGAGAAGAGAGGGAGAAGAGGGCTTTTTGCCGCGGAGCAGCTCTGCTCGCTGGAACACTAGAGAGAGCAGATTTTTTTTTCCATCTTCGTAAGTAATTTGTAAGGAAAGGGAGAAGAGAGGGAGAACAGTTTAAATATAAAGAGGGAGAATTAGGAAGTTTGCGCCCTTTTTTTTTTGTCATAAAACCCTTAAGAAGGTGAACCGTTGGATTTCAATGGAGTGACGTGTCTTGCTTGGGTTAACCCAAGAAAGATCCCAGCACACCTAGGTCAAGCAGGCGAGCCGTATCCATGAATGTTTTCCGTACCATTTAAGCATGACCCTTTATAGTTACTCTATTAAGAACCATTAGTATTAAAACTATTTCAATTACGAGATGAATGAAACAAACCATGATCAAGTGTACCTCTTCAAATCAAGGAATCCTCTTGCCTTTGAAGTGAAATGTGGGAAATCTAATACTATTTTTAATATATTATACATAAATTAACATAATATAAGATATAGTGTTATGACCTTAACCACAATACACAAATAACCAACGTTCTCTCTTAGGGGAGAAAGCCTCTAAGGGGAAAATCACAAGAAAAATATATGTTCTATATTCATTCCTCTTTCCCAAAACTAGACTTCAAACAATTAGATGCAACACTTGTCATAACGACTCCATTATCTATCCTAATTTTTAGCACAATTGAAACAAGGGAAGTGATTTAAAACTCTAATAGTAGGTACTATGGAGAGTTGTACCATCAGATTTACAATCCAACGGCACCAAGCATCAAGTGGGGCTGGTCATTTTAAATGTATGTGCGCCTTAACCGTTGGATTATAAATCAGGCGGCCTAGCTCTCAATAGTACCTAAATCGGGATTGATAACCTGGTATGACCTAAATGCACGTAAAAGACAGTGCAGGGATGTAACATATGGGGGGATTTGTTAACCTTCACATAACAAACAGCAAGGCAAAATGGTTGAAATTTTTTTTTCATAACTATAAGAATGCCATCAACAAAATACTTCATGCAAGGCAAAAAAAAAAGTACATTCTTTGTAATTATGGAGAGAATCAAGGTCATTATACATGCATGTCCCCCCGTATGTCACCCCTTCCCCACAACACATATTTTGGTCAACTTGGACTAATCCCTAAATTTACTTAACAAAGCCCTAACCCAGCCCAAAACTTTAACCATAACTCTTAGGGAAATGCTTAACTTACTGCCGCATTAGAGCATTAAACTACGTAGTCTAATGTGCAATACTCATTGGTCCATGCCCCCCTTTTTACCACACATCAATTGCAGTTAAGATTCAATCTCTCCTATGGTTAAGTAATATAACCTTGGTTTTTAAAAAGAAAAAAAAAAGAAAAATATCAACTTTAATTTTCTTAAGCTTAACCATAGTTGAAGGAGTGTTAAAAGGGACGCATGCCCATGCCATTGGACTACATAGCCTATTGCGTGGTGTGCTAATCATTGTCATAACTCTTATGACCAAGGTTTGAAATTTCGGTTTCGGCCAACCCCATTGACATCGAAACTGGGTTTATTTCAAAAATCAGATTTCGGCCGAAATTTCAAAACTTTTGGGTTAGATTTCGAAGATTTCGGAATTTTGGCCAAAATTTGATTTTTTTTTTGTTTTTTATTAAAATTATGAAATATTTTAATATTAAAATATTAAATACCTTTTGACACCCTTACCTGTGTTAATTCTTTTTTTTAATATTTTAATATTAAGAATAGATTTTTAATATTAAAATATTTTAAAAAAAATTAATGTTTTTTTTCTAAAAACCAAGGATGGGTGAGTGAACCTTAGGGGTGGGTGAATCTTAACAACAATTAAGGGCTGTCAAAAGGAACAATTAAATTATGTCAAAAGGGACATGTGGCAACCTCAGTGGTGATAACTAGATTTGCCAAATCCGATTATCACCGTAGAAGATTTGGTTCCTTTCTGAAAACCAAGTTAGATTGGTGATCCCTAAGAGTTGGTGAATCTTAACCCCAATTAAGGGGTGTTGAAATGGACATGTGTTGACCTGTAGGATGGGGGGCAGACAGATTTGGCCTGGCGAGGGCCATTCCCTTAATCAGGCATCAGAAGGTCATCCAGTCAAACATATTTTGAACAATTGCCACATCACCAAGTCTAACAACTGACATCAAATTTACTCTGGTGGACACCCGAGAGGTAGGATTTCGGGCGTCCACAAATCAAAAGACGCGTGGCAATAAAAGGGAGGAGATATCAAGTGGGAAGAAGTCAAAATCTTGGGGAGAAAATGAGAGAAGCACTTCAATACCCCTACGGTAACAAAAGATTAAATACCGTTCATCTAGCCACAATTTCTCCTTGTGACTGGTAGTAGCCGGTCTCAACTCCCACCCGAAAAATAGAACGTGACTAAATCCCCCGATTTTCTTCCTCTCATTGTGATTCCCTTCTTTGCAACAATCGTCACCAACATAGGTTTTCTGACGACCCAGCCACCAGGCGATCCCACCAAGGTACTATATATCCCTCTCTCTCTTCCCCCCCCCCCCCCCCCCCCCCCCCCTCCCTCTTCCACCAACCCAACTTCCTCTCTCACTTGCTGCCTTCTCTCTTTTTTTGTTTGGTGATTTTCCTATATTTTAGCAAACTTTCAAAAACAATTAGGTTAATTTTGGTTATTGCGGTTAAAATTCACCCACCCCTAGGGTTCATCCATCCAACCTTGATTTTTTTTTTTTTAAATATATATTTTAATCTTAGTTTTTGTTAAACTTAATCATAGTTTAAAAATAATAAAAGGGACACGTGGACACGACATTTTACTACATAAGGGAATACGGGGTCCCCTATTGTATTGCATTGGCAAACTTTGACTTTAAGAAGGGTAATTTGAATATTTTAAAATGTTTAAATCATGACATTAGCAAGTCCATCCGTGTAAGTAACGGAAAACTAACAGAATGAGGTATCTATTACAAACAACTAAAGTAGAGGGGATGGCAGTGTAATTTTAAAAACAAGAAGGGAGGTCTCTAAAATCTTACCAAACCTCAGGGGTGATTAATGTAATTTACCCTTTTTTGTGTCAATTTTATTATGGTAGGTATTCCCTGCAATAACCAATAGCATACCGCCATTTGACTATACTAAGCAGGGGTGGAGTCAGGATTTTCTTGGAGAATGATTAAATTGGTAATAAATATTTTAAATTTAGGGAGATGGGGTTTGGAGGCATAGACCTCGGATATTTTTTTGATGACCAAGTTCGTGGGTCATGTCATTTATACGTTTCGTACATATCATATGGGTATTGTTTCTCATTGTTTATTGGGTAGCTATCCTCTTGTCCCATTAATATGCTCCGTTAAATAATTAAATAATATATTATAAAATATATTTTTGTTTTCAAAAGTTAAAGGGAAACTGCCTCGTATTAAAATATTTTATTTTTTTAAGTTTGGGGAACAGCTGCCTTATGGCTAAGTCATATTAAACTATTTTTATAAAAAAAAGTTGAGGGGCAGCTGCCCATGCCCAATGGCTATGCCTCATTAAATTATAACCTTTTTTTTTCTAGTTTTTCAAAAATCCAGGGCAGCTACCCCATGCCCCATGACCATGCTCTCTATATATATATTTTTTTGGTTATTTTGGCTATAATCTTTTTAATAGATTTTCAAAAGGAGAACAAATCACAATCAATCGCGATTGAACTCTCCTCAAGTTCAATCATACCCACTAGTTAACAATAACACGTGTCTCCTTTAACCCCTATTAACTCTAGTTAAGATTTACTAAGGATTAAATTTTTCAATATTTTTTTTTTTAAAATCAAAGTTAAATTGTTGAACCCTAAGGATTAGTAAATCTTAACCACGATTAATAAGAGCTGAAGGGACATGTGGTAACCTGTGGGTGCGATTGAACAATCTCTTTCAAAAGTTCAGGGGTATTCATAATACAATTTTGCATTATTTTATATCATGTAAAATCTTACATATACAAACGTGGCAATATTGTAGGAAATACATGCAATAAACTTGTAGATCAACGCAACTCCGTTACAATGGAGCCTTTCCTCCTTTGCCACAACATGAATGGAGAGTGAGTGATGGGATGGTTAAAGTTATCAAGGCCTAAAATAGAGTTAAAATAGAGTAGACTTTTTTTTTTTTTATGTAATGATATTTAGTGCAACGACTATCAAAGGGCAATGCCTAGGTCTTACCAGACCTAGCCCTCACATATAAAAGTGAGACCCTAGTCTTCAAATATCTTGAACTAACCCTACCGTTAAGGGTTAGGGCAAAATTAGGCTGGTCAAGGCCTAAGGAGGAGCGAAGGAAATTTTAAGTCGATTCAGTATTTTTTTTTTCTACACTAACTCCCAACCTAATGTGTAACTCTCATCTTTCATACAGGCTTGAGACCAGCAATACAATACAAAGAACAGTATGGCAGAGTAAAAAAATATAAATTACTCAAGTAGAGTATTAAAACAAACTGCGTAAAATATATATAATATAACTATTATTTTGTAGAATTAGTTTCTACTAAACGAAACTCAATCTATCTTATATCTAACTAACTACATTGTCTTTCAATACATCTAACTTTAACATTTCCAGTGAATTACTATTACTATCATCTGAATGAATCTAATTTTGATAACAAACTAAAGCTTCTATAGTGTGTGATTTTAATCTACTCCTGAACTGATCAAGTATCCTTCATCTAGTGCTAAATGAAGACTAAGAATCAATTGTTGAAATTAAAATTATTAAAATCCATCAGCCCATCATTCACAAAATTGAGTAAATTGTTAAATTGAATTTTTCCTAAAGCATTATATCAAATTTTGTAAATTTATCTCTTGGGTCTTTCAAACACCGATCTAACTCTGATTTTATTATACATGTAAATTTTAGATTTCAATGCAATGTATATTCTATAAAATGGGCTTGGCAGAATACTCGTTGACAAGTTGACGGGGATAACAGAAGTCATGAATATCCCATCTTTGAGAGCAATCCATTTTGTTCATATCCCAGAGATGTTGATTTTTGCACACTTAAGAGGCTTACATGGATTAGATGCTCTTCTGTACACTCTAAAGGGCTCATGGCCTTTACACATTTTTTTGCCTACAAGTCTGAGATAAAGTTTGGTTCTAGGTTAGATATAAATTTTGTTTTGAAAATTAGGGCTTACCCAATGAAAATTTTAAACAAAAATGGACAATTCATATTAAATTTAAGAAATTATTAACACAACTTTTTACAAGTTGACAATTAAATTGGAAAGGGGCCACATGGGCCATCAGAAATGACATATAATATACTATTATAGCCAACAAACTAGATGAAAAATATGTTAGAACTGAACCCAAACATTCCTAACTAGGACCTTTGGACTAGGTTATCATAGATAGGAGGTTACTACATATAATTACTAGAAATGACTTTCTACGTTATCTTTTTTTAGGGGGTGCTAGGCCAATACTGGATCTATAGATGTGTTCCCAGCATGTTTCACTTTTATTTGTTGCTTCAATTTTTTTTTTTGTGGTAACGAAGGTATTCAGGACTCTTAGAGTATTCGGCTAAATCCACCGGGCATGTGCAAAACCCCCAATCACACGCACCAAGAAGGTCGGGATAAATCCCTGATGTTGGCCAACAAGGGGAAGGGATTTGAACTCAAGAACTCTGTTTCCTAAGGCTTGGTCTTGGCCAGCAACCTAATCCCTTGTTGGTTATATGTTGCTTCAATTGTTTTTTTTTACCTGGAATTTCAATGGACCCAGGCCAAATTGACAAGCTTTTATTAAAGAAAAGGAAAGCTAAAGAGAAACAAGGGGGGATACAGCCCACCAGACACCAAACCCTTTGAGAACACAAAGAAAAAACCAGCACAAACCCTCCCCAACAAACGCATATCTACGAAAATTGGGAAGACCCAATTTATCATCAAACAACAAAGAAGCAACATGAGCCGGAAGATGTATCGAACCAGTGAAAAGAGCATAACCTTCCTAATCACAAGCCATGTTAGCTAAAGCATCTACTACTTTGTTATTTTCTCTGAAAGTGTGAAAGAAGCTTGATATGGTAATAGATGCTAGTCTTCGAATATGCGGAAGCGACTTCCAATACGACCATGGTAGGTAATGCAAGCCATTAATGGCATCAATGAGAACCTTAGAGTCTCACTCAACCACAACATGAGTTAAATTGTGTTGAGCACACAAGAGAAAGACCTATTGGAGCAATGCATGTTAAAAATATTTTCAACCCTATTCCATAGCTTAGTAGCCATCTCACATTTGAAGAAAATGTGAGAGGCCATTTCTTCCTTTAGCGACTCACAACAAAATATGCTATTGTATATTTGTATGCTATTGTCAACACTACTAGCATTTTTTAAATACAATTCCAGCAAAATTTTCCTATCTCAGTGGGGATAAACGGTGCCCAAATAAATTTGCACCATGAGACACGGTCACCATGATCTCTTGAAAAATTCCAAGCCGATTCAACAATAAACAATCCTTTCTTGTCCGGCATCCAAATAGTGTTATCCTCATTGTCTGCATGACAATGTCTATGGATCGGATCCTTTCAATAATGTCATCAGACAAAAAGGAGGCAAATATATTTGTATTCCAGGGCACCATAAGCGTCCAAAACATCCTTAACAATTAGAGAAGTATCTGGGGCTGAGTTAGCATGTTAAATTAGATTGGTCATTCTGAATTTAAGCTATGAAGTTGGAATTTCAGATAGGAATTCTTGGACTAGGGAAGGGTTGGGTCTGGCCTTCTTCTCTTGATCGGGGGCTAGCAGCACTGTTAAGGGAGACCTGCCCCCTTCTTTTCTTGCCTGGAACAAACTAGATCGCCCTCCGTCCCTATTCTACTTAATTAAGGCTATAGCGAATATCCCTTCTTTTCTAGAGTATCTGACCTACCGTGAGCTTTGTTTGCTAAGCAGTACGCTCATAGAAGAGGAGAAGTAGGACTCTCTTTCCCAGACCAGGGCGTTGATGTTGCTTAGCAGTTCTTCCACTGAAGGGGACTCTACGAACCATTAATTAACTTCACCTTGCTCTATGATCCATTTAGAATGCATGAAAACAGAGTTGGCAACATTATAAAGCTCCTCCAAAGCTTAGAGCAAAGTAAATGTGGGTTGGAATTCCAAACTGACAAGAAGACATCATATTTAGCATTCAAGAAATGAGACCAAATCCTAATACTACGATTAATTAATTTCCAAATTTGTTTCATCTTAAAGGTTGTCATAACATCCCAAAGCAAGCGGATACCAAGACCTCCTTCCTTTGTAAAGCATATCAAAGATCAAGAGATCCAATGAAGGTGAGCTTGAGAATCTGAGTCATTCCAAATGAATCTTGCAAAGAGGGCATTGATCTTCTTGATGACTTCTTTAGGAACCACCGTGGCTGAGATGAGATGAACATGCATAGAGGACAAAACATGCTTCAAGAGGATGAATCTTCCACCATGAGAGAAACTTAGATCTCCATCCTTCAATCTGGTCTTCAATTTTATCATTAAAAGGCGAAAAATCTGCAGCTTTCTATCTCCTTATTGAAATAGGCACTCCCAGATAACGAAAAGGGGGCTCTCTAGAAGGTTAACCAGAGGCAGCATTAATGACTCATCTCCTAGCTGATGATGTGTTATGAGCAGCATAAAACCCACTTTTTAGTTTGTTAACACTCTGACCAGAGCACTTTTGATACTCATTGATGAATCCAAACAATTTTTACAAAGAGCTTTTTATCCCTTTCATGAAAATGAGGGTGTAATCAGCATATAGCAAATGAGAAATTCTTGGGCATCTTCATGGGATAGCATAGGAGCAATCTGGATGCTTTTGGAAAAGATTTATAATACATACTTGAAGCTTCTTCATCCAAGATGAATAAAAAGGGAGACAAAGGGTCACCTTGACTTAGACCTTTAGAGCTAGGAAAATATCAAATAGCAGCTCCATTAAGAACAATAGAGAAAAACTGAGTGTTAAGGCAACCACTAAGAAGTTTGATAAGGTGCTCAAAGAACCCAAATTTGTTAAGCACGTCCAGCAAAAAGCTTCATTCAATATGATCATATGCTTTTTCCATGTTGAGTTTGAAAATAACTTTACCACCTCTAACATTTTCTTTTCAAATCAGCTTTCAATTCTTGAGCCAGAGCGATGTTATCCATTGTCTTTATCCTTGACAAAAGCACCTTGGTTAAGAGAGATAATGTTGGGGAGGATGACCGTAAGCCCATCTGAGATGATTCTAGTAAGGATTTTATAAAGAAAATTGCAGAGGTTAATGGGTCTGTACTTAGAAAAAGACATGGGGTTTGAAGACTTTGGAATGACGATAATTAATGTTGAGTTGATCGAAGGAGAATCCAACCATGTTGAAAGAAAAATTGCACAAAAGCCATAAAGTCCAAACAAATGATGTCCCAACATGTTTGAAAGAATGAGCCACCCCAAAGCACTGTCTTTATCCATGTCAAACACAATTCTTTTGATCTCCTCGAAAGGAGGACAAATAAGTATTCATTATCCTCATCGGATACTAAGGAAGGAATGTTCATCAAGATGTCATGAGAGTTGGGATGAGATTCAGATTAGAGCAATGCTTTGAAGTGATTAATTGTCAAATCACCTATTTCCTTATCTCCCTCAACCCAATTATCACAACTATCTTTAATTTTTGTAATAACAATTCAATTCCTCGTGCATATATGGATGAAAGTCGTGCATAAGTGATGCTTACTTTCGTAGGTTGGAAACAAAGTTTCTTCTCGTCTAAGAGATATTGACTATATGCTTTATGTTAAAAAAAACCTATATGTAGGATACCCTGAATTTAACCCCAAATGGGTGGACCGGTCTTCTTGGGCCTTCCCCCAAGTGGGAGGTCCTGGGTTCCATTTCTCACTCCCCCTTTTGGTCCAATCCCGTCTGGTTTTCCAGACTTTCTTGGTTGGGCAGGTTGTGGGCCCCCATCACACCCGGGGATTAGTCCTGACCCAAAGGGTTGGGGACACCCGAGTTACAAAAACAAAAAAAGATACCCCGAACTTTGATGGTGCACACAAATCTCGTCAATTTTATCTCTAACCAATGACGGAGCCAGAAACATTTAGTCTAGGGGGCTAACAATGGAGTGTGGGGATTCGGGGTAGTCCTTTTTAAGGGTCAAGTTCGTGTGTATTCTTGTCAATTTGTGTCCGTTTATAAAGAATATATTTTAAAAGTTAAGGCCGCTACTCCCTTTGCCATGACTATGCCATTTTCAATATAATAATATAAGTACAAAACTTTGCTTTTCAAAATAAAAAAAATCGGAAACTTCCGCCTTGCCCCCATGCGTATGCCCCTCTTAAATTGAATAATATGAGTATAAATTTAACATTATTCCTCCTCAAAAGTTCAGGAGGCTATAGCCCCTCGCAGCCCTAACTCTGCCCCTACTCCCAAGCTACACCCCTATATGATACTAGATAAAAAAATTCTCAAAAGTTGAGGGAGGGCTTCACCCGCCCTCCCCCTCAAGGTCCCATGTGGCTCAGTCCATGTCCCTAAGGTAGTATAGTCAGTGATTTGAGGTCAGTTTTGAAGTAACTTTCGCTTTATCAAAAATTGAAGGAGCTAAGATATAGGGGATGTAGATATAGGGGATGTTTGGTATCGATTCAGATGATACTCTCACTCTGAAAAATAATAAATTTTTATAATTTTTTTATTCTTATAATGAATTTTGTGCAAGGGGCATGCATTTGGAAACTATCAGTTAATAATAATAATAAATTACATTTGGATGGAAAAAAGAAGAAGAAGCAAGATTTTTGTAGGCCTCAAATGTAGTTATATTCGTCAGCATACTTACATGAGTTATAAAATACCAAAAATTTTATAATGACCCACTATCGCGTCCATTTTTACACTCATCTCGTCCGTTTTAAGCGTTTTTCTTAGATTTAATCAGAAGCATATTTTTTTTGTTCTGCCAAAATTGTACTAAAAATAGAACGATTCGTAAAATCGTTCCCTAAAATTACCAAACACATTTAGGTCGTTTTCATTCCCGATATAATGAAAATCATCCTTGGAGAACGATTTTCCAAACAGTCCTACATCTTGTCTGGTTGGTGTAACTCAACTAAAGGACATTCATCCAACTAAGCCTCGCATGCTTCCAACATTGATAGAGACCTCAATTCTAGCTCTATTCTTAGTTATCAGTACAAAATATTGTAAAACCAGCTTACCTTCCAAAAAAAAAACTTGCTCTATAAGGAGGGTGAGATATGGATGCATCAGAGATTTAAAAATAATATTTTATTTGGCTGACGAGGGTGTTCGGGCCTCTTAGAGCACCCAACTAATCCCCGGGCATGTGCAGACTCCCCAACTACACATGCACGAGCTAAATAGGGATAACCGACAAGGAGAAAGTGTCGCGCTCCAAAATCTCATATTGGTCAAATAGGACTTTGGACCCGTTACACTACATATCCAAACCTATCATAATAGCATATAAGGCATAAAAATATGAGTCTCAAAAATTTTCTTTAACTTTAATAACATATTAAATTGATAATTCCTATCCAGCAGTAGTCATCAATGTGATTGATCAATCATAACCATAATAAATCCAGATCATCCATTATGATCACAAAATTCAAAACGGAAACCTAAGCAACATCAAATTAATTGTCTTAGTACAGTCCTTTTGTAGAGCCCTGGAACTTTTGCCCATGTATTAGAATTTGTGCCAAGGCCTTAAGCCTTGAAATCTTCCATTTTTTATGAAATGAGCAATTGAAAGTCTTGTGTGGTCTTAATTAATTATTAAGAAGATGTATTATAGTATTTAAAAAGGTCTTAGGAATGTTCATGGATGTCAACATGGAAGTGGAAAGGGTTCTAAGTGTTAAAAAGGGGAAGGTCTTAACATTACCCTCAACTTTAAGAAGCTCTAGTTTGATCACCGATGATCAGAATCGAGTGATTCTTGAATTTTTGGAAAGTTATTATAACTCTCTTCGAGTTTCATGTTTATCATTTTTAACGATTTTGAGTTAGGGTTAGGTTAAAAATTAGATTTCCAAAACCGGGTCGGCTGCAAATCTGGGCTGTCGCAACCCATTGCAGACCAGTCGGCTTTAGAGTATTTTTAGAAAATTAAAACTCAAAATTTGAAGTTATGCAAAACATGAAAGTTGTTCCCCTTCAAAAGAAGAATCCAACGCAAGTTGAATCGTCAAAATTCGATAAGGGAGTCAAAAGTTATCGCGAAAATACCAAAGTGCGTTTTTGCAAACAAACTCGCTCGAGCGAGATCCAAACCCGCTCAAGCGAGATTGACCAAACTTGAATTTTTGAGTACCGGGAGCAATCCGCTCGAGCGAGATGGAAGCCCGCTCAAGCGAGATTACCCAGAAATGTTTTTTTCAGGATTTTTCTCAACCCAAACACCTATATATATCCCATTTTCGAGGGACCAAGGTTTCTAACACCTAGAGAGGGGCTTTTTGAGAGGAAAGAGAGGAAACTTAGGTTTCCAAAGGGGGGTTTCTCTCAAGATCAAGGAAACCCCCAAATTCAACCTTCAAGCTTCTCAAGACCAAAAAGAGGAGCTCAAATCCTCAATTCCCAAGCTTCCACAACTTGGATCTTCAAGTTGGATCCTCCTCCATCAAGCAAGGGTTCCTCCACCTTTCAAGTTGGTGTTCTTCCTCAAGCTTGGGACCCAACCCAAGGATTTTCTTCAAGATCAAGCCTTGATCTTCAAGGTTAGTACACCCTTACTAGCTCACTTAGTAATAACCTAGTTTTTCTTAAATTGAGAATGGTTTGAGCTTGTGTAAACCCAAATTTCTACATTCAACTAATAATGCCTTAATTTATACAAGATAATTAAGTGGTGAATGAGATGTGGAATGTTGGATGTGGAGGCGATTGGATGCCATGTGTGGTGTGATGAAAAATGGTGGAAGGGCATTGTACACATAATAAATACACACCACGTGTTTGATGAAATGTTAGAACAAGAAAAATATGCATAAAATGACTATAACAAAGTTGAACACCACATGTTTGATAAAATGCTTGTATGAAAAGTAGTGTGCTTAAGTAATCTATAACATGCATGATTTTTGGTGTTGTTCAAATTGATCAAATGCACTTTATATTGCTTGAATTCACGCATGACTATCAATAGAAAGTGAAATACTATATGAAGTCCCCAATGGTGAAATGCTTGAATAGGAAAAACATGAATAAAAAGATCTACAATAATGTCGAATGCTAGGTGTTCGTTGAAATGCATGAATTGGAATTAGAACCAAGAATATGAAGCGTGAATTAGGATGTTCTTTCCCAATGTTGCACTTTTGCTAAAACACTCTATATGTTGACTTCAAACCTCACATGCCTAGAGAAAATTATAAACCCTGCATGATGTTCCTTTGATAAGTTCATGTTATTATGCTCACAAATTATCAAGCACATGCACGCACACATGTATGAACTGGTTTTCTAAAGTACAAGTATAAATATATGAAAAGAAAATCCAAGAACAAGAAATGTGACAAGTCAAACAAGCATGAATTTCAAGGGTAGGGCATATCATAGGATATGTCATACCTGGCTCACAAGAAAACAAGACAAACAAGCAAGACAAGAAAGAATGATAAGATGGTAATGTGTTCCGTTCCATCATAGTCCAGGCATTAGCTAAACAAGTGAATTTGCTAGTGTGTTCCGTTCCATTATAGTCCGGGCATTAGTAAAGCAAGTCAAGATACTAGTGTGTTCCGTTCCACCATAGTCCGGGCACTAGTCAATGCAAGGCAAGGAGACTAATGTGTTCTGTTCCATTATAGTCCGGGCATTAGTCAAGCAAGGATAACTAGTGTGTTCCGTTCCACCATAGTCCGGGCACTAGTCAAGTCAAGACATGAGGCTAATGTGTTCTGTTCTATTATAATCCGGGCATTAGTCAAGCAAGACAAGAACCTACTATGTCCGTCCATTTCATAGTTCGGGTACTAGTTAAACAAGACAAGCAAGTAAACAAGCAAACACGCATGATTCTCACAAGACAAAAAAATAACCTCATAAGATGTGTAAGGTGACCACAAGATGCATGAAATGTATAAGGAATTTACAATGCAACAGAAAACACATTGGGTGAAGCATGAATGTAAAACATGATTAAATAAAAGATATTCAAGATTTTTAATTCGTTATTTGTATTAGCTTCCGCACTCTGATCATGCATGTGTGATAATGAACTGTACTATGCATGACATATTATTGTTATTATTTATTAATGTTATTATTATTATTAGCTAGTGGCTTGTACTCGCTGAGTAATTCATGCTCAGCCGTACTTTGATGTCAGCAGGTACACCATATTCTCATCAAGGCAGTACATAGAGAGTAGGAGGTTGCTCGGAGTGTCCGCCAGAGGTTAGGGGTTGACATGTGGCCCTAGGGTTGGGTTGAGTAAGAGAGACATGTATTTTTGGGATTTTGTTGGGGCTTTACATGTAAGCTTGAGTTATTAACTCAGGCGCTGAACTCTTTTGTACTTATTAGAATTTTTTTTTAAAAGTCAATTGTTATGTTAACATTTAGAATATAGTTTGGTTATGAAAGAAATTTTTAGTTCACTATTTTGCATGCCTTGTACACTCTTTGCAGGTTTGATTTAAGGTTAAGTCATGTTGTCAAAGTATCTTAACTCCTAGGGGGTATTTTGGGGAGTTACACCTTTTCAAACTGAAATAAAACAACTATTGCATCAATAATAGGGCCATTTATCCATATCCCTCTCTCCTTTAGGATGATTACCCTCGGGATCCTCTTTGTACTCTTCCTCCATCCACGGTCGTAGAGTGTATATATCAAATCCCGAACCTACCAAACAATAACAGTTTGGGTGAACATTAAAAATACTCACCGGATACAAAGCATAATTAACATGCATTTTCAGTCATATCATACTTCATAATATCATAGGGCGGAAACATATAAGCAATTCAAATAACCATTCCGTGACATTTTCATATTCATGACTCAAGTAGACTTATGATACATATACAGACTCATGTACATTCATACTAGGTCCATACTAGTCCATATAAGATCCATACCAATATCCATTATCATATCAGGGTTCCAAGGTCCATACCAATCTAAGGTTCATACCATTTTCCATTATCATAGCAAAGTTCCAAGTTCCATACCAATTTTTATGTCATTCTAGGCTTACCAATTCGTACCAGGGCTTTATCAGTCATATAATTCCAGGTTTGTACCATCTGCATGTAAATGTCATACTTATCCATTCTCACCAGGTCCATATTATTCATACCAAGGTCCCATCAATCGTGGGCACATATGCAGGCTCAATAATGTGTGGACTTATACAGACTTACCAACCTACCATATAGTGAGACTTGTGCATGACCATGTCATGATTAATTTTCATTTAGGCTATCTCTTAGATTCCAATACTTTACCATCAAAACTCCACTATAATAGTCCTGTACCACAATAGTAAGAGTGTAGATTCTAGGTGATTGTGGTATTCATGTATTTTGGCGGGCCTGTCCGCACTTTCTTTTGTGATTTCTTTTCGTACACAACTTGGATCATGTATATATATATACTTAGAGGTTTGGTTAGTCTTCCGCTATGCCATGTTAGTTAATGCTTCCATTATTTTTTCCTCTTTGTATATACACCAAGTATTTTGCAGGTTGGGTTGTCAAGTAAGTCATGTAAGTCATGATTAAGTCGTCCAAGATTCACTTTAACTCCTAAGGTGGGTTTTGGGTCGCGACAGAAGTGGTATCAGAGCAGAGGCTTTAGGTCTTGAGGGTCACTTAGAATCTAGTACCACAGCTTGACAAGAGCATATGTTAGGAAGCAAGTTAGGAATGAAGTAAGTCGGAAGCGAGTCATGTTCCAAGTGTAAGACTAAACTTTAGTCTTAGTCAAAATGGTTGCTTCAACCAAGTCCGGGTCTTAGGAACGCTAGAACACCAAGGTATAATATTATAAATACACCGATGGTTGTGATGCGATGTATATTAGCATTATACAACTGATACAAATTGAATTATTGTGAAATGGAACTGTGATAAATTTTGGTTTCAAGTTAGACTCATGTGGTGCTATTGTTCTCAGGACTTTAGTCATGAGGCGAGGCACACGGGGTCGGGGACCACACACCAGAGCTTCATCTTCTTCTAGAGATGAGGATGAGCAGCCGGACCTCTCTCAGGTCTTAGGCTCTATTACTGAGACACTCGCCATACTGGGGACTCGGCAGTCTATACCATCATCAGCGGCACCTACTCCACCGCCCACAGCTCCAGTACATCGTACCGCTGGATTTAAGGCATTCAGGAGATTGAGGCCTCCATCATTCCATGGGAGTGTGGACCCTCTCGCTGCAGAGGCATGGATTCTCCAGTTGGAGAAGATATTTGCGGTCCTCTCATCCACAGAGGAGGATAGAGTAGCATGGGCAGTTTTTATGCTAGAGGGTGAGGCGCACCATTGGTGGTTGTCCGCCTTGAGGACGCGAGATTTGACCATGCAAGGTCAACCCTGGACTTGGGAGGAGTTTAAGGATACTTTTTATAAAAAGCATTTCCCAAGCATGCTACCTACCCTGAGTTAGTAGATAAGGCCTTGTTGATCGAGGCAAATTCTAAGGTTGTGTCCAAGAAGAGAGATTTGGTGAGAGGCCAACCTAGCAGTTCAGCACCTCTAAAGAGGCGGGCTCGGACTGTCCCCTATTAGTACACGTGGCCAGCACCACCTCAGTATGCGTGGCCAGCACCACCTATGAGGCCATCATATGCGCCTTTAGTTCCACGGTCGTACGTGCCTCAGGCGCCATGGCCTCAGGCTCTTCCAGCTCCACAGCCAGTTACACCTCAGGTGATGAGGTACGCTCCACCTCTGGCCCCTCCAACCTATACACACGAGGTCTGCACTTCATGCTGCCGAAGGCACCCGGTAGGAGATTGCCGAAGGGCATCGGGTGGATGTTTCCATTGTGGTCGTCAGGGCCATGTGATCTGGGATTGCCCTAGTCAGCATTTACCAGGCCAGTCTCAGGGGATTAGGCCCCCAGCACGCCCAGCAGGATCATACCAAGCGTCCTCCCAGCCTACCCGTTCTACACCTCTGTTTAGCCAGGCAAACTAGGGGCGAGTATTCGCCTTGACAGAGGGTGATGCACTTGCATCTAACGATGTAGTGCAAGGTACGCTTTTAAAGTATTCGATTGTCCACGATTGTCATGTTATGCTTTATTCCTTGTGTATGTATGTGGCGTGCTATATATCTATCTACCTATATATATGATGTGATGCATGCATTGACTTAGCTAGTTGAAATTTCAGGAACCCTATTAGTCAATGAATGTTTGGCTAGAGTGCTGATTGACAACGAGTCTACTCATTCGTTTGTCTCGCCGAGTTTTTCTCAAGGCTTTTCCTCCGAGCCTAGTCAGTTGGAACCGGAGTTAGCCATTTCGACTCCTCTTGGAAAGACAGTACTGGCGGATAAAGTGTATAGAAATAGTGTGGTTCATGTGGGGAGCCACGAGTTGGCGATTGATCTAATCATCCTCGGATTTCAAGAGTTCGACGTCATCTTGGGGATGGATTGGTTAGCAGCACATCATGGGCATGTGGCTTGCTTCAAGAAGATGGTACTCTTCAAGCCAATGGAAGGGAAGCCATTTCATTTTCGGGGGATGAGAAGTAAGGATATTGCTCACTTTGCCCAAGCTTAGCGAATCCCGAGGCAAAGGGCTCTTCGACTATCCGGGTCGTTAGTGAATTCCTAGATGTATTTCCAGAGGAGTTACTAGGGTTGCCTCCAGACAGAGAGATTGAGTTTGTGATCGAGCTTGCACCAGGCACAGCTCCCATTTTCCAGGCTCCATATAGAATGGACCCTATTGAACTCAAGGAGTTGAAGACTCAGTTAGAGGAATTGTAAGGCCTTGGTTTCATTCGACCAAGTGTCTCACCGTGGGGTGCCCCGGTGTTATTTGTTAAGAAGAAGGATGGCTTGATGCGGATGTGCATTGATTACAGGCAGTTGAACAAAGTCACTATAAAGAATAGGTATCCATTGCCTAGAATTGATGACTTATTCGATCAGTTAAAGGGAGCGAGATTTTTTTCTAAGATGTTCCTAAAACTACTTTCAAAACTCGATATAGACATTACGAGTTCTTGGTGATGCCATTTGGTCTCACAAATGCGCCGGCAGCCTTTATGGACTTGATGAACCGGGTATTCCGGCCATATCTTGATCGATGCGTGATCGTATTTGTCGATGAAATCCTGATATATTCCCAAACACGAGAAGATCATGAGCTAGACCTTTGCCTTGCTTTGGAGATGTTGAGAGAGCACAAGTTGTACACCAAACTTAGCAAGTGTGAGTTTTGGTTAGAAGAGGTGACATTCATAGGCCACGTTGTATCTGCAGAAGGCATCTCGGTAGATCTGAAGAAGATAAAGGCAGTCATGAGTTGGGCGAGGCCTAAGAGCGTCACAGAGATACGCAGCTTCCTTGGATTAGCAGGCTACTACAGGAGAACTCAAAACGCGGCTTAGAAAAAGACAGAAAGCACCACTCACGTATTTGACAAGTAAGAATGCGAAGTTCGTATGGAGCGATAAGTGCGAGATCAGTTTCACGGAATTGAAGAAGAGGCTTACCATAGCCCCCATCCTTACTGTGTCATCTGGACGTGGTGGTTATGAGGTGTACAATGATGCTTCGCATGTCGGACTTGGTTGTGTTCTCATGCAACACAAGAAAGTCATTGCCTATGCATCAAGGTAATTGAAGGAGCATGAAAGGAATTACCCCTACGCACGACTTGGAACTTGCTGCAGTCGTGTTGGCACTTAAGATTTGGCGACATTACCTTTACGGGTAGAATTCTATGTGTTCACGAATCACAAGAGCTTCAAGTATCTCTTTTTCCAAAAGGAGCTGAATTTGAGGCAACGACATTGGATGGAATTTCTGAAAGACTACGAGTGCACCATCATTGGGTAAAGCAAATGTGGTGGCTGACACTTTGAGTAGGAGAACTTTGGGTCTGTTGGATCATATGTTAGTGTGAGAATGGAGATTATTTGAAGATTTGGCTAATCTGGACATCAGTGCGAATGATTTTTTCCGTGGCCCTGTGTTGGCAAATGTCACGGTTCGGCCATACATTATAGATTTGATCCAAGAGTAACAAGCCACGGATGCGGACTTGTTAGCTTTCCGGGATAAGGAAGTTGCCAGGGGTAGTGAGGACTTCTCTCTCACTAGTCGGGGTGCTATTACATTCAAGGGAAGACTTTGTGTTCTAACCAACGTAGATCTTCGAAGAGTGATTATGGATGAAGTCCACTGTTCGAAGTACACAGTGCATCCTGAGGGTACAAAGATGTACCGGAACCTCAAGAGTTACTTTTGGTGGCGGAATATGAAGAGGGATGTTGCGGAGTATGTGGCACGGTGCTTGGTGTGCCAACAGGTGAAGGTAGAGCACTTGAGACCGATGGGTCTATTGTAGTCTCTCCCTATTCTATAGTGGAAATGGGAGCACATCTCCATGGACTTCAGTGTTGGTTTGCGAAAGACGGCAAGGAACTCAGATGCGATATGGGTTGTGGTGGATCGTTTAACAAAGTCCGCGCATTTCCTGCCTTATCATACTCCTTTCAACTCTAGCCAGTTGGTCACACTGTATATCAAGGAAATCATTCGATTGCACGGGGTACCAGTTAGTATTGTGTCAGAACGGGATCCTAGATTCACATCCAGGTTCTGGAAGAGTTTTCAGGAAGCTATGGGTTCCCGACTTGATTTGAGCACCGCCTTTCATCCACAAATGGATGGACAAACCGAGAGGATGAACCAAATCATCGAAGACATCCTTCGGGCATGTATGTTGGATTTCAAGGGCAATTGGGAAGAGCACTTGCCTTTGGTTGAATTTTCCTACAACAATAGCTACCAGGCGAGCATCCAAATGGCACCATTTGAGGCCCTGTATGGGCGAAGCTGCAGGTCTCCTCTCTACTGGGATGAGGTAGGAGAGAGAAAAGTGTTAGGTCTGGAATTGATCGAGCAAACGGATAATAAAGTCAAGATAATCCGGGATCAGTTGAAAGCTGCTCAAGATCGTCAAAACAGCTATGCTGATACTCGCCACAGGGACTTGAAATTCCAGGTTGGGGATCAAGTCTTTGTGAAAGTATCTCCTAGCAAAGGGATTATGAGATTTGGCAAACGAGGCAAGCATAGTCCTTGATACGTTGGCTCGTTTGAGATTATCACACGAGTCGGCAAAGTTGCTTACAGGGTAGCTCTTCCACCTCACATGGCCGCGATTCACAACGTTTTTCATGTGTCTATGCTTCGGAAGTACATTGCGGACCCTTTGCATGTCATGGACTTGGAACCGTTGGAAATTCAAGAGGATCTCACTTTGGTTGAGAAGTCGGTTCACATATTCAATCGTAAAGATCAAGTGCTTCGCAACAAAACTATTCTGTTAGTTCTCGTGCAATAGCAACATCATGTCCGAAAAGAGGCTACATGGGAGCGTGAAGCCGAAGTCCAAGCGAAGTACCCAGAATTGTTTGAATAGTCTTTTTGAGTGTGACATGTAAATTTGTTTGGTTTTGTAATGCAAGTATCATCTAAATTTCGAAGATGAAATTTTTGTAAGGGGGGAGGATATAGAACCCCGGACTTTTTCGTACTTAATGAATAGCACTTTCATAGCCAATTGGCCTTTAACCTAATACAATTAATAAATAAGGGAGAAATTGAAAATTCTGAAATGTCAAAATTGTTCCTTTTCGAAGGACGAACCCAACACAAGTTGAATCGTCAAAATCCGACGAACGAGTCAAAAGATGGCCAAAATAGTAAAATGGGTCAAAAATCTGTAGAGCACCGATCGGCTAGGGATCGATCGATTTACAACCGATCGCTCGGTCCAAATTAACGATCGATCAATCCACAACCGGTCGATCGGTAGCTATCGACTGGTTAACTTTTTTGTATGGGAAAATTTTCCAGAGAGCATGTTCTTGACCGAGAGCTCGGTCAAAAACACCGATCGCTCGGTAGGCGACTGATCGCTCGGTATTAACCACCGATCGATCGGTATATTGCGTTTTGCTGAAATTTCAGTAAGGGCTTTTTCGTTTTTAGGGCGTTTCACCTTTGCCTTAAAGGGTCTGCCCGACCATTTAGGGGTTCATAAACCCTAAGTAAGACATTTGAGAGATAGTGAGGGAGGAGAAAGGCGATTCTAACCTAGGGTTTTCATTTGGGAAGGAATCAAAGGGTTTAAAGACCCTAGATCATCCTCAAGCTCGGATTTCTTCAAGTACTCGGCTCAAGCTCGTGAAGAGCACGTTATCTAAGCTAGGGCAGTGACCCCACGCACGTGTTGGAGGGTTTTCCTCGCTTCTTCAAGGTCGATACCTTTTGCTACCCTCCTAGTTCATACCCTCTTCTTTCCTTCTTCTTTGTCTTGCCTAATGTAGAACCTAATGGAAGATAAATGTATGTGGTGTGAAGATGGATGTTGGGCAATGGATGCCATATGAATGTGATGTGATGAATAAAATGGGAAGGGCATTGTGTTAATAATAAACATACATGTGCGCTATGAGCTTAACCCATCTAGAAAAGCAAGAATTAGGTAATGACAAATAATGTACACACTACATGTTTGATGAAATGCCAAGGTGAAGGAAACGAATGTAAATCAAGAAATGCATGCTTAAAAGCTTATTGAATTGCTAGGGTTTATGATAGTGTGATTTCTTGTTTTCCCTAAATGGCATGAATATTTATTTGCTCAATTTATTGATATGCGATGTATTGTTGAAATCCCCAAATGTCATATTTAATTTCAAATGGATGTATGCACATGATTCCATGAGCTTGACATGCATGACATGTTTTACCAGTGTTTCCAAGAATATGGTTTAGAGGTGGGACATATCTTACGATATGTTTTACCTCGCTTTTGACACGAGGACGAGAGCGATCACCGCATAGGAGGGAGTTTACACTTCCCTCCCTTCCATGAGGGGTCTCCCCTCACTCGCAAGTGCATCTCATTGAAGAAGGGTCTCCCTTCCCTCTCAAGTGCATCTCATGAAAGAATGGTCTCCCTTCCTTCTCAAGTGCATCTCACAAGCACATCTCACAAGTTACATGAGCATGTTGGAATCCCAAGCAAACACGCATGACACGCATGACATGGCATGCTCGACAAGATCAAGCAAGACAAACATGACAAGTTTTCAAGCACAAAACGAGTATTTTAACTCAAGTAAAGTACACGATGATTTCAAGAGTTTTATCGGCTTTTATGTGATGTAAGCATGAATATAAACTACTTTACTTTCCTGTTATCATATGAGCTGCTTCCTGCTTTATATATTGCTATTGTTATGCTATGACTGTTGGTTAGTATTAGGTACACGTTGAGTATTCTATGCTCAGCCGTTGTACAACCCCGGATCTTGCTTTCATAGTCAATGAATAGTGTGTGAATAGTGCCAGTGGATAGTATATGTAAGGCCAAGGTCATCCCCGTGAAATTGGTGTTAGTTAAATGGGAATGAGGTATTTCATTTTAAATGAGTGTTATGTACTGATTTTGGCGTGTGAAACATAAGGGTATGCTATATGTGTGTTTGGGAACCAAACACAAGAGTATAATATACTCTAAGTTTCAAAGAGGGTGACTGTCTTACCATAACCTCAACTTGAGGGAGCTCTAATCGGAATCGAGTGATTCTTGAACCAATAGAAAGATATTGAACCCCTCTTTAAAGTTCATGCTTAACACTTTTTGATATTTGGACTAGAAGTTAAGTCAAACATGGGATTTCCGGAACCTGGTCTGCTGAGAATTTCTGGAACAGTTTGGACCAGTCCACTTGTGGGCTCATTTAGACCCTTTAAAACTCAGAATTGGGCTTTGTGAAAAACATGAAAGTTGTTCCCCATTGAATGTAGAATCCAACGCAAGTTGAATCGTCGAAATCGGGAAAACTTTATGGCCAAAACAGCGAGGCAAACAAAATAGGGCAGCTTGAGCGGGAGACCAGCAATCGACCCCTCCACTAAGGGTTGACCGGTCAGACCAGGGGTCGACCGGTCTCGAACTTTTTTGTATAGGGATTATTCCAGAGGGCCCCAAACGCTACCAGTTGACCGGTCACACCTCCGGTCGACCCCTCCTTCCATTTTTACTGAAAACCGACCATGGGAGATATTTTTGAAGGGTGTAGGGGTCTTTTACCAACCCCTTTGCCTATATAAAGCCCCACACTCGTAGGTAAGGGTTTACACAAACCTTAGAGAAGATTTTGAGAGAAAAGAGAGAGAAGTTAGGGTTTTTTGCAAAGGGTTTTGCTTGTGCTTCATCAAGGATCGCTAGGTGAAGCTTGTTCTTGCTTTCGAAGCCCAATCTTCACTTCCTCGAGCTTTCTCAAACTTGAAGTGTATTCCATAAGCTTTCTCAAAGATTTTATAGCTTCAAATGAGTTCTTGTAAACGGTAGATACACTCTACTACCTATCATGTGCTATTCTTTTCAATAAAACCATATTAAAGTAAGTTATTGGGTTGTTTGGATGATGATTTGAACGTGGGATGTAAACTATCACTACTATTGCTTTTCTATGAATATGATGCCATGTTTATGAGTTTTATAAGTTCACCATGAGATTCACAAGTACTATATTCACCTTATGTTCACGATTCTAGCATGATGTTTATAAGTCTCGCATGATCCGATGATTTCTCACAAGAAAATAGTATTTTCAAAAGTTCATAAGTAAGGTTTTTGATAAAAGAATTCTCACAAGCTCACAAGTGATAAGGCTAAACTATGGATTGGTAAGTGACAAGCTCTAAGATCGTTTCAAAGCTCACAAGGAATCTAATTATACATGGACTCACAAGTAGTCATGTCTCACAAGCTCACAAGTTCACAAGCTCGCAAGTTCACAAGAAATCATGCATACTCAAATCCTCGCATGCTCATAAGCAATCCCAACTCTCGCAATAATTCAGAAGAACTCACAAGAACATGATTATCACATGACCTCACAAGATTTATCGGTTTTGATTTCATGCGAATATTGTTAAGAAAAGGTTTTTGGGAAACTACTTTCACATACGCTATACTCTAAGCTTATGCATGTTCATGATATTATTCACTGTTAGTTTCTAGTTTGTATATCATTAAGTATTCCATGCTCAGCCGGTCATTGACTTCAGCAGGTGCACGGGTTCCATTCGATGTCTGCGACACGGAGCCTTGGATAGAGGAAGAATACTATGATCCAGAGCCCTCTATGGACCACTACCAGGACGATGGATCACTGGATAAGCGGCTCGATTTTGATTTTTGTTAAGAGGATGAGAGGAATGCTACTGACATTTTGTGTATGTTGAGAGTGGGACTTGTCCACTCCATCTTTTTTTGGATATCCTATGTTGGTTCACGCTTGAACCAAATGATAGGAGTTATTATTATATATATCGTTTCCTTTTATTTCCGTTGCGTACATATTGATGTATGTTGACAGGTTGATACGAATGCCTTATGTGTTATACGAGATGTATGATACGGCGATCACGAAATGAAGTATCCCTAACTCCTAAGAGGTATTTCGGGTCACGACAGACTTGGTATCAGAGCCTAGGGATTAGATTCCCTTAGGCTCGATTGTCCTCTAAGTGGAAGTCGGTCTTAGGACTAGGGTGTTCTTTGAGTTGAACTTTGAACTCAGATGAACTTCGAAATATGAGACCGTGAGAACGTAGCTTCGCTAGGACACAATAGTATGTTTATACTTTATGTGTATACTCCGATGTATACGATGCTTATATAAAGCACTATGTGCTCATTAAACTGCAATATTCAAAAGCTTGACGTGTTGCTATTGTCCTCAGGCTTGTTATCATGAGGTGAAACATTCGAGGTAGAGGGTATTAGACCTGAGGGAATGGCTGAGACATTCCTATGGGTGATGAGCAGCCCGACTTGACTCAGATCCTCGGAGCTATGGCAGTAGCTATGACGAGGCTTGCAGACAGGGTCGATACTCCTATTACTGCTGCACATGTACCTCCTCCGATGCATCACACCTCAGGACTAGAGGCTTTTCGGAGACTACGGCCTCCTACTTTTTATGGGACTCTGGATCCTCTAGTTGCAGAGACATGGATCATGCAGCTGGAGAAGATTTTTAGGGCACTCCACTGTACAGACGAGCAGTGAATTGAGTGGGCTTCCTTCATGATGGTAGGTGAAGCCAAACATTGGTGGAGAGCTGCCCAGAGGCAGAGGGATGTGTCAAAGGCAGGTGTACCTTGGACATGGGGAGAGTTTTTGGATACATTTTACGAGCAGTACTTCCCTAGATTCATCAGGGAACAGAAGGTGAGAGAGTTTGTGCTCCTCGAGCAGGGAGAGATGAGTGTAGCCGAGTACGAGGCGAAGTTCATCAGGCTTTCGAGATTTGCTCCACATCTGATCACTACCAAGAGTATGCAGGTCAGGAAGTTTGAAGATGGGTTGCGGTCTTTTATCTAAGACCGGGTTTCTATGTTCCAGGTAGAGACCTGGAAGGATATTATGGGGAAGGCAAAGATTGCCGAGAGGAATTCTACAGAGTTTCTCAAGAGGAGGGACAGTAGCTTCAGAAGGGGCATGTCTAGAGGTCAGTCTAGTGGCTCCACACCGCCTGAGAAGAGGGCCAAGACTGCTTCATTCCAGACTTCTCAGCCTATGCAGGCTCAGAGGCCTTCTTTTGCCCCACAAACACCGTGTCGCGCCCCAAAATACCCCATAGGAGTTTAGGGATACTTTAGGCGTGACTATACGTACCTGCCAAACCATCCTGTAATGAACAAGATAATTACAGTACTAAAACAATAAAAATCAGAGCGCGGAAGCTAAACATAAATGCGGAAGCGTAAACTAACTTTTTCTTTTCTTCTAAAATTTCCAACATAGTATTCCAAGTTAACATATATACCAACATGTCTAAGTCTAAGGTGGACAGACCCACCTATCAAAATGTCAAAATACATAAAGGACCCTCTCGTACTCTCCCCTCAATAGTAGTCGAGGTATGGCCACACGTCCAGGTCTCGGTCCGCCTGAGACTGCAGTGGAATAGACGGCTCTCTCTCCTCGATATACTCTTCCTCGACCCAAGGCTCTGGGTCGAGGGCTCCCTCAGTACCTGCCGACATGAAAGTATGGCTGAGCATAGAATACTCAGCGAATACAAGCTACTAGCTATCCATAACAATAATAAACATGCATGGAGTAGTACAATACCAATCATCAATTCTAGGCAATAGTAAAATCATAGAATTGAACAATATTAAACATGGAGCAATATTATCATCTTGATGTGCATGAATGCAAAAACGCCGATAAAGCTCATGCTTGAAAACCCGTTTACATATCTCGGTATGCCTTGTGGAAATCATGTATGCGTGCATGCATGAATGTCTTGTCATCATCTTGTAAACTTGCATCTTGTAACTTGTGAGCCAGAGGCTAGCACCCGAATCTCCTTGGGCTGCCAACCTCCTTGATATGTATGGTTTTCTAGTGAGCCAGAGGCTAGTACCCAAATGTCCCTGGGCTACCAACCTCCTTGACAATATGTGATTTTTATTACTTGTTTAGTTTTCTTGTGAGCCAGAGGCTAGTACCCGAATGTCCCTGGGCTACCAACCTCATTGACAACATGTGTTTTAGGGGTTTTCTTGTGAGTCAGAGGCTAGTACCCGAATGTCCCTGGGCTACCAACCTCCTTGTCATGCAATATTTTCTTGTTGGTTATTATATGCATATGCTCTTGAAATCTCGGTTCATGCTATCATGCGTGCTCGTTTCTTGTTGGTTATTATATGCATATGCTCTTGAAATCGCGGTTCATGCTATCATGCGTGCTCGTGTACGTGTCAATCATGACAATCATGGAATAAGGATAATAAGAGAGATATAACATCACCATTCAATTCACAATATATGCATATGAGAATTTGAGAATTTGAGTAATCGACATGGTATTTAAATCCATTCATCATTCATGAGAATACATGCATAAGGCCCCTTTCCATTTCTTCACTTAAATCATTATTTCATAGTTTAGGCATTTCGTCAAACACATCACATACATTGTTCCTTAGTAGTTCATCTCCTTATTTTTAATTGCATATTTTCCATCCAATCACACAAGGGTAAGTTTTTTATTTGTACAATGCCCATCCTCCATTTACAACTCACAACCCACACATATCATACATCACACATTCGGCATCCAATCGCCACATCCAATCTCCCATCCACACATCCATTCCATTTCCCTTATCTTGTTTATCTTTGTTGAGTTAATACAATGCATAGGGAAGAAAGCATAATATAAATAATCACCATTTACAATAGAAAACCTAGGTTATTGCTAGGGAAAGTTAGTAGGGTGTACTAACCTTAGATCAAGGCTTGATCTTGGTAGGAACCTTGATTTGAGCTCCAACTTGAAAGAAGAAGCCCTTGCTTGAAGAAAGCTTGAGTTGAGGAAGAAACCCCTTGGAAAAACTTGTGTGAGTTGCTGTCCTAACTTTGGAGGAGTCCCACATGAGTTGAACCTTGGATTTGAAGAATCCAAGCCTTGAAATAAACCTTGGGTAGCCCACACTCTTGATTTCTTCTCAAGAGGAAAACCTAGGTTAGGAAATCCCCTTCTCCTCTCTCTCTATCTCTCCAAATACTCTAAGGATGGTAAATGAGGCCCTAAAGGCTCGGGCAAGCCCTTATGGGTAAGGGTTTAACGCCCAAAAGACGAAAATGCCTTTACAAAAATTTCTGCAAAACACGGGGACTGAGCGATCGGTGGTTAGGACCGATCGATCGGTTTCCTACCGAGCGATCGGCACTCTGACCGAGCGACCGGTCAAAAAACTACTCTCTGGAAAATTTTCCCATACAAAAGTTTTGACCGTGCGATAGCTACCGATCGATCGGTTTTGGACCGATCGATCGCTGACTGGACCGAGCAATCGGTGCTCTGCATGTCTGGACTGTTTTGACCATATCTTTTGACTCGCTCGTCCGATTTCGACGATTCAACTTGCGTTGGGTTCGTCTTTCAAAAATGAACATTTCTGATGTTTTGGAATTTCTGATTTCTCCCTTATTTATTAATTTGACTACGAGGAAGACCAATTAGGCACGAAAGTCCTATTCATTAAATATAGAAAAGTTCGGGATGCTACACACCGCGCCCTATTGTTTCGCAGGCCCCTAGGTATGCGTCGCCAGCTTCCTCGACGTCGTTTTCCTTTGATGAGTGTGCCACATGTGGAAAGAGACACAGGGCTGGAGAGTGCCGTAAACTCTCGGGTGGTTGTTTCCATTGTGACGAGCAGGGCCACGTGATCAGAGATTGCCCGAAGAGGCAGTTGCAGGCCGCACCTCATGGAGTCCGACATCCACTTAGGCCGACAACTCAGCAAGGGTCTTCACAGGCTTCTAGACCTCCACGGCCCACCCAGCCGCCTCACCAGGTGAATCAGGGACGGGTTTTCGCCATGATCAAGCAGGATGCACATGCATCAGATGATGTTGTGCAAGGTACACTCAAGTAAAAAAAATTTAGTTTATGAGATGTTGACTGTATGTGTTGTATATACATGCTTGTACAAACATATTACCTATATAATATGTGTGACTTGTGAAATTTATTGACGTAAGTTAGTTTAAATATTCAGGCGCCTTGCTCATCAGCGAGTGCTTAGCACGGGTGTTGATTGACACTGGATCATCACATTCATTTGTCTCGCCTAGTCAATTACCCCAGGAGCCGAGTCAATCACCCTAGGAGTTGTCCATTTCAACTCCGCTCGGTAAGACAGTCGATGCAGACAAAGTGTATCGGGGTTGTGTAGTGCAATTTGAGCAGCATGGGTTGCCAGTCGATCTGATCATCCTTGAGTTCCAAGAGTTGGACTTTGATGTCATTCTCGGGATGAATTGGCTCTCGATTCATCATGGGCATGTAGCGTGCTTTGAGAAGATGGTGGACTTCAAGCCAGCGGGTGTGAAGCTGTTTCATTTTCGAGGGATACAAAGGAGAGACATTGCTCGCTTTGCAGCCCTTAGTATCTCAAGTTTGGAGGTGTTAGACTCCTCAGTAATTCCGGTAGTGAGTATGTTCGCAGAGGTTTTACCGGGATTGCCTCTTGATCGAGAGATAGAGTTCGCTATTGAGCTTACTCCTGGCATTGCTCCGATTTCTAGGGCTCCATACAGGATGGACCCTATTTAACTTAAGGAGTTAAAGGAGCAATTGGAGGAATTACAGGGCCTTGGCTTCATTCGGCCGAGTGTTTCACCATGGGGAGCTCCTGTACTCTTCGTGAAGAAGAAGGATGAGTTGATACGAATGTGCATTGACTACCGGCAGTTGAACAAGGTCACGATCAAGAATCGTTATCCATTGCCTCGGATTGACGACTTGTTCGACCAGCTAAAGGGAGCGAAGTTCTTCTCGAAGATTAATCTTCGATCTGGGTACCATCAGTTGAAGATCAAGGTTGAAGACGTTCCCAAGACTGCCTTCAGGACTCGGTATGGGTACTACGAGTTCCTGGTCATGCCTTTTGGTCTGATGAATGCGCCGGCTGTTTTCATGGATTTGATGAACCGGGGTATTCAGATCATCTCTCGATCGATGTGTGATCGTGTTCGTCGATGATATCCTCGTGTATTCCAAGACACGGGATGATCATGCGAGAGACCTCCGCCTTACGTTGCAGACTCTTCGAGAGCATAGCCTATATGCTAAGTTGAGCAAGTGCGAGTTCTGGTTGGAGAAGGTGACATTCCTTGGCCACATGGTAGGCAGGTAGATAAACAAAACACCCATTGAAGCATGTATGTAATATGAAAATAGATAAACACAGGTATTGTAAGGAATGTACTGAGCTAGGGAGTTAACACACTAACATTCTCCTCCTTTTTGACACAATTACCAAAGGTAGGCAGGAAGCCAATATCACAAGAATAAATGAATTTATAGCATATGTAATATCACAACAACCACAATACAACCAAGCAAATGCAGACAATGTGGGGACTGAGGAGCGGGAACAAAATATAATAATAAAGCCAAAACTTTATCTCAACCACTCAACTTGATCTTCTCCCCCTAAGATCAAAGACACCACCTAAAGGACATACTCATGCTAGAAATGCCCATGCCAACTAAAAGGGAAAAACACATAATAAAAATACAAAAAATATCATGTGCCACACAACCACATCAAAAGCATTCCAAGCAACAATAATTTAGAATTACAAATCCAATGAAGAATATGATTAGTTAGTCCGACTGAAGATACACATCTAACTAAATCTCATAGAATGCTAAAGCATAGCCAATTCATTTAGTCACATTTAGTGAACAATTCAACAGTGAAGCTTAGTGTGTAGTAGTGGTCTGACTAGATACTAAATCAAGGTTTTTTTTTTCCCTTTCCAAGGTTATGACATTAACTATTAAGGGGACTCTTGGAGACTCAAATCTAAGAAGTCAAACATAGTTAGATCCAGATATACTGAATTTTTACCTTTTGGTGATCCTTTATCCATTTTTATTTGACTCAATATTTATCTTTTACTTTTGGTCAAATACCTTCGAACTTTATAAGATTTCTTTTGATGTTCTTTATGTGAACATATCTTTTCATACAATGTTGACTTTCACACTATCCAGGTAAGTAGCTCTTCTCTATTGGCAGTAGGGGCTTTCACACTAGCAACCCAGATAGATACCTATTGTCTGCATAGGTAGCCACTATTTAATGATTGCACCCAATAGTAGCTTTCACACTAGCCCAGTAGGTAGCCCTTTTCATTGCAACAATTTTTGCTTATGGAAGATACACAAAATGGGGATGACTAACAATGTGGTCATTCTAGGTCACACTTTTGGGTTAAGTCAAATGCCTACAGATTGGAATATAGACCTCTCAACAAAATAAGTCAGAGTGCATTTGAAATAGCAAAGCATACACACATGAATAAGTCTCTAACTGTGCAAGATAAAATCAGTCTAATTTACAGCCTAACCAAGAGACTATAAATGTGATATATCCTCAAACAGCAACAAACTCATGTTCAACCTTGGACAATTATAAAAATAAAGATCACACAAGGAATACAGATCATGCAAGTCAAACAAGGGCCAACATGACAAATATTTTTGGATTTTATAGTTTTTCAATGTTTAAGAAATTTTCAAAATAAAGAAAACAGAAAAACGAACCAAAGCAAATAACAACTAGTAAAAACGAAAGCTACTAATATGCATAAACAACATAGCATTAGGACATGATATAACAAAAGCACACCCTATGTAGAGCCCCGAATTTCCAAGATTACTATTCCGGTGAATAGTGCTTTTGCACTGAGCTTGTTTGAGCCAAGGTCGTATATGTGACCTTGGTATTTGATTTATGGAATGAGGGTTTCCTCATTGCCTAAGTATGTTTGGTGTTGTGTGCCTGTTGGATGTTCAAAGCATGAGTGCAAAATACCCTAGGTAAGTTATGGGTGCAAGTAAAGAGTATGTGAAATACCCTAAGTGTTGAAAATGGGAAAAACAAGCAAAAACACACAGAACCGGCCGACCGAGTTTGTTACCGGTCGACCGATACTCCTTACCGATCGACTGATCAAGCAAAATTTTGTATGGTGGCTTTTAACAGAGAGGCGATTTTTGACCGATCAACCAATGGTCACTACCGGTCGACCGATCATGTGGATTTTTGGCCTTTTTGGCCTTTTTAAGTCATTCATTAAGAGTATTATTGTCTTTTGACCACACCTTTGTCTATATAAGGCCAATTTCATGGCCCTAGGGTATCACAAACCTTCTAAGGCAAAATTTTGGGGATTTTAAAGGAGAAGGAAGAGGGGAGCTAGGGTTTTGCTCCAAGACCAATGGTAGAGCTTGTTTTTCTTCCCAAAGTTCGAGTTACATTCATTCAAGCCTTCTCAACCTTCATCAAGCCCTATATTGAGGAGATTGAAGCTTTGCAAGGTAAGTGCACCCTTCTAGTTAGCTTAGTGATAACCTAGATCCTAAACCTAGGTTTATATAGTATGTATGTTTGCATTTGGACATGAATGTTTCCTATTCTTAAATCAAACATGTTTACCTAAATGTAAGGATTAAATAGTACGATATGGATGTATTAGGCTAAGTAACTACTATTTATGGAATGTATGTATGTGATTAAGGTCTATGACTATAAAAGTGTGATTTAAGGTTCTCCCATAAATGTCGAATTACTATAATGCCTACATATGTTTCCTTTAAGTTTTCTCATGTCCATAGAAATGCTTAAATGCCCACATGTTATTTCTTTAAGTGACTCCATGCCATTATGATGTTCACAAATCACTATACATAAGCATGTATGCATGAATTGAGTTTTCTAAGTATAAGTATATGAAAATAAACCAAGACAAGAAAAGTGATTTATGAAACACATGATAAAGCCGAACTTTGGATCGGTCAAAGATAGGGCATATCCTAGGATATGCCATATCCGGCTTCAAGAAAACAAGAACAAGCAAGTATGATAATGTCAGACGTTGGGCTGGTCAAGGATGCTAGTGTGCCTCTTCTTTTCAATGAGGGATGTTTACACACCCGGCTTCAAGTCGTTTCATGTTCAATTTCGATGAGGGGTATTTACATGCCTAACTTTCAAGTTGTCATAAGGGCACGAACATCTAGCTTCAAGATAAGCAAGACATGATAAGTATGATTCTCACGAGACAAGAACAACATTTTAAGAATGACAAGCACGTTTGAAAAACACGAAAAGATATTTTCAAGTACAAGTTAAGAATTATGAGCATAGGATTTATACGGGGTTTTGCATTAAGTCTCAAGCATGTCATGAACATCTATATTGTTTAAATTGTGATTATGATTGATTTATGATTATTACTATTGTTATCTAGTAGCTTGTACTCGCTGAGTGTTTCAATACTTAGCCGTACATGTTGATGTCAGCAGGCCCATTTGATATCTTCAACTCAGAGCCATGGGTGGAAGAGGAGTACGTGGAGAAAGAGGAGGCAATTCCATTGCAATCTCAGGAGGATAAGGACCTAGACGTGTGTCCCTATCTAAACTATTGCTGAGCGGAGTGATAGTGAGATTTCATTTTGTGTTTTGATAGGTGGGCACATCCACCTTTACTTTTGTCATGTATGTACAAACTTGGAATACAGTATTAGGTGTTTTAAAGAAATTTTTACTTTACGCTTCCGCATTGTTTTACGCTTCCGCTATGATTATGTCTTGTATTGTAGGATGGTTTGCTAGGTTATGATAGTCACGTCTAAAGTCTCACCTAACTCCTAGGGAGGATTTTGGGACGCGATGGGTTGGTATCAGAGCCTGGGCATTAGGTTCTCTAAGGTCAGTTAGAGTTTGATACCGTGACTTAACCAAGGCGTTAGGTTTAAGAAAAGAGTCGTATTCCAAGTATAGACTAATTAATTAGTCTTAGTCCATAATCGGTTGGAACTCCAACCAAACTTAGTATCCTACCCTAGAAACACAATTTATAAGTTCACACCATTGCAATGTATACCTCGATGCATTATTATTATGTATTTTATGAATATTGAATGAATTTGAAGTTAAGCTTGAAATAATGATGGGTTTCCAAGTTAGACTCATGATGTGTTGCTGTGCTCAAGATTTAATGATGAGACACGGCACTCAGGGTCGTGGATATAATGCAAGAGGGAATGGAGGTGATACTCCTCCTAGGGATGAGTATCCTGACCTCACACAGGTCCTAGGATCTATTGCAGAGACCTTGGCAATGCTTGTACCCAGGCAGCCTGCTACTCCTCCTCCTGCCGCAGCTCTGGTATCTTCTCCTCTTAATAGAGCATTGGTAGGGATTGAAGCATTTCGGAGGATGAGACCTCCGGTATTTTGTGGGAGCACTGACCCACTAGTTATTGTGGCATGGATCTGGCAGCTAGAGAAGCTGTTCTCGATATTATTTCCTGCTAAGGTAGAGATGGTCACCTGGGCCACTTTTATGCTAGAAGGTGAGGTCGACCACTGATGGAGGTCTGCTATCAGGAGCTGTCCAGTGAATTCTTTCATTGTGGTGACCAAGGCCACATGATTAGAGATTGTTCCTGCCAGTAGTTGCCATCCCAGTTTAAGGGGAGTTAGGTCTTCAATTCGGTAGCCTTCTCAGCATGGCTCTTCATAGGCATCGAGGCCCCCACAGTCTACACAGCCGCCTCGCTAGGCAAACCAGGGTCGGGTCTTTGCCATGACCGAATGGGACGCACAGGCATCTGATGATATTGGGTAAGATACGCTAAAGTTATAAATTTTTTAAGTTATAAAACGACTGCTATTATATCTGATATGTCTGCTGATGTGTATAACATGCTACCTATATACTATGTGTGTTATTTATGAGATTTATTAACTTTACTCAATTATAATGCACAAGCGCTTTGTTAGTGAACGAGTGTTTGGCCCATGTGTTGATTGACACTGGATCAACACATTCCTTTGTTTCACCTACGTTTGCTAAGGGCTTTAGAGCCAAGTCAACTACGTCAGGAATTATCCATTTCGACTCCGCTTGGAAGACAATCATTATGGACCAAGGTTACCGGGATTGTATGGTCCAAGTTGGGCAGCACGAGTTGCCAACCGATATGATTGCCATAGACTTCCAGGATTTCAACGTCATCCTAGGGAATGATTGGCTCTCGACACACCACGAACATGTGGCTTGCTTTAAGAAGATGGTAAATTTTAGGCCAAATGGCATAAATCTATTTCACTTTCGAGGGCTACAGAGGAGAGACATTGCCCGATTTGTTGCTTTCATTCTCTCAAATCCGAAGGCATGAGACTCCTCAGCCATCCTTGTGGTGAGTGAGTACTTATACATGTTTCCCGAGGACTTGCGGGATTTCCCCCTGATCGCAAGATATAGTTCACTATTGATTTGGATCAAGGCACCGCTCCTATCTTTAGGACTCCGTACAGGATGACCCCGGTTGAAATTAAGGAGTTGAAGGAACAAATAGAAGAGCTGCAACAGCTCAGTTTTATCCAACTGAGTATGTCTCCATGGGGAGCTTCAGTGCTCTTCATGAACAAGAAGGATGGGTCAATGAGGATGTGCATCGATTACCAGTAGTTGAACAAAATCACGAGCAAGAATCTTTATCCATTGCCACAGATAGACGATTTGTTTGTCTAGCTGAAGGGAGCAAGGTTCTTCTCCAAAATTGATCTTTGGTCGGGGTATCATCAGTTGAAGATCACAGCTGGAGACATTCCAAAGACTGCTTTTAGGACTCGGTATGGGCACTACGAATTCCTTGTCATGTCTTTCATCTTGATGAATGCACCGACGGCATTCATGGATTTGATTAACCGAGTTCTCCAGCTTAGCGGCACCGCTTACATACTTGACGCAAAAAAAATACTAAGTTTTCTTTGAGTAATAGGTGTGAAACAAGCTTCACGGAGTTAAAAAAGAAGCTTACTACGGCCCCCATTCTCACAGTGCCATTTGGGAGTAGTGGTTTCGTGGTGTATAATGATGCCTCTTATGTTGGGCTAGGATGTGTTCTAATGCAACACTGGAAGGTCATCGTCTATGCTTCCCAGCAGCTAAAGGATCATGAGAAGAACTATCCTACGCACGACTTGGAGCTTGTTGCGGTTCTACATGCACTAAATATTTGGCTGCACTACCTTTATGGGGAACAGTTTGATGTGTTAACGGACCACAAGAGCTTAAAATATCTATTTTTCCAGAAGGAGCTGAATCTCAGGTTGTCGCGACCCGAAACCCACCCTACGAGTTAGAGTGAATCTTGGACGACTTACCATGACTTACTTGACTTGCTTGACAAACCATCCTGCAAAAACTCATAGAGCATATACAATAGAGGACAAAAATAGCGGAAACATACCCTAACATGGCACAACAGAAGTCTAACAGAACCTCTATGTATATATACATGATCCAAGTTTTGTACAAAATGAAATCACAAAAGAGAGTGCGGACATGCCCGCCAAAATACATGAGTCTACTCTCTCAAACTCACCCACAGCTCACTCACTCAGAATCCACCACCACCTAATAGTAACCCTCTACCGGAGGTTCCTCCACAAGTTCCTCAACATACTCCTCCTCCACCCAAGGCCTCAGAGCATAGATATCAAAAGGAGCAGCTGCTCCACCATCACCTGCCGACATAAGAAGTACGACTGGGCATGGAATACTCAGCGGGTACCAAACACTAACCAACAGCCATAGCATAGCAATAACAATATAAGGCATGCAGCAATTTATATCATACAGGAAAGGGAGCAATTGTATTTCATCCTTGCATCATAGAAAACTGATAAAACTCTTGAAATTCATCGTGCACTTGATTTGACTTAAAAACCTCGTTTCGTGCTTGAAAACTTGTCATGTTTGTCTTACTTGATCTTGTCAAGCATGTCATGCCATGCATGTCATGCGTGTCATGCTTGTATCATGTTTGCTTGCTTGCAAATTTAACATGCTCATGTACTTGTGAGTTGCACTTGTGAGATGCGCTTATGAAATGCACTTGAGAGGGAAGAGAGGCCCTTCTTTCATGATATGCCTTGAGAGGGAAGGGAGACCCTTCTTTAATTAGATGCACTTGAGAGGGAAGGGAGACCCTTCTTTAATGCGATGCACTTGTGAGTGAGGGGAGACCCCTCATGAAAGGGAGGGAAGTGTAAACTCCCTCCTATGCGATGCTTGTTCTTGTCCTCTTGTCAAAAGTGAGGTAAAACATATCATAAGATATGTCCCACCCCTAACATCCTTATTCTTGAAAAACCATCAGTAAAACATGTCATGCATGTCGTGCTCGTGGAATCGTGTGCATGCTTTCATTTGAAATTAAATATGACATTTGGCGAGTTCACAATACATAGAACATCAATAATTTGAGCAAGTCAATATTCATACCAATTTAGGGAAAGCAAATTATCACACTATCATAAACCCTAGCAATTCCTGTAAGCTTTTAAACATGCATTTCTTGATTTACAACTCATTTTCTTCATATTGGCATTTCATCAAACACGTGGTGTGTACGTTATTGTTAACCCTAAATCTTGGATTTCTAGGTGGGTTAAGCTCATAGCATACATGTGTATTTATTATTATCACAATGCCCTTCCCATTTCTGTTCATCACCACACATACACACGGCATCCAATCGCCCATTCACATCCACACAACCATCCATTCATCCCATCTCCTTATCTTGTGTAAAATTTGGGAAAAATCATAAAATGAAGGGGAATAAAGATAATAGATGAACTAGAAGGGTATTATAGGGTACCGACCTTGAATAGGTTGAAGAAAACCCTTGAAATGGAGTTCCAACTTGAGGAAGAACTCCCACTTGGTTTGAAAGAACTCTAGTTGCCTTGAGGACGGCCCTTGCTTGCAATTTCCTAAGCTTGAACCTCCCTTGATTTGCAATCCAAGCTCCTTTGTAGGATTTTCCAAATCTCCTCTCTTCCTCTTTCTTCCCTCTTCCTCTCTTCTAGGTTAGAAAACCCCCAAATGAGGGCCCTCTAACAAGACAAGGGTTTAAGACCCTCAAATCCGGCTTCAGTTACCGCATGCGATCGATCGCACACTTATCTGTGATCGATCGCAGGTTCTTGCGATCAATCGCAGGTCCTTGCAATCGATCGCACCTGGATGCGATCTATTGCACATGAACCCGAGCATTCTTGGATTGAATTTCCCTACATGCGATCGATCGCACATACTTTCGATCGATCGCAGATCCCTGCAATCTATCGCACCTCGAAAAATCATCTATCGCATCTGACCCCAAGAGTTTAGGAATCATTTTGCCTACATGCGATCGATCGCACCAAACTTACGATCGATCGCACCCTCTAGATTTTGTTGTTTTCTCCCAGTTTTCCCATACTTTGGTACTTCGGCCCTAACGTTTGACTCGGTTATCCGATTCAGACGATTCAACTTGCGTTGGATTCGTCTTTTGAAGGGAAACATTTTTAAATTTTCAAATTTTCAAATTTCTTCTTTATTTATTGACCAATTTGCCCATAAATTTGACTGATCCGTAAATGAGATTCAGTAACTCGGGTTTTCGATATATCCGACTTAGGAATACTACTTCTTAACACTTAGAGTTCTTTAAATTTTCTCATTTCATAGAAATATGAGGATTACAAAGGCATAATGCCTTGGCATGGGTCCCAATACATGGAAAACGTTCCGAGGCTCTACACAGGTAGCGTCGATGGATGGAGTTCTTGAAGGACTATGAGTGCTCTAATCAATACCACCTGGGTAAGGCAAACGTGGTGGCAGATGCTCTAAGCAGGAAACCTCCTAAACTCTTGGCACGTATCATGGTGTGAGAGTGGAAGTTATTGGAGGATGTGTCTAGCCTCTACACCAGCTTCAGTATTCCTACCTTTGGGTTGATGATGACAAACATTTCAGTCAAGCCTTACATCTTGGACCAAATCCGAGAGTTGCAAGGTTCGGAGGCGGAGTTACTTACTTACCGAGACAAGTAGGTTAGTAGTGGAAGTGAGAAATTATTTTTGAATGTTGATGGTTCTATCACATTCAAGGGAAGGTTATGTGTCCCCGCTGATACAAAGTTGAGGCGTGAAATCTTGGATGAAGCCCATAAGTCCAAGTATACCGTGCATCCTGGGGGTACGAAGATGTACCGGAACCTCAAGGGGCACTATTGGTGGCATAACATGAAAAGGGAAGTGGCAGAGTATGTATCTCGATGCTTGGTGTGCCAGCAGGTAAAGGCCGAGCATATGAGACTGGCAGGTCTTTTGCAGCCCTTCCCTATTCCTGATTGGAAAGGGGAGAATATTTCCATAGAGTTCATAGTTGGGTTGCCACGAACGACAAAGGGCTTTAATGCTATTTTGGTTGTGGTCGACAGGTTGACAAAGTCTGCACATTTCATACCCTATCGGACTACGTGTACCTCAAATCAGCTGGTTGCCTTATGCGTAAAAGAAGTGGTTCGGTTGCATGGAGTACCAGTCAGCATAGTGTCAGATCGGGGTCCGAGATTTACTTCAAAGTTCTGGAAGAGTTTTCAGAGCGATATGGGTTCCCGTCTGGAATTTAACACTGCCTTTCATCCTCAGACTGATGGGCAGACTGAGAGGGTTAACCTGATAATAGAGGACATGCTCTAAGCATGCATGTTGGACCTCAAAGGCAGTTGGGAAGATCACTTATCATTGGTTGAGTTCACCTACAACAACAGTTATCAGGCAAGCATTTAGATAGTACCTTTCAAAGCCTTGTACGGAAGAAGTTGTAGGCATCCTCTATAGTGTGATGAAGTTGGGGAAATGAAGATTTTGAGTCCTGAGTTGATCACGCAAACTGCAGATAGGGTCAAGGTCATCTAAGAGCGGTTGAAGGTTGCCCAGGATAAATAGAAGAGCTACGCAGACACTCGTCACAAGGACTTGGAATTCCTGGTTAGGGATCAAGTCTTTGGGAAGATTTCTCCTAGTAGGGAAATTATGAGGTTCAGCTAGAGGGTCAAGGTCAACCCTAGGTATGTGGGTCCGTTTGAGATTATTACCAGAGTTGGTGAGGTTGCTTATTGGGTCGCTCCACCTACTCACATGGCGGTGGTCCACAGCATGTTTTACGTGTCGATGCTTTAGAATTACATTCCGGATCATTCACATATCATAGACCTCGATCCATCGGAAATCCATGAGGATCTCACCCTAGTTAAATAACCGGTTCAAATTTTGGATTGTAGAGACCAAGTCTTGCGCGCACCAAGACTATTCCCTTGGTTCTCGTATGATGACATCATCATTCCAAGGAAGAGGCTACATGCGAGCGTGAAGCCGAAGTGAGGGAAAAGTACCCTCATTTTTTCGTATAGTTCTCTTTGGTTATTTAAATGTATTTTGTTCTTTTATGTTTTCTAGTATCATCCTAATTTCGAGGACGAAATTTCTGTAAAGGGGAGAGGATGTAGAGCCCCAGATTTCCAGGATCACTATTCCAGTGAATAGTGCTTTTGCACCGAGCTTGTTTGAGCCAAGGTCGTATATGTAAGGATTAAATAGTACGATATGGATGTATTAGGCTAAGTAACTACTATTTATGGAATGTATGTATGTGATTGAGGTCTATGACTATGAAAGTATGATTTAAGGTTTTTCCCATACATGTTGAATTGCTATAATGCCTACATATGTTTCCTTTTAAGTTCTCTCATGTCCATAGAAATGCTTGAATGCCCACATGTTATTTCTTTAAGTATCTCTATTCCATTATGATGCTCACAAATCACTATACACAAGCATATATGCATAAATCAAGTTTTCTAAGTATAAGTATATGAAAATAAACCAAGATAAGACAAGTGATTTATGAAACACATGATAAAGCCGAACTTTGGATCGGTCAAAGATAGGGCATATCCTAGGATATGCCATATCCGGCTTCAAGAAAACGAGGACAAGTAAGTATGATAATGCCGGACGCTGGGCTGGTCAAGGATGTTAGTGTGCCTCTTTTTTTCGATGAGGGGTGCTTACACTCCCAGCTTCAAGTCATTTCATGTTCAATTTCAATGAGGGGTATTTGCATGCCAGACTTTCAAGTCGTCATAAGGGCACTAACATCTAGCTTCAAGATAAGCAAGACAAGTCAAGCATGACATGACAAGCAAGACAAGACAAGTATGATTCTCACGAGACAAGAACAAGATAAGAACAACGTTTTAAGAATGACAAGCACGTTTGAAAAACACAAAAATATATTTTCAAGTACCAGTTATGAATTATGAACACAGGATTTATACGGGGTTTTGCATTAAGTCTCATGCATGCCATGAACATCTATATTTTTTTAATTGCGATTATGATTGATTTATGATTATTACTATTGTTAGCTAGTAGCTTGTACCCACTCAGTGTTTCAATACTCAACCGGACATGTTGATGTCAGCAGGCACATTCGATATCTTCAACCCAGAGCCATGGGTGGAAGAGGAGTACGTGGAGAAAGAGGCGGTAATTCCGTTGCAATCTCAGGAGGATAGGGACCTGGATGTGTAGCCCTATCTAGACTATTGCTGATCGGAGTGATAGTGAGATTTTATTTTGTGTTTTGATAAGTGGGCATGTCCACCTTTACTTTTGTCATGTATGTACAAACTTGGAATATAGTATTAGGAATTTTAAAGAAATTTTTAGTTTACGTTTCCGCATTGTTTTACGCTTCTGCTATGATTATGTCTTCTATTGCAGGATCGTTTGCCAGGTTATGATAGTCACGTCTAAAGTCTTACCTAACTCCTAGGGAGGATTTTGGGACGCTATAAAGTTGGTATCAGAGCCTAGGCATTAGGTTCTCTAGGGTCACTTAGAGTTTGATACCATGACTTAACCAAGGCATTAGGTTTAAGAAAAGAGTCGTATTCCAAGTATAGACTAATTAATTAGTCTTAGTCCATAACCGGTTAGAACTCCAACCGAACTTAGTGTCCTACTCTAGAAACACAAATTATAAGTTCACACCATTGCAATGTATATCTTGATGCATTATTATTATGTATTTTATGAATATTGAATGATTTTGAAGTTAAGCTTGAAATAATGATGGGTTTCCAAGTTAGACTCATGATGTGTTGTTGTTCTCAAGATTTAATGATGAGACGCGGCGCTTGGGGTTGTGGATATAATACAAGAGGGAATTGAGGTGATACTCCTTCGAGGGATGAGTATCCTGACCTCACACAAGTCCTAGGTTCTATTGCAGAGACCTTGGCTATGCTTGCAGCCTGGCAGCCTGCTACTCCTCCTCCTACCACGGCTCTGGTACCTGCTCCTCCGAATAGAGCATTGGCAAAGATTGAAGCATTTCAGAGGATGAGACCTTCGGTAGTTGTTGTGGCATGGATCAGGCAGCTGGAGAAGCTATTTTTGGTATTAGTTTCTACTGAGGTAAAGAGGGTCACCTGGGCTACTTTTATGCTAGAAGGTGAGGTCGACCACTGGTGGAGGTCCGTTATCAGGAGCTGTCCGATGGATGATTTCATTGTGGTGACTAGGGCAACATTATTAGAGATTGTTCCCACCTATAGTTGTCATCCTAGTCTCAGGGGAGTAGGCCCTCGATTCGGCAACCTTCTTAGCAGGGCTCTTCTCAAGCATCGAAAAGGCCTTCACAGTCTACATGGCCGCCTCACTAGGCAAACCAGGGTCGGGTCTTTGCCATGACCGAATGGGACGCATAGGCATCTTATGATGTTGTGCAAGATACGCTAAGGTTGTCAAATTGTTAAGTTATAAAATGATTGCTATTATATCTGATATGCCAGCTTATGTGTATAACATGCTACCTATATACTATGTGTGTTCTTCATGAGATTTATTAACTTTAATCGATTATAATGCACAAGCGCTTTGTTAGTGAACGAGTGTTTGGCCCATGTGTTGATTGACACTGGATCAACACATTCCTTTGTTTCACCTATGTTTGCTAAGGGCTTTTTCTTTAGAGCTAAGTCGACTACGTCAGGAATTATCCATTTTGACTCCGCTCGGAAGACAATCATTTGGACCAAGGTTATCGGGATTGTATGGTCCAAGTTGGGCAGCATAAGTTGCCAACCGATCTGATTGTCCTAAACTTCTAGGATGTTGACGTCATCCTAGGGATGGATTGGCTCTCGGCACACCACAGACACATGGCTTGCTTTGAGAAGATGGTAAATTTCAGGCCAAATGGCATAAATCTGTTTCACTTCTAAGGCTACAAAGGAGAGACATCGCAGGCTTTGCAGCTTTCAGTCTCTTATATCCGGAGGGACGAGATTCCTTAGCCATCCCTGTGGTGAGTGAAAGTAGGGTTTTCCGGTCGTTGAAAAGAATCACCCTATTTCAACAATATTTGTAATATCTAATTCTAAAATTCCTGCAAAATATGAATTATGCATAGGGTGTGTCAGATGTTGAATCCTCACTCGGGGTTAGTTAGGTTAGTGCAATAAAGAAAAAATAATAATAATAATAATAATAAATAAATAAATAATTAAAATGGTGGGATGAGAAGGGTGGAGTCGCTTTTTAAAATAAAATTGGTTTTGGGGATGATCAAGAACTACTACTAAGATGAAATGAATAGCATGAATCACCACATAAAATAACCAAAATGAAAGTAAATTTATTCATAAAATTAAAGTCACTTACAAACTAAAACTGAAATTAAATGGAATCACAAAAGTAGCCAAAAATCAAGTAATCTAGCTGAGCACCCGTGGATTACTACCGGTGTTGATGTAGGCCGGAGTTATGTCCACCTTGAGGAGATGTAGAAACCGTGAGTAAGAGAGGGAAAGAGAGATGAGATGTGAGGTAGAGATGGAAGTGAGAATGAGAAAAGAGGTTTTTGAGGAAAGAAGTGGGGTCTTGGTGTGTACGTCCAACCATAAGAGAATAGGCTTTTGAGGAAAGAATTGGGGTCTTGGTGTGTATGTCCAACACTAAGAGAATAGGTGAGAAGAGAAAGGGTTTGTGGAATGAGAGAAAGTTGATGAAAGAGTGGAGTGGCCACACTATGGCCGTGAGGTTTTAGAGAGGGTGAGATGAGAGAGAGGTTTTGAGAAAAGAAGATGTTAGGGTGAATGGATGAGAGAACATGCCCCTACACTTAGTCCAATGAGGAGTTGAGGGAGAGGGATGGACGGTTTTTGATGAATGGATATTAGGGAGTGGACGGTTTTGATTTAAAGCCCTAGGGATGGATGGTATTGGAATTAGTAACTAGGAAATTATGAAAATGGAAAGTTTTTGAATTAGTCAAGGGAAGGTTTTGGAAATTAGCAAGGATTTCTAACTAAAGAAGAATGGCTAAATAGAAGGTTGGATACAAGGAAAGTGGGGAAAGTAAGAAATAGGAAAGTGAGGTGTAGGGATGATATGGATGATCATGGCTAAGAGTAGATTAGGGTTTTGTAAATGGAGGGTGGTAATTAGGGTTAGGATAAACTGGATAGCTAGGATTTAATTAGGATTTTGACAAGAAAAGGAGGCTAGGGTTAGTAGAGGATTAGGGTTTAAGAGAGGTGGACGGCTAGGATTAGGAGAGAGAGATTGGGGTTTAGAGAAATAAAAGAGAAAAGAAAATGATGGCAAAGGGTTTGAACCCTGGTCTCTAACACAGTCTACCATAGATTTCACCCGCTAAGCAAGCTTTTCTCCTTTGTCTTGTATAGTGATCTTTATTACTCAAGTCCTCTTTCTTGGAAATCGACTTTTCAGCTCCTTAGGCCTCCTTCTGTAATTGTGATCTCTTGGCTTAGCCCACACTTGGCCTGCATCTACTTAGTATAGCATGTTGACTCTTTAGTCTTCGGTAATAGGCTTTGATGCTTAACTACGGCCTCTAGTCCTTGATAATCGTCCAGTTAGGGTTCCTGAGACAGTTAAAACACGTAATGAGAGTTCATCGAAATGAATCAGTATCTAGACATTCAGAAATGTGTTTAAACTATGTAAATATACCATTTTGACCAAAAAAGTGTGTTCTATGCAATAGAGAAAATTCTTACATAGAAAAGTTTGTAAAAATAAACGTTTTACGTAAAAGAGTTCAATAATTCTCAAAGGATAATCGTGAAAAACAAACACTTTTAAGCAAATATCACAACCCCCAACTAGCATATTGCCAGTCCTTGGCAATTAGTGCGAAAAAGTGGAGCTTGAAGGGGTTTGGCACATGCTACACACTGTTTCTCATTACTCAGAGAAAACTCCGTTTGTCAAATTATTTCAAGGATGTAACAAAATATTTACAAGTTAGAACTCAGTCAGTAAGTTTCAACAAGAATACAGATGGACACTCAACACAAGAAAAGTCAGATTCAGCGTATGTGTGTGTGTGCTCAACATCATCATTATCCAGCAGCAAAGACTTTCAGATCACCTCTAAGATTTTATGTCTTGACATCAATTCTTACTTGTATACCACTCAGAAGTGAATCACTCGGAAATGGTTTTATTTATTTTCTCTCAAGTTGTATGTGAGGAGATATGTTGATAGAAACAGGCAAATTTCTCACATATTTTGTCTAGAAGGGAAGACATTATAAAATCAAAAGATCTCATGATAGGAATATCACGTCACTCAGGAACGTTAGATCAAACTCTATAGTTTCTCTTTCTCCATTCTCCACATTTTATGATTGTGCTAACCTAAAATCAACTAGGACTTTAATAGGTTGTATTGAAGCTTGGGATCGGTTTAGGAAAAGAAGGGGACATAGGATTCAAAGTTCTGAGAGGATATCTCAATATTCTTTACAATTTTCCCTGAGGGTGTAACACCAGTTCCTTTTTCTTTTCCTTCTTTCATTTTTTCATCTTTTTGAGATTGCTCAATATTGTTTTTCAGCTTTCCATATTTTCTTTTCAGTTCGAACCCACTTGGTTTTTCTTTCCTTTCTCGATTTCTATCTTTCATGGTGTACCCATACCATTTACTCTTTTATCCTTCTCAGAAATAGGGTTGCGAGTCATATTCATATCTGGATTGGGTTTTCGGTTAATGGGTTGACAAGAAATGGTTTTCATTAAAGGTTCAAAAGGGTTTTCTACAGATGTAAAAGTTAGGTAAGCTAAAAAATCTGAAAGGTTACAAACATGGCCTATATCATTTTCTAGGATTATGCTAGCATGTCTAATATCTTGAATGGATACAGAGAAAGTTCTTTCATAATGACCCAATGTTTGATGTCGTTCCGAGTTTAATGATCTAATCAAGAATTAATGAGATCTCTCAAAGGAATATGTGTGGGCTAAAAGAAATTGTGAGTTAACTTGTGACTCGGAATCTTTGTATAACCCTCTGAAATAATGAAATGCTCAAAACTCACTGGGTTAGGTCTCCACAAATATTCTTCTAGGATCTCTAGAGAATTTGAACTTAGGATGACTCTGATGTTGATTTTGTGCAATTTGTGATGAATCTGAATTTTCTAAGCATCTCAATCCAAAGTAGTACTAAACTAAGTGTTAACATGTATTTCAAAAGATGACATCCTTTTCAATAAGTAGACTAACGGTTAGTTTTGGTCTCATCATTGTATAGTTACTTGAAAACATTTTTGAAAGTACTAGAAAAACTCTTATTTTTTAATAAATAAAAAGAAAATAAGCCTATATGTCCTACCCACAAAGCCCAGAGTTCTACCTCCTAGGCGGCCTACGGGACAGGTCGGAAGCTTTCACAGTGTCTAAAGCTCCAAAGAGTTAGCAAAAGAAAACATTTTTTTTTCCAAAGGAAAAACATGAGTTTTAGAAAATACCACCCCCAAATAAAAGATAGCACCGTCCACGATGCTCATGACCGAGACAAAAAGATATGACTGTGGACTACAAGATGCAAAAGTTGAGGAAGGGTATTACCAGTAATGAGATCCGTACAACTTGAAAAATAGTGCCAAAATATATGCAAAATAATCATGCGACTCATGAATCTCGGAATTGCCTTTCCGACAGCGCTAAGTTTAAGGTCTTCAGCCAGACACAAAGGGGGTACATAAAAGCACCCCCAAACAAGTTGAAACACGGAGACTGAGTGAGTCATCAGTCTTCATAGATAGGATCAATTAGATCAATCTCATCAACTTGGATGGATGAAACATCAAGTTCGTTGAAGTGTTTCAAACGCTGACCATTAACTTGGAAAGTGGAGTTATCCTTGGGATCCTCGACGGTGATAGCCCCATAGGGCTTGACCTCGGTAACAATGAATGGACCGGACCATCTAGATTTTAATTTCCCAGGAAAGATATGGAGTCTAGAATTGCACAGAAGTACTTTCTGTCCTGGGTGGAACTCTTTTCGAAGAATGCTCTTGTCGTGAATCCATTTCATTTGTTCTTTGTATTGCTTCGACAAACTGTAAGCATCATTTCTTCATTCATCCAACTCATTGAGTTGCAGTTTCCTCTCTTCACCAGCAGAGTCTAAGTCAAAATTTAGCTTTTTAATTGCCCAGAGGGCACGATGCTCTAACTCTACAGGGAGGTGGCATGCTTTCCCAAAAACCAATTGATATGGAGACATATTGAGAGGGGTCTTGAAAGCAGTACGGTAGGCCCAAAGAGAGTCAGTAAGATGAGTGGACCAGTCTTTACGAGTAGTATTTACTATTTTCTCTAAGATTTGCTTTATGTGACAGTTTAAGACTTCTACCTGACCACTAGTCTGAGGATGATAAGCAAGGGCGACCTTGTGGGTGACCCCATACTTTTTCAGAAGATGTTCAAAGACCCTATTGCAGAAATGTTTTCCCCCAACACTGATGATAGCTTTGGGGGCTCTGAATCGAGTGAAGATGTTCTCTTTAAGAAATCTGACCACAACTTTATGGTCATTGGTTTTTGTGGGAATTGCCTCTATCCATTTAGAGACATAATCAACCGCAAGGAGAATATACTGGAAACCATGTGAGATAGGAAATGATCCCATGAAGTCGATGCCCCAAATATCAAAAATCTCATCAACTTGAATAGGTATGAGGGGCATCATGTTTCTCTGAGAAATTCTACCTAGATGTTGACAATTCAGGCAGGCCTTGGAGTAGACATGCGCATCTCGAAAGAGAGATGGCCAGTAGAATCCACACTGTAGAACTTTCTCTATAGTCTTTTTAGTGCTGAAATGACCACCACAGGGCTGATCATGACCCGAGAAGAGAATATTCAACTGCTCAGACTCAGGGACACACAGATGAAGAAGCTGGTCTGGACAATACTTATAGAGACAAGGGTCGTCCCACGAGTAATTTTTCACCCTGAACAAGAATAGATGCTTATCTTGTTTGGACCAGTGGGAAGGAATGGCTTCAGTCACGAGGTAGTTGACAATGTCAGCATACCATGGAGAATCCCAGACTGCGAACAGTTGTTCGTCAGGAAAGGTCTCAAGGATGGGTAGAGGTTCAGAGATGGACTCTACAGTCAGTCGAGATAAATGGTCAGCAACCACATTCTCAATTCCTTTCTTGTCCCGAATTTCTAGATCAAATTCTTGTAATAAAAGAATCCAACGAATCAGCCTGGGTTTGGTATCCTTCTTGGAAAGAAGATAGCGCAGAGCTGCATGATCTGAATAGACTATGACCTTCGTGTCAAGTAAATAAGATCTGAATTTATCCAAGGCAAATACTACAGCCAAGAGATCTTTCTCAGTGGTGGAATAATTTAGTTATGCTGAATTTAAAGTCTTGCTGGCATAGTATATGACATGTGGCAGCTTGTTGACTCTCTGCCCTAGAACTGCACCTAAGGCATAATCGGAAGCATCACACATTACTTCAAATGGAAGGGTCCAATCGGGAGGACGAATGATAGGAGAAGAGGTTAGCTCAGATTTGAGGCGCTCAAATGCAGTCATACACTCGGTGGTGAAGTCAAAAGGGCTATCCTTAGCCAAGAGACTACACAGGGGACGAGTGATTTGAGAAAAATCTTTGATAAGTCGCCGATAAAAACTAGCATGTCCGAGGAAAGATCGAATGTCACGAACAGATTTAGGGATTGGTACAGTAGAGATAACATCAATCTTTGCCTTATCAACCTCGATCCATTGATCGGATATCACATGGCCCAAAACTATGCCTTTCTTCACCATGAAGTGGCATTTTTCCCAATTTAGGACAAGGCGTTTATCCTGACACCGCTCTAAGACCAAACTAAGGTGATGGAGACACTCATCAAAATATGATCCAAAAACAGAGAAGTCGTCCATGAAGACTTCAAGAAATCTCTCTACCATGTCACTAAAAATGCTAGTCATGCACCTTTGAAAAGTTGTAGGTGTGTTGCAGAGGCCAAAGGGCATACGACGATAGGAAAATGTGTCGAAAGGACAGGTGAAAGTGGTTTTCTCTTGGTCCTTAGGGGTGATGGGTATTTGATTGTACCCTGAGTATCCATCTAAGAAACAGTAGAAGGAGTGACCAGCCAGCCTTTCCAACATCTGATCAATAAAGGGCAAAGGAAAATGGTCTTTCCTATTGTTGGTGTTGAGTTTTCTGTAATCAATACAGACTCTCCAACCTTTTTTTAGTCGTTGGGTGACCATTTCCTGCTTCTCATTTTCCACCACTATGAATCCTGCTTTCTTGGCTACAACATGAATAGGATTGACCCACTTGCTGTCCGAGATGGGATAGATGATTCCTGCATCCAGCAGTTTAAGGATTTCATCCCGGACAACTTCCTTTAGAATAGGATTTAGCCTCCTTTGAGGCTCCCTAGAAGTCCTGGAATCATCTTCCAGGTAGATATGGTGTTGGCAAACAGAGGGGTTTATCCCACGAATGTCATCGATCGTCCAACCAATGGCGGTCTTGTGCTTTTTCAACAATTTTAGAAGTTCCTTTCTTTGGAATACAGAGAGAGCGGATGCGATGATGACAGGATAAGTTTCCTCTGGTCCAAGGTAAGCATATATGAGCTCAGAAGGAAGAGGTTTCAATTCAAGCTTAGGCACTGAGGCATCAGTGGATTCGATCTCAGTGGATACGGAGAGGATGGAAGGTGGTTCTCTATCCAAGGTTATTAAAGGCTCAAACTCATTGAGTGGAGTAGGAGTAGAAATCAAAGGAGTAGACTCTAAGAGATCATTGACTTCAAAATTGACTATTTCAGATTGAAAATCAGCCCCAAAGTGTTCGAGACACTAATGGAGTATGTCTTCGGGAGAGTCCTGAGTTAGACTCTCAACAACACACATTTCTTCAACCATGTTGACATCGGTAGGTTGGTGCATTAAGCGAAAGATGTTGACCTCTGCTTTGAGGTTGCCGAAAGTGATCAACATGTTCCCATCCCAACACCCTATGTGTGCATCAGCAGTAGCTAGGAAAGGTCTGCCCAAAATGACGGGTATCCTATTATCCGGACACGGTTCTGTGTCGAGAGTGATGAAATTGACCGGATAGTAAAAGTCTGCAACTTTTACCAGGACATCCTCAATGATACCTCTAGGGATCTTTATAGATTGGGCCACAAGTTTTAATGTGACCCTAGTAGGATTTATGTCCTTTAAGCCTAACTACTGATAGACTGAGTAGGATAGGAGATTCACACTGGCTCCTAAGTCAAGCAAGGCAGTGTAGGTGAAATCATTCCCTATTCCACACGGAACAGTAGGGCTTCCAGGATCTTTAAATTTTATAGTGCCATTGCGTTAAATGAACGCAGTGGCCTTCTCGACCAAAAAGGCATCCTTGGGTACATGAGTAAGCCGCTTGACAGTGCATAAGTCCTTGAGGAACTTAGCATAAGTTGGAATCTGCTTGATAGCAGTAAGGAATGGGATGTTGATCTGTAAGTCTTTGAAGACTTCCATGATCTCTGAGAATTGTTGATCCCATTTATTTTGAACAAGCCTTTCTGGGAAAGGTGGCTTCAACTGACAAATTGGCTTGTCCTTAGCCTGAGGTTTTTGCACAGGAATAGCATATTTGGGTGCAGAGGTAGAGGCAGCAGCTTTGGAGCTGGGTTCCTCTAAATTAGTAGTTGGTGCCTTTGATGGCACTGAGCATGGTTGTACTCCCATGTCGACATTTCTGCCTGAGCAGAGTGTGGTAACAGCTTGTACCTCATCCTGAAAGTTGTGGTTCGTGGATTGCGAACCGACTTCATAAGCTACCTCCTTGGCATTTCCCTTTGGATTGGTAATCGGTTGGCTAGGGAACTTGCCCTTCTCTCTCTTGGCTTCTAATTGACCTAGGCGGTGCTCTAGACGCTGGTAAGATTGTTCTTGACATGTTATAAACTGAGAGAGAAGGTCTTCTAGACCAGGTTTAAGAGCATGTTGTTGAGGTGCAGCTAAGGGAATTTGTTGCACCAACTCTTTATTGGAGCTCAGAGAGGCAGAGTAATTGTAGGACTGGGGAGCAACTGGGACTAACTGCTGATTTTACAGATGTGAAGGGGTTCTCTGCAGTCCAAAATGAGAATTCAGGTGAGGTTGCTGATACTGGTGGTACTGCTGCTGCGAGTACTTCCCATTATATGGCCTATTAGGTTGGTGAAACCTTGGAGGATAAGTGCCCTGTTGCGATCGCTGTTGTGGGGCAGACTGTAGCTTCCAAGAAAAATTTGGATGATTCCTAGTATCCGGATGATAAGTCTGGCTATAGGAATTTGGAGTGGGAGGTTTAAAGGTATTGAAGTTACAGACCTCTTCTTGGATTTGTGGGGCACATCCTTCATTTAAGGGACATGTAGAAGTGGAATGGGTATTCTGCATATAGAAATCACAATGTATGATTGGGTTATCCTGACCCACATGCATGACAGTAGTGGAAGGTACTAGTTTTTGAACCGATACGGCTAGGGCTGAAACAGATTTTGTGAGTTCCAGGAGCAGAGATTTCAACTCTGGATCACTTTTGACCTCATGTCCAGTGGAATTCCTGGAGGGTAGAGTAGTTCGACTAAATTCAGAATTAGTCGTCCAATGCTGGGAGTTTTCTCCTAATTCCGTGAGGAATAAGTAGGCTTCTATAGGAGTCTTGTGCATGAATTTTCCCTGACACATAGATTCCAGCATGTTCCGAGACTCATCAGTAGGTCCTTTATAGAAAAAGTTAACAAGGCTACCCTTGTCGAAGTTATGATGGGGACTTTTGGTTTGAAAATCCTGAAAACTATCCCAGGCTTCATGGAATTTTTCATCAGACTTCTGTCGGAAGTCTTGAATGAATTGTTTCATTTCATTTGTCCTAGACATTGGATAGAATTTGGACATGAATTTAGCGACTAACTCGGCCCAAGTTGTAATCGAGTCAGCAGGGAGAGAGTAAAGCCAAGCAAAGGCTTTATCTTTCAGAGAGAATGGGAAGACCCTTAATCTGATATTTTCTTCATTGAGGTATTGATTTTTAAACAATGTGCAGATATTTAGGAATTACCGTAAATGAGTGTATGGATCTTCTCTAGCAAGACCATGGAAGGTAGGTAGCATTTGTACTCTATGTGGTCTGATTTCGAATTGAGCCGCATCCGTCAGTGGAAGTACAATATAGTTAGGAGGGTTAGCAAAAATGGGTGCATAGGTCTCAATGAGGGGCCTTTCTGTTGTCATGGTATTTTGAAGGGAGGAGAGAGTTAAAGACTCTGGAACTGATTCCAAGAGAATTGAATGACTCTCAGATCGAATCAATCGCTTGTTGGATCGGACCCAACATGGTATATACTTGAAAAATATGCCCTAGAGCTAGCAAAAAGTTACCAAAGGAGACGCTAACCTGAGTGAATTTATATGATGCGCACAGAACACAGAGATAACCCTAAGCCAAAACTAAACAATCAACAGTTTTTTGGGCTTTATCTTTTTATCTGTGTTGGCAAGCAGGTTATGAAAGTGGGCGGAACCACTGATTTTATCTTGTTTAATCCACTGGACTAACTTGCACTCTAGGGTTCTCACAAAGGTTTCACTCACAAGCTAACCTTCCAGTACTAACACGAGTTAACTACAAGAGAATCTGTAGCCTAGACAGACGTGTCGCACAATGGCAAGCTTAAATACATCCCAGACTAGCCGGATCAGTCAAGCAATTTGACAAGTGTATTCCCGAAAGAATAACTTGGGCTAAATTGTGTTCCTAAGTCAACAAGCACAGTTAACCAACAAGATTTTGAGGAGGCCACTTAAGAGCTCAATATACTAAAGTAGTAGAGACCTGTGGGCATGTTAGGAAACAAGGACCCACGCTCATGGTCTTATTCGACTCAAAAATGAAGGATTCACTGATTTTGTGATGGTCCTATGAACACCGAGCTAACTTTGGCTCTAAATCTTGGTTCATTTTATTAAATTACTTTTGAGTTCACATAGCTGGAGTGATGAGGTGGGTGATGAAATCCCACTAGTTTCAAGTAGAGCTGGGTTTGCTCTTTAATTAATGTATTTTTCGTCCATCCACGCAGTTCGAAAAAGTTGTACAAAAGAAAATAAACAATCACCACCTAGATGCTCAGTCAACACCCGGGATCGCTTTCAAGCGAGGTATATAACACGTACCTACCCGTGGGCTATGCCACGGGGTCGCCTCCGTCAGGGCAGTCTTTGGGTCCGGGTTCGTCAGGATCATTCCCTCATCGGGTAGTGTCGAATCCAAGCATATCCTCTAAGGTTTCTTTTTTCTATGGAATGATGCCTTAGATAAAATTCAAACGTGTGATTATTTGTAGCATAGAGGGTGGAAGATGGCCAACAGGTGTTTCTTGTGTTTTCAAGGGGCCGAGTCAGTGGATCACTTGCTTATTCATTGCCCGTATGCGGGGGGGGTATTTGGAGTTTCTTCTTGTCCCATATGGGCATAGCTTGGGTCTTCCCCTCAACTGTTCATAATCTCTTAGCTAGTTGGCCTAGGTCCAGTGAGGGTGGGGCAAGGGAGGCGGTGTGGGCGGCATTGCCGGGTGCTATCTTGTGGATGATATGGAAGGAAAGAAATTTTAGAGTTTTCGAAAACAAGTCGGTTTCCCAATCCTATATCTGTGCTCGTATTCGGTTGGTGATCCTGGAATGGGTGGGAATTAACTTCGATAGGGAGGAGCTAAAGGCAGTTTTAGACTTGAGTCTTTCTGGGGGGTTCTTAGGCTTGGAGTTAGGAGATGTTTCTCTCTCAGGGTTTTGAGTTTATTTGCTTGTAAACTCTTGATTCCTCCTGTGCTTTTGTTCTTGTATCCTTGCTCTTTATTAATATATTTGCAGCTTCATTACCGATAAAAAAAAAAGGGACTCTTATGAGAGATTAGGCGGGGGGTGGTGTGGTGTTTGAGTATGCGTCGAGACCTGAATGATTGGGAAGTTGAGGATTTGACTAGACTTTTGGAGTGGGTCCTCAACCCCCCCCCCCCGGGTGTGCTAAGATTAGGGATAGCAGGAGTTAGGCTAGAGGCAACCATGGTTAGTTCTCGGTAAGATCTTTGCTACATTCATTGTGTCTTGTATCCGTTAGGCCGTTTCCTCATCAAATTGTGTGGAACCCTGATATTCCCTCAAAGGTATCTTTCTTTCTTTGGACTGCGGCTTTGAATAAAGTTTAACTTGTGATCATTTACAAAGTAGAGGGTGGAGGATGGCCAACCGATACTTCTTGTGCTTCCAAGCGGAAGAATCTGTGGATCATCTATTATTACATTGTCCTATTGTGTTTGGGATATGGGGGTACTTCCTTTCTCGTGTGGAGGTAGGCTGGGTCTTTCCCTCCTCCTTTCACAACTTCTTATCTTGTTGGGCGGGGGCTAATGTGGATGGTGGAGCTAGGGAGGCGATCAGGGCAATTTTCCCGGGGCCATCTCATGGATGATTTGGAAAGAAAGAAACCAATGTGTTTTTTAGGATACTTCTTGATCAATGGCCCGTATTTGTGTCGGCTGGTTGTATTAGAGTGGGCAGGGTTACGTCTCGACATGGAGGATCTGAGAGAGGTGCTATGTTGATGGCTATGTTCTTGTAATTTATTTGGGCGAGTTGAGTCGTTTCTTTGGGCTGCAAAGTGCTTTGGTTTGACAGGTTTATGTACTTGTAAACTCTTCAACTGTTTTGTGTTCTTTTTGTACTATTTTTTATCTTTTAATTATTGCGGGTGCTTGTCGATAGAAAAATATATATATCCTAAGTGTTAAAAGTGGTTTCAAGGTGTTTGGACCTTATATGTCCGGTTTGGGCACTGAGGTTCCCTATTTGCCTTTTTTTTTAAAATCATAACGCCAAAACCTACAAATGTGTGCTAACCTAGACTCATTTTTTGATGTGATTTCCTCTTACACTTTTATTTCAATCTAACCTAAGTATTAAAATTGGTTTCGATGTTTTTGGACCTTGTATGTCCGAGTTGGGTGATGAGATTATCTAGTTGCCTCTTTTGTTAAAACTATAATGCCTAAACCTACAATTTACGCTAATTCCTAACCTAGCCCCGGTTTTTTTTGTCTCCTTTAACACCTTTATATTTTGTTATATTTTAACTGTTAATATTGGTTCCGAGGTGTTTGGAACTTTATACACGATTTTGGCACCAAGGTTCTCTAGTTGCTCCTCTTTTGTTAAGATCGTAAAGCCTAAACCTAGAATTGTGAGTCAATGCTTAACATGGAGTCGATTTTGATGTGGTCTCTTTTGACACCTTTATTTCAATATAACCTAAGTGTTGGAATTTTTTTTGAGGTGTTTGGACTTTGTATGCCCGATTTGGGCAATGAGATTCTTTATTGGTACAAATAAAAATAGCAACCAATTCCTAGACTGCTCACATATTCATATTCACACAAATAAATGTCTAATTATGTTGTAATAGTATAAAACATCATTAATGTAAAATTCATATATTTCTAATGATAAAGAGGGGAAAAGTTTGATTAGAATATGAAGATGGAGTTTCTACTATAGTTTGCCAATTCAGTGGGTTAGTTGATGGCATATCCCTTGAATTTGTAGTAGTGGTCTTTGTTATTTTTGTTGTAACCATCCCATAAAGTTGGTTATATATGTATTGGCATTGCTAATGCTATCATAGCTCAGAAGAACAATTATTTGTATCATTTTCACCTTTGTTAGACTTATGAACATCTACTTATAAAGATAACATGCGATTTCCAAAATATCATTCTTGTGAACGGTAAAAAATATGTTTTGTTTTGCTGGTTTTATTTATTCGATCAACTTTAGACTAAGCAAACAAAAATAATTTGGCAAAGAGATGAAGAAGAAAGATAAGGGAGAGATGTAAGATTTGAGGTTGTTATTCTTCACCTTCCTATTCAATTCTGATAAATGGTTCCCCTTATGGTTTTTTGAAAGCTCAAGGGGGCTGCACCAAGGTGATCCTCTATCTCCCCTTCTCTTTATAATTGTAATTGAAGCCCTTACCAAGATGATTAGGAAGACATCATAAGTGGTTTGGGGTGGTTTTATGGTGGGTAATCAAGCGGTTCAGATATTGCATCTTTAGCTTGTGGATGATATCTTACTCTTCAGAGAAGCTTCAGATAGGCACCTTTCTCGTATTGGCTACATGTTTCGTTGTTTTGAAGCCTTCTCCGGGTTAAAAATCAATTTCCAGAAAAGTATGATCTTTGCAGTTGGGGAGGTGCTCCTAGAGATGTTGGCTAATCGTCTGGGTTGTAAGACCAACTTGCTTCCTACTAAGTATCTAGGTCTTCCTTTGGGGGAGCCGTTTAAAGTGAAGTCGGTTTGGAAGTCGATTATTGAGCGATTTCATATGAGCTGTTTAAAGCGAAGTCGGTTTAGGAGCCGATTATTGAGCGATTTCATAGGAGGTTGTTGGGATGGAAATATTCATTGCTTTCTGAAGGAGGTAGACTCACTTTATTGAAGATTACTCTTTGTAGTCTTCCAACGTTTTTCTTCTCTTTTTCAGAATCCCTGCTTCTACTACTGCTAAGTTGGAAAGGCTACAAAGGGACTTCCTGTGGAACGAGAAGATAGTGATTAAGATGTTTCATTTGGTGAGGTGGAAGTGGGTCTGTTGGCCTAAAGAGAATGGGGGTCTCAACATTTGGCCAATCAAGGCAGTCCAATGAGGCTTTATTGGGGAAGTGGCTTTGGCGCTTCCGGGTTGAAGGTGATAGTCTGTGGAGAGGAGTTATTGTGGCTCGGCATGGGTATAGAGATCGTTGGGAGCCAAGGTAGCCTAGGGGCCCTCATGGGGTTGGCCTTTGGAAAGGTATAGTGGCGGGTTGTGCTGAGTTTGTCAAGCATACCCATCTCGTGATAGGGGATGGGATGGATATTAAGTTTTGATCTGATTTTTGGTGCGGGACTTCCCCTTTGAAGCAAGTTTTTAGGACATTTTATTTGATTTCCTCAGATAAATCAGCGACAGTTGCAGACATTTTTATTAGGAGAGCGGGTTTAGTGGGTTGGAGCCCTTCTTTCAACCGTGCGCTTAGTGACTAGGAAGTTCAAGATTTTGTCAATATATTGTCCTTGCTAGAGTCAGTGAGTATTGATGAGTTGATTAGGGATTGCCGAGCTTGAGCTAACAACTCGAATGAGCGGTTTTCTATGAAAGCCTATCTACAGGTAGCTATCCCAGGCCCCATTGTAGAGTTCCCCCATTAGTTGGTTTGGTTCAATGGGGTGCCCTCAAAGGTTTCTTCTGTCTTCCTTTGGTTTGTTTTTTTGGACAAGATCCTGACTTTGGACAATTTGAGAAAGAGAGGTTGGAGCCTCCCTAATCACTGTTGTTTGTGTATGGTGGAGGAGGAATCGATCGACCATTTGTTTCTTCATTGCCCATTTGCGAGGAGGCTTTGGTTGTATTTTCTATCTGGCTCGGGGTTGCTTGGGCGTTCCCCTCGTCCTTTCGGGCTTTGTTATCTTGTTGGCTCTCAATTTTGTTGGATAGTCTGATGGATCTTATTTGGGATTTTCTCCCAAGGGTGGTCTCATGGTCTTTGTGGAAAGAGAGGAATAGGATGGTGTTTGAGTATTCTGAGTTTTCTTTGGAGAGAGTGTTCTCCCGCTCGCGCACCTTATTGCGGGATTGGGTTTCCGCTAAATCTAATTTGGTGGAGATAAGGTATGATGAGTTTATTTCTTAGTGGTAGCAGGGGAGAGTGTTTTTGTATTGTGAATCTGTGCTGTTTTTCTGTAGCTAGTTTGTTTTGTGGTGATTCACATTTTGTGAAATTTCCTTCTTTTAATGAAATTGCTATTAAAAATCCTCAGTATGAATGGAAATCAAAATGAATATCGAAGGCACTGCTGATTGCAACAGACCTGTGTGGTTCGTCGACCCATCAAATGGATCGACCACCCCAGTTGAATGGTTTTTAAGGTGAAACGGTTTCAGGGATTTCTATGACCCAATTTTTTGACGGATCAACAGTCTCAACAGTCATCACTCTGGTTCAGTCTGGGTTACAAAATGCTGATATAATAGCTTAGGTATATTTTATCTTGAAATCCTACAAGATATAGTTATGGCTTTATATTACAAATTATCCGACTTATTAGAATGCACAGCTGAATCTACAAATCCTATTTTTCAGGTATGCTAAGTGCAATTCTCAGGACCCATATTGCACTGGGGTAGTCTTTCCTAACAATTTACAAAAGCAATACACTCTTACTTGCACCTATACAAACTTACGGTAGAAAGGAAGAAACACAATTGATGCAAACACTCCTAACAAATCAATCTTCAATAACTATTAGAAATTATAGTAAGTTCAAGCAAGAGAGGCACAATTTGACTCAACGGATCAATTCGTAACTTCATAAAAATCTAAGCTCTATGAAAACAACCACGCACCTACGTCAAAGACTAAAGCTTGTGTAGGAAACTCTAAATTTGAAAACTGAGATAGATTATACCCACACCTGTTTAGTCTTGATGTCAACATCAGCCACTGACGATAATGAACACATCGAGCATCTCTCATTCCCGTACAAAAATGGGACAAACACAGAGGTTAGAGATAAAACCAGCATCAAGGCATGACACACAACAGGTAAAAATGAATATATCTGACATGCTATGGACTGACATTATCGCTTCTGTAATATTACTGCTAACTGAGCTGCTAAAGAAAAGCTTAAGAAATAACAAAAAACTGAAGACCATACAGTATACTTCCAATAGTACAGGTGTAAAGTTGATTCCAGAGTGCAACCTTGATGACCACCAAATTGTTGACTCGTCCAAGTCAAATCACCAAGATTTTTGTGAGTGTTGATCAAATAATATAATAAAACTCAATACGCCCAATCATGTTAAGGACTTAATGACAACTGAAAGGCCATGCTTAGTCAGCACTGAAACCATATCAACATTGGCGAGTTGTATTGACTCAAATGAGTAAGTAAACCTTGTTTATGAGAGGCAGTTTAGTACTAACCTTTGTATCTACTCTTGAAAATCCTTGCATCTAGCCAAAGCATCCTGATGACTCCGTTTTTCTTCATGAAGCTCAGTATCTAAAGTCTCTGTTTTTGCTCGCATAAGGTTCACTTCAGTTTCTAATTCATGCGCACGCATTTCAAGTGACTTATAAGACTCTGCCATACATTTTAGCTGTGTCTATGCCAAGCTGTTTGACTTTTGAGAAGATGCCAATTGTGATTTAAGTTCTACTAGAAGCTGCTCTGTATCCTGTAACTGGGACTTTGTGTTCTGGAGATTTTCAATATATCTAGCTAGATCCATTGCCATGTTATCTTTCTCTGATTTCAATTGTTCCAACTCCTCTGATGAGCATTTGCATGATATAGTTTTCAGTTCGAAGCCTGGGCTAAGGTTTCTGTTAGGAATACATGGGTCGGGCTGGGCCTGACCCGAGCTTTTCATCCGCCCACATGGGTTGCAGGTCATGAGAGCCCAGATGGATAGTCCATGTAAGGAATCTGATAAGTTCAGATAACCTTCATGTTTTCCACAAACACAATAATAGGGATAACTTCCCAAGAGGTTGTGAGTTAGTGGGAGACTATTATATATAAAATAATTCCTTATCAGAAGAATATACGAATTATCTTCAATAATTTTCTTCTCTCTCAGAAAAAGGAAATTCTCTCTGTGAGAATATCCAAATTCTCTCTCTTGGATTTGAACCGTGGAATCGCAAAGGGGAAACTCGATCGTAGCTACCTTTATCCTACGAGAATAGGACGTACACGGGGGCTAAAGAGGATCGTGATAGTGTAACGAATTGACGAAGGATCCGGGTCTTCCGCTATTGAGTAAGAACTCTAACCCGGTCCACATTTATCTGCAGAGCCATATTTAATTTCTCTATGCATGTGGATAAATTATATAACATTGGTATCAGAGCCAGGTTAGGCTCGTTTCGATTCAGTTCGCTGAATAATATGTGTTGTTCGGTAAAAATTCAAAAATATTTTTCCAAAATTATTTATTGGGTTGTGTTCTACTCATCAAGATGAACAAACCAATTTAATTTCATGTAAAAAAAAATTTGTGAGAGAAAATTCAAATCCTAATTTTTTAGGATCTGATTTTTCCTCCATCTTTGTACAATTTTTTGAAAGCCTTAATAAATTAATCTAGGTGTTTTAAGGACCAATTGTCATAGAGGGCTGCGAGATCTTCGAAACGGTATTTTATTTGTATTTTTTGGGTTAAAAATGAGTAAGATATGGTCTTCTAAAGTAGGCCTCGAATAAATCAAATTTATTTTGATTTTAGATGAGCCCACCCCTACACGTGTCTCTTTTTATTTATTGAGGAGTTGACCATTGCGCCACGTGGACTGCCACGTCACCAACCATGCGGGCTGGTATGCCGTGCCGCCATGCCACGTCAGCACCATGCCAGTCGTCACGTCACCAACTATATGGGTTAACGTGACACGTCAGCATGCCACATCAGCACGGGGTCCAATCATCATACCACGTCATTTTAGAGTGCCTAGTCAGCTGCCACATGGGCAAGGTGACCCCTAAACTTTAAAAGGCTTGTGTGGGCTCATTTTAACTCCGATTTTGACGCTGTTTTCACCGTTGGATCACAAATTTTATGCCCTATCTGACTATGTGTTCAGAAAAAATTTTAAGCTTCTGTAATTTTTATTTTCTAATTTATAAGCATATTTTTCTTATTAAAAAATACTTAAATTATTTTTAAATGAAATTTAAAAATTACAGAGGCTAATTTTAAAATTCTAGTATATTATTGGATTTTTTTTATTATTGGTTGGACACCTAAGGGTTTAATTTATTAATGGATTCATTAAATTGCATAGTTAAAGCCTTTGTGAGCTTAATTTTGTAACATATACATGTGTATTGAAGATTTTGTATGTTCAATAATGTTTGAGTTTATGTGACTTGCTCGCTCCCTTAGTGGTTGAGTGGGGTTCTGATGATGTTTTATATATATATATATATATATATATATATTAATATAAATGCACGTGGAAATATCAGGCGAGGTATCTGTACCCCTAATATATACATTTGATCAAAAATAAATAAGTAAATATATTCTTGTTCAACACAATTTGTGAGATGATTCCGAGCTTAGCAGAGTTTCGATCTTAAATATGTTGAGAAGATAATATTTATTAATTGGATTTTTGAACAAATAAAGGAGGTGTACACAATAACTAATAATGTCACCCTTGTAATCTGAATGTACAGAAATGGCAGCAAAGAATGTAGTAGCTGATCTTGTTAGGGGCGAAAAACTGACAGGAAGTAACTATGACATCTAGCACAAGAAGATTCAGTATCTTCTGAATGAGCAAGAGCTCCTGGAAGTTTTGTCCAGTAAGATGTCCAAACCTGAGGAAGGGTAAACAGCCCAACACCGTCGTGATCTGGAGGCCTACCAGTCTTGGTATAAGAAGGATCAAAGCACGTGCTTTACTATGTTAAGCAGCATGCACGATGACCTCATTAGAAAGTATGAGGCTTTCCAAACAGCCAAAGACATGTGGGACCAGCTCAAGTTTGACTTTGGAGGTACATCCACAACAAGGCTAAAGAGCCTAGTACTTAAATTTGAGGTGTACCCTACGGGACTGAACATCTTAGGGTGATGTCTGGGATGATTCGAGACTTAAAAGCTACTGGGAATGTCCTTACAGATGAACAACAGGTTCAGTCTATAATCCGATCTCTACCAGATTCATGGGTAAACATGAAGCAAATCATGACCCATAACGAGAATATCAAGAATTTCTCTGATATTTCTCGTCATGTGGAACTGGAAGCGGAGCGCCAAGAGGCGACCAAATCTGCAGCTCTAATCGCCCATGGAGGCCAGTGCAAACCACATGGGTTTAGCTGCAAAGATAAGAGTAAGGCAGCATGGCAGGGTGGGGCAAGCTCGAGTGCTCCCAAAGGAGGTCCAAAGTTCAAACAGGAAAATCCCAAACATAAGAGGGGTAAGTCCGGTGGTAAGAAAAATGTATCCAAGGTGAAGTGCCATAATTGTGGGCAGCTAGGTCATTTCGCTCGTGATTGCACTGAGCCGAAAAAGGTAACCCCTTCACTCAAATCCTTTAGCACTTATGTATGCTCTCATGTATTTGTTGCTGAATCTATGTCTGATTGGATTATAGATACGGGAGCAACAAGACATGTAGCTTGAGAGCGAGTGGGGTTTGTGGATTATAGGAGAGTTCCGGCTGGGACACATGTTATGTACATAGGCAACAGAAGTCATGAAGAAGCTCGAGGAGTCAGTTCATACCAGCTTCATTTGCGTACTGGACGCAAATTACTTCTACATGACGTTCTATATGTGCCAGGAATTCACCATAATCTTTATCTGTATTGACTTTATTACAATTTGGATACAATTTTCATTTTTCTTTAGATGGTTTGGATATTATGTTGGATGATGTGATTTTTGGACATGGTTCTATTTATGGTAGTTTATTTAAAATAGATTTGTTTGATTCTTTTCCCTCATTTACTTATTGTAATGTGACTATAAGTTCATCTACATGGCATACTAGACTAGGGCATATAGGAAGAGATAGGATGACCAGGCTAGCTCGATAAGGCCTTTTAGGCCCACTCGCTAAGGTCGACTTACCTATATGTGAGCCCTGTTTAGCAAGCAAGGCATGTAGAAAGCCTTTTGGTAAGGCTAAAAGAGCTACTCAACCGTTAGAGTTAGTACACTCTGATATATGCAGACCTATGAGTATCAAGGCACGTTATGGCGCCTCTTACTTCCTCACTTTTATTGATGACTATACGCGATATGGTTATGTTCAGTTGATCGCTCACCACCATGAAGCTTTGGACTGTTTCAAACGCTTTATGGCAGAGGTTGAGAATCAACAAAAGAAAAGCTTAAAAAAATTTCGAACTGACCGAGGACACGAGAACTTATCAGATCAATTTAAGGATCTATGTGAGAAAAAGGGAATACACAGACAATTCACTATTCCTTATACTCCGCAACAAAATGGTGTAGCGGAGAGAAGGAATAGTACCCTTTTGGAGATGGTTAGGTCTATGATGGCGCAAGCATACTTCCCTATAACCTTTTGGGGGGATGCTTTATTGACTATAGCCTACATACTTAATCGAGTGCTTTCTCAGTCAATTTCTTCCACCCCATATGAGCTTTAGAAAGGCGAAAAGCCCAATTTGGAGCATTTGCGCCCTTGGGGGGCTGCTGGTTTTGTACATAGCACCTCCCATGAGCATGGGAAATTGGGCCCTAGAGCTAGAAAGAATATCTTCATAAGATATTCTAATAGCTCAAAAGGTTGTGATGTATGGTGAACATCCAAATGGAGGAATGACTGAGATAGAGTCCCGCGATATTGATTTCATCGAGACTAATTTTCCTAGCATAGGCAATGCTAATAAGAATCTTGACTTCTATGAGTTAGAGGAAGATGAAGTCATCCTACCATCTTCAAGCGAGGGTGGGGAATTAGTTCCTTGCCCTATAATCCCTGAAGATAGTGGGAGTAGTCTTCAACCCAGTGGGAGTGACCCCCAAGAACAAGATCAAGCTCGCAGAGTTAGTAGTAGAGGGCACATTCCTCGTCATCATTTTGAGATTGAGGGGAATGTTCTCTTGTGTGCTACTAAGGATGAAGATGAAGCTGCTTCTTTCAGTGAAGCACTTTCTTCATCAGCTAGTGATGAGTGGATGACTGCTATGCAGGATGAGATGAGCTCCATGGAAAAGAATGGTGTTTGGGAGTTAGTTGACCTTCCGCCTGGGCACAAGGCCATTGGAAACAAATGGGTTTTAAAGGTCAAACGCACGGCAAATGACTCAATTGACAATTTCAAGGCGCGCCTAGTGGCGAAAGGCTATACCCAACGAGAGGGTGTTGACTATGAGGACACATTCTCCCCAGTGGTGAGAATTGCCTCTATACACCTTATACTCACCATTGTAGCACAACAGGATTTAGAGCTTTATCAGATAGACGTTAAGACAGCATTTCTCAATGGAGAACTAGACGATGAGATTTATATGGCTCAACCAGTGGGTTTTGAAGTCCAGGGACATGAGCGCAAAGTGTGCTGTCTCAAACGTTCCACTATGGTCTCAAACAGTCGTCTAGGCAATGGTACTTAAGATTTCATGATTCCATTACCTCAGTTGGTTTTGAGATGATTGAAGAGGATCATTGTGTGTATATTAAACGATCCAAGAAAAGCATCATTATCTTGTCATTATATGTTAATGATATCCTGGTGGCTGGAAATGACTTAGATTCCATTGTCGCCACTAAGAAGTGGTTGTCCTCTGTTTTTGAGATGAAGGACATGGGTGAAGCAAATTTATGCTGGGAGTTAAGATCATGAGGGATCGTTCAAGGAAATTTCTTAGTTTATCCCAAGGGACATACATCAAGAAGATTCTTGCACGTTTCCAAATGCATAACTCCAAACCCATTGACACACCAATGGAAAAGGGATGTGCCCTAAGTCTAGACCAATGTCCTAAGAATGATGAGGAAAAAAAACAAATGTCCAAAGTACCTTATGCAGCTGCAATTGGAAGTCTGATGTATGCGATGTTGTGTACACATCCAGACATATGTTTTGCAGTTGGCATGGTTAGTCGCTATCAAAGCAATCCTGGACCTGCTCATTGGAGAGCAGTCAAGAGGATTCTTCGGTACCTTCGTGGAACCACTAATCATGCTTTATGTTATCACGGTGGAAACCTGAGATTGAGAGGTTATAGTGATACTCATTGGGCCAGTGATAAAGATGAGCGCAAATCCACTTCAGGTTATGCATTCATACTAGGAGGTGGAGCTGTTTCTTGGTATAGCAAGAAACAGTCATGCATTGCACTCTCTACCATGGAGTCAGAGTATGTGGCTTGTTCAGCAGCTGTCCAGGAAGCTGTTTGGCTTAGGAGATTTTTGCAACGCTTGGGTGTTACAGCTCATTCTGAGGATGTTGTGTTGCTCTATTCTGATAGTACATCAGCACTAGCGTATGCAAAAGATCCCAAGTACCATGGGAAAGCCAAACACATTGAGCTTCGGTACTATTACGTTTGAGATATGGTTTCACAAGGGGAAGTAATTTTACAACATATATCTACAGGAAGCATGGTGGCTAATCCTTTGACCAAGCCTATTGCTAGAGATGTGTTCTTATCTCATGCTAGGAGTATGGGATTACGTAGGATATTATGTATATAGTTACTTCGTTTTAGTACCGACATTATTATTATTGTTTTATGATATGAGTATGCATTTTTATCAGCATTATTCTTATGTAGTTCATTGTTGATAGCACATCTTCATAATATGTCACCGGGCTCGAATCGACCCTCTCACACGGGTGATTCACCTTGGCGCTAAGACAGCAAGCAAGATGAGACGTTTATGTCTTTAGGCGCTAAGATAGCGAATTAAGACATTTATATATTTTGCGCCTGATCGGCGAGCAAAATATATGTTACTGATATGTCGCCTTAGATAGAGCTAAGATGAGACCTTTTTAGTAGGTCGATCATAGAGTACTACCACAACTCTATGTAGCCTGAATCATAGCCGAATGTGAGATTTCAAGCAGGCGCTTACAGAGTAACTGAGCTGAAAAACTCAGGTTAGGTGCTTGTATAGCGACTAGACCCAGATTTGTATGGCGTTCCTAATTATTAGAAGTGACATGCTCATTTTTATGAGATAATGCCATAGCATTCATTTCATACTGTATGTGCTTTAAGCCGACTGATAGTTGGAGTGATGAATGATTCCTGCTTCATCATTGTATTAGCTACTTGGATCAATGATCCTAATTGTACCCTTTGTTGACCCGAGACTATGTTATAAAAAGGATGTTCAGTGTCGCTACTTTAGCATGCAAACCGATCGAGGATCATGAGAGATTCGATCTGATGGGGCATGACTGGGAAAGCGGTTGAGTCTAGTTGAATTGACATGAGAGCTTGGGGAAGATTGATTGATGATACACCATGTTATGTGACTCATTGCTGGCCAGCGTCTATGTTGTAATATGTTTACGATACGGGACATGAGTACATTACTTATTTCGGGTAAAACACTGCTTATTATGAGGGATTAAGAGTGCTTAATCAGGTGTAGTCAAATCATCTGTGGTATAATCGAGATGTCCTCAAGTGATGCGTTTTTGTTGGTCATTTATGATTTGATAATCTAGCTCCTGAAGCTGTATATTCTTCTCGTAAGGTCGCACGGTTCATTTTCCTGTATGAGGAGGTGAGAATGTGAGATTGAGAAATACTGAGAAATTGCTTCACCTTGTGTAGGAGAACAAATGAGAAAACTCACCTTATATAGGCGAGTGGGAGCTGTTAGGAATATATAGGTCGGGTTGGGCCTGACCCGAGCTTTTGATCCGTCCACATGGGTTGCAGGTCATGAGAGCCCAGATGGATAGTCCATATAGGGAATCTGATAAGTTCAGATAACTTTCATGTTATCCACTAACACAATAATAGGGATAACTTCCCAAGAGATTGTGAGTTAGTAGGAGATTATTATATATAAAATAATTCCTTATCAGAAGAATATACGAATCATCTTCAATAATTCTCTTCTCTCTCTAAAAAAGAAAATTCTCTCTGTGAGAATATCCAAATTCTCTCTCTTGGATTTGAACCGTGGAATCACAAAGGGGAAACTCGATCGTAGCTACCCTTATCCTACGAGAACAGGACGTACACGTGGGCTAAAGAGGATCATGACAGTGTAACGAATCGACGAAGGATCCGGGTCTTCCGCTATTGAGTAAGAACTCTAACCCGGTCCACATTTATCTGCAGAGCCATATTTAATTGCTCTATGCATGTGGATAAATTATATAATAGTTTCCTTCTCGAGAAACCTCGGGATTGGAAGTAGAATTAATGATAAATTTGGCCACAACCACTAGGAAATATATGTCTCGATGGATCATCTACTTTATTCTCTAATAAAGTTACTTTGTCGACACAATCCAAACTGCTGGTTTCTCCTTCTTTGCCCTTATAACCCAGGACATTGACGTTGAATTCACTAGCTTTCGCCAAAATATGTGAAAGATCAAGAACAAAATCAGCCAAACTCAATTTGCTGTATAAACTTTATTAACAGAGGCAAACAACTCCTCGATTTTTTTACTTAACCAATGTCCATCAAGAGATGTCTCCTGAGCTGTCATAGCTTCTTTGCCCAGAGATAGTACGAAGTCATGAATCTGAGAAATGGCAGCCACCAACTCCTGGTCTGTAACATGCTCAGTATCAGTACCTGGTTTACTATCTTGGATCAAAGAGATAGGACCCTCCGTGGTTTCACTAATATCTTGAGGACAAGCCTGCCTATTGCATGTAGCATCAATAGAATGAAATTCCTCAAAGGTATAACTTACATAATGCTGAGGTAGAGTATCGTGTACATCCTTCACAATGCATTTCATATCCTCCAAAATCTTCTCCATATCAGTGTCAGCTTGAGAATCAAATATCATAGAAATTCTTGATTGGAGCTTTGACAAGGGCATTTGATATGTATCTGATTCAAGATCCACTGCTGACAATTCTGCATTAGAAGAAACTTGATTTGCGGAAGGCTGTTGTTTTGACTGGAGATCCCCACCCTCTGCAACTTCAGTTCTCTTATTATTTAAACTGTCTGAAATGGAGATGGCCCCATTTGAATCAGTCGATAAACATGCCAACCTCTCCATCTTCAGAAAGTCATCCATGAGTTCCAAGTGATTTGTATCGACAGCATTGTTAGATTTGTCAACGCTTTTTCCCTTTTTAGAATGAGAGAGATCACATATCATTGACGTAGTCCAAGACTCGGTAAAACTTCCTTCGTCATCATTCCCATCTTCAGACATGGAGGTTAAGCTTGGTGGTTTGCTTGCAGCTTGACTTGAAAAACCTTCAGGAGGGATCTCAACATTTGATGCTAGAGAGATTCTCCGTTTATATGGAACCTCCATTTGTGCTTCCAAGCTTCGAAGATTGCTAGCTGTTTTAGCATGTATGTTTCTCAAAGCCTGCAGTTCACTATTACGCTTTGCCAAAGCTTCTTTCAGCATCTTTGTTTCTTCTTCCATCGTCAACAGACGCGCTGTGAGAAACTCGATCTCTTTATGACTTTGCTGCACAATGTCAAGGGACAATTCAGGCAGTGGGTCCATATGTGGCCTAGGACTCTTTACAGGAGACCTTCGTAGTCTGGGTTCTCCATAATCACGGCCTAAATTATCAACTTCTAGCTTCATTTGGACCAGTGCAGCTGGCCCAGGCAACTTCTTCCGAACAAGACCACGTAATCTCTAGCACTCCGCTTCTAGCTTGGCTACTTTCTTAATACCTTCCAAATGCTGCTTATTGGCTACTTCTGCAGACCTTATACTCATGTTCTTTTCTTCATTTCGAATTTCAAGCTCCTTGGAAACTATATGAAGCTCATACTTAAAGGAACTTATTTCCCTTTCATATGATTGAATATTGCTCTTCAAAAATTCGATCTCAGCCTCAGCTTGGGATTTTTCTTCACTGATCTTCATTAACATGTTGGAACGTTCTTGAAAGTGCTGCATTTTCAGTTGACAACCTAAGTAGTTGTTGGTCCAAGTCAATTATCTTTGATTCAAGCTCGAGCTTGTTTTTGTCCCATTGCTTAGTTTACTAAGAACTACTTCATGCAATTTCTGTTCATGTTCTTCCTTCAAATTCCTTATTTGCCTCATGCACTCCTTGAGGGCGCCATCTAGATGGGATACTCGATCTTCAGCGGTAAGCTTCAGGAGTGTTCTGGATTCAAGTTGATGTTTCAATGCCAAAGCTTCTGCTTCAGCCTTTTCCCAACCTGTAGTACACAGAAGAACTCAGAAATGAGAAGAGGTAAAATCAAAGAACCTCTAGTCATGACAAGAGGAAAGACCTAAATACATTATATCAGCGCATATCCTACAAAATAAGCTAAAAATTATGATGTTCCATTACCAAAAGTTTTAATCACTCATAATTGAAAGATTGATCTTAAAATAATGAAAGTGAAGTAAGGCTATGCATACAGTACAGGGTAGTGGGAGCAGAACAACAAGGTTATACCTGAGACAGCTTCTTCAGCAAATTTTGCATGCTGTTTCACCAATTTTTTCCTTGGTAGTCATCTCTGAATGCGCTGAGGAAAGCTTTTCATTTATGTCATTTACTTAATCCTCTAAGGTCTTAACTTGATTCTCCAACCCAGTCAAATGTTCATATGACTCCTCAGACATTTGAACATAGTTTACTTTTTTATAGTTGTCCTGCACACAGATATGAAGATCCATCAAGAAAATAATTAATTCGGCTACAAGCAAAAGGACAAGTTGAGATAGCAAGACAATCAGCTGAGTCAATAGTGACCGTTGACAGCTACAGATGATAAAAGAGTCCCCCTATATGCATACTAAGAGGAGGAAAAATAAAACCTCTCACACATGCAAAAATAAAATGAATCAATAAGAATCATTGCCAAAACAAAGAAAATGTGTCAAGTAACCTTATAGTCATTGGTGTTTACAAACCCAGAGTAACCACTAGCCCGTCATTTTTTCTCTCTTCTCAAATCTAAAGTTAGGTTCATCATGAAATTAACAAATTATATAAAACAAAATAAATAGTATGGTTGAACTTTAGGTTTTATAACAACATTAATTAATTACAAATAAGTTTCTTGAAAATTGCCAGTCCATAAGGCATCCAAGGTTATAGTCACTAAGCATGCTTATCGAATGTTTTCCTGTTGTGCGCACAACAATCATCTCTCAAAATGCTGATGTGAAAAAGCATATTGCTTACATAGATTACAAATCCAATATGATAAAACCTTACGAGTTCATCTAGGCATCAGTGGTATAAGAAGGCATGTGCTGCTTACGCCTCAAGGCTCAAGCCTTAGAGGCATAAGACCCCTGAGGGATGAGGCTAACACATCAAAGTGTGAGGCTTACATGAGGCGCATGCCTCATGCATTAAGGCTAGTCATTCATCTTATGTCTGCGGCGTGTGCTTCATACATTTACCAAAAATAGGGTTCTATCCATGAAATTGAGACTTCAAAATTTCTTTTTTCTTTTTTATTTATTAAACTAACTCTCTATTTATTATAGTTAACATTGTTAGGGATTTTGAAACACTTTTGAGTCTCTATTTCACATTAAGGATATCTCTAATAAATGTTGAAGGCATTCGGAGCCAATAACCTACAATGTAGTTTTTTGTCGCTGCTTTTTGACTGTTTGTTGGAATCGAAAATCTGTGACATGAATTAAAGGCCTAATGTCATTTGATTTCAATATGTATATGAACAATAGAACAAAGTAAAAAAACAACAAATAGGTGAACCTTATATTAGGTTTTTCTATATGATGATTGAGTCATTTATATAGTGTTACATATAAATGACACTTTTCTGAATACATAATATATTGATCTTCTGAATACATATTATATATATATATATATATATATATATATATATATATAGAAACAATATTTAGTTACTTTTGTGAATCTTTCTACAGTTTTCTCATCTTTAATCAACCTTTTATGTAAAAATGCGTGAGATTGAAGCCTCAATCTCACGCATCTAGAGGTTGAGTCATTTATATAGTGTTACATATATATGACACTTTTCTGAATACATAATATATTGATTTTCTGAATACATATTCTATATATATATATATAGAAACAATAGTTCGTTACTTTTGTGAATCTTTCTACAGTTTTCTCATCTTAAATCAGCCTTTTATGTAAAAATGAGGGAGAATGAGGTTTCAATCTCACGCATCTAGAGGTCCTTCAATCTCACACATCTAGAGGTCCAAACACCTCGCCTCACGCCTTCATCCTTTAAAACACTGCTAGGCTGCTATCCACTTCACGAAATACTTTTTATGTCAGAAATCCTCAAGAATGCTCCTTTGGTACATCTCTCAGCTCCCCAACAAAAGCGAAGCAAGCCGACCTAAATTAAGTCCTCAAAAGCATCACTAGCTCAAAACACAAAGTCACCAATGAGAAAATGCTACCGAAAAACTAGTCCCTAATGAGGGAAAGCAAAACCCTTTGAAATCCTTTTCTTGAGAAAGAAAAAGAAATAAAACTAACTCTCTGTATTAGTAACGTGTTCTTTGTGGACTCTATCAGAAGTCAAACATCCAAATATGGCTTCCCAGCAATATCTGCAGTACACAGAACCTAAAGATCACTAGAGTAACTAAAAAAACCAAAAGAAATCTCATCAAACTCTTTAATCAATTTAATTCCACTTAAATTCTGAAAAGACGATTTCACATTCACACATTTCGTGCATTTTCAATTGAAAACAACTTATGCTATTTTCCCATTCTTCACCCCATCTATTGGAAACCTTTGCCACCAGAACATTTTGTAGATCTTATCCTAACTTTCACTCCTTGATCAGGTAATCCGTGTATGTGATTCAAGATTCAAGATATTACAAAGTAAATATAATAATAGTGATACCAATGCTAACAATTTTGATGGAGTAAATGCCGGTTCAGAGGTAGTGAACAATGATTCATGTATATATTACTGAAATATCTGCATCTAAGATAAACTAAATGATTTTCTCTCATGAATTGTACACTAACAGGTACAGTTGACCAAGTCATATCAACCAAAACCATTTCTACTTTATCACCTGGCATCATTACAAACTGCACTACTTCGCATCTTATGGATGCAATCCACCTTCCAAGAACATTAGAATGCATGCATCTCGAAGCATTAGAAAGCTACAGCTCAATTATAAATGCAGTACATTGGTAGACACCCCTCAAGACACTACATGGACCTTACACTAGAATATTAACTAGTTCTGGCATTACAGTGAAGAGGCTTGATCCCACATGATTCACCTTTAATTTATTACTGGTTTCATCTACGCCTGGTGCACCTGATTGGCAATTCATATCTATTAAATTGACTTGTACAACTCTTTCTGCTTTGTAGATATAGGAAACAAACCATGCTAGTAAAAAAGTTCTTATAAAGTCAATTGGAAAAGACTAAATCCCCTAGCAGTGTTAGGTGAATGGATACTCGAAGATTTACACCCATGTGAAAGCAAATGCTAAAGAAAGTTTCCAAGAAGAATGATAAATGCAGAAGGATTATGCATCAAATATGCCACTTTAACATGTATCAAAATCTATCAACAAAGATTGTCTGTGAAAGTCACCCAATATCATCATATCATCATGTCATTAGTGCCTTATCCCAAATATTTGGGATCCACAACATGCAGTTTCATCATTCCACTCTATTAATATCCATGACTTCCGACAAAGCGTAATGTGGCAGATGTTCATTCTAGAAGGCTTTAAAGGAAAAAAGGACTAGATATTCATCAAACTTGGAAGAAGAAGAAAAATGAAAGAACGGAGCTTTCATCTTCAATAGATCAACAGACAAAATGTTTAGAATCTAATCTTTTATGTTATTAAGAAATTTTAAAAAAAAGACAATAATTTCAACAAACAGACCTGATCCCCTTGAGATCTAGTTGAAGCCAAAGAACCACCAGAATCTAATACAGCCAGTGTTTTCTCAGTTATTGTCTTATCCGATGATTTTTTTCTTCCAGGGCCAACTAGGGCGGTCCATCGCGGACTATATAGCCTGCACACATATTAGTTAAGAAATAATAACAGAACTCAGTAAAGGGGGGGGGGGGGGGGGGATATTGGAAGAGCAAATTAAGCGAGAATGCCATGCAAGGCCCTTCATGGATTCATCATACAAATGCTCAGCTGAAATTATAAAAGCATGAACCTACAGTTCTACATTAAAATCAGAAATAATGTTTTTTCTGACTTCTTTTAAAGGAATTTACTGAGGGAAAGAGAAAAGGAGATTCTGAAAAGTCGTCCCCTTCTACAAGCACCTTCTTTAGTAAGAGGGTCCGCTCTCTCATTGACACTCTTAGAAGAACAAGTATATCCCTAATGTGGTCAACAACATTAGCAAGACACCATGAACCCAAAGCCTGCCCACATCTCAAGATAAAATATTAGAAACACAATTCAACTATGATCGGCCCAACCAAATCAGTTTTGAATATTTTCAAATCTTCTATAAAAGCGAGAACGTGTGCTTCGTTTGAGTCCTTTAACTGATCGGACCAGAGAAATCATTTAATAAACCCTTGATGTCTCTAAGAACTCCTCCAATTCCCACAATCCAGGTTGCCACATACACAACCAAGAGATCTTCATAGTTGAGAAGTTACATAAAAAAGAACTGTAACTTTTCCAACTACTTCACCAGAAAACTAATTATATAACAGTCGATATAAGGCTTAGTTGTCAAAAAATGACGCCCAAGCTATAATGTAACACATTTGGGTCTCTTATCAAAGAGTCTCTTTGGGGGATTGATGACATAAGTGGAGAGGAAAATGTGGAAAAAAGGAGATGAAAGGGGGGGAGAGAGATAGAGAGAGAGAGAAAGCTAGAGAAAGAAGAAGAAATTCATATCTAATGGGGGCATAAGAGATTAGTAGCATAATTTGTAAAATAAGTTTAGAAGGCATTTACAATAGAAATTGTATATTTGAAGTTGCACCATTTCCAATTTAGATGAGGAAATATGTTATTCGGAAATGCAATCATACGATCAATGGAAATGTGAAAATAAAGAAAACGAAGCAGAGAAAAAGCATAGCATGGAGCACAAGATTTATGTGGTTTGTCTTTTGACTCACTATGTCCTTGAGAGGAAATGATCCAAGAGCTTCCATTATTACAACTGCAAAAGGTTACCATCAAGCTTGCAACCCAAGAAATATAGATTCCCAGACCAACAAAAAAAATAACAGATCCAATCCCAAAGATCCCAATATAAAAGTCTACCAAAAATAGACAATATGCAGTTTTTAGATGGAAAAAAATTCCCCTATAATCACTTTGATGGTGCTGCGCCGCCAATACCCCACCTGGTTGGAGGAGGGGAGGATGAAGAAGAGAAAACTAGCTGCCCCTCCTCTTAGCAGCTCTTATTTCAAGGGGCTCTTGGGGGGTCCATTTTTATCGCTAGGGCTACAATGATATGGGATTGAATTCGTGAGACAAACAAAACAAAATTTAGGTAATCCAAGCATATATCTAAGGCACTACGTGAGGAGAATGATTGTAAAGATGATATGTGTCTATATATATATATATATATACATATAACAAAACAAGGCTTGAACAATGACAATGATGATTTGATGTGTGGGTGTTTGAGTGAGTGAGTGTGTGAAAGAGAGAGTTCTACAGGTTTGTTATGGTCTTCAATAATGTATAGATATAACACATGTAAACATTGAAAAAATAAATAAATTGAACTAACGCAACAAGGTGGTAACCAAAGCAAAAGCACAATTGCATGAAAATGCAGTCAGAAACAACAAATTAGATAAATGTACTACTATAATGCAATCAGTAATAGGCTCACAAACTGTAACAGAAAAACTAAAAAGAAGGCATCACAGAGTTCAATCAGATCAGACTGATCTGAAAACTGGGACTATAATCAGTCCAATATTGCCTAGTCGTAAGCTTAAAAAAGCTAGACAAAGCCAGTGGTTAGGCAGACGCCCCATTGTTCGTGGTGTTGAAATGAATCCAATGGATCATTCTCATGGAGGAGGTGAGGGGTGCACGAAATGAGGTAGACCTTCGGTGTCACCTTGGGGGAAGCCCACCAAAGCTGGATTTCGGGGGATGGGGAAACACATAAACTAGTTCATGCCACGACAATCTATATGGAAGGGGAGTTTTGTTGATGTGTAGTTCGATAAGAAACCATCCACTAGGACAAAATTCTTCACATTATGAAAAAAATGGACCTCCACATTTTCCTATATTAAACTTACAAATTTACTTTATTAGTGATTATGTTTTTCTTTTTTGTGGGTTAGTAGGGTTGCACAGAATACCACCAAATCAAGCTAGACTCAAACCCAAACTTAAGAGTTAAGCCTTGATTATAAGTATTCATTAGCAATGATAATTTTCAATTCAGTAACATTGATGACAGATAAACTTGATATGCATACAGAATATTGATAAAAGGAAAGCAAACTCAAGTCATTGTAAATCGAGAAATTAAACAAATTTTGACAATGCAGACCACCCTCTGCACTAAAATGAGATATTGATAAATGCTTAATTTTTTCTTAATTATCCTCATTTAAACAAGCATTATCAAACTTCTCCAACTTATATATTCAATTTTACACGTAAAGTGGTGCATTTTCTTCTCACCATTGCGTAGTGCTATTTCTTGTGATCTTAATGGTATATTTGCATGCATTTATACACGTCCAAAAAAGTCGAATGCAAAACACTTTTGACTTTTAAGAGAAGCCTTATTATCTTGATTCAAACTTAAGTCGGGCTTGGCTTGGCTCGAGCTCGGCTTGAATCCTTTTTTTTTATAAATAAAATAAAATAAAATTTTATATTATTTATATATATAATAATGATATAAATATATATATATATATATATATATATATATATTTTAATAATATTCAAGCCGAGCCGAACCTCAATCGAGCCGGGCCAAGCCGCACAAGGGTTGGCTTGAGCTCGGCTTGAATTAGATTTCAGGCTTTTTTATTAGGCTTGGCTTGACTTGAATTAGCTTTCGGGTCAGGCCGATCTCGGGCCAAGCCGAGTCGCACCAATGGGCCGATCGGGTTTTGTGCAGCCCTAGGTAAAACTACTTTCATCTCTTCTATTTTTCCGTTAGTTATCCTTGGAATGGTTTGCTTATGTCATGGTATGAATGAAAAAGGGTCGGAGACTCGTAGTGAATTGTGGCAGATTGGTTGGGATGTGTGAAAAATGAGCAGAATTACGTTGCCACGACCCAAAATCCCACCTAGGAGTTATGAGACTTTGGCGTTGTGACTTATATTTAAACCATCCTATCAGAGAGTATATAAGGCATGCATATCAAATAGTGAACTTGAAAATTTCTTTCTTCTGTGTACAATCTTCCAAGTGCAACGTTTATAATAACTGAAATAAACTAAGACTCGTACATAAGATCCCTAGCTTGAGTTACCCACTCAACTAATACAAAAATCTCATAAGTGAGAGCCCAAAATACATCTGCCTCTCCCTCTCATCCTCTCATCAGTGGGGACATCGGTCAAGGTCCCTATCATCATCCATCATACCGCCTATTGGTTCATCTACATATACCTCCTCGACCTTGGTTCAAGAGCACGGATATTTACCTGTGTACCTTCCGAAGTAACAGTTAGGCAGAGCATGGAATACTCAGCGTATACAATGTACTAGCTAACCATGTTATGAACATCATATTAGCATGTTTGCAAATACATAGAATAAGGCATTTTAAAACATGAACAATACTGAAATCAGAGTGCGGAAGCTATAATTCAATTTCAAAATATCATGTGCCTACTTTTTAAAATCATCATTACATCAACATTTTTCATTTTAACATCATGAGCATATACTTTTCAAAATCACATGTTTTCCAAACTTTATTTGAGAACCATATTTTCATCATTTAAATCATGTCTTTTCTTTTTACACATAACATAAATCACACATGCATTATTTCCTTGCGAGTACCTCATTTCACACATGCCTCATTTATTTACCAGTACATTATTCCACACATGCATTTCTCTTTACATTTGTCACATTCATTACATAAATCGGTAGTACCCGAACTATGATTGAACGGAACGTACTGTACCATTCACATATACTTTGCACTTTCTTGCATTTATTGTTCTCTCATTTCTTTTACTTTCTTTAACTAGTGCCCGGACTATGATGGAACGGAACGCACTAGCATCTTATCTTTACTTGACTAGCATCTGGACTATGGTGGAATAGAACACACTAGCATTAAACTGACTTAACAAATGCCTGGACTATGATGGAACGGAACACATTAGCATCTTAACTTGCTTAACTAATGCCCGAACTATAATGGAACGGAACACATTAGCATCTTAACTTGTTTAACTAATACCCAGAATATGATGGAACTGAACACATTAGCATCTTAACTTGCTTAACTAATGCTCGAACTATAATGGAACAGAACACATTAGCATCTTTACTTACTTAACTAATGCCCAGACTATGATGGAACGGAACATATTAGCATCTTAACTTGCTTAACTAATGCTCATATTATGATGGAACGGAACACATTAGTACATTGACTTACTTAACTAATGTCCGAACTATAATGCAACGGAACACATTAGCATCTTTGCATGTGAGCCTTAACTAGTGCCTAGACTATGACGAAACGGAACACACTAGCTTATTATGTAGAACCCCGGAACTTGGGATCACTGTAGAGTGAATAGTGTTGTGAATAGTGCCAGTGAATAGTGTGTTAAGGCTTAAAGCGCTAGGTTTTGTAATGGTTGTATTATTATGTAGAAGAGGATTTTGGATTCCACTTTATGTTCATAGTTTGATGAGTTTTAAAGTCTTAAGGGAGTTTCAATTTCATGATTGTAAGAGTTAAAACGTAAGTTGGAAAAGTTCTAAGTGTCAAAAAGAGTGAGTCTTAACATACCCTCAAATTTGGGGAGCTCTAGATTTCTCACCGCTGATCGGAATCGAGTGATTCTTGAATTTTTGGAAATATATGAATACCATCTTTGAGGTTCATGTTTATCATTTTTCCAGGTTTTGAGTCAAAGTTAGGTCAAACTTCGATTTTCCGAATACTGGTCTGCTATATAAATTTTGGACTGCTGAAATTCATCCTAGGACTAGTCCACTTGTGGGCCCATTTAGACAATTAAAACTCATAATTAGGATTTTTGCAGAGCATCAAAGTTGTTCCCCTTTGAATGACGAGTCAAACCCAAGTTGAATCATCAAAATCCAATTACCGAGTCAAAAGTTATGGCCAAAACACCAGAGGCGAGAAAAACCCAAAGAGACTAGTCGACTGGTGCTCAAGAGGGGTCGACCCTTCCACTAAAGGTCGACCGATGCTTGCACCTTTTGTATGGGGTTCATTTCTAGAACCCCCAAACTCAACCGGTCGACCGGTGGACACCTCCGACCGACCCCTCCTTCCATTTTATGTTGAAACCGACTGTGGGGAGATATTTTTGGAGGGTTTAGGAGTCTTTTACTAACCTCTTTGCCTATATAAGGCCCCACACTCGTGAGTAAGTGATCACTCAATTATATACCTTGCAATTGGTATTAATCCCGTAGAGTAGTGGTGTAAGGGTCGAACCACGGAGAATTGCGCTGATCTAACTATTATTTCCTCTATATTAAATTAAACTAAAGATTAAAGAGTTGATTGTTCTCACTTAAGACTAAATTGTTCTAATTTATCTAACTAGAAAGTAGTTACAAAGGATTTGTGAAAACAAGGGAAAAGTCTATGGTAGAGGAATCCACCTCTAGCCTAATATTGCATCACATGTAATTATTCAAAGCCCTTAGCTCATAAACATCAAGGTTGAGAGTGACTACAAGTCCCTACTCGATAGAGCTAAAAAGATCTCAAATGATTAGATTTAAGGTATGCCTATATGTGATCAGTACACGTGATCTACATTAATCTAGGGTTGTAGCATCACTTATCTTTTCTAAGTATAGAGCATCCTAAAAACCTAATCACTTAATCATTAAGCACCATTGCATAATACCTATAATTAGAATCACATAAACTAACCCTAGATTGAATTTAAACTCAAATTAGTCAAACCTAAAACAAGAAACAACATCATTGAGAATAACATTTTCATTAAAATTGGTTGTCGAAGCAACCCTCTTCATTATGCAATTGATTGTTTACAAGGAATGAATTAAAAAGAATAAAAACAAATATAAAATACTTGGCTAGGTTTTCATCGAAACCCTAGAAGGTGAAGTTAGTTCATTCCAAAGGTGATGAGCTCCATAATTGCAGAAGAAGAACCTTTAACCATTGTCTTTTTCCTTTAATTCCCTCTTTCAGCCACTTTCTCCCTTTTTGGTTCAGATCCCGAAGTCCCCTTTTAGGACTTTTTTGTGTTTTTCTTTTTTACACACGAAACCCAAGACAAAACGCCGATCTACGATCGATCGTAGGCTACTATCGTTCGTAGGTATCCTACGACCGATCGTAGATCACAATTTTTGCTGATCTTCTTCTTTTTCCTTTTTCTTTCTCATGGATGATGAACTTCATATGCTTTTAAGATCCAGTCAGTTTTGTGATAGCTATTTTTCTTCATTTGACCCTGAAATAGAAAAAGAAATCAAAGTGCCGTAAAACAGTTTCATAATGAACTCAAATGAATTAACATGTATAGATTGAGGTGTTTAAATATGTAGAATCATGCACCTATCAGTAAGGGTTTACACAACCCTTATAAAGTATTTTGAGGGAAATTGAGAGAGAAAGAAGGTGGAGAGCTAGGGTTTGTTTAGTTGACTACTAAGATCATCAGTGAAGGTTGTTTTTGCTTCCAAAAGCTCGGATCTCGCTTCTCCAAATATTCTAAAGCTCTAACCCAAAGATATTTGGTTTGTGAAAGGTAGATACACTCTACTAGCTTTTAATGGCATAAACCATTTTGTAATTCAAAATAAAATCATTTGATTTGTGCTATGAACTAATAGGAAATCCTACAGTTAAATTGTGATGTTTTTATGTTTTAAACCAATGAATAAAAAGGGTAGCCAATCCTATTTTATTATCTGTTCTTGATGTTAGAATTCAAAGATGAAAATCATGATTAAAAGCCTTAAGTTTTGGGAAAAGAGCTATTATCTATCTGTAAAGTGTTTCCAATTTTGTTTACTATGTTATTCACAAATGCTACACTGACACAAGTATATGCATGATCGGTTTTTATGGGAAGTAATGAAAAGTAATTGAAATTAATGGAAAGTAATGGAAAGTAAAGGGAAAGTAATGGAAATAGCCGACGGGGAGGGATAATAGCAAGCCGCCCGGAAAGGGTGTCATGGATACTGGTCGTTAAACACGAATAGCAGGCCGCCCTAAAGGATCATGGTTACTAGTTGTCTACTTCGAAGGTAGGCCGATAGAGGGAGACAAATAGCAGGCCGCCCAGTCATCACGGAGGGGTGTCATGGATACTGGTTGTCTACTCTAAAGGTAGATCTAAGGTATTTTACATACCTGAAATCATAAGGTATTTTACAATACTCATATAGCAAAGCAAAGTAAAGTAAAGCAAAGCAAAGTAAAGTAAAGCAAAGTAGAGTAAAGCAGAGCAAAGATGTAAAGCAAAGAGATAAAACAAAGTAAAGAAATGCAAATGAAAGCAGCAAAGATGATATTTATACTATATGCACATGATGATTTTAAAGTAAGGTTTCCGCGCTTTGATTAAAGAAATGCATCTGTTCTGATTAACTGTGATCTATATGTTGTATTCATGCTTATGACATTACTATCTAGTGACTTGTATACGCGGAGTATTCAATACTCAGTCGAAGTTGTTATCTTCGGTAGGTTCTGTTGATGTGCACGCTTCGGAGCCCTGGATAGAGGAGTACTATGATCCCAAGCTGACAATGGATCACCGCCGTGAGGATGAGGAGGCTTGGGATAGTCTTCAGGAGAAGCACAGGGATTTTGCTAGGTGGCCCTATAACGAGTGATGAGGGGGAGTCCAGTGTATGTTTTTTGATAAGTGGGCATGTCCACTTAGTACTTGTAGTTTTGTATAAACTTGGAGTACTGTATATATAGAAAATAAATTTTTGGTTCCACTTCCGCCATAGCATGTCTTATCTGCTTTACAGTATGGTTTGGTAATGAGTTCACTTCGCCAAAGTATCCTAACTCGTAGGGGGTATTTTGGGTCGCGACATATTATCTTTACTTGACTAGTGCCCGGACTATAGTGGAATGGAACACACTAGCATCTTTCTTACTTGAGCATTTCATTACACTTTTGAGCCTTTCATTTCACTTTGAGCTTTCATTTCACTTTCAGCATTTCATACTTTAAACCAAAAACTCATAATTTTAGGAAAACCTTTCTTCGAATCAAAAGTATACTTTAAACAAAATTTTACTTGGAGCCAAAACCCATCTTTCAATACTTACATTCATTATAGAACTCGATCATATACATGTGGGTGGTCATATATGTCATTTGTGAGCAATAAGGAAAGCAAGGAAATCATTAGTATATAATCCATACCATGGTATATAAGAATAAGGTTGTAACCCATTTCAATTGTCAATAATGATACTTTCAATATGAATTTTGATATTAGTTTCATAACATCTTCACCTAGTGTAGTATACACACTTCGTTTTATCAATAAATCATGCTTTTGAATTTGTGTTTATAGTTGGGCATCATAACATGGATTTCTAGCAGAGTCATTAACCCTTTCCATTAAAACATAAAGTAAAGCTTACTTTTCATACATGAATCATAACATGAGGAGTTAGTAGAAGTATCTTCTTACTTTTTATCTGTTTAAAATGTTTTTCATCTTACTTTTACTAAATGAATTTTAACAAGATGAGTTTGTAGAACTATCTATATATTTTCATCAAAAACCATGGTTTAACATCCATGGTTTAACATCAAAAGTCATGAATGAATCACAACATGAAAATCTAGTAGAGTGTTTTACTCTCATTCCATCAAAACCCATCCCTTCATCCTTACTTAACATAAATATTACAAAACCATTTAGGAGAGTGTATTCACACTCTCCAACAGAACCATCAAGCAGAGGTATGGTCAGAGAAGTTTCAGTTACCTCGAGAAGAAGTGCAAACCTGGAATAAACCATCACCCAGGATCAAGCAAGGATTCCTTAGCAGTAACGCCTTTCTAGTAGGTCAGGGATGAGAGAACGAAAAGCCCAAACAACTAAATGAGGGTACGACAGAGATGGAAAGGTCTATCTTCGAAGGAGCCGAATGATTGAGAAAACTTCTTCACAAGGAAGAATGGAAAATCTTCACAAGGAAGAGTGAAAGTTCTTCATGAGGAAGAACGGAAAATCTTCACAAGGAAGAAATTCTTCAGTTGAATGGTCAAGGATAGGGCATATCCAAGGATATGTCATATCTGGCTCAAAGTAATCTCATAAGAAAAGTTGATAATGCAAATGGGAAGGTTGGACAAGGATATTGGCAGCCCACTTCTATGTATTCGATGAAGGGTATTTATATACCCGACTCTAAGTCATTTCACGGGTGCTAATGTCTGGCTCTAAGTACGATCTCATAAGGAACTCATAAACAAAGATCTCATAAGCTCAAAGGAACCCTAAACAGGTATCTTCAATTAGGGATTTCCCCATGGACCCTTCATTTCAAGCCACTATTTTCAGGTGAAGGTATTGTCAGTAGTGGTGGCCAATGATTCTCCTTTAAATATCCGAATAGCGATCGCAATGACGTGATTTTAAGGCTTGTAAGGAGGGAGAGGGATGGATTGATATTCCGATTGCTTCATTGAGTTTCGATGCGAGAGCTGTGTCCCCACATAAACACGTTGTCAAATGTGTTCCTAGTAGTTAGATGTTTCCTTGTAGTCAGGTTTTTCCTGTTAGTCAGATGTGTCCTTAACATGTCAGATGTGTTAACTCTGATAGGTCGGATGAGTTTCCTAGCTATTAGATGGGTATCTTGGCGATTCAGATGTGTTTCATAAATAATGCAATTGTGTGAGTTGGTGTCCCTACAGTGGTAAAAATATGAAGTGTTATGTCAGATGTGGTATTCCTGACAGTGTAATTAGTCAGAGGTAGGGTTCCTTGCAGAAAATAGGTGAAGGCCTGGGGTCATGTTTTGAATCAATGGATTCAAGGTCATTTGGATTGGTATACCCAAGGTTTGGTTGCAACCATGAAAAGTCCTGGTTGGTTGATAATTGAGTACGTGGACTCAATGATAAAAGTTGTTCGCAGGGGAAGCCCAGTCGTTCGAGTCTGCGGACTCAAGGATGGAACGTGAGTAGTTATTTAGAATAGTAAATTGGTGTTGTGGACACAGTCGATGTTGGATATATTTGGTACTTGGAAAACAATATGAGGTTGATGACATCGGTTAAGGCGAAGTAGCCCTGAGTACCCATATCGATACCTATATCGATATAGGTTGTCTTCAACCTTGGAGCACAACCAGTATCAATACGAAATATTGACCCGACTTAATGAGTATCAACTGTACACTGTAAATCATTAAAAATGCAAAAGAAAATACATGCAAATTCATCTAACATGAGATTTGAGGTTTCAAATCGTAAATACCATGATTATAATCATTTTTCTTTAGGTTAAATTAATTTATTATAAATAAAAAAACAAAAGAAATCCGAAAATGAGTGTTTTTATCCGTTAATGATGTTCTCTTATAGTCGTGTTTAGTAGTTTAGAGGAATGAAGCTCTTTTGTGGAAATCTTAGTCGAAACGATAGGTAATAAAAATTTTGGGAGCTCTTATTCATCAACGAAGAAGCTTAATTGTTGATAAAGGAACAAAGGAAGCTCTCAATGGTTAAGGAAGATTGAAGGGCACAAAAATATCTTTCCTTCAAATGGTTTGGATAAAATGGAAAAAGTTCTCATGTACGAACTCATTCACATGTGTGTGGGGGGCATTCAAAGAATGGTTTTTAAAAGTTGTGTATTTTGAGAGTAATCCCAAATTATAGAGGCAATCAGGGAAAAACCTCATCTTTAAACTCTTTATTATGATATAAAGATAAAATAGTTTTAAAAGGGTGTTTGGGGATGTATAAAAGTAATTTATAATGAACCGTATTTTGGGTTTCTCAAAGAACCCGATGTGTATTTAGGGAAAGAGCAATAGTTCGCTCCGTTGGCGAGGAGCAAACTATTGCTCTCGCGATCACACAGACCCCCCTTCAACTACCTCTAACTTGGGTTAAATATTTGTAATCATGTATTTAAATTTTTTTTATTTAATTTTTCTAATAACCAGGGGTAGTCGGGTGAACCCTAAGGGTGAATCAATCTTAACCACGGTTGAATGTGGTTTAAAGGGGGACACGTGGCAAGCCAATGAGAGTCGAGATGCTAGTAGGGGCGTCTTGGCTCCCATTTTCTTGCCATGTGTCCCACTTCTAATCCCATTTAACTGTGGTTAAGATTCATCCACCCTTAGAGTTCACCCATCTACCTTTGGTTTTTAGAAAAATATAATAAAAAAATTTAACTAAAGAGTTAAAATAAACTAACTTGAGTTAAATGGGAGTTAAAGGGTCGGGTACGTGAGATTGGCCGATGAGGGGACAATTGCTTTTCGGTCATAGACCGACGACTCATTTACACTGATTTTAGTTTATTCTCTTTTTATGACTCACAGTGAGAGTGTTCAATGTTCAAACCGAGAAAAAGGGGGACAATGAAGTGAAATCTGTCTCTCTACTCCTCGATAGTCATTTGCAAAGGGCAACGGTCGGAGGAATACGAGGGGCACACCTCGTATCCATTTTCATAATTTTGAATATGAAAGCAGTGGAGCGTTCATAGGCAACAGTCGGAATATCAAATGTCCGAATAGCTAACCGACCTACGTTTAGGGTTTGTAAGGAAGGGGTCTTCGTTTTTTATTACTTCTTTGGGTTTCGATGGAGAGAGAAGTGGAGGATCGGTATTCAGCAGTTGTCCATCCATCTTCAAAGGAACCCTAAACTGGTATCTTCAACTAGGGATTTGAAAGTATGCATCTTTTTAATTTTAGAAACACAATTCTTGGGGGGCATACATCGAATCCCAAGATCTGACTAAGATTCTAATTGATTTTATTCAATGAAGGTTAGAATAACATTCACCTTTGCGACTTTGAAATTGTTAAGTCAAATCCACGTTAGAATAGTACTCGCAAAACTTCACAAGTGTCAAGTCTCCTGTCGATTCACACGAACCTTCTTTTTCCTTAAGCTTTCTCTAATGGAAGCTAATGGCCCTTCCAAATTTCCAGCTCTTTTATCTTTTCTTCTTTTCTTTGATCCAAGAACCTTTCTTGATCAAACAAGATCCAATCTTGATCTTCAAAGAACTTGTTCTTGATCATCAAGATCAAAAACCAAACAAAAGGAAGAAGGGGAAGGGTGACCGTACACCCTCAAAGGGGGAGAGGGCTGGGCATGAACTTGAGGAGAGGGAGAGAAAAAAAAATTCTGGAGAATTATATTCCTTAAAGGGCTGGGCATCCAATTCTCTCTTGGTTGCTTGAATTGTAATCCAATTATAATTCATTAACCTTATCCTAATCCAATTAGGATTCCTCAATAGTTTCCTTTATTGATTATTCTGCTAATCCAATTAGGATTAATCTTAAAAATAAACCAACCTGATCCATTAGTAACTAATCTTATTCTTATCCAATAAGGAATCTTGAATTAGTAACTAACTAATGGAATCCCTAACAATTAGGGAATCTTTAATCAGTAACTAACTAACTAACTAACTAACCTTATCTAATAAGGATATTAGTTATTAGAAACTAATTAAAATAATAATAACAATTATTATTTCCTCCTTGAAGTGGGCATCCCACCCTAGGTGGGTCCCACTTCACACGCCTAAAGGGTTTCCAAAACCCTCTTGGTCACTTGAATTATTCTTTTATAATAATTCCCAATGGGTCCTACCCATTTGGTTTTTCACATCCAATGTGATTCCACCTTTTAGAGCTTCACTACACCATATAGTGATTACTTAGAGAAATTAATTAATTTAATTAATAATTAAATTAAATACTTTAAGAAGGTCCTTGTGTGTGGGATCTAAAGGGATCTCCTATTTCCGGTTGTGGGACCAAGTACTCAACCTTTTGGTTAAAGCATTGTTACTAGGAAACACCTTTCCTAAAACTCCATTAGGATCATAGAATGTTATCTAAGTCCCTGGACTTCCACCAATCACAATTAATATCCATTAACACAATATGATTAACCTCCAGAAATTAGAGAATTGCTTGTAAGTACCATCTCACAATATATTTACAAATAAATCCTTCCACATTCCGATATCACTTGTAAGCTTCCAGGATTGGAACAATTCCACTGTCTTAGTCCCTAGCTTATGAATAGAACTCTTTCTCATGATTACTTTTTCAATGAACTGAACCTCCAAAACACTTTTGAAGAAACATTAGAAAAGAACTGACATATATATTTATATATACTTTTCCATATTAAAAATATCAACTTCGATAAAGACCATTTTACCGAAAAGCACCAGTACTGGATTTAACAATTCTATTCAACAAGTATCACCTTGATATCATTATCTCCAATTAAGGAGTTGTGGATTCCTTATTGAGTGTTTACACACTTCTCAAAACATTGTGTACATGACCCAACGTACCCGGAGTTAGTCCTGTGTATTGGACATTGCCGATTGGCACATCAAAGCCATATAAACAGATGTCTGAGAAGATGTTAACCTCTCAGGTCTAAGGACAATTTGTCAAATGGATAACCGTAATACAATCTGACAGTGTATTCCATAGGGTATCCACTAGTGACCCCGTTCAGTATTATGTACTTGCTACATATACTCACATGTTAGTCAAGAGTCACCACTCTCTGTGAATGAGATTCATCACACTATCTCATAGAACTACACATGTGCAAGCCATGATGAAGTACGGCGCCCAACCAGTACTCTAGAGGCTTCGAACAATATTAGGTTTACAAGGAACCGAAAAATCATATCTCCTCGCAACCTTTACATGATTTTCCTACAATGTTACCTATGGAACTTTATGTCTTCATCATATGAGACAGTAATTAATATAAATACCCTTTATAGTTGGTTGTGTGAATATGATGCTTATCTAATCAACATAGAAAAATCTCTTATTGGCTTTCGAGGGCATATATGTCCAACAGGATTTTCCCATGGAGCCTTCATTTCAAGCCACTATTCTCAGGTGAAGGTATGAAGAAGGCAATCCCTGGACAGAGAAACATCCTCATCACCAGCGCTATGCCCTAATTCTCTCTTTCTCTCTCTCTTGATTCTTATTATGATGAAAGCGAGAGAAACCGAACCTGTTCCTGTAAGGTCCTATCGAGAGCAAGGTCTGCATCGACCTGGCTGAGGTTCGTTAATGGAGTCCTCGAAGACTGCCGAGACAGAGGCGAATTCATTCCGGGTTCGGCAACTTCCGTCGCAGAATTGGGGTGTTCTTCATTCAAATTTTCTCCCTCAAAACCTCCTTCGGCGTTCTCCATTACCTCAAAAGGAAAGACGAAACCCTAGAAAAGTTCAAGATGGTGCTGTTGGGATCGAAATAGAGAGAGATCGATCTTATCAGAGAGAGAGAAAAGGAATTCAAGATACGATAATGGCTCAACCTCTTGTGAAGAAAGATGATGATCGTAATGACGAAAGTAGGCCTTGAAACCCTAAATTCATGTTTTTTCTTTACTGATTTCAATCATGTCTTCAGTTTCATCGATCGATCCATGTTATATCCTGCTTTTTGAAGAAATTTTAATTCGAGTTAGTGTTGAATTATTGGATCTTCAATTAAAGTCTTAGATCAGCGATTTTGGTTATAGATCTGCGAATTTGCGGTATTTTGATTTATTCATGGATGTAGTGCCGAGGGAATGAATTTTTTTCGAAGAGAATATGCTGATTGTATTAGATCTATGCATAATTATTGTTTTATTTTTCTTGAATTTGGAGTTAGGATGCTTTGTGTTGATTTGTATGCAATGTAGTTTGTTGTAGGCATTTATATATCGATAGTTTTCTCTATGTTTGGATTGAGTTTAGGATATCATAATTTGCTAAATTAAGTACTGGCGAATCTGTTTCATCCAAAGGACATTTCTGATTTTGATATGTATTTTATTGTTTCACAGGGAAGTACTCTCACTTTCTTGGGATAAAAAAGGGTGCAGTCCTTCAAGAAGCTAGGGTCTTTAACGATCCTCAACTTGATCCCCGGAGATGCTCTCAGGTTTATTTTATGTTTTATAATTCTTCAGTTGCATTTAATTTGTTTTGATGCCTTATCTCAATAATTAAATTTTCCAGTTTTGATTTGTTTTCTATTTGCAGGTCATCACAAAACTCTTGTATTTACGGAAATCAAAGAGCAGATTAGCGAAAGCAATAAGCGAAATTGAGGGATAGAGAGAGAAAGAGAGAGATAGAGAGAGGCTAGATTCAAGTAGCCTGTGCTTATACTCTCTCTCTCAATGAGACAATGAGTCGATGTTTTCTCTTTTCGAAAAGGAAAATTAGAGCAAGAGAGGGAGAGGCTTTTTGGCCTTCGAATTGGATGGGTACGAGGAACATCCTCGTCACCAGCACTTTGCCCTACGTCAACAACGTCCCTCATATCGGAAACATTATCGGCTGTAATTCTCTCTCTCTCTCTCTCTGGATTCTTATTAGGTCTTAGTGGTGGAGTTTTTTTTTAAAAAAAAAATTCTTTTTTGCTGTAGAAAAATTCCCAATTTGTTGTTATTAGTAGATTATGATGAAGGCGAGATGATTCAATTTTGTTTTTCTTTTATTCAGATCCCTCTGAGAAACCTAGGTTTTTGCGTTGATTCTGATTTTTCATTTTTTAAGCTGGTATCGAAGGAGAGATAATAATTCAATACGCTTTTTGTTTTTATTCAGCTCACTCTTGAGAAACCAACGGTGCGTTGGCTTTGATTATTTTGGTCATCAACGTTTATGACGTAATCATGTGACATTGAAAAAACAATTTGATTAAATCAAACATGTCTGAGCTGTTTAAGATAGTACTGGTTAAGATGGTAGTGATTTTAAAATTTTGTTTAAATCACTTTTTATCCAACAGATTATTGAAAAGCAATGTATCTTAATCACTTTTCAACTATTTAATTAAAAATAAATCAAACCCAAACGCACCCTAAGGTTCTTGTTTTTATTGTGATTTTTATTGCTATTGACATGTTTATCATTTTTATAATTGGTTTCTTCCTTTTCGCTATTTGAAAAAAAAAGGGATGCCCCTTTTCATCCAATTTATTGATTTTTTACTATACTATTTTCTCAAGTGTCTTAAGTGCCGATGTATTTGCCCGTTATTGCCGTTTCCGTGGTTACAATGCAATATACATATGTGGGATTGATGAGTACGGGACAGCGACAGAGACAAAAGCGTTGGAGGAGAAAAGCACCCCTAAGCAGATCTGTGACATGTAAGTTGGTTATCACTGGTCTTAATTTGATATAAGTTTGCATAAAAAAATTTGGTCGCTAAAATTTTTTTATGACAATATAATGTTTTAAAGGGAAAAAAAAACACCTTAGGAGAACTAATACTTTTTGAAACCCTATAATTAAACAGGAGAACAATTGTCAGAGATTCTTGAAATGGGTGGATAAATACTAGAAAACAAGAAAAACCTGCTGTTTGTATGGAAAGTAGATGGAGAAGATTGGAAAACAAATTGTGGAGAAATAGTTGAGAAATCATTTATATTTTGAAATAAACCAAATTGCATCAAAAGAGGGATTTCTTTTGTCGTGTGATTGAATCTGTTTTGGTGATTGATTTTTTTTTTCAAATAGATTCATATTTACTGGATTTTCAAAGTTTTTCTTGTTTTCGCCTGTTCTCTTTTCATATATAACTCGATCATGGATGTCCTTACAGGTATACTGATGCCAAATGGAGACTGTTGCTGTTATTTTATTTTTATTTTTCTGCTTCTTTATATATGTAACTGGACAACCCAAATTAAAAATCGGAAACATGAGTTGATTTCTCTCAGATGAGAGAGCAAAATGGGAAAGGATTATATGCAGCCATTGTTTTGTGCACTGCTTTATTGAGTTACAACCTATTCAAGGGTCATCCCCACCATGAAGAGCCTCCTATAAAATTACCCTGTAATTGGTGCGAGAAATTTCACTTAGATGGATGCTGGGAGAGTGAACGTAGGCGAACTTTTTTTTTTTGTATTTTTGTAGTCTCTTACCTAATCTTCCAGTTAGGGTTGCATTCTTTGAAAATCTCAGTCTGTTTTTCATGCCTTCTGATTTGGTTAGGGAAATGCTTAACTTACTGCCGTATTAGACTATTTAGTCTAATGTGCAGTCCTCATTGGTCCATGTCCCCCTTTTTACCACACATCAACTGTAGTTAAGATTCACTCACTCCTAGGTTAAGCATTCTAATCTTAGTTTTCAAAAAGAGAAAAACAAAAATATTAGCTTTAATTTTCTTAAGCTTAACCATAGTTAAGGAAGTGTTAAAAGGGACACGTGGCCATGGCATTAGACTACATAGTCTAATGCGTAGTGTGCTAATCACTGCCCATTTGGTTATATAGTAGGCCAGTTACAAAGCAGACATGGGTCTGTGATTTTCTTCAATATCTGAGTAGGTACGGGATTGGTATACTTATGTAATTACTACTTCAATTAGTACCTGGTACTGCTCTTAGTGAAGCCCATGATTTATAAATTTTGTTACTATGGATTCACTTAATTTATGTTTGTACCAGTACTAAGGTGTCTCATGAAATTATAAAATGCCCATCATCACAATCCATTAACCTTTAGCATAATAGTGTTTATCAAAAGCTGTGTATATTGTGTTTTGTATATCTTTCTTCTTTCACTGTCTTCCTCTTGACAAGATTCCTTATTTGTAATATTTGATTCTTTTGTTGATGCAGAGCAATTCAATTATGAATTGTTCCCACAAAAAATGGCATAAGGCTCCATGTGCATATGGAGATACTTCTTATATGCTGTTATTTGGAGCTATTATGCTCTCGAATACCAGATTTCTATAACAAGGAATGACTCTTAATTCTCCCTGCAATAATACTTTAATTAGTACCAGGTACTGCTCTTGGTGAAGCCCATGATTTATAAATTTGATTACTTTGGATCTACTTAATTTATGTATGTTCTAGTACTAAGGTGTCTCGTGAAATTACAAAATTACTTATGCTCCATTTGTTTTGATGTAAAATAGAGGAAAACAAAAGAATTCCACGGAAAATGTAATTTTTCGTGTGTATTTTCTATAGAACAATTGACATTTTCCATGAATTTCATTTGTTTTCCCCTATTTTACATCAAAACAAAAGGAGCATTAATTCTCATCTTTGAAGTTTCTGCAGATTTTAATTTTTCTTCATTCCTCTTCTGGTTTGGGTATTTATTATGGTTATCAACGATGATTGCTTTGAAATTTCATATGTATAACTTCATTTCCAAGTTCTACCCTTCTGTTTGCGTTGCTTTCTAGATGGATATTGTATCACATGGACAAAGATACACCAGGGTTTGACAGGATTTTTGATGATTTGAAAATGTTTAATACCCTCTTAAATGCTAAAACCTTTATTAATGCCCCATAGCCATTAGCCACTATCAGATTACTGAGTGGGTATCTCTTGATTTTATCGATAATTTTTGGACACCAAATCCGATAAAACCAGAGCCTGCAGATGAACCCAAACATTTCCCCGGGGTAATTAACACTTAATCACACTGTAGCTCAAGACTTAACTATAGTCAAAATTTATTAATTAACTTGTGTATGTACATGCTTGTCGCATTTTGAGAAATAAAATGCTGGTCATTACATACATAGAGTTCTATTAACATTAAAAGAATTACTAATAGATAGAGTTATAGTGGGTCCTACTTATTAACTTTTGTTGATGACATATAATGAAGAGCTTGCCACGTGGAATATTTGATTTAATTAAATTAAGCATTTTACCGGACAAGTGGATTATATATACATATATATATATATATATATATATATATTATTTTAATATACTCGTGCATTGCATGGGGTCTTTGCTAGTTGATAATGATCGATAGAGGAGTACCCCACGGTTACAAAGGACACAACACTTTGGCATTTACTCGACCCTCAAAATCTTGTTCGAGTAGTCCCTAAATTTTACCATTTCATTATCATCTAAATTTTAAATTGGTCCGTTTGTTTGCAGGTAAATGTTTTTACGACGTAAATCATTTCGATGAAAAAACTTTTACCGTAAAAGATTAATTTTCTACTCATTTTTTGTTGTTTGGTTGCATCCTTGAAATTAAGGCAGAAATTTTTTCATAAACTATTTTTAAAAAATAAACCCATTTTGGCCTTCGGGCCTAATCTTGGCCTACCCAACGCTACCCCCACCGGGGCTTACCTTTGACCTCCGAGTCGAAACTTTGGCCTCTAGGCCCAAACCAACCTCCCGGGACCAACGTTTAGTCTATTGGACTAAACCCTAGCCTCCAGGCTTGACTCATGGCCTCTAGACGTAATCCCAAGCCTCAGGGCTTCACTTTTGGCCTACCGGGCCCAATCCAACTAAACCAAACACTTGACTAACCCGATCAACAAAACCCTAGCCCCGGGCTAAACCCTAAGCCACCCTTAATGCACACACATACTGTCGCGCCCCAAAATCCCACCTAACTTAATGTGAGACTTTGGCACGTGACTTAATCATTAATTCCATAACTTCTTATCATAAGCATTTAAGGCAATTCTAAAAACATGGACCTAAAAATTTGTTTTTTTTTTTCTCTTTAAATAAATGCAATCAAGTCCAATATCTGAAATAAATACTAAGACCTCATAATCAATTTAAAATCAACCTCTATGAATCTCCAGTCATAAACTCAAACTAACTATAAATCCATAATTTGTCTATTACAATTCTAAAATTCAAAATCCAAATATACTAGTGATCTAGTGTCCTGTGTATGGCCAGCAATCCAAGTTCCATTCTCCATCAGGATAGTCACCTGCTGGCTCTTCCTGCTCTTCCTCGTATTCTTCCTCTTCCCAAGGTCCTGGGGCACAAATGTCAAATCTTGCACCTGCCGACAACAACAGTCATCGGCTGAGTAACAAGTTACCTAGCGTATATACAAAATCCTGCCTAACAATATACGAGATTTGATAACAATATATTTTAAGATTCAACATCACAAGTGAACTCACAATATTTCAAAGTGCGGAAGCATAATTAAATTTGATTCTTACACCTGATTACTCATGCTTATTTCTCTTATTTATCTTGCCTATTTTTGTTCATGAATTTATTTAACAACATGCAATTGCAATAACTTAAAATAACTCTACCCCATATATCGGGTAGAGACTAACATATACCCTACTTTCCGAGGTACCACACAATATACACATTATCCGGTGTACACGGCTTGTCTACACATTATCCGGTGTATACGGCTTGTCTACACATTATCCGATGTATACGGCTTGTCTACACATTCGCCGGTGCATACGACTGGTTTTGCCTTGATCATAGGCCTGTGGGTACTCGGTCAGTGCAAAACTCAATCATGCATAATGCTTGTGTCCTTGTGTACTTGCATATTACTTGTCATCTTGTTTATTCTCATGCTTGTTCATGTATAGATTTCGTGAATCCGTGTGAATGAAATAAAATACTTGTAAATCATGCATAGATTTAAACATGCAAGGGTTCTCCTAAGTGATCAATATAAAGCATAATTTGTCAAATAAAATAAGGGATAATTTTATTTACCGCGTCTAAATTTTTAATACGCATCTATAATCAAATAAGTCTCACAGGGCCTTAGTTTTCACAACACATAATGATCTCAAACAAACTTATAATAATTTCATCAATTCTGAACATCATCCACTTCCTCCATTCTCATCATTCATACACCACAAAATCAATCTCATTCCCCTTGTTGATATAGAATAAAAAAAATCATAAACAACATCTTTTTCAAATAATTATCACAAGGAAATCACCATCTAAAATGTTCTCTATACATCATATATATATTATCCATCAGATAACCAAGATCTAAAATTTTCTAACATCGTCTATAGATTTTTCAAGGGAAAATCCTGATTTAGAACATTACAAAAATCATCATATATATTTTCCATAAAAAAAATCTGGGTATAAACATCGTAAAATCATCATATATAATTTTTCATGAGAAAATCTGAGTATAAACATCATAAAATCCTCATATATAATTTTCATCATAGTTTAAAACAATAAAAACATATTTACTATTGTCGTTCTTACTTTAGATCTATTTCTTCATCATATTTGTATCAATAATCCCTATATTGAGAGGAAGGAAGTCGTATTTACCTCTCACGATCGCTTCCCTACGATCAAACGTTTGCGAATGGGATGGATCTAAGCCTTTTTGTACTTTTTCCTTGCAACACCTTTGATTTCTCCTCTTGGATCTCTCCAAAACCCTTTTCTCTCACTCTCTTTAATGAGAACTCATAGGTTTTTCTTCTATTTTTCTCTCTAATAAGTTTTAGAATGATGAAATACCTAAAATCCATGAGTCTTATATAGGCAATACCAGAGTTAGAAAGTGATAAGAACTACTAAAACACTATTCACGGTTACTGTTCACGCGGTACTGTTCACGCGGTTACTGTTTATCGTATTTACAGTTTTGCCACTGCACTTTGAATAATTCTATAGAGCTCAATTCTTATCGGATTAACCTGAAATTTGAACCATAGCTACTTTAGGTCATATAGAATCTACATTAAAATTTTCATAAATTTTGGATTGCACAAAATGACCAAAATGCCCCTCTTATGATAAAGGAGATTTCGTCTATTTTTCACTTGATTAATTTATAAAACACCCTCATGCTACTTTAATTGTTCCAATTTTAAACTTATGTAATAAATTAATCATGACAACCAAGAATATTAAAATAATTGATACGAATACCAAGAAATTAAATTTCGGGTCTCTACACATACTCCCTTAGCCTTGGCATGGGTTCATGTGTCAAAACTACGCTCGGTCTAATGTCAACCCAATGTGAGTACATAGGCAACCAACCCGGGTTCGACCCTAGTTAGCTTTTCCCTTCTTGGATTCGTATAAATTAAAACTAAGACATTTGACTAGTAATTGACATTAATTATGGTTATACATAGGGAGTAGATAACCATTGCCAAATAGGGGAACCAAGGTGCCTACCACCTTCCCCCCCCCGGGTCTTAACCGAACCTCTTACATAGAACTCAACGCAGACGAAGACCTTATCCATAAAGTCGGAGACTTATTCCTCCTGAATAAATAAGTGACGACTCATAATCCAAACCCATACCCCTAACTATGGGTGGGGACGGGATCCGTGCTCACACATGCGAGTCTACATGCAACAATTCCAAAAAGTAATACTTTTTTCCATTATAATACTATACTATAGAAATAGTGGTCCCTTTAGTTTATTGAGTTATATTATTTTTATTATTTATATACTGGTAGTATTTAGTTTAGCATGTTAATCGATAGTGACTAGATATCCTGGTTGAGGGAAATTCCATGTTAAAGACTTGATCCAAATGCAATCCTCTTCTTAGTTCTTGTACTTCTAGGTATTATATTTTATATTCTTTATTCTTCAAAAAATTTGATGTAGAAACTGACATTTTGAAATTTTTTTCATGTACTATTACATCTTGTGAGCTATATAGAATAGGGGGTGAAAGACGACTTTTGCAAAAGGGCCACTTACCCTAGGCCTCACATTGCTCTCGGTTTTCCTGCTTTTGCCTGTGTTGCTGTCGATGAATGTCCTTGTTAACGGTAAGTTTTATTATTTTGTTTAATTTCTTATCTTGTTTTGTTAATAATATATTTCTGATTTCTAAAGTAGATTTCTTCGCTAATGTTGTTAATTACTCAATTAAAACTATATGAAACTACGATGCACAATCAACAAATTCTAAAAGGGATAATTAATTCCTTGGAAACTTTGCTTTCTGATTCGCTTGCGGTAAGTCTCACCATTTTGATTGGGTACTCAAATTTTTCATTGAAATTTTATTCTTGCAAATCTAATTTTTTATCTCTTAAATAATGTTTCATAATAAGAATATTCGGTGCCCTAAATACTAATATTAGATAAGTAATTAATTATTATACCTCAATAAATATAAAGGGAGTGCTAGCCATAGACGCAAACTCTTTTTAACACAAACACAAATACTATGGTGGAGACCACAATCTTGGTGTTTGTCGAACTGGTAAGAGTGGGACGTCCACGACCCTGTGAGTCTACATGCAGCTAATTCTTAAAAGTAATATTTTCTCTATAACAATACTATACTATAGAAATATTGCTCACTTTAGTTTTGTTGAGGTTTATTATTTTTATTATTTAACTAATGGTAGTATTTTGCTTAGCGAGTTAATTAATGGTGACTAGATGTCGTGGTTGAAGAAAATTCCCTTCTAAAGACTCGATTCAAATACAATTCTCTTCTTAGTTTTTGTACTTTTAGGTATTAAATTTATATTTTTTATTTCTTTAAACAGGCCATTGCGGCCCACTTTGGAGCCCAGTCCAGGTCCCACCACAGGCCCAGGACACGTGGCAAACATCCCTTGACCTTACTTGAGGGTGTGTGACACCTTGGGTTTAGATTTAAACCTTGCCCCTGTTAGCAAAACCATTCTCAAATTGGTTGAGAATGGCCGTAGAACATCTACCGCCATTGCCATGCTATACAGAATTGGAAATGGGGTCCAGGACTGGTAGGTGGCCATTCTAGGCCCTGGCAAACTCCCTGGGCCCACCTCAGACCTGCCCAGACCTTAACCATGGGTTAACCAACATCTGGTTAGTTTTTAACCATGGTTAGCTGATTTAACCTTTGGGGTAAAATTCTGAAAATTCTCTAAAAATCCAAAAAATCATAAAATGCAAGAAATAATTGAAATCAAACTTTGCAATTTGCCTAACCATGGTAAAATGAGATTGACCATGGTTAATGTCTCCCTTGATCATGGTTAAGCCCATTTAAATTCTGGATATTCCCTAAAAGTCCCAAAAAATCAGAAAAGACATTAGGTGACCGAAATCGCATTCTGTAGTCTGCCTAACCACGATTAACTCAACTAACCATGGTTAAACTTCTTAATTGACCATGGTTAAGCCTATTTAACGTTTTGGAAGAATTCTGGAAAAATCCCTCAAATTACCAAGTATAGTATAAGGACCATAAAGCTGAATTTGGACCTTGTCAACCATGGTTAGCAACCCTAACTATGGTTTGACCAACCCTTAACTCTAGTTAAATCCCTTTTGGACTTCGGGCCTAATCTTGACCTACAGGGCCCAACCCTAAGCTCACCGGGCTTACCTTTGACCTTCGGGTCCAATCTTTGGCCTCCGGGCCCAAACTGGCATATCGGGCCCAACCTTTAGTTTACCGGATTGAACCCTTGCCTCCGGGCTTAACTCTTGGTCTCCGAGCCAAATCCCAAGCCTCAGGGCTTCACCCTTGGCCTACCGGGCCCAATCTAACTAAATCAAGCACTGACCAACCCGGTTAACAAAACCCTAGCGCTCGGGCTAAACCCTAAGCCACCCTTAATGCACGTATACACTCCTTTAGCCTTGGCACGAGCTCATTTGCCAAAACTACGCTCGGGCTGATTTCACCCCAATGTGAGTACGTAGGCAGCCAACCCGGGTTCGATCCTAATTAGCTTTTCCCTTGTTGGATTAGTATAAATTAAAACTAAGACATTTGACTAATAATTGACATTAATTTGGTTTATACTTAGAGAGTAGGTAATCATTGCCCTAGGCCTCATATTGCTCTCGGTTATCCTGCTTTTGCCTATGTTGCTGTCGATGAATGTCCTTTGTTGACTTCATTAACGGTAAGTTTTATTATTTTGTTTAATTTCTTAATCTTGTTTTGTTAATAATATATTTTCTGATTTCTAACGTAAATTTCTTCACTAATGTTGTTAATTACTCCATTAAAACTATATGAAACTACGATGCACAATCAACAACTTTAAAAAGGGATAATTAATTCCATGAAAACCTTGCTTTCGGATTCACTTGCGGTAAGTCTCACCATTTTGATTGGGTACTCAAATTTTTCATTGAAATTTTATTCTTGCTTATTTGATTTTTTATGGCTTAAACAATGTTTCAAAATAAGAATATTCGGTGCTCTAGATATTAACATTAGATAAGTAATTAAATATTATACCTCAATAAATCTAAGAGGAGTGCTAGCCATAGATGCTCACTCTATTTAACACAAGCACAAATACTGTGGTGAGGCCCACAATCTAGGTGTTTGTCGAATTGGTAAGAATGGGACGTCCACGACCCTGCGAGTCTACGTGCAGCTAATTCTTAAAAGTAATATTTTTTCTATAATAATACTATTTATAACCTATATAAAAAGAGCGTAATACCGCTAGCTTCCAAAAGTTTTCAACGAACTTTATTTCCGGAAATACCCTTCTTCTACTCAGTTCTCATTCAGGTTTTTCACCGACTTCCCTCTCGGCTTTTACTTTCCATTCTCGAAGCCTCTCCTCTCCTGATGTTTCCACCGACCCCACCGACGTTTTGATTAGGTGTCCGCGTTATATGCCTCTAGCACTGAGTCCCTCTCCACCGATGCGTAGGAACACTCACGTCATCAGTCCATCCAGTTTCCGCCATGAGCTTGTCGAAACAAATGGGATCTCTATTTCCTTCACACCATGTTTGGATTCTTCCTCTTATCGTCAATCGGAAGGATCTCTTCCAGAAACAATTACTTTTACCCTATGTTTGGTTGCCGAGAAAATAAGTAAAAATATGGAAAAGAAAAGAAAATTGGACAAAACACAATTAAAAATTATATTAGAAATTCAAAATTTTCTTTTCTTTTCCATATTTTCGCCTATTTTCTCGACAACCAAACATAGCATAAGTGAAAACATGGAAAAGAAAAAATTTTATAGAAAACACAACTAAAAATTGTATTAGAAATATGAAATTTTCTTTTCTTTTCCATATTTTCACCTATTTTCTCATCAACCGAACATAGCATTAGGGTAAGTCATGGGTTTTGTTCTGAATTAGATTTCCAATGTCATTTTTTTTTTTTTTTTTTGTGAACTCTTAGATTCCAATTTTTACTGAAAGTCAATTGAGCTAATTTTACTGAAAATCCTTTTGAGCTTTGTTTTTTTACTATTTCTTATTGCTGCGAGTTTTTCCTCAAATCTTGACCATTGCAGGTGTTCGGGTTTCAAATGATAGAAAACCCTAATTTTCGAGAAGCTTGGTCTCTCTATTGCTAGAGCTGCAATTTTTCAGTTCCTTTGGGGATATCTATGGATTGATTGTCATTCCATTTATTCTGAAGTTTATATCAACTCAAAGCAACACCACATAAGATCTATCCCAGGTTCTGATCTCTTGTTCTTGGATTCTTGTTCTTTTCTATTGTCTTTTTACTTATGTAAGCTTCATTTTATGTTACTACTTTGAATTCCTTTTCGGTATTATTTTATTTCAAAGATTTTTTCTCCTACTATGTTAAGTAGATCTTTTATTGTGCCATCTTGATTAGGATACTTATAACTAGCAAGAGGGGAAAATTTGCTTTCCTGCTTTTTTGGGGAATTTGTAATTTGATTAAGTTGGTTGTTTTGACTGTAATTTGGCGGGTTTTGTGAATTTAGCTGTAATTTAAATGAGTTTGTAGTTTTGAAATTTAGCTGCTGCTGTTACATTGGGTGAGAGCTTTTTGTTTCATGTGTGTTTATCTATAGTAGGCATCCTAATTTATTTGTATTTTGTTGGGTTTTCAATGTTCCGTTGTGAATTTAATTAGATTTTAAGTTTTAGTTTTGAGTGGCAACATCCATGGAATTCCTAGGTTTGATCATGATAGTTTGGAAATGTTCTATGTGCTAAAAATTTGATATTTTGCAAATTTCCTTTTATTATCTGGTTGTTGCATAACACCCACCTTATGTTTGTTGCAATTCAGGTTTTTTTCCTAATCCTGTAATTCGCTTTACAACCCAAGTCTTGGTTGATTAGTTGGTAGGTTCAGCTGTAATTATGGATGGTCAAGGGACAGTCTCACAAACCACGAGCCATCCAATTGTTCAAAACTAAGCTCTTGAAATTCATGGTTTTTTTTCCTACTCCCTCCAATTCATTTTACAATCTAAGTTTTGGTTTATCAGTTAGTAGGTTTAGCTGTAATTATGGTTGGTGAAGGGACAGCCTCACAGACCATGAGACATCCAATTGTTTAAGCATAAGTTCTTCTGCTACTCTTTCAAGCACCTGTACATAGCCATTATCATTGCATCCTTGACTCTGCTTTATAAGGCTATATAACATTGTCCTGCTTCCAAAGCTTTTTATTGGAAATTTTATGACTGTTTTTGATCTGATCCTACGAATTGTGTCCTTCTCCCTGCATTCTTTTCCTTGCTTCCAATGTATCAATATTAAAAAAATTCAAGAAAATATTTCCTTTCAAGAAATCACCAAGTACTGTTACAGACTCCAGCTTTGTTCTGCCATTGATTTATGCCTTCATGGGTAGTTCAAGAGATATTGCCATAGGACCAGTTGCTGTGGTGTCTCTCCTTCTAGGGACACTGCTCCAGAGTGAGATTGATCCTGCCGATAAAGATGGGTATAAGCGGCTTGCATTCACAGCTACTTTTTTTGCTGGGATCACAAAATTCACACTTGGGTTTCTCAGGTAATTCAACTTTTGTTCTACTTGAAGTTCCTTGGCTCTCTGAGTTGTTTTTCTTGGGTTCCGCTTTTCCAATATTGGTTGCTTCTATGACCTTCAAATGCCTCATGTATTTGGTCCTTTTGTAGTATAGGGTATTGTATGGTATTAACATTGTAGTTTTTTTCTTTTTTCAGATTGGGTTTCTTGATTGACTTCCTATCCCATGCTGCCATTGTTGGATTTATGGCTGGGGCTACCATTACTATTGCACTTCAACGGCTTAAAGGTTTTCTTGGCATTAGGAATTTTACAAAGAAAACTGATATTGTTTCTGTTATGCGCTCAGTATGGGGCTCTCAGTTCATCATGGGGTAAGCAATCACTTCCTCTTTTTCTTTTTTCCCGAATCTCTTGTCCTTATCTATACCTCCACCCACCGCCTCTCTAAATCCCCTTTCATATTCGCCTCAGTGTATCTAAGAAGAAGAATTGTGCACATGATCGGCTTCTTCTCACCTGCTTGCTTGTAGTACAGCTCCTCTCGACCAACAGCTGTGGTATATCTCCTCCTCTTCCTCATCTACTTCCACTGCTACATCTGATTGTGATTCTAACCCCTTTTCCTCTCAATTTCAGAGGCCTTTGATTCTTGTTTGCAGAAAGCTTTAATGGCGCTTCAACTACACAGGTTGGTTGTTTTCCACAAGTGGCTTATACGGAAACTTCTCTGGTTCTTCTCGCATACCCACCATGGTGATTATTCTCCAAGCTCTGCTTTTTATCTACACTTGCCAATCCATAGTTTTTTTTGGATTGATATAGTATTATAGTATCCTTGAAATTTGTAGTCGTGCTAATTGAATTTTATTTTGTATGATTGCATGTCTTAATTTGTTTGGTGGAACTCACTGCTTGAGCATTATTGTGTTCTTTAGGCTTTAAAGGGGTCTGGTTAAGTTGCAATTTACGTTACCCTTTGATGACTACGTTCAGTCCATTCCTCTTTTACTTCAAAATGATTCTTCATTTTAAGTGAGATTTAGAGTACTATTTATATGCTTTTAATTACAAACAAGATGTGCAACCAAGCAATCATGATGAACAAGTTGCTCTGCCTGAATTCTATGACTTCTTGCAAGGGTTAAAGCAGATGGCTATTTTGTTGTGGTATATAAATGTTCTCAGAAATAGAAGATATGATAAAGTTTATATTGGTTCTCACTTCCCACGTTTTTTTCCCCTCACACAGATTTGAAAAAATTGATTGCCCTGGTTATGTAGTTACTTTAATACACTTGAATAAGTTGTAGACCTTGGGGAACACATCTTGGCTGATAGAATTTTGAATTGAACAACCAACATCTTAGCCTTGGGAATTAGGTTAAACCTTTTGTGTTTGATAATCTTCAAAGTAAGCCAATGAACATTCATTATCTATACTCTGTGGCAAACGTAGTTTGTGTTTTCTTTACTATTTATTATTTGAGGATTGATTTTGTGTGTGTGTGTGTGAACTTCGACTTGATTTTGTTGAGGTTTACTAAAACAATTAATGTGAACATGTCTTCATTGCAGGAAGCATTGCAGAGCAGGTCATGCTTCTTGAGAATATAGGGACATCAGTTCTTGTGGCTGAAAATCAGGTCATTTGCCACTAAACAGAAAAAATTGTCTAATGAAGACAAATGTCTGTTATGATGAGGTTTTTTTTTTTTTTTTTAATATTAAAATTTGAATTGTGAAAGTATCACAAGTCAGAACCAGAATCTTTTCTTTCAGGAAGGCATCTTGTGTGTATATCTATGTGAGAAAGTCCACTCAATTTGTTGAAAATTGCTGCGATGAAAACACATATGAAACATCTATGTCGGATACATTTAGAAATTTATTAAAAACCTATCTTATTTATCATTTTGTTCAAGTCTTAACCTAGGAACCCCCTATAAAGGTAATTTTTGCTTATGAGTCTCACTTTCCCTAATTATAGCACCCACTTCCAAATCTTATACACTGCATTTTTCAGTGGAACTGACAGACCATAGTCATAGGAGCGTCATTCTTGGGTAAGGCTGTTTGCCAAGTTCATCGTAAGAGTCTATTCCTTTCCTCCATCTACCTTGAATTTTGTGGGATTGTAAAATATTTTCCAGTTAATGACATGATTTGAGAAACAGGGAAAGAAGAACAAGAAATTTTTCTGGGTACCTGCAATCACTCCATTAATATCTGTTATCCTGTCCACCTTTTTCGTGTATATTACACATGCTGAGAAGGATGGTGTTTGTCGCGACCCAAAACCCACCCTAGGAGTTAGAGTGAATCTTGGACGACTTAATCATGACTTACAGGACTTGCTTGACGAACCAACCTGCAAAACCCACTGAACATATACAATAGAGGGTAACAGCGGAAGCATAACTATAAACCACAGCGGAAGTCTAACAAACCTCTAAGTATATACACATGGTCCAAGTTTTAATACAAAGAAATTAAAACAAAGAAAGTGCGGACATGCCCGCCAAAATACATGGATATAATCGCTCATGCTCACCCACAGCTAATCCACTCAGAATCTAACACCACCTACTGATAACCCTCTACGGGAGGTTCCTCCAAAGGCTCCTCGACGTACTCCTCCTCCACCCATGGACCAGGAGCACAAACATCAAATGGAGCAGCAACTCCCTCAGAACCTGCCGACATAAGAAGTACGGCTGAGCATGGAATACTCAGCGGGTACAAAATACTAACCAATAGTCATAGCACGAGATAGCAATGCACACATATATATATATATAAGATAGGAACAGTTCATATCATACAAGGAAGTAAAGCAGTTTGTAATCATGCTTGCATTCAGAAAAGCCGATAAAACCCTTGAAGACCTTGTGCACTTGACTTGACTGAAATTACCCTTTTTATGCTTGAAACCTTGTCTACCGTATCATGCGTGTCATGCTTGTATCATGCGTGTCATGCTTGTATCGTGCGTGTCATGTTTGTCATGCTTGCTTGGAAAGTAAACTACTTGTGAGGGAAGGGAGACCCTTCTTCTGTTATGTATGCACTTGCGAGGGAAGGGAGACCCTTCTTATGAAAATGTATGATTGTCTTATCCTTGCCAAAAGCGAGGTAAAACATATCGTACGATATGCCCCACCTCTAAACCGTGTTCTTGAAAACCCCGATAAAACATGTCATGCATGCGTGCTTGTGAGATCGTGTGCATATTTGCATTGGAATTAAATATGACATTTGAGGGATTTCACAATATGTAGCATATGTAATTTCAAACAAATAATCACTCATGACATTTTTGGGAAAATGAGAACTCACTCTATCATAAGCCCTAACAAGTTACATAATTTAAGCATTCATTTTCTTGACTTTAACATTCATTTTATTCACCTTGGCATTTCATCAAGCATAGAATGTGTCCATTATTTATTTAAACCTAAATCATGCTTTTCTAGGTGAATTATACTCATATCACACTTGTTTGTTTATTATTGGAACAATGCCCTCCCCATTTCAATCATCACAACCCAACCGTTGGCATCCAATCACCCATTCCATCTCCATTCACCATTTACAACCATCCACCTCATAGCACATGTGTAAATAAAGGAAATTCAAGAGGAATAAAGTAAAAGAAAGAACTATAACTAGGAAGGTAGCAAGAAGTACCGACCTTGAAGAAATGAGGAAGAAACCCCTTGAGAAAATCCTCACTTGATTGGAATGATCCAATCTTGATTTGGGGAAGATCCAACCCTTGTTGAAGCTTTTCTTGATTCCAAAACAAACCCTATTTGGAATCCTCAAGATCCTCTCCTTCTCTTTCTAGGAACTCTCCTTGGTTTAGGGTAAACCAAAAACCCTCTCTAAGCCTTCTATTTATAGTGTAAGGGGTGAAAAACCCCCTAAAAATCGCATCCAAGAAAGTAAAATCGCGTATCTACGATCGTTCGTAGCGATTTACGATCCATCGTAGCCTTCTACGATCCATCGTGGCTTCCTACGATCAATCGTAGTTTCACCCGAGAGTTTCCAGCATTTCTGGGGATTTACGATCGATCGTAGCATCTCTACGATCGTTCGTAGCTCCGCTACGATCGTTCGTAGGGTCCCTACGAGCGATCGCAACTTTTGCAGAAAGTTTTCAGCATTTTTGCGTTTTCTTATTTTGGCCATAACTTTTGACTCGCTTGTCCGATTTTGACGATTCAACTTGCGTTGGATTTTTATTTTGAAGGAGAACAACTTTCATATTTTTCACAACTTCCAATTCTCCCTTTTTATTGGACCATTTTGCCCCTAAACTTGACTGATCCGAAATTGGGTTTTGTCAATCCAGATTTTTAAACCGACCCGACTTCAGAAATTGGTCTTTTGATCTAACACACACTCAAAACCAAGACAAGTGATCAACATGAACCCCGAAGAGGGTTCAATTACCTTTCCAAAAATCCAAGAATCGCTTGATTCCGATGAGTGGTGTGAACGCTAGGGCTATTTAGAGTCGAGGGCATGCCAAGGCATAACCCTTGTCAATACTCAAGAGTATTCTATACTCTTGCCTATTTCATTCCAAACACCCATACACCATAATTACATTTTTAAATGCTTTAATATATGATATCATTCGTCGTACATGGCCATCAAGATCCGGGGTTCTACAGTGTTCAAATTGTAAGTACTGGCTTCTGAATTTCTTCTTTTTCCTGAATGTGTAAAGAGAAATAATATTAATCTTGGTAAACTAATAATACTAGTGGTGTATGAAGGTGAGATATGTAGAGAAGGGCATCAATCCGCCATCTGTGAATGAAATTTATTTCACTGGTGACTATCTTGTCAAACGTTTTAGGATCGGTATTGTGGTTGGTATGGTCGCATTGACGGTAATCCAATTTTGTGCCCCATCTCCATTTTTTCAAGAGAAATTTGATTATGAATTCCTTTCTGCATCTTAAGCCAAATGCTTTGGATGTATCAGGAAGCTGTAGCGATTGGAAGAACTTTTGCATCTATGAAGGACTATCAAGTGGACGGAAACAAGGAATTGGTGGCACTAGGAGCAATGAATGTTATTGGATCAATGGCTTCCTGTTATGTGGCTACAGGTGAGAAAGAAAAAAAACAACTTAATCCATTTCTACCTACATGTGAATAAGGGTACATGTCAATTAGGAACCTTATATTAAATTGGGAAATACAGGGTTTTTGCTATGTGGACCATAAATTTAAGGTTCAAAAAAATACAATAAAATAAAGAAAAGTCTACCACTGGACTCCTATGAATTATGATCATCTGCCATCAAATTCTGGCATGAGATATAGTATGAAAAAACCTGTACATTAGTATATATAAATTAGTACGTTAGTTTTTTTTTAAAATTTTTTATCACGCCCCTCTTTTAGTATGAACCCACAAATTAGTACGTGAATTTTTTTCTTTTGTATGGATTAAATGGGTTCCTCCTCTCTTGTAGGTTCATTCTCTCGCTCAGCAGTGAATTACATGGCCGGTTGTCAAACTGCCGTTTTCAACATTGTGATGTCCTTTGTCATATTCCTCACCTTGAAATTCTTCATGCCCCTCTTTAAGTACACCCCAAATGCAATTCTCTCTTCTATCATTATATCTGCTGTGATTGGCCTAATTGACTTCGAGGCAGCAATTCTCATATGGAAGATCGATAAATTTGATTCCGTTGCTTGCATGGGAGCCTTCATTGGTGTGATTTTTGCTTTTGTAGAAATGGGCCTCTTAATTGCAGTAAGGAGTAAGATTTCTTTCTTTTTTGCATATGCCTTTTTCTTTCATTTGTGTGTGTGTGTGTGTGAAGCCATTAACTGGCTTCACTGGGTGTATGTGTGATGTTTTTAATTTTGACCCAACAAAAAAATCGGTAAATTCATTTCTACTAATATTTACAGTATTAATATTTTTCATGGACTTGGACAGGTTTGCTCCATCTAGTTTACTAATCCAAAGGGAATGACATTTGGTTGAGGCCTTAGATAATTCAGTTATGTATATTTGCTACTTTCTTTATGGGGTTGAGGGTATGTGGAGTAATAGACAATGATAAATAATTTCTGAGTTATGCAGATTTCTTTACCTTGTGAAAGATAATTCATAGTTACTTTGGAGTTTAGATATTTTTTATTCTATTAATGGTCTATCATAGGTTGTATTTGTTACTTTGGTGAATTGCATGTAAAATTGTGAGATCAATGAAAGTGTGTTGTTGTAAATTTTCCAACAACTTGCTGGTGAAATAGTAAATTTTGTTAATTTTCCTACAACTTGCATTTTTGTGACCACAAATTCCTTTAGAAACTGTACCTGTGGCTGATATGCTAATCATCCAGGACAGGCTGAAATGTTATGTCACCCCTTGGTGAGCTGCAACTTAGAAAAATTGCTTTTGTTGGTGGTGTTCACATAAACTATCATCGGGACAGCTAATCAATCCTCATTTACTGTGTTGTGGCTATGGCCGATCCAAGCAATTGCCCAGCACTTCAACATTGAACGGCTAATTATGTGGCAGAGACACAAGATTTTGCATGTCTTCTTGGTGGAGATGGTTATAGTAAAAATGCTTGATTATCTTCAAACATATTTGCAAATCCAAAGTTAGTCAGTTTTGATAATTAGAAGGTTGGCTAGAGTCTTTACCAACTGCATTTCTTGTAATGAATTCCTCATTAGTAACTTTGCAAAGAAGGAATATCTAAGGAAGGTGCAACTCATTTGGTCCCACCAAAGAGACCTCCTATGCCAAAATTAGCATATTTTGATTCCTTGTACAATAGGAAATCATTTTTTTTAAATATAGAATATATCTCGTTTAATTTCTTGTCTTGTTTTGTTAATAATATATTTTCTTATTTCTTAAGTAGATTTCTTCGCAAATGTAGTTAATTACTGTATTAAAACTATATGAAACTACGATGCACAATCAACAACTTCTAAAAGGGATAATTAATTCCATGAAAACCTTGCTTTCGGATTCAGTTGCTGTAAGTTTCACCATTTTGATTGGGTACTCAAATTTTTCAGTGAAATTTGATTCTTGCTAATCTGATTTTTTATGGCTTAAATAATGTTTTATAATAAGAATATTCGGTGCGTTAAATACTAACATTAGATAAGTAATTAAATATTATACCTCAATAAATCTAAGGGGAGTGCTAGCCATAGACGCTCACTGTTTCTAACACAAGCACAAATACTGTGTGGGGCCCACAATCTAGGTGTTTGTCGAACTGGTAAGAGTGGGACGTCCACGACCCTACGAGTCTACATACAGCTAATTCTTAAAAGTAATATTTTTTCTACAATAATACTAGATAGAAATATTGCTTTCTTTAGTTTAATTGAGGTTTATTTTTTTTATTATTTATCTAATGGTAGTATTTAGCTTAGCGAGTAAATTAATGGTAACTAGATGTCTTGGTTGAGGAAAATTCCCATCTAAAGACTCGATTCAAATACAATGCTCTTCTTTGTTCTTGGACTTTTAGGTATTAAATTTTATATTCTTTATTTCTTTTAAAATTTTGATGTCAAAAGTTATATTTTGATCTTTTTTTCATGTACAACTACACCTTGTGAGCTATATGGAATGGGGGTGTGAACGGCGACTTCTGCAAAAGGGCCACTTACCATAGGCCTCACATTGCTCTCGGCTGCCCTTCTGCTTTTGCTTGTGTTGCTGTCGTTGAATACCCTTTGCTCTCGGCTTCATTAGCGGTATGTTTTATCATTTTGTGTAATTTCTTATCTTGTTTTGTTAATAATATGATTTTTTCTGATTTCTAAAGGACATTTTTTCACTAAAGTAGTTAATTACACAATTAAAATTGCATGGAAACTTCGATGCAGAATCTATAACTTCTAAAACGGACCATTAATTCCTTGTTTAACCTTGCTTTCGGCTTCACTTACGGTAGGTCCCACCATTTTGATTGGGTACTCAAAATTTTCATTGAAATTTTGTTCTTGCTAATCTTATTTTTATGGCTTAAATAATTTTACAAAATAAGAATATTCGTTGTGTTAATTACTAACATTAGATAAATAATTAAAATATTATTCCTCAATAAAATTAAGAGGAGTGCTAGCGGTTGACGCCCACCTTTTTAGCACAAGTACAAATAGTTTGTAGTGGGGTCGGGGGCCCACAACCTAGGTGTTTGTCGAACCGGTAAGAGTGGGATGTGCACGACCTTGCTGTAAGCACCTAATTTGTACACCCCTTTCTTAATCATGGTTAAAATCTTTTAACCATGCTTACCTCCAACCAAGTCCCCTTAACCCTAGGACAACCTTAGTTAAACCCCAAGTCAAAACCCTGGGTAAATCTCTAGTCAACCATAGGCCTAACCCTAGGTAACCCCCTAATTAACCCTAGGACCAATCATAGTTAACCTTAAGAGAAACCCTAGCTAAACCTAGGTCTAACCCTAAGTCTAAACCCTAGCTAAACCCTGGTCTAAACCCTAGTCAAACACTAGGTCAACCCCAGAGCCTTAAGACCCAAAACCCTAAGCCCTTAGGGCTTAAACCCTAGCCAAGCCCTTGGGGCTCAAAAACTTTTAAAACTCAGCCTAGGTCTAATTAAGCACCCAAAAATTCAAAAAACCACCCGTACCATGTGCATGCATGGGCTAGCCCTTTCTGGGTAAAAATCAGGTGTTCTCTGTTCCAGCCTCTGTGGCCCCCACCTGAGCAAGCCCTGGTCCATTTCAGGGCATGGGCTAGACTCCTAGGAGGCTAGGCCCTTCCTGTGATTTCCCTGATCCTTCAAGTGGAACCCCCTCTGCCTAATCATGGTTAAAATACCAAAAAAAAAAATTGCCAGAATGGTAGTAGTTATTCTACCGCCCTTCTTAAACTTCCATTACAGGTGAAACAGGCCACTTTGGAGCCTAGTCCAGGCCCCACCACAAGCCCAGGACGCGTGACAAACTTCCCTTGACCTTACCTGAGGGTGTGTGACACCTTGGGTTTAGATTTAACCCATGCCCCGATTAGCAAAACCATTCTCAAATTGACTGAGAATGGCGGTAATGTATTTATCGTCATTCCCAAATTACTTGTTCAATGGGCTTTGCAGGGGCCCAGGCCTGGTAGGAGGCCATTCTAGGCCCTGCCAAACTCCCTGGGCCCAGCTCAGACCGGCCCAAACCTTAACCATGGGTTAACCCAATCCTGGTTAGTTTTTAACCATGGTTAGCTGATCTAACATTTGGGAAAAAATTTGGAAAATTCCCTAAGAATCCAAAAGATCATAAAATGCAAGAAATGATTAAAATCAAACTTTGCAATCTACCTAACCATGGTAAAATGAGCTTGACCATGGTTTATCCCTCCCTTGATCATGGTTAAGCCCATTTAAATCCTAGAAATTCCCTAAAATTCCCAAAAAATCATAAAAGGCATTAGGTGACTAAAATTGCCTCCTACAATCTGCCTAACCACGGTTAACTAGACTAACCATGGTTAAACTCCTTAATTAACCATGGTTAAGCCCCTTTAACCTTGGAAGAATTCTGGAAAAATCTTTGAAATTGCCAAGCATGGTATAAGGACCATAAAGCTAAATTTGGACCTTGTCAACCATGGTTAGCAACCCTAACCAAGGTTAGACCACCCCTTAACTCCGGTTAAATCCCTTTTTGGCCTTTGGGCCTAATCTTGGCCTACCAGGCCCAACCCTAAGCCCACTGGACTTACCTTTGACCTCCGAGTCCAAACCGGCCTATCAGGCCAAACCTTTAGTCTACAGGACTGAATCCTAGCCTCCGGGCTTAACTCTTGGCCTCCGGGCCCAATCCCAAGCCTCAGGGCTTCACCCTTGGCCTACCAGACCCAATCCAACTAAACCAAGCACTTGACCAACCCGGTCAACAAAAGCCTAGTCCTTTGGCTAGACCTTAAGCCATCCTTGGTGCACACACACACTCCCTTAGCCTTGGCACGAGCTCATGTGACAGACACTCGGTCTGATCTCACCCCAATGTGAGTACGTAGGCAACCAACTCGGGTTCGACCCTTGTTAACTTTTCCCTTATTGGATTAGTATAAGTTAAAAGTAAGGCATTTGACTAGTAATTGACATTAATTTGGCTTATATAGGGAGCAGGTAACCATTGCCAAATGGGAGAATCAGGGTGCCTAACACCTTCCCTGGGTCTTAACCGAACCTCTTACCTAGAACTCTAAGCAGACCAAGACCTTATCTATAAACCTGGAGAGTTATCCCTCTTGAATAAATAAGTGGCGACTCATAATCATAACGCATGCCCCTAACTATGGGCGGGGACGGGATCCGTGCTCATACCTGCGAGTTTACATGCAGCTAATTCTTAAAAGTTAATACTTTTTTCTATTATAATACTATACTATAGAAATAGTGGTCCCTTTAGTTTATTGAGTTATATATTTTTATTATTTATCTGCTTGTAGTATTTAGTTTAGCGAGTTAATCAATAGTGACTAGCTATCCTGGTTGAGGGAAATTCCATGTTAAAGACTTGATCCAAATACAATCCTCTTCTTAGTTCTTATACCTTGAGGTATTATATTTTATACTCTTTATTCTTCAAAAATTTTGATGTAGAAACTGACATTTTGAACTTTTTTGCATGTACAATTACATCTTGTGAGCTATATGGAATGGGGCGTGTACGACGACTTCCGCAAAGGGGCCACTTACCCTAAGCCTCACATTGCTCTCGGATGTCCTGTTTTTGCCTGTGTTTCTGTTGATGAATATCCTTTGTTGACTTCATTAACGGTAAATTTTATTATTTTGTTTAATTTCTTATCTTGTTTTGTTAATAATATATTTTCTGATTTCTAATGTAGATTTATTCGCTAATGTAGTTAATTACTCCATTAAAACTATATTAAACTACGATGCACAATCATCAACTTCTAAAAGGGATAATTAATTTCATGAAAACCTTGTGTTCGGATTCACTTGCGGTAAGTCTCACCATTTTGATTGGGTACTCAAAATGTTCATTGAAATTTTATTCTTGCTCATCTGATTTTTTATGGCTTAAATAATATTTCATAATAAGAATATTCAGTGCGTTAAATACTAACATTAGATAAGTAATTAAATATTATACCTCAATAAATCTAAAGGGTGTGCTAGTCATTGACGCTCACTCTTTTTAACATAAGCACAAATACTGTGGTGGAACCCACAATCTAGGTGTTTGTCGAACTGATAAGAGTGAGACATCCATGACCCATTGAGTCTACATGCAGCTAATTCTTAAAAGTAATATTTTTTCTATAATAATATTATGCTACAGAAATATTGCTTCCTCTAGTCTTATTGAGGTTTATTATTTTTATTATTGATCTAATGGTAGTATTTAGCTTAGCGAGTTAATTAATGGTGACTAGATGTTTTGGTTGAGGAAAATTCCCTTCTAAAGACTCGATTCAAATACATTCCTCTTCTTAGTTCTTCTACTTTTAGGTATTAAATTTTATATTGTTTATTTCCTTAAAAATTTTGATGTAGAAACTTATATTTTGATCTTTCTTTCATGTACAACTACACCTTATGAGCTATATGGAATGGAGCGTGAACGGCGACTTCTACAAAAGGGCCACTTACCATAGGTCTCACATTGCTGTCGGCTGCCCTTTTGCTTTTGCCTGTGTTTCTGTCGATGAATACCCTTTGCTCTTGGCTTCATTAGTGGTATATTTTATCATTTTGTTTAATTTCTTATCTTGTTTTGTTAATAATATGATTTTTTTTTTTTGAATTCTAAAGTATATTTCTTCGCTAAAGTAGTTAATTACACAATTAAAATTATATGGAAACTTCGATGCAAAATCTATAACTTCTAAAACGGACAATTAATTCCTTGTTCAACCTTGCTTTCGGGTTCACTTACGGTAAGTCCCACCATTTTGATTGGGTACTCAAAATTTTCATTGAAATTTTTTTCTTGCTAATCTTATTTTTATGGCTTAAATAATTTTACATAAGAATAATATTCACTGTGTTAATTACTAATATTAGATAAATAATTGAAATCTTATACCTCAATAAAATTAAGGGGAGTGCTAGCCGTTGACGCCCACTTTTTTAGCATAAGCACAAATAGTTTGTGGTGGGGCCGGGGGCCCACAACCTAGATGTTTGTCGAATTGGTAAGAGTGGGACGTCCACAACCCTGTTGTAAGCACCTAATTTTTCCACAATTTTCTTAACCATGGTTAAAATCTTTTAACCATGGTTACCTCCAACCAAGTCCCCTTAACCCTAGGACAACCTTAGTTAAAACCCCAAGAGAAAACCCTGGGTAAATCTCTAGTCAACCCTAGGCCTAATCCTACGTAAACCCCTAATTAACTCTAGGACCAACCATAGTTAACCTTAGGAAAAACCCTAGCTAAACCTAGGTCTAACCCTAAGACTAAACCCTAGCTAAACCTTGGTCCAAACCCTAGTCAAACACTAGGTCAACCCCAAAGTCTTAAGGCCCAAAACCCTAAGCCCTTAGGGCTTAAACCCTAGCCAAGCCCTTAGGGCTCAAAAACTTTTAAAACTCGGCCTAGGCCCAAGCAAGGGCCCAAAAATTCAAAAAACCACCCCCATACGTGTGCATGCATGGCCCAGGCCCCTTCTGGGATAAAAACCAGGTATTCTCTGTTCCAGCCTCTGTGGCCCCCACCTGAGCAAGCCCTGGTCCATTCCAGGGCATGAGCTAGACTCCTAGGACCTTCCTGAGATTACCCTTGTCCTTCCAGGGTAATCCCCTCTGCCTAACCATGGTTAAAATACAAAAAAAAGAATTGACCAGAATGGTGGTAGTTATTCTGCCGCCATTCTTAAACTTCCATTACAGGTGAAACAAGCCACTGTGGGCCCACTTTGGAACCCAGTCTAGGGCCCACCACAGGCTCGGGACACGTGGCAAACTTCCCTTGACCTTACCTGAGGGTGTCACCAGATCTAAAACACTATCAATTCAATTGAAATATCCTTGAAGCAATTGATGGCTTGACTTGGGTTTGGGTGGCTTGTTAAAGCCAATAAAAAAGTGATACACTAGCATGTGTGTCCTTTTTTCTACCCCCCACATTAATTGTTTCCATTGTCCATCAACAAAGTAGTACACCTGTGAGGGACCACATTTCAACCTCAAGCCAACAAATAGAAATAAAACGTTAACGTTTCTAATCTTCCTTTCTTTAACCTTACGATCTTCTATCTTCTTCACTTTCTCATGGATAAGCAACGTAGTATTATAGGGACCCCAATCGAGAGTTCTCTCAGTACACCAACAATATTGCTGATTCCCAGAAGAAAACCTTAGCACTATCGCAGGTGATGAATTGGGCCAGTCGTTGGTGGCTGATGCATCTAAGTGGAAATTCAAAAACTAAGGGCCGGTGAATACCAGTAGGGGATGGAGGTTACTAGATGAGGAAGCCAGCGACGACTGTGATACAACTAATTGGAAAAAAACTGATTCACGCATGCCTATGATGCTCTGATTTATTACAGAAGACCAGCTAGCCAGCCTGATTGTTCATTGATGATGCTCTAAGCTCCATTACTAGCTCCAACGGCCAACCAAATCAGCTCCTCTTCGTGGCTCTGATACCAATTGTAAGGATTTCGTAAGATCGTTATTGTTGAAGATCGAGAAGAGGCAATTGTGGATGTAAACCAATAACATTGGTTGACCCCCTTAAACCAGATCTGGGTGAAAGAAACCATCAGAGAGTATTATTACATGCTCATATCTCTCTTTTATAGAGAGAATCACCCGTAACCGACGCCTTTATGTCTCCTGTAACCGACACCTTTATGACTACCGGTACGCTATCTGGTAAGGGTTTTGGATCCCTTCTTGATGATGAAATCAAATGGCTATTATTACCAATAATTCCAATAACGTGTTGCACCCACATTGCATTTGTGGAAAAAATTAACTTAGTGCATCTTGGGATAACACTCCTCTACCAAATTCGGGGCCAATGGGATAGGACCCACCAATACGTAGATTCGAGCTCATCAATGATATGACATCCTAAAGTGCTTCTCAAGTTTTCTCATATTTCATTTTTTTTATTTATAAAATGTCCCTTAAGTTCATATACCCAAAAAACCTCAGTTTTTTTACACCCAAAATGCCCTTAATATTTTTTGGTTCTCAAAATATCCTTACCTCTATACCCAATACCTAAGGTGTCTCTCACAAGTTTTTACCCAAATGTCCGCTTTTGGTGTTGCTAGCTCCTGTCCGTTCCACCGGCCTATGCTACTGAATCAACATAGTTGTCTAGATCGAGATCTTGGACCGCTCGAACCAAACCTCCTCAATAATTAGGCCTTACCGGACTTCCACCCAAAATTACACTCTTTTTACTTAACCAAGCATAAAAAGTGAGCGAGCGACAGTCCGGGAAAACCGGGCGGGATTGATTCTGAGAGGGCATGGGAAGTGAAACCCAAGACATCTGAGTTTACTTAACCAAGCATAAAAACTGAGCCACCCCTCGGGGTTCAGGAAGGAGTGAGTAGTGAGCACGTCATACCAAAGCCGTACACGCACTTCCTTATTGAACCCAATCTTTTTTTCCCAGTCACTACTCGGGTCTCTCTTCTCAACTTGATCACTAGTATCCGGATTCAAGATCTCAATGGATCGCGAATCAGGATCCGGATCCGGATCTTGATCCTGATCTCTCTCTCTAGCTATTAAAGTCCGACCATCATATACGATCACCCTCTCGATCTATTATCAGAACGAATCTTTTGTTTGACCCGAAATCTACCTTTGTTTTTTCTCCCACAGAGTACCTAATTTCGAGAAACAGAGCTTTGTGGGTAGTCAATCGTTTCTTTTGCTCAGGTATTACTCTTCATTCTCTGCAATTTACATTTTTCAAAAATTATATGTATTTTGGTTCTTCGTTTTGACCTCATTTCTATGATTGTTTGTGCTTATGATTTGGGGGATCTTCCTTTGATTAAAGGTAGAGGTTTTGGGAAATGGGATTTGTTTGGGATTCTGGTTAGATTTCAAAATTTGTGTTTCTTTTTATTTTTATGATTTTTTTTTACAACTGAATTGTGATGAGCAAGGTGCGATTTCATCATTTTGGTTTCTATGTGCTGTTTGAAATTTGTTTTGATTTAAAAATTATGGAATTTGTTAAAAATGTACTTTTCTTTGCTCTTCTTGTTTTTTTTTTCTGGTTTTCCCTAACATGAACTATGAGAGTATTTTACCCAACCCTTAAAATGGTGGTTCTTATAATGGAATTCTTATTTAGCTCTTCTTTATATCACTTGTCTTTTCTTATATTTTGCTTATTTTTCTTTTTTGATACTGATTTTTAGTTTGAATTTGACTGGTTTTGGGCTTCCTTATCATACCGATTCAAGGTATATGACCTGTTTATTTGGGGGAACCCCAATTACAAACTGGTGAAAATCCTCATCGTGGATGGAAATCAGATTAAAGATTAGGTCAAAAATTCCAACCCCTACTTACCAATCAATTAACAACCCAAAAAGTAGAAAATAAAGTTGTTTTGGTTTTTTTTGGGATTTGCTTGGAGTGGATTTTACCATCAATAATGTTCATCGGCGATATATTCAGTTTCACACGTATAAGCAATGATTGTAGTTGGTTCTAAATAACAACATCCTAATTTATGAATTCTTTGTTAAGGACATATGTTCTAAATTCTAGAATCAAACATGTCTTCAATTTTTTAGAAATTATTTAGATCATCTTGAGGAAGCTTTCAATTGTCACAAATCATTTATTTGTATTTATAAAGGATCGTAGTTTTGTTGATTCTTGTAAGGGGATAGTATTAATGGTTTGGCAATGCCAAATTACTAAATTATTTGTTGGTATTGCTTGAGTAATTTTTTTTTGGAATGGAATAACTCTACTCGCAATGTAATTGGGATAATAAAGGAATGCATTTGGAGGTTTTGAGTGCCGCTTCTTTACATCATAAAGATGGTATTAAGCATAAGATATTATACCAGACAAATGCGCTTGGATAAGATTTTCTTGGTGGTGGTATGCTGGTTTTAGTTATATTTATATTTATTTTCTTTGAGTGCATGTGGTATATCAAATATATATTTGATGAGATAAGAGATCTTTTTTGAAGCTAGGGTAGATTTTGATCAGCGACAAAGGCAATCAAATGATTCTAAATTCTAATAGAGCAGTTTTGATTGTTTTTCTTCTTCCTCGGCTCGAGTGAGTCCTATCATCTACATCAACTTAATCTATATTCGGATCGGGTCGGGTCAGGAACCGATTCGTAACTCAGAGATTATAGCAGCATTATCCTCATCTTAACTAGACGGGTGCGCTCGCAAGAAAGGAAGAAAGCATGCTGACTATTGAACCAACCTCCGCCATCCCACCTCGATCATGCCCTTTCAGTGACAATCTGCAAATGGTTTGATTCTCTCTTTCTCAAAGCCATCTACCAATTTCTCTGCCGAACGATCCATGTTAACCCACTTCCAGTTCTAGATTTTCACGCTTTGACTTTTTTTTTTTGCCGAATTCTCTGCCGAACGATTCATGTTTTATTTGCAAAACTGAGGACATTTTTTTTTTAAATCTCGATTTTTTTTTCAAAAATCATGAATATTGTGATTTTTCAAAAAGTCGTGAATACTCCGTGAATTAATTACTCAACGAAAAATTCACCACTTATTTAAGACTTTTTGAAAAAATCGGAGAACTTTGTTACTATAATACTATGGTAATAGCAGACATTCGAGATCTCTCTCCTAAGTCGCATATGCCAGGTTTAGGGTTTGGGTAGGAGAACGCTATCACTGGAGCTTTGAGATCTCTCTCCCAACTCTCACCTCCCAGATTTAGGGTTTGGGTAGGAGAACGTTATCACCCCCCTCTTTCTACTCTTTTTTCTTTTAGAGATCGCCTAGGTATGATCTTTACTATCTATTCAAATTTCAAAGTATGTTCTCCCGCTTGTATCATTTACCTTTAACTAAATTTGTTGTAGGACAGAGTAAGAAGAGGGGAAGATATACCTTAAATTCTCACTAAGGCTTTTTTTGGAGTCTCACCTCGAAGAGATTAATGGGGTCTCACCATTAACAAAGAAACTTGTTTCAGTTTATATTCAAATATGGATTGGGTTACAATGCCATGGCCTCCCCCTTTTATAGATCCAATAGAACATTTTTTTCATTAATACAAGAACTTGGAAAAGCTAAAAGTTCTTCCAGTTTCAAGGAATTTTGTTAAAAGGAAAACTAAAGCCCAATGAGGACTAATAAATGACAAGAAGTTCCTAATAACATCTTTCTAAAATTCTGCTTTCAAAGAAAAGTACAGTTTTCTTTCTCGTGCTGTGAATTTAAGGGGCTGATCCCCATCAAAATTATTTTATTTTTGTGGTGATCTGTTCTTTTATGTCAAAATGGATATTGTTCCGAGAATATGAGATTTAGAAAATTTCTTGCGAATTTTTTGAGTTTTTAGATAAATTTCTTGTATTGGGTGTAAAAAATGGATATAACATTTGTGGGTTTTTGATAAAATGGTTGACTTAGCTCTATCCATATGAGGTTTTAAGTGAGAAAGTGTCTTGGGAAATTCTCTGAGGTGTTTGAGAAATTATTCACATTGGGTGTTAGAAATGGATATAAATATTTCTGGATTTTTGTTAAATGGTTGATTTAGCTCTACCCATATGGATATTCATGGGAAAATTTTAGTATGTACTGTCCTGTTTTGCGCTGTAACAGATTCACTCTATTACTGGTTTCTGGGCTTGCTCCATGTTTGTTTTCATCTCTTCAGTCTAGCACTTTTTTCCATGGTTAGGAGAGGTAGAAGGAGATATTTTACAGAACATCATTACTTGGTGAAATTAATAGAGTTTGGTATCGAAAAAATAGATACTTTCTAATTTTTCAATGTAATGGCTGAATCAGCTATACCCATTTTGGTTCTTGGTGAAATTTTGATGTTACTTCTCTAGTTTGCGCCTTTCTTTCCCCTCCCCCCTCCCCCCTCCAATCTGCTTTGCTCCTTGATTTTTTCCCTCATTAATCCCAAAGAATTTTGCTTTGTTCCTTGTCTCTTAAGTTGTTTCAACATTACACTAAGTAAAAGCCTTAGAAAGTTAAGCAGCCACTCTAATATCTATTCTCTATATTATAAAAGAGACTGTTCAGGGGCTTAATTTTTTTTTCTCCTCAACCATTTTATTTATTACCAATATTTCCAAAGTGCATATATGTTTGGGAGGATGCTTTGAAGTTCTTAGGTAATTTCTTACTTTGAGAAAAAGGATATCTGGATGTTTTATGTATTCACTTTTCAGAGGAAGGAGGTAACACTAACAATCAGATAGAAAATACTGGGAGTTAGGTTACAAGATTAGAATGAGTTAAAATGGGAATTCCTTCTTCTCTCATTTTTTATGATAAAAATAAAATAAAATTCAGCTTAGGTGCATGGATTTGGAACTTCTCCACGTGTCAAACTAGTTATAGTTTGAATTTGAATTAAGTGAGAGAGCTGGTTATAATTTGAGTTTAACTCGCTCGAGTTAATTGGGGTTGCTTGGATCTTTCCCCATTCCTTCAAGGGCTTCTTATCTTGTTGGCATTTAGTCTCGCTAGATAGCCCCTAGATCTTTTTTGGGCTCTCCTTCTAGACGCAATTTCTTGGGCGCTCTGGCTTGAGAGGAACAAACTTGTTTTTTAGGATTCATCGCTACCATTAGAGAGAGTGTTTGTGCTCGTTTGTGCTCTTTGTTACTAGAATGAGCCTCCATTAGAAATGATGTTCCGGAGCTTGGGATTGATGAGCTCATTTCTTAGCTTGGGTAGTGTAATGTTGTGTCTATGATGTCTTCCTCTTGATGGGTTTTGTTTTTTTTTTCCTTTGCTTTGGTTCAGTATTTGTGGATGCCTGTTATTTAGTGCTTTGATTAATGATATTGCAGATACTGATAAAAAAAAATTATTTTCCCTATGCTAAAATACTATATAATCTTGGGGTCTCTTATGTGTATCATGATCTTTGACTTTTTCTCTTCTGTCGCAGTTTGAAACATATCAGTTTGCAATATGGCAAGTACAACATGTTTCATAATTGTCAGCAGGAATGACATTCCTATATATGAAGCTGAAGTCAGTTCTGCAGTTAAAGTATGTTTCTTCTTGAGTTTTACTTTCTACTTGTTGATTGTGCATATATTTTAGAAGTTCTGTATTGCCATATTTAATTGGAAACTCCAAATTATGAAATAAATGTTGTCGGTGTTTCTCTGGTCAAATTTGAATGATGTTTCTAAACTGTGGTAGGACATAAATCTACATTGTTCTAAATGCATCACTTTATTCGTAAGAGTGTTTGTAATGACTTTCATGAGTGTCATTGTTGATTCGTCCTATATACAATTACGAAGTGAGGGTGAGAATTGAAAACAGATATCAATTGTGAGTAGGTAGTGTCTCATCGCATATGAATCATGCTGATTACAGTATAATGCACGGAACCTTCATTATCTTGTTATGTAAAATATGTTGTCATGTAAATATAAGATATTTATTCCACCTCACCTTTGATGTCATATTCATCTAGCTTGTATATATATATATATATAATTATATATATCTTCTTTTTTGATCAGTTATTCATCCAGCTTGTATTGATATGAACTTACTGAGTCTGAGATATTACTTCTACCTTGCATCGATGTCTAAGCTAATGTAAAACCAAAAAGCACTGAGTGATTGATATATTTCTTTTTGATTTATAATCAGATATGCAATATATATAAGAGGGGAAATACAAAGTTCGCAAGAGTGTGGACCCTGTGAAAACGACATAACAACAATATGAATAACAATACGTGAGCGAAAACTACTAAAGAAATTAGCTACCCACAACACCCTACCCACAGAATCAAGAAGACCACAAACCCCCTAAATTTATCAACTCTCACCTTAAACCTAAAGTGGAATAGTATGTTTGATCCTGGCAACCATCTCTGTGTCTTCCCCTTCCAAAACACCCAAGAGATAGCCCATAGAAGGAGAGACTACACCACATCGCGGACCCCCAACCTCACTGATGCCCAGCAAGATGAGAAGTCCTGAAAAGAGAGTGGGAAGGCCCAACTCAACGCTATTCGAGAAACTAGAATACCCCAAAACCCAACTGCTACATGGCAATGCAATTACAGGTGGTTAACCAATTCCTCCACCGGGTGGCATAAGTAACAACGATTAGCTATCATCTACCCTCTCCACTTTAAGTAATCATAAGTTAAGGTCTTGTTCTAGGCTGTCGTCCACAAGAACAAAGACATCTCGGAGGGATTAGTAAATGCCTGAAATCCAAACATTCCTATGAGGAAAAGGAAGTTTCGGACCTAACCAAAAGGTGTGTGAGAATGACTTCATTGAGAACTAATTATTGTTGTTCCTAAACCATAATCGGGCATTCCTCACATGTGGAGAAGATAAAGAAGTGGGCAAGCGCTCCAACAGATGTAGATCATCGTCTAATTTCCAGTCATTCAATTTACGCCTCATCTTAGGAGTCCGCATGACATTATTGGTTATTGACTCAAATTCTCCGTGACTAAACTCCCCTTTAATTAGTGTTAGTAGAAACAAATTCCCAAAGTCATCTTAAGATGCGACTGACCGCATTAGATATCCTCTGATCCGTCACCCAATGTGACATATGACATCGTTTTTGGCGATTCACTGATTCTAAAAATAGAACATTTTGGATCGTCTAAAACAATTCCTTTGTTGATAACCCATTTGGTAACAGTCAATCAGAGTCATTCCTACAAAACATAAATGACATAATCTTGTTTGGATGGGAAAAAAATCAGGATCACTTTTATATTATTCCTACTAGATTACATAATAAAATCTTCATCTAACTATTATAACGTCTCATTAAATTGCACAAAATCTATTTCATATTACTAGTTTTAGACATCCAAAATTAAACATGTCATGCTTTACTTTGTAATAATCATAAATAGAATTGCCCAAAATATGTCCCCTAAAACAACATATTAGACTACAACCACAAGCTCAAGCTGCACAATTTTTTATTTTTTTTTAAATCTCTTTTGCATTCATTGAGTAATTGTTGGAATGCTGAATCCATCTCAATTGTTCCACTTCATATCCATCTATCCAGATGAATGAGTCTTGATGGTCCATTGGTCCTAAGCAAAATGAAATGCAATTAGCTTAAAATGTGTGATATAATTGGTTTCCATTAGTATTGATATTAATGGTACTAAATCATAATATAATACTCAACGAAGAGAACATTGATAAAAGCAATAACCATAGTTTTTTTTTTTTGGCCATGAACAATTTTCGTAACGCCTCGGCCACAAGAACGTGTAGGACATTCCCTATCTTCTACCATGCTTTTAGTAATATCTACAAAATTTTAAGGTATAATTTATAGATATATACAACATTTCAAATTAGTAATATCTACAAAGATAATAGAGAAAACAATGTCATATCTTTTAAAAATAAAACATAGAACTATAGAAGTTAAAGTTATCAGAAATACAAGTCTAAAATAAAACACTAATTAGTCTCGCATGACATTGTAATGCACCTGCTATTTCATTCCTAACTCGTGCCATTTCTTGTCGACCTGCAGCTAAATCATTAGATCCGTCACTATTACTGATTATGCAGTCCTCATTGCCATAGATCATAAAGTCATTGTCTGTATGCATTTTGTTTTGATAAAATTATGGAGAGTACATGTGGCAATCACTATATGCCTTTGTGTGTGTAGGGAATAAGGTGGCATTAGCTATTTAGTTGTAGGATTGGAAATTGAGATTTTAGCACACCAAAGCAACGCTCAATCACATTCCGCAATGAAGAGTGATGATTATTAAATAACTCTTTCTTTCAGGTAGGATGCCCCATCTACACCTCTTATAATCCTGTAAGTGATATTGCTGCCCACGAACAGTGGTATAACATGAGTCAACAACATAATATTTACCTGAAACAACAATTTTTCAAATTTAAAATTATTTTTAATTATAGGTTAGATACATATCATTCAAAATAGGCTTATCTTCAGGTGGGTGAGAAATTTTAATTGCGGATTAGTTATAGCTTCTACAAAAACCCGTAAATCTTTTGCAATTCATTCCTAACTAGCATACACGAATGTGAAGCGCATGAAAAAACACACATACATCACATTTTGAGTCACCATCATCTTCCTACTTTGATATGGGATTTGATCTTTGGAAGGGAGAGACATGTGTGTACCATCTATCACGCCAATACAATACTTCGTTAGTTTAGTGTGCAGGCCCTACAAGCAGCCGTAAAAGCTCCATTCCTAGGCTCCCTTCCTCGACGACTACTAGGAGTCCAAGAATGACTCTGCATGGGTCATACACCCTCTTCAACAACGTTAGGATCACCATTGATTTCTTTTACAACTTCTGGTCACATTATCATTGACATCCACATTAATATTTGCATCATCATCATTATCTTGTGCTTCTTGGGTCAAGGCTTCCGCAGTTTCACCACTTGGAGTGGTGTCACCGTATAACGTCATTAGTTCATCAAACATTGGACACCCTTTATTGCGAAAATGCTTTTCATAATTTTTTGAATATAACAAGTACCGAACACCCCTTAGTATTTATATATAAATGTTGCAATCTATGGTTTGTATCATACCTTTATACATGAATCCCATACCTCATCCAGTGTTATAACCTTCTTGATTATTGGTTTCCAACCAAACCTAATAAGGACATCACGAAGCTTTGTAAGAACCCCTAAAATGTTGCCTCAATTTGTTAACTTGTTATTGAATTGTTGATGTTTATACCTATTATCTAAAACTTGTATGTGTGTAGAACTTTTCATGTATATCATTCTACACCTTTTTTGAGAAAGTTGTCATTGGTTGATTTCATTTTTTCACCTCTTCGGCCATTAATTGTATAAAAATCTTTCTTCCCTAGGGTTCCACTCCACCTTGCAATGACATCCCTTTCTTATTGGTTGGTAGTTGACATCTAAATAAATGTACTATATTTAAGATTACAATACCAATCAAAGAAACATGAAAAGAGCAAAGAAATTGACAAAACTAATCCCACAAATGCAGAGTCATCTGTATCAAATTGCAAGGTTCCCGATTATTGATTTTTTCCTCTAGAACACATTGCAAAATCCATAAACAAAAGAAAGAGAAAAACCAGAACTCAAACACATAATGCTTTAGACAACATCCCAACAAGAAGAGCTATAGAACAAGAAACAAAGTAAAAAGGAACAAAAGAGTCTTTGAGGGTTTAGACGCTCCTGAGGAAAAGGTTTACAATTGTTTGTGGCAGCTCCTTCTTTCCTAGTGTGCTATTAGGAAGGACTTTGAGGAGGGAATGGTTTGTAGATTTTTGACTTATATACTTGAGATATTACTATAGGGCCTAGTACTTAGATTTTTTTTTGCAATCTTCAATGCTGTTTTCCGGTTCATGTAAATCATTGTACTGTTTGATATGCTTCGTTTTGATATATACAGATCACTTGTTACCGAGAAAAAAATAGGAATAGTAAAAACCCCCTAAAGGAATACCAAATTTAGCTATGTCATAAGATCTTGAAAACTTCCTCAATCTTCAACTATTTATACTCATTTTCAAAGAACATTAAGAAGGAAAAAAAATGTACTTTTTGTAAATTAGGAAAAACAGGGAGCAACAAAAGATTATTATAAAATGTTGAAGATCTTTATACGTGAGCAACAAAAGAGAAAAATTGACTTTGAAGCAAAGAGAATTTTCTTCCATGCACCACCATTTCACTTAATCAAATGAACTTCATTGTTATGACTAGAGCTTCTCGAATTTTAATATAATTTACCCACCATTTTCTTTGCATTGGAAGATTTCTCTAGACAGAAGAATTTGACAAGGAAGATGGTGAAATTTGCAAAGCTTTAAAACCATTGCATCATTTCTCAAACTTATACTTTGAAAATTACTAAAAAGCATTCCTTGGTAGGGATTTATAGGTCTGGAAGAGATCTTTGGCTATTCAATTGTCTATCACATCTCAATTAAACGGCGACTATAACATTTTCGATCACCTGCAAGAGAGACGAGCGATGAAAGAAGAGAAAATATGAAATAATGAGAGAGAGAGAGAGAGATTCTTTTTTACTTTTTATTTTTTAGTAAGAGGAGTGTTTGTTGTAGAGTATGTCGCTCAGTTCAGAGAGAGAGAGAGATGTAGGTTTTTTTTTGCTTTTGATTTTCAACAGAGGGGTGTTTATTGTATAGCAAGATACTTTGTTCAAATCATAGTTACCAAGTATGGGTATGATTATAATACAACAAAGATTCGTTCGGGTAGTATGGGTGTTATACAACAAAAAAATGGTAAAAGTATGAAAAACTAAAAGATAATTAATAATAATAAACAAATAAATATTTTGATATTAACTAATAGCAATCATTTATTACAGAATATATGTTTAACACGGTAGAAGTACGACAAAAATACGCGTTTAATACGGAATTCATGTATTAAACGTGTATTATAATACATGAATAACACGCGACATGACAAAAAACGGCGACCTCCCTAAAAGTATTATACGGGGGTTTTGTAACTATGGTTCAAATAGATAGATAGATAGATAGAGTACCTGTTGCAATTGCCGCTGAGATGAGAGCGGCGCTTGTCTCCGTCGAGCTATTGGAAAGAGATGAGGAAGAGAGTTTTTTTGGATGGGAGGCTCGATTGCGTCAAGCGCAGTCCTTTTTTCAAGTGTTTCCTAGGAGCGCTCTCGTGGGGCCTCTTTTTTTCGGAAATGGAGAATCGTTCCTTAGGAAAGATGCCAAACGCCCCCTAATCTTAAAATAATATTTTTCAAAATAATCATCTTTAATGCTTGTAATATTCTTCCACAAACTGATCCCGTATGAACCTACTAACCTCACTTGGCTCCCAGGGAGTTTTTCACCATTCTTAGCCACTATCACTTATCGTCTCCAAGATTTTGCTCCTCTCACCAAAGCACCACAACCATTTTGCCAAGAGTGCCTTAAATCCAGACCTCTATCTCTCACAGGCCTGCAAACCGAATCCCATCTAACCAGATGATATTTTCTTGTCACCACCCTATCATCCCACAATCCACAGGAACTCTCCGTGGCTGATTCATATATCATTGAAATTTTGATAATTTGCTTGAAAGGTATTTCAGCAATTATGGATTTGTGATTTCATGGTTCAAATAATGTGATACTCTGCTGTGTTCGAGAATACTTACCATTTTTTTAGTTATCCTTGTTCTTTGTTTCTGGTTGGACTTTTTGTCCTTGTCCTAGAAGCTGTTTATGGTCAACAGTTGACACCCTGACCTCATTATCGTGTGGCAGAAAGAAGATGCTGCTCATCAGCACCAATTCATATTACATGCGGCTTTGGATATTGTTCAGGACCTTGCTTAGACTACAAGTGCTATGTGGGGTTCTATCACTTCTCATTGTCTTTCCTTAAGATGTTTTCTATGTAGGTTCACACGAGCCATTTCCTTTTAATAAGAAGTTTTCCGAAATGATGTTCTCATGTAGCAATTTTTGTTTTCATTATCAACTAGGTTACCACCGAGTAATTTTATCTGTCACATTCTTGATACAGGGTCTTGAAGGCAGTGGACAGGTTCAACGATTTGGTGGTGTCAGTATACGTTATTGTTGGTCATATCCTACATATTTTCAGATTGTTTTACAAATTAACATTTCTATTATTTTCACAAAGGGGGCAATCACACAAGTCAACTTGTAAGAGATGTAACTTTGTAGGCTAAGATGGCCTCTATTTAACGTTCATTGAATATTTATATATTTACCTTTTTCTATTTATCATTCTCTTTTCTTTTAAATCACATATTTACTAGATACTGTGAGGTTTAGTTTTAGTTTTTAGGCCTGTTTCTTAGGGCTATCCAAGGAGTTGTACATGTGGCTCATCATCAATACTGACTGACCAAATGTTGTGCCCAAACTAGGGTTGGCCTCAGACTCAAGTTTACTTAGTTTTGATGGTCCCAGCCATTGATCAAGATCCTTGCAAAAGAAATGTATGGGCAAAAGTACAAAATGATGGGGCTAAGCATAATCATGGTTGTCAAATCTGACCATCCAAATTTAGGAACTATTGACTCTGGACGGTCATAAGTCCAAGAGCCTTGATATTGGTTCAGGTCCCAATCGAACCCTTCAATGGTCAATAGTTCATTGACTAGACGATTATGATCATTGGAATTGTGTATACTTTGATTGTTAATTTATTATAACCAATGCAAGGGCTACCCCCAAATTTGGACATCCAGAATGATGACAATGTAATGCTATCTTTGCATAAACCCCTTAGGTCTAGAAGACTACGCTATTGGTCCACTGCACGCATGTTTTGGTGATATACTGTTTTCAATATTAGTAAATAGTTCTAATTTTATTTCAGTAATTTTGTTAATTTTAAGCTTATAATTTTCGTTGATATACTAGCTTCATTCTTTGTTTCTTTGACCGCCCATATCATACATATGCGGCTGATGCTACTTCATGACTCTTGCAATGATGACGAAATTAAAAGTTTTTTCCAAAAGGTCCATGAGCTTTACATAAAGGTATACTACTGCACTCTATTTTTCCATTAAGCAATCTTTTTGTTTCTCTTTCTTCAATTATTCCAAAATGTGGAGAATAGGTCCTTGTGAACTACACTTTGGATTTGATCCTGATGCCAAGGGAGGTTATAAGATGGATATATTAGACTGTATGAGCTACTTTTTACGTGACATGGCTAAGAAGTAGGGGTGGAGCCAGGAGGCACGTGCCCCCCGAACTTTTAAACAACAACAACAAAAAAAGATTAATAAGGTATTGCCATTGCAGGGCTGAGCAATGGCTTATAGACTAACATCTAGCATTAGTGAAAAAATAGACTATTAAGATACAAAAGAAAATTAAAATAAAAGGGTGAGACATACCATTAGTGACATTGATTGAAAGATGCAACCTAGAACTAATAATACTTTTTTAGCAGTCACTGATTCTGCATTGTAATTTCCAGATATAGGACAAGATAAGGAAAAAAAAATTGAGTTACTACTTTACCGAATAAATCTAATTTAAAAATAAGAAAAAAATCAAATTGTTAACAATATAGGACAAGATAAGGAATTTTAAAAATTGAGAAACAAATCATGGGAGAATCCTAGAGCAAATGACAGTCGTGAAAGTTAAAGGGACCGAGAGCATGGTACATGCTAGGCTTAACGTTGACTAGAAGTCGTCGTTCATGCCTCGTTACATATAGCTCATATGGTGTAGTCGTATAATGTAGGAGTACATAAAGAAATTCAGGCAATCAGTTTTCTTATACATAAAATTTGAATGAATAATATAAAAATATAAGACTTAAAAGTACAAGAACAAAGTAGACAATTCTATACAGATCGAGTAATTAGTAGAGAATTTCTCTTAAATAAGACATCTACTCACTATTGATTAACTCGCAAAGATAAATATTAACACTTGATAAATGATAGAAAAGTGATTCATCAATAAAACTAAGGCAATTGCTAGCCATATACACCCCCATTATCTTGCCAGAAGGAGAAACACTTTGAGGGTGGGCCCCACCAAACCCAAACTACTTATTGAAAGTGGGATGTCTACGACCAGCGAGTTTATAAATAGTTAAATCCTAATTTTTTTAAAACTTTTTTAACAATTATACTTTAAGTTATAGACTAACATCTAGCATTAGTGAAACATTCAATTAATTAACATGCAAAAAGAAAAATAAAATAAAAGAGAGAGATAAACAATTGGTGAAGTCGATTGAAATGAGCAACCTTCAACTATTAGTCAATTTTTAGAAGTCAATGATTTTGCATCGTAGTATCCAGATAGTTATAATGATGTAATTAATTACTTTACTGAATAAATCTAATTTAGAATTAGGAAAAAATTCAAATTATGAACTATATAACACAAGATAAGAAATTTAAAAAATGGTGAAACTTACCATGGGAGAATCCAAGAGCAAATGACAGTCGTGACAATTGAAGTGCAACCGAGAGCAAGGTCCATGCTAGGCTTAATGGCCCTCGAGCAGAAGTCGTCGTTCACGCCTCATTCTATATAGCTCACATGATGTAGTTGAATAATGTAGGAGTACATAAAACAAATTCATACAATCAATTTTCTTACACAAAATTGGAATGAATAATATAAAAATAAGACATAAAAATACATGAACTAAGGAGAGAATTATATATAGATCGAGTAATTAGTAGAGAATTTTCCTTAAAGAAAGCATCTACTCACCATTGATTAACTCGCAAACACAAATACTAACAATTGATAAATGATAGAAAAGTGATTCACAAATATAACTAAGGCAATTGCTAGCAATATACGCCCCCACTATCTAGCAATATGCGCACCCATTATCTTGCCAGAAGGAGAAACACTTTGGGGATGGGCCCCACCAAACTCCAAGTACTTGTCGAAATAGAAAGAGTAGGATGTCTACGACTAGCGAGTCTATAAATAGTAAAATCCTATTTTTTTTTTGACTTTTTTAATGATTATAGTTTATGTTATAGACTAACATCTAGCATTAGTGAAAAAAATAGATTATTAAGAAACAAAAGAAAATTAAAATAAAAGGGCGAGACATACCATTAGCGACGTCGATTCAAAGACGCAACCTAGAACTAGTAGTCCATTTTTAGTAGTCACTGATTCTGCATCGTAATTTCCAGATACTTATAATGGTGTTATAAACTACTTTACCGAATAAATCTAATTTAGAAATAAGAAAAAAAATCAAATTGTTAACAATATAGGACAAGATAAGAAATTTAAAAAATTGAGAAACTAACTATGGGAGAATCCTAAAGCAAATGACAGTCGTGCAAGCTAAAGGGCAGTCGAGAGCACGGTTCATGCTAAGCTTAACCTAGACCAAAAGTCGTCGTTCACGCCTCGTTACAAATAGCTCCACATGGTGTAGTTGTATAATGTGAGAGTACATAAAACAAATTCAGACAATCAGTTTTCTTACATAATAAATGCTGAACGAATAATATAAAAATATAAGATTTAAAAGTACAAGAACTAAACATCGAATTATATTCAAATCGAGTGATAAGAAGAGAATTTCTCTTCGGGAAGAAATCTACTCACCATTGATTAACTCGCAATACTAACACTTGATAAATGATAGTAAAGGGATGCATCAATATAATTAAGGCAATTGCCAACGAGTTTATAAATAGTAAAATCATAAATTTTTTTTACTTTTTTTAACGACTATACATTAAGTTATGGACTTACATCTAGCATTAGAGAAAAATTAGATTATTAACATACAATTGATGAAGTCGATTGAAAGGCACAACCTAAAACTAATAGTCCTTTTTTAGAAGTCACTGATTCTGATTCGCAATTTCTAGACACTTATAATTGTGTAATTAATTACTTTACTGAATAAATCTAATTTAGAAATAAGAAAAAAAATCAAATTGTTAACAAAATAGGAAAATATAAGAAATTAAAAAAATGGGAAAACTTACCATGGGAGAATCCTAGAGCAAATGACAGTTGCGAAAGCTAAAGGGCAGTCGAAATCACAGTCCATGCCTTAGTTAACCTTGACCAGAAGTCGTCGTTCTCGCCTCGTTAGATATAGCTCACATGGTGTAGTTGTATAATGTATGAGTACATAAAACAAAGTCAGACAATCAGTTTTCTTACGTAGTAAATTCCGAATGAATAATATCAAAATATAAGAATTAAAAGTACAAGAACTAAGCATCGAATTATATTCGGTTCGAGTAATTAGAAGAGAATTTATCTTTAGGAAGAAATCTACTCAACATTTATTAACTCGCAAAGACAAATACTAACACTTGATAAAAGATAGAGAAGGGATGCATCAATATAACTCAGGCAATTGCAAGACATATACGCCCCCACTAACTAGCCATATACGCCCCCATTATCTTGCCAAAAGGAGACACTTTGCGGGTGGGCCCCACCAAACCCCAAGTACTTGTCGAAATGCAGAAAGTGGGATGTCTACGACCAGCGAGTTTATAAATAGTAAGATTGTAATTTTTATTTTATTTTTTTTAACAATTATACATTAACTTATAGACTAACATCTAGCATTAGTGAAAAATTAGATTATTAATATACAAAAGAAAAATAAAATAAAATGGTGAGACATACAATTAGTGAAGTCGATTGAAAGACAACCTAAAACTAATAGTCCTTTTTTAGAAGTCACAAATTCTGATTCGTAATTTCTAGATACTTATAGTTGTGTAATTAACTACTTTACCGAATAAATCTAATTTATAAATAAGAAAAAAAATCAAATTGTTAACAATATTGGAAAAGATAAGTAATTTAAAAAACGAGAAAACCTACCCTGAGAGAATCCTAGAGCAAATGACAATGGCGAAAGCTAAAGGGCAACCGAGAGCAAGGTCCATGCTAGGCTTAATGGCCCTTGATCAAAAGTCGTTGTTCACGCTTCGTGCTATATAGGTCACATGATGTAGTTGAATAATGCAGTACATAAAACAAATTCAGACAATCAGTTTTCTTACACATAAAATTTGAATGAATAATATAAAAAAACAAGACTTAAAAGTACAAGAACTAAATAGAGAATTATATACAGATCGAGTAATTAATAGAGAATTTCCCTCAAAGAAGACATCTACTCACCATTGATTAACTCTTAAAGACAAATACTAACACTTGATAAATGATAGAATAATGATTCATCAATATAACTAAGGCAATTGCTAGCCATATACGTCCACATTATCTTGCCAGAAGGAGAAACACTTTGGGGGTGGGCCCCACCAAAACCCAGGTACTTGTCGAAATGGAAAAGTAGGATGTCTACGACTAGCGAGTCTATAAATAATAAAATCCTAATTTTTTTTTACTTTTTTTAGCGATTATACTTTATAGACTAACATTAAACATTAGTGAAAAATTGGATTATCAAGATACAAAAGAAAATTAAAATAAAAGGGTGGGAGATACCATTAGTGATGTCAATTGAAAGGCATAACTTATAACTAATAGTCATTTTTTAGCAGTGACCGATTCTACATTATAATATCCAGATAGTTATAGTGGTGTTATTAACTACTTTACTGAATAAATCTAGTTTAAGAATAAGGAAAAAAATCAAATTGTTAACAATATAGGACAAGATAAGAAATTTAAAAAATTGGGAAACTAACTATGGGAGAATTCGAGAGCAAATGACAGTCGCGAAAGTTGAAGTGCAACCGAGAGCAAGGTCCAAGCTAAGCTTAATGGCCCTTGAGCAGAGATGTCATTCATGCTTCCTATATAGCTCGCATGATGTAGTTGAATAAGGTAGAAGTACATAAAACAAATTCAGACAATCAGTTTTCTTACACAAAATTTGAATGAATAATATAAAAATATAATACTTAAAAGTTCAAGAACTAAGTAGAGAATTATATACAGATTGAGTAATTAGTAGAGAATTTCCCTTAAAGAAGACATCTACTCACCATTGCAAAACTCGCAAAGACAAATACTAACACTTGATAAATGATAGAAAAGTGATTCATTAATATAACTAAGGCAATTGCTAGTCATATACGCCTCCACTATCTAGCAATATACACTCCCATTATCTTGCCAGAAAGAGAAACACTTTGGGGGTGGGCCCCACTAAACCCCAAGTACTTGTCGAAATGGAGAGAGTAGGATTTCGATGACCAACGAGTCTATAAATAGTAAAATCTTAATTTTTTTTTACTTTTTTTAATGATTATACTTGAAGTTATAGACTAACATCTAACATTAGTGAAAAAAAAGATTATTAAGATACAAAGGAAAATTAAAATAAAAGGGTGAGACATACCATTAGTGACGTCAATTGAAAGACGCAACCTGGAACTAATATTTCTTTTTTACTAGTCACTGATTCTGCATCGTAATTTCCAGATAGTTATAATAGTGTTATTAACTACTTTAGCGAATAAATCAAATTTAGAAATAAGAAAAAAAATCAAATTGTTAAAAGTATATGACAAGATAAGAAATTTAAAAAATTAGGAAACCAACCATGGGAGAACCCTAGAGCAAATGACAATGGCGAAAGATAAAGTGCAGCCGAGAGCTCGGTCCAAGCTAAGCTTAACCTTGACCAGAAGTTGTCATTCACGCCTCGTTACATATAGCTCACATGGTGTAATTGTATAATGTAGGAGTACATAAAACAAATTCAGACAATTAGTTTACTTACATAATAAATTCTGAATGAATAATATCAAAATATAAGACTTAAAATTATAAGAACTAAGCATTGAATTATATTCAGATTGAGTAATTAGAAGAGAATTTCTCTCAAGGAAGAAATCTACTGAACATTTATTAACTCGCAAAGACAAATATTAACACTTGATAAAAGATAGAGAAATGATGCATCAATATAAGTAAGACAATTGCTAGCCATATACGCCCTCACTATCCAGCAATATACACCCCCACTATCTTGCCAAAAGGAGACACTTTGCGGGTAGGCCCCACCAAACCCCAAGTACTTGTCGATATGCAGAAAGTAGGATGTCTATGACCAGCGAGTTTATAAATAGTAAAATCTTAAATTTTTATTACTTTTTTTTAACAATAATACATTAAGTTATTGACTAACATCTAGTATTAGTGAAAAATTAGATTATTAACATACAAAAGAAAAATAAAATAAAATGGCGAGACATACAATTAGTGAAGTCGATAGAAAGGCGCAACCTAAAACTAATAGTCATTTTTTAGAAGTCACTGATTCTGATTCGTAATTTCCAGATAGTTATAGTTGTGTAATTAACTACTTTACCAAATAAATAAAATTTATAAATAAGAAAAAAATCAATTTGTTAACAATATAGGACAAGATAAGAAATTTAAAAAATGGGGAAACTTACCATGGGAGAATCCTAGGGCAAACGACAGTCGTGAAAGCTAAAGGACAACCGAGAGCAAGGTCCATGCTAGGCTTAATGGCCCTTGAACAGAAGTCGTCGTTCACGCCTCGTTCCATATATCTCACATGATGTAGTTGAATAATGTAGGAGTACATAAAACAAATTCAGACAATCAATTTTGTTACACATAAAATTTGAATGAATAATATGAAAATATAAGACTTCAAAGTACAAGAACTAAATATAGAATTATATATAGATCGAGTAATTAGTAGAAAATTTCCCTCAAAGAAGACATCTACTCAACATTGATTAACTCTCAAAGACAAATACTAACACTTGATAAATGATAGAAAAGTGATTCATCAATATAACTAAGACAATTGCTAGCCATATACACCCCCATTATCTTGCTAGAAGGAGAAACACTTTGGGGGTTGGGCTCCACCAAATCCCAAGTACTTGTCAAAATGGAAAGAGTAGGATATCTATGGCCAGCGAGTCTATAAATAGTAAAATCCTAATTTTTTTTCACTTTTTTTAACGATTATACCTTAAGTTATAGGCTAACATCTAGCATTAGTGAAAAAATAGATTATTAAGGTACAAAAGAAAATTATAATAAAAGGGTGAGACATACCATTAGTGACTTCAATTGAAAGACGAAACCTAGAACTAATAGTCCTTTTTTAGTAGTCACTGATTCTGCATCGCAATTTCTAGATAGTTTTAGTGGTGTTACTAACTACTTTACCGAATAAGTCTAATTTAGAAATAAGAAAATCAAATTGTTAAAAATATAGGACAAGATAAAAATTTAAAAAATTGGGAAACTAACCAAAGGATGTGATCTCATCTGACAGCTTAATTTCAATTTAACCAAAGGGCTGGAATTAGTTTCAAGGTTTTCTCCATTCTATTTTCGAGTTCCACGACGAGGTTCCTTGTTGTCTCTTTTGTTAAGACCTTAAAGTCTAAACCTACAATTTTGCGCTAAATCCTAATCGAGACTCAATTTTTTATGTGGTCTCTTCTAACATTTTAATTTCAATATGATGTAAGTGTTGGAATTGGTTTCGAGGTGTTTGGACCTTGTATGCCCGATTTGGGTATCACAGTTCCCGAATTATCTCTTATGTCTCGACCGTGAAGCCTAAACTCATAATTTTGTTACAGTTCCAAACATAGACTCAATTTTTTTATCTAATCTATTCTAACACCTCTATTGTCACATAACCAAAGTATTGGAATTGGTTTCGAGGTGTTTGGACCTCGTATGCCCAATTTGGGCATCATGGTTTCCTAGTTCTCTTATTAATAATGTAAAGCCTAAACCTACAATGGTGCACCAAATCCTAATTTTTTTTCATTTCTATATGTATTTTTTTGACACCTTTATTTCAATTTACACTAAGTTTTAGAAGTGGTTTCGAGGTGTTTGGACCTTATTTGCCTGATTTGGGCACCGAGGTTCCCAATTTGCCTTTTTTTTTTTATCGTAATGCCAAAACCTAAAATTGTTCGCTATCCTAGACTCGATTTTTGATGTAATCTCATCCAATTTTGGTTTCGAAGTTTTTGGACCTTATATGTATGAGTTGGGTGACGAGGTTCTCTAGCTGCCTCTTTTGTTAAAAGTGTAAATCTTAAACCAACAATTTGCGCCAATTCCGAACCTATCCTTGATTTTGGATGTACTCTCTTATAATACATTTATATTTCATTATATTCTACGTTTTAAATTTAGTTCAGAGGTGTTAAGAACTTGTATACACGATTTTATCACCGAGGTTTTTTAGTTGCCTCTCTTATTAAGATCGTAAAGCGTAAACCAAGAATTGTGAGTCAATTCTTAACATTGACTCGGTTTTGGAATTGATCTCTTTCCACAATTTTATTTCAAAACCTAAAAGTTTGAACTGTTTTCTAGGTGTTTTACTTGGTATACCCTATTTGGGTACCGAAGTTCCCTAGTTGTCAGTTTTGTTCAAACCGTTAAGCCTAAACCTATACTTTTGCACCAATTCCTAACTTTGTATCCATTTTTTTATGTAGTTTCATTTTAAACCTTTAATTTAATATAACCTCAGTTTTGAAATTGGTTTTGAGCTGTTCGGACCTCGTATGCCCGATTTGGGCACTAAGGTATCCTAGTTGTCTCTTTCGTTTTTATTGGAAAGCCTAAATCTACAATTGTGCATAAATTTATAACCTGAACTCGGTTTTTGATCTAGTCTTTTCTGACGATTCTATTGCAATATATTATAAGTGTTAAAAGTGGAGATTTGGAGTTTCTTTCTTGTCCGAGTGGGCGTGGATTGGGTCTTTCCCCACTAGTGCATTCAGAACTTCTTGTCCTGGTGGTATTTGGTAAGTGGGGATACTTCTAGGAAAGTAGCCTGGAAGGTTTTTACTGGGAGCTATATCTTGGTCCATATGGAAAGAGCGGAATAGGAGAGTTTCCGAGAACTCTCACTCACCCACATATCTGATCCGATACAAAATCCGAGCGTTGGTGTTAGCATGGGTTTCTTCTAGATCGGGAGGGGAAGATCCTAGTTCCCTGTTAGTTTGAAGCTTGGTAATTGAGGTTTAGTCATTTGGGGCTCTAGGCTTTCCTTTGCTTTTTCCTATCTTTGTTTTTTGGTTCACAACTTTCTGAACTACTGTAAGTCTTAGTCCGATGTAGCTTTGTTTCTCTTCTTCTTTTATATATATGGTTGATTATCAATAAAAAAAAAATGTGTTAAAAGTGGTTTCGAGGTGTTTGGACCTTATATGCCTGATTTGGGCACTGAGGTTCTTTAGTTCTCTCTTTTAAAAACCCTTAAAGTCTAAACCTACAATTTTGTATCAAATCCTAATCGGACTCGATTTTTGATGTCGTCTCGTCTAACATCTTTATTTCAATATTACATAAGTACTGAAATTATTTCCAATATTATTTCGTGAACTACTGTAATTCTTAGTCCGATGTACCTTTGTTTCTCTTCTTCTTTTATATGTATGGCTGATTATCAATTAAAAAAAGTGTTAAAAGTGGTTTCGAGTTTTTGGACCTTATATGCCTGATTTGGGCACTGAGGTTCTTTAGTTCTCTCTTTTAAACACCTGTAAAGTCTAAACCTACAATTTTGCATCAAATCCTAATCCGGACTCGATTTTTGATGTCGTCTCGTCTAACATCTTTATTTCAATATTACGTAAATACTAAAATTATTTCCGATATATTTGGAACTGGTATGCCCGATTTGGGAACCTAGGTTCCTTAGATGTCACTTTTGTTTATACCGTAAAGCCTAAACATATAATTGTGTGTCAATCCTAATATAGACTCAGTTTTTGATGTGGTCTCTTACGACATCTTTCTTTCAATATATCATAGGTGTTAGAATTGATTTCTAGGTGTTTTGATCTCTTATTCTCAATTTGGGCACCGAGATTTCTCAATTGTCTCAGATAAAAAACGTAAAGCCTAGATCTATAATTTTGCACCAATTCAAAACATAGACTCGATTTTTTATTCATGACACATTTATTTCAATATAACCTAAGTCTTGGAATTAGTTTAGAGGTGTTTGAACCTTATATTCCCAATTTGGGCACCCAAATTCCCAAGTTGTCTGTTTTGTTAAGACCGTTAAGCCTAAGCCTATGACTTTGCGCCAATTCCTAAACTTGCATTCATTTTTTTATGTAGTTTCTTCTAAAAACTTTATTTCAATATAACCTCAATCTTGGAATTGTTTTTGAGTTGTTTGGAACTCGTAAATCAATATAACCTAAATCAATGATTTTGTGCCAATTCAAAACATAGACTCGATTTTTTTATGTATGACACATTTATTTCAATATAACCTAAGTCTTGGAATTGGTTTAGAGGTGTTTGAACCTCATATTCCCAATTTGGGCACCCAAATTCCCAAGTTGTCTGCTTTGTTAAGACCGTTAAGCCTAAGCCTATACCTTTGCTCTAATTCCTAAACTCGTATCCATTTTCTATGTAGTTTCTTCTGAAACCTTTATTTCAATATAACCTCAGTCTTGGAATTGTTTTTGAGTCGTTTGGACCTTGTATGCCTGATTTGGGCACCTAGGTTCCGTAGATGTCGCTTTTGTTTATACCGTAACGCCTATACATATAATTGTGCGTCAATCGTAACATAGACTTAGTTTTTGATGTGGTCACTTTAAAATTGATTTTCGAGGTGTTTGGATCTCTTATTCTCAATTTGGGAACCAAGATTTCCCAATTGTCTCTGATAAAAAACTGTAAAGCCTAAATCTATAATTTTGCTCCAATTCCTAACCTAGACTCGATTTTTTATCTTTGACATTTATTTCAATGTAGGTTTCAGTTGGGACCATAGTTAGTAAATTCACGAATAAATTGCGAATAGTACGTAAAATTCATTTTGTGTTTTGTTCGACCGTTTGATTCAAAGATTTGGATATGTACGTGGTTTTTTGTAAGCATCCGAATGATTTGCGATGTTTACACCGAATAATAAACGAATATATACAAGATTATTTTATTTATCAGTCCCATCTCCCAATAAAGGCAACCCCATATTCTCTCTCTTACTTTTGCAGGTTTTCCTCTCTCCCTGATCTCCTTACGAGACAGAATAATCACCGGACCACCGCCACTCAGTCCATCTGCTACAGGCTGCTCTCCTCTCTCTCTATATATGGCACTTTGTTTTCTCTTTCCCATTCTCTCAGTCCAACGACTCGGGTGGTTAGACCTCCCAGTCACCACCATCTCTCTCTCTCTCCCCCCTTCAAGCTTTGGGACTCACTCTACCAGATTGAGTTGAATTTCAGGCTACATCTGGATCATCTTCAGTACATGCTTGTAATCTGAAATGACAATCCAATGGGAGTGTTGTGTCCAAGCCTTGAGAGAAAGGTTCCGGATCCTACAAGGGGTAGAGCCATAATGGGTACCTCCTTTCTTCATCAAAGAAAGAAACAGAGAGGAGGAATGCTCCCTTGTCCTTGCATGACAGGTTGTAGAGTCATCATGTTATACAATTGTACTTAAAACCACTTTTCACTATATAAATGTGAATTATATAATTTTTTTAAATTCAATTTACTTATTTAATTATTAAATTTAATTTATTTATCTATTTTATATTTTACAATTGTACTTAAACTACCTTTCACTATATAAAACTGAATTACATATTTTTTTAATTCAATGTACTTATTTAATCATTAAATTAAATTTATTTATCTATTTTATATTTTAATTTATATATTTTTAGGTTCCTTATTTTTATTTATTCGATTACATTAAAATTTAAATAAAATGTAATTTTATACATAGATTATCTGAATTTTTGAACGAATTTTTAAGTCTTCACCCGCATTATACTTGAATTATTCCCGTATTGTACTTTTGACGCCTTACTTTTTTTCACCAAATTTTTAAACGAATTATTTGGTGACTATCCCGATTTGGGCACCCAATTTGACTCTTTTTTTAAAATTTTAAGGCCAAAATTGACAATTGTTTGCTAACCTAGACTCGGTTTTTGATTTGATCTCCTCTTACACTTTTATTTCAATATAACCTAGGTAATAAAATTGGTTTCGAAGTTTTTGGACCTTGTATGTATAAGTTGGGTGACGAGGTTTTATAGTTACCTCTTTTATTAAAACTGTAAATCTTACACCTACAATTTGCGCAAATTCCAAACCTAGCCTCAATTTTGGATGTACTCTCTTCTGATACATTTATATTTTGTTATATCCTAAGTTTTAAATTTAGTTTAGAGGTGTTAAGAACTTGTATACACGATTTTATCACCGAGGTTCTCAAGTTGCCTCTTTTGTTAAGATCGTAAAGCATAAACCAAGAATTATGACCCAATTCTTAACATTGACTCGGTTTTCAATTGGTCTCTCTTTAAATCTTTATTTCAATACAACCTAAGTGTTTGAATTTTTTTTCTGGATGTTTGGACCTTTTATGCAAGATTTGAGCTCAGAGGTATCCTAGTTGTCTCTTTCGTTATTACTGGAAAGCCTAAACCTGCAATTGTGGTCCAATTTATAACCTGAACTCGGTTTTTGATCTAGTCTTTTCTAACACTTCTATTTCAATATATTCTACGTATTAGAAGTGGTTTCGAGGTGTTTGGACCTTATATGCCCGATTTGTGCACTGAGGTTCTTTAGTTCTCTTTTAAAAACCCGAAAAGTCTAAACCTACAATTTTGCGTCAAATCCTAATCGGTACTCGATTCTTTATGTCATCTCGTCTAACATCTTTATTTCAATATTACGTGAATATTGGAATTATTTCCTAGATATTTGGAATTGTTATGCCCGATTTTGGCACCTAGGTTCCTTAGATGTCGCTTTTGTTTATACCGTAAAGCCAAAACATATAATTGTGCGTCAATCTTAACATAAACTCGGTTTTTGATTTGGTCTCTTATGACATCTTTCTTTCAATATAGCATAAGTGTTTGAATTGATTTCGAGATGTTTGGATCTCTTATACTCAATTTGGGGACTGAGATTTCCCAATTGTCTCTGATAAAAAATCGAAAAGCTTAAATCTATAATTTTGCGCCAATTCCAAACCTAAACTTGATTTTTTATATATGACATTTATTTCAACATAACCTAAGTCTTGGAATTGGTTTTGAGGTGCTTGAACCTCATATGCCCAAATTCCTAGTTATCTTTTTTGTTAAGTCCGTTAAGCCTAAACCTATACTTTTGCACCAATTCCAAACCTAGTATCCATTTTTTATGTTATTTCTTTAGAAACCTTTATTTCAATATAACCACAATCTTGGAATTGGTTTTGAGTTGTTTGGACCTCGAATGCCCGATTTAGGGCTTGGAGAAAGCGAGGGTGAGGGTGAAAAGAGAACCTTCGCTCCTCAACCCCAGAGATTGGTCTCCCTAACTTCTCGTTGCCCGAACGTCTTCAGGCAAGCGAAAACCGTCCATCAGAACGGGAGCAACACGTGAATCCCGAAGGCCAGAGTCTCCCCAACGATTGGAGCCTATTCCCAAGCCGAAACTCATGCCTCCAAGGCTGAAGTTGTTCACCGTTAGAGTCCAAAGACGAACTCACAGCGGGAATAGAAGCAGCCCCCGACCAAGCAGGCGTCGAGGAGCACTCAGGTATCTCCCGCCTTGAACTCCTGACCAACCGAGGATCAGGAAACTCTATTGCTCATTTTCCCTTGAAGCACTTGAAGACGGAATGCTTTGGACTTCCAAAGTCTCGGCTTCGGGTCTTAGAGTACGGCCCCCAGATCGACTAGACAGTGACAATGAGATCGGACGAGCATCCATCTACACATAGGAGGAAGAAAGAACGATAAAAGGGAGAATAGACACAGAAGCAAAGATGTCGATCAAGTTTGAAACTTCTCAAGAGAACCCCCGCCTTTTATAGACACTTAAACAAAAGCCAAAATATCAAGAAGACCCTTCAATCAGAACCATATACCACATGATCATAGGAGCAAGATCGTCAGAAAGATGGTTATTCGAAACGTCAACCATCAATCCCATTAGCAAGAATGATGAGAACTGAGAACGTCGCAATAAATGCACATGGAACTCGAAGTGTCCCAAGCAGATATGCTAGCACTAACCCATCTGCGCAATTATCCCAGAACGACGGTTAAGCTTCTCAGAGCCTCGGGAGAACCCCAATCCCAACAGCAAGAATGATAAGAACTGAGAAAGTCGCAATAAATGCCCACAAAATTCGAAGTGTCCCAAGTAGAGATTCCAGCACTAACCCATCTGCACAATTGTCTCAGAATGACGATTATGCTTCTTAGAACCTCAAGTGAATCCCAAGGCCTTGAGAAGGGGGGCATTTGTAAGGGTAAAAAATGGTAAAGACACACACAAGGACAGTTGTCAACATCAACAGCCCTGATCTCACCAAGAATTACACTCCGACTGATCAAACCGACTCCGGCCTCCACTTCGGATCTGAGAGAGGGATCACATCAAAGTGAACACTCTCTACCCGATCCCGGCTCGGAGAGTCCATAACAGACGATATTGAATCACCGAATTAGCTATAAAGCTATCTACAATCAATTTGATCGCATAAGATCCTGAAACTGGATCAAAGCAATCTCCCTCGTTAAAAGGAAACTGAATCTATCTTCCTGTTGGCAGCATATTACATAAATGGAAAGAATTCCATTCTGAGAAGAAGTAGAGGCGGGAAAGAAATTGGTAAACCCTAAATCAATCTCCTATAAATAGAGAGGTAAGGAACAAAGAAAGGGATCCTCGATCTCTAGCAAAGAGAATGATACTGAGCCTCCTTTCTTTAGAACTCTAACCCAACTCTTCTCCTCCTTCCATCCCCTCTTTTTGTCCCATTATTGACTTGATTCTCGGAGTGTATGCGTAGGTCAAACCTGCTAACCTATTCCAGACGAACGAAGCAGTTGCAATTGCCCTGAAGATGACACGTGGTATCAAGGGCATACAAGCAAGTTATTTCCCCCACAAAATTGGCGCCGTCTGTGGGAAATTTTATATGCCTGGTAACTAAGCATATTCTTTGATATAATTGGTCCCAAAAGAGTAGCTACAACGGCATCCATCCAAGAAGAACCATCTGTTGGGGCAACCTCGAAGAGCAGACTCAGCTTGACACACTGATGGCCGCTAAGGAGCAACATCAGGCGGTCATGGAACGCATCAAAGAAGAGAACCAAGACCTTCAAAAGAGGGTATTGGGGATAGAGCAACCTATCCCGGAGAAGGACCATCCGAACGAAGGTGAGGATGCGTCTCACACCGCTGTGGATCGAACCCGAGAATCTGATCACGACAGCATAAGGCATACCACCCACACCATCCATGACACCCATTCGGCCTCTAGAAAAGGGGACAATGAGAAAAAGGATGCCCCAGGAGGCAACGTAGGCATGACTTCGGAGCAGGTGAAGGCACTTATCCATGCACAGAGCAGTGCAATACTAGCCCAGACAGGGAGAGCCCTGAATGATCAAGCGGAACGTCTTGTCCTTCAAGACGTACGCAATTATTTTTTCTCATCCAGCATCCTAAGTGCGGACCCGCCTCACAAATTTTCATCACCACGGTTCACCCCATTCGACAGGATAAAGGATCCCGTTGAGCACTTAATACATTTTTGGTAAATGATGGCGCTCTGGGAAAAGCATGACACACTTATGTGTCGTGTGTTCCCGAAAAGCCTACATGGGAAGGCTCTAGCCTGGTTCCACAGGCTTCCCTGAGAGTCAATCAATGACTCAGAGCAACTGAAAGCGATCTTCCTTAACCGGTACATTGCAAAAAAAAGAAAGTCATCTGATGTAGACTCCCTCTTTGCCATGAAAGTCAAAAGAGTGGAGTCCCTCTCTAACTTCGTCCAAAAGTTCAGGGAGGAAGTTCAATCCCTAGAGGATTGCGATGACAAGACGACGATCATTGCATTTAGAAATGCACTGTCTGTTGGGTCACGACTGTATGAGTCTCTCGTAAAGAGACGACCCAATGCCTTGGAAGACCTGTTGGCTCGCGCTACAAAATATACAGGACTCGAGGAAGACATCCGGGCCAGATCAAAGAATAAAACTTTCACAGTCGGGGCAGTAGAAGAAGAACCAGAGTGAGCCAACAGGAAAAGAACTGGACAGACTAATTTTGTAATTGGCCCTTATGCGCTCCTCAGGGCAATTGAGAAAGAGCCCTTTCACGAAACATCCCAGTAATCACGGATGGTCCCCATTATGTAGAACATTGTGCCTACCACAGGTGCAAGGACCACATTACCAACAGATGCAAAGCCCTGCGAGCCTTCTTGGAAGAGCTAGTAAGGGCGGAACACCTCAGTCATTACATCGTCCTCGAAGGAGATGTATATGAAGGAGAAAGAGGAGGGAACCTGACAACAGGGACAGAGGGCGCAAATCCTCAAGAAGTCAACCCCCCTGCCCCACCTTCGGGAACCATAAACGTAATTCAGCGCCCACCTTCACCGCGGTGCAACTCATAGCAAGAAGGTTGGGCAAAAGCACAGAAGATCTCACACTAGAATGAGGTCTGCAGGGTAGAGCTAGGGGAGGAAGCCCATGCGAAGCAAGAGCTGGTCTTCTCCAACCCAAATATCAAGGTGGCTTGGCCTCATTATGGTGCTCTCGTCATCACCCTGTGCATTAGCACCTATCAAGTCAAGAGGATATTAGTGGACTCTACAGTGCGGTGGACATCTTGTTCACCTCAGCAGTTAATCAAATGGGATTCTCAAAGCACCCCTCTTTGGGTTCGACGGAAGTTCTTCGCACCCACTCAGGGAGATTATCCTCCCAATGACCTCCGGATCTGTCTCCTTACTCACAAAATTTGAAGTTGTGGACGCATCATCACCTTAGAACACCATTCTCGGAGGTAGTGGACACATGAGATAAGTGTAGTCCCCTCATCTTATTATTATCATGTCGTTAAATTCCCTACCACACGGGGAATCGAAAAGATCTGAGGAAATCAAGTAGCCGCACACAAGTGTGGCGTGACCACAATTGGACCTGAGCTGACGGATCCTACCAAAGGCGAACAAAGATAGCAACTACAGCATAAGGCCGCGCAAGCCAAGGCAACCCAAGGCGAGTTCGAGCTCGAGCTAGTAAAAGTGGTGGACATTGGAAACAGGGACGGGGTTCAGAATGTGTACATCGGGACTGGACTGACCTCGGAAGAGGAGATCAGACTGCTGCACCAATTCCTAAATTTTATTCGGTTTTGATATATATTTTTTGGCACCTAGATTCCGTAGATGTCGCTTTTGTTTTTACAGTAAGGCCTAAACATATAATTGTGCGTCAATCCTAACATAGACTTAGTTTTTGATGTGGTCTCTTAAGACATCTTTCTCTCTCTCAATATACCATAAGTGTTAGAATTGATTTTAAGGTGTATGGATCTCTTATTTTCAATTTAGGCACTGAGATTTCCCAATTGTCTCTGATAAAAAACCGTAACTCTAAAACCTATAATTTTGCGTCAAATCCTAATCGGGACTCGATTTTTTATGTCATCTCGTCTAACATCTTTATTTCAATATTATGTAAGTACTAGAATTATTTTTGAGATATTTGGAACTGGTATGCCCGATTTGGGCACCTAGGTTCCGTAGATGTCGCTTTTGTTTATACAGTAAGGGCTAAACATATAATTGTACCTCAATCCTAACATAGACTCGGTTTTTGATGTGGTCTCTTAAGACATCTTTCTCTCAATATACCATAGGTGTTAGAATTGATTTCGAGGTGATTGGATCTCTTATTTTCAATTTGGGCACCGAGATTTCCCAATTGTCTCTGATAAAAAACCGTAAAGCCTAATTCTATAATTTTGCGCCATTTCCTATGAATGACACATTTATTTCAATATAACCTAAGTCTTGGAATTTGTTTTGGGGTGTTTGAACCAGAGTACTAAAACTCAGCGAGTTGACTCGAAACTCAGCCGAGTCAACTCGACTTGGCTGGGCTTCGAGTCAACTGGCTTGAAAAACTCGGTTTTGAATAATCGGAGAAAGCTCGAACAAGTCGGGCTGAGTTGGGTCGGTTTATTAACTCGACTCGGGAAAGTCTTTAACGGGACACATGCATTATGGATTTTCTTAACTAAAGTAATCACGACGACTCGTATTACTGTATTACTCCCTCTTTTACAGTCGTCACAATACGGTGGCCGCCTTCCATAATCATCATAGCATGGTCTACAACAAACCCCAAATAGGTAGGCTTGAACAAAGTAGGCCTACCATGTACAACACCACAACATAACTTAGTCTTGTAAAAAGGCTCCAGAAGAATTTGTTTGTCTAGTCTGGTTGAAAAAAAATTGAAATTATTATTGGCACAAATTGTTAGACGCTTATCTTGTTTGTTAGTGGTAGTGGTGCTTTATTTTGGGTTTTTTTTTTTTTTTTTAATATCTATCATGAATGTTAGTTATTTTGACATATTAGATTTTTATTTTATTTTTTTTATATTTCCAAGTTGGCCGAGTCAAGTTTTTTTCGATTCTTCCGAGTAACTCGACCCGGCTAACTTTCGAGTCGAGTTTTCAAGTTTTTGAACACTGGTTTGAACCTCATATTCCCAATTTGGGCACCCAAATTCCCTAGTTGTCTGTTTTGTTAAGACTGTTAAGCCTAAACCTATACTTTTGCGCCAATTCTTAACCTAGTATCCATTTTTTTGTATTTCTTCTCAAACCTCTATTTCAATATAACCTCAGTCTTGGAATTGGTTTCGAGCTGTATGGCCTCATATGCCCGATTTGGACATTGAGGTTTCCTGGTTGTCTCTTTCGTTATTACTGTAAAGTCTAAACCTACAATTGTGCACAAATTTATAGCTTGAACTCGGTTTTTGATATAATCTTTTTCTGATACTCCTATTTCAATATTACCTAAGTGTTAGAAGTAGTTTCAAGGTTGTAACTTATATGCTCGATTTGAGCATCGAGGTTCTTCAGTTGTCTCTTTTAAAAACACGTAAAGTCTATGATGCAGGGACCCCACCAATACTCCCCATAAGCCACTACTAATTGGAGGCGTGATATCCCATGGGGGCATTATCCAATAGGCCAGCACACGTCAACGGGTCCCACCCCGTAAGCCACTCAAGTGTGGAGATGCCTCTGCGTCATTGACCCACACCAGTGATAAGACTCGAACTTGAGACTTGCTTTAATACCATTTCATGCAGGGACTAAACCAATACTCTCCAAAAGTCGAGACTGATATGAGGCCAAAGATCAAATGACTTATCTCATAGCCCATATGACTCGATCAAGACCTCCCAGTGGGCCCCACCCTATAGGCCTACATGATAGGACTCGAGGTGGGGAGGCCTACGAGGTAGGGCCCACTTGAAGGTCTCGACTGGGTAGCCTGGGAAGCTATGACATAAAGGGATTTAATCTCACACTCCTATCAGTCACGGCTTTTATGGAGTATTGATTAAGTCACTGCATCAACTGTTATCAGAGCAGGTCTCAGGTTCGAGTCTCCTCTTGGATTTTAGTTTGTGTCTCCACCGCTTCCTTCTCAATCCTCATTAATGGGAGCTCTAAAGGCTTCTTTCGTAGCTCCAAGGGATTAAGGCAAGGGGACCCGTTGTCCCCAGCATTGTTCATCATTGTTTCTGAGCCCTTGAGCCAGATGTTGATTCGGGTGCAAGGGAGGTTGTAGAAGGTTTCACAGTAGGCCGAGAGCAGATGATTATCTCGCACCTCCAAGTTGTTGATGATACATTCGTATTTTATGGTGCCTCCTGTTCTCAACTCATCAATCTTTGCTGTATCCTATGCTGTTTCGAGGCCATGTCTGGCCTTAGAATTAACCTGGGAAAGAGTGAAATTGTGCCTGTGGGAGATATTCCTCACCTTGATGTCCTAGCTAGCTGTCTTGGTTGCCGTAATGGCTCCCTTCCCTCCTCCTACCTTAGTCTTCCGCTTGGGGCACCCTTTAAATCCAAAGCCATCTAGGCCCCAGTATTAGACCGATTCTCTTCAAGGCTTGCCAGTTGGAAATCCTGTCTCCTCTCCAAAGGTGGTAAGCTGACCCTCATCAAAAGTACTCTTAGGAGCCTGCCAACTTATTATCTTTCATCCTTGGTACTCCCTCATTCCATTGCAGTGTCCCTGGAGCGTCTTCAACAAAAATTATTATGGCAAGGTAGGTGTGACAAAAGGTACTATCACCTCGTCAATTGGAACCAAATTTGTAAACCTTTAGAGTTAGGGGGATAAACATTGCCCTCCTCAGTGCAGTAAACAAGGCTTTACTAGGTAAGTGGGTTTGGCGTTTCGGTGAGGAGCGGGCGAGTTTTTGGAGGAAGGTGATTGTGGCCAAATACAGCCTTGCATCACCTTGGCTACCCAAGGGGGTTAGGGGCCCACACGGCGTGGGTTTGTGGAAAGGCATTATGGGAGTGGCCAAGTCTCTAGATCCGTTTATTAAGTTCAAATTGGGTAATGGGGAAGAAATTCAGTTTTGACACGATGTCTAGTGTGGTCAGTCATCGCTTAAAAATGATTTTCGATTGCTTTGGCCACTAATCAGGGGGCTTCTATTGCCGAGTGTGCAGAGAGATTGGGTGGTGGTTTTGTATGGTGCCCAAGGTTTAGGATGGATTTAAATGATTAGGAAGTCAACGATATGCATCTGCTTTTGTGCAGGTTGAGCCTCTTCTTCCCTAGAACTCAGATTAGTGATTGTAGGGTTTGGTCCCGGAGCACCAGTGGCTGATTTTCAGTGAGATTACTCTTACAGTCCTTTAGCTCTCCTCCTTTGTGCTTATTTCCCCATATGACTGTGTGGGTTAACCAGGTCCCCACAAAGGTATCCTTCTTCCTCTAGTCTGCAGCACTAAATAAGATTCTCACTACAGATCAACTAAAGAGGAGAGGGTGGAGCTTTGCTAACCGTTACTACCTGTGCCTGAAAGAGGAAGAAAGTGTGAATCATTTGCTTTTGCATTGCCTGGTAGTCTATGAGATGTGGGGAGTGGAGTTCCTCTCTCCATTTGGATCCAGTAGTGAGGGATATCTTGCATCCCTGAGAAGTTGTTGGTGGGCTATGTGTTATTTTGTAGGAGTAGCTGTTTCTCCCTGTAGCTTTGTTTCCTTTTCTTTCTTGTTTTAGTTTACATCTCTGTAAGCTATTGGTTTCTTTAATATATATTTGATTTACCGATCAAAAAATATATATCCTAAAGGTTGGGTTCCAAGAGAGGTGAAGGGTTCTCATGGTCAGGGTCTTTGAAAGGTATTATGGTTAATGCTAGCTTGGTGGTTCCTTATTTCAGGTTTCATGGCGGGAGGAGGTCTTAGGTTTTGATTGAATGTGTGGTGCAGGGACACTAGGCTTAAGGATGACTTTGGCAACCTATTCGTGTTAGATTTAGATAGGGAGGTATTATTAAGGGACTTTTATGGAGGGTAGACAAATTCTCAATGAGATTCTGATAGCCAATGAATGCATTGATGCGCGCATAAGGTCTAGCTCCCTTGGCATCATTTGTAAAGTAGATTTGGAGAAAGCTTATGACCATGTTAATTAGGAATTCTTGGATCATGTCTTGGGCAGAATGGGTTTCTAGAGCAGATGGAGGAGATGGATGAAGATGTGCATTTCGTCGGTTTCTTTCTCGGTTATTCTGAACGGGAGTACGGTTGGTTATTTCAACAGTTCTAGAGGTTTGCGGCATGGTGACCCGTTATCCCTATTTCTTTTTGTGATCGTCTCGAAGGATTTATGCAGGATGCTTGATAGAGCAAAGGGTACAATGTTCGAAGGTTTCTCTGTTGGCTTAGCTCAGATGCGTATTTCTCATCTTCAGTTTGCTGATGACACCTTGATTTTCTGTAATACGGTGCCCAGATGTTCCTAATATGAACCAGTTGGTAGTGTGTTTTGGGGGCAAAGTGGGAGTTCTTTCGTCGAGGTACTTGGGGATGCCCTTAGGGGGAGGTTACAAAGCCAAAGATTTGTGGGTGCTAGTTTTAGAAAGTTGTGCGAGGCGGTTAGCAGATTGGAACTCGTATTTAACACTCATTCAAAGCACCCTCAGTAGTATTCCAACATACCATATGTCCACTCTAACAATGCCTAAGTCAGTGGCTGTTTCCCTTGAGCGGATGCAGCGTGATTTCCTGTGGAACGATAAGGTGGACTCTTTTAAATATCATTTGGTGGCTTGGAACCACATTTGTCGGCCCAAGGAGAATGGGGGATTAAATCTGAAGTCCTTGTTGCTGGTGAATAAAGCTTTGCTGGATAAGTGGATTTGGAGGTTTGGTGAGGAGAGATCAAGTTTGTGGCGTGAGGTGATAGTGACTAAATATAGGATAGTGTCGTGTTGGATCCCAAAGCAAGTTTCAAATTCTCATGGCTCGGGCCTTTGGAAGGGAATTATGACGTCGGCTAATTTTGTGGTGCCCAAGTTCAGCTTTAGAGTGGGCCGAGGGACCGAAGTTAGATTCTAGAAAGACGTGTGGTGTGGTGACTCTAGGCTTCGGGATGACTTTGGGCACATTTTCTTGCTTGCAACCAACAGGGAGGCTATGGTTGTCGACTACTTTGAAAGAAGGGGAGAAGGGGTGGTTTGGTGTTTGGTTTTGAGATGAGGCCTAAATGATTGAGAATTTGATTAATTGTCGAGGTTGTTGGCGCGCTTGAATCTCGTTCCTCTGTGTGATGAAATCAGGGACTGCAAGGTTCGGCTTTGGTAGCAAAAATGGTCGTTTCTCATCAAGATCTCTTCTTCAAACTTCCCAAAATGGAATTGTGTTAAAGATGGGCTTTTTCCACTATAAAGATTTAGTCAGATTTAGAATTTTTTTTTTGAAAATTAGAAATTTCCAAAAAAATATGCTAAATCTCTAAAGGATATGGGAAAATGCCTAAAATTAACAAAATTCTTAATATTTGAGAAGTCTCCAAAAGTAATAATTCCCAAAATACTAATCACCTAAAAAAAAACAGAATGTAAATCTAAACCTAACACTTTTTTTTTTTTGCTGTTTTTTTTTTTTTGCTTTTTTTTTTCGCTCAAGGGTTGCTAAGCCCTTGAACACATATCTAAAAATAATAATTAAACAAAAATGTAGAAAGTCCTAAATTATTACAAGTTGCCTCGGCCATCCGAGGCTTAAAAAAAATAAACAAGAAGAAAAGAAAGAGAAGACGGGGATCCCAAATCCCCTGCTGTTTTTATTATTATTTTTTTTTTTGAAAATTTTTCTTCTTTCTTTATGCGTTTCCTTCACCCGAGCGGCAACGGCGCCATTTGAAAGTAGGGTTTTCTGGTCGTTGAAACGAATCACCCTATTTCAACAATATTTGTAATATCCGATTCTTAAATTCCTGCAAAAGATGAATTATGCATAGGGTGTGTCGGATGTCGAATCCTCACTTGGGGTTAGTTTTGGTTAGTGCAATAAAGAAAAAATCATAATAATAATAATAATAAATAAAGAAAAAATTAAAATGGTGGGATGAGAAGGTTGGAGTCGCTTTTTAAAATAAAATTGGTTTTAGAGATGATCAAGAACTACTACTAAGATGAAATGAATAGCATGAATCACCACATAAAATAACCAAAATGAAAGTAAATTTATTCATAAAATTAAAGTCACTTACAAACTAAAACTGAAATTAAATGGAATCACAAAAGTAGCCAAAAATCAAGTAATCTAGCTGAGCACCCGTGGATTACTACCGGTGTTGATGTAGGCCGGAGTTATGTCCAACTTGAGGAGATGAAGTAACCGTGAGTAAGAGAGGGAAAGAGAGATGAGATGTGAGGTAGAGATGGAGGTGAGAATGAGAAAAGAGGTTTTTGAGGAAAGAAGTGGGGTCTTGGTGTGTACGTCCAACCATAAGAGAATAGACTTTTGAGGAAAGAAGTGGGGTCTTGGTGTGTACGTCCAACACTAAGAGAATAGGTGAGAAGAGAAAGGGTTTGTGGAATGAGAGAAAGTTGATGAAAGCGAGGAGTGGCCACACTATGGCCGTGAGGTTTTAGAGAGGGTGAGATGAGAGAGAGGTTTTGAGAAAAGAAGATGTTAAGGTGAATGGATGAGAGAACATGCCCCTACACTTAGTCCAATGAGGAGTTTATATAGAGTTGAGGGAGAGGGATGGACGGTTTTTGATGAATGGATATTAGGGAGTGGGCGGTTTTGATTTAAAGCCCTAGGGATGGATGGTATTGGAATTAGTAACTAGGAATTTATGAAAATGGAAAGTTTTTGAATTAGTCAAGGGAAGGTTTTGGAAATTAGCAAGGATTTCTAACTAAAGAAGAATGGCTAAATAGAAGGTTGGATATAAGGAAAGTGGGGAAAGTAGGAAATAGGAAAGTGAGGTGTAGGGATGATATGGACGATCATAGCTAAGAGTAGATTAGGGTTTTACAAATGGAGGGTGGCAATTAGGGTTAGGATAAACTGGGTGGCTAGGATTTAATTAGGATTTTGACAATAAAAAGGAGGCTAGGGTTAGTAGAGGATTAGGGTTTAAGAGAGGTGGATGGCTAGGATTAGGAGAGAGAGATTAGGGTTTAGAGAAAAAAAAGAGAAAAGAAAATGATGGCAAAGGGTTTTGAACCCTGGTCTCTAACACAGTCTCCCATAGATTTCACCCACTAAGCAAGCTTTTCTCCTTTGTCTTGTATAGTGAGATTTATTACTCAAGTCTTCTTTCTTAGAAATCGACTTTTCAGCTCTCTAGGCCTCCTTCTGTAATTGTGATCTCTTGCCTTAGCCCACACTTGGCCTGTGTAGAGCCCCAAAACTTTTTGTATATGCCTTGGGATGTGTGTCAAGGTATGGTGTCTTGTAATCTCAATTTCATGAAATGAGAATTTGAAACTTCGATAGAATTGTGTCAAGAATACTAAAATTAATTAGATAAACTATTTAATAAAGCCTATAAGCTTTAATGGGGTCCTAGTCAAGTTTAGAAGATGTTATAATAGAAGTAGAATGGGTCCAAATAGTAGGAATGGGTGAAAAATGGACTCAGGGTAAAAACCTATAGACCACCGATCGCTCGGTCCATTTAGCGATCGATCAGTCCACAACCGATCGATCGGAGGCTATCGACTGGTTGAAAATTTTGTATGGGGAAATTTTCCAGAGAGCTTATTTTTGACCGAGAGCTCGGTCATATCACCGGTTGCTCAGTAGGCAACCGATCACTCGGTCATAACCATCGATTGCTCGGACTTTGCGTTTTTGCAGAATTTCATTAAGGGCATTCTCGGTATTTGGGTGTTATACCCTTTCCATATAGGGCTTGCCGGAGTCTTTTGGATTCATTCACAACACTTAGAGTATTTTGAGAGTTAGAGAAAGAGGAGAAGGGTTTCTAAACCTAGGGTTTGCTTTTGGGGAGAAATCAAAGAGGTTTCAAGACCAACAATCGTCCTCAAGCTCGTTTTCCTCAAAGTTCAAGGTTCAAGCTCATGAGGAGCACTTTCCCCAAGCTAGGGCAGCGACTCACGCACATTTTCAGCAAGGGTTTCTTTCTCATTTTTCAAGGTCGGTACCATATGCTACCCTCTTAGTTATAGTGTTCTCTTTTCTTTCCCTATTCTTTGTTTTCCTTCATCTATAAATGTGCTATGAGTTAGGATGTGTGAATGGTGTGAATGGAGGTGGATGTTGGCGATTGGATGCCGTGTGGAATGATGTGAAGAATGAAATGGGGAGAGCATTGTATCCATAATAAACGTACATGTATGATGTGAGCATCAACCCACCTAGAAAAGCATGATGTAGGTTTAATAAATAAAGAACACACCCCATGTTTGATGAAATGCCCAGTTGAACGAAATGAATTATAAATTAAGAAATGCATGCTTAATTAATTATGAAAAATTCATAGGGCCTATGATAGTGTGTTTCCTTGCTTTCCCTAAATTGCATGAACATTGACTTGCTCAATTTATCGATGTCATATGTATTGTGAATTACCCAATTACCGTATTTAAATTCAAATGCAAGTATGCACACGATCCCACGAGCATGGCATGCATGACATGATTTACCGAGGTTTTTCAAGAATGAGAATTAGGGGTGGGACATATCCTACGATATGTTTTACCTCGCTTTCGGTAAGAACAAGACAATCATGAGCATTTAGGAAGAAGGGTCTCCCTTCCCTCATAAGTAGTTTATTTTCCGAGCAAGAAGAATACATGGCATGGCAAGCATGAGCATTTAGGAAGAAGGGTCTCCCTTCCCTCACAAGTAGTTTATTTTCTTAGCAACCATAATACATGGCATGGCAAGCATGATGTAACGACCCCAAAATCATACAAGGCTAAAATAGGACTTTAGAAATCGCCACATTACTTAAACCTGCTTAAAAACCATGCATACAAGGCTACTACACGAGTCTCCAAAAATGAGGATAACAAAATTCTGATATATCAACTATAATCAACCTGCACAAGTCTACGGTCAACATATACAACCCACTATAAACCAACAAGTATGAAAATCCAACTATAAAAGTCTACTGAGCAACATCCTCAAAAAGTCTATTTCAAAACTCTCTCAACTAAACAAAGCATAAACTAAGAGGTATAGACACCCAAGCCTCCGGCTCCTTCCTCGGAAGGCTCACCTTCTCCTGCTTCCTCAATGTAAGCTTCCTCAATCCACGGCTCCGCCGTGTACTCCTGCTCTAAACCTGCCAAGACAAAAGTCCGGCTGAATACAAAAATACTCGGTGTATATAAAATCCAACCAACAATAATAATATACCTGCACTTAGTTAGAAACATATCCAATAGCATAATAACATAATCAGAGTACGGAAGAACGTGTGCGCATATACATCATATCATCACCTTGACTCGTGTACTTGTGAGAATCTTAGACTTAGAAGACAATACACTTATGAGCTGCTTATGCTTATGAGACCACGTGCTTGTGAGATGCTTATGCTTATGCCCTTATTCAGATCATACAATGATGTAACATGCCGTTCTTGGCGGATACGGACCATGTCTAAGAAATCATATGGTTGACATGCCGTTCTTGGCAGATATGGACCATGCATATGAATCAAATATAATTGACATGCCGTTCTTGGCGGATACGGACCATGCCTATGCTTATGCTTATTCAGAATGTCATACGTATGCCATGCTCATGCTTGTGGTCCACATGTGTGACTTGTGAGACATACACGTGCATATGTGCTTAAGTGTCGAAATTAACATTAGAGTTGGTAATTGCTTAGATTTTGATCTCCCACCATGAAAACTCCACTATACTGTCCCATACCAAATAGTTAGAGAATTCCCGGTTTGAGAGATTTTCCTCTAAGTTCTTACCTTCCCAACTGCCAATTTCCATGCAAGTAATTAGACATACTTAACAAATAATCACATATACATATCTTATCATAATTCATATCACAATTCATAACCAATTTACCACAATTTCATAAGAGTATAATAGCATTTATCCTCTCAAGCATTTTCACAAACACCTTGAGTACGCATAATATGAATCTATTGCCCTTCTACATGTTCAAGCATTCATCAAACCATAATCCATCCATATAATCCATTCACCATGCACATCCACATATTAATCCCATCCTCCATACATTCTATCCACATTCTAATCCACATTTCCATCCACATTTCTCATCCATAATTAGCTTACTTCATAGAAAATTAGGAAAAAATGCATCTAATCTCTATTCAATCATTCCTATCATATTAACATTCACAAAACATTAAAATAGAGTTGATTAGGATAGTATATCAACCTTAAGAATCCTTGCCTTAGATTCAAAATGCTCCCGAGGTGATTTGGGAAAGCTATCCAAGCTCTCCTTGCAAAATCCAAGCTATCTCCTTATTCTCAAAGAAATCCCTCTTTCAAAACCCTAGGTTTTCTCTCCCTTTTTACCAAATTAGGTTAGAAATAGGTAGACTATTCTAATACCCCGAAATAGGATCCCTATTTATAGCCCCAAGGTCTGAGAACCAAAAGCCAAAAATCCCTTATAAAATTCTGCAAAAACACGAAAAACAGAGCGATCGGTGGTTATGACCGAGCGATCGGTCGCCTATCGATCGACCGGTGCTCTTGACCGAGCTCTCGGTCAAAAACACTCTCTGAAAATTTTCCCCATACAAAATTTTGGACCATTCGATAGATACCAATCGATTAGTTTTGGACCGATCGATCGCTACTTCTGACCGAGCGATCGATTTAGTACTAATCGATCCCTAGCGATCGGTGCTTTGCAAATTTCTGACCCATTTTACTGTTTTGACTCGCTCGTCGGATTTTGACGATTCAACTTGCGTTGGATTCGTCTTCCGAAAAGGGATATTTTTGGCATTTTAGAATTTCTAAATTCCCTTTCATTTATGGACCAAATAGTCTCCAAATTTGACTGATCTGCAATTTCATCAGACAAAATATCGGAAAACCCACTTTTGACTTAGCTTAGACTAAAAATATAGAAAAACATTAAACATGATCCTCGAAGAGGGTTCCAATACCTTTCTAATGGTTCAAAAATCACTCAATTCCAATAAACGGTGCCAAAACTAGAGCTTCCTAAAGGTCAGGGTGTGATATGACATCCCTCCGACTACAAGTTTGATTAAGCCTTAATCACACTATACTAATTAGATATAAATACATAAACATTAAGACATCACAAAGACTATAATACCCCTAATACTTGTAATAAAGACATGAAAAGATTCGGGTCTCTACACATTATGCATTTAGGAAGAAGGGTTTCCCTTCCCTCACAAGTAGTTTATTTTCCAAGCAAGCATGACATGGCATGACACGCATGATATGCATAACACGACATGATACGACAAGGTAGACAAGACAAGTTTTCAAACACGAAAGAGGTGATTTGAGTCAAGTCAAGTGCACAATATTTTCAAGGGTTTTATCGACTTTTACAAAATGTAAGCATGAATATAAACTGCTTTACTTTCCTGTTATGATCTGAATTGTTTCTTGCTTTATATATATATAACATTGTTGTTGTACTATGACTGTTGGTTAGCATTTGGTACACGCTGAGTATTCCATGCTCAGCCGAATGTTTATGTCGGCAGGTTCTGAGGGAGCTACTGCTCCATTTGATGTCTGTGCTCCTGGCCCATGGGTGGAGGAGGAGTACGTTGAGGAGCCTATGGAGGAACCTCCGGTCGAGGGTTATTATTAGGTGGTGGTAGATTCTGAGTGGATAACTGTGGGTGAGTTGAGAGAGATATATTCATGTATTTTGGCAGGCCTGTCCGCACCTTCTTTTGTGTATTTTCTTTGTGTATAAACTTGGATCATGTATATGTATATACACATAGAGGTTTTTGGTTAAGTCTTCCCCTGTGCTTTATAGTTTATGTTTCCGCTATTATTGTCCTTTATTGTATATGCTCTAGGTCTTTTGCAGGTTATTTTGGTCAAGCAAGTCATGCAAGTCATGATGAGTCGTCCAAGATTTACTCTAACTCCTAGGGTGGGTTTTGGGTTGCGACAGCCTGCATCTACTTGGTATAGCCTGTTGGCTCTTTAGTCTTCAATAATGGGCTTTGATGCTTAACTACGGCCTCTGGTCCTTGATAATCGTCGAGCTAGGGTTCCTGAGACAGTTAAAACATGTAATGAGAGTTCATCGAAATGAATCAGTATCTAGACTTTCAGAAATGTGTTTAAACTAATGGAGAAAACTCTTACGTAGTAAAGTTTGTAAAAATAAAAGTTTTATGTAGGAGAGTTCAATAATTCTCAAATGATAATCATGAAAAATAAACACTTTTAAGCGAATATCAGTGAGTGAGTACTTAGACATGTTTCCTGAGGAATTACTGGGATTTCCCCCTGATTGAGAGATAGAGTTCACTATTGAGTTGGCTCCAAGCACCACTCCTATCGTTAGGGCTCCGTATAGGATGACCCCAGTTGAACTTAAGGAGTTGAAGGAACAAATAGAAGAGCTACAGTAGCTCGGTTTCATTTGACCAAGTATATCACCATAGGGAGCTTCAGTGCTCTTCGTGAAGAAGAAGGAGGGATTGATGAGGAAGTGCATCGATTACTGGAAATTGACCAAAGTCACGACCAAGAATTGTTATCCATTACCATGGATAGATGATTTATTTGTCTAGCTGAAGGGGGCAAGGTTCTTCTCCAAGATTGATCTTTGGTCGGGGTATCATCAGTTGAAGATCAAGGTTGGAGATTTCCCAAAACTGCTTTTAGGACTCGGTAAGGTGACTACGAGTTCCTTATCATGCCTTTCGTCTTGACGAATGCACCGGCGGCGTTCATGGATTTGATGAATCGGGTTCTCCAGCTTAGCGGCACCGCTCACGTACTTAATGCCGAAAAATACTAAGTTTGCTTGGAGTAATAGCCAATAGGTGTGAAACAAGCTTCACGGAGTTGAAAGAGTGGCTTACTACAGCCCCCGTTCTCACAGTGCCATTTGGGAGTGGTGGTTTCGTGGTATATAGTGATTGTTAGCCTTAAGGTTACAACTTTATGTACCCTTACTAGTTTCAATGATGACACAATAATGAAATGACTCTAGTTGCACTAATATTTTCGTTGAGTATGTGAAATTTCAGAAAAGCAGCCTATTAAGATCAAAGATTCAAGATATGAAGAATTGAAGAGCTTAATTTATTTTCAAAGTCATCAAGGTCAAAGCTCAAGTGCTAGATGCCCCAAAAGCTCAAGACAAATTCTTGAAGATCCATCGAGTAGAGCTTCTCAAATCAAGAATGAAGATTGGTGTTTAAAGCTAAAAGTGTCTAAGACCTTGCAAATGTCCTCAAGACATTTGAAAAGGATTGCTCAAAGACTACCTAGATTGACTGTAGGAGACCTAGTATAACATGAACATCTTACTAAGGCCCTAAAATGATTAAAATAATATTAAATCCATTGCCTAAGGGTCCTAATATGTTTTCCTCCTTTTTGGTCTCATAAAGATGACTTTACTGAAAAATTTTCAGTGGACTCGTCGACGAATACAAGGGACTCGTCGACGAGTGGGTGACAATAAATTGAAGCAATTGCTTCTGTCTCCACTCGACGACGAATCAAGCGTGATTCTCTCCCACTCGTCGACGAGTGCCTGCGGGAAAAACCTATAATGGCTATTTTTAAATGGCTAGTTCGCATTCAATGCTTCTCCCAACGGCCATATTGCCCAACTATAAATAGAGCTGATTTATGATAAAAATAAAAATAACTAAGGATTCCAATCACTGTTTCATTGATCGCTCATCACTCACCAACCTCTAGCAATCAATACTCTGTTTTTGCATTGAATATCCTGAAACCTAATCCCTCAATCATTTGAGCATTCAATTCCAATCTATCTTGAGAGATTGCAAGCATTGTATTCAATTCTTATCTAGCTCAATTAAGGAGCTTTCAATTCGGATTAAAAATCCACAAATTCCTGTATTCGTTGAAAGTGAAAAATCAGGGATTCTTGCACCCTATCAAGAAGAGAGTCTTCTTGTATCCAAGAGAGAGTCTCTCTTGGAAAGGTTACTCCTTAGCCTGCAAAAGGTTTGTAAGAGGTTATTCCTAACCCTGTAAAAGGAGTGTAAGGCTTGCTCTCTACCGGAAAAGAAGAGAATGATTAGTGAATCGTGTGAAAATCCTTGAAGCAGGAAAGTTGAAAGGCGGGGACGTAGGCAAGTTACTGAACCCCGATAACATATCTGGTGTCTGGTATCTCTATTCCTCGCTTTCCTTTATCATCTCTGATTTTAGTTGGTAGCTTTTGTGATAAGTTTTAAATTCCGCTAATATCACTTAGAGTAAATTTTTAATTTACCATAAATCCTATTCACCCCCCCTCTAGGGTCCATTATCTGGGCATCAGTGATGCCTCTTATGTTGGGCTAGGATGTGTTCTAATGCAACACGAGAAGGTCATCGCCTATGCTTCTTGGTAGCTGAATGATCATGAGAAGAACTATCTTACACACGACTTGGAGCTTGCCGCGGTTGTACGTGCAGTAAATATTTGGCGGCATTACCTTTATAGGAAATAGTTTGATGTGTTAACGAACAACAAGTGCTTGAAATATCTGTTTTCCCAGAAGGAGCTAAATCTAAGGCAGCGTTGATGGATGGAGTTCTTGAAGGACTACGAGTGCTCTATTCAATACCACTCGGATAAGGTGAACGTGGTGGCAAATGCTCTAAGTAGGAAACCTCCTGGACTCTTGACACATATGATGGCATGTGAGTGGAAGTTATTGGAGGATGTGTCTAGCCTCGACACCAGCTTCAATATTCCTACCTTTGGGCCGGTGATGACAAACATTTCAATCAGGCCTTACATCTTGAACCAGATCCGAGAGTTGCAATGTTCGGATGCCGAGTTTCTTGCTTATCGAGACAAGTTGGGTAGCATCGAAAGTGAGAAATTCTATTTGAATGGTGATGGTTCTATCACATTCAAGGGAAGGTTATGTGTCTTCGCCAATGCAAAGTTAAGGCATGAAATCTTGGATGAAGCCCATATGTCCAAGTATACCTTAAGGGGCACTATTGGTGGCATAACATAAAAAGGGAAGTGGCAGAGTATGTATCTCGATGCTTGGTGTGCCAGCAGGTAAAGGCCGAGCATATGAGATGGGCAGGTCTTTTGCAGCCCCTCCCTATTCCTGAGTGGAAATTGGAGAATATTTTCATAGTCTTCGTAGTTGGGTTGGCACGAACGACAAAGGGCTTCAATGCTATTTGGGTTGTGGTCGACAGATTGACAAAGTCTACACATTTTATACCCTATCGGACTACATGTACCCCGAATCAGCCGGTTGCCTTATACATAAAAGAAGTGGTTCGATTGCATGGAGTACCAGTCAACATAGTGTTAGACCGGGATCCGAGATTTACTTCCAATTTCTAGAATAGTTTTCAAAGCGATATGGGTTCCCGTCTGGACTTTAGCACCGCCTTTCATCCTCAGACTGATGGGCAGACTGAGAGGGTTAACCTAATAATAGAGGACATGCTCTAAGCGTGCATGTTGGACTTCAAAGGTAGTTGGGAAGATCACTCGTCGTTGGTTGAGTTCACCTACAACAATAGTTATCAAGCAAGCATTCAGATGGCACCTTTCAAAGCCTTGTACGGAAGAAGTTGTAGGCATCCTCTATACTAGGATGAAGTTGGGGAAAGGAAGATTTTGGGTCCTGAGTTGATCGAGTAGACCACAGACAGGGTCAAGGTCATCAGGGAGCGGTTGAAGGCTGCCCAGGATAAATAAAAGAGCTACACGGACACTCGCCGCAGGGACTTGAAATTCCAGGTTGGGGATCAAGTCTTTGGGAAGATTTCCCCTAGCAGGGAAATTATGAGGTTCGGCAAGAGGGGCAAGCTCAGCCCTAGTTATGTGGGTCCGTTTGAGATTATTACCAAATTCGGTGAGGTTGCTTATCGGGTCGTTCTACCTACTCACATGTTGGCGGTCCACAACATGTTTCACGTGTCCATGCTTCAGAAATATATTCCGGATCCTTTACATGTCATAGACCTCGATCCGTCGGAAATCCGTGAGGATCTCACCCTAGTGGAACAACAAGTTCTGATTTTGGATCATAGAGACAAACTCTTGCGCACCAAGACTATTTCCTTGGTTCTCGTACGATGGCATCATCATTCCAAGGAAGAAGCTACATGGGAGCGTAAAGCCGAAGTGAGGAAAAAGTATCCTAATTTGTTTGTATAGTTCTCTTTGGTTATTTCAATGTATTTTGTTCTTTTATGTTTTCTAGTATTGTCCTAATTTCGAGGATGAAATTTCTGTAAGGGGGAGAGGATGTAGAACCCCGGATTTCCCGGATCACTATTCCAGTGAATAGTGCTTTTGCACTAAGCTTGTTTGAGCCAAGGTCATATATGTGACCTTTGAATTTGATTTATGGAATGAGGGTTTCCTTATGGCCTAAGTATGTTTGGTGGTGTGTGTGTGTTGGGTGTTCAAAGCATGAGTGTAAAGTACCCTAGGTAAGTTATGGTGCAAGCAAAGAGTATGTGAAAACAGGCAAAAACACAAGGAACCAGTCGACCAAGTTTCTTACCGGTCGACCGATACTCCTTACCAGTCGACCGATCAAGCAAAATTTGGAATGAGGTTTTTTAATAGAGAGGTGATTTTTGACCGGTCGATCGATGGTCATTACCGATCGACCGATCATGTAGATTTTTGCCCTTTTTGACCTTTTTAAGCCATTCAATAAGGGTATTATGGTCTTTTTACCACCCCTTCGCCTACATAAGGCCAATTTCGTGGCCTTAGGGTATCACAAACCTTCTAAGGCAAAAATTTGGAGATTTTGAAGGAGAAGGAAGAGGGGAGCTAGGGTTTTGCTCCAAGACCAAGGGTGGAGCTTGTTTTTATTCCCAAAGTTCGAGTTGCACTCCTTTGAGCCTTCTCAACCTTCCCCACGCCCTATATTGAGGGGATTGAAGCTTTGCAAGGTAAGTGCACCCTTCTAGTTAGCTTAATGATAACTTAGATCCTAAACCTAGTTTTTATAATATGTATGTTTGGATTTGGGCATGAATGTTTCCTATTCTTAAGTCAACCATGTTTACCTAAATGTATGGATTAAATAGTATGATATGGACGTATTAGGCTAAGTAACTACGATTTATGGAATGTATGTAGGTGATTGAGGTCTATGACCATGAAAGTATGATTTAAGGTTTTTCTCATAAATGTCGAATTGCTATAATGCTTACATATGTTTCCTTTAAGCTCTCACATGCCCATAGAATTGCTTGAATGCCCACATGTTATTTCTTTAAGTATCTCCGTGTCATTGTGATGTTCACAAATCACTATACACAAGCATGTATGCATGAATCGGGTTTTCTAAGTATAAGTATATGAAAATAAACCAAGACAGGACAAGTGATTTATGAAACACATGATAAAGCCGAACTCTGGGTCAGTCAAAGATAGGGATGGTAAAAAGACCAAGCAAGTATGATAAAGTTTGACGTTGGGCTGGTCAAGGATGTTAGTGTGCCTGTTCTTTTCAATGAGGGGTGTTTACACACCTGGCTTCAAGTCGTTTCATGTTCAATTTCGATAAGGGTTATTTACATGCCCGACTTTCTAGTAGTCATAAGAGCACTAACATCTAGCTTCAAGATAAGCAAGACAAGTCAAGCATGACATGCCAAGCAAGACAAGACAAGTATGATTCTCACAAGACAAGAACAACGTTTTAAGAATGTCAAAAACGTTTTGAAAAACACGAAAAGATATTTTCAAGTACAAGTTATGAATTATGAACATAGGATTTATACGGGGTTTTTCATTAAGTCTCATGCATGCCATGAACATCTATATTGTTTAAATTGCAATTATGATTGATTTATGATTATTACTATTGTTTGCTAGTAGCTTGTACTCGCTGAGTGTTTCAATACTCAGCCGTACATGTTGATGTCGGCAGGCCCATCTGATAACTTCAACCTAGAGCCATGGGTGGAAGAGGAGTACGTGGAGAAGGAGGTGACAATTTCGTTGCAGTCTCAGGAGGATAGGGACCTGGACGTGTGGCCCTATCTAGACTATTGCTGAGCGGAGTGATTGTGAGATTTCATTTTGTGTTTTGATAGGTGGGCATGTCCACCTTTAGTTTTGTCATGTATGTACAAACTTGGAATACAGTATTAGGTGTTCTAAAGAAATTTTTAGTTTATGCTTCTGCATTGTTTTACGCTTCCGCTATGATTATGTCTTGCATTGCAGGATGGTTTTCTAGGTTATGATAGTCACGTCTAAAGTCTCACCTAATTCCTAGGGGGGATTTTGGGGAGCGACAGAGTTGGTATCAGAGCCTAGGCATTAGGTTCTCTAGGGTCACTTAGAGTGTGATACAATGACTTAACCAAGGCATTAGGTTTAAGAAAAGAATTTTAAAGTATAGACTAATTAATTAGTCTTAGTCCGTAACCAGTTAGAACTCCAACTGAACTTAGTGTCCTACGCTAGAAATACAAATTATAAGTTCACACCATTGCAATGTATACCTCGATGCATTATTATTATGTATTTTATGAATATTGAATGATTTTGAAGTTCTGATTGAAATAATAATGGGTTTCCAAGTTAGACTCTTGATGTGTTGTTGTTCTCAAGATTTAATCATGAGACGCGCTCGGGGTCGTGGATATAATACAAGAAGGAATGGAGGTGATACTCCTCCGAGGGATAAGTAGCCTGACCTCACACATGTCCTAGGATCTATTGCAGAAACCTTGGCTATGCTTGCAGTCAGGCAGCCTGCTACTCCTCCTGCCGCAACACTGGTACCTGCTCCTCGGAATAAAATATTGGTAAGGATTGAAACATTGGCAGCACTGGTACCTATCACAGTACTATAATTGTTGGTGAACTCAACCAAGGGCAAGTGTTCATCCCAATTACCTTGAAAATCGAGCATGCAAGACCAGAGCATATCCTCTATGATTTGAATTACTCTCTCTGTCTAACCATCTGTTTGAGGATAAAATGTAGGGTTGAAATCCAGGCGAGATCACATGGCTTGCTGAAATTTTTTCCAAAATCTCGAGGTAAATCTAGTATCATTATCAGAAACGTTACCAACCAGCACTCAATGCAAACAGACTACTTCCTTTATATACACCTCTGCCAACTTGTTGGAATTAAATGTGGTCCGATAGAGAAGAAAGTGAACCGACTAGGTCAAACGGGCCACTACTACCCAAAAGAGGGTAGTAAAGTCTCTAGTCCTCACGGCGAATCTCCACCAATGTTCAGCTTCACCTTCCATGACTAGACCGACCTCTAATTCATCAGTCAGGGTACTTTATTTTTTAGTTGTAGTTATCTCCTTTTTTATTCTTAGGCTGTCATTTTTTTCTCTTTTTGTCAAGCAGACCCCTCTTGTTTTGCTGCAATATTCATTTCTTTTTATGTTCAATTTAAGTTTCTTTTTCTTGACTATGAGGATAAATGATTATTCCCCCATAGTCTGCATAAATAGAGAAATTCATCAACAAACTCCCCCTTTTTTAATTTATATATTGGATAGAAGATTTTTTTTTCCTTGAAAATAGTTTGATGAATTGAATATATTTCTTTTCCTTTCTCTAAATATAATAAAGTGGATAAGTTTCGTAGATAATATATTGTAATTAATTACAGATATCTTCATAGGAAAAGGGAAACTTACCTAATTTATTAGATTTCAAATGAAGGTACTGTATCCAATTAATTAAAAATTCTTTAATAGAAAAAATGTATTTTCAATTAAAATCTTCTGAATTTAATTGCAATTGGACTTGACCCAATCTCAGCTTGAAGAGTCATGCTAGCCTTACTCTCAGGCATTCCCTACTCTCAGCCAAAAGCCAACACATGCTCTTGCTTACAACCAAAAATTAACACATGTCCTTGTCCTTACATTAACGAGACCCATATGGCCTCACTCACAGAGCCCCTTTAATTGCCCTTTTAACCCTTGTTAAGAAATTTTAACTCATGTGGTTAATTTTTTTTCTAAAAACCAAGATTACATGGTTGAACTCTAAGTGTTAGTGAGTCATAACCATAAATGAACATACTTAGAATAAGGCAATTCGAAGGTGAAACTAAACAATATTAACAAGACTATAATCAAAGTGTGGAAGTCATAAAGTCTTTTCAAAACCTATCATGTGTCTACTTTTGAAATCATACTTACATCAATACTTCTCAAATTGTATTTCAATTTCATGTACACAAACTTTGCAACATCACATGCTTTTACCTTATGCTTTTCTCTTTACATATAACATACATCACACACGCATTATTCATTTGAGAGTAACCCATTTCACACATGCATTTCTTTTTACAATAGCCACATTCATCACATGCATTTCTAGTACCCGAACTATGATTGAACGGACATACTAGCATCATATTCATCACATGCACCTCACACATACTTTGCACTTTCTTCCATTTCCTTTTTTTCATTTGTTTTACTTCACTTAACTAGTGCCCGAACTATGGTGGAACTGAACACACTAACATCTTTACATATACTTTACTTCACTAGTGCCCGGACTATGGTGGAACGGAACACACTAGCATTATTCTCTTTACTTAACTAGTGCCTGGACAATGGTGGAACGAAACACACTAGTATCTTTTACTTGCTTAACTAATGTACAGACTATGGTGGAATAGAACACATTAGCATCTTATCTTTACTTAACTAATGCCCGGACTATGGTGGAACGAAACACACTAGCATTCTTATCTTTACTTAATTAGTGCCCGGACTATGGTGAAACGGAACAAACTAGTTATACTGTGTTTTTAGAGTTCAATTTTGATGGCTGATATTTTTTTACTTTTATTATCTATCATGAGTGGGTGTTAGAGAACAAAGTTATATAAATTTTTGTATTGAATGGTGATATGAGCAGGCCATGGATGTCCCACTCTTACCAGTTCGATAAACACCTAGATTGTGGGCCTCACCGCAAAGTATTTGTACTTGTGCTAAAAAGTGGGGTGTCTATAGCTAGTTCTCCTTAGTTTTATTGAGGTATATTATTTTTATTATTTATGTAGTGTTAGTATTTAGCTTTGCGAGTTAATAAATGGTGATAAATGGTTTGCTTTTGGGAAATTCCCTTCTAGTGACTCGATCCAAATACAATCCTAGGTTCTTGTACTTTTAGGTATTATATTTTTATATTCTTTATTTCTTCAAAAATTAGATTTTTTGTTTGGTATTTTTTTTCATGTACAACTACACCATGTGAGCTATATGGAACGGGGCGTGAACGACGACTTCTGCAAAAGGGCCACTTACCTTAGGCCTCACCTTGCTTTCGGCCGCCCTTCTGCTTTTGCCTATGTTACTGTCCATGAATGCCCTTTGCTCTCAGCTTCATTTTGTTTAATTTCTTATCTTGTTTTGTTAATAATGTGATTTTTTTTTTCCTGATTTCTAAAGTATATTTCTTTCACTAAAGTAGTTAATTACACCATTAAAACTATAAATCTATATGCAGAATCAACAACTTCTAAAAAGGACAATTAATTCCATGTTTCACATTGCTTTCGGCTTCACTCGCTGTAAGTCTCAACATTTTGATTGGGTATTCAGATTTTTCATTGAAATTTTATTCTTGCTAATTTGATTTTTATGACTTAAATAATCTTACATATTAAGAATATTCATTGCCACTCTCTATGTACTTTCTTATCGTTATAGAGTTGATAATCTAATATTTTTATAGTTTAGTATTATTATAGAAAAAAAATTACTTTTAGGATTTAGCTGCATATAGACTTGCAGGGTCATGTACGTCCCACTCTTACCAGTTTGAAAAACAACTAGGTTGTGAGCCCCACCGCAAAGTATTTGTGCTTGTGCGAAAAAGAGGGAGCGTCTATGACAACACTTTCCTTAGTTTTATTGAGGTATATTATTTTTATTATTTATCTATTGTTAGTATTTAGCTTAATGAGTTAATCAAGTCTCGTTTGAGGGAAATTCCCTTATAGTGACTCGATCCAAATACGACTCTTCTTAGTTCTTGTACTTTTATCATTTTGTTTAATTTCTTAATTTGTTATGTTAATAATATGATTTTTTTTCCTGATTTCTAAAGTCGATTTTATCCAAGGTTTTGACCAATCGCATTAAGGTGGTCTTGTCATCCATCATTTCTCCTACTCAGGGTGCGTTTGTAGGAGATCGCCAAATAACCGATGGGATTTTGATAGCAAATGAGTGTATTGACGCTCGGACCAAATCTAAAATCCCGGGGCTCCTTTGCAAGGTGGATATGGAAAAAGCATATGATCATGTAAATTGAGATTTTCTTTATTATGTGTTAGGGCGGATGAGCTTTGGGCCTAAGTGGAGACAGTGGATGCGGGGGTGTGTGTCATCCGTGACATTCTCCATTATGCTAAACGGAAGTCCGGTGGGCTATTTTCCAAGTTCTAGGGGTCTAAGGCAAGGAGATCCCCTGTCTTCATTCCTTTTTGTGATAGTCTTGGAGGCTTTGAGTAGAATGCTATCTAGAGCGGAGGGGAGAGCGCTTGAGGGTTTTCCGATTGGATCCAACGAGCTTCGTATATCTCACTTTCAGTTTGCCGATGGTACTTTAATTTTTTGTCGGGCCCAGAGTGGAGATCTCCTCAATCTCCGATGTCTTCTTCGGTGTTTCGAAGCGGTGTCCGGACTGCGAGTAAATTTGGGCAAGTCTGAGATTCTGAGTATAGGAGTGGTAGCAAATTTATATAGGCTAGCAGTTTGCTTGGGTTGTTCCATGGGCTCTCTCTCATCTGTGTATTTAGGTGCACCTTTGGGTGCGAAGTACAAAGACACTGAGGTGTGGGCCCCCCTGTCTTAGGTCAAGTTGCCAAACGTTTAGCTGGGTGGAAAGCTTCTTGCCTATCAAAGGGAGGGAAACTGACCCTTATCTGTAGCACTTTGAGTAGTTTGCCTACTTCATGTCGACTCTGACAATCCCGCGCTCAGTGGCTGATCATATTGAAAGGCTCCAGCAGGAATTCCTGTGGAATGGTCATGGGCCTCATGGCGTTAGATTTAAGTATCATCTAGTGGTCTGGAGTAAATGTTGTAGATCTAAAGAGAGCGGAGGTTTGAATCTTAAATCCTTAGTGCAAGTTAATAAGGCATTGTTAGGGAAATGAGTTTGGAGATTCGGGGAGGAAAGGGATAGCTCATGGAGAGTGGTGATCATTGCCAAATATGGGGCATCTTCCTGCTGGACACCGAGAGAGGTGAAAGGCTCCTAAAGGAATCATGGCCAATGCCAACTTAGTGGTTCCGCACTTGTGGTTTAAAGTTGGAAGAGGATCTGAGGTTAGGTTTTGGTTAAACGTGTGGTGTGAGAACACTCGGTTAAATGACGACTTTGGTAATCTATTCTTGTTAGCGTCCGATAAGAAGGCATTGGTAGGAGAGTCTTTCGAGAGGAGAGGGGAGGGAGTTGTGTGGTGTCTGAGTTTGCGTCGGGATTTGAATGATTGGGAAATAGAGGATTTGATCAGTCTTTAGGAGAGGGTTGCATCGATCTCCCCTTGTGCAGATTATAGGGACATCAGGATTTGGTCGCAAGACAACCTTGGTCTGTTTTCAGTTAGATCCATTTGTCAGTCCTTGTATCCTGTTCCCTCTAGGCGGTTTCCTCATATGGTTGTGTGGAATCCTGGTATTCCCTCTAAGGTATCTTTCTTCTTATGGAATGCATCACTGGATAAAATTCTAACATGTGACCATTTACAGAGTAGAGGGTGGCGAATGACTAACCGATGCTTTTTGTGTTTCTAAGAAGAAGAGTTTGTGGATCATATTTTGTTGCACTGTCCTATTGTGTTCGAGATATGGGGTTTTTTCCTTTCCCGCGTGGGGGTACACTGGGTCTTTCCCTCATCCTTTCTTAACTTATCATGTTGGCCGAAGTTGACAAGTAATGGGGCTAGGGAGGCGATTTGGGCTGTGCTCCTGGGGGCGATTTCATGGATGGTTTGGAGGGAGAGGAATACTCGGGTTTTTGAGGACTCATCCTCATCTGTGTCACGTCTTTGTGAGAGGATCCGTATGTTGGTGTTGGAGTGGGCGGGATTAAACTTTGATGTGGAAGCCTTGAGGGAGAATGCTAAGTTGAAGTAGGTGGGTTGGGAGCTCGGGCTTCTCTTGGTTGAGTTTATGCACGTGTAAACTTCTCCTTAGTTTGTCCGTTTTTGTTCTTCCTTGTATTTCCCTTTTTTTTTTTTTAATAAAGTCTTCTTTACCGATACTCGCAGGATTGTCTCCATTGAATTATGGAAATCCACCTTCACCGATCGATGGTATGTTGGAGTTCGGTGAGAATCCCCTAACTCGTCAACATACCTTGGCGCTTTGTGATGCTTATGCGAATCTAGACTAGTAAGGCGTGATCTGTTTTTTTATTGATTCCATCTCTTCCAGTATGACTTGGATTGGTGAGGAGTTTTGATCAGAAAGGTTCATCACTTCTTCAATTTGATCGTTGAGTTTCTCAAGTGCCTGCCCAAGTTCTGCTTTGGTCACCTTGGTTTCTCAAGGATCAACGGCTTTGATACCAAATTGTTGTGATACTTGGTCCAAATAGTGTTAATCTTACGAACTAGATGATAGTAGAGTCAAAATGATGTCCACTTGTGAGTGTGGTCGTCCTCCTAACTGCTTCAATCAATAATTTGATGATCTTCAAGATTGCATCTTCTCCTATATAGAGCTACTAAACAACCTTATTTGTAGGAGATCAATAACTAAGAATGAAAATTAGAATATGGGTAAACTAAGAGAGAATATTAAGTAAATCTACCTAAGATAGCTATTATTCTAATTTAAACAGTGGTTACTCAAAATGAAAATGGGGAAACTAGTGTGTGAGGCATGCACATGGTATGCAGTATGCATGCAGGTAGTGGAGGTGTGCATATTACGATCCTAGATGATTACTCGATTAAAAACAAGAAATTAAATGGAAAGATGGGAGAAGATGGATCTCATTAAAGGAAAATCCGAACCTTTTGATCTCTATATAAGGGAGATCAATACTTCCTTGTTCTAATACTAAGAACTATTAATTTCATTGGTTCAGTGATTCACCTCTACAAATTACAACCACTTCAAATATACCAAAAATGATGAGTAACATCTTACAAAATAGCATCTCACAACTTATTTGAATCTACATAGCACTCTTCAACGATAGCATGGGGACGTTGGGCCATAGGCATGCACACTGGTTACAACATGTGACAGTGCACCGTGAGATGTGTAACATTCCGTCCCCCTTAAAGTGACCCTTGTCCTCAAAAGCCAATGTTCCTCTAGGATCTTATGGGTGCCATGCAACAATGTTTTGAATATTGATATCGCTGGGTGTGTCGCACGTTGGAAAAAGATATATTGCGGGATATATCGTTTTGCGGAAAATTTTGGAATTTTTAAGTGAAACTTAAGAAAATGTTAAAATAGATGTTAATGGAGAGAGTGAAAGAGAAAATAAAAAATGAGCACATTTTGGAGAATATGATAGGAGTTCCAAACTTCCAATAGGTGATAAGATAAGGTAGATTAGATTTAGATAGTTTTGATAACATTCAATGAAGACCAATAATCTCATCAGTGAGATAGAGTGAGTTAGTGCAAGTTGAAGACTCAAAAATGGTGTAGGGTAGGTCAAAAACGTGTGATTGCAGTTAATGAAAAAATATTTGATAACATACACTCTGACCGAAGATATGAATGTTACTACTAGAATGGTGGAACAAGATTCATGTTGTTGACCCATAATAATTAGGATAAGGCATTAAAGACGAAGAAGATACGGGTTTACTCTTTGTTTAATTGATTTCTACTTAATAGGAAAGTATTTATGTAGGTTCTATTTAGTTATTAAAGGTTTGTTAAGATCTGAAGTAGAATTTTGTTTAAGGTTTGTTTACATAAAGAAAGGGACATGTAGGTTAGTGGCGATTGATTCGTTTAATTTGAATATTTTTTTTATCGGAAAATAAGCTCAATATATAAAAGAAAGGAAGTACAATATAGATTTGAATATTCAAACAAAGTTTTTTATTCATTTGATAAGAACCTATTAAACATACACCCTGTAGGGTTTTTTTGTGATTGATTTGTACCATTTTTTCTTGCTAAGTGAAAATCTATTGCTGTTTTCTGAAACAGAAACAATTTTCCTTCAATTTTTCTTGATTTATTTTGTTTGTTCATGAGATATTCTTTCTGTATTCCAAAAAACAGCAAGTGCTATTCATGTAAGATTTAAATGTTTCTTCGTGATCTTGATTTGCTGTCCAGATTTCAGCAAGTGTTTGAGAGAAGTCCAGAGACCATTCTACATCAGTAACTAATACCATTTTGAATTGTTTAGGAAGTGACTTTTCATGTAAAAATTGAAAGTGACTTGTGAATCCCACAATAAATGCTTTGTACATTCACTTTTTTATCCAGATGCTTGTAAGTGTAATGTGCTTCCAAATAATATATATATGCCATGATATGTTAAAAAAAACCGTATTCAACAAAAAATAGTGTTCAAGGTAATACTCAAAACCGTGACAGCTGCTTTCAATTGAATCATGTGATTGGATAAATAAGATTCAAACCATGAATTTTAAGATTTGAAAGAAAATCATAGGATTCTTCCCACAAAAGGGTTTTAGAAATAGGAGTCAGATATTTATAGATTAAGATTTGATTTGAATCGTAGGATTCAAATAGTAAATGGTAAGAGATTCTAACAAACTTGGCAGACATAGTCCTCAAGTAACTTGACAAGTCGACTGATAATGTATATTAAAAGAGTGAGACCTGATCAAGTTGAGTTGCTAAGTTCAAAACATATCAGGTTAGTCGATCTTGACATTTTTGTTTGTATGAAAAAAAGGCACACAGTGGGTGGGGGGGCTTGGAGTAGACCGGCCACCAATTTATTAAAGGAAAAATTACAACCTCTCAATGGGGGACATAGAAACTTTCTCCTAGAAGGGAACCAAAATACATTAGCCAGAGAAAGTAATGACACACTAAACATTACATTCGTAGACCATCCCTGCTTTAGCCTTTTGGGTGATCTAAGAGGTGATGGGTAGACTCAATGTATTGCAGAAAGACCACTAAGCTCCTTCAAGCATTACCAAATGGACCACAAAGGCCTTTTTCCTAGATGATTATCTGTGTGAGCCACCTTCAAGTCACTTTCTACTTCAGTGTTGAAGGTATTGAGTGTTACAGAAACACAATCCAGCCAATAATGCTCGAACATCTACTATCATATTTGTCCTGAATTTATAGCAATGTGAAACCTAAGAGTAATCATCAAATTTATTTTCTTATCACACCTATACCCCCACAGGCACCTGGATTCCCAATTGAAATGCTTTCCACATTTGATTTTAACCAAGGAAATTCAGTCTAAACCATTTCATGAGGACAGATTTTTTCGTCCGACTGGATATCCTCAGCCTGAAAATAGTTAGAGGATATGAAATTCGATGTATTTGCATGGCTTAGAATGCTTGAAGAAAGAAGACAGTTTGAAGCCATCTCCGAACTTTGAAGTTTGAACACCGAAAAGTCAGAATCATGTTTCCTATTCTCAAAATACCTACTGTTACTCCTTGCTACAGTTTCTGGATGGTAATGTAAGGTACTATATCCTTCAAAAACCTTCTAGAAATTGATTGAAGCTTCATTAAACCATCATTATAATGTTTATGGAATTGATTTTTGTTTGAAAAGTATTATGTTGCACCAGGTACTGAAGACATTCCTCAAATGAATGGCGAGTTCATTCTGAATAAGCAGATGAACTTTATCACTTTGAATCGTTGTATTGACTTGTATCTTACAATGCATCCCCACTTGTATCTTACGATGCATCCCCTTCGAAATGAACAAACACTTGTATCTTACGATGCATCCCCTTCGAAATGAACAAACACTTGTATCTTACGATGCATCCCCTTCTAAATGAACAAAAAGTACTTTTTTTTGGCGGAAGAACACGATTCCGGAATCAATTCAAAGCCCAAGATGATAGCCAGCCTGACACCTTGTCATGTTTGTGCTTGAGACTGGTACACATGTCCAATGTCAAGGCTCTAAGTTGAATATGCAAAGATCATGGAGAACCAGTTTAAGCTGGGAATGCCATGGATTTGTCGTAAGATTTTCAGCTTCTATTAAGTATGATTGTTTTCTGTGATCATATTTGTTCTTTATTTTTTATCATAAATGACCTTATTCATTCTCATTACCAATGATTTTGAATTTCCTTGAGCAAAATTCTGGAAGATGATGCTATGTTTTCGTTTGATTAAAATCTAGTGAAATAGGCCAATTTTATGCTTTGAACCTGTAATATCAACAAATGGCCGCGTATCTGACTGTATTTTGTAAATTATTATGTATCTCTCTCTCTCTATATATATATATGTGTGTGTGTGTGTTATGCTTTGTTGGTAGCACAATAGTTACATCTCTGCCAAGAATTTCCTACATTCATCTGGATATTTTACCTGTGGTTATCATTTATTTTAGAGAAATGCTAGCCCTAATCTCAGTCAAACTCTACTCTCAGTCGCCACCGTCCATTCTTGATGAGAGAGAGTGCTTTAACCACCATAACTGATTTGATAATGGATAGGTGGTTGGTAGAGGTTGAGAGTAGAGTTTGACCGAGAGTAGGGAAAGCACGCCTCTTTATTTTATTAAAATTTCATTTTATTTACAACTAACTTCTGACAAGAAGGCAATAGCTCTACCATTCAACTTCTTCTGGAGATCAAAAGACTCAGTCTCCACCTTGAACAAACGAGCTCTCTTCCATGAAGACATGATGCTAATAGTTTTTAGGTTCCCAATTTTGAGGAAGAGAATCAGCACTACCAATTTCTTCCGTATCTGATCAACGAGAATCTCTCAATCGAAGGTCGAGAGAGATTTTCACACAGACATGGTAGTTGCCTTGCCGGAAAACGAGCTTAGACTTGCCGGAAGAGTTAGTCATAATGTGGTCTGCATTTTCAAAACGAGCTCGGGCTGGTTATAAAAACCATGTCTTCATGGTTGTGTGTAAAAAGACTATTGGGCTTATTCTTAAAGGGTAATTCTTCTCTACTTTTAAGTTTTATGGGTTTCTTTTCAAGTCAGATATAATCGACATGTGCAACTCTTGGTGCTCACTGCAATGGATATATGAAGAGCAAAAGTGGCTTGTTCTGGGCATCATTCATTTGAAAATGCTACATGCTTTGTATCACATTGTGGAGATACAATCAACGACATGCTAGAATTCGGTCACATAATAAATATAGAGTTGGGGTGGTGTTACTTTCTGTACTTCAACGATGAGGAATTCAGAATTTAACAGTGTGAATTACTATCAATTCTATCCAAGGAAACAAAATGTAACAATGTTGAGTCCCGCATCAGAGCCACAGTAGGACACTTTTCAACATAATCAGACATGTTTGAAGTTTTTTATAGTATTAGCCGACAAGTCGGTTTTCCCCATAACCAGAAATTTAAAATTATTTAGGCTCGATCACTAGTTGGTAAAGTTAATATTGAATTTGATTGGAAACCTCCCCGCTGCGCCAGTTGTTGTGTGTTTGGCCATTCCACTGGCCAATACAGCCCGCTCAAAGGAGGGATGGACATGATGGAGGGAAAGGCCAAGCGTAGAAGTCGGAGTCGATCCCGCATGCCTGTACCTAAAACCAAATGGACTGTTGTACAACATAACAAGGCTCCTGCTAAGAGGGGAACTGAAAATGAGGAAGGGATGGTGCAGTCAAATGAGAATGACAAGGTGGTGGAGAATTCAAATGTAATAGAACAGTTGGTGGAAACAGAAGCTACCGCAGTGGCACAAGATCGTACGAGGGGAGACGAGGATATGGAACCATGGACAATCCTGCCTATAACTGCCAAAAGCTAGGTTTTACCTAAGGGGCTACAATCAAAGGGTGGATAGTCCTAATCGGTTTGCAGTGCTCAGTCCTACAGAGCACGGTGAAAATCCTCTCGAACCTGACAGCGAGCCTTTGTGACCAGGGGGGAGAGCGGCTTGAAAACCGAGGGTACTCTCTGATGGAAAAAATTCAGCTCGGTCAGGAGCATGCTCATATGGGCAGTGGTATTGAGGGTGCTGTAGGCACTAGTGTAGATATTCCCAGAACCTAAATGCAGGGGTTGGGCGTGGTCGTTTTGTTTTGTCGTATCTTGCTTCTGTTATCTATGTTGCTTAGTTCCTGGAATGTTAGAGGGCTCAATAGCTCTCTCAGGTAGAAAGACACTATTGATTTTTTGAACAAAACCAAGGTTAGTTTTGCTGGTCTACTTGAAACAAAAATCAGGGAGGAGAATGCTAGCAAAGTTATGAAGAAGCTAGCGCCTACGTGGGCGCTCATTGATAATTACTCTATTGTGCCAAATGGCAGGATCTGGATCATATGGGATACCGCGCAGCTAACGGTCACCCCATTGCACATCGCTGACCAATTTATACACTGCATGGTCATTAAAACGAATTGGACATCCCCATTATGGTTACTATCGTGTACGGCTCTAACTTATTCTCCCAACGGGAAAACCTGTGGAGAGGAATATCCGGATTTGCGAGATCCCATAGTATTGCCTGGATGGTTCTTGGCGACTTCAATACTACCCTTTATAGCTCAGAAAAAAGGGGTGGTAATCGTGTGCCACAAAGATTCCTGCAACCGGGGCTGAGCTGCTTGGATGATGCGAATTTAGTTGACCTTAAATGGAAGGGAGGCATGTTCTCGTGGTCGAATGGAAGCATTGGACCAGGTCGTATTTCTTGCAAACTGGACAGATGTCTTGTCAATCCAGAATGGAATCAGAGATTTCTTGAAGCTGAGGCTTTTTTAAGGGTGGGAATACATCTGATCACTCCCAGATTGTTGCTAGGTTCAATTTTGAGACTCAAAGATCTGGTAAGTCCTTCAAGTTTTATAATTTTTGGACCACTCATGAAGATTTCCTAGCTATTGTTTCTGAAGCCTGGAAACCTGGACTATAGAGGTGCGTGGGACACCTATGTTTAAGCTTGTTTCAAAACTACGGGCTGTCAAAATGGCTCTCAAAGAGTGGAGTTGTAGAACGTTTGGGCATATCCAAAAACAGGTGGCTGAATGCAGGGCAAAGTTGGAAGAGATCATCATCAAGCTTAATTTGGAACCAGATAGTGTGCCTATCCAGTTGGACCATCGGACTACTAAACATAAACTGGCTGAGCTCCTTAAATGGGAAGAAGCCGAATTAAGGCAAAAGTCCCGTGTAACTTGGTTAAAACTTGGTGACTCCAACAGTGCTTTTTTCTATAAATCTCTTTGTGCCCGGAGAAGCCGGAATAGAATCGATTCTATCCGTGATCGTGGGGGAACCATCATTACGGACGCGCAACAGATTGCTAGAGAAGCAGTTCATTACTTCTCCAATACCTTACAAGGTAATCATAGTGAAAACCAGGCCCGATTTGAATTTCCTACCATGAACTCCTTAAACAGGGATGAGCAAAACTTGCTGTGCGGTCCTATCTTGATGGATGAAATAAAAGCCTCAATATTTAGTTCTGATGGCGAGAAAGCACCAGGCCCAGATGGTTTTACTGCAAAATTCTTCCAACACTGTTGGACTGTTGTAAGCCAAGATGTATCGAGAGCAATTCTTAGTTTCTTTGAAAGCGGGAAGCTATTGGGGGAGATGAATGCTACGTTGATATCCTTAATTCCTAAAGTTGATAGGCCATGCTCATTTAGTGAATTTCGACCGATCTCTGTGTGCAATGTCATTTACAGATGCATCTCCAAAATCTTGGTTCGTCGAATGCAGGTTGTGATGCCTTCTATAGTTGGACCAAGCCAGTCTGCATTTATTAAAGGGCGTCGGATTACGGATAATATATTGTTGTGCCAAAGCCTAGTCCATAACTACCACCTTCACAAAGGCAAGCCGAGAATTGCAATAAAACTAGACTTACAGAAAGCATATGACTCGGTGAGCTGGAAATTCCTTGAGGACGCAATGGAAACTATGGGGTTCCCTGGGATCTTTATTGACCGCATCATGGCTTTGATCACGGGAGCAAAATTTGCCGTGATGATTAATGGAAATAGGGAGGGATTCTTTGGTTGTGGTCGGGGATTAAGACAAGGGGATCCCGTCTCTCCATACCTTTTTATGATCGTTATGCAGGTTCTTTCGCATGAACTCGACTCTAGAGCGCGTGCAGGGTTACTCAAGCCACACCCTTTCTGCACTACTCCTTTGATTACTCACCTATGTTTCGCTGACGATATTATTATTTTTTCTGAAGCCAATATTGGGTCTATTACAAGTATCAAAGCAACTCTTGACAGCTTCAAAATCTCTGGCCTTGATGTCAACACCAGCAAATCGCAATTTTTTGTAAGTAATGTGACCAGCAGAAACCTCCATTTGATTGAGCGTATCCTTTGCATAAACAAAGGTAGACTTCCAGTGAGATATCTCGGAGTTCCTTTATCTACTACCCGGCTTACGAACAGAGACTGCACTCCTCTTGTTGAGAAGATTCAGGCTCGTATGGCTTCATGGAAACATAGAAGTCTATCCTATGCAGGGAGGATAGAACTTATCAAGGCTGTTTTGAGTAGCTTTCCATTATTTTGGTGCAATGTGTTTTTGTTACCTAAAGCCACATCTCGAACTATAGAGAGTATATTGGATTCCTATGGGGAGGAGTTGATATGGATAAACGGTGTCACAAGGTAGCTTGGAGTACCATTTGTATGCCGCGTTCCGAAGGGGGCCTTGGCTTGAGGCGAGTGGAAGATTGGAATAAAAGTGCACTTATGAGAAGGGTGTGGGAGCTGGCCTGTAACAACGAATCTATTTGGGTTCGGTGGTTCTACAGCAAATACTTGAGGAGCAACTCCGTTTGGACCATGAACATGTCATCTTCGCCATCATGGAGTATTCGAAGTATTCTAAATGTGCGGCACCTGTCTGAGCGTGCAGTAACACATTTGATTGGGAATGGGCAATCTACATGGGTTTGGTTGGACTCTTGGCATCCTCGAGGTATTCTCTTACACCAAAACTGGCACCTTAGCCTTCCTATGAATGGTATTAACAGGAGTGCTACTATTGACGCCTTACGAGATGGGAATAGTTGGGATCTTCCTATCCCCACTGAGCCAGAACTTTTTGAGGCTTGGGATGAGATTAATTATATCCAGACCATGGCTCCTGACATTGCAGACAAAATAATATGGAAACCAGATCACCATGGTGTCTTCACGCTTATTTCGGCTTGGGAGTCTATTAGACCCCGAAATGGGATGGTTCGATGGCATGAATTAACTTGGTACACAGGAAACATTCCTCGGCATTCTTTCATTCTATGGATGGCTATAAAGGAGGCGCTGATGACGAGAGACAAGTTACTCCGTTGGGGTGTCATAAATGATGACAGGTGCTTACTTTGCAATGGATCCCATGAAGACCACTCTCATTTGTTTATGTTATGTCCTTTTTCCATCAGCATTTGGAATGCTTTAGCCCAAAAAATCCAGGTGCGACCTCGTTCCTTCCCTACTTTCAATGACATGATCCAATGGTATAGCCGGAGGTGGAGTGGTAAGAGTTTTGCTAATCGGATCCGAAAGGTGGTTTTAGGAGCTTTTGTGTACCATATTTGGGGGGAGAGGAACCGAAGGAGGGTTAATAATATTCTAATGCAAGCTGATTTTGTTATTTACAATATTATGGAGGAAGTATCCCTCAAGTTTGGTGGAGACTTGAATCAAGTTAATGACTGCCCTCGGAACAGATCCATTGCAGACAACTGGAACTTAAGGCTGAGATGGAGAACAAAAACCATTACCTGGGTCTCTTGGCTGCCTCCCGAACCGGGTGTTATTACAGTTAATACGGATGGAGCCTTGTCACCAACTCACCACGGCTATGGATGCATTTTTTGAAATCACAATGGTGTTGTGGTTCATTCTTTTGCCGGGACTAGTAAATCAAACTCGATTCTGGATTTGGAGCTCCTGGCCGTGAGAAGGGGTCTTGAAGAAGCCACTCGATTGCATTTGATGAGTATCCAAGTGGAATCTGACTCCTCTTGGGCGGTGTGCTGTATATCCAAAGCATGTGTATGGCCTTGGAAATCTACCAATGTTCTGATGGATATTGAAGTCCTAATTAGAAGCTTCGACAGGTTTTCCATTAGATTTGTGCCGCGTGAAACAAACAAGACTGCTGACTTCCTCTCTAAGTTTTGTAACTATCCTAGTGAGATTTTCCTTTCTACTGATGAATTTCCCCTAACTCTAGCTAAAATTGTTAGTGATGATGCTAGGGGCCATAAGTATTTAAAGAAAGAGTGGGAGTTGGTGCTACCCACTAGGGATTGTTACGTGTAAAACAAGTATTTCAACTCATCCAAAAATGGTTGGGAGTTGCCCAAACGTCGAACCAGCATTCAGACTTCCAGAGTGGTAGATGAATTTTCTAAATAAAATGCTTATTTAATTTTTTTTATAGGGTAGTAAGATTACTCTTTTCTTGATCATAATTTTAACTTAAACATGAACATGGAAATATGAACGGGGGTTGGGGCTGATGGCCAGGACCACGCCTCACGAAGCGGAGGTCCTGAGTTCGATTCCCTGCTCTCGTTGGCCACCCTCTGGATTTATCCCGACTTTCCTTGTGCGTGTGGAGAGAGGGCTCTGCACGTGCCCGGGGGAACTAGTCGGGTGCTCTAAGAGGCCCGGATACCCTCGTCACCAAAAAAAAAAAAAAAAAAACAAAAAATGTCCCCTCGCCTAATGATGCAAAATCTGTTTTTTAGCTTCAGAAAGTAGTTGATTTAGGGTTTACCATTACAAAGGCCTTTGTAACAATAATAACGACCAATAACTTTTATGAAATAGACAAAAGTCAAAACATTAGCTTCCCGTGACCATTTGATCCATGACATTGCATTTAATCTCTTACACTGCTTGACCAAAGCAAAAAGGAGTTTTTGCATATGAATACCCATGTTCTTGCAATATGGCATATGAGTGCTTCTTTTAAAACTAAGTCATTCATTGCATTTAATCTCTTACAATGCTTGACCAAAAAGAAAAAGGAGTTTTTGCATATGATTACCCATGTTCTTGCAATATGGCATATGAGTGCTCCTTTTAAAACTAAGTCATTCAAGTGCCTATACGAGTTTGGAAAATGATTCCTCAAACCAAGATTTTAAAACCTGGATCAACCCGGTCAAGGTTGGTTGGTCCAAACTGGCCAAACTCTTACTAATCTATTACTTAATACTATGTCATAATGTATTCTCTCATTATGCCATGTAGGACCACTATCCCATGACATGTGTCAATCAGAAAAATCAGATTTCTCAAAGTGGATAGGTGGGTCTTCTAAAGGGTTGCATCCCTTTCTCTTCGGTAACTTTTCAAACAGTTGGGTGGCGTGCAAGGAGGTGTCCGTTCAAGAGGTTGAGAGAGGGAGTAAAGAGACGTGTCCATCAAAAGCATTGCACCCCTTTGCAAGTTCCGAACTGTTTGATTTTCCAACTTTCTAAAGACTCAACATAGCATCGGTTTTGATTTTCCTTTCATTTTCCATCTTTCTAAGGACCCAAAGCATTGCATCGGTTCTGATTTTTTGAAACCTTCCATCTTAACTTTGGAAACACAAGCTATAAAAACCTTTAAATCTTTCATTTCCCAAATTACTAAGCACCCCAAACGTAGCACGGGTGTGACACCTTCCCTCTTCCAACCTTCTCTAAACACATCTATTATACCTAATTAAGAGCCTTAGGACGGGACGCAACTCTTGATAGTGGACACGATAGTTACAAATCATTTATATATGATTCTCGATTTCGATGGAATTAGAGGTCGTGTGCCCGATTTGAGCACCTAGAGTCCAAAGTACATATTTAGAAAGTATACTTAGGCCAAAACCCACAAATGCGCACCAAATCCAAACCGAGGGTTGGATTTCGATGTTATTTCTTTTAACACGTGTATTTCGACCAAACCTAAGTATGAGACTTCATTTCGATGGTATCCGAGGTCGTTAGCCCGATTTGGGCACTGAGAGGCCGAAATCCATACCTAGAAAGTATCTTTTGTCCTAAACCTACAAACGCGCACCAAATCTAAACCGGGGGTCGGAATTCAATGTCTATTATTTTAACGCATGTATTTCAACTCAACCTAAGTATGAGAATTCGTTTCGATAGAATCCGAGGTCGTTTGCCCGATTTGGGCACCAAGAGGCTCGAAATCCTTACATAGAAAGTATACTTCAGCCTAAACCTATAAACGCAAACCAAATCCAAACCGGGGTTGGATTTCGATATTGTTTCTTCTAACGCGTGTATTTCGACCCAATCTAAGTGTGGGTATTCGTTTCGATGGAATCCGAGGTCGTTTGCCCGATTTGAGCAACAAGAGACCAAAGTCCATACTTACAAAGTATACTTAGGCCTAAACCTACAAACGCGCACCAAATCCAAACCGGGAGTCAAATTTCGATGTCGTTTCTTTTAACACGTGTATTTCGACCCAACCTAAGTATGAGACTTCGTTTCGATTGTATCCAAGGTCGTTAGCTTGATTTGGGCACCGAGAGGCTGAAATCCATACTTAGAAAGTATATTTCGGCCAAAACCTACAAACATGCACCAAATCCAAACCGGGAGTCGGATTTCGATGTCGTTTATTTTAACGCATGTATTTCAACTCAACCTAAGTATGAGAATTCGTTTCGATGGAATCTGAGGTCGTTCGTCCGATTTGGGCACCGAGAGGTCCGAAATCCATACTTAGAAAGTATACTTCGGCCTAAACATACAAACGCGAACCAAATCCTTAACTAGGGGTTGGATTTTGATGTCGTTTCTTCTAACGCGTTTATTTCGATCCAACTAAAGTGTGAAAATTCGTTTTGATGGAATCCAAGCTCATTTGCCCGATTTGAGACCCGAGAGCCTGAAATCCATATTTAGAAAGTATTCTTAGGCTTAACCTACAAATGCGAACCAAATCCAAACCGGGGGTCAAATTTCGATGTCGTTTCTTTTAACGCGTGGATTTCTATCCAATTAAAGTGTGGGAATTCGTTTCAATAGAATCTGAGATCGTTTGCCCGATTTAGGCAATAAGAGGCCCAAAATTCATACTTATAAAGTATACTTTGGCCTATACCTAAAACGCGCACCAAATCCAAACCGATGTCGTTTCTGTTAGCACGTGTATTTCGACCCAGCCATGTGGGAATTCATTTCGATGGAATCCGAGGTCGTTTGCCCGATTTAGGCAGCAAGAGGCCCGAAATCTACACTTAGAAAGTATACTTCGACTTAAACCTACAAACACGTGCCAATTCCAAACCGGGGGTTAGATTTCGATGTCGTTTATGTTAAAGCGTTTATTTCTACCCAACCAAAGTGTGAGAATTCGTTTCAATGGAATCCAAAGTCGTTTGCCCGATTTGGGCAACAAGAGGCCCAAAGTCCGTACTTAGAAAGTATACTTCAGTCTAAACCCGTAAACACGCACCAAATCCAAACCGGGGTTGAATTTCATGTTGTTTTTCTAACGCGTGTATTTCTACCCAGCCAAAGTGTGGGAATTCGTTTCGATGGAATCCGAAGTCGTTTGCTCGATTTAGGAAATGAGAGGTCCGGAATCCATTCTTAGAAAGTATACTTCGGCCTAAAACCGCAAATGTGCTCCAAATCCAAACTGGGGTTGGATTTCGATGTTGTTTCTTCTTATACATGTATTTTGGCCCAATCTAAGTGTACGAATTCGTTTCAATGGAATCCGAGGTCGTTTGCCCGATTTGGGCAATGAGAGACCCCGAAATCCATACTTAGAAAGTATACTTTGGCCTAAACCTACAAACGCGCACCAAATCCAAACCGGGGGTCGGATTTTGATGTCGTTTCTGTTAACACATGTATTTCGACCCAACAAAAGTGTGAGAATTCTTTTCGAGGTCGTTTGCCCGATTTGGGCAACTAGAGGCCTGAAATCCATTCTTAGAAATTATACTTCGACCTAAAAATACAAACGCGCACCAAATCCTTAACCGGGTGTCGGATTTTGATGCCGTTTCTTCTAACGTGTGCATTTCGACCCAACCAAAGTATGAGAATTGGTTTTGATTGAATCCGAGCTCATTTGCCTGACTTGAGAACCAAAAACCCGAAATCCATACTTTTTTTTTTTTGTTTTTTAAAAAAAAAAGGAAAGCTGGGGTTAGGCAGACCCCGACCAGAATAAATTAAAAACAAAGAGATTACACTCTTATGAATCTACAACCCTGAGCATCATCCTGAATTAGTTTACATAATTGGAGGGTGAAGGAGTCACTATCTAATAAAATCTCACCACTAGAGGGATAAAGCTTGGAGAGAGCATCTGCTACCTTGTTAGGCTCCCTATAAACATGAGAAATAGACACCAAGCAAAGCCTACCCCATAATTGATCAATGTCATCCAATAAACAATATAGAGCCCATGGACGAGAGCAAGTCTTGGAGACACACTTGACTGCCCATAGCGAATCAGATTCTATCTGAATCCTATGAAAGCCAAACCGAATAGCTTCCTCAAGCCCTCTTTTTATAGCAAAAAGCTCCATTTCGATTACCGTACCAATAGTTTTTGTTCCCGCACAAGCGTGCACCACCAGCCCTTCCGAATTCCGGAAGACGCAACCATACCCGACTCGGGAACCTCTAACAGCTCCATCTGTGTTTATCTTAATAACACCATGATCAGGGGGAATCCAGGAGACCCACTTTATCGGGGAAGCGGCCCAACGAACAGCCAAATCCCACTTGTTACAAAGGAGACGATGCCGCGCAGAATCCTGAATAGCAACCGGTGAGCAATCAAACTTAATTTTGACATCCATTCTGATGTCCTTTAGCACCACACTTGGAAGGCGTTTAGCATTTGTAGTCCACCGCCGATTCCTTTCCTTCCATAAATGATAGACGAAGGCACCCAAGACAACCCGACGAATATGGTTTGCAAAACTAGGAGACCGCCACTTCCTACCATACCACCGAACCATAGCACTCCACGATGAAAATCTTCTGATCTGAATATGAGTGAGCTGGGACAGCTTTTTCCATAGGAACTCAGCATAGTCACAGCGAGTAAACTGGTGGTCATGTGTCTCGGCTTGATAGGTACAAAGTAAACACCTATCACACCCAATAGTTCCCCATCTAAAGAGTTTGTCCTTAGTCATTAAAACTTCTTTGGCAGCCATCCACAGAATAAAAGCATGACAAGGAATTTTATCCCCAAACCACACTAGGTTATGCCAACTAATAGGAGAATGATGAATACGAATAGTTTCCCAAGCTGAAGAAAGAGTGAAAGACCCATGAACAGAAGGTTTCCAAATAATTCTATCAGTCTCCTCACCGTTCATCGTTTGAGACTTTGTTTCGGCGGTATCTGAGGTCGTTGACCCGATTTGGGCACTGAGAGGCAAAAATCTATACTTAGAAAATATACTTCGGCCTAAACCTACAAATGTGCACCAAATCTAAACCGGGGGTCGGATTTCGATGTCGTTTCTTCTAACACGTGCATTTCGACCCAACCAAAGTGTGAGAATTCGTTTTGATGGAATCCGAGTTCATTTGCCCGATTTGAGAACCAAGAGCCCGAAATCCATATTTAGAAAGTATACTCTGGCTTAAACCTACGACTGCGTACCAAATCCAAATCGGGGGTCGGATTTCGATGTCGTTTCCTCTAACGCATGTATTTTGACCCGATCAACGTGTGAGAATTCGTGTTGATGGAATCTGAGCTTGTTTGCCCGATTTGCGCACCAAGAGGCCGAAATCCATACGTAGAAAGTCTAGTTCGGCCTAAACCTACAAATGCGCACCAAATCCAAACCGAGGGTTGGATTTCGATGTCGTTTATTTTAACGCGTGTATTTCAACCTAGCAAAAGTGTGAGAATTCATTTCGATAGAATCCGAGGTCGTTTGCCTGATTTGGGCACCGAGCGGCCCAAAATCCATTCTCAGAAAGCATACTTCGGCCTAAACATACAAATGCGCACCAAATCCCTCACCGGGGTCGGATTTCGATGTCGGTTCTTCTAACGCGTGTATTTCGACCCAACCAAAGTGTGAATTCGTTTTGATGGAATCCGAGAAACAAGATCCCGAAATCCAAACTTAGAAAGAATATTTCAGCCTAAACATAAAAATACGCACAGAATCTAAACCGGGGATTGGATTTCGATGTGGTTTCTTCTAACAAGTGTAATTCGTCCCAACCTATGGCTGGACATTCATTTCAATGTAATCTGATGTTTGCCCGATTTGGGCACCGAGAGGCCCGAAATCCAAACTTAGAAAGTATCTTTCGGCCTAAACATACAAATGTGCACAAAATCCTTAACCGGGGGTCGGATTTCGATGTAGTTTCTTCTAATGCGAGTATTTCAACTGAGCTAAAATGTGAGAATTCGTTTCAATGGATCCGAGGTCATTTGCCTGATTTGGGCACCGAGAGGCCTTAAATCTATACTTCGAATACATACTTCGGCCTAAATATACAAATACGCATCAAATCCTTAACCGGGGGTCAGATTTCAATGTTGTTTCTCCTAACGCGTGTATTTCGACCCGACCATAGTGCGAGAATTCATTTTGATGGAATCCGAGCTCATTCGCTTGACTTGAGAATCAAGAGCTCGAAATCCATACTTAGAAAGAATGCTTCAGCCTAGACATACAAATGCGCACCAAATCTAAATCGGGGATCGGATTTCGTTGTCATTTATTTTAACGTGTCTATTTCGTCCCAAACTATGGGTGGACATTCGTTTCGATGGAATCCATGGTTGTTTGCCCGATTTGGGCTTCGAGAGGCCCGAAATCCATACTTAAAGAGTATACTTCGGCCTAAACGCCTAAACCAACAAATGCTCACCGAATGCTCACCGGGGGTCGGATTTCGATGTCGTTTCTTCTAACACATGTATTTCGACCCAACCTAAGTATGAAAATTAGTTTGGATGGTATCCGAGGTCGTTAGCCCGATTTTGGCACAGAGAGGCCGAAATCCATACTTAGAAAAAGTATACTTCGGCCTAAACCTGCAAACGCACACCAAATCCCTCATTTCAATAGAATCCGAGGTTCTTTGCCCGATTTCAGAACCAAGAGATTAAAGTCCTTAGAAAGTATACTTAGGCCTAAACCTACAAACGCGCACCAAATCCAAACCGAGGGTCGGATTTCAATATCTTTTCTTTTAACACATGTATCTCGACCCAACCTAAGTTTGAGATTTTGTTTCGGCGGTATCTGAGGTCGTTGACCCGATTTGGGCATTGAGAGGCAAAAATCTATACTTAGAAAATATACTTCGGCCTAAACCTACAAATGCACACCAAATCCAAACTGGGGGTCGGACTTCGTTGTCGTTCATTTTAATGTATGTATTTCAACCTAGCTAAAGTGTGAGAATTCGTTTTCATGGAATCCAAGGTCGTTTGCCCGATTTGGGCACTGAGAGGCCCGAAATCCATATTTAGAAAGCATACTTCGGCCTAAACATACAAACGCGGAGCAAATCAATAACCGGGGTTCTGATTTCGATGTCATTTCTTCGAACGTGTATATTTGACCAAACCCAAGTGTGAGAATTCGTTTTGATGGAATCCGAGCTCATTTGCCTGATTTGAGAACCAAGAGCCCGAAATCCATACTTAGAAAGTATACAATGGCTTAAACCTACGACTGCGTACAAAATCCAAATCGGGGGTCGGATTTTGATATCGTTTCTTCTAACGCCCGTATTTGACCCAACAAAAGTGTGAGAATTCATTTTGATGGAATCCGAGCTCATTTGCCCGATTTGAGAACTGAGATCCCAAAAACCATAATTTGAAAGTATACTCCAGCCTAAACCTACAAATGCGCACCTAATTCAAACCGGGGGTCAAATTTCGATGCCGTTTCTTTTAACGAGTGTATTTCGACCTAGCCAAAGTGTGGGAAGTCGTTTTGATGGAATCTGAGGTCGTTTGCCCGATTTGGGCAACGAGAGACCCGAAATCCATACTTAGAAAGTATACTTCGTCCTAAACCAACAAACGCGAACAATATCCAAACCGGGGGTTGGATTTCGATGTCATTTTTGTTAACGCATGTAATCTGCCCAGCCAAAGTGTGGGAATTTGTTTCGATGGAATCTGATGTCGTTTGCCCGATTTGGGCAACAAGAGTCCCGAAATCGATACTTAGAAAGTATACTTTGGCCTAAACAAAAAAAGGGCACAAAATCTAAGCTGAGTTCGTTTCTGTTAACTCCTATATTTTGACCCAGCCATGTGGGAATTCGTTTCGTTGGATTCTAAGGTCGTTTGCTTGATTGGGGCAATGAGAGGCCCGAAATCCATACTTAGAAAGTTTACTTCGGCCTAAACCCACAAACGCGCACCAAATCCAAATTGGGGGTCGGGTTTCAACGTCATTTCTATTAAAATGTGTGTATTTTGACCCAACCATAGTGTGGGAATTCGTTTCGATGGAATCCGAGGTCGTTTGCCCGATTTGGGCAACTTGAGGCCTGAAATCCATACTTAGAAAGTATACTTGGCCCAAACATACAAACGCGCACCAAATTCTTAACCGGGGGTTGGAGTTTGATGTCATTTCTTCTAGCGCGTGCATTTTGACCGACCAAAGTGTGAGAATTCGTTTTGATGGAATCCAAGCCCATTTTTCTGACTTGAGAACCAACAGCCCGAAATCCATACTTTGAAAGAATACTTCGGCCTAAACCTACAAATGTGCACGAAATCTAAACCGGGGGTCGGTGCCAGATGTAATTTCTTGTTATGGGTGTATTTCGACCAAAGATTTGGGTCAGAGTTCGTTTCGATGGAATCCGAGGTCGTTTGCCCGATTTTGGTTTTGAGAGGCTCGATGGAATCCGAGGTCGTTTGCCCGATGGAATACTTCGGCCTAAACCAACAAACATGCACTGAAGCAACACCGGGGGTCGGATTTCGATGTCTTTTCTTTTAACACATGTCTTTCAACCTAACCTAAGTATGAGACTTCATTTCGGTGGTATCCGAGGTCGTTGGCCCAATTTGGGCACTGACAGGCCAAAATCCATACTTAGAAAGTACACTTCGGCATAAACCTACAAATGCACACTAAATCCAAACCGAGGGACAGATTTCGATGTTGTTTATTTTGACCTGTGTATTTCAACCTATCTAAAGTGTGAGAATTCGTTTTGACGGAATCAGAGCTCGTTTGCTCGATTTGAGCATCGAGAGGCCGAAATCCATACTTAGAAAGTATACTTTGGCCTTAACCTATAAACACGAACCAAATCCAAACCAGGGGTTGGATTTTGATGTCGTTTCTTTTAACGTGTGTATCTCTACCTAGGGAAAGAGTGTGGGAATTCGTTTCAATGGAATCTGAGGTCGGTTGCCTGATTTCGGCAACAAGATGCCCTAAATTCATAATTAGAAAATATACTTCGGCCTAGACCTAGAACGCGCACCAAATCCAAACCATGGTCGTTCCTATCAACTCCTATATTTCATCCCAGCCATGTGGAAATTCGTTTCGATAGAATCCGAGGTCGTTTGAGGCCCGAAATTCATAATTACAAAATATACTTCGGCCTAAACATACAAATGCGCACCAAATCCAAACTGGGGGTCAGTTTTGATGTCGTTTCTTTTAACCCGTGTATTTTGACCCTCCCAATGTGTGAGGATTCGTTTCGATGGAATCCGAGGTACTTAGAAAAAGGTTACTTCAGCCTAAACCTACAAACGCGCACCAAATCGAAATCGGGGGTCGGATTTTGATGACTTTTTGTTAACGCGTGTATTTCGACACAACCAAAGTGTGAGAATTTGTTTGGATGAAATCCAAGGTCGTTTGCTTGATTTGGGCAACGAGAGGCCCAAAATCCATACTTAGAAATTATACTTCAGCCTAAACATACAAACGCGCACCAAATCCTTAACCGGGTGTCTGATTTTGATGTCGTTTCTTCTACCGCGGGTATTTCGACCCGACCAAAGTGTGAGAATTCGTTTTGATGGAATTCGAGCTCATTTGCCTGACTTGAGAACCAAGAGCCTGAAATCCCTACATAGAAAGAATAATTCAGCCTAAACCTACCAATGTGCACCAAATCTAAACCGGAGGTCGGATTTCGATGTCGTTTGTTCTAACACGTGTACTTCAACCCAACCTATTAGTGGAAATTCATTTCGACAATATCCGAGGTCGTTTGCCCGATTTGAGCTTCAAGAGTCCCGAAATTCGTACTTCGAAAGTATACTTCGGCCTAAACCTACAAACATGCACCGAAGCCACACTGGGGGACGAATTTTGATGTCTTGTCTTTTAGCACATGTATTTGGACACAACTTAAGTATGAGACTTCATTTCGGTGGTATCCGAGGCCGTTGGTCCGATTTGGGCACCGAGAAGCCGAAATCCATACTTAGAAAGTATAGTGTTGCCTAGACCTACAAGTACGTACCAAATCCAAACCGGTGGTCAGATTTCGATATCTTTCATTTTAACGCCTGTATTTCAACCTAGCTGGAGTGTGAGAATTCGTTTAGTTGGAATCCCAGGTCGTTTGCCCTATTTGGGCACCAAGAGGCCTGAAATGCATACTTAGAAAGTATACTTCGGCGTAAACCTACAAACGCGAACAAAATCAAAACCGGGGTTGGATTTAAATGTCGTTTCTATTAACGCTGGTATTTCTACCCAGCCAAAGTGTGGGAATTCGTTTCGATAAAATCTGAGGTCGTTTGCCCGATTTTTGGGCAACAAAAGGCCCGAAATTCATACTTAGAAAGTATACATCGGCCTAAACCTAAAACGCAAACCAAATCCAAACTGAGGTTGTTTCTATTAACGCGTGTATTTTGACCCAGCCATGTGGGAATTCGTTTCAATGGAATCTGAGGTCGTTTGCCCGGTTTTGTGCTACGAGAGGCCCGAAATCCATACTTAGAAAGTATACTTCGGCCTAAACATTCAAATGCGCACATTTTTTAACCGGAGGTCGGATTTTGATCTCGTTTCTTTTAATGAGGGTATTTCGACCCAGCCAAAGTGTGGGAATTCGTTTCGATGGAATCCGAGGTCGTTTGCCCAACTTGGGCAACTAGAGGCCTGAAATCCATACTTAGAAAGTTTACTTCGGCCAAACCGAGGGTTGGATTTCGATGTCGTTTCTGTTAACACTGGTATTTCTACCTAGCCAAAGTGTGGGAATTCGTTTCGATGGAATCAGAGGTTGTTTGCCCGATTTGGGCAACAAGAGACCTGAAATTCATACCTAGAAAGTATACTTCGGCCTTAACCTGAAACGCACACCAATCCACACCGAGGTCATTTCTGTTAATGCGTGTATTTCAACCCAGCCATGTGGGAATTCGTATAAATGGAATCCGAGGTCGTTTGCCCGATTTGGGCTATGAGAGGCCTGAATTCCATACTTAGAAAGTATACTTCGGCCTAAATAAACTAATGCACACCAAATCCAAACTAAGGGTTGGATTTCGATGTTGTTTCTTTTAATGTGTGTATTTCGACCCAGCCAAAGTGTGAGAATTCGTTTCGATGGAATCCGAGGTCGTTTGCCCAATTTGGGCTACGGGAGGCTCGAAATTCGTACTTAGAAAATATACTTCAGCCTAAACCTACAAACGCGCACCAAATCCAAACCGGGGGTCGGATTTCGTTGTCGTTTCCGTTAACGCGTGTTTTTCGACCCAACCAAAGTGTGGTAATTCGTTTCGATTGAATCCGAGGTCTTTTACTGGATTTGGGCAATGAGAGGCTCGAAATCCATACTTAGAAAGTATACTTCGCCCTAAACATACAAATGCGCACCAAATCCGGAACTGGGGATCGTATTTTGATGTCGTTTCTTTTTGTGCGTGTATATTTCAATCCGACGAAAGTGTTCGAATTCGTTTTGATGGAATCCGAGCTCATTTGCCCGACTTGAGAACGAAGATCTCGAAATCCATAATTAGAAAGAATACTTCGGGCTAAACCTACAAATGCGCCCCAATTCTAAATCGGGGTTTGGATTTCAATGTTGTTTCCTCTAACCCGTGTATTTCGACCCAACCTATAGGTGGAAATTTGTTTCGATGGAATCCGAGGTGGTTTGCCCGATTTGGGCTCCAAGAGGCCTGAAATCCATACATAGAAAGTATACTTCGGCCTAAACTTACAAACACGCACCAAATCCAAACCGGGGGTCGGATTTCGATGTCGTTTCTGTTAACGCGTGTTTTTCGACCCAACCAAAGTGTGAGAATTCGTTTCGATGGAATCCGAGGCTGTTTACCAGATTTGGGCAACAAGAGGCCCGAAATCTATACTTAGAAAGTATACTTTGGCCTAAACATACAAACGCGCACCAAATCCATAATCGGGGGTTGAATTTCGATGTCATTTCCTCTAACGCGTGTATTTCGACCCAACCAATAGGTGGAGATTTTTTTCGATGGAATTCGAGGTCGATTGCCCGTTTTGGGCTCCAAGAGGCCCGGAATCCATACTTAGAAAGTATACTTCGGCCTAAACCAATAAATGAGCAACGAATCCACACCAGGGGTTGGATGTCTATTAACCCGTCTTGCACAAGAGGGCGCCTTCACTCCCCACCCATTTTGTCGGTCCCCATTGGTGACTCATCTTTGGTTTGCGGATGATCTCATCATATTCTCGGCGGCAAACATGGCTTCCATCAGATGTATTCATCGTGCTCTTGAGTGGTTCAAAAACTCAGGTATGGAAATTAACCTTGACAAACCTCAATCTTTCTTTGGTAATGTGGGCATTAGACTTACTAAGAGGATCGAAAATCTTGTGGGCATTAAGAAAGGAAAACTGCCTATAAAATATCTAGGGCTTCCTCTCTCCTCTACTCGTATCTCAACTAGGGATTGCTTGCCCCTAGTGGAGAGGATTCAAAGGCGGTTGGCTTTATGGAAGAATAAGGTACTGTCCTATGCAGGGCAGTTGGAGCTCATTAGAGTAGTCCTCTCTAGCTTCCCAATATATTGTTGTTCGGTGTTTGCGCTTCCTCAGTCCATTATCCAAATCTATTGAAGGTTTTTTCGAGGTTCCTATGGGCAAGAGTGGATATGGATAGGAAGAAGCATACGGTGGCTTGGAGTTCAGTTTGCAAGCCCACTTGTGAAGGAGGGTTGGGCCTTCGGAAGCATAAGGACTGGAATAGATGCTTGTTGATGCACAGAGTATGGGAGCTTGCAGCTCATTCAGATTCCATTTGGTGCCATTGGTTTTCTAGCAAATACCTCACAAAGGAACCCATATGGTGTAGAGCCCCGGACTTTTTCATGCTTAATACATAGCACTTTTGTTGCCAATTTGCCTTTAAAGTAGTGCAATTAATAAATAAGGAGGAAATTGGAAATTCCAAAACGTCAGAAATGTTCCTTTTCGAAGTACGAACCCAACGCAAGTTGAATCGTCGAAATCCGACGAGCGAGTCAAAAGATATGGCCAAAACAGTCTGGACCTGCAGGCAACCAATCGCTCGGTCCATAGAGCGATCGATCGGTCCAAAACCGATCGATCGGTAGCTATCGACTGGTCAAGATTTTTGTATGGGGAAATTTTCCAGAGAGTTGATTTTTGGTCGAGAGCTCGGTAAACACACCGATCGCTCGGTAGGCAACCGATCGATCGGTCATAAACACCGATCGCTCGGTCCTCGTGTTTTTGCAAAAATTTCATTAAGGGTGTTTTCGTCTTTTAGGCGTTTCACTCATGCCTTAAAGGCTTTGCCCGATCATTTGAGGGTTCATACACAACCCTTAGAGTCTTTTGAGAGATAGAGAGAAAGGAGAAGGGTTTCCAAAACCTAGATCAACCCCAAGCCCGTTTTCTTCAAGATCAAAGCTCAAGCATTCGAGGAGCTTGTGATCCAAGCTAGGGCGGCAGCTACACGGTCGTTTTTGGAAGGGGTTTCTTCCTCATTTCTTCAAGGTCGGTACTTCTGGCTACTCTCCTAGTTATAGTTCCTCTTTTCTCTTTATTTCCCTTTGTTTTCCTTTATTTACACATGTGCTATGAGATGGATGGTTGTGAATGGTGAATCGAGATGGAATGGGCGATTGGATGCCAATGGTTGTGTTGTGATGATTAAAATGGGGAGGGCATTGTTCCAATAATGAACATACATGCATGATTTGAGTAAAATCCATCTAGAAAAGCATGTTGTAAGGTAAATCAATAATGAACACACCATGTTTGATGAAATGCCAAGATGAATGAAAAGACTAATAAATAAAGAAAATGCATGCTTAAACATTTATGGAAATTGCTAAGGTTATGATAGTGTGTTTTCGCGCTTTCCCTAAATTGTTTAATTTATTACTTGTATATATGGTAATATGCAATGTAATGTGAATTCCCCAAAATGTCATATTTAATTGCCATCGCAAGTGTGTACACAATTACACGAGCACGGCATGAAACGACGTGATTTACCGATGTTTTCAAGGACGAGATGTAGAGGTGGGGCATATCCTACGAATGTTTCACTTCGCTTTTGGCAAGGACAAGATGATCATGCATTGCATAGGGAAGGGTCTCTCATCCCATCGCATTACACGCATGGCATGACATCGCATTACACGCATGGCATAGCATCTCATGACACTCACGGCATGGCATGACACGCATGGATGCTAGTTGCGACGGGCTATGAACGGCAACTAGGCATACACATTTCGCATGGATGCTAGTTGCGACGGACTATGAACGGCAACTAGGCATATCATTCAGCATATAGGATACTAGTTGCGACGGACTATGAACGGCAACTAGGCATATCATTCAAGTGTACAGGGTACTAGTTGCGACGGGCTATGAACGGCAACTAGGCATGTGAACATGTTTAAATTCCGAATAAGCAAGCATGATACACGCATGACACGCATAGCATGACATGGCACGCATGATACAAGCATGACAAGCATGACACGGTAAATAAGTTCCCAATTACGCGAAGGGTATTTTAAGTCAAGTCAAGTGCATGGTGTTTTTCAAGGATTTTATCGGCTTTTCATGAACTGCAAGCATGATTATGAATTTCCTTATTTCTTTGTATGATATTAACTGTTTCTGATTCAATGCTCAGCCGTACTTCTTATGTCGGTAGGTTCTGAGGGAGCTGCTGCTCCATTTGATGTTTGTGCTCCTGGTCCATGGGTGGAGGAGGAGTACGTCGAGGAGCCTTTGGAGGAACCTCCCGTAGAGGGTTATCAGTAGGTGGTGTTAGATTCTGAGTGGATTAGCTGTGAGTGAGCATGAGTGATTATATCCATGTATTTTGGTGGGCATGTCCGCACTTTCTTTGTTTTGATTTCTTTGTATTAAAACTTGGACCATGTGTATATACTTAGAGGTTTGTTAGACTTCCGCTGTGTCTTATAGTTATGCTTCCGCAATTATCCTCTATTGTATATGCTCTGTGGGTGTTTTGCAGGTGGTTTGTCAAGCAAGTCATGTAAGTCATGATTTAGTCGTCCACGATTCACTCTAACTCCTAGGGTGGGTTTTGGGTCGCGACATATGGACTATGGCCATGCCCTATTCTCCTTCTTGGAGTACCCGTAGTATTCTACGAGTTCGTCCCTTGGCTGAGCAAGCCGTAAAACACTTAATAGGCAACGGAGAAGACACTAAATTATGGTTAGATCCCTGGCATCCGTCGGGAGTGCTGCTGAACCAGGGATGGCAATTCAGTCTTCCCATGAATGGCATAGACTGCTTAGCTACTATTGAATGTATTCGTGAAGGAAATGAATGGGGAACTTCTACGCCAAATGACTCGAAGCTATTTGAGGCGTGGGATGAGATTCAAAATATTCAAACGCTGGATGGTGAGGAGAAGGACAGAATCATTTGGAAACCATCAGTGCATGGCTCTTTCTCACTGTCCTCAGCTTAGGAAATTGTCCATGCTCATCAATCGCCTATAGGGTGGAATAACCTTGTTTGGTTTGCAGGCAATATCCCTCCTCATGCTTTTGTTTTTTGAATGGCTGCTAAAGAAGTATTAATGACTAAGGATAAACTATTAAGATGGGGCACGATTCGGTGTGACAGGTGTTTGCTTTGTAAGTCCCATGCAGAATCTCATGACCATCTATTCACCAAATGTGATTATACGGAGTTTCTTTGGAAAGCGTTGGCCCAACTCATTCAAATCTAGATTAAGAGCTTTGCTTCGTGGGGTGACATGGTCAGGTGGTATGGTCGGAAATGGCGATCTCCTAGTTTTGCAAACAATGTTCGTCGTGTTGCCATGGGTGCTTTTGTCTATCATCTATGGAAGGAAAGAAATTGGAGATGGACTGGTAATTCTAAACACCTTCCTAGTGTGGTGCTTAAAGACATCTTTATGGATGTAAAAATTAAGTTTGATGGCATCAACGTGGTTGTTCCGGATATTGTGAGGCACCGTCTTATCTGTTCTAATTGGAACCTGGACGTGCGGTGGGCCTCTACCTCAGTGCAGTGGGTCTCCTGGATTCCCCCAGATCATAATGTTATTAAGATTAATACCGATGGAGCTGTGGGTGGCTCCCGTGGTATGGGTGCATTTTCTGCAATCCGGAAGGGATGGCAGTGCATGCTTGTGTTGGGACTAAAACTATGGGCACGCTACTTGAGATGGAGCTACTTTCTATTAAAAGAGGGTGTGAGGAAGCTATCCAGCTGGGCTTGTCGCGACCCAACACCCACCCTAGGAGTTAGAGTGAATCGTGGACGACTAAATCATCACTTGCTTGACAAACCACCTGGAAAACACCCACAGAGCATATACAATAGAGGATAACAGGGGAAGCATAACTATAAGACACAGCGGAAGTCTAACAAACCTCTACGTATATACACATGGTCCAAGTTTTAATACAAAGAAAGTGCGGACATGCCCGCCAAAATACATGGATATAATCACTCATGCTCACCCACAGCTAATCCACTCAGAATCTAACACCACCTACTGATAACCCTCAACGGGAGGTTCCTCCAAAGGCTCCTCGACGTACTCCTCCACCCATGGACCAGGAGCACAAACATCAAATGAAGCAGCAGCTCCCTCAGAACCTGCCGACATAAGAAGTACGACTGAGCATGGAATACTCAGCGGGTACTAAATACTAACCAACAGTTATAGCAAGAGATAGCAATGCATGCCCAGGAAACAATATAGATATATATGAATCAGGAACAGTTAATATCATACAAAGAAATAAGGAAATTCATAATCATGGTTCCAGTTCATGAAAAGCCGATAAAATCCTTGAAAAACACCATGCACTTGATTTGACTTAAAATACCCTTCACGTAATTGGGAACTTATTTACCGTGTCATGCTTGTCATGCTTGTATCATGCGTGCCATGTCATGCTATGCGTTTCATGCGTGTATCATGCTTGCTTATTCGGAATTTAAACATGTTCACATGCCTAGTTGCCGTTCATAGCCCATCGCAACTAGTATCCTATATGCTGAATGATATGCCTAGTTACCGTTCATAGTTCGTCGCAACTAGTATCCTATATGCTGAATGATATGCCTAGTTGCCGTTCATAGTCCGTCGCAACTAGTATCCTATATGCTGAATGATATACCTAGTTGCCGTTCATAGTCCGTCGCAACTAGCATCCATACGAAATGTGTATGCCTAGTTGCCGTTCATAGCCCGTCGCAACTAGCATCCATGCGAAATGTGTATGCCTAGTTGCCGTTCATAGCCCGTCGCAACTAGCATCCATGCGTGTCATGCCATGCCTTGAGTGTCATGAAATGATATGTCATGCGTGTAATGCGATGCCATGCCATGCCATGCGTGTAATGCGATGGGATGAGAGACCCTTCCCTATGCAATGCGTGATCATCTTGTCCTTGCCAAAAGCGAAGTGAAACATATCGTAGGATATGCCCCACCTCTACGTCTCGTCCTTGAAAACATCGGTAAATCAAGTCGTGCTCGTGTAATCGTGTCGCGACCCAAAACCCACCCTAGGAGTTAGAGTGAACTTTGGACGACTAATCATGACTTGCTTGACAACCAACCTGCAAAAAAAAACCCACAGAGCATATACAATAGAGGATATAAACAGCGGAAACATACTCTAACATAGCACAGCGGAAGTCTAAACAAACCTCTATGTATATACGAATCCAAGTTTACACCAAAGGAATCCAAAAGAAAGTGCGGACAGACCCGCCAAAATACATGAATGTATATCTCTCATCTCACCCACAGCTAATCCACTCAGAATCTAACACCACCTACTGATAACCCTCTACGGGAGGTTCCTCCAAAGGCTTCTCGACGTACTCCTCTTCCACCCATGGACCAGGAGCACAAACATCAAATGGAGCAGCAGCTCCCTCAGAACTTGCCAACATGAGAAGTACGGCTGAGCATGGAATACTCAGCGGGCGCTAAATACTAACCAATAGTCATAGCAAAACCATAGCAGTATAGGAAGCAGGAAGCATTTCACATATATAAAGCAGGAGCCATCAATATCATAATAAGGAAATAAGGCAATTTATAATCATGCTTGCATTTCATGAAAAGCCTATAACACCCTTGAAAACACCGTGCACTTGACTTGACTGAAAATATCATTTCCGTGCTTGAAAACTCATCATGATTGTCTTATCTTATCGTATCATGCGTGTCATGTGTGTCATGTCATGTCATGCTTGCTTGGAAAAGTAAACTACTTGTGAGGGAAGGGAGACCCTTCTTCCTAAATGCCCATGCTTGTCATGTATCATGCTTGCTTTTTCGGAAAAGTAATCTACTTGTGAGGGAAGGGAGACCCTTCTTCCTAAATTGCTCATGCTTGTCATGCCATGTCATGTCATGCTTGTATCATGCTTGGAAAAGTAAACTACTTGTGAGGGAAGGGAGACCCTTCTTTCTAAATGCTCATGTCATGTCCTTTCACTTGTGAGATGTCCTTGTGAGATGTACTTGCGAGGGAAGGAAAACCCTTCTTATGATATGTATGTACTTGCGAGGGAAGGGAGGCATTTCTTCATGATATGCACTTGTGAGTGAGGGGAGACCCCTCGTGGAATGTTGGTTCTTGTTTTCTTGTGAAAAGCGAGGTAAAACATATCGTAGGATATGTCCCACCTATAACCATGTTCTTGAAAACCTCGATAAATCGTGTCATGCATGCCGTGCTCATGGGAACCGTGTACATACTTGCATTTAAATTTAAATATGACATTTGGGTAATTTCACAACACATATAACATCAATGATTGAGCAATGTAATATTCATATCATTTAGGGAAAGCAAGAAACACACTATCATAGGCCCTAGCAATATCCATAATTTATTAGGCATGCATTTCCTAATTTACAACTCACTTTATTCACCTTGGCATTTCATCAAACATGGTGTGTTCATTATTCATTATTCATTTAAACCTAAATCATGCTTTTCTGGGTGGGTTATGCTCACATTACACTTGTATGTTCATTATTAGTACAATGCCCTTTCCCATTCATTCATCACATCATCCACACGGCATCCATTCGCCAACATCCACCTCCATTCACCATTCACACCCATCCATCTCATAGCACATGTGTAAATGAAGAAAATCAAAAGGAATAGAGGGAAAAGAGGAACTATAACTAGGTGGGTAGCAAGAAGTACCGACCTTGAAGAAATGAGGAAGAAACTCCTTCCAAAAACGACCGTGAGTTGCTGCCCTAGCTTGAGGAGATGCTCCTCACGAGCTTGTGCCTTGATCTTGAAGAAAAATGGGCTTGAGTTGAGTGTGGGTTCACAAACCCCTTGATTTCTCTCCAAAATGGAAACCCTAGGTTTAGGAATCGCCCTCTCCTCTCTTCTTATCTCCCAATCTCTCTAAGTGTCGAAATGAAGCCCTAAAGGCTCGGGTTAAACTCTTAAAGTAAGAGTGAACCGACCAAAAGACCATAATACCCTTACTGAAATTTCTGCAAAAACATGAGTGTCGAACACGTTGTGCTGTGAACAGTGCCGAACACGTTGTGCTGTGAACAGTGTCGAACACGTTGTCACATTGTGTTGTGCATAGTGCTGAGCTCGTTGTCCGTTGTCTTATGTACAACGTGCCCGGTGAGCTGTACAACGTACACGTTGTCTGTTGCACGATGTATCCGTTGTCTGTTGCACGACGTACCCGTTGTCTGTTGCACAACGGATGCACAACGTACACGTTGTCTACGCGTTGTCTGTGCCTTATCAGAGCACGTTATCAGAGCTAGAGCTACGTTATCAGAGTACGTCCTTAGTGCCTTCCGAGCTACGTCCTTGGTGCCTAACCGAGCTACGTCCTTAGTGCATAACCGAGCTACGTCCTTAGTGCTTAACCGAGCTACATTTGCCTGCAAGTCCAGACTGTTTTGGCCATATCTTTTGACTCGTTCGTCCGATTTTGACGATTCAACTTGCGTTGGGTTCGTACTTCGAAAAGGAACATTTCTAACGTTTCGGAATTTCCAATTTCTTTCTTATTTATTAATTATACCTCTTTAAAGGCAAAATGGCAACGAAAGTGTCATGCATTAAATGTGAAAAGGTCCAGGGCTCTACAAATCGTGTACACACTTGCGATGGAAATTAAATATGACATTTTGGGGAATTCACAATACATTGTACATTACCATATATACAAGTAATAAATTAAACAATTTAGGGAAAGCACGAAAACACACTATCATAACCTTAGCAATTTCCATAAATGTTTAAGCATGCATTTTCTTTATTTATTATTCTTTTCATTCATCTTGGCATTTCATCAAACATGGTGTGTTCATTATTGATTTACCCTACAACATGCTTTTCTAGATGGATTTTACTCAAATCATGCATGTATGTTCATTATTGGAACAATGCCCTCCCCATTTTAATCATCACAACACAACCATTGGCATCCAATCGCCCATTCCATCTCGATTCACCATTCACAACCATCCATCTCATAGCACATGTGTAAATAAAGGAAAACAAAGGGAAATAAAGGGAAAAGAGGAACTATAACTAGGAGGGTAGCAAAAAGTACCGACCTTGAACAATGAGGAGAGAAACCCCTTTCCAAAATGACCGTGTAGCTGCTGCCCTAGCTTGGAGAACGCTCTCCACGAGTGTTTGAGCCGTGATCTTGGAGAAGAGCCGAGCTTGAAGTAATCTACGGTCTCAAAACTCTTTGATTTCTCTTCCAAAGACAAGCCCTAGGTTGGAATCGCCTTCTCCCCTTTCTCCTATTCTCTCAAACTCTCTAAGTGTCGAATGATGCCCTAAAGGCTCGGGCAAGGCTCTTAAGGTAAGAGTAAACCGACCAAAAGACCATAATACCCTTACTGAAATTTCTGCAAAAACGCGAGTACCGAGCGATCGGTGTTAATGACCGATCGATCGGTTGCCTACCGATCGATCGGTTAAAATTTCACTCTCTGGAAAATTTTTCCATACAAAAATCTTGACCAGTCGATAGCCTCCAAGCGATCGGTTTTGGACCGATCGATCGCTCCATGGACCGAGCGATCGGTGGTCTGCAGGTCCAAACTGTTTTGGCCATAACTTTTGACTCGTTCGTCTGATTTTGACGATTCAACTTGCGTTGGGTTCGTACTTTGAAAATGAACATTTTTGACGTTTCGGAATTTCCAATTTCTTCCTTATTTATTAATTATAACTCTTTAAAGACAAAATGGCAACGAAAGTGTCATGCATTAAATGTGAAAAAGTCCGGGGCTCTACATCCTCCCCCTCTTACAAAAATTTCGTCCTCGAAATTTAGACGCTACTTGCATTACAAACCAAAAAGAAAATTACAAGTTGTATACAAACTTATGCAAAAACTCTTTCAAATAATTCTGGGTACTTCGCTTTGACTTCGGCTTCACACTCCCATGTAGCTTCTTCCCGAGCATGGTGTTGCCATTACACAAGAACCAAAGGGATTGTCTTGTTACGAAGCACTTGATCTCTTCGATCCAAAATCTGAACCGGCTTTTCAATCAAGGTGAGGTCCTCTCGAATCTCCAACGGTTCCAAGTCTATGACATGCGAAGGATCCGCAATGTACTTCCGAAGCATAGACACATGGAAAACGTTGTGAACTGCGGGCGGTCATGTGAGGTGGGAGAGCTACCCCGTAAGCAACCTCACCAACTCGCGTGATAATCTCAAAAGGCCCAACATACCGAGGACTGAGCTTGCCTCGCTTGCCAAATCTCATGATCCCTTTGCTAGGATACTTTCACAAAAACTTCATCCCCTACTTGAAATTTCAAGTCCCTACGGCGCGTGTCCGCATAACTTTTCTGGCGATCTTGATCGGCTTACAACCGATCCCGGATGATCTTGACTATACTCGCAGTTTGCTCGATCAACTCCGGACCTAACACCTTTCTTTCTCCTACCTCATCCCAGTAGAGAGGAGACCTGCAGCTTCGCCCATATAAGGCCTCAAACGGTGCCATTTGGATGCTCGCCTGATAGCTATTGTTATAGGCGAATTCAACTAAAGGCAAGTGCTCTTCCCAACTGCCTTTGAAATCCAGCATACAAGCCTGAAGCATGTCTTCTATTACTTGGTTCACTCTCTCGGTTTGTCCATCCATCTGTGGATGAAAAGCGGTGCTGAAATCAAGTCGGGAACCCATAGCCTCTTGGAAACTTTTCCAAAATCTTGACGTGAATCTTGGATCCCGATCCGACACAATACTGACGGGCACTCCGTGCAACCTCACCACTTCCTTGATGTACAAAACGGCTAACTGACTAGAGTTGAAAGTAGTTCGATAGGGTAAGAAATGTGCGGACTTTGTCAGACGATCCACTACAACCCAAATCGCATCTGAGCCATATTTCTTCTTAACAAACAACACCGGGGGCACCCCACGATGAGACACTTGGTCGAATGAAGCCAAGGCCTTGCAATTCCTCCAACTGGGTCTTCAACTCCTTAAGTTCAACCGGGGCCATTCTATACGGAGCCCGAAAGATGGGAGCTGTGCCTGGTGCAAGCTCGATCACAAACTCAATCTCCTTGTCTGGAGGTAATCCTGGCAACTCCTCTGGAAATACATCCAGGAATTCACTCACGACCGGACTAGTCGAAGAGTCCTTTGCCTCGAGGTTCGCTAGGTACATTACCGTAAAGCGAGCAATATCTCTACCTTTCAACCCCCGAAAGTGAAATGGTTTTCCTTCTACTGGCTTGAAGAGTACCATTTTCTCAAAGCAAGCTACATGCCCATGATGCGCTGCTAACCAATCCATTCCCAATATAACATCAAAGTCTTGGAATCCAAGGACGATGAGATCAACCGCCAACTCGTGGCTTCTAACTTGGGCCACACTATTTCTATACACTTTATCTGCCAATACTGTTTTGCCGAGAGGAGTCGAAATGGCTAACTCCGGTTTTAGCTGACTAGGCTCCACAGAAAAACCTTCTGAAAAACTCGGCGAGACAAACGAATGAGTAGACCCGGTATCAATCAATACTCGAGCCAAATACTCATTGACTAGTAGGGTTCTTGAAATTTTAACTAGTTACGTCAATTCAAGCATCAACAGTGTATACACATAGGTATATATATATAGCATACCAAGTACGTACACAAGGAATAAAACATAACATAACAATCACGAATAAAGAAAATAACTCCAAACGTGTACCTTGCACCACATCATCAGATGCAAGTGCATCACCCTCTGTCAAAGCAAATACACGCCCCTGGTTCGCCTGGCGAGACTGAGGGGTAGACCGGGTAGTCTGAGATGACGCCTGATATGATCCTGCTGGGCGTGCTGGTGGCCTAATCCCCTGAGACTGGTCTGGTAAATGCCGGGTAGGGCAATCCCTGATCACGTGGCCCTGGCGACCACAGTGAAAACATCCACCCGATGCTCTTAGGCAATCCCCTGCTGGGTGCCTTCGACCGCATGAAGTGCAGGCCTCGTGTGTGCGGGTAGGAGGGGCCTGAGGTGGAGCATATCTCGCCACCTGAGGTGCAACTGGCCGTGGGGCCGGGAGGGCCTGAGGTCGAGGTGCTTGTGGTACATACTACCGTGGTGCTGGAGGCGCATAAGTCGGCCTCATCGGTGGTGCTGGCCATGTATACTGATAAGGGTCGGTACGAGCCCGCCTCTCTAGGGGTGCTGAACTACTGGATTGGCCTCTCGTCAATTCCCTCTTCTTGGACACCGCCTCAGAGTTGGTCTCAACCAACAAGGCTTTATCCACCACTTCAGCGTAAGTGGCGTGCCTAAAGACCGATACTTTCTCCATGATGACATCCTTGAGTCCTTGCTCAAACCTCCTCGCCTTCATTGCCTCGGTGGCAATCATATGTGTCGCGAAGCGTGATAGCTCCGAGAACTTGGCCTCATAAGCGGCCACAGACATCGAACCTTGCTCAAGGTTGATGAATTATCTCTTTCTTTTCCCGAGCTCCAACCGGGAAATACTTCTTATAGAACGTATCCTTAAACTCCTCCCAAGTTCACGGTTGACCTTGCATGGTCAAGTCCCGTGTCCTCAATGCGGACAACCATCAATGGTGTGCCTCGCCCTCTAGCATGAAAACTGCCCATGCTACTCTATCCTCCTCTTTAGGCGAGAGGACCGCAAAGATCGTCTCCATCTGGAGGATCCATGCCTCCGCAGCAAGAGGGTCCACACTCCCATGGAATGATAGAGGTCTCAATCTCCTAAATGCCTCAACCCCAGCTGTACTATGTACTGGAGCCGTAGGCAGTGGAGTAGGTGCCGCCGAAGAAGGTATGGTCTGCCGAGCCGCCAGAATGGCGAGAGTCTCAGCAATAGAGCCTAAGACCTGAGAGAGGTCCTGCTGCTCATCCTCATCTCTAGAAGAAGATGAAGCTCTGGTGTGTGGTCCATGACCCCGTGTGCCCCGCCTCATGACTAAAGTCCTGAGAACAATAACACCACATGAGTCTCACTTGAAACCACAATTTATCGCATTTCCATTTCACAATAATTCAAGTGGCAATATTTGTATAATATACTAATAATATACATCGCATCAGTCATCAGAATATTTATGATATTATACTTTGGTGTTCTAGCGTTCCTAAGACTCGTACTTGGTTGAAGCAACCATTTTGACCAAGACTAAAGTTTAGTTTTCCACTTGGACCAAGACTCGCTTCCGACTTACTTCCTTCCTAACTTGTTTCCTAACATATGCTCTTGTCAAGCCGTGGTATAAGATTCTAAGTGACCCTAGAGACCTAAAGCCTAAGCTCTGATACCACTTCTGTCGCGACCCAAAACCCACCCTAGGAGTTAGAGTGAATCGTGGACGACTAAATCATGACTTACATGACTTGCTTGACAAACACCTGCAAAACACCCACAGAGCATATACAATAGAGGATAACAGCGGAAGCATATCTATAAGACACAGCGGAAGTCTAACAAACCTCTAAGTATATACACATGGTCCAAGTTTTAATACAAAGAAATCAAAACAAAGAAAGTGCGGACATGCCCGCCAAAATACATGGATATAATCACTCATGCTCACCCACAGCTAATCCACTCAGAATCTAACACCACCTACTGATAACCCTCTACGGGAGGTTCCTCGAAAGACTCCTCGACGTACTCCTCCTCCACCCATGGACCAGGAGCACAAACATCAAATGGAGCAGCAGCTCCCTCAGAACCTGCTGACATAAGAAGTACGGTTGAGCATGGAATACTCAGCGGGTACTAACTACTAACCAACAGTTATAGCAAGAGATAGCAATGCATACCCAGGAAACAATATAGATATATATGAATCAGGAACAGTTAATATCATACAAAGAAATAAGGAAATTCATAATCATGCTTGCAGTTCATGAAAAGCCGATAAAATCCTTGAAAAACACCATGCACTTGATTTGACTTAAAATACCCTTCGCGTAATTGGGAACTTATTTATCGTGTCATGCTTGTATCATGCGTGCCATGTCATGCTATGCGTTTCATGCGTGTATCATGCTTGCTTATTCGGAATTTAAACATGTTCACATGCCTAGTTGCCGTTATTGAAATTTCTGCAAAAACGCGAGTACCGAGCGATCGGTGTTAATGACCGATCGATCGGTTGCCTACCGATCGATCGGTTTCTTAACCGAGCGATTAGTTAAAATTTCACTCTCTGGAAAATTTTCCCATACAAAAATCTTGACCAGTCGATAGCCTCCGAGGGATCGGTTTTGGACCGATCGATCGCTCCATGGACCGAGCAGCGATCGGTGGTCTGCAGGTCCAAACTGTTTTGGCCATAACTTTTGATTCGTTCGTCCGATTTTGACGATTCAACTTGCGTTGGGTTCGTACTTCGAAAACGAACATTTCTGACGTTTCGGAATTTCCAATTTCTTCCTTATTTATTAATTATACATCTTTAAAGGCAAAATAGCAACGAAAGTGTCATGCATTAAATGTGAAAAAGTCCGGGGCTCTACAGGGCTTCCATAGGATCCAGATTGAATCAGACTCACTATGGGCTGTCAAATGCGTCTCCAAGATTTGCTCTAGGCCATGGGCTCTCTATTGCTTATTGGATGACATTGATATATTATGGGGTAGGCTCACATTGGTTTCCATTATTCACATCTATAGGGAGGCCAACAGAGTGGCTGACACTCTATCAAAGTTTTGGCCTTCAAATGCAAAGGTTTTGTTAGATAGTGATTCGTTCACTCTCCACTTATGTAAGCTAGTGCGAGATGATGCTTGGGGTTGTAAATTCCTAAGGTTGTAACCTCTTTTTTGTAGTTTATATTATTCTGGTCAAGGTCCGCCTAACCCTAGCTTTCCTTTTTCCAAAAAATAAAATAAAATGGAAATCTGATTTTAGATCAAGGAAGCCTTTCAGGCCTAGCTATTGACTTCTTCTCTTCGCTTCTGTTTGCTCCTAGCAACCAGGACCCTTGCTCGGTGCCTATCCCTCCCTCTTGTAAGTTGGATGAGCATGATTGTTTGCAATTGGTTTCGGAATTTTCTGCCATGGATGTTAAAGAAGCAGTTTTCAACTCCAATGATGACAAAGCACCAGGGCCAGATGGGTTCAACGCAAAATTTTTCCAGGTATGTTGGGACATTATTTATGTGGATTTGATTAAAGCCATCCTTAGTTTTTTTTCTAGCTCTAAATTACTTGGTGAGGGCAATGCAACTCTTATTTCCTTAATTCCCAAGAAGGAGCGGCCCGATTCCTTTGCTGATTTTAGACCTATCTCTGTGTGCAACGTTATCTATCGCTTTATCTCTAAAATGCTGGTCACAAGGATCAAGCCTTTGATGAACAAGCTTGTTAGTGGCAATTTCTAGACCTAGTTATGATCATGTATGGGTTGTGCCACAAAGGCTCATTGACTGGATTATGGTGTGCATATCTGGGGCCAGATACTCTCTGATGATAAACGGAGAACGTGTGGGCTACTTCAAATGTACTCACGGGCTATGACAAGGGGATCCCTTCTCCCCATATTTATTCATGTTAGTGATGCAGGTTCTCTCCACTTTGCTTGATAAGGAAGCCCAAGATGGTAGATTGACTCCTCACCCTCTGTGCTCGGATCCATTAATTACCCACCTATGCTTTGCAGATGACCTTGTGATTTTCTCTGTTGCAAATCTCAAGTCAGTCACAACGATTGCTTCAACATTGAAAGTGTTCTCCAAGTCCAGATTAGAAGCTAATATGGACCAGAAAACCCATATCTCATTCGCAATCAGTTATCAACTAATTGAATGGTTTTCCTACAATGTTACCTAAAGGACAAAGTAGTCTCATCCAATAAGATATTTTTGATATATTACCCAATGTAGAAGACAATGTGTGAATGTAAAATATTCATTTATTGATTAAATAGATAAATACAATTCCAGAATGGCTTTCGTGGGCATATATGTCTAACAATCTCCCACTTGCACTCATAGCCAATCTCCTATGTATTTAATACCCATCGACTCTAGATGTTTCTCAAACACCTTCTGAAGTAGTGCTTTAGTAAATGGGTCTGCCACGTTATCCGCTGATGCAATCTTGGATAACTCAATGTCTCCTCTCTTGACAATATCTCGAAGCAAATTAAATCTCCTTTCAATGTGCTTAGTCTTCTGATGTACTATTAGCTCTATGGCTTGAGCTACAGGACCACTATTATCACAATAAAATATGATAGGAGATAAGATTAGTTGGACACTAATGGATAAGATTAGTTTCTATTTTGGTTAATCCTAATTAATTATGGAGAAATCAAAGAAGAAACAAATTGAGTAATTCTTATTGGATAAGGCTTAGAAGTCTTGGGTTGCAAGCAACCCAAGATTGTCTATATAAAGAGGTGGACGTCCAAGCATTGAGGGACATTTAATTTTCTAGAAATTTCTCTCCCTTTCCTCATTATCTCACACCCTCTCCATCTCTCCCTTTGTGGTGTATGGTCAGCCCATCTTCCCACCTTTCTTGTTCTCTTGTCTTCTAGCTTTTGAATATCAAGAAGAATATCAACAAGCTATTTTTGATAATAAAGATTGGATCTTTATTTCAAGATCCTAGAACTGAAAATTTGGAAGGGCCATTAGCTTCCATTAGAGAAAGCTTTAAAGAAAAAGAAGGTCTGTGTGGATTGCAAAGGAGACTTGACGCTTGTGAAGTTTTGCCGGTCTTCTTATTCTATCTTGGATTTTTCTATCTATTATTCTCTCGTGCATTTGACTTATCTATTTCAAAGTCACAAAGGAAATTATGATTTTTACTCTCATTGAATAAAATTAATTAGAATCTTAGTCAGATCTTGGGATTCGATGGATGCTTTCCGTATTGTTTAATGTTCATACACTGGGATCCAATTGCAACATGGATATCTCACGGCACTTGCAATTTCGATGTAATTCCTGTTTAAGGTCAATGGGATAACATTGGGTAAGCCAGGGTAAGAATGTCCCAGAGCAATCTGCGGAGATGCTCACATAAGAAATACAAGCTCGAACAATTGATTAAATGTTAATCAATTATTTAAAAAATGATTAAATGTTAATCATTGATTAAATAGGTTAAAAGTTAATCTATGTTTAAATTAATTGTTAATTTAAATTAGAGGGTTATGTTAGTAATTATTTAATTAACCTAATTAAAGGGGAAATGGGTTTGACCCATATCCATAAACCCATTAAGAATGGACCATTAATATAGGCCCAAGCCCATGGCTTTAAACCCTAGGGTGGGGCGCCCACTTTAGTTCTCCTAATTGGATTAGGATTTGGTTACTTGAATAATTATTGAATAATAACTCTATTAATCATGAAATTAAATTCCAATTGTTGGAATGCAAGAAGGATTAAGATAAGATAGAGTTCTAATACAATTTGGAGTTCAAGACTCCCCTAATGCTCACGCCCCCCTTAAGCTCACGCCAACACCCCCCCCTGGAGATCTCCTAAATGGATTAGGAGATAGTTGCTGGTTAATCCCTTTAAATTGAGGAATCCTTTTTGGAAAATGACTCTTTAATTAATAGGTTTACTATAAATAAAGTAGTTATAGATAAACTAAGAGATTGTTTAATTAATAATAAGAGTTATTATTGATAAATAATTCCTAAGAGATAAGATCAAGTTGGAGTAGGATTAGGATTTGATCTTTTTCTATTAATACCCCAACACCCAAAAACGTGATAGGGAGACTCATAATTCTGATTTTTTTTCCCTCCTTCTCCTCCTCTCCAAACCGTGAGCCCTTAGGGAGAGTCCCTAGGGATTTTCGTGAGCTACAAGGGTGCATCCAAGTTGGGTTTTACAATTAAAGGGTTTTGAACCCTAGGGTTTTGGGTGATAGAAAGTCTACACAATTACTCCATCTTCTTCTTGCTTCTTCAATTCTAAGGAGAGATTCTAAAGCTTCGTAGGGATAGCGAAGAACAAGGATCTAGCTTCGAGTATTTCTTTGAGAAATCTCTACAAAGAATTCTGACAGTTTGAGTCGATTTTAGCTTCACCGGTGAACATCATTCACCGAAGTAATATGACTAAAATGAGTAGATAATTTTAGTTGCTTTCTATGGAGTAAAGATCATCGGCCAGTTTCCGCATAAATTTTTATTTGGATCCCCCTTCAAGTGGTATTAGAGCTCATGGTTAGGGAGTATTTTTTGTTTATGTCAAAAAATAATTAAATAGATGAATTTAATTCTATTTATTTAATGATGCTCTAGTTTTATTTTATTTGTTAATGAGATGAATAAATAAATAATTATTTTTATTATGTTATCGAATGAGATTTGATAATAATGATAATTAAATAATTTTAAAACTAGTATTATATGTGATATAATTAAATTCAAAATAAAGAGTTTATTTTGAAATTTCCTTTTAAATGATTTGATCATTTAATATACATTTATTAATTGCTTAAAATAATTAATGAATCATTTTTCCTATAAATAGATTTTATTTGAAAAATTATAAAACCTTATTTTATGATGAGATCATATTTAGGATTTTCGATTCTCTTAAGTTTTTATTTTAATCTTGGATAGTAGTAGAACCAATCTATATGCAAGGATCTTGCATTCGAGAAAGGATATTGCATTCAAGAAAAAATAAAATATTGTGGAGATTTAAAGAAGATTCTATCTTATATTTTGAAAATAATTTTATGAAAATTGTTTGAAGGAAAATATAATTGTTGTATTTTTTCCAGGTTTAATATATATAAGATATAAATTTTAATTGACCAAATTGATAATTGTTATCAAATTTTAAATCCTTTTAAAATAAGCAAAAGTACTCCATAACCTTGTTGCATCTATATTATATGAGATTATTGTTATAGGTCAAATTTATGATAAATTGTTTATCATTCGTGCATTCATATTAGCTTCACCGGTGAACATCATTCACCAAGGTAATATGACTAAAACGAGTAGATAATTTTAGTTGTTTTCTGTGGAGTAAAGATCATCGAGATCCATTTTTTGCATAAATTTTTATCCGAATCCTCCTACATAGTATCCTTTGTCTTCATCCATTTTGACGTGCTCTGGGAGGTCTTCGTCATCCATACGTCCGAGTCGAATGACGCCACCGGAGAATTTGTCTCGGACGATGAATTGATGTCCATTTACCGCTTGGGTCAGGGCGATTTGGTAACATTTTTCAAAGAACCAAGTCACCGACTTCAATGCTTCGAGACTTGACCTTCTTTTTGAATGCCCTAGCCATGTGCCTCTAATAGGCCTGAGGAGTGGTTGATGGTTCAATCGCCGCTCTTCGATCAGATTCAGCTGTTCATATCGGATTTGTGCCCATTCTGCCTCTGAGATTTCTACTTCCATTAACACCCGGAGTGATGAAATTTCAATTTCGATCGGAGGACTGCTTGCATGTGTCATAGGCCAAAGAGAATGACGTTACTCCTGTTAAGGTTCTGATAGACGTTCTATAGGCCATGAGTGCGTATAGGAGCATCTCATGCCAGGTAGAGTAGTTGGTTACCATCTTCTTAATGATTTTCTTCATGTTCTTGTTGGCGGCCTCTACTGCATCATTAGTTTGAGGCATGTATGGCGTGGAATTGTGATGCCGTATTTTGAATTTCTGATTACCCATCGGTCTGTTTTGGTGACATCGAGTGGAAAGGTCCCGTTGTCGAGATATTGCTTACTGTCCGTGTACCAAGGCTTGTTCGATACTCCGTCGAGCTCGAAGTAGTAGGCAGGCTAATGCTGTTGCTAAATTTCGATCGGCCATAGCAAGATGCCCTTGGGAATTTATACCATGGAGGGGAGAGTGGCCAATGCATTAGTAAATCTGTTATGGTTCCTGGACCTGTGACTAAAGGTGATTCTCCTGAATTGGGTGGCTATGCACATTTCATACTCTGCTTCGTTATTTGAGCATCTGAATTTCAGCTTGACCGAGATGGGGATGTGTGCTCCTTTGGGAGAGATCATGAGTGCTCTTACCCCATGTCCAGGACTGTAACAAGATGACTTCATTTGGAAACTGATCATGTACTGAAACATAATCCTGTGCTGGACTGTGGGCTAAGTGATTTGCAATCGCCTGCCCCTTGATTGACTTCTGAGTCATGTACATGATGTTGAACTCAGAAAACATCATAAGCCATCAAGCTATCCACCTGGTAGTGGCTGGCTTTTCCAGTAGGTATTTGAGTGGGTCTATCCAGGATATCAGGATCGCTGGATAGGAAATCAGACAATGCCGCAGACGCTGAGTAGCCCAGACCAGTGCCAGATGAGTTTTCTCAAGTGGGTTGTGTGAGCGGGGGAATTCACTCCCTGATTTGGTCTCACGAGTTTTTGAGAGTTGCCACCCATTCATTCAGAAGGGATAAGCCCCCCAGGTTTTGGATAAGGTCTTGGTCCACGAGAGAGATCAAGGTAAGGGGTTCAGTTAAGTCTGGGGAAGGTGTTAGGCACCCCGAGGCTTCCGTTTTACAACGGTTCTGTACCGCTTGGGTTTAAGCCAAATTAAAGTTAATCTTGTTTAGAATGCCAAGGTGTTTAAATTAACACTAATCCAAGAAAGGAAAAGCTAACTGGGGTCAGGTCCATGTTGGGCTGCCTACGTACTCACAGGGTGAGATCAAACCGAGCGTAGTTTTGGCACGTGAGCTTGTGCCGAGGCTAGGGGGCGTGTGTGTGTGTACACCAAGGGTGGCTAACATGGACTACACCGGTAGACTAGGGTTTGGTTGACCGAGGAGAGTCAAGTGCAAGGTATGTAAGCCCGGTAAGCTTAGGGAGCAGTCTGGTAGAGTAGGAAGGAGTCCGGCCCAGGTTAGGGTTGCTAACCGGGATTAGGCCGAAATAACTGTAGTTAGGGTTGCTAACCACAGTAAAGGGTGAGTGAGCTGTGTAGCCCGGTAGGCTAAGGCGGGGCCCGGTAGGCCGAGATATGTCTGGTAGACTTAGTTTTTAGGCCGGTAGGCCGTAAACCGAAGTTAACTACGGTTAGGGTTGCTAACCGCGGTTAAGGGGGTTTAACTGTGGTTAGTGTTGCTAACCAGGGTTAGGGAGAGGGCCAAAGTCAGGATTATTGTCCAATTACATTTTAAGGAATTTCCGTTTAACTTCCCAAAAGTTTATGGGGTTAAGGGGTGCTTAACCGAGGTTAAATATTAACTGGAGGTAGATTTAACTATGGTTAAGGGTCTGGTAGAGTCCAAGGTGGGCCCAGGGGGCTAGGCAGCGCCTAAAGTGGTCTCTTACCAGGCCTAGGCACAGAGATCGTTTAGGAATTCGACCCAATCATAGTTTGAGAATTTTTTTCGATGGAATCCGAGGTCGTTTGCTCGAATTGAGCACCTAGAGACCAAAGTCCATATTAAGAAAGTATACTTTAGGCCTAAACCTACAAAGGCAAACCAAATCCAAACCAGGGGTCGGATTTCGAAGTCGTTTTTTTAACACGTGTAGTTCGACCCAACCTAAGTATGAGACTTCGTTTCGATGCTATCCGAGGTCGTTAGCCCAATTTGGGCACTGAGAAGCCGAAATCCATATTTAGAAAGTATATTACGGCCTAAACATACAAACGCGCCCTGAATCCTTAACCGGGGGCCAGATTTCGATGCCGATTCTTCTAACAGGTGTATTTTGACCCGACCAAAGTGTGAGAATTTATTTTGATGGAATCCGAGTTCATTTGCCTGATTTGAGAACCGAGAACCCGAAATCCATACTTAGAAAGGAAACTTTGGCCTAAACCTACAAACAAGCACCAAATCCAAATCGGGGGTCAGATTTTGATGTCGTTTATTTTAACGCGTGTATTTCGACCCGAGAGGCCTGAAATCCGTACTTAGAAAGTATACTTCGGCCTAAACATACAAACACCCATCGAATCTTTAACCGGGAGTTCGATTTTGTTTCTTCTATCTTGTGTGTATTTCGACCCAACCAAAGTGTGAGAATTCGTTTTGATGGAATTCGAGTTCACTTGCCCGATTTGAGAACCGATAGCCTAAAATCCATACTTAGAAAGGATTCTTCGACCGAAACCTACAAACGCGCACCAACTCCTTAACCGGGGGTCGGATTTCGATGTCATTTCTTCAAACGCATGTATTTTGACCCAACCAAAGTGTATGAATTCGTTTGGAAGGAGTCCGAGCTCATTTGCCCGATTTGAGATTCGAGAGCCCGAAATTCATACTTAGAAAGGATACTTCAGCCTAAACCAACAAACGCGCACCAAATCCAAATCGGGGGTCGGATTTCGATTTCACTTATTTTAACGCGTGTATTTAAACCCAGCTAAAGTGTGAGAATTCGTTACGATGGAATCTGAGGTCATTAGCCCGATTTGGGTACCGATAGGCCCGAAATCTATACTTAGAAAGTATACTTTGGCTAAACAAAAAAACGCACCCCAAAGCCTTAACCGGGGGTCGGAATTCGATGTTGTTTCTTCTAACCCGTGTATTTCGACCCAATCAAGGTGTGAGATTTCGTTTTGATGGAATTCAAGCTCACTTGCCTGATTTGAGAATCGAGAGCCTGAAATCAATACTTAGAGAAGATACTTCGGCCTAAACCTACAAACGTGCACCAAATCCTTAACCAGGGGTCGGATTTCGATGTCAATTCTTTTAATGCATGTAACGACCCAACCAAAGTGTGTGAATTCGTTTGCATGGAGTCCGAGCTCATTTGCCCGATTTGAGATCCAAGAGCCCGAAATCCATACTTAGAAAGTATACTTCGGCGTAAACCTACAAATGCAAACCAAATCTAAACCAGGGGTCGGATTTTGATGTTGTTTCTTTTAATGTTTGTATTTCGACCCAATCAAAGTTTGGGAATTCGTTTCGATGGAATCTGAGGTCGTTTGCCCGATTTGAGCACCTAGAGACCAAAGTCCATATTAAAAAAGTATACTTTAGGCCTAAACCTACAAAGGCGCACCAATTCCAAACTGGGGGTCGGATTCCGAAGTCATTTCTTATAACTCGTGTAGTTCGACCCAACCTAAGTATGAGACTTCGTTTTGATGGTATCCGAGGTCGTTAGCCCGATTTGGGCTCCGAGAAGCCGAAATCCATACTTAGAAAGTATATTCCACCCTAAACAGACAAACGCGCCCCAAATCCTTAACCAGGGGTCGGATTCCGATGTCGTTTCTTCTAACACGTGTATTTTTGACAAGACCAAAGTGTGAGAATTCGTTTTGATGGAATCCAAATTCGTTTGCCTGATTTGAGAACCGAGAGCCCGAAATCCAGCATAAACCTACAAATGTGAACCAAATACAAACTGGGTGTCGAATTTCGATGACGTTTCCTTTTAACACGTGTATTTTGAACCAGCCAAAGTGTGGGAAGTCGTTTCGATGGAATCTGAGGTCGTTTCCCCAATTGGTCTCCGAGAGGCCCGAAATCAATACTTAGAATACTTCAACCTAAAACTACAAATGCAAACCAAATCCAAACTCTTTTAACACGTGTATTTCGACCCAACCAAACTGTGGGAATTCATTTCGATGGAATCCAAGGTCGTTCGCTCGATTTGGGCACCGAGAGGCCCGAAATCCGAACTTAGAAACTATACTTCGGCTTAAACAAACAATTCGGCCTAAACATCAAAACGTGGAACAAATCCTTATCCGGGGGTCAAATTTCGATGTCGTTTTTTCCAACGGGTGTATTTCGACCAAACCAAAGTATGAGAATTCATTTTGATGGAATCCTGATAACATTTTCCAAATTTGAGAACCGAGAGCCCGAAATCCATACTTAGAAATTATACTTCGGCCTAAACCTACAAATGCGAACCAAATACAAACCAGGGTTCGAATTTCGATGTCGTTTCTTTTAATGTGTGTATTTTGACCAAGCCACAGTGTGGGAATTCGTTTCGATGGAATCCGAGGTCGTTTCCCCGATTTGGTCTCCGAGAGGCCCGGAATCCATACTTAGAAAGTATACTTCAGCCTAAACATACAAACGCGAACCAAATCCCTGACCGGGGGTCGGATTTCGATGTCGTTTCTTCTAACACGTGTATTTCGACCCAACCAAACTGAGATAATTCGTTTTGATGGAATCCGAGCTCATTTGCCCAATTTGAGAACCGAGAGCCCGAAATCCATACTTAGAAAGTATACTTCGGCCTAAACCTACAAATGCGAACCAAATACAAACCAGGGGTCGAATTTCGATGATGTTTCCTTTAATGTGTGTATTTTGAACCAGCCAAAGTGTGGGAAGTCGTTTCAATGGAATCTGAGGTCGTTTCCCCGATTGGTCTTCGAGATGCCCGAAATCGATTCTTAAAAGCTATACTTCGGCCTAAACATACACTTCAGCCTAAACATCAAAACGTGCAACAAATCCTTAACCTGGGGTCGGATTTCGATGCTGTTTCTTCTAACGGGTGTATTTTGACCAAACCAAAGTATGAGAATTCGTTTTCCTGGAATCCGACAACATTTGCCAAATTTGAGAACCGAGAGCCCGAAATCCATACTTAGAAAGTGTACTTTGGCCTAAACCTACAAATGCCAACTAAATACAAACCGGAGGTCGAATTTCGATGACGTTTCTTTTAACACGTGTATTTTCACCCAGCCAAAGTGTGGGAATTCGTTTCGATGGCATCTAAGGTCGTTTCCACGATTTGGTCTCTGAGAGGACCGAAATTCGTACTTAGAAAGAATACTTCAGCCTAAACCTACAATTGTGGACCAAATCCAAATCGGGGGTCGAATTTTGTTGAATTATCTCTTAACGCATGTATTACGGCCCAGCCCACAGTGTGGGAATTCGTTTTGATGCAATCCATGGTCGTTTGTCCGATTTGGGCACCAAGAGGCCCGAAATCCGTACTTAGAAAGTGTTCTTCGGCCAAAACATACGAAGGCGCATCGAATCCTTAAACGGGGGTTGGATTTCGATGTCGTTTCTTCTAACGCGTGTATTTCGACCCAACCAAAGTGTGAGAATTCGTTTTGAAGGAATCCGAGCTCATTTGCCCGATTTGAGAATCGAGACCATGAAATCTATACTTGAAATAGATATTTCGACCTAAACCTACAAACGCGCACCAAATCCAAATCGGGGGTTGGATTTCGATGTTGTTTATTTTAACGCATGTATTTCAACCCCGCTGAAGTGTGAGAATTTATTTCGATGGAATCTGAGGTCATTTGCCCGATTTGGGCACCAAGAGGCCCGAAATCCATACTTAGAAACTATACTTCGTCCTAAACATACAAACGTGCACCAAATCCTTAACCGGGGGTCGGATTTCGATGTCATTTCCTCTAACACTTGTATTTTAACTAGACCAAAGTGTGAGAATTCGTTTTGATGGAATCCGAGCTCATTAGCCCGATTTGAGAACCGAGAGCCTGAAATCCATACTTAGAAAGTTTACTTTGGCCTAAACCTATAAATGCGAACCAAATCCAAGCCGGGGGTCAAATTTCAATGTCGTTTCTTTTAACGCGTATATTTCGACCCAACCAAAGTGTGGGAATTCGTTCCGATGGAATCCGAGGTTGTTTGCCCGATTTGGGCACTGAGAGGCCTGAAATCCGTACTTAGAAAGCATACTTCGGCCTACACATACAATCAAGCACTGAATATATAACCGGGGGTCAGATTTCGATGTCGTTTCTTCTAACGCGTGACTTTCAACCCAACCAAAGTGTGAGAATTCGTTTGGATGGAATCCGAGCTCATTTGCTCGATTTCAGAACCGAGAGTCTGAAATCCACCCTTAGAAAGGATACTTCGGCCTAAACCAACAAACGTGCACCAAATCCAAATCGGGGGTCAGATTTCGATGCACTTATTTTAACGCGTGTATTTAAACCCAGCTAAAATGTGAGAATTCTTTTTTTTTTGGAAGGTAAGCTGGGGTTAGGCGGACCCCGACCAAATATATATAAAGAAGAAAAAATTTACAATCTAAGGAATTTAGAATCCACTCTGTCCTTCTCAAGAATAGAAGAAAGGGCAGAAGGGAAGTCAAAAGGGGAAAGAACTATAGAAGAGATGGAATTACAAAATTTTGCCAAAAAATCTGTGCTTTCTCGCCATATATGATGAATGGTGTAGGAGGAAAAGTCTGTCAAAAGGTGTTTGCAATATGCCACAATGTTACTTAGAGTCCAAGGGGGCTCACTCGAGGAGGAAAGAAATCTAGTAGCTTGTAAGGAATCAGAATCAATCACAAGGTTTTGCACTCCATAATCCTTGGCAATTTCGAGACCTCACGCAATGGCCATGATTTCTAACATTAGAATATCCGTTTCAACTATCCCGGTAGCGTAGGCCACCAAGGGATCTCCCCTGTGGTCTCGTATGATACCCCCAAAGCCTGCACCTCCAGCTCGTACGGAGCTATCACTGTTAAGGACCCAATGATCAGTGGTGGGGACCAAGTAAACCATTGCTGGGGCTTATGAAAGTAACGAGGGTAAAGCTGCCATTTGGTAAGAAAATCCCTGTTGCAGGCCGAGTCTTCCACCTGATCAGTTGAGGCACTTATCTTGAGTCTAGTGTCTGTGATGATGCTGTTAATAACTTGCTCAAGGGATTTGGAAGAGTTCGAGAATATTCTGCTATTTCATTCAGCCCTGATGTGATAAATTGTGGCACAAAATGCAACTCGTTTGATATTCTGGATTAGATTTATACCATGGAATTCCTTAGCTGCCCATTCAACTTCACGGTCCCAAGGGATAATCAAGTGAGAGGGGTAACCGCAGAGCTGTAACACATATTTCCAAATCTGATTTGTGAATCTGCAGTCAAAAAAAAGATGTGCGGTATTCTCTGTCGAAGTCCAGCAGAGGACACATCTTGAGCGAGTTAAGATGTTGAGCCTAAGAAGCTGATCTTGAGTTTGGAGGCTATTCGAGAGTGCAAGCCAGGAGATAAAGGATTGCCGAGGTATGTACTGACCTGACCAAAGCAGAGACCATCTGATTTAAGAGAATAAGTGCCTGTACTATTTGGAGTCCATATGATATGATCTGAAGTCAAAGAAGAGTTGATTTCAACCTTGTGCAACTCGTTCCAGATTGGGAGGAGATCAATTGAGATTGCCGAAGGAATACCCCATTTAGAATTTGACAGAATGTTTGCTACGGTAGCATCGCTAGGTAATCCCGAGTCATACTGTGTACGGTGTCCAAAACGTTTAGACAGAATGTCCATAGGGTGCCAAGCTTCATGCCATAGAGAGGTATTTGCTCCATTGGTGACAGAGTGAGTGATAATACCTTTCGCAAGTTGGCGTGAGTGGAGAAGCTTTCGCCATATCTAGGAGCAGTCTGAAGGGCTTTTGATAGTCCAATAGAATTTATTCCCGATCAACTTAGCATAGCACCACTTGACCCATAGACTGTCCACACGAGTTACTAAGCTCCAAACTTGTCTAAGTATTCCAGCTTTGTTCCACTTGGTTAGTTTTCTCATTCCCAGCCGTCCCTCTTCCTTGGGAGAACAGACAACCGACCAGGCAATTGGATGAATCTTTCTCTGGAGGTTTGGGCCAGACCATAGAAAATTACAGCAAATTTGTCTATATGCTTTGAAATAGCTTTAGGAAAGATGAGAAGTTTAGTCCAGTAAATGTGAAGGCTGTTTAACACTGAATTGATAAGCTCGGCCTGTCCCGCATAAGATAAGAAATGGGATTTCCAACTTTGTATTTTGGCAAGAATCCGGTGAATCAGCGGTTGATAGTGAGAGGCGGTTAGTCGGCCTGAGATTAGCGGCAATCCCCAATATTTAACTGGCAAATTTCCAATCCGGAAGGTTAAAATTCGCTTGAAAGCGGATTTGAGAATAGAAGATGTTCCAACAAAGAACATTTGACTCTTCTGGTGATTTGGATGCAGGCCTGATAAGGAAGAAAATGTAGAAAGAATACTGCCGAGCTTGGTCACCGAAGAAAGATCTGGTTTAAGGAATAGAAAAAAATCATCAGCAAAACTAATGTGCGACATTAAGGGATTTTCACACCTGGGATGGGATAATTCGTTACGATGGAATCTGAGGTCATTAGCCCAATTTGGGCACCAACAGGCCCGAAATCCATACTTAGAAAGTATACTTTGGCTAAACATAAAAACGGGCCCCAAAGCCTTAACCAGGGGTCAGAATTCGATGTTGTTTCTTCTAACGCGTGTATTTTGACCCAACCAAAGTGTGAGAATTCGTTTTGATGGAATTCAAGCTTCACTTGCCCGATTTGAGAATCGAGAGCCTGAAATCAATACTTAGAAAGGATACTTCGGCCTAAGCATACAAACACGCACCAAATCCTTAATCGGGGGTTGGATTTCGATGTCATTTCCTTTAACGCTTGTATTTCGACCCAACCAAAGTGTGTGAATTCATTTGGATGGAAACCGAGCTCATTTGCCCGATTTGAGATCCGAGAGCCCGAAATCCATACTTAGAAAGTATACTTCGGCGTAAACCTACAAATGCGAACTAAATATAAACCAGAGATCGGATTTCGATGTCATTTCTTATAACGTTTGTATTTCGACTCAATCAAAGTTTGGGAATTCGTTTCGATGGAATCCGAGGTCGTTTGCCCGATTTGAGCACCTAGAGACCAAAGTCCATATTAAGAAAGTAAACTTTAGGCCTAAACCTACAAAGGCGCACCAAATCCAAACCGGGGGTCGAATTCCGAAGTCATTTCTTTTAACTCGTGTAGTTCGACCCAACCTAAGTATGAGACTTCGTTTCGATGGTATCTGAGGTCGTTAGCCCGATTTGGGCACCGAGAAGCCGAAATCCATACTTAGAAAGTATATTCCAGCCTAAATAGACAAACACGCCCCAAATCATTAACCGGGCGTCGGATTCCGATGTCATTTCTTCTGACATGTGTATTCTGACCCGACCAAAGTGTGAGAATTCGTTTTGATGGAATCCGAATTCGTTTGCCTGATTTGAGAACCGAGAGCCCAAAATCCATACTTCGAAAGGAAACTTCGGCCTAAACCTTCAACGCGTGTATTTCAACTCAGCTAAAGTATGAGAATTCATTTCGATGAAATCCGAGGTCGTTTGCCCAAATTGGACACCGAGAGGCCCGAAATCCATACTTAGAAAGTATACTTCGGCCAAAACATACAAACACGCCCTAAATCCTTAACCGGTGGTCGGATTTCGAGGTTGTTTCATCTAACGCGTGTATTTCGACTCGACCAAAGTTTGAATTCGTTTTGATGGAATCCAAGTTCATTTGCCTGATTTTAGAACTGAGAGCCCGAAATCAATACTTAGAAATGATACATTGGCCTAAACCTACAAACGCGCACCGAATCCAACCCGGGGCGTATTTTGATGTCTTTTATTTTAACACTTGTATTTCAACCCAGCTAAAGTGTGGAATTCGTTTCGATGAAATCCGAAGTTGTTTGCCCGATTTGGGCACTGAGAATCCCGAAATCCATATTTAGAAAGTATACTTCGGCCTAAATATACAAATGCGCACCAAATGCATAACCGGGGGTCGGATTTCTAACGCGTGTATTTCGACCCAAACAAAGTGTGAGAATTCATTTTGATGGAATTCGAGCTTATTTGCCTAATTTGAGAATCGAGAGCCCGAAATACAAACTTAGAAAGAATACTTCGGCCTAAACCAACAAATTCGAACCAAATACATACCGGGGGTCAAATTTCGATGCCGTTTCATTTACCGCGTGTATTATGACTCATCCAAAGTGTGGGAATTCGTTTCGGTGGAATCCGAGGTCGTTTGCCCGATTTGGGCTCTGACCGGCCAGAAATCTATACTTAGAAAGTATAGTTCGACCTAAACCTACAAACGCACACCAAATCCAATCGGGGGTCGGATTTCGATGTCATTTCTTTTAACATGTGTAATTCGACCTAACCTAAGTATGAGACTTCGTTTCTATAGTATCCGAGGTCGTTAGCCCGATTTGGGCACCGAGAAGCCGAAATCCATACTTAAAAAGTATATTCCGGCCTAAACATACAAATGCGCCCCAAATCCTTCACCGGGGGTCGGATTTCGATATCGTTTCTTCTAACACGTGTATTTTTACTCGACCAAAGTGTGAGAATTAATTTTGATGGAATCCGAATTTGTTTGCCTGATTTAAGAATTGAGAGCCCGAAATACATACTTCGAAAGGAAACTTCGGCCTAAACCTACAAACGCGCACCAAATCCAATTCGAGGGGTCGGATTTCGATGTCATTTATTTTAACGCGTGTATTTCAACCCAGGTAAAGTGTGAGAATTCGTTTTGGTGAAATCCAAGGTCGTTTGCCCGATTTGGGCACCGAGTGGCCTGAAATCCATACTTAGAAAGTATACTTCGGCCTAAACATACAAACGCGCACCAAATCCTTAACCCGGGGTTGGATTTTGATGTCGTTTCTTCTAACATGTGTATTTTCACCCAACCAAAGAGTGAGAATTCGTTTGGATGGAATCTAAGCTCATTTGCTGAGGCTAGGAAGTTTCCCTCTGGCCATAGTGTTGTGCAATAGCTAGGGTCTATGGAAAACCATCTTTGCTCGGGCAATGGTTTTGCAGGAGGGGTTGGTAGGGCTGTGCTACCAATGCTTAATTCTAGTGATTCGGGCCAAGCAGGTAAATCTGCTAGTGTTTGCAGCTTGGGAGGTAGTGGGGCCAGGGCATACTTTTCCTTCCTAAATGATGTAAATCCGGGTCCCTTAGTAGAAGAGACTCTAGCAGATACTTCTTCCTCGGTAAGGAGTGAGGTCATGCCGTGTTTGGTTGAGAATTGCACCTCGTTAAGTAAAATAGATGATGATTTATCAAATGGTGTTTTTAAAGTGGTGCATCCCCAAAAGCACTGACGTGCATTTACTGCAATTGCAGGCTCGTGAAGTTGGTTTCCCTGCTAGGGAAAAAAGGCAAGCGTGGGATGGCAAGGGGAGTGGTTTCATTGGGGAGAAGCAAAGTGACCATCTTGTTGGGTTAGGGCCAGGTGGTGCTGTCACGGGTTCTAATGCTTTTGGTTTGGGCGAGCAGATCACCGATCCTAGCATTGATGAGTTTCCTAGTTTAGGGCCATGTGGCCTTGGAGTAGACAAGAGGTTGCAATGTGCAGATGGGAGTATTCTCATCCCTGAGGGGATAACTGCGTGTAGAGCTGGTGATTGTTAGGGTTCTTGCAGTAGTGGAATTGAAGCTGGCAAATCACCTCGGCATGGCACAAAGCAGGGATCATGGTCGGATTTGTTTAACGTGGCTAAACATAAGCGTTTTGATGGTGAGCTGAAATTTTTCCCTCCTACAATGGTGGATGGGAAGTTGCTTATAACAAGTTCCCCTGAGGAAATCGAACAAGACCAAGCAGAATGGAAGTATTCCTTGGTGGGTTTTTTGTGGGCCCTAAACCCCCATTCCTGGTTGCAAAAAGATCAGTAGAGAATCTGTGGAAGGTCCGCGGAAACCTGAAGGTTTTCGCTCTGGAGTTTGGGTTTTTTGTATTCAAGCTTAATTGTGAAGAAGACAAAGCTTGCATTTTGGAGTCTGGCTTGTTTGATCCTCGCTGCTTGTATTGAAAGAATGGAATAGATCTCTGAAGTTGGATAAGTTCGTTTCAACCTTGCCCTTGTGGGTGAAAATTTATAACCTTCCATTTTCCATGTGGACTACTTCTCACCTAAGTAAGATCGGCAATATATTGGGTAAGCCTCTCTATCGGGACAAGCAGACTATGGAAATGAACAGGTTGAGCTATGCAAAGTTATTTATTGAAATTGATGCTTCTAGGGAACTTCCTGCTGAGATCACTATGTCATTCAATAATCAGGAAGATTTCCAACTTCGTATTGAGTTTGATTGGAAACTAGCCCGATGCTCTAACTGTAAAGTTTTCGGCCATGAGAATCAGGCATGTAAAGCTAAGAAAGAGAGCAATACTGCTATGAGAGTTGGACGAAGGAGAAGTAGGAGTCGATCTCGCATGTCTGTGCCAAATATGAGATGGCAAGTAAAAGCCCCCCCTCGTGCAATAGAGCCAAAGGTGGACTTGGTTAGTGAGCTAGATATTGACCACATTGAGGTGGATGAGGAATTCGGCCCAGTCCAGCCTAATGCGTTAGCAAGGGATAAAGGTCACGACACTAGTTTGGACGGTTTGGGGCAGGCCCAGGTTGAACGAGGGACACACGTCGCTCTTTTGGACAATTTGGGGCAGGCCCAGGTTGAACGAAGAACTCCTAAAAGCCCAAATCGTTTTGAAGCGCTAGCCGGCTTGGGTGATACCGAGCTCATGTCGGACTACTTTAAGCCTGTAGAAGAAGACTTGAGGCATACTAATATTCATCATGTGCAAACAAGAGATGGAGACACACGAGATGTACATTGATGAAGACACACGAGAAACAATGACTGAATCCCTCGTGGATCAAGGCAAGGTTGGTGGGCACAATGTACAGCCTGGAGATCTAGGTTTGCAGCAGCGATAGGGATTTGCCTGTAAGTTGGGGCATTCTGTTTTTTGTCTGTTAAATGGTGTTTGGTGCATGGAATGTTCGAGGGCTTAATAGCTCTCTTTGTCAGAAGGATGTCAGAGATTTTATAGTTAAGAACAAATTATGTGTTGCTAGCCTTCTAGAGACTAAAGTCGACCATAGGAATGCTGATAAAGTTATGAGGAGGGCTGCCCCTAGCTGGGCAAGAATTGAAAACTACAATGCAGCCTTTGTTGGGCATATTTGGATAATCTGGGACCCAGAGCAGATTTCAATGATTCCCCTTATTAGCACAAATCAGCTCATCCATTGTTCTGTTCTAAAGAAACCCTGGACTGCTCCCATCATGGTCACGGTTGTCTATGGTTCTAACTCCTACTTAGATAGAGAGTACTTATGGAGAAGTATTTCTGGGGTTGCTCAAACCCATTCTTCTGCTTGGTTGGTGCTTGGTGATTTTAATTCTATCTTATATAGTTCCGAGAAGCATGGTGGGAGTTCCGTTCCGCTGAGGATGCTTTAGCCAGGCATCAATTGCATGCACAGAGCTAATTTAATGGATCTCAAATGGAAAGGCGCTAATTTCTCTTGGTCTAATGGTCGCATGGGGCCAGCTCGCATTACTTGCAAACTGGATAGGTGTCTCATTAACCCGGAGTGGACTCAGTGATTCCCAGAGCTGAAGCATGGTTTAAGGGTGGAAACACATCTGATCATCATCAAATGCTAGTTCGATTCGATTTTGATACGCCAAAGCCAAGTAGAACTTTTAAGTTTTATAATTTTTGGATGGCTCACGCAGATTTTCTTGGAGTTGTTTCAAAAGCTTAGAACACCAGAACGCGGGGGTTACATGTTCAAGTTGGTCTGTAAACTTAGACTGGTTAAAATGGCACTCAAGAAATGGAGCAAAGAGGCTTTTGCCCATATAAAACGTCGGGTGGCGGAGACGAGGAGTAAGCTTGAGGATATACAAGATAAGATCAATGATGACCCTGATAATATTTCTTTACACGCCGAGCATACGATCACAAAGTAACTTCTATCTAGTAATTAACAGGAAAGTAAGCAGTTATAGTTCATGCTTATATCATATTGAAGTAGGAAAAACCCTTGAAATCATCTTGCACTTGACCTAACTTGAAATACTCGTTTCATGCGTGAAAACTTGTCGTGTCTGTCTTACTTGTCTGTCGTGCATTTCATCTCATGCGTGTCATGTCGTGCGTGCTTGCTTGGAATTTAAACATGCTCATGCAACTTGTGAGATATACTTGAGAGGAAGGGGAGACCCCTCATTAAATGAGATGCACTTGCGAGGGAAGGGAGACCCTTCTTTCAATGATATGGAACGTGTGAGGGAGGGGAGACCCCTCCTCAATTGAGCTACACTTATTCTTATCAAAAGGAGGCAAAACATATCGTAAGATATGTCCTACGTCTAAAACCCTTATTCTTGAAAACACCGGTAAACCATGTCATGCATGCCGTGCTCGTGGAATCGTGTACATACTTTCACTTGGAATTAAATATGACAATTGGGATTTCAACAACATATAGAATAGCATTAATTTCAACAAGTAATTATTCATGCCGTTAAGGAAAGCAATTAATCACACTATCATAAACCCTAGCAATTTTCATTTACTTTAAATCATGTCTTTCTTAGTTTATAATTCATTTTTCTTCACCTTGGCATTTCATCGAACATGTGGTGTGTACGTTATTAGTTAAAGCCTATACCATGCTTTTCTAGATGGGTTTATGTTCAAAACATTCATGTGTATTCATTATTGGTACAATGCCCTTCCCATTCATTCATCACAACACATCCACGCGGCATCCATCGCCCAACATCCATTCTCACAATACAACTCATCTTTTATTTCGTTCATACTTAAGGAAAATGAGAAAGAAGGGAAGAAAAGAGAATATATGAAATAGGAGGGTAGCATATGGTACCGACCTTCAATAGGATGAGGAAAACCCTCCAAAAACATAGGTGGAAGCACTACCAAGCTTGGAGGAGGCGCTTCTCTCGAACCTTGCCTTGGATTTGAAGAATACCATCCCCTATTGATAGGCAAGGAATAGAAACCCTAAAAATCCCGAATAAAAATTCTGGGTTCGCGATCTACGATAGATCGTAACATGTCTACGATAGATCGTAAATATGCTACGATTGCTCGTAGTTTCCTACGATCGATCGTAACCGTTACAGAAATATTTGTCCATTCCTGAGATTCTACGATCGATCGTAGCTCACCTACGATCATTCGTAGGGTTTGTACGATCGTTCATAACTTGCAGAAAATTTCCAGATTTTCCTTCTGTCGTGTTTCGGTCATAACTTTTGACTCGTTCGTCGGATTTTGACGATTCAACTTGCGTTGGAATCGTTATTCGAAAAGGAATATTTTTGGCAGTTTAGAATTTTTAATTTCCTCTTTATTTATTAACCAAATTACCCCTAAAGGTTTTTTTTTGGTCTAAGGTAACAATACCATAAGGCAAAGCTACAAGTAATAGAAGGGAACCACACACCACTCTCTCACACACACACACAAAGCCACATGCAAACCACTAAGCCCATGAAGAATCAACCCACAGGAACCTCAAAACGGGAACCAACCGTTTGAGGGCCATGGAACTTTATGAGCTATAGTGGGTGTTAGTAATCTACTGAGGTGGGACTAAACACAGTTGGTGTTTTTGGTCTAAGGTAACAATACCACAAGGCAAAGCTATATAGGTAATAGAAGGGAACCCCTAAAATTAACTAATCCGCAAATGGAGTTCAGTAACCCGGATTATTAACATATCTGATTTAGGAAAACTTTCCAATTTTGTCATTTTATAGGAATGGAAGATTACAAAGGCCTAAAGCCTTGGAACGGGTTCCAATACATGGGAAAAAGTTCCGGGGTTCTACAATGTTAGTAATCTTGATGCTACTGATCAAGCTATCCATTGTCTGGTGAGCCTCAAGGATGTGTCATCTCCCATTGTCATTTCTACGATTTATGGAGCCAACGAGCCTAGACTTCGGGAATCCCTATGGAGGGATATCTCCTCCTTCTCTAGTCTTCACAGCCTTCCTTGGCTAGTGATTGGTGACTTTAACTCTGTTATGTCTCCCTCGGAAAAGTGTGGAGGTGTTCTAGTTAGTTTTGCTTCCATTCATCAAATTGGGGACAATATTTTTGATGCTGGCCTCTCGGATCTACGATGGAAAGGCCCCTTATTCACCTGGTCTAATGGTATCATTGGCCCGGGCCGTATTGAGAGCAAGCTTGATCATTGCATCTCGAATATTGAGCTGATTCAGGCGTTCCCCAATGTTGAAGCTGTTATTGGATCTTCTAGTATGTCGGATCATCGGCAAATTGTGGTGTCTCTTAAAGAGACTTTCGGGTTAAAGCAAAGCCGCTCAAATCTTACAATCATTTGTTGAGGACCTTGAATTCCTTGATGTTATCCAGAAAGCTTGGTTACCACAATATCGGGGCACCCCTATGTACCAACTTATTTGTAAGCTTAAGAATATCCGAGGTCTTTTGCCCGATCTGAGCACCTAGAAACCAAAGTCCATATTTAGAAAGTATACAACGGCTTAAACCTACTAACACGCACCAAATCCATAACCGGGGGTCGGATTTTGCATGTCGTTTCTTCTAAAGCGAGTATTTCGACCTGACCAAAGTCGGAGAATTCGTTTTGATGGAATCCGAGTTCATTTGCCAGATTTGAGAACCGAGAGCCCGAAAACCATACTTGGAAAGGATACTTCGGCTAAAACCTAGAAACACGCCCCGAATCCTTAACCGGGTGTCAGATTTCGATGTTGTTTCTTCTAAAACCTGTATTTCGACCCAACAAAAGTCTGGGAATTCATTTTTATAGAATCCGAGCTCATATGCCTGATTTGAGAACCGAGAGCCCGAAATCCGTACTTAGAAAGTATACTTTACCTAAACCTAAAAACGCAAAATGAATCCAAACAGAGGGTCGGATTTCGATGTCGTTTCTTCAAACACGTGTATTTCGACCCGACCTAAGTATGGGAATTCGCATTGATGGTATCCGAGGACATTAGCCCGATTTGGGCAACGAGAGGCAAAAATCCAAACTTAGAAAGTATACTTCGGCATAAACATACAAACGCGCCCCAAATCCTTAACCGGGGGTCCGATTTCGATGTCATTTTTTCTAACGTGTTTATTTCGACCCGACTAAAGTGTGAGAATTCGTTTTGATGGAAGCCGGGCTCATTTTCCTTATTTGAGAACCGAGAGCCCAAAATCCAAACTTAGAAAGGATAATTCGGACTAAACCTGCAAATGCGCACCAAATCCAAACCGTGGGACGGATTACGATGTCGTTTATTTTTGCTCGTGTATTTCAACGCAACTAAAGTTTGAGAATTCGTTTCGTTGGAATCCGAGGTCATATACCCGATTTGGGCACCGAGAGGCCCGAACTCCCTGAAAAGAAAGTATACTTCGGCCTAAACCTGCAAATGAGCACCGAATAAAACCGGGGGTCAGGGTCTTATTTCGATGTTGATTCTTCTAACGCATGTATTTCGACCCAATCAAAGTTTGAGAATTTGTTTCTTTGGAATCCGAGGTCGTTTGTCCGATTTTAACACCTAGAGACCAAAGTCGATGTTTAGAAAGTATACTTCGGTCTAAATGTACAAACGTGCACCAAATCCGTACCGAGGGTCGGATTTCGATGTCGTTTATATTAACCCGTGTATTTCAACTCAGCTAAAGTGTGAGCATTCATTTCGATTGAATCCAAGGTCCGAAATCCATACTTAGAAAGTATACTTCGGCCTAAACATAAAAACACGCACTAAATCCTTCACCAGGGGTCGGATTTCGATGTCGTTTCTTCTAACGTGTGTATTTCGACCTGACCAAAGTGTGAGAATTTGTTATGATGGAATCCCAGGTCGTTTGCTCGATTTAGGCACCGAGAGGCCCGAGATCCATACTTAGAAAGTATACTTCGGCCTCAACATAAAAAACACGCACTCAATCCTTAACCGGGGGTCTGATTTCAATGTTGTTTCTTCTAACGTGTGTATTTCGACCTAACCAAAGTGTGAGAATTCATTATGATGGATTCCCAGGTCGTTTGCCTGATTTGGGCACTGAGAGGCCCGAGATCCATACTGAGAAAGTATACTTCGGCCCAAACATACAAACTTGCACCAAATCCTTAACCGGGTGTCGAATTTAAATGTCGTTTCTTTCGACGCGTGTATTTCGACCTAATCTAAGTTTGGGAATTCGTTCCGATGGAATCCGAGGTCGATTGCCCGATCTGAGCACCTAGAAACCAAAGTCCATATTTAGAAAGTATACTTCGGCTTAAACCTACTAACGCACACCAAATCCTTAACCGGGGGTCGGATTTTGCATGTCGTTTCTTCTAACGCGTGTATTCGTTTTGATGGAGTCCGAGTTCATTTGCCAGATTTGAGAACTGAGAGCCCGAAATCCATACTTGGAAAGGATACTTCGGCTAAAACCTAGAAACACGCCCGAATCCTTAACCGGGTGTCAAATTTCGATGTTGTTTCTTCTAACACCTGTATTTTGACCCAACCAAAGTCTGAGAAATCGTTTAAATGGCATCCGAGCTCATATGCCTGATTTGAGAACCGAGAGCTCGAAATCCGTACTTGGAAAGTATACTTCGGCCTAAACCTACAAACGCGCACCGAATCCAAACTGAGGGTCGGATTTCGATGTCGTTTCTTCAAACACGTGTATTTTGAACTGACCTAAGTATGGGAATTCATTTTGATGGTATCCGAGGACATTAGCCCGATTTGGGCAACCAGAGGCAGAAATCCAAACTTAGAAAGTATACTTCGGCCTAAACATACAAACGCGCCCTAAGTCTTTAACCGGGGATCCGATTTCGATGTCGTTTCTTCTAACGCGTTTATTACAACCCGACCAAAGTGTGAGAATTCGTTTTGATGGAATCCGAGCTCGTTTCCCTGATTTGAGAACCAAGAGCCCAAACTCCAAACTTAGAAAGGATAATTCGGACTAAACCTATAAATGCGCACCAAATCCAAACCGTGGGACGGATTACGATGTGGTTTATTATAACTCGTGTATTTCAACCCAACTAAAGTTTAGAATTCGTTTCGATGCAATCCGAGGTCATTTGCCTCTGATTTGGGCACCGAGAGGCCCGAAATCCATACAAAGAAAGTATACTTCGGCCTAAACCTGTAAATGCGCACCGAATCCAACCGGGGGTCTAATTTCGATGTCGATTCTTCTAACGCATGTATTTCGACCCAATCAAAATTTGGGAATTTGTTTCCTTGGATTCCGAGGTCGTTTGTCCGATTTGAGCACCTAGAGACCAAAGTCCATGTTTACAAAGTATACTTAGGCCTAAACGTACAAACGCGCACCAAATCCAAACCTGAGGTCAGATTTCGATGTTGTTTACATTAACGCTTGTATTTCAACTCAGCTAAAGTATGAGCATTCGTTTCGATGGAATCGATGTCGTTTCTTCTAACAAGTGTATTTCGACCTAATCAAGGTTTGAAAATTCGTTATGATGGAATCCTTGGTTGTTTGTCCGATTTGGGCACCGAGAGGCCCGACATCCATACTTAGAAAGTATAATTCGGCCTAAACATAAAAAGACGCACTCAATCCTTAATCAGGGGCCGGATTTCGATGTCGTTTCTTCTAACGTGTGTATTTCGACTTGACCAAAGCGTGAGAATTCGTTATGACGGATTCCCAGGTCGTTTGCCCGATTTGGGCACCGAGAGGCCCGATATCCATACTTAGAAAGTATACTCCGGCCCAAACATACAAACTACCACCAAATCCTTAACCGGGGGTCGGATTCCAATGTCGTTTCTTCTAACGCGCGTATTTCGACCTAATCTAAGTTTGGGAATTCGTTCCGATGGAATCCGAGGTCGTTTGCCCGATCTAAGCACCTAGAAACCAAAGTCCATATTTAGAAAGTATACTTCGGCCTAAACCTACTACCGCGCACCAAATCCTTAACCGGGGGTCGGATTTTGCATGTCGTTTCTTTTAACGGGTGTATTTCGACCCGACGAAAGTGTCAGAATTCGTTTTGATGGAATCTGAGTTCATTTGCCAGATTTGAGAACCGAGAGCCCCGAAATCCATACTTGGAAAGGATACTTTGGCCAAAACCTAGAAACACACCCCGAATCCTTAACCGGGTGTCGGATTTCGATGTTGTTTCTTTTAGCGCCTGAGAATTCGTCTTGATGGAATCCGAGCTCATTTGCGTGATTTGAGAACCGAGAGCCCGAAATCCAAATTTAGAAAGGATAATTCGGCATAAACCTACAAACGCGCACCGAATCTAAACTGAGGGTCAGATTTCGTTGTCGTTTATTCAAAAACGTGTATTTCGACCCGACTTAAGTATGGGAATTCGTATTGATGGTTTCTGAGGACATTAGCTCGATTTGGGCCACGAGAGGAAAAAATCCAAACTTAGAAAGTATAGTTCGGCCTAAACATACAAATGCGCCCCAAATCCTTAACCGGGGGTCCGATTTCAATGTCGTTTCCTCTAACGCGTTTATTTCGACCCGACCAAAGTGTGAGAATTCGTTTGGATGGAATCCGAGCTCATTTGCCTGATTTGAGAACCGAGAGCCCAAAATCCAAACTTAGAAAGTATAATTCGGACTAAACCAACAAATGCACAACAAATCCAAACCATGGGACGGATTACGATGTCGTTTATTTTAGCTCGTGTATTTTAACCCAACTAAAGTTTGAGAATTCGTTTCGATGGAATCTGAGGTCATTTGCCCGATTTGGGCACCGAGAGGCCTGAAATCCAAAAAAGAAAGTACACTTCGGCCTAAACCTGCAAATGTGCACCGAATCAAACCGAGGGTCTGATTTCGATGTCGATTCTTCTAACGCATGCATTTTGATCCAATCAATGTTTGGGAATTTGTTTCCGTGCAATCCGAGGTCGTTTGTCCGATTTGAGCACGTAGAGACCAAAGTCCATGTTTAGAAAGTATACTTACACCTAAACGTACAAACGCGCCGGAAACCCAAATCGGGGGTTGGATTTCGATGTCGTTTACATTAACGCGTGTATTTCTACTCAGCTAAAGTGTGAGGATTCCTTTCGATGGAATTCGTGATTGTTTGCCTGATTTGGGCACCAAGAGGCCCGAAATCCATACTTAGAAAATATACTTCGGCCTAAACAGAAAAACAAGTACTAAATCCTTAACCGGAGGTCGGATTTCGATGTCGTTTCTTCTAACGTGTGTATTTCGACCCGACCAAAGTGTGAGAATTCGTAATGATGGAATCCGAGGTTGTTTGCCCTATTTGGGCACCGAGAGGCCCGAGATCCATATACTTACTCCGGCCTAAACCTGCAAATGTGCACCGAATCAATCCGGGGGTCTGATTTCGATGTCGATTCTTCTAACGAATGCATTTTGACCCAATCAATGTATGGGAATTTGTTTCCGTGGAATCCGAGGTCGTCTGTCCGATTTGAGCACGTAGAGACCAAAGTCCATGTTTAGAAAGTATACTTACGCCTAAACGTACAAACGCGAACTAAATCCAAATCGGGGGTTGGATTTCGATGTCGTTTACATTAACGCGTGTATTTCAACTCAGCTAAAGTATGAGGATTCATTTCGATGGAATCCGAGGTCGTTTACCCGATTTGGGCACCAAGAGGCCTGAAATCCATACTTAGAATGTATACTTCGGCCTAAGCATAAAAACACGCACTAAATCCTTAACTGGGGGTAGGATTTCAATGTCGTTTCTTCTAACATGTTTATTTCGACCCGACCAAAAGGTGAGAATTCGTTGTCATGGAATCCGAGGTCGTTTTCCCGATTTGGGCACCGAGAGGCCTGAGATCCATACTTAGAAAGTATACTACTGCCCAAACATACAAACTAGCACCAAATCCTTTACCGGGGGTCGGATTTCAATGTCATTTCTTCTAACGCGTGTATTTCGTACTAATCTAAGTTTGGGAATTCGTTCCGATGGAATCCGAGGTCGTTTGCCCGATCTGAGCACCTAGAAACCAACGTCCATATTTAGAAAGTATACTTCGGCCAAAACCTACTAACGGAGATCAAATCCTTATTCGGGGGCCGGATTTGGATGTCGTTTCTTCTCACGCATGTATTTCGACCGGACCAAAGTGTGAGAATTCGTTTTGATGGAATCCGAGTTCATTTGCCAGATTTGAGAACCAAGAGCCCGAAATCTATACTTGTAAAGGAAACTTCGGCCAAAACCTAGAAACAAGCCCCGAATCCTTAACCGGGAGTCGGATTTCGATGTTGTTTCTCCTAACGCCTGTATTTCGACCCAACCAACGTCTGAGAATTCGTTTTGATGGAATCCGAGCTCATTTGTCTGATTTGAGAATTGAGAGCCCGAAATCCATACTTAGAAAGTATACTTCGGCGTAAACCTACAAACGCGCTCCGAATCCAAACCGAGGGTCGGATTTCGATGTCGTTTCTATAAACACGTGTATTTCGACCCGATCTAAGTATGGGAATTCATATTGATGGTATCCGAGGACATTAGCCCGATTTGGGCAATGAGAGGCAGAAATCCAAACTTAGAAAGTATACTTCGGCCTAAACATACCAACGCGCACCAAATCCTCAACCGGGTGTTGGATTTGGATGTCGTTTCTTCTAACACGTGCATTTCGACCCTGCCAAAGTGTGAGAATTCGTTTTGATGGAATCCAACTTCAATTGCCAGATTTGAGAATTGAGAGCCCCGAAATCCATTCTTGGAAAGGATACTTCGGCCAAAACCTAGAAACACGCTCCGAATCCTTAACCGGGTGTCGAATTTCGATGTTGTTTCTTCTAATGCCTCTTTCTCGACCCAACCAAAGTCTGAGAATTCGTTTTGATGGAATCCGAGCTCATTTGCCCGATTTGATAATCGAGAGCCCGAAATCCATACTTAGAAAGTATACTTCGGCCTAAACCGACAAACGCGCACCGAATCCAAACTGAGGTTCGGATTTCATTGTCGTTTATTCAAACACATGTATTTCGACCCGACCTAAGTTTAGGAATTAGCCCGATTTGGGCAACGAGAGGCAAAAATCCAAACTTAGAATGTATACTTCGGCCTAAACATACAAACGCGCCCCAAATCCTTAGCAGGGGGTCCAATTTCTATGTCGTTTCTTCTAACGCGTTTTTTTCGACCCGACCAATATGTGAGAATAAGTTTAGATGGAATCCGAGCTCTTTTGCCTCATTTGAGAACCGAGAGCCCAAAATCCAAACTTAGAAAGTATAATTCGGACTAAACCTACAAATGCCCACCAAACTCAAACCGTGGGACGAATTACGATGTCGTTTATTTGAACTCGTGTATTTCAACCCAACTAAAGTTTGAGAATTCGTTTCGATGGAATCCGAAGTAATTTGCCCGATTTGGGCACCGAGAGGCCCGAAATCCATACAAAAAAAGTATACTTCGGCCTAAACCTGCAAATGTGCAACGAATCAAACCGGGGTTCAGATTTCGATGTTGATTCTTCTAACGCATGTATTTTGACCCATTCAAAGTTTGGGAATTTGTTTCCTTGGAATCCGAGGTCGTTATTCCGATTTGAGCACGTAGAGACCAAAGTCCATGGTTAGAAAGTATACTTACGCCTAAACGTACAAACGCGCACCAAATCCAAATCGGGGGTCGGATTTCGATGTCTTTATATTAACGCGTGTATTTCAACTCAGCTAAAGTGTGAGGATTCATTTCTATGGAATCCGAGGTCGTTTATCCGATTTGGGCACCAAGAGGCCCGAAATCCGTACTTAGAATGTATACTTCGGCCTAAACATAAAAACACGCACTAAATCCTTAACTGGAGGTCAGATTTCAATGTCATTTCTTCTAACGTGTGTATTTCGACCTAACCAAAGTTTGAGAATTCATTATGATGGAATTCGTGGTTGTTTGCCCGATTTGGGCACTGAGAGGCCCGAGATCCATACTTAGAAAGTATACTTCGGCCCAAACATACAAACTAGCACCAAATCCTTAACCGAGGGTCGGATTTCAATGTCATTTCGTCTAACGCGTGTATTTCGTCCTAATCTAATTTGGGAATTCGTTCCGATGGAATCCGAGGTCGTTTGCCCGATTTGAGCACCTAGAAACCAAAGTCCATATTTAGAAAGTATACTTCAGCCTAAACCTACTAACGCACATCAATTCCTTAACCAGGGATCAGATTTGGATGTCGTTTCTTCTAACGGGTGTATTTCGATCTGACCAAAGCGTGAGAATTCATTATGACGGATTCCCAGGTCGTTTTCTTGGGCACCGAGAGGCCCGAGACCCATAATTAGAAATACTTCGGCCCAAACATACAAACTAGCACAAAATTCTTCACCGGGGGTTGGATTTCAATACCGTTTCTTCTAACGTGTGTATTTCGACCTAATCTCATTTTGGGAATTTGTTCCGATGGAATCCAAGGTTGTTTGCCCGATCTGAGCACCTAAAAACCAAAGTCCATATTTAGAAAGTATACTTCGGCCTAAACCTACTAACGCAAACCAAATCCTTAACCGGGGGTCGGATTAGAATGTCGTTTCTTCTAACGCGTGTATTTCGACCCGACCAAAGTGTGAGAATTCGTTTTGCTGGAATCTGAGTTCATTTGCCAGATTTGAGAACCAAGAGCCCGAAATTTGTACTTCGAAAGGATACTTCGGCCAAAACCTAGAAACATGCCCCGAATCCTTAACTAGGTGTCGGATTTCGATGTTGTTTCTCCTAACGCTTGTATTTCGACCCAACCAAAGTCTGAGAATTCGTTTTGATGGAATCCGAGTTCATTTGCTTGATTTGAGAACTGAGAACCCGAAATCCATACTTAGAAAGTATACGACAACGTAAACCTACAAAAGCGCACCGAATCCAAACTAAGGGTCGGATTTCGATGTCGTTTCTTCAAACAAGTGTATTTCTACCCGATCTAAGTTTGGGAATTCGTTTTGATGGTATCCGAGGACATTAGCCCAATTTGGGCAACGAGAGGCAGAAATCCAAACTTAGAAAGTATACTTCGGCCTAAACACACAAACGCACCCCAAATCCTTAATCGGGTGTCGGATTTTGATCTCGTTTCTTCTAACTCGTGTATGTCGATCCTGCCAAAGTGTGAGAATTCGTTTTGATGGAATCCGAGTTCATTTGCCAGATTTCGGAACTGAGAACCCCGAAATCCATACTTGGAAAGGATACTTCGGCCAAAATCTAAAAACACGCCCCGAATCCTTAATTGGGTGTCGGATTTTTATGATGTTTCTTCTAACGCCTGTATTTCGACCCAATCAAAGTCTAAGAATTCGTTGTGATGGAATCCGATCTCATTTGCCCGATTGGAGAACCGAGAGCCCGAAATCCATACTTAGAAAGTATACTTCGGCCTAAACCTACAAACGCGCACTGGAACCAAACTGAGGGTCGGATTTCGATGTTGTTTATTCAAACATGTGTATTTCGACCCGACCTAAGTATGGGAATTCGTATTGATGGTATCCGAGGACATTAGCCCGATTTGGGCAACGAGAGGCAAAAATCCAAACTTAGAAAGTATACTTAGGCCTAAACGTACAAAAGCGCACCAAATCCAAATCCGGGGTCAGATTTCGATGTCGTTTATATTAACGCGTGTATTTCAACTCAGCTAAAGTGTGAGGATTCCTTTCGATGGAATCCGAGGTCGTTTGCGCGATTTGGGCACCAAGAGGCCCGAAATCCATACTTAGAAAGTATACTTCGGCCTAAACACAAAAACACGAACTAAATCCTTAACCGGGGGCGGATTTTGATGTCATTTCTTGGAATGTGTGTATTTCGACCTGACCAAAGTGTGTGAATTCGTTTTAATGGAATCCGACCTCATATGCCTGATTTGAGAACCGAGAGCCCGAAATCCATACTTAGAAAGTATTCTTCGGCCTAAACCTAGAAACGCGCACCGAATCCAAACTGAGGGTCGGATTTCGATGTCATTTCTTCTAACGCGTTTATTTCGACCTGACCAAAGTGTGAGAATTCGTTTTGATTGAATACGAGCTCTTTTCCTTGATTTGAGAACAGAGAGCCCAAAATCCTTACTTAGATAGTATACTTTGGCCCGAGATCCATACTTAGATAGTATACTTCGGCCTAAACATTAGAAACACGCACACAATCCTCCCCGAATTGTTAACCGGGTGTCGGATTTCGATGTCGTTTCTTCTAACGCTCGTATTTTGACCAAGCCAAATTGTGGGAACTCGTCTCGATGGAATACGAGGTCGTTTGCCCGATTTGGGCCCCGAGAGGCTGAAATCCAAACTGAGAAAGTATACTTCGGTCTATACATACAAACGCGAACCAAATCCTTAATCGGGGGTCGGATTTCGAAGTCGTTTCTTCTAACGCATGTATTTGGATCCAACCTGAGTGTGAGAATTCGTTTTGATGGAATCCGAGCTCATTTACTGTATTTGAGAACTGAGACCCTTAAATCCATACTTAGAAAGTATACTTCGGCATAAACCTACAATTGCGAACAAAATCCAAACCGAGGGTTGAATTTAGATGTCGTTTCTTTTAATGCCCGTAATTCAACCTAGCCAAATTGTGGGAATTCGTTTCAATGGAATACGAGGTTGTTTGCCCGATTTGGGCACCGATAGGCCCGGAATCCGTACTTAGTATACTTCGGCCTAAACATACAAACATGCATCGAATCCTTAACCGGAGGTCGGATTTCGATTCGTTGTATTTCGACCCAACCAAAGTGTGAGAATTCATTTTGATGGACTCCCACTTCATTTGCCCGATTTCAGAACCGAGAGCCTGAAATCCAAACATAGAAAGTATACTTTGGCCTATGCCTACAAAATCACCCCGAATCCAAACCGGGGGTTGGATTTCGATGTCGTTTCTTCTAACACGTCTATTTCGAACCAACCAAAGTATGTGTATTCGTTTTTATGGTATCCGAGGTCGTTTGCCCGATTTGGGGCCCGAGAGGCTGAAATCCAAACTGAGAAAGTATACTTCGGCCTATACATACAAACGTGAACCAAATCCTTAACCGGGGGTCGGATTTCGATGTCGTTTCTTCTAAAGCATGGATTTCGATCCAAATCCTTAACCGGGTTTGAGAATTGAGACCCTTAAATCCATACTTAGAATGTATACTTCGGCATAAACCTACAAATACGAACCAAATCCAAACTGAGGGTCGAATTTAGATGTCGTTTCTTTTAACGCCTGTATTTCGACCCAACCAAATTGTGGGAATTCGTTTCAATGGAATACAAGGTCTTTTGCCCGATTTGGGCACCGAGAGGCCCGAAATCCATACCTAGAAAATATACTTCAACCTAAACAAACAAACATGCACCAAATCCTTAACCAGGGGTCGGATTTCGATTCGTTTTTTCTAACGCGTGTATTTCGACCCAACCAAAGTGTGAGAAATCGTTTTGCTGGAATCCCACCTCATTTGCCCGATTTCAGAACCGGGAGCCTGAAATCCAAACAGAGAAAGTATACTTTGCCCTATACCTACAAACACGTACTGAATCCAAACCGGGGTCGGATTTCGATGTCGTATCTTCTAATACGTCTATTTCGAACCAAGCAAAGTATGTGTATTCGTTTGGATGGTATATGAGGTCATTTGCCCGATTTTGGCCCCGGGAGACCGAAATCCATACTTAGAAAGTATACTTCGGCCTAAACCTTTAAACGCGCAACAAATCCAAACCAGGGGTTGGATTTCGATGTTGTTTATTTTAACACTTGTATTTGAACCCAACTAAAGTTTGAGAATTCTTTCGATGGAATTTGAGGTCTTTTGTCCGATTTGGGCACCGAGAGGCCCGAAACACATACTTAGAAAGTTTTTTTTTTTTCTGGGGGGGGGGGGGGGGGGGGGAAAGCTGGGGTTAGGCAGACCCCAACCAGAATAAATTAATTAACAAAAAATTACATCCGACGGTATCGATGACCCAAACATACAAACGCTCAGCAAATCCTTAACCGCGGATCGGATTTTGACTCGTTTCTTCTAACGCGTAAATTTTAAACCAACCAAAGGGTGAGAATTTATTTTGATGGAATCCGAGCTCATTTGCCCGATTTGAGAACCGAGAGCCCGAAATCACCACTTAGAATGTGCACTTCAGCCTTTAAATTACAAACGCGCACCGAATCGAAACTAGGAGTCGGATTTCGATGTCGTTTCTTCTAACACGTGTATTTCGGTCCGACCTAAGTATGGGATTTCGTATTGATGGTATCCGAGCTCATTAGCTCGATTTGGGCAACAAGAGGCTGAAATCCAAATTGAGAAAGTATACTTCGGCCTATATATACAAACGCGAACCAAATCCTTAACCGGGGGTCGGATTTCGATGTCCTTTCTTCTAAGGCATGTATTTCAATCTAACCAGAGTGTGAGAATTCGTTTTGATGGAATCCGAGCTCCTTTACCAGATTTGAGAATTGAGACCCTTAAATCCATACTTAGAAAGTATACTCCGACATAAACCTACAAATGCGAACCAAATCCAAACCGAGGGTCGGATTTCGATGTCCATTCTTCTAACACGTCTATTTCGAATGAACTAAAGTTTGTGTATTCGTTATGATGGTATCCGAGGTCGTTTGCCCGATTTGAGCCCCAAGAGGCCGAAATCAATACTTAGAAAGTATACTTCAGCTTAAACCTACAAACGCGCAACAAATCCAAACCGGGGCTCGGATTTCGATATCGTTTATTTTAACGCTTGTATTTCAACTCTGCTAAAGTTTGAGAATTCGTTTCAATGGAATCTGAGGTCGTTTGTCCGATTTGGGTACCTAGAAACCAAAGTCCATATTTAGAAAGTATACTTCGACCTAAGACTACAAACGCGCTCAAAATCCTTAACCAGGGGTCGGATTTGGATATCATTTCTTCTAACGCGTGTATTTCGTCTCGACTAAAGTATGAGAATTCATTTTGATGGAATCCGAGTTCATTTGGCCAATTTGAGAACCGAGAGCCCGAAATCCGTACATAAAAAGTATACTTCAGCCTATGCTTACAAATGCGAAACAAATCCAATCCGAAGGTCGAATTTCGATGTCGTTTCTTTTAACGTGTGTATTTCGACCCAACCAAAGTGTGGAAATTTGTTTCGATGGAATCCGAGGTTGTTTGACAGATTTGGGCTCTGAGAGCCCGAAATCCATGCTTAGAAAGTATACTTCGGCCTGAACCTACAAACGCGTACCGAATCCAAACGGGGGGTCGGATTTCGATGTCGTTTATTTTAACCCTTGTATTCCAACTAATCTAAAGTTTGAGAATTCGTTTCGATGGAATCTAAGGTCGTTTGTCCGATTTGGGCACCTAGAGGCCCGAAATGCATACTTAGAAAGTATATTTTTTTTTGGGGAGGTGGGGGGAAGGAAAGCTGGGGTTAGGAAGACCCGTACCAGAATAAATTAATTAAAAAAAAATTACATCAGAGGGTATCAATGACCTAAACATACAAAGCTCGCCGAATACTTAACCGGGGCATGGATTTTGACGTCGTTTCCTCTACCACGTGTATTTTGACCAAACCGAAGAGTGAGAATTCGTTTTTAGGGAATCCGAGCTCATTTGCCCGATTTGAGAACTGAGAGCTCGAAATCACAACTTAGAGAGTGTACTTCGCCCTAAACTTACAAACGCACACTGAATCCAAACTGGGGGTCGGATTTCGATGTCATTTCTACTAACATGTCTATTTCAAACCAACCAAGGTATGTGTAATCGTTTTGATGGTATCCGAGATCGTTTGCCCGAATTGGGCCCCGAGAGGCAGAAATCCAAACTGAGAAAGTATACTTCGGCATATACATACAAACGCGAACCAAATCCTTAACTCGGGGTTGGATTTCGAATTCATTTCTTCTAACGCATGTATTTCGATCCAACCTGAGTGTGAGAATTCGTTTTGATGGAATCTGAGCTCATTTACCGGATTTGAGAACTGAGACCCTTAAATCCATACTTAGAAAGTATACTTCGGCATAAACATACAAATACGAACCAAATCCAAACCGAGGGTCGAATTTAGATGTCATTTCTTTTAACGCCCGTATTTCCACCCAGCTAAATTGTGGGAATTCGTTTCAATACGCCCGTATTTCCACCCAGCTAAATTGTGGGAATTCGTTTCAATTGAATGCAAGGTCGTTTGCCCGATTTGGGCACCGAGAGGCCCGAAATCCATACTTAGGAAGTATACCTTGGCCTATACCTACAAACGCGCACCGAATCCAAACCGCGGGTCGGATTTCGATGTCGTTACTTCTAACATGTCTATTTCGACCCAACCAAAGTATGTGTATTCATTTTGATGGTAACTGAGGTCGTTTGCCCGATTTTGGCCCCGAGAGACCAAAATCTATAATTAGAAAGTATACTTCATCCAACAACAAATCCAAACCGGGTGTCGGATTTCGATGTCGTTTATTTTAACACTTGTTTTTGAACCTAGCTAAAGTTTCAGAATTCGTGTCAATGGAATTTGAGGTCGTTTGTTCGATGCTCGAAATGCATACTTAGAGAGTATTTTTTTTTTTGGTGGGCGGGGAGGAAAGCTGGGGTTAGGCAGACCCGTACCAGAATAAATTAATTAACAGAAAATTACATCCGACGGTATCGATGACACAAACATACAAACGCTCATCAAATCCTTAACCGGGGGTCGGATTTTGACTCGTTTCTTCTAACGCGTAAATTTTTACCCAACCAAAGAGAGAATTCATTTTGATGGAATCCGAGCTCATTTGCCCGATTTCAGATGGAATCCGAGCTCATTTGCCCGATTTCAGAACCGAGCGCCCGAAATCACCACTTAGAATGTACTTCGTCCTAAACTTACAAACGCGCACCGAAATGAAACTAGGGGTCGGATTTCGATGTTGTTTCTTCTAACACGTGTATTTCGGTCTGACCTAAGTATGGGATTTCCTATCAATGGAATCCGAGCTCATTAGCTCGATTTTGGCAACGAGAGGCTGAAATCCAAACTGTGAAATTATACTTCGGCCTATATATACAAACTCGAACCAAATCCTTAACCGGGGATCGGATTTCGATGTCGTTTCATCTAACGCATGTATTTTAATCCAGCCAGAGTGTGAGAATTCGTTTTGATGGAATCCGACCTCATTTACCCGATTTGGGAATTGAGACCCTTAAATCCATACTTAGAATGTATACTTCGGCATTAACCTACAAATGGGAACCAAATCCAAACCGAGGATCGGATTTCGATGTCGTTTCTTCTAACACGTCTATTTCGAACGAACAAAAGTTTCTGTATTTGTTATGAAGGTATCCGAGGTCGTTTGCCCGATTTGGGCCTCAAGAGGCCGAAATCAATACTTAGAAAGTATACTTCGGCCTAAACCTACAAGCGCGCAACAAATCCAAACCGGGGGTCGGATTTATATATCGTTTATTTTAACGCTTGTATTTCAACCCAGCTAAAGTTTGAGAATTTGTTTCGATGGAATCTAAGGTCGATTGTCCGATTTGGGCACCTAGAAACCAAACCATATTTAGAAAGTATACTTCGACCTAAACCTTCAAACGTACACAAAATCCTTAACCAAGGGTCGGATTTGGATATCATTTCTTCTAACGCGTGTATTTCGAACCGACTAAAGTATGAGAATTCGTTTTGATGGAATCCGAGTTCATTTGCCCAATTTGAGAACCGACAGCCCGAAATCCATACATAAAAAGTATACTTCGGCCTATGCCTACAAATGCAAAACAAATCCAAACCGAGGGACGAATTTCGATGTCGTTTCTTTTAACGTGTGTATTTCGACCCAGCCAAAGTGTGGGAATTCGTTTCGATGGAATCCGAGGTTGTTTGCCCGATTTGGGCTCTAAGAGGCCTGAAATCCATGCTTAGAAAGTATACTTCGGCCTAAACCTACAAATGCGCTCCGAATCCAAACCGGGGGTCGGATTTCGATCTCATTTATTTTAACGCTTGTATTTCAACCAAGCTAAAGTTTGAGAATTCGTTTCGATGGAATCTGAGGTCGTTTTTCCGATTTGGGCACCGAGAGACCCGAAATGCATACTTAGAAAGTATTTTTTTTGGGGGGGCGGAGGAAAGCTGGGGTTAGCCAGACCCGTACCAGAATAAATTAATTAACAAAAAATTACATCCGAGGGTATCAATGACCTAAACATACAAACGCTCGTCGAATAATTAACCGGGGGTTGGATTTTGACGTCGCTTCCTCTAACACGTGTATTTTGACCGAACTAAGAGCGAGAATTCGTTTTTATGGAATCCGAGCTCATTTGCCTGATTTGAGAACCGAGAGCCTGAAATCACTACTTAGAGAGTGTAGTTCGCCCTAAACTTACAAACGCACACTGAATCCAAACTGGGGGTCGGATTTGGATGTCGTTTCTTCTAACATGTCTATTTCGAACCAAACAAAGTATGTGTATTCGTTTTGATGGTATCCGAGGTTGTTTGCCCAATTTGGGCCCCGAGAAGCTGAAATCCAAACTGAGAAAGTATACTTTGGCCTATATATACAAACGCGAACCAAATCCTTAACCCGGGGTTGGATTTCGATGTCATTTCTTCTAACGCATGTATTTCAATCCAACCACAGTGTGAGAATTCGTTTTGATGGAATCCGAGTTCATTTACCCGATTTGGGAACTAAGACCCTTAAATCCATACTTAGAAAGTATACTTCAACATAAACCTACAAATGCGAACCAAATCCAAACCGAGGGTCGAAATTAGATGTCGTTTCTTTTAAAGCTCGTATTTCAACCTACCCAAATTGTGGGAATTCGTTTCAATGGAATATGAGGTCGTTTGCCCGATTTGGGCACCAAGAGGCCCGAAATTCATACTTAGAATGTATAATTTTTGGCCTAAACATACAAACATGACCGAATCCATAACCGGGGTTGGATTTTGATTCATTTGTTATAACACGTGTATTTCGACCCAACCAAAGTGTGAGAATTCGTTGTGATGAGATCCGAGCTCATTTGCCCTATTTCCAAACCGAGAGCCCGAAATCCAAACATAGAAAGTATACTTCGGCCTGTGCCTACAAACGCGCACTGAATCCAAACCAGGGATCGGATTTCAATTTTGTTTATTCTAACACGTCTATTTTGAACCAACCAAAGTATGTGTATTCGTTTTGATAATATCCGAGGTTGTTTGCCCGATTTGGGCACCAAAATCCAAATCTGGAGTCGGATTTCGATGTCGTTTATTTGAGCGCTTCAATTTCAACCCAGCTAATGTTTGAGAATTTGTTTCGTTGGAATCTGAGGTCGTTTGTCCAATTTGGGCACCGAGAGGCCCGAAATGCATACTTAGAAATTACATTTTTTTTGGTGGGGGGGGAAGCAAAGTTGGGGTTAGGAAGACCCCTATAAGAATAAATAAATTAACCAAAAATTACAGCCGACGGTTTCGACGACCTAAACATACCTACATGCCCCAAATCCTTAACCAGGGATCCGATTTCGATGTTGTTTCTTCCAACGCGTTTATGTCGACCCATCCAAAGTGTGGGAATTCATTTTGATGGAATCCGAACTCATTTGCCTGATTTCAGAAGCGAGAGGCCAAAATCCAAACTTAGAAAGGACATTTCGGACCAAACCTACAAATGCGCACCAAATCCAAACCGTGCGTCGGATTACGATGTCGTTTATTTTAGCTCGTGTCGCACATAGAAAATATACATCGGCCTAAACCTACAAATGCGCTACGAATCCAACCGAGGGTCTGATTTCGATGTCGTTTCTTCCAACTCATGTATTTTGACCCAAACAAAGTTTGGAATCTGAGGTCGTTTGTCCGATTTGAGGACCTAGAGACCGAAGTCCATGTTTAGAAAGTATACTTAGGCCTAAACGTACAAACACACACCAAATCTAAACCAGGGGTCGGATTTCGATGTCATTATACTAACGCGTGTATTTCAACTCAGCTAAAGTGTGAGCACTCGTTTCGATGGAATCCAAGGTCGTTTGCCCGATTTGAGCACCAAAAGGCCCAAAATTCATACTTGAAAGTATACTTCGGCCTAAACATAAAAACGTGGACTAAATCCTTAACTAGGGATCGGATTTCGATGTGCTTTCTTCTAACGTGTGTATTTCGACCTGATCAAAGTGTGAGAATTTGTTATGATGGAATCCTAGGTCGTTTGCCCGATTTGGGCACCGAGAGGCCCGAGATCCATACTTTGAAAGTGTCAGATTTGGATCAAACATAGAAACGAGCACGAAATCCTTAACCGGGTGTCGGATTTGGATGTCGTTTCTTCTAACGCGTGTATTTCAACCCAGCCAAAGTGTCAGAATTCGTTTTGATAGAATCCGAGTTCATTTGCCTGATTTGAGAACCGAGAGCCCGAAATCCATACTTAGAAAGGACACTTCGGCCAAAACCTAGAAACATCCCCCGAATCCTTAACCGGGAGTCGGATTTCGATGTCGTTTCTTCTAATGGCTATATTTCGACCCAACCAAAGTCTGAGAATTTGTTTTGATTCAATCCGACCAAATTTGCACGATTTGAGAACTGAGAGCCCGAAATCCATACATAGAAAGTATACTTCGGCCTATGCCTACAAATGCGAACCAAATCCAAACCAAGGGTAGAATTTCGATGTCATTTCTTTTAATGCGTGTATTTCGACCCAGCCAAAGTGTGGGAATTTGTTTCATTGGAATAAGAGGTTGTTTGTCCGATTTGGGCTCTGAGAGCCCCGAAATCCATGCTTCGAACGTATACTTCAGCCTAAAGCTACAAACGTGCCTCGAATCCAAACCGGGGGTCGGATTTCGGTGTTGTTTCTTCTAACGCGTGAATTCATTTTGATGGTATTCCAGGTCGTTAGCCGATTTCGGCACCGAGAGGCCGAAATCCATACTTAGAAATCATACTTCGGCCTAAACCCACAAACGCGGAACAAATCCAAACCAGGCATCAGATTTCGAAGTCGTTTATTTTAATGCTTGTATTTTAACCCAGCTAAAGTTTGAGAATTCATTTTGATGGAATCTGAGATCGTTTGCCCGATTAGGGCCCCGAGAGGCCCAAAATCCATACTTAGAAATTTTATTTTTTTTGGGGGGGGGGAAGGAAAGCTGGGGTTAGGCAAACCCCCACCAGAATAAATTAATTAACAAAAAATTATATCCGAGGTTATCGATGACCTAAACATACAAACGCTCACTAAATCCTTAACCGGGGGTCGGATTTCGACGTCGTTTCTTCTAACGCGTGTATTTCAACCCAACCGGAGAGAGAATTTGTTTTGATGGAATCCGAGCACATTTGCCCGATTTCAGAACCGAGAGCCCGAAATCCATACTTAGAAAGTATACTTCAACTTAAACTTACAAACGCGCACTGAATCCAAACTGGGGGTTGGATTTCGATGTCGGTTCTTCTAACACGTGCATTTTGACCCGACCTAAGTATGGGAATTCGTATTGATGGTATCCGAGGTCATTAGCCCGATTTGGGCAACGAGAGGCAGAAATCCAAACTGAGAAAATATACTTCGGCCTAAACACACAAAACGCGAACCAAATCCTTAACCAGGGTTTGGATTTCGATGTCATTTCTTCTTAAGCATGTTTTTTGAACCAACCAAAGTGTGAGAATCCGTTTTGATGGAATCTGAGCTCATGTACTCGATTTGAGAACCGAGACTCCGAAATCCATACTTAAAAAGTATACTTCGGCATAAACCTACAAATGTGAACCAAATCCAAACCGAGCGTCACATTTAGATGTTGTTTCTTTTAACGCTCGTATTTCGACCCAGCCAAATTGTGGGAACTCGTTTTGATGGAATACGAGGTCGTTTGCCCGATTTGGGCACCGAGACGCCCGAAATCTATACTTAGAAAGTATACTTCGGCCTAAACATACAAACACGCACTGAATCCTTAACCGGGTTCGGATTTCGATGTGGTTTCTTCTAACGCATGTATTCCGAGGTCGTTTGCCCGATTTGGGCACCGAGAGGCAGAAATCCATACTTAGAAATACACTTCGGCCTAAACCTACAAACGAGTAACAAATCTAAACTGGGGGTCGAATTTCAATGTCGTTTCTTCTAACGCTTGTATTTTGACCCAACCAAAGAGAGAATTCAATTTGATAGAATCCGAGATCATTTGCCCGATTTGAGAACCGAGAGGCCGAAAACCATACTTAGAAAGTATACTTCAGGAATTCTTATTGGGAATTCGTATTGATAGTATCCGAGGTCATTAGCTTGATTTGGGCCATGAGAGGCAGAAATCCAAACTTAGAAAGTATACTTCGGCCTAAACATACAAACGCGCCGCAAATCCGTAACCGGGGGCCGAAGTATGATTTCTAAGTATGGATATCGGCCTCTCGGTGCCCAAATCGGGCTAACGACCTCGGATACCATCAAAACGAAATCACATACTTTTGTTGGTTCGAAATACACGTGTTTGAAGAAACGAAATCCATACTTGTTTCTCGTTTCGATGTAGTCTGAGGTCATTTGCCCAATTTGAACACCTAGAGAGCAAAGTCCATATTTACAACGTTTTTTTTTTTTTGGGAAATGGAAAGCTGGGGTTAGGCTGACCCCTACCTGATAAAATAAATCAACTACCAAATTACATCCTCAAGGACTTTCGTCCTTTAGCATCTGCGTTTACAATTTTAGCCAACCTAGGAGGCATAATAGAATGCCCTATGGAGATCTCTCATTTTGCGGATTTCATAATTTAGACAAAAGTCCATAATATTTACACTATGGAAATATTTACACTTATAGCCAACCAATTGATATCTTCCAAGGTAGTGTACTCTCTCCACGGCCAATTACAATGGTTGAGGATGCATTTCACCACCCAGCTAGATTCAGTTTCGACCTGGATGTTGTCTGACCTCAGCCTTACAGCTTCCTCAAGACCTCTTTTCATGGCCCACAGCTCCAATCCAAGCACAGACCCTAGGCATTTGCTTCCCGTGATAGCATGTACAACCTAGTCTTCGTCATTGCGAAATATACACCCATACCCTTCACAACATGAGTCCAGTGCTCCATCCGTATTAATTTTTGTAGTCCCCTGCTCTGGCGGTTTCCAAGAAACCCACCTTAATGTTGGAGAGGCCCACTTGACCTTGAAGCTCCAATTGTCCACTATGAGTCTATTATGGGGACAGTCGTTGATCGCCTAAGTATCCCCTCCTATCTTGATCTTTATATCCTTGAAGTCGCAATCAGAACATTTGGAGAGGCCTTCCCATCTCCAACCCATCTTTTGTTCCTCTCCTTCCATTGGTGATAAACAAAAGCCTAAACCTACAAACGCGCACCAAATCCAAATCGGAGGTCGGATTTCGGTGTCGTTTCTTTTAACACGTGTATTTTGACCCAACTTAATTATGAGAATTTGTTTCGATGGAATCCGAAGTCGTTAGCCCGATCTGGGCATTGAGAGGCTGAAATCCATCCTTAGAAAGCATAGATCGGCCTAAACATACAAATGCACACGAAATCCTTAATCGGGGCCGAAATCCATACTTTGAAAGTATACTTCGGCCAAAACATACAAACGCCCACCAAATCCTTAATCGGGGGTCGGATTTCGATGTCGTTTCTTCTAACACGTATATTTCAACCCAACCAAAGTGTGAGAATTCATTTTGATGGAATACAAGAACATTTGCCTGATTTGAAAATCGAGAGCCCGAAATCCATACTTAGAAATAATACTTCGGCCTAAACCAACAAACGCGCACCAAATCAAAATCGGGGGTCGGATTTCGAAGTCGTTTATTTTAACGCTTGTATTTCAACCCAGCTCAAGTCTGAGAATTCGTTTCGATGGAATCCAAGGTCGTTTGCCCAATTTGGGCACCGAGAGACACAAAATCCATACTTTGAAAGTATACTTCGGCCTAAACATACAAACGAGCACCAAATCCTTAACCGGGGGTCAGATTTCGATGTCATTTCCTCTAACACTTGTATTTCAACCCAACCAAAGTGTGAGAATTCATTTTGATGGAATCCGAGCGCATTTACCTAATTTGATAACCGAGAGCCCGAAATCCATAGTGAGAAAATAAACTTCGGCCTAAACCTGCATATGCAAACCAAATCCAAACCGAGAGTCGAATTTCGATGTCGTTTCTTTTAATGCCCGCATTTCGACCCAGCCAAATTGTGGGAATACGTTCCGATGGAATACGAGGTCGTTTGCCCGATTTGGGCATCGGGAGGCCCAAAATCCATACTTAGAAAGTATACTTTGGCCTAACCGTACAAATACGCAGCGAATCCTTAACTGGGGTCGGATTTCAATGTCGTTTCTTTTAACGATTGTATTTCGACCCAACAAAAGTGTAAGAATTCGTTTTGATGGAATCCAAGCTTATTTGCTCGATTTGAGAACCGAGAGCCCGAAATCCAAACTTAGAAAGTATACTTCGGCCTAAACCTACAAATGTGAACCAAATCTAAACTGGGGATCAAATTTCGATATCGTTTCTTTTAGCACGTGTAATTCGACCCAGCACAATTGTAGGAATTCGTTTCAATGCAATCCGAAGTCGTTTGCCCAATTTGGTCATCGAGAGACCTGAAATCCATACTTCGAAATTATACCTCGGCCAAAACATACAAACATGCCCCAAATCGTTAACTGGGGGTTGGATTTCGTTGTCGTTTCTTCTAACACATGTATTTCAACCCAACTTAAGTTTGAGAATTCGTGTTGATGGAATTCAAGCTCATTTGATCGATTTGAGAACTTAGAGCCCGAAATCCATACTTAGAAAGTACACTTCGGCCTAAACCTACAAATGCAACCCAAATCAAAATCGGGAATTGAATTATGTTTTCGTTTCTTTTAACTCATGTATTTCGATGGAAACTGAGGTCGTTTCCCCGATTTGGTCTCCGAGAGGCCCGAAATCCTTACATAGAAGGTATACTTCTGCCTAAACCTACAAACACGGACCGAATCAAAACTAGGGGTTGGATTTCGATGTCGTTTCCTCTAACATGTGTATTTCGACCCAACCTAAGTATGAGAATTCGTTTTGATGGTATCCGAATTCATTAGCCCATTTGGGAACCGAGAGGCCAAAATCGATACTAAGAAAGTATACTTCAGCTTAAACATACAAACGCGCGTCGAATCCTTAACCGGTGGTTGGATATCGATGTAGTTTCTTCTAACGCCTATATTTCAACCCAACCAAAGTGTGAGAATTCGTTTTGATGGAATCCGAGCTCATTTGCCTGATTTGAGAACCGAAAGCCCGAAATCCGTACATAGAAAGTATACTTCGGCCTATGCCTACAAATGCGAACCAGATCTAAACCTGGGGTCGAATTTCGATGTCGTTTCTTTTAACACTTTTATTTCGACCCAGCCAAAGTGTGGAAATTTGTTTCGATGGAATCCGAGGTCGTTTGCCCGATTTGGGCACCGATTGGCCGAAATCCATACTTAGAAAGTGTACTTCGGCCTAAACCTACAAACGCGCAACAAAACCAAACCGGGGGTCAGATTTTGATGTTGTTTATTTTAACGCTTGTATTTCAACCTAGCTAATGGTTGAGAATTCGTTTCGATGGAATTCGAGGTTGTTTGCCCGATTTGGACACCGAGAGGCCCGAAATCCAGATGGAGCTATGTCGCCAACCCACCAAGGCTATGGCTACATTTTTAGAAATCATGTTGGTGTTGTTGTTCATGCATTTGCCGAATGGTGTAACTCAAACTCGGTTCTGGAATTGGGGCTGATGGCCATGAAGAGGGGACTTGAAGAAGCGAAAAGAATGCAGTTTATAAATATCCATGTTGAGTCTGACTATTCTTTGGCAGTTCGTTCTATATCCAAGGCGTGTACATGTGCTTGGCAATTTACTAAAGTTTTGATGGATATTGAATTGCTTATTATAACTTTTGAAAGATTCTCTGTTAGGTTCGTGCCTCGAGAATCAAACAAGCCGCTGATTTCCTATCCAAGTTTTGTAACTCTACTAGTGAGATCTCCCTTGCTACTGATGACTTCCCCCTAGCTTTAGCTAATATAGTTAGTGATGATGCTAGGAGACATCAGTACTTAAAGTTGTAACATCTTTTACTATTTTATTTATTTGGTCGGGATCTGCCTAACCCCAGCTTTCCTCTCCCCAAAACATAAAAAAAGAGGCCCGAAATCCGTACTTACAAAGTATACATCGGCCTAAACATACAAACGCGAACCAAATCCTTAACCGGGGTCGGATTTCAATGTCGTTTCTTCTAACCAATGTATTTTGACCCAACCAAAGAGTAAGAATTCATTTTGATGGAATCTGAGCTCATTTGCCCGATTTGAGAATCGAGAGCCCGAAATCCATACTTAGAAAGAATACTTCAGCCAAAACCTACAAATGCGAACAAAATCCAAACCGGGGGTAGAATTTCGATGTTGTTTAATTTAACACGGGTATTTCAACCCAGCTAAAGTGTGAGAATTCGTTTCGATGGAATCAGAGGCCATTTGCCCGATTTGGGCACCGAGAAGCCCGAAATCCATACTTAGAAAGTATACTTCGGCCTAAACATAAAAACGCGTACCGAATCCAACGGGGGGTCGAATTTCGATGTCGTTTGTTCTAACGCGTGTATTTCAACCCAAATTAAGTTTGGTAATTCGTTTCGATGGAATACAAGGTCATTTGCCCGATTTGAGCACCTAGAGACCAAAGTCATTTAGACAATATGCTTCTGCTTAAACCTACAAATGCGAAACAAATCCAAACCGGGGATCGGATTTCGATATCGTTTCTTCTAACACGTGTATTTTTACCCAACCTAAGTATGTGAGTTCGTTTTGATGGTATCTGAAGTCGTTAGCCAGATTTGGGCACCGAGATGCCGAAATCCATACTTAAAAAGTACTCTTCGGCCTAAACAAACAAACGCGCATCAAATCCTTCGACCCAAGAAACGCGGTTGGATTTCGAAGTAGTTTCTTCTAACGCATGTATTTCGACCCAACCAAAGTGTGAGAATTCGTTTTGATGGAATCCAAGATCATTTGCCCGATTTGAGAATCGAGAGCACGAAATCCATACATAGAAAGTATACTTCGGCCTCAACCTACAAATGCGAACCAAATCCAAACCAGGGGTCGAATTTCGATGTCGTTTCATTTAACGCGTGAATTTCGACCCAGTAAAGTGTGAGAATTCTTTTCGATGGAATCCGAGGTCGTTTGCCCGATTTGGGCACTGAGAGGCCCAGAATCCATACTTAGAAACTATACTTCGGCCTAAACATACAAACTCGCACCGAATCCTTAACCGGGGGTCGGATTTCGATATCGTTTCTTCTAACGGGTGTATTTCGATCCAGCCAAAGTGTGGCAATTCGTTTTGATCGAATGCGAAGTCGTTTCCCCAATTTGGACTCCGAGAGTCCCGAAATCCATACTTAGAAAGTATACTTCGGCCTAAACATACAAACGCGCACAAATCCTTGAGCGGGGGTTGGATTTCGATGTCGTTTCTTTAACACGTATATTTCGACCCAACCAATGTGTGAGAGTTCATTTTGATGGAATCCGAGCTCATTTGCTTGAGTTGAGAATTGAGAGCCCAAAATCCATACTTAGAAATGATAATTTGCCCAAAACCTACAAATGCGCACCAAATCCAAACCGTGGGTCGACTTTTGATATGTTCATTTTAACGAGTGTATTTCAACCCAACTAAAGTGTGAGAATTCGTTTAGATGGAATCCGAGGTCATGGACCCGATTTAGGCACTGTGAGGCCCGAAATCCATACTTAGAAAGTATACTTCGGCCAAAACGTACAAATGCGCACCGAATCCAACCGGGGGTCGGATTTCGATATCGTTTCTTCTAACGCGTTTATTTCTACCCAATCTAAGTTTTGGAATTTGTTTCTATAGAATCTAAGGTCATTTGCCCGATTTTAGCACCTAGGGACCAAAGTCCATATTTAGAAAGTATATTTAGGCCTAAACCTACAAACGCTTACTAAATCCAAACCAGGGGTTGGATTTTGTTGTCGTTTCTTCTAACATGTGTATTTCGAGCCAACCTAAGTATAAGACTTCGATTCGATGCTAACCGAGGTCGTTAGCCCGATTTGGGCACGGAGAGGCCGAAATCCATACTTAGAAAGTATACTTCGGCCTAAACATATAAACACACATAAATTCCTTAACCGGGAGTCGGATTTCGATGTCGTTTCTTCTAACGAGTGTATTTCGACCTTACGGAAGTGTGAGAGTTCATTTTGACGGAATCCAATGTCATTTTCCCGATTTGGGCACCGAAAGGCCTGAAATCCGTAGTTAGAAAGTATACTTCGGCCTAAACATACAAACGCACACCAAATCCTTAACCGGGGGCCGAAATCCATATTTCGAAAGTATACTTCGGCCTAAACATACAAACGCGTACCAAATCCTTTACCGGGAGTCGGATTTCGATGTTGTTTCTTTTAACCATATATTTCAACTCAACCAAAGTGTGAGAATTCGTTTTGATGGAATCCGAGCTTATTTGCCCAAATTAAAAACCAAGAGCCCGAATTCCAAACTTAGAAAGTATACTTCGGCCTAAACCTACAAATGTGAACCAAATCCAAACCGAGGGTCGAATTTTGATATCATTTCTTTTAACGCGTGTATTTCGACCCAGCTAAAGTGTAGGAATTCGTTTCGAAGCATTCTGAGGTCGTTTGCCCAATTTTGGGCTCTAAGAGGCCCGAAATCTGTACTTAGAAAGTATATTTCGGCCAAAACCTACAAACTCGCACCGAATCCAACCGGAGTACGGATTTCGATGTCGTTTCTTCTGAAGCGTGTATTTTGACCTAATCTAAATTTGGGAATTCGGTTCGATGGAATCTGAGGTCGTTTGCCCGATTTGAGCACCTAGAGACCAAAGTCCATATTTAAAATGTTTACTTTGACCTAAACCTTCGAACGCGCACCAAATCCAAACTGGGGGTCGGATTTCAATGTCGTTTCATTAAACACGTGTATTTTGACCGAACCTAAGTATGAGACTTCATTTCATTGGTATCTGAGGTCGTTACCCTGATTTGGGACCGGGAGGCCGAAATCCATACTTCGAAAGTATACTTCGGCCTAAACATACAAATGCACACCAAATCTTTAACCGGGGCCCGAAATCCGAACTTAGAAAGTATACTTCGGCCTAAACATACAAACGCGCACCAAGTCCATTACCGGGGGTCGGATTTCGATGTCGTTTCTTTTAACGCATGTATTTCGACCCAACCAAAGTGTGAGGATTCGTTTTGATGGAGTCTGAGCTCATTTTCCCGATTTTAGAACCGAGAGCCCAAAATCCATACTTTAAAAGTATAGTTACAGCAAAACCTACAAATGCAAACCAAATCAAAATCGAGGCTCGTATTTCGATGTTGTTTCTTTTAACTCGTGTATTTCGACCCAGCCAAAGTGTCGGGATTCATTTCAATCGAATCTGAGGTCGTTTGCCCGATTTGCACTCCGAGAGGCCCGAAATCCATACTTAGAAAGTATACTTCAGCCTAAATCTACAATCCGGCACCGATTCCAAACCAGTGGTTGGATTTCGATGTCGTTTCTTCTCACACGTGTATTTCGACCCAACATAAGTATGGGAATTCGTTTTGATGGTATCCGAGGTCATTAGCCCGATTTGGACAACGAGAGGCATAAATCCAAAATCCGAAAGTATACTTCGGCCTAAACATACGAATTTGCCTGATTTGAGAACCGAGAGCCCGAAATCCATACTTTGAAATGATACTTTGGCCTAAACCTACAAACGCGCACCAAATCCAAATCAGGGGTCGGATGTCGATGTCATTTATTTTAACGCGTGTATGTCAACCCAGTTAAAGTGTGAGAATTCGGTTCGAAGGAATCCAAGGTCGTTTGCCCGATTTGGGCACCGAGAGGCCCGAAATCCATCCCAAAGTGTGAGAATTCGTTTCGATGGAATCCGAGGTTGTTTTCCCGATTTGGACAGTGCGATGCTCGAAATCCGTACTTACAAAGAATACTTCGGCCTAAACCTATAAACGCGCACCAAGTCCAAAGCGGGGTTCGGATTTCGAAGTTCGTTTCTTTTAACACGTGTATTTCGACCCAACCTAAGTATGAGACATCATTTCGATGGTATCCGAGGTCGTTAGCCCGATTTGGCACCGAGAGGCCGAAATCTAAACTTAGAAAGTATACTTCTGCCTAAACATGCAAACGCGCACCAAATCCTTAACCGGGGGCCGAAATCCATACTTCGAAAGTAAACTTTGGCCTTAACATACAAACGCGCACCAAATCCTTAATCGGTGGTCGGATTTCGATGTCGTTTCTTCAAACACATGTAGTTCGACCCAACCAATGTGTGAGAATTCATTGTGATCGAATTCAAGCTCATTTGCCCGATTTGAAAACCGAGAGCTCGAAATCCAAGCTTAGAAAGTACACTTAGGCTTTTAAACCTACAAATGCAAACCGAATCCAAACCGGAGGTTGAATTTCGATGTCGTTTCTTTTAACACGTGTATCTTGACTCAGCCAAAGTATCGGAATTTGTTTCAATGGAATCTGAGGTCGTTTGCCCGATTTGGGCTCCGAGAGGCCCGAAATCCATACTTAGAAAGTATACTTCGGCCTAAACCTACAAACGCGCACCGATTCCGAACCGGGAGTCAGATTTCGATGTCGTTTCATCTAACACGTGGATTTCGACCCGACCAAAGTGTGAAAATTCGTTTTGATGGAATCCAAGTTCATTTGCCTGATTTGAGAACCGAGAGCCCGAAATCCGTACTTAGAAAGGATGCTTCGGCCTAAACCTACAAACGCACACCAAATCCAAATTGAGGGTTGGATTTCGATGTCGTTTATTTTAACGCGTGTATTTCAACCCAGTTAATGTGTGAGAATTCGGTTCGATGGAATCTGAGGTTGTTTGCCCGATTTGAGCACCGAGAGGCTCGAAATCCATACTTAGAAAGTATACTTCTTCCTAAACATACAAACGCGCATCAAATACTTAACCCGGGGTCGGATTTCGATATCGTTTCTTTTAACGCATGTATTTCGACCAAACCAAAGTGTGAGAATTCGTTTTGATTGAGTCCGAGCTTATTTGCCCGATTTGAGAACTGAGAGCTCGAAATCCATACTTAGAACGTATACTTCGACCTAAACCTACAAATGCGATCCAAATCAAAACAAAGGGTCGAATTTTGATGTCTTTTTTTTTTTCACGTGCATTTCCACTCAGCCAAAGTGTGGGAATTCGTTTCGATAGAATCCGAGGTCGTTTCCCCGATTTGGTCTCCGAGAGGCCTGAAATCCATACTTAGAAAGTATACTTCGGTCTAAACCTACAAACACGAACCAAATCAAAATCGGGGTCGGATTTCGATGTCATTTCTCTTAACATGTGTATTTCAACCCAACCTAAGTTTGGGAATTCGTTTTGATGGTATCCAAATTTGTTAGCCCAATTTGGGCATTAAGAGGCCGAAATCGTTACTTAGAAAGGATACTTCACCCTAAACATACAAACGAGCACAATATCCTTAACCGGGGGTCGGATTTCGATGTCGTTTCTTCTAACGCGTATATTTTGACCCAACCAAAGTGTGAGAATTCGTTTTGATGGAATCCGAGCTCATTTGCCGGATTTGAGAACCGAGAGCCCAAAATCCTTACTTAGAAACGATACTTTGCCCTAAACCTACAAATATGGACCAAATCCAAACCGTGGGTCGGATTTTAATGTCATTTATTTTAACGTGTGTATTTCAACCAGCTAAAGTGTGAGAATTCGTTTCGATGGAATCCAAGGTCATTGGCCCAATTTGCGCACCAAGAGGCCCGAAATCCATACTTAGAAAGTATACTTCGGCCTAAAACTACAAATGTGCACCAAATCCAAACTGGGGGTTGGATTTCGATGTCGTTTCTTTTAACACATGTATTTCGAGCCAACCTAAATATGAGACTTTGGTTCGATGGTATCCAAGGTCGTTTAGCCTGATTTGGGGACGGAGAGGCCGAAATCCACACTTGGAGAGTATACTTCAGCCTAAACCTACAAACGCGTACCAAATCCAAATCGTGGGTCGGATTTCGATGTCATTTATATGAACACGTGTATTTCAACCCAGCTACAGTGTGAGCATTTTTTTCTATGGAATCTGAGGTCGTTTGCCCGATTTGGGCTCCAAGAGGCCCGAAATCCATACCTAGAAAGTATACTTTGGCCTAAACATACAAACGCGGACTAAATCCTTAATCGGAGGTCGGATTTCGATGTCGTTTCTTCTAACGTTTGTATTTCAACCTGACCAAAGTGTGAGAATTCGTTTTGATGGAATCTGAGTTCATATGCCTGATTTGAGAAGCGAGAGCTCGAAATCCATAGTAAGAAAGAATACTTCGGCCTAAACCTATAAACTCGCAACAAATCGAAATCGGGGGTCAGATTTTGATGTCGTTTATTTTAACGCGTGTATTTCAAACCAGCTAAAGTGTGAGAATTTGTTTCGATGGAATCCGAGGTCGTTTTCCCGATTTGGGCACTGAGATGCTCGAAATCCATACTTAGAAAGTATACTTCGTCCTAAACATACAAACGAGCATCGAATCCATCCGGGGGTCGGATTTCAATGTCGTTTCTTCTAACGAATGTATATCGACCCAATCTAAGTTTGGAAATTCGTTTCGTTGGAATACGAGGTCATTTGCCTGATTTGAGCACCTAGAGACCAAAGTCCATATTTAGAAAGTATGCTTTGGACATACAAACGCGCACCAAATCCAAACTGGGGGTCGGATTTCGATGTCGTTTCTTATAAGACGTATATTTCGACTTGTTTATGCTAGTTATGCAAGTGCTATCTGAGATGCTTGCGCGGGAAGTCGTTATGGGAAGGTTGACCCCTCATCCCTATTGCAAAGAGCCACTTATTACTCATTTATGCTTTGCCGATGACCTGTTTATTTTCTCTGCCGGGAAGCTTGAGTCTATTGAGTGTAGTACAAATACATTGGAGAGAAACACTTGCTCTGGCTTGGTTACCAATATTGACAAATCCTTGGTCTTCTTTGGGAATGTGGTGAATTCTAGCCAACACCAGATGCTTAACCTATTGGACCTCAAGCAAGGTTGTTTTCCTTCCAAGTATCTGGGATTACCCCTTTCTACAACTCGCCTATCCAAAGCTGATTGCCATCCCTTAATCAAGAGGATGTTACAGCGGGTTTCTTCTTGGAAAAACTAATGGTTCTCATATGGGGGTCGGGTTGAGCTCATCCGAAGTGTCCTCAGTAGCTTTCCTCTATATTGGTGTAGTGTCTTTCTGCTCCCTAGAGATCATTCAGTCGATTGAGGAGATTTTGGGCAAATTCCTTTGGGCTGGTCCTAAGCTTAGGTGAGCTCCTCACGAGGTTTCATGGGCTTTAGTTTGCGGACCGAAGAGTGAAGGGGGCTGGGGCTTCGTCGCATGGCAGATTGGAATTGGTTTCGAGGTGTTTGAACCTTGTATGCCCAATTTTTTTTATGTATGACACATTTATTTCAATATAACCTCAGTCATGGAATTGGTTTCGAGGTGTTTGAACCTTGTATGCCCAATTTGGGCACCTAGATTCCCTAGTTATCTGTTTTGTTAAGACCTTTAAGCCTAAACATGTATACTTTTGAGCCAATTCCTAACATAGTATTCGTTTTTTTGTAGTTTCTTCTGAAAACTTTATTTCAATATAACCTCGGTCTTGGAATTGGTTTCAAGTATATAGAACTTGTATGCCCAATTTTGGCATTAAGGTTTCATAGTTGTCTCTTTCGTTATTACTATAAAGCCTAAACTCTGTTCTTGATGTAGTCTTTTCTGATACACCTATTTTAATATACTATAAGTTTTAGAAGTGGTTTCAAGGTGTTTGTACCTTATATGCCCGATTTGAGCATCGAGGTTCATCAGTTGTTTCTTCTAAAAACATGTAAAATTTATGATGCACACTCAACCAATACCACCCAAAGGCAGCTACTGATTCGAGGTGTGAGATCAAATTCCTTGTCTCATAGCCCAGGCGACCCGGTCAAGATGTCCTAGTGGGCACTATCCTATAGGCCACCACACCTCAACAGGCCCCACCTCGTAGGCAACTCTTGTGTAGAGATACCACTGCGTCATCGACCCACACCAGTGATGAGAATCGAACCTGAGACCTCCTTTAATACCATTTCATGTAGGGACTTAACCAATACTCCTTAAAAAAGTCACGGCTAATGGGAGGTGTGAGATCAAATCCCTTAACTAATAGCCCATGTAACCCGGTCGAGACCTCCTAGTCCCCACTCCACGGGCCAACAGGGTGGGGCCCAAGGTTGAGTGGCCCACGGGGTAGGGCCCAATTGAAGGTCTCTACTGGGTAGCCTGGGGAACTATGAGATAAAGGGATTTAATCTCACTCCCATCAGTCACTGATTTTGTGGAGTATTGATTAAGTCACTGCATCAAATGGTATCAGAGCAGGTCTCAGGTTCGAGTCTGCTCACTGGGGTGGGTGGATGATATAGGGGCATCACCACACTGGGGTGGGGTGGCCTACGGGGTGGGATCGCTAAAGGGTAAGGCCCTTTGGGAGGTCTCGGTCGGGTTTCATGGGCCATGAGATAAGGGATTTGATATCACACCTCCCATCAGTCGCGGCCTGTGGGGAGGTGTTTGGATCCCTTATTCTTAATTTGGTCACCACAATTCCTCAATTCTCTGTTAAAAACCCATTAAGCCTAAAGCGTTAATTTTCCGCCAAATCCTAACCTACACATTTTTTTATGTATTATCTTTTGACACATATTTTCAATATAACCTAAGTCCTGGAATTGGTTTCGAGGTGTTTGGACCTCGAATGCCCGATTTGGGCACCGAGGTTCCCTAGTTGTCTCGTTTGTTAATTCCATAAAGCATAAACCTACCACAGTGCACCAATTAATAAACCTCTATTTTCAATATATCCTAGGTGTTAGAAGTGCCTTCAAGGTTTCTACACCTTGTATGCCTAATTCGGGCACCAAAGTTCCCTAATTTCCTTCTTTGTTAAAACTTAAAACAGTATAGCCTAAACATATAATTGTATGCAAATTCCTAACCCAGACTCGATTTCTTATGTGATCTCATCTGACAGCTTTATTTCAATATAACCTAAGGGTTGAAATTAGTTTCAAGGTTTTTGGACATTCTATTTCCGACTTTCGCGACGAGGTTTCGTGTTGCCTTTATTGTTAAGACCTTAAAGTCTAAACTTACAATTTTGAGCTAAATCCTAATCAGGTTCGATTTTTTATGCGGTCTCCTCTAACATTTTAATTTTAATATGATGTAAGTGTTGGAATTTGTTTCGAGGTGTTTGGACCTTGTATACCCGATTTGGGTACTAAAGTTCTCGGATTGTCTCTTATGTCTGGACCGTGAAACCTAAACCCATAATTTGATTACAATTCCATACATAGACTCAATTTTTTATCTAATATATTCTAACACCTCTATTGTCATATAACCAAAGTATTCGTTTTTGATATATATTTTTTAACACCTTTATTTCAATATATACTAAGTTTCGCGGTGTTTGTACCTTATATGCCCGATTTGGGCATCGAGGTTCCCAATTTGTCTTTTTTTAAATTGTTAGGTCAAAACCTGAAATTGTTCTCTAACCTAGACTCGGTTTTTGATGTGATCTCCTCCTACACTTTTATTTCAATATAACTTAAGTAATAAAATTGGTTTCGAAGTTTTTGGACCTTGTATGTACGAGTTGGTTGACAAGGTTCTCTAGTTGCCTCTTTTGTTAAAAGTGTAAATTTTAAACCCACAATTTGCGCCAATTCCAAACCTAGTCTCAATTTTGGATGTACTCTCTTCTCATACATCTATGTTTCGTTATATTCTACATTTTAAATTTAGTTCAAAGGAGTTAAGAACTTGTATACAGGATTTTATCATTGAGGTTCTTTAGTTACTTCTCTTATTAAGATCATAGAGCGTAAACCAAGAATTGTGAGCCAATTCTTAACATTGACTCGGTTTTGGAATTGGCCTTTTTTCACACTTTTATTTCAATACAACCTAAATGTTTGAATTTTTTTCTGGGTGTTTGACCTCGTATACCCTATTTGGGTACCGAAGTTCCCTAGTTGTCTGTTTTGTTAAGACCGTTAAGCCTAAACCTATACTTTTGCACCAATTCCTAACCATGGATCCATTTTTTATGTAGTTTCTTCTTAAACATTTAATTCAATATAACCTCAGTCTTGAAATTGGTTTTGAGCTGTTTGGACCTCATATGCCCGATTTGGGCACTGAGATATCCTAATTGTCTCTTTGGTTATTACTGGAAAGCCTAAGCCTACAATTGTGCATAAATTTATAACCTGAACTTGATTTTTGATCTGGTCTTTTCTGACATGTCTATTTCAATATATTCTAAGTGTTAAAAGTGGAGATTTGGAGTTTCTTTCTCGCCCAAGTGGGCGTGGATTTGGTCTTTCTCCAATCTTTAAGAAGTTCTTGTCTTACTGGTATTTGGTAAGTGGGGATGCTTCTAGGAAATTTGTCTGACATGTTTTACCAGGAGCTGTATCTTGGTTCATATGGAAAGAGCAGAATAAGAGAGTTTTCGAGAACTCTCAGTGCCCCACAAATATGATCCAGTCCAAAATCCGAGTGTTGGTGTTAGCATGGGTTTCATCTAAACCGAGAGGGAGAGTCCGAGTTCCCTGTTAGTTTGAAGCTTGGTAATTGAGGTTTAGTCATTCGGGGCCTCTAGGCTTTGCTTGACTTTTTCCTAGCTTTGGTTTTTAGTTCACGACTTTGTGAACTATTGTAAGTCTTGGTGTGATGTAGGTTTGTTTCTCTTCTTCATATATATGCCTGATTATCATTTAAAAAAAGTGTTAAAAGTGGTTTCAAGTTGTTTGGACCTTATATGCCCAATCTGGGTACCGAGGTTCTTTAGTTCTCTCTTTAAAAAACCCATAAAGTCTAAACTAACAATTTTGCATCAAATCCTAATCGGGACTCGATTTTTGATGTCGTCTCGTCTAACATCTTTATTTCAATATTGCGGAGAATTATTTTGAGATATTTGGAACTGGTATACCCGATTTGGGCACCTAGGTTTCGTAGATGTCGCTTTTGTTTATACCGTAAAGCCTAAACATATATTTGGAACTGATATGCCCGATTTGGGCACCTAGGTTCCTTAGATGCCGCTTTTGTTTATATCGTAAAGCCCAAACAAATAATTGTGTGTCAATCCTAATATAGACTCGGTTTTTGATGTTGTCTCTTATGACATCTTTTTTTCAATATATCATATGTGTTAGAATTGATTTCTAGGTGGTTTGATCTCTTATTCTCAATTTGGACACTGAGATTTCTCAATTCTCTCAGATAAAAAACCCTAAAGCCTAAATCTATACTTTTATGCCAATTCCAAACATAGACTCAATTTTTTATGAATGACACATTTATTTCAATATAACCTAAGTCTTGGAATAGGTTTCGAGGTGCTTGAACCTCAGATTTCCAATTTGGGAACCCAAATTCCCTAAATGTTTGTTTTGTTAAGACTATTAAGCCTAAGCCCATACTTTTACACCAATTCTAAACCTCGTATCCATTTTTTATTTAGTTTCTTCTAAAACCTTGATTTCAATATAAGCTCATTATTGGAATTGTTTTTGAGCTGTTTCGCCTCGTATGCCTGATTTGGGCATTGAGGTATCCTAATTGTCACTTTCATTATTACTGGAAAGCCTAAACATACAATTGTATACCAATTATAACCTGAACTCAGTTTTTGATCTAGTCTTTTCAGACACTTCATTTCAATATATTCTAAGTGTTAGAAGTGGTTTTGAGGTGTTTGGACACCGAAGTTCTTTAATTCTCTCTTTTAAAAACCCGTAAGGTCTAAACTTACAATTTTGTGTCAAATCTAAATAGGGACTCGATTTTTTATGCCGTCTCGTCTAACATCTTTATTTCAATATTACATAAGTATTGGAACTATTTCCGAGAAATTTCGAACTGGTATACCCAATTTGGGCACCTAGGTTCCTTAGATGTCGCTTTTGTTTATACCGTAAAGCCTAAACATATAATTGTGCGTCAATCCTAACATAGACTTGATTTTGATGTGGTCTCTTACGTTAGAATTGATTTCGAGGTGTTTGGATCTCTTATTCCAAATTTGGGCACCAAGATTTCCCAATTGTCTCTTATAAAATTTCTTAAAGCCAAAATCTATAATTTTGAGCCAATTCCTAACCTCGACTCGATTTTTTATGTAAGACACATTTATTTCAATATAACATAAAAGTCTTGGAATTGGTTTCGAGGTGTTTGAACCTCATATGCCCAATTTGGGCACCCAAATTCCCAAGTTGTCTGTTTTGTTAAGATCGTTACGCCTAAACGTATACTTTTGCCTAAATTCTTAACCTAGTATTCATTTTTTTTGTAGTTTCTTTTAAAATCTTTATTTCAATATAAGCTCTGTCTTGGAATTTATTTCGAGTTGTATGAACCTTGTATGCCTGATTTGGGCATTTAGGTTTCCTAGTTGTCTCTTTCTTTATTACTGTAAAGCCTAAACCTACAATTAAGCACCAATTTATAGCCTAAACTTAGTTTTGATCTAGTCTTTTCTGATACTCCTATTTCAATATATTCTAAGTGTTAGAAATGGTTTCAAAGTGTTTGTACCTTATATGCCCGATTTGAGCACCGAGGTTATTCAGTTGTCTCTTTTAAAAACACGTAAAGTTTATGGTGCAGGGACTCAACCAATACTCCCCAAAAGCCACCACTGGTGGGAGGCTTGAGATCGAATTCCTTGTCTCATAGCCCAAGTGTACCGGGTCGAGACCTCGTAGTGGGAACTATCCCATGGGCCACCACACCTTAGTGGACCCCACCCCGTAGGCCACTCCAGTGTGGAGATGCCCCTGCGTCATCGACCCACACTAGTGTTGAGACTCAAACCTGAGACCTGCTTTAATACCATTTTATGCAGCAACTTAACCAATACTCCTCAAAAGTCGCGACTAATAGGAGGCTTGAACTCAAATCCCTTATCTCATAGCCCATGTCACCCGGTCGAGACTTCCTAGTGGGTCCCACCCCACGGGCCTATAGGGTAGGGCCCAAGGTAGGGTGGCCCACGGGGTGGGGTTGCCTACGGGGTAGGGTCGCCAATGAGGTAGGGCCCTTTGAAAGGTCTCAGTCGGGTTTCTTGGGCAATGAGATAAGGGATTTAATCTCAAGACTCCCGTCAGACGCTGCTTGCGGGAGTATATATTAAGTCTCTGCATCAGTCTAAACCAACAATTTTGAGCCAAATCTTAATTGGGACTGGATTTTTGATGTCGTCTCATCAACATCTTTATTTCAATATAACATAAGTACTGGAGTAGATTTCGAGGTATTCAAAACTTGTATGCCCGATTTGGGCACCAAGGTGTCTCTTTGGTTTATATCGTAAAGCCTAAACTTATAAATGTGTGTCAATCCTAATATAGACTCGGTTTTTGATATGGTCTCTTATGACATATTTATTTCACTATAATATAAGTGTTATAATTGGTTTCTAGGTGTTTGGATCTCTTATTCTTAATTTGGTCACCGTTGTTCCTCTATTCTTTGTTAAAAAACCGTTAAGCCTTAATTTTTAATTGTGCGTCAATTCCTAACCTTCACTCATTTTTATCTTTTTGACACATTTATTTCAATACAACCTAAGTCCTGAAATTGGTTTCGAGGTGTTTGGACCTCGAATGCCCAATTTGGGCACCAAGGTTACCTAGTTGTCTCGTTTGTTTATAAAGCCTAAACATACAAGAGTGCACCAATTCATAACCTAGACTCGGTTTCTAATATAGTATTTTCTGACACCTATCCTAGGTGTTAAAAGTGCCTTCAAGGTTTTTGCACCTCGTATGCCTGATTTGGGCACTTTGTTGAAACAGTAAAGCCTAAACATATAATTGTATGCAAATTCTTAACCTAGACTCGATTTCTGAGGTGATCTCATCTGACAGCTTTATTTCAATATAACCTAAGGGTTGGAATTAGTTCCGAGGTTTTTGGACATTTTGTTTTTGAGTTTTGCGACGAGGTTCGTTGTTGCCTTTTTTGTTAAGACCTTAAAGTCTAAACCTACAATTTTATGCTATATCCTAATCAGGACTCAATTTTTTATGCGGTCTCTTCCAATATTTTAATTTCAATATGATGGTGATGGAATTGGTTTCGAGGTGTTTAGGCTTTGTATGGCCGATTGGGGTACCAAAGTTTCCGGATTGTCTCTTATGCCTGGACCATGAAGCCTTAAAACCCCATAATTTTGTTACAATCCCAAACATAGACTCAATTTTTTAACTAATCTATTCTAACACCTCTATTTTCATATTGGAATTGGTTTCGAGGTGTTTGGGCCTCGGATGCCCAATTTGGACACCATGGTTCCCTAGTTCTTTTATTAATACCGTAAAGCCTAAACCTACAATGGTGCACCGATTCCTAAATTTTATTCGTTTTTGATATATTTTTTGACACCTTTATTTCAATATATACTAAGTGTTAGAAGTGGTTTCGCGGTGTTAGGGTCTTATATGCCCGATTTGGACACTGAGGTTTCCAATTTGCTTTTTTTTTCAAATAGTAAGGCCAAAACCTGAAATTGTTTGCTAACCTAGACTTGGTTTTTGACATGATCTCCTCCTACATTTTTATTTCAATATAACCTAAGTAATCGAAAGGCCAATTATTAACATTGACTCGGTTTGAATTCTTTTATGGGTGTTTGACCTCGTATACCCTATTTGGGTACTGAAGTTCCCTAGTTGTCTATTTTGTTAAGACCGTTAAGCCTATACCTTTTTCCAATATATACTTGGAATTGGTTTTGAGTTGTTTGGATGTCGTATGCCGATTTGGGCACTGAGGTATCCTAATTGTCTCTTTCGTTATTACTGTAAAGCCTGAACGTATAATTGTGCACAAATTTATAACCTGAACTTGGTTTTTGATCTAATCTTTTCTGACATTTCTATTTCAATATATTCTAAATGTTAAAAGTGGTTTCGAGGTGTTTCGACCTTATAGGCCCAATTTGGGCACCGAGGTTCTTTAGTACCCTCTTTTAAAAACCCGCAAAGTCTAAACCTACAATTTTGCATCAAATCCTAATCGGGGGGTCGATTTTGGATGTCATCTCGTCTAGCATCTTTATTTCAAAATTAAGTATGTACTGGAATTATTTCCGAGATATTTTGCACTGGTATGCCCGATTTGGGCACCTAGGTTCTTTAGATGTCGCTTTTGTTTATACCTTAAAGCCTAACATATAGTTGTGCGTTAATCGTAACATACACTCAATTTTTGATGTAGTCTCTTACGACATCTTTCTTGCAATATATCATAGGTGTTAGAATTGATTTCAAGGTGTTTGGATTTCTTATTCTCAATTTGGGCACTGAGATTTCCCAATTGTCTCTGATAAAAAATTGAAAAGCCTAAATCCATATTTTTTTCACCAATTCATAACATAGGCTCGATTTTCTTATATATGACAAATTTATTTCAATACTAAGCATTGGAATTGGTTTCGAGGTGTTTGAACCTCATGTGCACAATTTGGACACCCAAATTCCCTAGTTGTCTGTTTTGTTAAGACCATTAAGCCTAAACCTATACTTTTGCGCCAATTGTTAACCTAGTATCCATTTTTTTGTAGTTCTTCTGAAACCTTTATTTCAATATAACCTTAGTCTTGGAATTGGTTTCGAGCTGTATGAATTGATGCCCGATTTGGGCATTGAGGTTTCCTAGTTGTCTCTTTCGTTATTACTGCAAAGCCTAAACAGACAATTGTGCATTAATTTATAGCCTGAACTCGGTTTTTGATTTAGTTTTTTCTGATACTCCTATTTCAATATATCCTGAGTGTTTTTTTGTTTGATCGGTAATCAAAAAGATATATTAAACAAAAGGAGGTACAAGCCAACTATGATAAATCACAAGCTTACATTAGCGTAAACTAAATAGCAATAATAACACAAAATTGAATCACCGCTAGAGCTAGCGGCAGGACCTCATGAATGATCGCCTTCATCCCAGCACAACTTTCAAATCCACCCCACCACCCCAAACTGCAACCCATTCATAGATCAATAGGCGAATACGTGTTTGAATGATTGGAATAAAGGATGAAGAGTTATCAAAGACTCTCCTGTTCCTCTCCCGCCAAATTGACCACGAATCTGCCCTAGGAAGAACCTTTAGGATAGCTCGCTTGGCGCTATCCATACTAACCCCACCAACTAGATAAGAAGTTCTGAAATGATGAAGGAAAGAACCAATCCACCCCAACACGGAAGAGAAAGTGACCCCAGATACCCCACACAATAGGGCAGTGCATGAGCAAATGATCCACTGTTTCCTCCGCTTGGAGGCACAAGAAACAACGATTTTCCATCCTCCACCCTCTATTCTTTAAGTGGTCAAAAGTAAGAATTTTATTCAAAAATGCATTCCATAGGAAGAAAGATACCTTTGAGGGAATACCTGGCTTCCACACACGCCTATGAGGAAAGGGCGTGGAAGATACTGACTGGAGTGAGGATAATAGTGAGCTTACTGAAAAATGACCATTAGAGCTTTCGGACCAAATTCAATAGTCTCTGCTTTGAGGACGCACATGGACAGACCCCAGACGCGTCAACAGGAAGCCCATCTCTTCGATTTCCTAATCATTCAACATGAAAATTTGGGATTCTACATGAAAAGTGCTCACATTAGGAAAGTTTCTAGGTTATCTCCTTAGCAAAAGAGGGATTGAAGCGAACCCTGATCACATCCGAGCATTAGAGGACATGCCGTCACCCACCACAAAGAGAGAAGTTCAAAAGTTGACCAACAGAATCGCCGCTCTGAGCCTGTTCATCTCAAAGTCATCCGACAGATGCCAACCCCTCTTCCAACTCCTCAGGAAGAAAGCACCTTCAGCTGGACTGAAGAATGCAATCATGCCTTCCAAAAGCTGAAAGAATCCTTGGTTGAACCCCAAATTTGTTCAAGCCAGTAGAAGATGAAAAGATAAACCTATATATTTCTGTCTCGAAAAGCGCCATCAACTCGATATTGGTCTGAAACGATGAGGGAGATGAGAAGCCGATCTACTTTACCTGCAAAACTTTGCTAGATGCCGAAACACGGTATAGTAAGCTAGAAAAAAGTGGGATTAGCTCTCATACACTTTGTCACAAAGCTCAAACCTTATTTCTAGGCCCACACCATCAAGGTGATCACGTAATATCTCTTGAAAACCGTTATGGGAAAGTTAGAGTTGGCATTACGAATGTCCATGTGGGTTGTGCCCTGAACGAATTCAACATCCAATAGATTCCCCGAACTGCCAAAAAAGGGCAAGCAGGACATCCACCCCAGCCCAGAACACGAGCCGCTAGACAAGGAGCTAGTTTATCACGAAGCCGAGTCAAATCAGCCAACGCCTTACTAGAAGATGTTCATCAACGGGTCCTCGAATTCTAGTGGGTCCGAAATGGGGGCAATGCTCATCAGCCTAGCAGGGATTAAAAATCGAGAAATCTGTCAGACTGGGCTTCCCAGCCTCCAACAACGAGGCATAATACGAGGCGCTGCTATCGGGACTTATGAGTGCCACCGACCTCGAGGTCAAAAGCCTCCTAGTACATAGTGACTCACAGCTGGTGGTGATCAACTCGGAGGAACTTATGAGTGTCGGGACGATCAGATGAAGAGCTGACTGAAGTAATTCCATTGAAGATGCTGGAGTTCGATCGACTAGAGGTGCGCCAAATATCGAGGTTGAACAATAATTATGCTGATGAACTCTTGTATTTAGCGTCTATGCTACAAGTCGACCAACTGAGGGCCATAATAGTATAATACAATGAGACTCCTTCAATCCATAAATTGGAACCAATTGCTTCAGTCAACAGCAAATCGCTAGTTGGATCAATCCCATAGTAGATTCATTAAAGAGTGGGATCCTCCCCAATAACCCCAAGGAAGCACGAAGGCTAAAAAGCAAGGGCGCCTCACTACATATTCCACAGTGACGAGCTATTTCGGAAATCTTATGGAGGAACTCATTTAAAGTGTGTGCATCCTCAAGACACGGAAGGAATCCTGGCCGAACTCCATGAATGGATTTGTAGGGTCCATTCTGGGGGATGCACCCTGGCTTATCGAGCCATAGGGCAAGGGTATTTTGGGCCATATGTGCAAGCAGACAGACAAAATTATGCCAAGAATGCGACAAGTGCCAACTACATGCCCGAGCCATCCACCAGCCAGCAACTGAACTCCAAACAGTCTCCAATCCCTGGGCATTTGTGCAATTGGGATTAGACATTGTCGGACCCCTCCCCCGAGCTAAAGGAAACGTGACCTTCCTACTCGTTGAACCTAATTACTTCACCAAATGGATTAAGGCAGCCCCCTGGTTAGGATCAGGGAGTAAGACATCAGAAAGTTCATTTAGGAACATATAATATGCCAATTCGAAATCCTACATACCATCAGCTCGAACAACAGGAGATAATTCACTGCTAAGATGATAGCGTCGCTATGCAAAGACCTCAAATCAGACAGCTATTCTCCACCCTATGCTATCCGCAAGAAAATGGACAGATCGAGGCCTCAAACAGTAGCATACTAGACGCCATGAAGAAGAGGCTCAACTCAGCCAAAGAGCGTTGGACGGAAGAGTTGCCCAGCATCTTGTGGGGATATCGGACTCCCCCGAGAAAACCGACAAGAGAGACACCATTCTCACTCGTATACAGCATGGAGACAATTATCCCACCGAGGTCATTCTTCAAACCCCTAGGTCCGAGATAGTAGGAGAACCCGAGAATCAGGAACAAATAGCACTACACCTAGACCTGGCAGAAGAACGGCAAGATCGGGCATCCATCAGAGCGATGGAATATCAACGGCAATTGCAAAAATCTTACAATCGGAAGGTCAAAACGAAAGAGTTCCAGGTTGGGGACCTCATCCTAAGGAAAGTCTTCTTGATTACCAGAGAACTAAACAACGGTAAACTAGGGGCAAATTATGTAGTCACCCGAATCGACGCACCAGGGGTGTACTACCTTAAGAACATATGGGGAACGCCAATGCTGATACCTTGGAATATTTCCAACCTCAAAAGGTATTTTCAACAACAGTCTGTCCTTGATTTGAGTTCATTATAACTATCTATATTATGCTCAAAAATTAAACAATCTCTGAAAGCCCTTTCAAGACTTTTCGTTGTGAATCTGAAGTGTATGTCGTCCCTTCGGAGGAGCGAAAGACTGAGGTGTGCTACGGTCCCCATAGTCCTTCGTCACAAATTTGAGGCGTATGTGGTCCTAGTCTCCTCGAAAATCCTTAGCTTTGGCTCGGATCCATTTTTGGAAATTAAAGGAACCGGTGGACTGTTCTTGGTCTTGGCGAAAGCTATTACAGATGCGAAAATTGGCTCGACCTCTCATTTTCCACATCATAGGGGATGGTTCTAAGACTAATATATGGTATGATAGCTGGTTAGAGATGGGAGTTCTGGATGAGCTATATGGTAACCGAATGATCTATGATTCGGGTCTTGGATCCATGGCTTGAGTGGAAGCCTTATCTAACGGGAGGTGGCAGCTTCCTCTCCCGTCTTCATGGGACCTCAGTCAAGTTTGGAGTGCAGTCTCTAAAGTTCAATTACGGGTCCGACCTTCTATTGATAAAATTATTTGGAAACCAAGTTCCAATGGGCTCTACTCTCTCAAATCCTCATGGAATGCATTGTGATCCCAATCCGGTAGAATAGAATGGGCTAAAATCCTTTGGTTCCCCCTTAATATCAAGCGACGCAGCTTTATCTCGTGGCTTGCATTATCGGGAAGATTGCAAACTCAAGATTGATTAGTCAAGCACTCAGTTATAACTCGATCTAGATGTTGCTTTTGCTGGAATTCCAATGAAAGCATTGAGCATCTATTTTTTGAATGTTATTTTCCCAAAGCTATCTGGAAACACACTCTTAGACTGCTAAGATATAACCATCGTACAGTGTTGCCTTGGGGGGAGGAAATCCAAGGGCTAGCCCGTGAGACCTCTAAAGGAGATGTTCTAGCGTCAGTCAAGAAACTTTGTTTCAATGCTTCTATCTATCATATATGGCTAGAAAGAAATGCAAGAATATTCCAAAACCAATTTCTTCAATAGAGAATATATGTTACAAGATCAGTCGAGATACCTCTCTTCGCCTTAGAGGACAATCCTTAGTCCTACTGGATTCTCCAGAAAATAGAGATTTTTTTCATTCTTGGAACATCCCAATCTCCTGGTCTCACGAGTGTATCAAATGGTGTTCATGGACTCCTCCGCCGACTGGCTCCACGATTGCAAATACTGATGGTTCCTTAAGGAGTGATGGTTTTGGGACGGGTAGAATTTTCCGTAATCACTTGGGCCAGCCACTTCTCGCTTTTGGGTCTTGCCAACCGATTGATATCCTTGGCAATTATAGAACTAGCCTTGTCGCGACGCAAAACCCACCCTAGGAGTTAGTGTGAACTTTGGACGACTAATCATGACTTGCTTGACAACCAACCTGCAAAAATCCATAGAGCATATACAATAGAGGATATAAACAGCGGAAACATACTCTAACATAGCACAGTGGAAGTCTAAACAAACCTCTATGTATATACGAATCCAAGTTTACACAAAAGGAATCCCAAAGACAGTGCGGACAGACCCGTCAAAATACATGAATGTATATCTCTCATTTCACCCACAGCTAATCCATTCAGAATCTAACACCACCTACTGGTAACCCTCTACGGGAGGTTCCTCCAAAGGCTCCTCGACGTACTCCTCTTCCACCCATGGACCAGGAGCACAAACATCAAATGGAGCAGCAGCTCCCTCAGAACCTGCCGACATAAGAAGTACGGCTGAGCATGGAATACTCAACGGGTACCAAATACTAACCAATAGTCATAGCATAAAAATGGCAATACAGAAATCAGGAGCAATTCATATATGTTAGACGAAAACAATTCATATCATACAAGGAAGTAAAGCAATTTATAATCATGCTTGTATTTCGTAGAAAGCCGATAAAACCTCTTGAAAACATCGTGCACTTGACTTGGCTTGAAATATCTTTTCGTACTTGAAAGCTTGTCGTGTTTGTCTTACTTGATCTTGTCGAGCGTGTCGTACGTGTCATGTCATGCATGTCATGCGTGCTTGCTTGTGATCATATAACTTGTGAGATACACTTGTGAGATATCCTTGTGAGATGCGCTTGAGAGATGCCTTGAGAGGGAAGGAAGACCCTTCTTTATGCAATGCACTTGAGAGGGAAGGGAGACACTTCTTTATGCAATGCACTTGAGAGGGAAGGGAGACCCTTCTTCATGATATGTATGTACTTGCGAGGGAAGGGAGACCCTTCTTCATGATATGCACTTGTAAGTGAGGGGAGACCCCTCGTGGAATGTTGGTTCTTGTTTTCTTGTGAAAAGCGAGGTAAAACATATCGTAGGATATGTCCCACCTCTAACCATGTTCTAGAAAAACTCGATAAATCATGTCATGCATGCCGTGCTCGTGGGAACCGTGTACATACTTGCATTTAAATTTAAATATGACATTTGGGTAATTTCACAACACATATAACATCAATGATTGAGCAATGTAATATTCATATCATTTAGGGAAAAGAAGAAACACACTATCATAGGCCATAGCAATATTCATAATTTATTAGGCACGCATTTCCTAATTTACAACTTATTTTATTCACCTTGGCATTTCATCAAACATGGTGTGTTCATTATTCATTATTCATTTAAACCTAAGTCATGCTTTTCTAGGTGAGTTTACTCACATCATAAAGGTGTGTTCATTATGGATACAATGCCCTCCCCATTTTAATCATCACAACACAACCCTTGGCATCCAATCGCCCATTCCATCTCCATTCACCATTCACTCATACCTTAAAGGCCTTGCCCGATCATTTGAGGGTTCATACACAACCCTTAGAGTCTTTTGAGAGATAGAGAGAAAGGAGAAGGTTTTCCAAAACCTAGGTTTCCATTTTGGAGAGAAATCAAAGGGTTTTGAAACCCTAGATCAACCTCAAAGCCGATTTCTTCAAGATTTCGGTTCAAGCATTCGTGGAGCTCGTGTTCCAAGCTAGGGCAGCAAGTTACGTGCATTTTGGAAGGGGATTCCTTCCCTCTTTTGTCAAGGTCGGTACTCTTTGCTACCCTCCTAGTTATAGCTTCCCTTTTTCCTTTGTTTCTCCTTGTTTTCCTTCACATATATATGTGTTATGAGATTGGTGGTATGAATGGTGAATGGAGATGGATGTTGGCGAATGGATGCCGTGTGGATGATGTGATGAACGAATGGGAAAGGGCATTGTACTAATAATGAACATACAAGTTTGATGTGAGCATAACCCACCTAGAAAAGCATGATCTAGGTTTAAGTGAATAATGAACACACCCCATGTTTGATGAAATGTCAAGGTGAACAAAATAAATGATAAATTAAGGGAACCCACGCTTGATTGCTCTTTAAATTGTTAGGGTTCATGATAGTGTGTTTCCTACATTTCTTAAAATGCGTAGATTATTACTTACTTAAATTGCTATATGCTATGCTTTGTGAATTACCCCAAATTGCCATATTTAATTCCAAATGCAAGTATGCACACGATCTCACGAGCACGCATGAAATGACGTGATTTACCGATGTTTTAAGTATGGGACGTAGAGGTGGGGCATATCCTAAGATATGTTTCACTTCGCTTTTGACAAGGACAAGACAATCATGCATTGCATAGGGAAAGGTCTCCCATCCCCTCGCATAGCATGCATAGCATCGCATGACACGCATAGCATAGCATCACACATCACGCATGGATGCTAGTTGCGACGGGCTATGAACGGCAACTAGGCATTCACATTCCTCATGGATGCTAGTTGTGACGGGCTATGAACGGCAACTAGGCATTCACATTCCGCATGGATGCTAGTTGCAACGGGCTATGAACGGCAACTAGGCATTCACATTCCGCATGGATGCTAGTTGCGACGAGCTATGAACGGCAACTAGGCATTCACATTCTGCATGGATGCTAGTTGCGACGGGCTATGAACGGCAACTAAGCATACCCATCTGCATATAGGGTACTAGTTGTGACGGACTATGAACGGCAACTAGGCATGTGAACATGTTTAAATTATGAAAATACAAGCATGACAAGCATGGCACGGTTAACAAGTTCCCAATCACGCAAAGGGTATTTCAAGTCAAGTCAAGTGCACGATGTTTTCAAGGGTTTTATCAGTCGTTCTGAATGCAAGCATAAATATAAATTGCTTTACTTCCTTGTATGATATAAATTGTTCCTGTTCTATATATGCAACTTGCTTCCTACTTTATGTATGCTATCTGTATACTATGACTGTTGGTTAGTATTTAGTACCCGCTGAGTATTCCATGCTCAGCCGTACTTCTTATGTCGGCAGGTTCTAAGGGAGCTGCTGCTCCATTTGATATTTGTGCTCCTGGTCCATGGGTGGAGGAGGAGTACGTCGAGGAGCCTTTTGAGGAACCTCCCGTAGAAGGTTATCAGTAGGTGGTGTTAGATTCTGAGTGGATTAGCTGTGGGTGAGCATGAGTGATTATATCCATGTATTTTGGTGGGCATGTCCGCACTTTCGTTGTTTTGATTTCTTTGTATTAAACTTGGACCATGTGTATATACTTAGAGGTTGTTAGACTTCCGCTGTGTTTTATAGTTATGTTTTCGCTGTCATCCTCTATTGTATATGCTCTGTGGGTTTTTGCAGGTTGGTTTGTCAAGCAAGTCATGTAAGCCATGATTAGTCGTCCAAAGTTCACTCTAACTCCTAGGGTGGGTTTTGGGTCGCGACAGAAGTGGTATCAGAGCTTAGGCTTTAGGTCTCTAGGGTCACTTAGAATCTTATGCCACGGCTTGACAAGAGCATATGTCAGGAAACAAGTTAGGAAGAAAGTAAGTCGGAAGAGAGTCTTGATCCAAGTGTAAGACTAAACTTTAGTCTTAGTCAAAATGGTTGTTTCAACCAAGTACGAGTCTTAGGAACGCTAGAACACCAAGGTATAATATTACAACCACTCTGGTGACTTGACGAGATGAATATGATGGTACTATACTATTTTATGTGGTATTGTTATATGGTATTATATGCTATATGGTGTGCATACTATATGTCACGTACTAAGCGACAACCCATGTGTTAGGAATGAATTCCCAGTTAGACTCATGAGTTGAGTAATACTCAGGCTAAAGTCCAGACTAGGTGTGAGTTGGTAAATGGTGGTAGGTCCTTGTCATACCCTGTACTATGGGGTCCTTTCGAGTGAGACAGTAGGATTCTCCGTCGTCTTACAAGTTTAGTAAAATTAGAATTTACGAAAATAGGGACATAGGCTTGATAAGTAATATTATGAGCAATTGATGTAATTTTAAACTTGTTAAACTATACTAGATGCGTCTTACATCACAAAGAAATATAAGTCACACATCATGGTATGACGATAATACCATGAAACCCCACGACTAGTTGAAACAGATATAGATAGTAATACGTTTTAACTCAAGGAACAAATATAATTTTAACAACCCAGGGATGCTCGATGCACGCTTCTAAGTACAATTGCGCATTTTCTGCAGCACGTCTTAGACCCAGTGCTCAGTCCCAATTAAACATAATTTTTGGATGAGCTCACGGATGTTTGATGCACGTTTCTAGATGCGCGCCTGCAGCACGCCCTAGACTCAGTGCTCGGTCCTAGTCTAGATACAGATGCGCGTTCATTCTGCAGCACGTTCTAGACATGATGCCAGTCCAAAAATAATAAAGAATTTCCAACTCCAAAGGGTAGCATGCACATTCATACATATCTTGAGCATCATATATAGCATAGGCATCATGCATCACATAAGCATCATACATTTCATACATGGCATGAACATCACACGGATATCATAAAACATCACATACATATTCCGCATGCATCATGTGGATCTTAGAAGCATCATACATGTCACCAGATTTAGAGGACATCACCTAAACAACTCAATTAGATGAATTAGTCATTAGTATTAGTTCAAACTGGCTAAGGTCTTAAGTGTATGGCCGGTTAATACCATAATCGAGTGTGAAGCTTAGCGTCACTAGGGAAACTACTTGTACAATTATACTATTCTAATTGTACTTAGATATGTACGATGTGCTCGCATAGGTTAGGGGCTTGAGTCCAACCTCTGCTTAGGAGAATTTGTTGCCCTTTAGTAGCAACTAAGGAGCTAGCCTTAGACCATAACCAGTTGCAACGCAACCAACATCGCATCTTGGCTTTGCTAGGAACCTTAGAGTATATTATTATGCTATGGTATGTGTATCTTGATGTATGTTCTAGACTTTGATAAATACTTACTATTATGAAAATGCAATATCGGATTTTGATGGGATTCAATTTAGACTCATGCTTTGCTATCGTCCTCAGGAGTAAACCATGAGACGTGGCGATCAGGGTCGTGGATACCACACTATAAGGGGTGGAGTATCTCCTCCTCCATTGAGGGATGAGCAGCCTGATTTCACTCAGGTCTTGGGATCCATAGCAGAGACACTAGCAATACTTGCCACTAGGCAGCCCACTACCCCCATTCCTACGGCGGTACTTGTACCTATCCCTACACATCATGCCACAGGAAGTGAGGCACTTTGGAGGATGAGGCCTCCAGTGTTTTATGGTGATACGGACCCATTGGTCGCAGAAGCATGGGTTAGGTACCAGTCCTCTAGACATATGCAGGTACGGAGTCCTCCCACTGCACCACAGGCTAATCTTTCGGTTGCTCCACCGGCATCGCACACGGCTACCGTGCAGCCACCCCGCCTCGCAGTATCTCAGGCAACAGGATATGCGCCCTCCACCTACTCTTACGAGATATGTACCCTTTGTGGGAGGAGGCATGTGGCCAGAGAGTGTAGGAGAATCTCTGGTGGATGTTTCCACTGTGGTCGCCAGGGCCACCTGATCAAGGATTGTCCCAGCCGTCAGATGCCACCTTATTCTCGGGGAAGTAGGCCCACGGTTAGGCGGTCACCTCCGCAGGGCTCTACAAAAGCATTAAGCCCCCAGCAGTCCACACAGCCCCCTTACTAGGCTAACCAGGGAAAAGCCTTTTCCACTCCAGGATAGAATGCTCAGGCACCAAAGGATATGGCATGAGGATGTGAGAGGGAGAAGAAATTTTATTTTTTTTGTGCAGAAGGGAATGTATTTTGTGTTTTGTCATGGGCAGTCAGTTGCCACTTGTATGTAATTGTGCTACCTTATGTTATGGAAGTTTTTCCCGCTATTTAGAATGATGTTGAGTTTTATGAGAAAACTAGGTGCCTTGCCGATAAGTGAGTGCCTAGCCTTATATTGATTAATAGAGGATTATCATATCGTTCAGTAGGAAGGGTTAAGGAAGTATCCTCGATTGATTTATGTATCGTCCAAATTTCGGGGACGAAAGTTTTGTAAGGGGGGGAGAATGTAGCACCCCGGATTTTTCTATACTTAATGAATACTGTTTTCGTAGCTAATTGGCCTTCCTCATAGTCTAATTAATAAATAAAAGAGAAATCGGAAATTCCGAAACGTCAGAAATGTGCGTTTTCGAAAGACGAACCCAACGCAAGTTGAATCGTCAAAATCCGACGAGCGAGTCAAAAGATATGGTCAAAACAGTCCAGACATATAGAGCACCGATCGCTCGGTCCAGTCAGCGATCGATCGGTCCATAACCGATCGATCGGTAGCTATCGCACGGTCAGAAATTTTGTATGGGGAAATTTTCCAAAGAGTGAGTTTTTGACCGGTCGATCGGTCATAAACACCGATCGCTCGGTAGGCAACCGATCGATCGGTCATAACCACCGATCGCTCGGCCCTCGTGTTTTTGCAGAAATTTCATTAAGGGTGTTTTCGTCTTTTGGGCGTTTCACTCATACCTTAAAGGCCTTGCCCGATCATTTGAGGGTTCATACACAACCCTTAGAGTCTTTTGAGAGATAGAGAGAAAGGAGAAGGTTTTCCAAAACCTAGGTTTCCATTTTGGAGAGAAATCAAAGGGTTTTGAAACCCTAGATCAACCTCAAGCCCGATTTCTTCAAGATTTCAGTTCAAGCATTCGTGGAGCTCGTGTTCCAAGCTAGGGCAGCAACTTACCTGCATTTTGGAAGGGGATTCCTTCCCTCTTTTGTCAAGGTCGGTACTCTTTGCTACCCTCCTAGTTATAGCTTCCCTTTTTCCTTTGTTTCTCCTTGTTTTCCTTCACATATATATGTGTTATGAGATTGGTGGTATGAATGGTGAATGGAGATGGATGTTGGCGAATGGATGCCATGTGGATGATGTGATGAACGAATGGGAAAGGGCATTGTACTAATAATGAACATACAAGTGTGATGTGAGCATAACCCACCCAGAAAAAGCATGATCTAGGTTTAAGTGAATAATGAACACACCCCATGTTTGATGAAATGCCAAGGTGAACAAAATAAATGATAAATTAAGGGAACCCACGCTTGATTGCTCTTTAAATTGTTAGGGTTCATGATAGTGTGTTTCCTACATTTCTTAAAATGCGTAGATTATTACTTACTTAAATTGCTATATGCTATGCTTTGTGAATTACCCCAAATTGCGATATTTAATTCCAAATGCAAGTATGCACACGATCTCACGAGCACGCATGAAATGACGTGATTTACCGATGTTTTAAGTATGGGACGTAGAGGTGGGGCATATCCTAAGATATGTTTCACTTTGCTTTTGACAAGGGCAAGACAATCATGCATTGCATAGGGAAAGGTCTCCCATCCCCTCGCATGACATGCATAGCATCGCATGACACGCATAGCATAGCATCACACATCACGCATGGATGCTAGTTGCGACGGGCTATGAACGGTAACTAGGCATTCACATTCCTCATGGATGCTAGTTGCGACGGGCTATGAACGGCAACTAGGCATTCACATTCCGCATGGATGCTAGTTGCGACGGGCTATGAACGGCAACTAGGCATTCACATTCTGCATGGATGCTAGTTGCGACGGGCTATGAACGGCAACTAGGCATACCCATCTGCATATAGGGTACTAGTTGTGACGGACTATGAACGGCAACTAGGCATGTGAACATGTTTAAATTATGAAAATACAAGCATGACAAGCATGGCACGGTTAACAAGTTCTCAATCACGCAAAGGGTATTTCAAGTCAAGTCAAGTGCACGATGTTTTCAAGGGTTTTATGAGTCGTTCTGAATGCAAGCATGAATATAAATTGCTTTACTTCCTTGTATGATATAAATTGTTCCTGTTCTATATATGCAACTTGCTTCCTACTTTATGTATGCTATCTGTATACTATGACTGTTGGTTAGCATTTAGTACCCGCTGAGTATTCCATGCTCAGCCGTACTTCTTATGTCGGCAGGTTCTGAGGGAGCTGCTGCTCCATTTGATATTTGTGCTCCTGGTCCATGGGTGGAGGAGGAGTACGTCAAGGAGCCTTTTGAGGAACCTCCCGTAGAAGGTTATCAGTAGGTGGTGTTAGATTCTGAGTGGATTAGCTGTGGGTGAGCATGAGTGATTATATCCATGTATTTTGGCGGGCATGTCCGCACTTTCTTTGTTTCGATTTCTTTGTATTAAACTTGGACCATGTGTATATACTTAGAGGTTGTTAGACTTCCGCTGTGTTTTATAGTTATGTTTCCGCTGTCATCCTCTATTGTATATGCTCTGTGGGTTTTTGCAGGTTGGTTTGTCAAGCAAGTCATGTAAGCCATGATTAGTCGTCCAAAGTTCACTCTAACTCCTAGGGTGGGTTTTGGGTCACGACACACTCCGTGCAACCTCACCACTTCCTTGATGTACAGAGCGGCTAACTGACTAGAGTTGAAAGTAGTTCGGTAAGGTAAGAAGTGAGCGGACTTCGTCAAACGATCCACTACTACCCATATCACATCTGAGCCCCTTGCCGTCTTTGGCAAGCCAACTATGAAATCCATGGATATGTTCTCCCATTTCCACTCAGGAATAGTAAGAGACTGCAATAGACCTGCCGGCCGCATGTGCTCTGCCTTCATCTGTTGGCACACTAAGCATCGTGCTACATACTCCGCAACCTCCCTCTTCATATTCCGCCACCAAAAGTGACTCTTGAGGTTCCGGTACATCTTCGTACCCCCTGGATGCACTGGGTACTTCGAACGGTGTGCTTCATCCAAAATCTCTCTTCGAAGATCTGCATTGGCTGGGACGCACTGCCTTCCCTTGAATGTGATAGCACCCCGACTAGTGAGAGAAAAGTCTTCACTGCCCTTGGCAACTTCCTTGTCCCAGAAAGCCAACAATTCCGCATCCATGGCTTGATATTCTTGGATCAAATCTATAATGTACAGCCGAACCGTAACATTTGCCAAGGTAGGACCACGGACAGAGTTATTCACACTGATGTCCAAATTTGCCAAATCTTCAAGTAGCTTCCATTCCTACACTAACATGCATGCTAATAACCCCGGAGGTCTTCTACTCAAAGCATCGGCCACTACATTCGCTTTACCCGGGTGGTATTGAATGGTACAATCATAGTCTTTCAAAAATTTCATCCAACGCCGTTGCCTTAGATTCAATTCCTTTTTGGAAAAGAGGTACTTGAGGCTCTTGTGGTCCGTATACACATAGAATTCCACCCCGTATAAGTAATGTCGCCAGATCTTGAGTGCAAACACGACTGCGGCAAGCTCTAAGTCGTGCGTGGGGTAATTCTTCTCATGCTCCTTCAATTGCCTCAATGCATAGGCAATGACTTTCTTGTGCTGCATGAGTACACACCCAAGTCCAACGTGTGAGGCATCACTATACAGCTCATACCCATAAGGTCCAGATGGCACAGTAAGGACAGGGGCTGTAGTAAGCCTCTTCTTCAGTTCCGTGAAACTGATCTCGCACTTATCACTCCATACAAACTTGGCGTTCTTCCTTGTCAGGTAAGTGAGCTGTGCTGCAAGGCTAGAGAAACCCTCTACGAATCTCCTGTAGTAGCCTGCCAACCCAAGAAAGCTGCGTATCTCGGTAACACTCTTGGGCCTCGCCCAACTCATAATTGCTTCGATCTTCCTTGGATCTACCGAGATACCTTCTGCAGAAACAACGTGGCCTAGGAATGCCACCTCTTCCAACCAAAACTCACACTTGCTAAGTTTGGCGTATAGCTTGTGCTCTCTTAGCATTTCCAAAGCAAGGCATAAGTCGCGCGTGTGATCTTCCCGTGTCTGGGAATAGACCAAGATGTCATCAACAAATACAATCACGCACCTATCAAGATATGGCCGGAACACCCTGTTCATCAAATCCATAAAGGCTGCCGGCGCGTTCGTGAGTCCAAAAGGCATCACCAAGAACTCGTAGTGTCCATACCGAGTCCTGAAAGTAGTTTTGGGAACATCTTCCACCTTAATCTTCAACTGGTGATAACCCAATCGAAGGTCTATCTTCGAGAAAAATCTCGCTCCCTTCAACTGATCGAACAAGTCATCAATCCTAGGCAAGGGATACCTATTCTTTATAGTGACTTTCTTCAATTGCTTGTAATCGACGCACATCCGTATCGAGCCATCTTTCTTCTTAAAACAACACCGGGGCACCCCACGGTGAGACACTTGGTCGAATGAAACCAAGACCTTGTAATTCTTCCAACTGGGTCTTTAACTCTTTGAGTTCAATAGGGGCCATTCTATACGGAGCCCTGAAAACAGGAGCTGTGCCTGGTGCAAGCTCGATCACAAACTCAATCTCCCTGTCTGGAGGCAATCCTGGCAACTCCTCTGGAAATACATCCAGGAACTCACTCACAACCGGAATAGTCGATGAGTCCTTTGCCTCGGGGTTAGCTAAGCTCAACGCCGCAAAACGAGCAATATATCTACTTTTCAACCCGCGAAAGTGGAATGGTTTTCCTTCTACTGGCTTGAAGAGTACCATTTTCTCAAAGCAAGCTACATGCCCATGATGTGCTGCTAACCAATCCATTCCCAATATAACAACAAAGTCTTGGAATCCGAGGACGATGAGATCAACCGCCAACTCGTGGCTTCCAACTTGGACCACACTATTTCTATACACTTTATCTGCCAATACTGTTTTGCCGAGAGGAGTCGAAATGGCTAACTCCGGTTCTAGCTGACTTGGCTCTACAGAAAAGCCTTCTGAAAAACTCGGCGAGACAATGAATGAGTAGACCCGGTATCAATCAACACTCGAGCCAAATACTCATTGACTAGTAGGGTTCCTGAAATTTTAACTAGCGGAGTTAATCCATGCATCAACACTGTATACATGTAGGTATACATATATAACATGCCAAGTACGTACACAATCAATTAATTCTTAACAGTTTAATTTACGGCTAATTAAATAAGCTACAACTGCGTACCTTGCACTACATCGTCAGATGCAAGTGCATCATCCTCTGTTAAAGCAAAAACTCGCCCCTGGTTCGCCGGCGAGACTGAGGTGTAGACCGGGTAGTCTGAGACGACGCCTGATATGATCCTGCTGGGCGTGCTGGTGGCCTAATCCCCTGAGACTGGCCTGGTAAATGCCGACTGGGGCAATCCCTGATCATATGGCCCTGGCGACCACAATGAAAACATCCACCCGATGCTCTTCGGCAATCTCCTGCCGGGTGCCTTCGGTCGCATAAAGTGCAGACCTCATGTGTATAAGCCGGAGGGGCCGGAGGTGGAGCATACCTCATCGTTTGAGGTGCAACAGGCCGTGGGGCCGGAAGAGCCTGAGGTCGCGGTGCTTGAGGCACATACTGCCGTGGAGCTGGAGGCGCATAAGATGGCCTCAACGGTGGTGCTGGCCACGCATACTGATAAGGGCCGGTACGAGCCCGCCTCTCTAGAGGTGCTGAACTACTGTTTTGGCCTCTCGTCAATTCTGTCTTCTTGGACACCGCCTCAACCAACAAGGCTTTATCCACCACTTCAGCGTAAGTGGCGTGCCTAAAGACCGATACTTTCTCCATGATGACATCCTTGAGTCCTTGCTCAAACCTCCTCGCCTTCATTGCCTCGGTGGCAGTCATATGTGTCGCGAAGCGTGATAGCTCCGAGAACTTGGCCTCATAAGCGGCCACAGACATCGAACCTTGCTCAAGGTTGATGAATTCTCTCTCTTTCTTTTCCCGTGCTCCAATCGGAAAATGTTTCTTGTAAAAAGTATCTTTGAACTCCTCCCAAGTCCAAGGTTGACCCTGCATGGTCAAATCTCACGTCCTCAATGCGGACAACCACCAATGGTGGGCTTCACCTTCTAGCATGAAAACTGCCCATGCTACTCTATCCTCCTTTGTAGGCGAGAGGACCGCAAAGATCTTCTCCATCTGGAGGATCCATGCCTCCGCAGCAAGAGGGTCCACACTCCCATGGAAGGGTGCCGCCGATGTACTGGAGCTGCGGGCGGTGGAGTAGGTGCCGCCGATGATGGTATAGCCTGCCGAGCCGCCAGTATGGCGAGTGTCTCAGCAATAGAGCCTAAGACCTGATAGAGGTCCGGCTGCTCATCCTCATCCTGTGAAGAAGAGGAAGCTCTGGTATGTGGTCCACGACCCCGTGTGTTCCGTCTCATGACTAAAGTCCTGAGAATAATAACACCTCATGAGTCTAACTTGAAACCACAGTTTATTTCAATGCCATTTCATAATAATTCAATTTGTATTAGTTGTATAATACTAATACACATCACATCAAGTCATCAGAGTATTCATCACATTATACTTATACTTTAGTGTTCTGGCGTTCCTAGGACTGTACTTGGTTAAAGCAACCATTTTAGACTAAGACTAAAGTTTAGTCTTAAACTTGGAACCAGACTCGCTCCCGACTCACTTCCTTCCTAACTTGTTTCCTAACATATGCTCTTGTCGAGCCGTGGTATAAGATTCTAAGTGACCCTAGAGACCTAAAGCCTAAGCTCTGATACCACTTCTGTCGCGACCCAAAACCCACCCTAGGAGTTAGAGTGAACTTTGGACGACTAATCATGACTTGCTTGACAACCAACCTGCAAAAATCCATAGAGCATATACAATAGAGGATATAAACAGCGGAAACATACTCTAACATAGCACAGCGGAAGTCTAAACAAACCTCTATGTATATACGAATCCAAGTTTACACAAAAGGAATCCAAAAGAAAGTGCGGACAGACCCGTCAAAATACATGAATGTATATCTCTCATTTCACCCACAGCTAATCCACTCAGAATCTAACACCACCTACTGGTAACCCTCTACGGGAGGTTCCTCCAAAGGCTCCTCGACGTACTCCTCTTCCACCCATGGACCAGGAGCACAAACATCAAATGGAGCAGCAGCTCCCTCAGAACCTTCCGACATAAGAAGTACGGCTGAGCATGGAATACTCAGTGGGTACCAAATACTAACCAATAGTCATAGCATAAAAATGGCAATACAGAAATCAGGAGCAATTCATATATGTTAGACGAAAACAATTCATATCATACAAGGAAGTAAAGCAATTTATAATCATGTTTGTATTTCGTAGAAAGCCGATAAAACCTCTTGAAAACATCGTGCGTGACTTGGCTTGAAATATCTTTTCGTACTTGAAAGCTTGTCGTGTTTGTCTTACTTGATCTTGTCGAGCGTGTCGTACGTGTCATGTCATGCATGTCATGCGTGCTTGCTTGTGATCATGTAACTTGTGAGATACACTTGTGAGATATCCTTGTGAGATGCGCTTGAGAGATGCCTTGAGAGGGAAGGGAGACCCTTCTTTATGCAATGCACTTGAGAGGGAAGGGAGACCCTTCTTCATGATATGTATGTACTTGCGAGGGAGGGGAGGCCCTTCTTCATGATATACACTCCTCGTGGAATGTTGGTTCCTGTTTTCTTGTGAAAAACGAGGTAAAACATATCGTAGGATATGTCCCACCTCTAACCATGTTCTTGAAAAACTCGATAAATCATGTCATGCATGCCGTGCTCGTGGGAACCGTGTACATACTTGCATTTAAATTTAAATATGACATTTGGGTAATTTCACAACACATATAACATCAATGATTGAGCAATGTAATATTCATTTCATTTAGGGAAAACAAGAAACACACTATCATAGGCCCTAGCAATATTCATAATTTATTAGGCATGCATTTCCTAATTTACAACTCATTTTATTCACCTTGGCATTTCATCAAACATGGTGTGTTCATTATTCATTATTCATTTAAACCTAAGTCATGCTTTTCTAGGTGAGTTTACTCACATCATAAAGGTGTGTTCATTATGGATACAATGCCCTCCCCATTTTAATCATCACAACACAACCCTTGGCATCCAATCGCCCATTCCATCTCCATTCACCATTCACAATCATCCATCTCATAGCACATGTGTAAATGAAAGAAAATCAAAAGAAATAAAGGGAAAAGATGAACTATAACTAGGAGGGTAGTAAGAAGTACCGACCTTGAAGAAATGAGGAAGAAACCCCTTCCAAAAACGACCGTGTAGCTGCTGCCCTAGCTTGGATCACGAGCTCCTCGAATGCTTGTGCCTTGATCTTGAAGAAAAACCGGACTTGAAGTGATCTAGGGTCTCAAAACCCCTTTGATTCTTCTCCAAAAGCAAAACCCTAGCTTAGGAAACCCTTTCTCCTCTCTTCTAAACCCCCAAATCCTCTAAGTGTTGAGAATGAGCCCTAAAGGCTCGGGTTAAACTCTTAAGGTAAGAGTGAATCGACCAAAAGACCATAATACCCTTACTAAAATTTCTGCAAAAACACGAGTGCCGAACACGTTGAGCTGTGAATAGTGCCAAACGCGTTGTGCTGTGAATAGTGCAAAACACGTTGTGCTGTGAATAATACCAAACACGTTGTGCTGTGAATAGTGCCAACACGTTGTGCTGTGAATAGTGCCAACACGTTGTGCTGTGAATAGTACCTAACACTTTGTGCTGTGAATAGTGCCAACACGTTGTGCTGTGAATAGTGCCAACACGTTGTGCTATGAATAGTGCCAACACGTTGTGCTGTGAATAGTACCAAACTCGTTGTGCTGTGAATAGTACCAAACACGTTGTGCTGTGAAGGGTGCCGAACCCGTTGTCACGTTGTGTTGTGCATAGTGCTGAGCTCGTTGTCCGTTGTCTTATGTACAATGTGCCCGTCGTGCTGTACAACGTACACGTTGTCTTATGTACAACGTGCCCGTCGTGCTGTACAACGTACACGTTGTCTGCTGCACGACGCACCCGTTGTCTGTTGCACAACGTATACGTTATCAGAGCTAGAGCTACGTTATCAGAGTACGTTGTCTATGCGTTGTCTGTGCCTTATCAGAGCACGTTGTCAGAGCACGTCCTTAGTGCCTTCTGAGCTACGTTTGCCTGCAGGTCAAGACTGTTTTGGCCATATCTTTTGACTCGTTCGTCCGATTTTGACGATTCAACTTGCATTGGGTTCGTACTTCGAAAATGAACATTTCTAACGTTTTGGAATTTCCAATTTCTTCCTTATTTATTAATTATACCTCTTTAAACGCAAAATGGCAACGAAAGTGTCATGTATTAAATGTGAAAAGGTCCGGGGCTCTACAAGCCTGCATGTTGAGTTGATAGCTATTAAGAAAGCTTGCGAGAAAGCTCTAATTTACAATGTCGAGAGGCTTATAATTGTGACTGACTCAAAAGGGGCAATGGAAATTCTAAACAATAAGGTCGAGATGCCGTGGCAAGTTGGGTTACTGGTTGAAAATATTCGCGAAGATTTCCGGTCCCTGCGAGGAGTGACTATCTATCACTCATGGAGAGAAGCAAATAGGGCAGCTGACTTTCTAGCATCCTTTTGTAATTTGAATAGTGAAGTTGACCTTAGATCATCTGATTTCCCAGGTCCTCTTAGGAATTTTGTTAGAGAGGACGCGCTGGGGTGTAAATATCGTAGAATGTAATCTGTTTTTGTTATGAATCTGGTCGGGGTCTGCCTAACCCCAAGCTTACTCTCCAAAAAAAAAAAAAATCATCCATAACGTTGGAAAAAGGCAATTTAACACACTATCATAAACCCTAGCAATTCCATTAGCTTTTAAGCAAGCATTTCTTGATTTACAACTCATTTTCTTCACCTTGGCATTTCATCAAACATGTAGGGTGTATATTATTTATTAAAGCCTACACCATGCTTTTCTAGGTAGGTTTATGTTCACAACATACATGTGTGTTTATTATTGGTACAATACCCTTCCACATTTCATTCATTACAATACATCCACACGGCATCTATCGCCCATCATCCTTCATTCATTCATCCATTAGCATTTATATGTTTAGATAGTAGAGAAAGATCATAAAAAATGAAGGAATGAAAGAAGAATGTGAACTAGGAGGGTAGCATAAGGTACCGACCTTGAAGAAGCGAGGAAAACCCTCCAACACGTGCGTGGATTCGCTGCCCTAGCTTGGAGAACGTGCTCCCCTCGAGCTTGAACCTTGGATTGAAGAATCCAAGCCTTTGGAACAATCTTTGGGTTTTCAAAACCCTTGATTCCTTCTCAAGTGAGAACCCTAGGTTAGAATCCCCTTTACTTCTCTCTCCCTTTCTCTCAAAATACCTAAGTGTGGTGAATGAGACCCTAATGGCTCGGGCAAGCCTTAAGAGGCATGGGTGTAACGCCCAAATGACGAAACAGCCCTTAATGAAATTTTGCAAAACGCGAAAGACCGAGCGATCGGTGGTTAATACCAAGCGATCGGTTGCCTACCGAGTGACCGGTGTTTTGACCGGGCGATCGGTCAAAAACAAGCTCTCTGGAATTTTTGCCCATACAAAAAAGTGCACCAGTCGATAGCTACCGATCGATCGGTTGTGGACCGATCGATCTCTGCATGGACCGAGCGATCGGTTCTTTGCAGGTTTTGACACCAAATTCATTTTTCACCCATTCCTACTACTTGGACTCATCCTACTTCCCTTATTACCTCTTCTCACCATGACTAGGACCCTTTCAAGGCTACAGAACATTATTAGTTATTTTATTTAATTATTTCATAATAACAAGGTAAAATTCTCAAACGTTCCAAATTCTCATTTCGTAGAATTGGAGATTACATAGGCATCATGCCTTGACACACATACCAAGACATATACAAAAAGTTCCGGTGTTTTACATGAATTGGTTTCAAAGTGTTTGGACCTTGTATGTATGAGTTGGGTGATGATTTCGAACCTAGCCTCCATTTTGGATGTACTCTCTTCTAATACATTTATATTTTGTTATATCCTAAGTTTTAAATACAGTTCAGAGGTGTTAAGAACTTGTATACATGATTTTATCAATGAGGTTCTCTAGTTGCCTCTTTTGTTAAGATCGTAAAGCGTAACCCAAGAATCGTGGGCCAATTCTTAACATTGACTCAGTTTTTGAATTGGTATTCACACCTTCATTTCAATACAACCTAAGTATTTGAATTGTTTTCTGGGTGTTTGACCTCGTATATCCTATTTGGGTACCGAAGTTCCCTAGTTGTCTGTTTTGTTAAGACCGTTAAGCCTAAACCTATACTTTTGCACCAATCCCTAATCTCGTATAAATTTTTTAAGTAGTTTGTTTTGAAACCTTTATTTCAATATAGCCTCAGTCTTGGAATTGGTTTTGAGTTGTATGGACCTCGAATGCCCAATTTGTGCAATGAGCTATCCTAGTTGTCTCTTTCGTTATTTTTTTATTTTTTTTTGGAGGGTAAGCTGGGGTCCCGACCAGATAAAATATATAAGGAGAAGAAATTACAATCTGAGGTAATTACAACCAGAATTATCTCTATCCAAAATGGATGAGAGAACTGGGGGGAAGTCCCTAGGCAAAAGAACAACTGAACTATTTAGATTACAAAATTTTGCTATTAAGTCTACTCCAGAATTACTTTCCCTCCAGATGTGGTGAGTAGAGTGATCAACAAAGTTGGATAGCTTGTGAATGCACCTTGTAACTAAGTTCTGGAGGTGCCAAGGTGCGTCGCTGGTGGCCTTCAACAAGATAGTGGCTTGCAACAAATCTGAGTCTATGTACAAAATGTTGGATGCCTCGATCAATGGCTAAATCAATTCCTTTTTCTATAGCCATGAGCTCCAGCTTTTGAGTCTGTTTCCTCCATCCCTTCTGCGTAAGCAAGGAGAGGGCTTCCTCTGTAGTTTCTGAGAATACCACCAATTCCTGCTGCACCATTTCTAACCGAGCCATCACTGTTTAATACCCAAAAGCCTAGAGGGGGCGAAGACCAAGAACACCAGAGTTGAGGTTTCGTAAAAAATTCAACTCTGATCTTCCAAGCGATGAGGAATTCCCTGTTAGAGGACGAATCTTCCACTCGAGCCTTTAAGCCCTCAATCCTAAGCCTGGTGTCTGAGATGATTGTGTTGATGATGAATTCCATTGGTTTGAAGGTATTTGAGAAATACGGTTGTTCCTTTCACTCCAAATGTGGTAAATAGTGACACTGAAAGCAATCCTTTTGATATTCTAAGTTAGCCTCTTACCACAAAATTCTGAAGCTGCCCAATCTACTCCAGCGTCCCAAGGAAGAATTTGTCTAGAGGGGTACTGGCAGCGTCCAAGTATGGATTTCCATATCTGGTTTGAGAAGGCACAATCAAAAAACAAATGTTGGGTGTTTTCCAAAGAAGCCCAATAGAATGTACAGCAAGAGAGAGATATGATATTGAGGGATAGGAGGCGGTCTTGAGTCTGGAGCTTTGTTTGAAATGGCTAACCAGGAGAGGAACGAGTGTCTTGGAATGAAATTACCTAACCACACAAGCCTCCACCAATTGACTGGAGGTTGTCTCGTTCTGATGCTATCCCAAGCTGATTTAAGAGAGTACGTCCCTTTATTGTTTGCTTTCCAAATCACTCGATCAGAGGGCAAGGACACATTGATATCCACATGAGGAAGCTCATTCCAGACCGTTAACTAATCAGCAGATACAGCTAGAGGAGGGTCCAAATTGGAGTCTGAAATGATGGAGGCCACTAGTGCATCTCTCGGCAGGCTTGAGTCATATTGGAGGCGATCGCCGAATTGTTCATTTAGAATTCCCAACGGGTGCCAAGGGTCATGCCAAAGGGAAGTCTTAGAGCCATCGGCTATAGAGTGAATAATTTTTGCCTTGGCCAGATCTCTAGACTGAGGAATTTTCCTCCAGCTCCAAGAGCAATCAAGAGGAATTTTCATGGTCCAAAAGAATTTGTTACGGATGAGCTTCTTGTAACACCACCTAACCCATAAGCTATTCGAGTGAGAAGCTATAGCCCACAGTTGTCGAAGAATACCAGCTTTGCTCCAGTCCGTGAGTTTGCGTAGACCTAGGCCTCCCTCCATCTTTGGCCTGCAAATAGTTGACCACGCTATAGGATGGATTTTGTTCCGAAGATTACATCCAGACCAAAGAAACTTGCAACAGATTTGTTCAATGTGCTTAATTATCATGGGAAGAAGACGAAGCTTGGTCCAGTAAATATGCAGGCTATTTAAAACTGATTTAAGTAGCTCCATACGCCCTGCATAGGATAAGAATGATGCTTTCCAGGATTGCACCTTGTTGAGAATCCGGTCGATCAACGGTTGACAAGCAGTAGCTGATAGCCGGGTAGAAATTAGAGGCATTCCCAAATATTTGACAGGCAGACTTCCTATTCTGAAGTTCAATATTCGCTTGAAAGTAGATTGAATGAAGGGAGCTATCCCAGCGAAGAACATTACACTCTTTTGCGGATTAGGGCAAAGACCCGAGAGAGAGGAGAACTTTTTTAATACCTTGCCCAGTTCAGTAGCTGATCGAAGGTCTGCCTTAAGAAAAACAAACAAATCATCAACAAAACTAATGTGGGATATAAGAGGGGTATCACACCTTCGATGCGGAGATATAAGGCCAAAGCTAACAGCATGATTGAGAATAGACGTGAATCCTTCCATTGCAATGACAAAAAGAAATGAGGAGAGGGGATCCCCTTGGCGAAGCCCACGGGAGCTGCAGAAATAGCCTTGGGGCGAACCATTTATGACTATTGAAAAACGCGGTGTGGTAAAGCATGGAATTAGCCATTGAATAAAAGCCTCAGGAAACCTCATTTTCCGCAGGACTAAAATCAGGTAGTCCCAGCTCACTGTATCAAATGCCTTCATTAGGTCTATCTTGATAGCGCTTCTTGGAGGTCCTTTGTCCCTGTGATAGTTCCTCACTGATTCAGGCGTGAGGAGAATGCTATCGGAGATATTCCTCCCCTTAATAAAAGCAGATTGGTTCTCGCTGATAATGGAGGGCATAACAAGCTTGAGTCTCGAGGCTAGGATCTTGGATATACATTTGTAAATGGTGTTGCAAACCGAGATAGGACGATAGTCTGAGAAGGAATTCGGTCTGGCCACTTTTGGAATGAGAGTAATTAGAGTTGAGTTCATCTCTGTTAACATCTTGGAGGATCTGAAAAAATTCTGAACTGCTTTAACAACATCTCTTTCGACTATATCCCAGCATTTTTTGAAGAAGTGAGCAGTAAAACCATCAGGGCCAGGGGATTTTTCATCATGACTATCGAAAAAAGCCCATTGATTTTGGAGGGGAGAATGGGATTCGTAAGAAGAGGATAGTCAAGGGGATCAACATGACCGAAGTTTGGAATGTCCTCTGGACCTATTGCTACCTCATCAGGAGGTTTAGATAAGAGCTTTTCAAAAAAATTAACCCCCGCTGAGATGATATCTATTTCTTGATTATGAGTAATATCTCCATCTAAAATAGAAGAGATTCGAGTGAAACCACGGCGGGAGGCTAGACTCTTGTGAAAGAATTTGGTGTTGTTATCCCCCAAGGAGAGACATAATTACCTGGATTTTTGCCTGAGAGCAGCCTCTTCAGATCTAGCTAGATGGCAATAGTCCCGGAGAAGATCTTTTTCAGCAACAACAAGAGTATCATCTTGAGGATTAGAGGTGAGTTGCATTTGAACCGACTCCAGCTCAAGTTTAGCGTGGGCCGCCTGAGAGTTGAGATTGCTGAAATGTTGCTTGCTCCATCCCCTGAGCCTAGCTTTGAGAGCTTTAAGCTTCTGAATAAGTTGGAACATTGCGTTGCCCTCAACTAGCAATTGCCACACTTCAGCAACAATGGATTTGAAGTCGGTATGTTCAGTCCAGAAGTTGAAGAATTTGAAAGGTCGCTTTCCTCTTGGAGATGGGGGGCATAGCATGACAGTCATAGGGGAGTGGTCCGATATACCTGGAGGAAGGAAGACAGCCTCTGAGCCCACAAAACAGGTACACCAACAAAAATTAATAAGGACTCTGTCAAGTTTGCATTGAATACGGCAGTTGCCTGTAGTCGAAGAGTTGTTCCATGTGCAGAATTGGCCTTTACTCTTGAGATCAAACATTCCCAATTGATGAAGGCAGTCATTATAGGAGCTAGAGTTGCGAGCTGGAAAGGGGCTCCACCAACCTTTTCTCTTTGAAAACGAACTACATTGAAGTCTCCAAGAATGATCCACGGTTCTATGTAACTAGCAATGGAAATAAGATCTTGCCAGAGATAGTTCCGGTCAGACTCATTGTTAGCAGCATAAATGAAAGAAGAGAGGAAAGTAAGTGAAGAATTGCAGACTGTTACTCTACAGTGAATAAGTTGGGCTGTGACTTTAGGAATTTGAACATGATAGAAGTTAGGATCCCTTAACACCCAGATTCTTCCGAGAGTAGATGAGTTGTAATTATCTGCAAAATTCCAGCCTCGGGCAATATGCTTGAAAGTTTTCAGGAAGTTTGGAGTACGAACTCTCGTTTCCAGGATCCCAATCATGGAGAGCTTGTGAGTAGCATTAAGTTTCCTGATCTCAGCTTGTTTAAGAGGGTCGTTAAGACCGCGAATGTTCAAAGCTGCTATATTATTCATCAATCAAACTTAGAGAAATTGGTGGTCCCCCTCTGGGATATAACCACAGGGCCCACAGGTCAACTCATTGCGCTGAATATCTGAAGCTGTATGTGGAGAATGTGCAGGGGATCCTTTATTAGCTAGAGGCGAGGCTTTCTTTGCACCACGCCTAGCTCGAATTGAGGGAGTGGGGTTTAAATCCGAGCATGTATCTCCATCGAATGAAGCTACACATTAAACCAATTGGGACTAGGTAGGATGTCTCCGACAGGGGAGGCTGCAGATTTTGGCCCTAGGTAAGAGTTTTTCTCTGACTCTAAGCTTGGATCAGGCATGAATTTAGGTTGCCCAGGGCTGAGAGATTGTAAGAGGTCAACATCCTCATCATGGGCTAAATTATCCTGAAGCTCCCAATCAATGAGAGGGTTGCTGTTGAGGGCTTCATTTCTGGCTTTGATAGAGGCAAAATGATGAACAGGTGAAGGCCTATAAGAAGCGAACCCAACTTCAAAGGGGGAGTCATCATCATCCTCAACTCTCTCAACAACAATATCTTGATTATTAAGATTCTCTGCCCTAACCTCATGTAGAATAGGTTGATCTTCACTAAGGGCCATCAAAAGAGGGGATTGAACTGGTAACCACCGAGCATCAGAAAGCACAGCAGTAGATCTTCGCTCCACTGTCGTACTAGGTTCTGCACTTTCACCAGAGTTGTGAGAGTGATCAAGAGAAGAGATCTTAACAAGAGGAGATTCATCTTCTAAAACCGAAATTGGATTGCCCAAAGGTTTTGGGACCAAAATCTGTTTGGTTTCACAATTAGCTTGAGCATGGCCAAACAGAGAGCACTTAGAGCAGCGTTAAGGCTTCCAATCGTATTGGACTTTCTGATGGAATGAGGAGCCGTCAAACCGCTGCACTTCAATCTGATCTGGGAGCTCATCCTTAACTGATACCTCCACACAAATGCGAGCATAAGAGAGCCTACCCCTTTCTGCAGTGACTTTATCAGAGAAGAACGGGATACCGACGGCGCTAGCAAGCCGACTGAGCAAATGTTCACCCCAAAGGTGAAGCTGGAGGCCTGGGAGCTTAATCCAAATAGGAATGGAGGAGATCTGGGGTTTTTCAAGCTTTAGCTGAGGAGTCCAAGGACGTAGAATTAGAGGCTTTTGATTGAAAAACCACGGGCCAGAATCTAATGCGCGGATTTTGTCATCATCACAGCTGAAATCAAAAATGAAAATACCATTTTCTAAAGAGGAGATTTCCAGATGGCCCTTTGGAGCCCAAGCTTTCAAAACAAATCTCTTCAGGTTCTGAAAATAAGGTTTTTGACCTAGAACGAAACCCACCAAAGCATTAGACCAGCGATCAATATCTTTTTCAACCTCGTGTTGAGGATAAGTGACCAAGTTCTTGCCACGAACCTTTTGGGGCGGAATAAATTCCAGGGTTAATCCGTTGGATTTAACTCTGTTCGAAACAAACAACGAAGCCCATTTGCTGACAGAGGAAGCAGGATCAGGATCCCGATCGGGAACAAAGTCAGGTTCGATTGCCGGCTGCTCAGCAACAGCAGCCATGGCGAGAACCCTAGAATCACCGACCCCTGGTTTGGATGTGGTGTCTCTTTCGTTATTACGGGAAAGCTGGCCTACAATTATGCACCAATTTATAACCTGAACTCGGTTTTTTATCTAGACTTTTATGAAACATTTGTTTCAATATATTCTAAGTGTTAGATGTGGTTTCGAGGTGTTTGGACCTAATATACTCGATTTGGGCCCACCAACCCACCCACTCTGGCCTCCTAATTCTATTTGCTAGCTTAATGAAGCAACTTCAGGTTCCCATTTTTCTTAGCAACTATAGTAAAAAAAAAAGAATTGTGAGGGTTTTCTTTGTTATTTTGTTTTATCCTTTTAATTTTAATTTGGAGAGCAGTGCGTGTTGGTAGGATGATAGACAAGTTCTAGAAGTGGATGTAGAGAATGCTTTCAACATATGATACATGTTCAACACAAAAGAAGGTACTTTTATTCTCTAATATTTATTCTATTTTATTCCCTAAAGTTTTCCTTTCCCTTTTTTTCTAAATTAATATTTTCGTTTTTGGAGCAAGTATTATCCAGTTGCAGCAAGAATGATCATCTCGTCTGGTAAGCCCTATTTCATTAGCCTTATGTTCACAAATCTTTGGGACATTATCCTTAATACAACCTATGCCATGAAGATTTTAACCTAACCATAACCGTCTGACTGGAATTGTGAAGGGTTGGCTTTCCTATTTCGCTTCATATTTATATTTTTTTTCTCAAGTAAACAAATCAACATTTGTCAACATCAATGTTCACCCATTTAGGAATATCTGTGCCACATATCATAAGATTTTATGTCTTTCTACAGGTTGTGCTCAACTATCGGAGTTAGAGTTCGAAATGACTTAGCTTCTTCCTCAAATCCACATGGCGACCAAATTGAATATTGTCACGCATAATTCAAATTGCAATGCAAGCTTCACAAAGAACATAATTTGCACTAAACAGGTTCATATTTGATATATTCCTTCACTTGAAAAACATTTTACAACTACTTTTGCCTTTTTTTTTGCACATCATCATTGCCTTCTTTTTTATAGTCAATCTTTTGTGAGGGCCTATATTCATGGGTTTTGTAGGGTATGTAATATGCTTTAGCTCGTGGGTAATGAATGCTTATATAAGTGCTTTGTTAATTTAATATAGTCGAGATGCAATCTTGATCATGCATTCAAAAAAGGTTATTGGTACTTTGTTAAGATTGGTTCAGAAAACAAGAGTACAGCTAATTCAGAGGGTGGTTGATGGTTTTGTGAATCTAAGAAGCGCCTTTGATGTTAGATGTACCTGGGACTTCGGTCTGGCTGGATGGACGAAGGTGGAGGGTGCTTAAGCCTTTGGTTCAAGGCTTTAAGCACATGATCCAAGTTTGAGCTTATGAGCTGAGTAGGTGCTAACTGATCCAGCAAAGAAAAGCATGAGGTAGGTGCTCTATGTCCAACATAGTGAGATCAAATGGTGTGGAACTACTACTTCAAAAACTGATCAGTATTCTTACTCGTGGTTTTGCAGCTAATGGAAAAGAATGTGGTAGCCATAATCGGTCCAAAACCCTCTAAGATAGCTCTTTTAATTTCTTACTGCAATTAATGTCTATTAGTTGTTGCAGTTTATCTGTACAATTGATTCTCTTTTGTCATGGATACCATACATTTGTTTGATACATGTGTTCTGAATTAAGATTGTTTCATCGAATTTAACAACTAGAACTTGCTGGTTGTGTTTTCAAAGTCCGCATTTTTAACATACCCATTTTTCATTGGTATTATATATTAAGGTTGTGCTTACAATCGTCTTTAGATATGAAAGGTATAACCATCACATTAAGTTTTCAAGTTATCTGTCACTGTTTCTTTACTTTGCTCATGTTTTACATTGTCTGCAGGCTATATATAACATAGAAAAGCTTCTTACAAGTACGCTGCCCATAATATGCTTTCGAGATGGCAGTCCTTTTTCAAACGTCTCAAACACTTCTTTGACAGGTTTAGGCAAAGATTACCTCAACAACAACTGCTCTCAAGAGTAGTATTTTTATTAATTATGGTTTTAAGTAATTTGAAAAACTTTTTGCTTCAATTACCATTAAATTAGTTAACTCCAAAACAAGCAGAATTTTTACGAACTTGCTAAATAAGATGTCGTTTTTATGATTATTACTAATTCTAATTGAAAATACAGACTCTGCATGTGCCTTGCCCGTGCAGTGCCTACTAGTACTATAGAAATATGGCTCCCTTTAGTTTTATTGAGGTTTATTATTTTATTATTTATCTAATGGTAGTATTTAGCTTAGCGAGTTAATTAATGGTGACTAGATCTCTTGGTTGAGGAAAATTCCCTTCTAAAGACTTGATTCAAATACAATCCTCTTCTTAGTTCTTGTACTTTTAGGTATTAAATTTTATATTCTTTATTTCTTTAAAAATTTTGATGTAGAAACTTATATTTTGATCTTTTTTTCATGTACAACAACACCTTGTGAGCTATATGGAATGGGGCGTGAACGGCGACTTCTGCAAAAGGGCCACTTACCATAGGCCTGACATTGCTCACGACTGCCCTTCTGCTTTTGGCTGTGTTGCTGTCGATGAATACCCTTTGCTCTCGGCTTCATTAGCGGTATGTTTTATCATTTGGTTTAATTTCTTATCTTCTTTTGTTAATAATATGATTCTTTCTAATTTCTAAAGGACATTTGTTTGCTAAAGTAGTTAATTACACAATTAAAATTATATGGAAACTTCGATGCAAAATCTATAACTTCTAAAACGGACCTTTAATTCCTTGTTTAACCTTGCTTTCGGCTTCACTTACGGTAAGTCCCACTATTTTGATTGGGTATTCAAAATTTTCATTGAAATTTTGTTCATGTTAATCTTATTTTTATGGCTTAAATAATCTTACATAATAAGAATATTCGGTGTGTTAATTACTAACATTAGAAAAATAATTAAAATATTATACCTCAATAAAATTAAGGGGAGTGCTAGCTAAACCTAGGTCTAACCCTAAGTCTAAACCCTAGTCAAACACTAGGTCAACCCCAAAGCCTTAAGGCCCAAAACCCTAAACCCTTGGGGCTTAAACCATTGCGAAGCCCTTTTTTCTTTTTTTTTATCAATAACTTATTATCATATTAAGCAAAAAGAAGATTACAAGAAAGAGGACTAAAGGTCTTCGGGTTTACAAGTGAGTAAACACGACCTTGCCCATCAACAATACCTCAACCCCCCCCCCCTCGGGATTACAATAACTAATACAAAATGTCCTAGATCTCTTCCCTTGCACAGTGTAAACCTACCCACTCTGAAATGGCTAATCTAACTCGGGCACAAATCCTTGGCATTGTAGAAGAGATATTTTCAAAAACTCTGCAATTTTTTTCTTTCCAAAGCCAAGCAATAGCTCCAGGAAGAGCTCCCCAGATCTCCTCACAAGCTCCCGCTCCTCTTTTCCGTGGCCCACAATCAAGGAGATTACGAAAAGATGAGGGGAAAACCCACTCCAAACCCATACGAGAAATGAAGAAACTCCATACCTTGTACGCTACTGGGCAATGAAAAAAAGGTGATCCGATGTTTCTTCAGCTTGGAGGCAGAAATAGCATCTGTTCGCCAAACTCCAACCTCTGTGTTGCAGATGCTCCGTAGTCAAAATTTTATCCAACGACACTAGCCAAAGGAAAAATGCGACCTTGGAGGGTATCCCGGGGTTCCACACCACTCTATGGAGGATATGAACCCCCCGGGGGAGGAAGCAAAGACTGAAACAACAGTCTAACGGAGAATCGCCCATGACTACTCCTAGACCACAACTGACAATCTCTTACCTTTGGGCATAGAACTGACGAAGTGAGGCGCTCCAAGTGCCGAGAAAAATCGCTAATTTCCCAATCGTTAAGGTCCTGCCGCTTCCTCGGACACCAAACAACTCCTTCTGACCTTCTCTCATAAAAGTCTTCCACTAGGGCATTCCTATCGGAAGAAAGAACAAAAAGGTTTCCAAATTCATCCTTGAGACGAGTTGATCCTAGCCAAAGGTCCTTCCAAAATCTTATCTCCGTCCCTCTCCCTGCCCGAAATCTAAAGAAAGGCACTACCGACCCTGCAGTAGCCATAATTCCCTTCCAAAGCCCCAAACCGTGAGGGTCCCTGACCTCCCGAGGGATCCAGCAAGAGGACTCCCTATACTTGGCTGCTATCACAGCTCTCCACAAACTATCTCTGTCCTCTCCAAATCGCCACACCCACTTGCCTAACAATGCTTTGTTCATTCGTATAAGCGGCTTGATATTCAAACCACCATCTTCCTTTGGACGGCACAATTGGGACCATTTTACTAAATGATACTTTCCTCGATTATCTTTATCATTCTATAAGAATTCCCTCTGAATTCTCTCAATGGAATAAGCCACAGAGCGGGGAATAGTAAGAGCCGACATAAAACTAAGTTGGGATACTTTGTAACGTGCTCCGAATCAGAGTCAATTTCCCACTCCCTCCTTCAGATAAATACAATGCCTTCCATCATGCCAATCTTCGAGCAATATGATCTAAAATGGGATTCCAAACTGATTTCGCCCTGTATTTCGCTCCCAGAGGAAACCCTAGATACTCAGAAGGGAGAGACCCCACTCCACAACCTAGGCAAATGACAAGATGATTAAGGATGTGAACCTCCACCACCTTCAAAATCTCTGATTTTGCTAGATTAACTCGCAAGCCTGACACTGCTTCAAAGCACCTTAGAAGACATCTGATATTAAGAAGATCCCTTCACGACGCCCGACAAAATATGAGAGTATCATCCCCAAACTGGAGATGGGAAATCGTCAATGTAGCACCCCGGATTTTTCTATACTTAATGAATACCGTTTTCGTAGCTAATTGGCCTTCCTCATAGTCTAATTAATAAATAAGAGAGAAATCAGAAATTCCGAAACGTCAGAAATGTGCGTTTTCGAAAGACGAACCCAACGCAAGTTGAATCGTCAAAATCCGACGAGCGAGTCAAAAGATATGGTCAAAACAGTCCAGACATATAGAGCACCGATCGCTCGGTCCAGTCAGCGATCGATCGGTCCATAACCGATCGATCGGTAGCTATCGCACGGTCAGAAATTTTGTATGGGGAAATTTTCCAGAGAGTGAGTTTTTGACCGGTCGATCGGTCATAAACACCGATCGCTCGGTAGGCAACCGATCGATCGGTCATAACCATCGATCGCTCGGCCCTCGTGTTTTTGCAGAAATTTCATTAAGGGTGTTTTCGTCTTTTGGGCGTTTCACTCATACCTTAAAGGCCTTGCTCGATCATTTGAGGGTTCATACACAACCCTTAGAGTCTTTTGAGAGATAGAGAGAAAGGAGAAGGTTTTCCAAAACCTAGGTTTCCATTTTGGAGAGAAATCAAAGGGTTTTGAAACCCTAGATCAACCTCAAGCCCGATTTCTTCAAGATTTCGGTTCAAGCATTCGTGGAGCTCGTGTTCCAACCTAGGGCAGCAACTTACGTGCATTTTGGAAGGGGATTCCTTCCCTCTTTTGTCAAGGTCGGTACTTTTTGCTACCCTCCTAGTTATAGCTTCCCTTTTTCCTTTGTTTCTCCTTGTTTTCCTTCACATATATATGTGTTATGAGATTGGTGGTATGAATGGTGAATGGAGATGGATGTTGGCGAATGGATGCCGTGTGGATGATGTGATGAACGAATGGGAAAGGGCATTGTACTAATAATGAACATACAAGTGTGATGTGAGCATAACCCACCTAGAAAAGCATGATCTAGGTTTAAGTGAAAAATGAACACACCCCATGTTTGATGAAATGCCAAGGTGAACAAAATAAATGATAAATTAAGGGAACCCACGCTTGATTGCTCTTTAAATTGTTAGGGTTCATAATAGTGTGTTTCCTACATTTCTTAAAATGCGTAGATTATTACTTACTTAAATTACTATATGCTATGCTTTGTGAATTACCCCAAATTGCCATATTTAATTCCAAATGCAAGTATGCACACGATCTCACGAGCACGCATGAAATGACGTGATTTACCGATGTTTTAAGTATGGGACGTAGAGGTGGGGCATATCCTAAGATATGTTTCACTTCGCTTTTGACAAGGGCAAGACAATCATGCATTGCATAGGGAAAGGTCTCCCATTCCCTCGCATGACATGCATAGCATCGCATGACACGCATAGCATAGCATCACACATCACGCATGGATGCTAGTTGCGACGGGCTATGAACGGCAACTAGGCATTCACATTCTGCATGGATGCTAGTTGCGACGGGCTATGAACGGCAACTAGGCATACCCATCTGCATATAGGGTACTAGTTGTAACGGACTATGAACGGCAACTAGGCATGTGAACATGTTTAAATTATGAAAATACAAGCATGACAAGCATGGCACGGTTAACAAGTTCCCAATCATGCAAAGGGTATTTCAAGTCAAGTCAAGTGCACGATGTTTTCAAGGGTTTTATCAGTCGTTCTGAATGCAAGCATGAATATAAATTGCTTTACTTCCTTGTATGATATAAATTGTTCATGTTCTATATATGCAACTTGCTTCCTACTTTATGTATGCTATCTGTATACTACGACTGTTGGTTAGTATTTAGTACCCGCTGAGTATTCCATGCTCAGCCGTACTTCTTATGTCGGCAGGTTCTGAGGGAGTTGTTGCTCCATTTGATATTTGTGCTCCTGGTCCATGGGTGGAGGAGGAGTACGTCGAGGAGCCTTTTGAGGAACCTCCCGTAGAAGGTTATCAGTAGGTGGTGTTAGATTCTGAGTGGATTAGCTGTGGGTGAGCATGAGTGATTATATCCATGTATTTTGGCAGGCATGTCCGCACTTTCTTTGTTTTGATTTCTTTGTATTAAACTTGGACCATGTGTATATACTTAGAGGTTGTTAGACTTCCGCTGTGTTTTATAGTTATGTTTCCGCTGTCATCCTCTATTGTATATGCTCTGTGGGTTTTTGCAGGTTGGTTTGTCAAGCAAGTCATGTAAGCCATGATTAGTCGTCCAAAGTTCACTCTAACTCCTAGGGTGGGTTTTGGGTCGCGACAGGCAAACCATTCTGACCAATCGGAAAACCCTCAAACAAAATCCCATCGTCTTTTTCCAACATTCTGCTCAACGCTTCCGAAACAAGAACAAAGAGGAAAGGAGAGAGAGGATCCCCTTGCCTCAATCCTCGAGAGCTAGGAAAATATCCCACAGAGCTACCATTGATCAAAATAGAGAAAGAAACTGACGACACACAAGTCCGCATCCAATGCCTCCATTTCCACCCGAATCCCATTCTGCCTAGGATGTAATTCATGAAGTCCCAGTTGACGTGATCATAGGCCTTCTCCAAATCAACCTTACAAAGAATACCCGGGACCTTTGCTCGCACCCTGGAATCTATACACTCGTTAGCAACGAGAATCCCATCTAAGATTTGGCGCCCTCCAACAAATGCACTCTGATGAGAAGATATAATAGAAGCCATAACATTCTTAAGCTGAGAAGCCAACACTTAAGAAAGAATTTTGTACGTGTTACTGACAAGACTAATGGGCCTAAAATCTTTAAGCTCCTCCGCCCCCTCCTTTTTTGGAATCAAGGCAAGGAATGTGCTGTTCATAATGCTGTCAAACCGCCCTGTGTCAAAGAACTCTTTCATCACTTCCATGAAGTCTCTCCCCACAATCTCCCAACAGCCCCTATAGAACTCTATGGAGAATCCGTTTGGCCCGGGGGCTTTATCACTCGCCAAACCTCGAATCGCCTCAAGCACCTCTCCTTCCTCAAAAGGAGTCTCAAGGGCTCCCCACTGATCCGGAGATAAACCGTCAAAATGGAGTCCTTCTAACTTTGGACGCCACCTCTCCCGCTCACAATACAAGCCCTTGAAGTAAGAGATAGCACTAGCTTCGATCTCTCCACTCTCCTCTACCCACCTCCCATCCACCTTCAACTTCGATATAAAGTTCCTTTTTCGGTTATAATTTTCCATTCTATGGAAATATTTTGTGTTACTATCTCCCTCTTTAAGCTAATGAGTCATTGCTTTCTGTTTCCAACTGATTTCTTTAAGCTTCAGCATAGATATATATTCCATCTTCTTGACATCTCTCTCTCTCGAGATTCGGAAGGAGTAAGATCACGCACCTCTGACCACCCATCTAAGACTTCTATCTCCCTTAGTAATCTTGTGAGCCGAACTTGGATATTACGGAAAGTTTCCTTATTCCAAACTCTTAAGCGTGCTTTCAAAGTTTTAAGTTTAATCCCCAATCGAGTACTACCTGACCCCCACCCACTAGTGTGGTCCCACACCTCGGCTACTACCCGAAACCGATCATCCTCCAACCACATATTCTCAAAGCGGAACGGACTAGGGCCTCCCAAAAAATGCCCCGACTCCAGAAAGATAGGCACATGATCTGATAAGGGTCTAGGGAGAGAGAACTGAATGGCATTTGCGAAGTGAGTCTCCCAATTTAGATCGATTAGAAAGCGGTCAATGCGGATTGCTAAAACGTTGTTCCCTACTTGAGACCAAGTAAATTGAGCTCCTCTCATAGGATAATCTATCAATCTGTGGCGAGAAACAAAAGCTCCAAACTGCTGCATCTTCGGGGATAACGCACACCCACCTTTTCTCTCCGAGGGAAACCGGATACTATTAAAATCCCCTCCCAAGCACCAAGCTTTGTCCCATCTCACACTCACATCGTCCAATTCGGCCTAAAAATCAATGTCTTCTGATCTTCCTACCGGTCCGTACACTCCTGAGAAGACCCAAAGAAAATCGTCCCCAATCAACCGACATAGAATCGAAATAGAAAATGCTCCCACTTCAGACTCCAACACCTCTACTTTCGCGGGGTTTCACATAAGTAAAATTCTCCCGGATGCTCCCATCGACGGAAGCTCGAGTCACCTAGGAACCGGACTGCTCCACAAGTCTCGAATGTGAAAATCCTTAGTAACTGGTAATTTTGTTTCTTGAATACATGGATTGACGGGTGCTTAGTACTGACGAACTTTTTAATGGCCACTCTCTTCTCCATCTGCCCCAGTCCTCTGATGTTCCAAGACAATATTGAGAGACCAGTCATCTAAACACCTGAAGATCCCTTGCTGACTTTGAACTAGCCATACCCCCTGTCCTCCTGATTCTGTCATAGTTAATATTGCATTCTAAACGTCTCTTTTCCATTGCCGAGGCGCCTCTTCGACCTCCACTCTGTTTAGCTTTGGATCTGCCCCTATCCCCCTTCTTCTCTTCTTCAACGCTTTGAAAGATTCTTCTGGCCTCTGGTTCGAACCCTTTCGAAGATAGCCCCAAAGCCTTCCCCACCCCCTCCATTTGATGCGTCACCCAATCGGCGACCTCCTCCTTGTTCATCTGCGACAACAAAGCCTGATTTTCCTCCTGATGTTCAATGCTAGACCTCAGGGAGGAGGGGGGAACTGGCAACGACTCCCCCTCATCCTGACTGTGCTCTTCCACTTCCTTAGAAGCCTCCTTTGATCTTCCATGGCCCGGAACTCGGGAGATCTCGGCATGAGAGCTTCCTCACTTATCTCGCACAGCTTTTAATGCATGTTCGTCCTTTGAATTCGAATTTAAGTCAGGGCCTTGTTGGCACCACCCCCTTCTTCCCTGCTGATACTGCTTCTGATTGTGCCACCGATTGGCTTCTAATAGATTCGCCAGAACTCTGCCTCTCCAAAGGATTTAAGGGCATCATCTTGGTGAAGCCCAGGGGAGTGTGTTGCTCCATCTCAGAGTTGACCGAACCATCTTCCCAAAACCTACCTTCCAGGTTTCTGCTCGGAGAGTAAAGATCATTAAGATGTGGGCTGACAGAGTTCCCTTCACCTCCTTTGCTCTCCCTCTTGGAGTAGTGGTCAACATGCGAACAACCCTCCGCCAATTTTGGAAAGCCCTTGAAATCATTGTTGCCTTCCCCTGAAAAACTTTTAGCCTTGCCCCCTTGGAATTCGATCTTGAGCTGGAAATCCCTCCCCTCGAACCTAATCCTGCTTTGAATGGTGGGTTGTTATCTGATTTCCTCTCAAAAGAGGGTTTAGATCTATTCGGAGTAGGCCTCCTCCCCTCAAGTAATGTTGAGCCCTCTAGGTTGGGCTTCGGGTTCGTAGCACCTGTTTGGGCTTCCACGACTGGTCCCTTGGACCCTTCCCCCAAACTCACATTACCAGGCCCATTGAAATGATATGCTAGGTTTCCTGGCCTAGCATGGATGGGCCCACTTGCTTCCTGCGTCTTGGCGATTGGTGGGCCCAGGCCTACTTCGCTCTCCTCCACCCTATTAGTCTTCGAGTCTGAGTCTCCTTGACCTAAAAGATAAGGCTTCACCTGACTGAATGCCCAATGACCTCCGAGGAAATTCTGCTCTCCCATCTCTACCTATGCCTGCGCCAGTTCCTTTTCCGGTTCTTTTTTGAATTTCGCCCTTTACCATGTGTACCTCCCCACTCCTTCAAGAAAGGCTTGGGGTTTGCCCCTAGACTGACACTCAAACGGACGCCTACCAGAGCAAAGCCTTCTGCCACCGCTCGCCTGCCCACCTAGGATTCTGGCAACTCCTCTAACCTTCGCTCCCCTTGTTTCGTCTTACTGCCTTCAAGTACTACGGACCTCCACCCATGTGGCAAACTCTTAATGGTTGGCACTGGTCTAGCAGGTATGGGCTCATCGCCACCCCTCTCTCCGGTAAAATTTGAATGCGCCTCTACCTGACCTCGTAGGAGAACACTCAGGTCGCCGGAACTACCCATCTCTTACTCCGCAAGCCGCAAGATGCCTAACTTTAGGACCCCGCTCTGGTCTGGAAGACTCAACGAACGAGGAATGTTCTCCCGATTAGATGCTACAATCTTTATCTGGGCTAGACGGAGGTCCGACAATGATGAGGTGCTCTCGTCGATATGCAAAAATCCTCCACATGCATCACCTATCTTTTGAAGGGTTGTATAATTCCACAAACTTACTGGATACCTCCTCCCGGTAGCTTCCAAGGGGCCCTTACACTCAAATCCTTCACCGAGGCTTGGTTCTTCACCACGATTAACCCTTTTCCTTGAGCATATGGGATCCACGGAGGACGATCGTTACTTGGGAGTAAAGAATGGATGTTCTTCTCCACCGTAGACCAACTGTCGTGTGCATGTGGAAAAACACAAACTAAGGCTTTGTCCCACCATCCTTTCGGATGGTTTTGGTCCTCCACAAGTAAAGGGGGAAAGGAACCAACGGATGGTCTGACTTTGATCTCAGCAAGTGTTTTTTTTTCTATTATGTTCTCCCCAAGTCTTCCTAAACGAAATTTTGTCGGAATTACATAGTTCAGTGAAGACAACACCCTTCCCAGACAAAACCATCCCTAGCTTTAGGGAAAATGATCCATTTTCTCCTGCCTCCTTCTAAAGGTATTGCCATTAGAGAGATGAACACCCCATGCAAATTATTCTTCCTTTCTAGTATGAAAACCTGGGATGAGCATTGGCATCGTTCAATCCTATATGAATCTTCAGCTAGCCTCGTGCAATCGCCTACGAATGTTAACAACCACCAGAGCTGTGTTCCCCCAGCTTTAGCTCCACCGAAAATCCCCTACCTCGCTCGACAATCTTCACCACCGAAAATCCCCTACCTCGCTCAACAATCCCCTACCGAAATCAAATGTCTTCAATTCGACTGCTAGGATCTTCTTCCTCATCTATGAAAGAGAATTCCCTATTTAATTGAAAAGATTTCTATTCTTGTTAAAGCTTTAACTTTGAATAGGAATTTTGAGGCCTTAAAAACTTTTAAAACTCGGCCTACGCCCAAGCAAGGGCCAAAAAATTCAAAAAACCACCCCTGTACCGCGTGCATGGATGGCCAGGCTCCTTCTGGGTAAAAACTAGGTGTTCTCTGTTATAGCCTCTGTGGCCCCACCTTGAGCAAGCCCTGGTCCATTCCAGGGCATGGGCTAGACTCGTAGGACCTTCCTGAGATTACCCTGGTCCTTCCAGGGTAACCCCCTCTGCTTAACCATGGTTAAAATACAAGGAAAAGAATTGGCTAGAATGGCAGTAGTATAACTACCGCCATTCTAAAACTTCAATTACAGGTGAAACATGCCACTGCGGGCCCACCATAGGCCCAGGATGCATGGCAAACTTCCCTTGACCTTACCTGAGGGTGTGTGACACCATGGGTTTAGATTTAACCCTTGCCCCGGTTAGCAAAAATTGACTGAGAATGACTGTAGAACATCTACTGCCATTTCCATTTTATATAGAAATGGAAATGACGGTAATGTATTTACCGCAATTTCCAAATACTTGTTCAATGGGCTTTGCAGGGGCCCAGTCTTGGATGGAGGCTATTCTAGGCCCTACCAAACTCCTTGGGCCCACCTCAGACCTGCCAAGACCTTAACCATGGGTTAACCCGATCGTGGTTAGTTTTTAACCTTGGTTAGCTGATCTATCCTTAGGGGAAAAATCCTGAAAATTCCCTAAAAATCATAAAATGTAAGAAATGATTAAAATCAAACTTTGCAATTTGCCTAACTATGGTAAAATGAGCTTGACCATGGTTAATCCCTCCCTTGATCATGGTTATGCCCATTTAAATCCCGGAAATTCTTTAAAATTCCCAAAAAATCATAAAAGGCATTAGGTGACCAAAATCGCATCCTACAATCTACCTAACCACGGTTAACTAGACTAATCCTGGTTAAACTCCTTTAACCATGGTTAAGCCCATTTAACCTTGGAAGAATTTTGAAAAAATCTTTAAAATTGCCAAGCGTAGTAGAAGGACCATAAAGCTGAATTTGGACCTTGTCAACCATGGTTGACAACCCTAACCATGGTTCAACCACCCCATAACTCCGGTTAAACCTATTTTGGCCTTCAGGCCTAATCTTGGCCTACTGGGCCCAACCCTAGGCCCACCGGGGCTTACCATTGACCTCTGGGTCCAAACTTTGGCCTCCGGGCCCAACCTTTATTCTACCGGACTGAACCCTAACCTCCGGGCTTAACTCTTGGCCTCTGGGCCCAATCCCAAGCCTCAGGGCTTCACCTGTGGCCTACCGGGCCCAATCCAACTAAACCAAGCACTTGACCAACCTGGTCAACAAAACCCTATCCCTCGGGCTAGACCCTAAGTGACCCTTAATGCACACACACACTCCCTCAGCCTTGGCACGGGCTTATGTTCCAGAACTACGCGCGGTCTGATCTCATCCCAATGTGAGTACGTAGGCAACCGACTCGGGTTCGATCCTAGTTAGTTTTTCCCTTTTTGGATTAGTATAAATTAAAACTAAAGGCATTTGACTAGTAATTGACATTAATTTGGCTTATACTTAGGGAGTAGGTAACCATTACCAAATGGGAGAACCAGGGTGCATAACACCTTCCTTGTGTCCTAACCGGACCTCTTACCTAGAACTCTAAGCAGACCAAGACCTTCTCAATAAAACCGGGGACTTATCCCTCCTGAATAAATCAGTGGCGACTCATAATCAAAACCCATAGACCTAACTGTGTGCGGGAAAAGGATCTGTGCTCACACCTGCGAGTCTACAAGCAGCTAATTTATAAAAATAATACTTTTTTCTATTATAATACTATACTAGAGAAATAGTGGTCCCTTTAGTTTATTGAGTTTTATTATTTTTATTATTTGTCTACTGGTAGTATTTAGTTTAGCAAGTTAATCAATCGTGACTAGATATCCTGGTGGAGGGAAATTCTATGTTTAAAGACTTGATCCAAATACAATCCTCTTCTTAGTTCTTGTTCTTTTAGGTATTATATTTTAATTTCTTTATTCTTCCAAAATTTTGATTTAGAAACTGACATTTTGAACTTTTTTGCATGTACAATTACATCTTGTGAGCTATATGGAATGGGGTGTGAACCACGACTTCTTCAAAAGGGCCACTTACCCTAGGCGTCACATTGCTCTCGGTTGTCCTGCTTTTGCCTGTGCTGCTGTCGATGAATGTCCTTTGCTGACTTCATTAACGGTAAGTTTTATTATTTTGTTTAATTTCTTATCTTGTTTTGTTAATAATATATTTTCTGATTTGTTAAGTAGATTTCTTTGCTAATGTTGTTAATTACTCCAGTAAAACTAGGCCTCACACTGCTCTCGGTTGTCCTGCTTCGCCTTGAGAATGGCGGTAGAACATCTACCGCAATTTCAATTCTATACAGAATTGGAAATGGCGGTAATGTATTTACCGCCATTCCCAATTACTTGTTCAATGGGCTTTGCAAGGGCTCAAGCCTGGTAGGAGGCCATTCTAGGCCTTCTTAGGCCCACACCTCAGAACCAACCCTGGTTAGTTTTTAACCATAGTTAGCTGATTTTACCTCTAGGATAAATTCTTGAAATTTCTCAAAAATCCAAAAAATCGTAAAATGCAAGAAATGATTAAAATAACACTTTGCAATTTGCCTAACCATGGTAAAATGAGCTTGACCATGTTTAATCTCTCCCTTGATCATGGTTAAGCCCATTTAAGTCTTGGAAATTCCCTAAAATTTTCAAAAAATCAGAAAAGGCATTAGGTGACCAAAATCGCATCCTACAGTCTGCCTAACCATAATTAACCATGGTTAAGCCCATTAAACCTTGGAAGAATTCTGAAAAAATCACTGAAATTGCCAAGCATGATATATAGACCAAAAAGTTGAATTTGGACCTTGTCAACCACGGTTAGCAACCCTAACCATGGTTAGACCACCGCTTAACTCCGGGCCTAATCTTGACCTACCGGGCCCAACCCTAAGCCTATCGAGCTTACCTTTAACCTCTGGGCCCAACCTTTAGTCTACCGGACTCAACCTTAGCCATCGGGTTTAAGTCTTGGCCTCCAGGCCCAATCCGAAGCCTCAGGGCTTCACCCTTGACCTACCCGACCCAATCCAAATGAACCAAGCACTTAACCAACCCGGTCAACAAAACCCTAGCCCCCAGTTTAGACCCTAGGCCACCCTTGGTGCACGCACACACTCCCTTAGCCTTGGCACGGGCTCATGTGCCGGAACTACGCTCGATCTGATCTCACCCTAATGTGAGTACGTAGGAAACCAACCCGGGTAAGACCCTAGTTAACCGAACCTCTTACCTAAGACTCTAAACAGACCAAGTCCTTATCCATAATCCCTGGGACATATCCCTCCTGAATAAATAAGTGGCGACTCATAATCATAACCCATACCCCTAATTGTGTGCGGGGACGGGATACGTGCTCACACCTGCGAGTCATGCAGCTAATTCCTAAAAGTAATACTCTTTTCTATTCTAATACTATACTATAGAAATAGTGGTCTGTTTAGTTTATTTAGTTATATTATTTTTATTATTTATCTACTGGTGGTATTTAGTTTAGCGAGTTAATCAATAGTGACCAGAGATCCTGGTTGAGGGAAATTCCATGTTAAGGACTTTATCCAAATACAATCCTTTTCTAAGTTCTTGTACGTTTAGGTATTATATTTTATATTCTTTATTTTTCAAAAATTTTGATGTAGAAATTGACATTTTGAACTTTTTTGCATGTACAATTACATCTTATGAGCAATATGGAATGGGGCGTGAACGACGGCTTCTGCAAAAGGGCCACTTACCCTAGGCCTCACATTGGTCTTGGTTGTCCTGCTTTTGCCTGTGTTGATGTCGATGAATGTCCTTTGTTGAATTTATTAACGGTAAGTTTTAGTATTTTGTTTAATTTCTTTTCTTGTTTTGTTAATAATATATTTTCTGATTTCTTAAGTAGATTTCTTCGCTAATGTAGTTAATTACTCCATTAAAACTATATGAAACTACGATGCACAATCAACAACTTCTAAAAGGGATAATTAATTCCATGAAAACCTTGCTTTCAGATTCACTTGTGCTAAGTCTAACCATTTTGATTGGGTACTCAAATTTTTGATTGAAATTTTATTCTTGCTAATCTGATTTTTTATGGCTTAAATACTGTTTCATAATAACATTTGGTGCGCTAAATACTAACACTAGATATGTAATTAAATATTATACCTCAATAAATCTAAGAGAAGTGCTAGCCATAGACGCTCACTATTTTTAACCCAAGCACAAATATTGTGGTAGGACCCACAATCTATGTTTTTGTCGAATTGTTAAGAGTGGGACGTGCACGACCCTGCGAGTCTACGTGTGGCTAATTTTTGAAAGTAATATAATTTCTATAAAAGTACTATAGTATAGAAATATTGCTCGTTTTAGTTTTATTGAGGTTTAGTATTTTTATTATTTATATAATGGTAGTATTTAGCTTAGCGAGTTAATTAATGGTGACTAGATGTCTTGGCTGAGGAAAATTTCCTTCTAAAGACTCGATTCAAATGCAATCCTCTTCTTAGTTCTTGTACTTTTAGGTATTAAATTTTATATTCTTTATTTCTTTAAAAATTTTGATGTAGAAACTTATATTTTGATCTTTTTTTCATGTACAACTACACCTTGTGAGTTATCTGGAATGGGGCGTGAACGGCGATTCCTACAAAAGGGCCACTTACCATACGCCTCACATTGTTCTCGGCTGCCCTTCTGCTTTTGTCTGTGTTGCTATCGATTAATACCCTTTGCTCTCGACTTGATTAGCGGTATGTTTTATCATTTTGTTTAATTTCTTATCTTCTTTTGTTAATAATATGGTTTTTTCTAATTTCTGAAGACATTTCTTCGCTAAAGTAGTTAATTACACAATTAAAATTATATGGAAACTTCGATGCTGAATATCGAACTTCTAAAACGGTCCGTTAATTCCTTGTTTAACCTTGCTTTCGGCTTCTCTTACGGTAAGTGCCCCCAAGTTGATTGGATTCTCAAAATTTTCATTTAAATTTTGTCCTTGCTAATCCTATTTTTATGGCTTAAATAATTTTACATAGTGTTTATTACTAACATTAGATAAATAATTAAAATATTATACCTCAATAAAATTAAGGGAGTGCTTGCCGTTGATGCCCACTTTTTTAGCACAAGCACAAATAGTTTTTGGTGGGGCCGGGGGTCCACAACCTAGGTGTTTGACGAATTGGTAATAGTGAGACGTCCACGACTCTGTTGTAAGGACCCAATTTTTACACCCCTTTCCTAACCATGGTAAAGTGAGCTTGACCATTGTTAATCCCTCCCTTGATCATTATTAAGCCCATTTAAATGTTGAAAATTCCATAAAATTCCCAAAAAATCAGAAAAGGCTTTAAGTGACCAAAATCGCATCCGGCAGTCTACCTAACCACGATTAACCGGACAAACCATAGTTAAACTCTTTAATTGACCATGGTTAAACCTATTTAACCTTGGAAGAATTTTGGATAAATCTCTGAAATTGCCAAGCCTGGTTTAAGGACAATGAAGCTAAATTTGGACCTTGTCAACCATGGTTTTCAACCCTAACCATGATTAGACCACCCCTTAACTCCGGTTAAACCCCTTTGATCATTCGGGGCTAATCATGACCTACAAGGCCCAAGTCTACCGGACTAAACCCTAGCCTTCGGGCTTAACTTTTGGCCTCCGGGCCCAATCCCAAGCCTCTGGGCTTCACCCTTGGCCTACCGGTAACTAAACCAAGCACTTGCCCGACTCGGTCAACAAAACCCTAGCCCTCGGGCTAGACCCTAAACCACTCTTGGTGCACACAAACACTCCCTTAACCTTGGCTTGAGCTCATGTGCCAGAACTACCCTCGATTTTATCTCACCCCAATGTGAGTACGTAGGCAACCAACCCGGGTTCGACCCTAGTTAGCTTTTCCCTTTTTGGTTTGTATAAATTAAAACTAGGGCATTTGGCTAGAAATTGACATTAATGTGGTTTATACTTAGGGAGTAGGTAACCATTGCTAAATGTGGGAACCATGGTGCCTAACACCTTCCTGGGTCTTAACCGAACCTCTTACCTATAACTCTAAACAGACCAAGACCTTATCCATAAACCCAGGGACTTATCCCTCCTGAATAAATAAGTGGCGACTCATAATCATAACCCATACCCCTAACTTTGGGCGGGGATGGGATCTGTGCTCACACCTGCGAGTCTAATTGCAGCTAATTCCTAAAAGTAATACTTTTTTCTATTATAATACTATACTATAGAAATAATGTATCCTTTAGTTTATTGTGTTATATTATTTTTATTATTTTTCTACTGGTAGTATTTGGTTTATCGAGTTAATCAATAGTGACTCGATATCCTGGTTGAGGGAAATTCCTTGTTAAAGACTTGATCCAAATATAATCCTCTTCTTAGTTCTTGTACTTTTAGGTATTATATTTTATATTCTTTATTCTTCAAACATTTTGATGTAGAAACTGACATTTTGAACTTTTTTGCATGTACAATTACATCTTGTGAGGTATATGGAATGGGACGTGAACAATGACTTTTGCAAAAGTGCCACTTCCTTAGGCCTGACATTGCTCTTGGTTGTCCTGCTTTTGCTTGTGTTGCTGTCGATGAATGTCCTTTGTTGACTTCATTAGCGGTAAGTTTTATTATTTTGTTTACTTTCTTATCTTGTTTTGTTAATAATATATTTTTTGATTTCTAAAGTAGATTTCTTCGCTAATGTACTTAATTACTGCATTAAAACTATATGAAACTAAGATGCAAAATCAACAACTTCTAAACGGGATAATTAATTCCATGAAAACCTTTTTTTCGGATTCACTTGTGGTAAGTCTCACCATTTTGATTGGGTACTCAAATTTTTTCATTGAAATTTTGTTTTTACACAATTGAAATTATATGGAAACTTCGATGTAGAACCTATAACTTCTAAAACGGACCATTAATTCCTTGTTTAACCTTGGTTTTAGCTTCACTTACGGTAAGTCCCACCATTTTGATTGGGTACTCAAAATTTTCATTGAAATTTTCTTCTTGCTAATCTTATTTTTATGGTGTAAATAATTTTATATAATAAGAATATTCGGTGTGTTAATTACTAACATTAGATAAATAATTAAAATATTATACCTCAAGAAAATTAAGGGGAGTGCTAGCCGTTGACGCCCACTTTTTTAGCACGCACAAATAGTTTGTGGTGGGGTCGGGGGCCCACAATTTAGGTGTTTGTCGAACTGGTAAGAGTGAGACGACCACGACCCTACTGTAAGCACCCAATTTTTACACCCCTTTCTTAACCATGCTTACCTCGAACCAAGTCCCCTTAACCCTAGGACAACCATAGTAAACCTTAAGTCAAAACCCTGGGTAAGATCTCTAGTCAACCCTGGGCCTAACCCTAAGTAAACCCCTAATTAACCCTTGGACCAACCATAGTTAACCATAGGAAAAACCCTAGCTAAACCGAGGTCTAACCCTAAGTCTAAACCCTAGCTAAACCTTGGGCTAAATCCTAGTAAAACACTAGGTCAACCCCAAAGCCTTCAGGCCCAAAACCCTATGCCTTTAGGGCTTAAATCCTAGCCAAACCCTTAGGGCTCAAAAACTTATAAAACTTGGCCTAGGCCTAGGCAAGGGCCCAAAAATTCAAAAAACCACCCCCATACCACGTGCGGGCATGGGTCAGGCCCCTTTTGGGTAAAAACCAGGTGTTCTCTGTTCCAGCCTCGGTGGTCCCCACCTAAGGAAGCCCTGGTCCATTTCAAGGCATGTGCTAGACTCCTAGGACTTTCCTGTGATTACCCTGGTCCTTCCAGGGTAGCCCCTTTTGCCTAACCATGGTTAAAATACAAAAAAAAGAATTGGCAAGAATGGTGGTAGTTATTCTACCACCATTCTTAAACTTGCATTATAGGTGAAATAGGCCACTGCGGGCCCACTTTGGGGCCCAGTCTAGGGGCACCACAGGCCCAGGACACCTTGGGTTTAGATTTAACCCCTGCCACGGTTTGCAAAACCATTCTCAAATTGACTGAGAATGGCGGTAGAACATCAACTGTCATTTCCATTCTATACAGAATTGGAAATGACTGTAATGTATATACCGTCATTCCCAATTACTTTTTCAATGGGCTTTGCAAGGGGCCCAAGCCTGGTCGGAGGCCTATTTTAGGCCCTACCAAACTCCTTGGGCCCACCTCAGACCTTCCCAGACCTTAACCATGGGTTAACCCAACCCTGGTTAGTTTTTAACAATGGTTGCTTAACTAACCTTAGAGAAAAATCCTGAAAGTTCCCGAAAAATCCAAAAAATCATAAAATGCAAGAAATGATTAAAATGAAACTTTGCAATTTTCCTAACATGGTAAAATGAGCTTGAACATGGTTAATCTCTCCCTTGATCATGGTTAAGTCCATTTAAATCCTGGAAATTCTCTAAAATTCCGAAAAAATCGGAAGAGTCATTATGTGACCAAAATCGCAACCTATAGTTTACCTAACCATGATTAACTGGATTAACCATGGTTATACTCCTTAATAAACCATGGTTAAGCCCATTTAACCTCGGAAGAATTCTGGAAAAGTCTCTGAAATTATCAAGCATGGTATAAGGACTATAAAGCTGAATTTGGACCTTGTCAACCAATACGGACCAAAATCGCAACCTAGAATCGCAATCTATAGACACACTCTTTTTAACACAAGCACAAATACTGTGGTGGGACCCACAATCTAGGTTTTTGTCGAACTGGTAAGAGTGGGACGTCCACGACCCTGCGAGTCTACATGCAACTAATTCTTCAAAGTAATATTTTGTCTATAATAACACTATACTATCGAAATATTGCTCCCTTTAGTTTTATTGAGGTTTATTATTTTTATTATTTATCTAATGGTAGTATTTTAGCTTAGCGAGTTAATTAATGGTGACTAGATGTCTTGATTGAAGAAAATTCTCTTCCAAAGACTCGATTCAAATACAATTCTCTTCTTAGTTCTTGTACTTTTAGGTATTAAATTTTATATTCTTTATTTTAAAAAAAAATTTGATGTAGAAACTTATATTTTTTATCTTTTTTTCATGTACAGCTACACCTTGTGAGCTATATGGAATGGAGTGTGAAGGGCGACTTCTGCAAAAGGGCCACTTACCATAGGCCTCACATTGCTCTCAGCTGCCTTTTTGTTTTGCTTGTGTTACTGTTGATGAATACCCTTTGCTCTCGGCTTCATTAGGGTATGTTATATCATTTTGTTTAATTTCTTATCTTGTTTTGTTAATAATATGATTTTTTCTGATTTTTAAAGCACATTTCTTCGCTAAAGTAGTTAATTACACAATTAAAATTATATTGAAACTTCGATGCAGAATCTATAACTTCTAAAACGGACCATTAATTCCTTGTTTAACCTTGCTTTTGGCTTCACTTACGGTAAGTCCCACCATTTTGATTGGGTACTCAAAATTTTCATTGAAATTTTGTACTTACTAATCTTATTTTTATGGCTACATAATAAGAATATTCGGTTTGTTAATTACTAATATTAGATAAATAATTAAAATATTATACCTCAAAAAAATTAAGGGGAGTGCTAGCTGTTGACGCCCACTTTTTTAGCACAAGCTCAAATAGTTTGTGGTGGGGCCGGGGGCCCACAACCTAGTTCTTTGTCGAACTAGTAACAGTGAAACGTTCATGATCCTGCTGTAAGTACTCAATTTTTACACCCCTTTCTTAACCATGGTTAAAATCTTTTAACCATGGTTACCTCCAACCAAGTCCCTTTAACCCTAAGACAACCTTGGTAAACCCTAAGTCAAAACCTTGGGTAAATCTCTAGTCAACCCTGGGGCTAACCCTAGGAAACCCCTAATTAACCCTAGAAAACCCCTAATTAACCCTAGGTCAACCCCAAAGCCTTCAGACCCAAAACCCTAAGCCCTTAGGGCTTAAACCCTAGCTAAGCCCTTAGGGCTCAAAAACTTTTAAAACTCGACCTAGGCCTAAGCAAGGACCCAAAAGTTCAAAAAACCAGGTTTTCTCTGTTCCAGCCTCTGTGGCCCCCACCTGAGTAAGCCTTGGTCAATTTCAGGGCATGTGCTAGACTCCTAGGACCATAGTCCTTAAAGGCGTTGCCTCAGGCGCCTTAGGTGGTCGCCTAGGCGACCAGGCGCTCTGCTGGGCTCAAGCGACTGGCCGCCTCAGGCGGTCATTATTAAAAATCTGATATATGTAATATTATTATTGTTTAAGAATATAAAATTTATTTTATTTGAATATGATTGTTTAATAAACAAAAAGTATGTTATTTTATGTACTTCTCATGATTTTTACAATATGATAAGGTTATGATTTGTATATCCAGCAAAAAGAAGGTAACAGATACAAGAAGAAAGAAGAGACGAATGGTGTTAAGTATGTTTCTCTTATGTTAACTTGTTATCTCTCTCAATGGGTGGACCAATTGGTCTCTCCTTCTGTTTACGGGTGGACAATATAGTCCCAATTTGTTTTTTTTTCATAGTTAAATTACTGCTAGCTCAGGCGTCCCAATAAAAAATTAAGAGCCTTTTTAGGAATCCCAAAACTCTATTTTTCATCCCTCACAATCCCTCTCTCTCCCCCCTTTTAACAGTCATTGTAGACTTAATTTTTATTCCATTTTTTTTTCCAACACTTGAAATCCCCCTTTATTATTCTTAGAACTGTCTCTAACGATGGTTCTATCAAAGTGCATCTTGACAATGGTGTAATTTATATGAATGTAGGGTCTCTTTTATAAGAAAATACATCATACATAGATCTCATATTAGGGAGAATTTTTGCAACAAAAAGTTCATCAGGCGACCCCTCGGGTGTCTCAGGCTACCACCTCATGCGTTTATGGGATCTATTGTCTTAAGTCGCCTGTTCGCCTTGACAACTATGACTAGGCCCTTCCTGTGATTACCCTGGTCCTTCCAGGGTAACCCCCTCTGCCTAACTATGGTTAAAATACAAAAAAAAGAATTGGCCAGAATGGCGGTAGTTATTCTACCGCCATTCTTAAACTTCCATTACAGGTAAAACAGGCCACTGCGGGCTCACTTTGGAGCCTAGTCCAGGGCCCACCACAGGCCCAGGACGCGTGCAAACTTCCCTTGACCTTACCTGAGGGTGTGTGACACCTTGGGTTTAGATTTAACCCCTGCCTCGATTAGCAAAACCATTCTCATATTGACTGAGAAAGGCGGTAGAACATCTACTGCCATTTTCATTTTATACAGAATTGGAAATGGCTGTAATGTATTCACCGTCATTCCTAATTACTTGTTCGGTCATTCTAGGCCCTGCCAAACTCCCTAGGCCCACCTCGGACCTGCCCAGACCTTAACCCTGGTTAGTTTTTAACCATGTTTTAGCGAATCTAACCTTTGGGGAAAAATTCTGAAAATTCCCTAATAATCCAAAAAATCCAAAAAATGAAACTTTGCAATCTACCTAACCATGGTAAAATGAGCTTGACCATGGTTAATCACTCCCTTGTCATGGTTAACCCCATTTAAATCCTGGAAATTCCCAAAAATCAGAAAAAGGCATTAGGTGACCAAAATCGCATCCTCCAGTCTGCCTAACCACGGTTAACTGGACTAACCATGGTTAAACTCCTTAATTAACCATAGGTAAGCCCATTGAACCTTGAAAGAATTCTGGAAAAATCTCTGAAATTTCCAAGCATCGTATAAGGACCATAAAGCTGATTTTGGACCTTGTCAACCATGGTTAGCAATCCTAACCATGGTTAGACCACTCCTTAACTCCGGTTAAAAATCCCTTTCTGGCTTTCGAGCCTAATCTTGGCCTACCGGGCCCAACCCTAAACCCACCGAACTTACCTTTGACCTCCGGGTCCAAACCGGCCTATTAGGCCCAACCTTTAGTCTACCGGGCTGAATCCTAGCCTATGGGCTTAACTCTAGGCCTCCGGGCCCAATCCCAAGCCTCAGGGCTTTACCCTTGGCCTACCGGGCCTAATCCAACTAAACCAAGCACTTTACCAACCCGGTCAACAAAACCCTAGCCCCCGAGTTAGACCCTAAGCCACCCTTGGTGTGCACATATACTCCTTAACCTTGACACAGGCTCATGTGCCAAAATTACGCTCGGTCTGATCTCACCCCAATGTGAGTATGTAGGCAACCAACCCGGGTTCGACCCTGGTTAGCTTTTCCCTTCTTGGATTAGTATAAATTAAAATTAAGGCATTTGACTAGTAATTGACATTAATTTGGTTTATACCTAGGGAGTAGGTAACTATTGCCAAATTTGGGAACCAGGGTGCCTAACACCTTCCTTGGGTCTTAACCGAACCTCTTTCCTAGAACTCTAAGCAGACCAAGACCTTATCCGTAAACCTGTGGACTTATCGCTCCTGAATAAATAAGTGTCGACTCATAATCATAACCAATACCCTAACTGTGGGCGGGGATGGGATCCGTGCTCACACCTGCGAGTTTACATGCAGCTAATTCTTAAAAGTAATACTTTTGTCTATTATAATACTACACTATAGAAATAGTGGTCCCTTTAGTTTATTGAGTTGTATTATTTTTATTATTTATCTACTGGTAGTATTTAGTTTAGTGAGTTAATCAATAGTGACTAGATATCCTGGTTGAGGGAAATTCCTTGTTAAAGACTTGATCCAAATACAATCCTCTTGTTAGTTCTTCTACTTTTAGGTATTATATTTTATATTCTTTATTCTTCAAAATTTTTGATATAGAAACTGACTTTTTGAACTTTTTTGCATGTACAATTACATCTTGTGAGCTATATGGAATGGGGCTTGAACGACGTCTTCTGCAAAAGGGCCACTTACTTTAGGCCTCACATTGCTCTCGGTTTTCCTGCTTTTGCCTGTGTTGCTGTCGATGAATGTCCTATGTTGACTTCATTAATGGTAAGTTTTATTATTTTGTTTAATTTCTGATCTTGTTTTGTTAATAATATATTTTCTGATTTCTAAAGTAGATTTCTTCGCTAATGTAGTTAATTACTCCATTAAAACTAAATGAAACTACGATGCACAATCAATAACTTCTAAAAGGGATAATTAATTCCATTAAAACCTTGCTTTCGGATTCACTTGCTGTAAGTGTCACCATTTTTGATTGGGTACTCCAAATTTTCATTGAAATTTTATTCTTGCTAATCTAATTTTTTATGGTTTAAATAATGTTTGATAATATTAGATAATTAATTAAATATTATACCTCAATAAATCTAAGGGGAGTGCTAGCCATAGACGCTCACTTTTTTTAACACATGCACAAATACTGTGGTGGGGCCCACTATCTAGGTGTTTGTCGAACTAGTAAGAGTGGGCAACCACGACCATATGAGTCTACATGCAGCTAATTCTTAAAAGTAATATTTTTTTTTATAATAATACTATAGTATAGAAATATTGCTCCCATTAGTTTTATTGAGGTTTATTATTTTTATTATTTCTCTAGTGGTGGTATTTAGCTTAGCGAGTTAGTCAATGGGGACTACATGTCTTGCTTGAGGGAAATTCCCTTTTAAAGACTCGATCCAATTATAATCCTCTTCTTAGTTCTTGTACTATTAGTTGTTATATTTTATATTGTTTATTTCTTCAAAAATTTTGGTGTTGAAACTGATATTTTGATCTTTTTTTCATATACAACTACACCTTGTGCGCTCTATGGAATGGGGCGTGAACGGCGACTTCTGCAAAAGGACCACTTACCATAGGCCTCACATTGCTCTCGGCTGCCCTTTTGCTTTTGCCTATGTTGCTGTCGATGAATACCCTTTGCTCTCGGCTTCGGTAGCGGTATGTTTTGTCTTTTTGTTTAATTTCTTATCTTCTTTTTTGTTAATAATATGATTTTTTCCTGATTTCTAAAGTACATTTTTTTGCTAAAGTAGTTAATTACACAATTAAAATTATATGGAAACTTCGATGCAGAATTTATAACTTCTAAAACAGACAATTAATTCCGTGTATAACCTTGCTGTCAGCTTCACTTACGGTAAGTCCCACCATTTTGATTGGGTATTCAAAATTTTTATTGAAATTTTGTTCTTGCTAATCTTATTTTTATGGCTTAAATAATTTTACATCATAAGAATATTTGATGTGCTAATTACTATCATTAGATAAATAATTAAAATATTATACGTCAATAAAATTGAGGGGAGTGCTAGTTGTTGACGCCCATTTTTTTTAGCAAAATCACAAATACTTTGTGGTGGGGCCGGGGGCCAACAACCTAGGTGTTTGTCGAACTGGTAGGAGTGGGACGTCCATGACCCTGCTGTAAGCACTCAATTTTTACACCCCTTTTTTAACCATGGTTAAAATCTTTTAACTATGGTTACCTCCAACCAAGTCCCCTTAACCCTAGGACAACCTTAGTTAAACCCCAAGAGAAAACCCTGGGTAAATCTCTAGTCAACCCTAGGCCTAACCCTAGGTAAACCCCTAATTAACCCTTGGACCAACCATGGTTAACCTTAGGAAAAACCCTAGCTAAACCTAGGTCTAACCCTAAGTCTAAACTCTAGCTAACCCTTGTTTTAAACCCTAGTCCAACACTAGGTCAACCCCAAAGCCTTAAGACCCAAAACCCTAAGCCCTTAGGGCTTAAACCCTAGCCAAGCCCTTAGGGCTCAAAAACTTTTAAAACTTGGCCTAGGCCCTAGCAAGGGCCCAAAAATTCAAAGAACCACCCCCATACCGCGTGCATGCATGGGCCAAGCCCCTTCTGGGTAAAAACCAGGTGTTCTCTATTCCAGCCTCTATGGCCCCCACTTGAGCAAGCCCTGGTCCATTCCAGGGCATGGGTTAGACTCCTAGGACGTTCCTGAGATTACCCTGGTCCTTCAAGGGTAACCCCCTCTGCCTAACCATGGTTAAAGTACAAAAAAAAGAATTGGCCAGAATGGCGGCAGTTATTCTATCGCCATTATTAAACTTTCATTACAGGTGAAATAGGCCACTGTGGGCCCACTTTGGAGCCCAGTCTAGGCCCCACCACAGGCCCAGGACACATGACAAACTTCCCTTGACCTTACCTTAGGGTGTCACCGGATCTAATACACTATCAATTCGAGTAAAATATCTTTGAAGCAATTGATGGCTTGACTTGGGTTTGGGTGGCTTGTTAAAGCCAATAGAAAAAGTGATACACTAACACGTGTGTCCTTTGTTCTACCCTCCACATTAATTCTTTCCATTGTCCTTCAACAACTTAGTACACCTGTGAGGGATCACGTTTCAACCTCAAGCCAACGAAGAGAAATAAAACGTTAACGTTTTTAATCTTCCTTTCTTTAACCTTATGATCTTCTATCTTCTTCACTTCCTCATGGATAAGCAACGTAGCATTATAAGGACCCCAATCGAGAGCTCTCTCAGTACACCAACAATACTGCTGATTCCCAGAAGAAAACCTTAGCACTATCGCAGGTGATGAATCTGGCAGGTCTTTGGTGGCTGATGCATCTAAGTGGAAATTCAAAAACTAAGGGTCGGTGAATACCAGTAGGAAATGGAGGTTACCAAATGAGGAGGCTAGCGACGACCGAGATACAACTAATTGGAAAAAAATTGATTCACGCATGCCTATGATGCTCTGACTTATTACTGAAGACCAGCTAGCCTGCCTGATTGTTCATTGACGATGCTCTAAGCTCCATTACTAGCTCCAACGGCCAACCAAATCAGCTCCTCTTCGTGGCTCTGGTACCAATTGTAAGGATTTCATAGGATCGTTATTGTTGAACATCGAGAAGAGGTAGTTGTGGATGTAAACTAACAACATAGGTCAACCCCCTTAAACCAGATCCGGGTAAAAGAAACCTTCAGAGAGTATATTATTACATACTCATATCTCTCTTTTATAGAGAGAATCACCCGTAACCGACTCCTTTTTGACTATCGTTAAGCTATCTGGTCAAGGGTTTTAGATCCCTTCTTGATGATTGAATCAAATGGCTATTATAGCCAATAATTCTAATAACGTGTTGCACCCACATCGCGTTTATGGAAAAACTTAACTTTGTGCATCTTGGGATAACACTCCTCTACCAAATTCGGGGCCAATGGGATAGGACCCACCAATACGTAGATTCGAGCTCATCAATGATATGACATCCTAAAGTGCTTCTCAAGTTTTCTTATATTTCATTTTTTGTTATATAAAATGTCCCTGAAGTTCATATACCAAAAAAACCCTCAGTTTTTTTACACCCAAAATGCCCTTAATATTTTTTGGTTCTCAAAATATCCTTACCTCTTGTTTCTATACCCAATACCTAATGTGTCTCTCACAAGTTTTTACCGAAATGTCTGCTTTTGGTGTTGCTAGCTCCCGTCCGTTCCACCGGCCTACACTTCTTAATCAACATAGTTGTCTAGATTGAGATCTTGGACTGCTCGAGCCAATCCTCTTCAATAATTAGGTCTTCCCGGACTTCCACCCAAAATTACACTCTTTCTACTTAACCGAGCATAAAAAGTGAGCGAGCGACAGTTAAGGAAAAATGGGCGGGATTGATTCCGAGAGGGCATGGGAAGTGGAACCCAAGATGTCCAAGTTTACGGCTCTACCCAGAACCACTGAGCCACCCCTCGGGGTTCAGGAAGGAGTGAGTAGTGAGCGTGTCATACCGAGCCGTGCGCGCACTTCTTTATCGAACCCAATCTTTTTTTCTCAGTCACTACTCAGGTCTCTCTTCTCAACTCGATCACTAGTATCCGGATTCAAGATTTCAATGGATCGCGAATCAGGATCCGGATCCGGATCTTGATCCTGATCTCTCTCTCTAGCTATTAAAGTCCGACCATCATTTATGATCACCCTCTCGATCTATTATCAGAATAGATCTGCTGTTTGACCCGAAATCTACCTTTGTTTTTTCTCCCACAGAGTACCCAATTTCGAGAAACAGAGCTTTGTGGGTGGTCAATCGTTTCATTTGCTCAGGTATTACTCTTTATTCTCTGTAATTTACATTTTTCAAAAATTATATGTAATTTGGTTCTCGTTTTGACCTCATTTCTATGTTTGTTTGTGCTTATGATTTGGGAGATATTCCTTTGATTGAAGGTAGAGGTTTTGGGAAATGGGATTTGTTTGAGATTCTGGTTAGATTTCAGAATTTGTGTTTCTTTTTATTTTGATGATTTTTTTTTTTTTACAATTGAATTGTGATGAGCAAGGTGCGATTTCATCAGTTTGGTTTCTACGTGCTATTTGAAATTTCTTTTGATTTTAAAATTGTGGAATTTGTTAAAAATGTACTTTTCTCTGCTCTTGTTGTTTTTTTTTTTGTTTTCCCTAACATGAAGTATAAGAGTATTTTACCCAACCCTTAAAACGGTGGTTCTTACAATGGAATTCTTATTTAGCTCTTCTTTATATCACTTGTCTTTTCTCATATTTCACTTATTTTTCTTTTTTGATATTGATTTTTAGTTTGAATTTGATTGGTTTTGGGGTTCCTTCTCATACCGATTCAAGGTATATGACCTGTTTGTTCGGGGGAACCCTACCCAATTACAAACTGGTGAAAAACCTCACCATGGATGGAAATTAGATTAAAGATTAGGTCAAAAATTCCAACCCCTACTTACCAATCAAGTAACAACCCAAAAAGTTGAAAATAAAGTTGTTTTGGTGTTTTTGGGGATTTGCTTGGAGTGTACCATCAGTAATGTTCATTGGCGATATATTCAGTTTCACACGTATAAGCAATGATCTTACATTGGTTCTAAATAACAACATCCTAATTTATGAATTCTTTGTTAAGGACATATATGTTCTAAATTCTAGAATCAAACATGTCTTCAATTTTGTAGAAATTATTTAGATCATCTCGAGGAAGCTTTCAATTGTCATAAATCATTTATTTGTATTTATAAAGGATCGTAGTTTTGTTGATTGTTGTAATGGGATAGTATTAATATTTTGGCAATGTTAAATTACTAAATTATTTGTTGGTATTGCTTGACTAATTTTTGTTGGAATGGAATAAGTCTACTCGCAATGTAATTGGGATAATAAAGGAATGCATTTGGAGGTTTTGAGTGCCGCTTCTTACATCATAAAGATGATATTAGGCATAATATATTATACCAGACAAATGCGTTTGGATAAGATTTTCTTGGTGTTGGTATGCTGGTTTTAGTTATATTTATATTTATTTTCTTTGAGTGCATGTGGTATATCAAGTATATATTTAATGAGATAAGATTTCTTTTTTGAAGCTAGGGCAGATTTTGATCAGCGACAAAGGCAATCAAATGATTCTAAATTCTAATAGAGCAGTTTTGATTGTTTTTCTTCTTCCTCGGCTCGAGTGAGTCCTATCATCTACATCAACTTAATCTATATTCGGATCGGGTCGGGTCGGGTCGGGAACCAATTCGTAACTCAAAGATTACAGCAGCGTTATCCCCATCTTAACTAGAGGGGAACTCGCAAGAAAGGAAGAAAGCGTGCTGACTATCAAACCAACCTCCGCCATCCCACCTCGATCACGCCCTTTCGGTGACAATCTGCAACAGGTTTGATTCTCTCTTTCTCTAAGCCATCCACCAAATTCTCTGCCGAACGATCCATGTTAACCCACTGCCCGAATACAAGGGTTTATATATTTATCTTAAGGACCTTGATTAGATTCATAAAGAGGATTTACAAATTAATGATGTTTTCAATTCCACTTGTTCTAAATTTCCCTATTTTCCTTCTTCTTAAAAAAAATATAATACAATTGGCTAGTGACTGCTCTTTCCTGCGTTCTGGTCCCAAGCCCGGATAAAGCAGGAGGTTGCCGTCGCCGATCCCAAAGAGTTGGGATAAGGCACTGAGTCATAGCCAAAGAAAAGGAAGAACTTTTCATTCCAAATATTTGGAACAAAAGATACTGACAAAGAAGAGGAAGAGGAAGAAGAAGAAGAGTTGGAGCTAGTGCTGGAGGGCCACCATTCATGCAATGAATGGAGTAAGGAGTTAGGCCATACCTTTCCTTAAAGAGTTGGAGCTAAACGGGACTGCCATTCTTGAAAGGAATGGAATAAGGCCTGCCCAAAAATATGTTAGTCAGCAATGCAGCAGCTAAAAGGGGGCTCTACAAGCCGCCACCCGTTCTTTTTAACACCCAGTAAGTAACTGTGGTTATGTTTCACTCACCCCTAGGTTCATCCATCTAACCTTGGTTTTTTAGGGAAAAAATATTAACTTTAGATTGATTAAACATAACCACAATTAAAAGGGGCTCTATAAGTTGCCACATGTCCCTTTTAACACCCACTAACTATGGTTAAAATTCACTCACCCCAAAGGTGTTCACCCATCTAACTTTGGTTTTAGGAGAAAAAAAATCAAAACACAATGGGAGGGGGGGGAGTAGTCTTCCCCCTCCTATAAACTCCCCCAACCCTGATGTACGTGGGATTCGATCCCAAGTCTTTGGTTTGACACCAAAAGACTTTACCAACTAAACTAGTTGGCAACTACAATTTTAGATTAATTAAATTTTTTGCTAAAAAGGGACGAATGGAACATGTGATGCCTATACAAGGGCGCGCGTGATGATATATAGAGGGGCACGAATTGGATTTTAGTCGGGTTGGATCACTATAATCTATATCCGGATTCAATTCTCCACCGATCTATATAATAAGGGTTGAATCCGGATCCCGTCTATCGGATCAAATTCCTGATCGAATTCGGTTCCATTGATATGCCTACGGCCCTTATGGTTTGAACTTTGAAGTGTGTTTTTCCTCTCTCCTTATCAAAGCTCTAATAACGTTGGCATCGATCTCTGCTACCACCGTCCGACCTCATTGCGGTTGCTTATTCCGACGACAAACAAGCTCAGGTAATCATCAATCTCACCGGATCTCTCTCTCTCTCTCTCTCTCTCTAGCTATTAAATTCTGAACATCATCTACGATCACCCTCTCGATCTATTATCAGAACGGATCTTCGGTTTGACATGAAATCCACTTTTTCTTTTTTCTCCCAAAGAGTACCCAATTTCGGGAGGCAAAGCTTTGTGGGTGCTTATTGCTCATGTAATACTCTTCATTCTCTCTAACATTTTTCAGAAATTATATGTAATTTGGTTCTTTGTTTTGACCTCATTTCTATTTTTGTTTGTGCTTATGATTTGAGGGGATCTTCCTTTGATGGAAGGTAGAGGCTTTGGGATACGGAATTTGTTTGGGATTCTGTTTAGATTATAGAATTTGTATTTCTTTTTTTTTTAATGATTTTTTTTACAATTGAATTGTGATGAGCTAGTTGCGACTTCATCATTTTGGTTTCTATGTGCTTCTTGAAATTTTTTATGATTTAAAAATTGTGGAATTTGTTAAGAGTACTTTTCTTTGCTCTTGTTGTTGTTTTCGTTTTCCCTAAAATGAACTATGAGATTATTTTACCCTCGGAGAAAAATGAAGAACCCTTAAAACGGTGGTTCTTATAATCGAATTCTTATTTAGCTCTTCTTTATATCACTTGTCTTTTCTCATATTTTGCTCAACTATTTCTTTTTTGATATTGATTTTTAGTTTGAATTTGACTAGTTTGAATTGGGTCGGGGGAACCCTACCCAATTACAAACTGGTGAGAAACCTCACCATGGATCGAAATTAGATTAGGTCAAAATTCCAATCCCCTATTTACCTGTTATGTACTTTATTGTAATTAGATAGTCCCTCGAAGAGAATCCAAAAAGAGGTCTCGGTTCCCCTCGAAGAAAACCAAATTCCAAGTAACTTGTTTTATTTGTTGATATTAGAAAAAGGGTACACATCATTACCAATCAAGTAACAACCCAAAAAGTACAAAATAAAGTTGCTTTGGTTTTATTTTGGGGATTTGGTTGGATTGAATTTTACCATGAGTAATGTTCATCGGCGATAGATTTAGTTTCATATGTATAAGCAAATATCTTACATTGGCTCTAAATAACAATATCATAATTTATCAATTCTTTGTTAAGGACATATTTGTTCTAAATTCTAGAATCAAACCTGTCTTCAATTTTTTAGAAACTATTTAGATCATCTTGAGGAAGCTTTCGATTGTTATAAATCATTTATTTGTATTTAGAAAGGATTGTAGTTTTGTTGATTACTGTAAGGGGATAGTATTAATGTTTTGGCAGCACATAAAACATTGTCGAATGACTAAACTATTTGTTGGTATTGATTGAGTAATTCTTTGTTGGAATGGAATAACTCTACTCGCAATGTAGTTGGGATAATAAAGGAATGCATTTGGAGGTTTTGAGTGCCGCTTCTTTACATCATAAAGATGGTATTAAGCATAATATATTATACCAGACAAATCCGCTTGGATAAGATTTTCTTGGTGTTAGTATGCTGGTTTTATTTATATTTATTTTCTTTAAGTGCATGTGGTATATCAAGTATATCTTTGTATAACTGAATTTTTTTAGTTATACCATTGCCACGATTTAAAGATCTCCCTATTTCATTATTTCATGTTTTCCAATCATATATCTGTTTGGGCTGCTGATAATGATGAGATAAGAGATCGTTTTTGAAGCTAGGGCAGATTTTGATCAGCAACGAAGTCAATCAAATGGTTCTAAATTCTAATAGCAGTTTTGATTGTTTTTCTTCTTATTTATTTTTGCTACAGCTTCTAGTCATGTTCAATATTTGATTGCTGAATTCTCAAATCATAATTTACTATTACTTAGGACAAAGTGATGTTTGGAAAAGTAGGTGGAATGACCGACCTCTACCTCTATTTATATTACCCTTTTGTGATTAGTGCCTGAAGAAAAACCCTTTGCAATCATTACTTCAAGAAAATAAGCCTTGCAAATACAAGGGGAACTGGTATATATATATATATATATATATATAATAAAAGAGGCTTAATATACTTGGCTTGTACAAGATTTGTTTTTGAAGAGGACCTTATTCACCGAATCTCTCTTCCCCACCACCTTCCCTTGAAATATTCCTCTCATTTGTCCTCTTTATAACAACCATAGTTACCAAGTTGAGGTTTAAGAAATATTTGGCTAGGGGAAATTTTGAAATATATTGTCAAAATTGGGGAATAAATTGTCAAAATTGAAAAAATCGAAGTCAAGAGAAAAATAAATACGAAACAAAATTTTTAATTATGAAAATTTATAAGAAATATATTTCATATATTAGGTATTTGTTCAGGATTTTTTCAAAAAGTTGTGAATAATTTATGTTTTATTTGCAAAATTGAGGACATTTTTTTTTTTTAATCTCGATTTTTTTTCAAAAATCGTGAATATTGTGATTTTTCAAAAAGTCGTGAATACTTCGTGAATTAATTGCTCAACGAAAATTCACGACTTATTTGAGACTTTTTGAAAAAATCGGAGAACTCGGTTACTATAATCTATGGTAACATCAGACATTCAAGATCTCTCTCCCAAGTCGCATATACCAGGTATAGGGTTTGGGTAGGAGAACGCTATCACGAGAGGTAGAAAGAGATGTTTGCAGAACATCATTACTTGGTGAAATTAATAGAGTTTGGTATCAGAAAAATAGATACTTTCTGATTTTTCAATGTAATGGCTGAATCAGCTATACCCATTTTGGTTCTTGGTGAAGTTTGATGTTACTTCTCTAGTTTGCGTTCACCCCCTCCCCCCCCACCCCCCTCTCCCCCCTCAAATCTGCTTTGCTCCTTGATTTTTTCCCTCATTAATGCCAAAGAATTTTGCTTTGTTCCTTGTCTCTTAAGTTATTTCAACATTACACTAAGTAAAAGCCTTAGAAAGTTAAGCAGCCACTCTAATATCTATTCTCTATATTATAAAAGAGACTATTTAGGGGCTTAATTTTTTTTTTCTCCTCAACCATTTTCTTTATTACCGATATTTCCCAAGTGCATATATGTTTGGGAGGATGCTTTGAGGTTCTTAGGTAATTTCTTACTTTGAGAAAAAGGATATCTAGATGCTTTATGTATTCACTTTTGAGAGGAAGGAGGTAATACTAACAATCAGATAGAAAATACTGGGAGTTAGGTTACAAGATTAGAATGAGTTAAAATGGGAATTCCTTCTTCTCTCATTTTTTATGATAAAAAATAAAATGAAATTCAGCTTAGGTGTATGGATTTGGAACTTCTCCACTTGTGAAAGTAGTTATAATTTGAATTTGAATTAAGTGAGAGAGCTGGTTATAATTTTAGTTTAATTCACTCGAGTTAATTGGGGTTGCTTCGATCTTTCCCCATTCCTTCCAGTACTTCTTATCTTGTTGGCATTTAGTCTCGCTAGATAGCCCCTAGATCTTTTTTGGGCTCTCCTTCTAGGCGCAATTTCTTGGGCGCTTTGGGATTGATGAGCTCATTTCTTAGCTTGGGTAGTGTAGTGTTGTGTCTATGATGTCTTCCTCTTGATGGGTTTTTGTTTTTTTTTCCTTTGCCGTGGTTCACTTTTTGTGAATGCCTGTTATTTAGTGCTTTGATTAATGATATTGCAGTTACCGATAAAAAAAATTATTTCCCCTATGCTAAAATACTATATAATCTTGGGGTCTCTTATGTGTCTCATGATCTTTGACTTTTTCTCTTCGGTCACAGTTTGAAACATATCAGTTTGCAGTATGGCAAGTACATCATGTTTCATAATTGTCAGCAGGAATGACATTCCTATATATGAAGCTGAAGTCGGTTCTGCAGTTAAAGTATGTTTCTTCTTGAGTTTTAATTTCTACTTGTTGATTGTGCATATATTTTAGAAGTTCTGTATTGCCATATTTAATTCGAAACTCAAAATTATGAACTAAATGTTGTTGGTGTTTCTCCGGTCAAATTTGAATGATGTTTTTAAACTGTGGTAGGACATAAATCTACATTGTTTTAAATGCATCACTTTATTTGTATCAGTGTTTGTAATGACTTTCATGAGTGGCATGGCTGATTCGTCCTATATACAATTACGAAGTGAGGGTGAGAATTGAAAACAAATATCAATTGTGAGTAGGTAGTGTCTCATCGCATATGAATCATGCTGACTACGGCATAATGCACAGAACCTTCATTATCTTGTTATGTAAAATATGTTGTCATGTAAATATGAGATATTTATTCCACCTCACCTTTGATGTCATATTCATCCAGCTTGTTTATATATATATGATATTTTTTGATCCTGTATTCATCCAGTTTGTATTAATATGAACATACAAAGTCTGAGATATTACTTCTACCTCGCATCGATGTCTAAGCTTATGTAAAACCAAAAAGCACCGAGTGATTGATATATTTCTTTTTGATTTATAATCAGATATGCAACATATAGAAAGAGGGGAAGTACAAAGTTTGCAAGAGTGTGGACCCTATGAAAACGACAGGACAGCAATATGAATAACAATACGTGAGCGAAAACTACTAAAAAAATTAGTTACCCACAACACCCTACCCACAGAATCAAGAAGACCACAGACCCCCTAAATTTATCAACTCTCACCTTAAACCTAAAGTGGAAATAGTATGTTTGATCCTGGCAACCATCTCTGTTTCTTCCCCTTCCAAAACACCCAAGAGGAGACTACACCACATCGCGGACCCCCAACCTCACTGAAGCCCAGCAAGATAAGAAGTCCTGAAAAGAGAGTGGGAAGACCCAACTCAATGCTCTTCAAGAAACTAGAATACCCCAAAACCCAATTGCTACATGACAATGCAATTACAGGTGGTTAACCAATTCCTCCACTGGGTGGCATAAGTAACAACGATTAGCTATCATCTATCCTCTCCACTTTAAGTAATCATAAGTTAAGGTCTTGTTCTAGGCTGTCGTCCACATGAAGAAAGACACCTCAGAGGGATTAATGACTGCCTGAATTCTAAACATTCCTATGAGGAAAAGGAAGTTTCAGACCTAACCAAATGGTGTGTGAGAATGACTTCATTGAGAATTGATTATTGTTGTTCCTAAACCATAATCGGGCATTCTTCACATGTGGAGAAGACAATGAAGAGGGCAAGCACTCCAACAGATGCAGATCATCGTCTAATTTCCAGTCATTCAAATTGCGCCTCATCTTAGGAGTCCGCATGACATTATTGGTTATTGACTCAAATTCTCCGCAACTAAACTCCCCTTTAATTAGTGCTAGCAGAAACCAATTCTCAAAGTCATCTAAAGATGCGACTGACCACATTAGATATCCTCTGATCCATCACCCAATGGGATAGATGGCATCGTTTTTGGCGATTCACTGATTCTAAAAATGGAATATTTTGGATTGTCTAAAACAATTCCTTTGTTGATAACCCGTTTGGTAACAATCAATCAGAGTTGTAGACACTCCATTTTTGCACGCCTCAATGTCATTTTTTAGCTCCAAGTATCGAATGGTGAAGCAATGATGAGATTCAGACTCCAATATATCCAAGGTCAAAGATAAAAGTGAAGCCCAACCCCACCCGAATTTGAACCAGCCAAGACCCAAGGGAAAGGGCTTGTTTTAAAAGTATAAAATGTCCAGCTCCCTTTTAAAGGTCGCGGTTCTTTTTTTTTTGTCCAAAATCCTTCCTTCGCCTTTTGAAACAGCTCGATCCTGTTTTTAGTGAAATTGTGATCCCGCGGCTTTTAAAAAGGCACGATTCTTGTTTTTGTCCAAAAATCCACGCCGCGGCTTTTACAAAGGCGCGGTATGGAAAAACCCTAATTCCGACCTTGTTTAGAAAGAGCGAGATCCTTATTTTTCACCTTATAAAAGGAGCCTTACCCCAACCCATTCCTTCATCTAGAAAATCTTGCAAAACTTGCAACCTTTGAAAATTAGGGGAAAATCCTCGAGGCTTTTATCTTGAAGCTTGGGAGAACTCCGAAAAGGCTTAACTTAGTCCTTGAATCCCAAAGAGTCCAACCATCAAGCCATCAAAGACCTTGGAGTGATCTTCACCAACTTTGGTGGAAAAGTCTAAGGAGTTCGGATCTCGTCGAAGTTTCTTCTCTCTTCAAACACTTGGAGCATCTAAAAGGGCAAAAGTATGCTACATCCCCAATCTTCTACTTCTACCCATCTAAGTCTTTTCTTCCCTCACTTTCTCTTAGTAGCTCGGTAATTTTCCTCTACATGGTCGTGGGGAAGAGGAAATCCAAGTGAAAGAAATGCCTGGAAGACTAGGTCTTCAATTTCTTTATTTCAGTTTTTTTCTTATCAGTAGTTTTTTTCCCTTTTCTACCCAAACGTAGGCGGCCCCCTGTTAACTCGGTCGAGTAGAGAGCGTGACTGTTCGCCGATTTAGGGAAAATGGATTTTGCCGCGCAAGTAGAGAGAAAATCACCCTAACTCAGTCGAGGAGGGGTGACTTTCCAATCTCGAAATAAAAGAAAAGCAAGTAGAGAGAAAATCACCCTAACTCGGTCGAGAAGAGGTAACCGTCGTTCGACGGATGAGGTGGGGTGCCTAACACCTTCCCCAACTCATAAGAGAATCCCCGGACCCAATCTCGATTTTTATTTAAATCGAGGGTTCTCATTGTGGGTGATCAATCACACCCGGATTTTGGTTGGTGGTGACTCTAAAAGATCTCGGCTTCTCATCTGTTGAAAAACACCGATGTGGGGAGTAGATTAACCCGGGCCGGCTATCGCACAAGAGTCATTCCTACAAAACATAAATGCCATAATCCTGTTTGGATGGGAAAAAAATCAGGATCACTTTTATATTATTCCAACTAGATTACATAATAAAATCTTCATCTAACTATTATAACATCTCATTAAATTGCACAAAATCTATTTCATCTTACTAGTTTTAGATATCCAAAATTAAACATGTCATGCCTTACTTTGTAATAATCATAATTAGAATTGCCCAAAATAACATTATAAGTCCCCTAAAACAACATATCAGACTACAACCACAAGCTGCACAAATTTATTTTTTTTAAATCTCTTTTGCATTCATTGAGTAATTGTTGGAATGCTGAATCCATCTCAATTGTTCCAATTCTTATCCACCTACCCAGATGAATGAGTATTGATGGTCCATTGGGTCCTAAGCAAAATGAAATGCAATTAGCTTAAAATGTGTGATATAATGAGTTTCCATTGGTATTGATATTAATGGTACTAAATCATAATATAATACTCAACGAAGAGAACATTGATAAAAGCAATAACCATTACATCATTTGGACATCCAGAATGATGACAATGTAATGCTATCTTTGCATAATCCCCTTAGGTCTAGAAGACTACGCTATTGGTCCACTTCACGCATGTTTTGGTGATATACTGTTTTCAATTCTTGAATATTAGTAAATAGTTCTAATTTTATTTCAGTAATTTTGTTAATTTTAAGCTTATAATTTTCGTTGATATACTAGCTTCATTCTTTGTTTCTTTGACCGCCCATATCATACATACGCAGCTGATGCTACTTCATGACTCTCACAATGATGACGGAATTAAAAGTTTTTTCCAAGAGGTCCATGAGCTTTACATTAAGGTATACTACTGCACTCTGTTTTTCCATCAAGCAATCTTTTTGTTTCTCTTTCTTCAATTATTATTCCAAAATGTGGAGAATAGGTCCTTGTGAACTACACTTGGATGCTTATTTGGTGAGCAAATTATATGCTTTCTTATTTTCTGTTCTCTGTATATTCTTCATGAATCTTTGGATTTGGTCCTGATGCCAAGGGAGGTTATAAGATGGATATATTAGACTGTATGGGCTGCTTTTTACGTGACATGGCTAGGAAGTAGGCGGAGCCAGGAGGCACGTGCCCCCCCGAACTTTTAAACAACAACAACAAAAAAAGATTAATAAGGTATTGCCATTGCAGGACTGAGCAAGGGGGCATGTGCCCCCTTGAACTTTTTGTCTTCAAGAAAATTATAATTTTTTTATATTCAAAATCAATAATTTATTAGGATCTAATGGCAATGGTCCATCTAAGAGGTGGCCCACTAGCAAGATCAAATCCTATTCATTCAGGACTCAGGAGTACTACCATGGGAGGAGCCACAGGAGGGGCTGAAGCCTCCCCTCAACTTGTGAAAAAAAAAACTTTAGTAACATATAGGGAGTGTAGCTTAGGAGGGGAGCAGGGGTGGACCCAGGGGCTGTGGGGGCTATAGCCCCCATCCCCCATAACTTTCGAGGAGGAAAACAAAGCTAAATTTATACTTATATTATTGAATTTAAAAGGGCATACTCGTGGGGCAAGGAGGAAGTTGCCTTTGAACTTAAAAAAAAAAAACTAAGTTTATAAATTATACTTATATTATTGAATTAAAATATATATATTCTTTTGCAAACGGACACAAACTGATGAGATTGCACATGAACTTGGACCTAAAATAAAATAAAATAAAATAAAATTGGGGCTACGCCCTCGAACCCCCACACCTCACCTCATTGTTAGCCCCCCCCCCCCCCCCCTCCCACACACACACACACACGCACACATGAGAAAATCCTGGCTCTGCCCCTAAGTACTACCAAACAGTGGACTTGGATTCCACAAACAACAATAATCATACCTTTACAGCAAAATTCTCTGATAGGTAGGGGTGTATCCTTTAGGCTATCTCGAAGTTCGGCTCGGCTCAGCTTCGATCAAGCTCGATTTGAGCTCAAAAATAGGCTCGATCGAGTCGAGCCGAGCCGAGCCTTTTTGAGTTTGAAAATTTATTCAAGCCGAGCTTGAGCCAATGCTTGTTTGATTCGGCTCGAAGCTTGGCCCGATTGAAGCTCGGTTTGGCTCAAGCTCGGCTCGGCTTGCATATTATATAAAAAATAATATTATATATATATATCATTATTATATATATAAATAATACAAATATCATATATATAATAAAAATATTATTATTTTTATTTAAAAATACTTTTTTAATAATTCAATCCGAGTTGGACCATGGAGCCGAGCTGCCCCCTACAATTATCATATAAATAATACAATTATCATACGACAACCATAGGGCATGGGGTCAGCTTCCCCCTACAATTGCTCCCTAAACTTTGGAAACAAATATCTTTTATACTATGTTATTTAATTATTTAATAGGGCAGTCATTGAACAAAGGGACAATTGGCCCATAAACAAGGAGAAACAATACTCGTAGGATATGTATGAAACGTACAAATGAGATTGCCCACGTGTCAAAAAACATTTTGGGGTCTACGACACTGAATCCCCGTCCCTAGACCTCGAATATTTTGTATCCGGCTAATCATTCTTTACAAATCCATCAACAATTACTAACATTTTCAATCAACCATAGCGTACTCCCCCCCCCCCCCCCCCCTCCCCTCCCACACCACACACACACACAAGAAAATCCTAGCTCCGCCCCTGCTAAGAAGGGACTTCTGCAAGGTTTTTTAAAAGGCGAAGGCATGAGGCGAGGTGTTAAGACCTCGTGAGGTGTATGGCGTGAATCTCAACTGTGCTGCTTCATTTTTTTAAAAGTTAATTAAAAGGATAAAATTTGTAGAAGTGATGAAAAATTACACAATATGTATACTTATAATTCAATAATCACATGGAAAAAATTGTGCTCTATTAGAAGAGACTTTGATGAGCTGGTTGTGCTGCTCCTGATTTGTGTTGGTGTCCTTTTTGTGTGTGGTTATCTGGTCCTTTTTCCATTATGTTGTTGACTTTGTAGCTTCTTACCTCTGTATGGTCTTCATTGGTGAATCTTGTCGTTTGATTTGTATGCCTCAGCCGCTTCTTCTCTTTGTATCTATATGTATGCCTCTTATTGCCAATCTTAAAAGCCAATCACATCTAAAAAATAATGTTAGGTAGAAAAGAAAATTTATCAATTGAGATTTATATTTTTTGTTCATAAACATAATAAAAACCAATGATGTTGATCATCAATTCATAATTTCATATCAAAAGGTTAATTCAGAATTTTTTTGATTCCAACAGATAGTCACACAGAAGTTAAGGGAAAACAACGCTGCAGGCAGGTAGCTTAAAACAACATCAGGGTTTTACAAACTCTAAATACTTTTAACATAATAAACTAACTATTAATTTAATTGAATAGAAGAATGATATTCTAAGTCTGAATTTTGTGGCAAGCATTCTATATTTGATTATTGTATGACTGTACACCTCCAACATAAGTCAAGCCTCAAGACATGAGTTGCGAGCCTCATGCTTTGAAGGTTGAGCCTCATCGAAATTGAGCTTCTAAGGCTGCTCCTTGAGAACTTTTCCTTGAGGGTCGTCTCAAGGCGTAAGCCTTACATGCACCTTAAAATATTGCTTCAACATAGTATGATTTAGTTCTCCATATTTGACAATCTTTGTTCCACTTTGTCCTTATATATGCTGTTGTACTACATCTAGCTGATTTTAAGAGGCTTATGCTGATATTTGCACATATTAATTTGAAAGTAACCAAATTCCTTATTGTCAACTCTGGCGTTGCAGAGACTTTCAGAGTCTAATAAATTACTAGTTAATGTGATGGATATCATCTGTGTTGTCCATTTTTTGCCCAAAAGTTGTAACCAGGTGTAAGGACTGGCCTCTAGGTATTAGCATTTAGCAAAGGACACATAGGTACGACAGAACCTCCCTTGTTTTTTTTGTAAATTTAGCCAACCATAGCTGTTCCTCCTTGGTCTGCGACTCTGCATCTCAAAAGAAATCCGCAAGAAGGCATTCCTACAGCTTGCTTGCTACAAGAAAATTTCTTATGAAATGTATAGAGTTGACTGGTGCGAATAATTAGCTACTGAGTGTTAAGAAATGTAAATGTATCTTTTGTTGTACTATGATTGGCATATTTTTGTGTAAAAACTTCATATTAATTAGATATTTTTAGTCTTATGAACTTCTAATTTATTATGCATATATAAATATATTATACTATTGGTTGGATATTTATCGAATTGGATATTCAATATCCAAATTTGTATCTAATTATAAACGGATAGTAAAATACTATTTGTATATCCGTTCAAAAAGTACTATTTGTATTCACTCTACTGGATACCTATATGGATAAATATCCGACAAAACAAATTCGGATACTGATAATATTTGGATCCGTAGACATGCCTAATGTCAACTATCAAGTCTATGCCACAAGGGATTGGCTGCAATGCATGCTAAGTGTTCTTCTGGTAAATCCTGACTATGTGTTGGTGCTGGATAGGTATTCTGGCTTGCTATATAAACTCAACCTAGCACTATCAGTGAGTGTGCTTGGATAGATTCACAACCTAGTTCTTTCCACTTTAGAACTTTGCACCCATCCCCATTGCAACTGCTTTTTTATAGAAGCAAAACTGATCTGCGGAAAAGTCTTTTAAGGCTGGATTTTGTTCAGATTTTCTTAGTGATCCTGGCCCTGCACAATAGCAACATTAAAGATAAAGAGTGAGACAACTTGAACTTAACCCTGTTGTCCTTGCCCCCCAATCATGCTGAGTCTTTCAGTATTGCATATAGGTGGTTTCTTTTTAGTAGTAATTGAAATTCAAGTTGCATATGATTTTGGAAAGAGACTCTAGAGCTTGTAGTGAATGTAGTTGAATAATCCTCTTTGTTGGAGGTAGTTTATTGACTGAAATGTTCTGAAATTGGCAGTTTCTTCTCAATCCCCTCTACTTCCCTGGTTCCCGCATTACATCATCACATTTTGATACAAAAGTTCAAGCTCTCGCGAGAAAATATCTCTAGACCGTTCCTTTGCTCTGGTGGAGAGAAGCTTGTGAGAGGCCCTGTTAAAGGGTGCGCAAGTCTCCAAAACGTCAATTCAGCTCCCTTCAAGACGTTCGTTCACACATTCAGTAGTTTTATTGAATCGTCCTCCGGTGTTTGGACATGGTATGATTTCTCTCTATTATTGAAGTATTAGTTGGGGCATTTGCAATTTGCTTGTTCTGTTTCCGAAGCAGATTCATGGGTGTATTGGGCAAATTCTTTTTGTCAACTCATAGAACTGTACCTAAATCCATATACATTGAAAAGGAAATTAGTTGACATTAAGAATATAACGTGCAATGTTGTGTAGGCAAACTAATTCTAAGCTCATTGTGAATCTGTGATTATTCATACTAGAAAGAAACATAATTCTTATTTCTATATCTAATAAAAATACATTTGTAGTATATGTTGTGGAGTGGTGCAGATTCACATTAGTATGGACCATCAAATGAATAGAAAATGGCTTTATGTAAAACCATCTAGCCAATAGCCTGCTTTTTAAAGGGTGAATATCAACGACGATAGTTAGTAGAAGTCCGCCAATAAGAATCAGATTCATAAGCCATGGTTCATGGGACGTGGGTGAACATTGGATGGTTTGAGAGGTAGCTCCCATACTGATTGTGATTCACAGCAGAACTTATTTTAGGAAATCAATGCTTTGCATTTGTAAGCTTAGTTGAATAGTAGGGTCATTTGAAGGGACCGTGAGGTCCTCTTCTCTTCTTAGATGACCACGGTGGATGGATGAACCTTAAGAGTGAGTGAATCTTAACCACAATTATTGAATGTTAAAAAGGAAGATGTGGACCAATGAGATCGTGGGGTTAGCTTCTAAGCTGATCATGCGGTTTGTTTCTCATTTCCCTCAAGGTGTAACCATGCGGTTTTTTTTTCATCTCCCTATATAGCAATGTATTCCTCACGCAAATGATGAAACTACATTTCGTACATGACCCTCCATTAACCAATACCTATCTTGACTATCCCCGGTCAAGTGAGGACATCAGGGGGAAATGTATGTGACACATTGGGTTTAGATTTAACTCCTGCCCCGGTTAACAAAACCATTCTCAAATTGATTGAGAGTGGCGGTAGAACATCTACCGCCATTTCCATTCTATACAGAATTGGAAATGGCGGTAATGTATTAACCGCCATTCCCAATTATTTGTTCAATGGGCTTTGCAGGGGCCCAGGCCTGGTAAGAGGCCATTCTAGGCATTGCCAAAATCCCTGGCCCCACCTCAAATCTGCCCAGACCTTGACCATGCTTTAACCCAACCCTGGTTAGTTTTTAACCATGGTTAACTGATCAACCTTGTGAGAAATATCCTGAAAATTCCCTAAAAATGATAAAATGTAAGAAATGATTAAAATCAAACTTTGCAATTTGCCTAACCATGGTAAAATGAGCTTGACCATGGTTAATCCCTCCTTTGATCATGGTTAAGCTTATTTAAATCCTGCAAATTCCCAAAAATTCAGAAAAGGCATTAGGTGACCAAAATCGCATCCTACAATCTGCCTAACAACGTTTAACTGGATGAACCATGGTTAAACTCCTTAATTAACCATGGTTAAGCCTATTTAACCTTGGAAGAATTCTGGAAAATCTCTGAAATTTCCAAGTATGGTATAAGGTCCATACAGCTGAATTTGGATCTTTTCAACCATGGTTAGCAACGCTAACCATGGTCAGACCACCAAATAAATCCGGTTAAACCACTTTTGGCCTATGGGCCTAATCTTGGCCTACTGGGCCCAACCCTAAGCCCACCGAGGTTACCTTTGAACTTCGGGACCAAACTTTGTCCTCCGGGCCCAAACCGGCCTACCTGGCCAAACCTTTAGTCTACTGGACTGAACCCTAGCTTCCGGGCTTAACTCTTGCCCTCCGGGCCCAATCCCAAGCATCAGGGCTTCACACCCTCCCTTAGCCTTGACAAGGGCTCATGTGCCAGAACTATACTCGATCTGATCTCACCCCAATGTGAGTACGCAGGCAACAAACTAGGATTCGATCCTAGTTAGCTTCTCCTTTCTTGGATTAGTATAAATTAAAATTATGGCATTTGACTAGTAATTGAAATTAATTTGGCTTATACTTAGAGAGTAGGTAACCATTGCCAAATGGGGGAACCGGGGTGCTTACCACCTTCCCTGGGTCTTAAACGAACCTCTTACCTAGAACTCTAAGCAGATCAAGACCTTATCCATAAACCCGGGGACTTATCCCTCCTGAATAAATAAGTAGCGACTCATAATCATCACTCATACCCCTAACTGTGGGCAGGGACAGGATCCGTGCTCACACCTGCGAGTCTACCTGCAGCTAATTCCTAAAAGTAAAACTTTTTTCTATTATAATACTACACTATAGAAATAGTGGTCCCTTTAGTTTTTTGAGTTATATTATTTTAATAATTTATCTACTGGTAGTATTTAGTTTAGCGAGTTAATCAATAGTGACTAGATATCCTGGTTGAGGGGAAATTCCATGGTAAAGACTTGATCCAAATACAATCATCTTCTTAGTTCTTGTACTTTTAGGTATTATATTTTATATTATTTATTCTTCAAAAATTTTGATATAGAAACAGATATTTTGATCTTTTTTTCATGTACAACTACACCTTGTGAGCTATATGGAATGGGGCGTGAACGACGACTTCTGCAAAAGGACCACTTACCATAGGCCTCACGTTGCTCTCGGTTGCCCTTCTGCTTTTGCCTGTGTTGCTGTCGATGAATACTTAGGAAGCACTAATATGGATACAGGATACGGGTACGATACAGATACAGCGATACGACAAAACTAAAAAAAACAGGATACGGGTACGGCTAGGATACGTCTGTAATTTTAAAAAAATTTAATAATAATACTATATTTTGAATTATAATTACAAAATAACCATTGGTTTAGTTCTTTTTATGTATAAAAAAATACCATGTCCTTGCAGAAGCAAAAGAAATAGGGTCATCTCAATGCGTGTTACAACTTAATTTAATCCAAATTAATAGACATAAAATCAAGAGTAAAAATAATATACTTGCAAGTGCACAAGTGACACAGTTGATGTATCTGGTGAGCACAGGGTCGAATCCACAGAGATTGACTATTGTGCAACAAGAATTAAGGAAACGAAATCTAGAGAAAAGAGAGATTTAAAATCAGTTTTTCACTCAATGAGAATGGAGCAAAAATTACTGATAACTGTAAAGCAATGAAAAAGAGATCTAAGGTTTCAGGAAAATCCACCTATCCCTCCTTATGCTTAGATTTGGATGAAAACACATCTAGAATTAAATAAAGATTTAATCTAGATGGAAAATTATACGATAAAACCACTGACTATTAAATTCAATTGAATAATTAGAGAAATATAAAAATCACTTTGTATCCAACTCACAGGGGATCCAAGCATTCCATATATCATTAAATCATACGAAATCAAAGAACATATAGAGATGAACAATTAACCAAACTAAGAAAATTATTCAATTAAAATAAATAATCAAATCATCCACATCGTCCACATAAATTGGAAAAAGGTTTCAAATCCCTAACCTTAGAAGGGTGTTTAGCCAACCATGTTTGGAGTTGTCATCCACCTTAATGGTTTTCCAAACACTACAATAAAATAACTCCAAAAAAAACTAAAAGAAGAAGAGAGAAAAGAGAATGAGAAAAGATCAGAGAGCCCCAAAAGTCTCTCACTTTAGGTTTATATAGACTAAAGGGAACAAGAGAATGGAAAGAAAAACAAAAGAGAAACTTCTAATTCCAAAATTCCAACCAAAATTGCACTTTCCTCCTCTTGATGACATGTTTTGACCCCTTAAACGTCCGAATTAGGAGATCTTCATGAAATACAATTTTGTTCTCCTTTAAGTCTTCTTTCTAAAACATCAAATCGTGCCTTAATCCGAATTTTGAGTCAAAAGTTATGTCCAAATTAGTAAGTACTGTCCAGATTAGGCGGGAATCCGGGAAATCCTCATTCTTTGTTTGGGATTGGTTGCTAAATAATAGCACTCCTCTAACCATCCACGAAATTTCTTGCTTTGCTTGTAGATTTAGTTGACCTTCATTAAGCTCCTTGCTTGAATTCCAAAATCCACCCAAAATAAAGAGTTCTTGTGACCAAAATAGGCTTTCTCATTTTTTCTGAAATAGAAACATCAATATAGCACACTTCTTCTTTCTAATTCAAGAGAGTTCCACCATTTTTATGCTAAAATCATATTAATCCATATCTTCCTAAGATTCTCCAGCCATGTTGTAGAATCTTTCTATACTTGGTCTTGGGCTTTGCTCTTGGGCTTTGACTCTTTGACTTGAGACTTGGCTTCTTGGACTTTTGGCTTGGGTTTTGCTCTTTGGGCTCTAGCTCCTTTAGATCTTTGAGTTGAACATGGGTTATTTAAAACTTTGGACTTCTTGAATCCCGAGAGTAGTTTGGGGTTAGGATTCCTACAAAAAATAAATACACGTAATAAGTCTCTCTTAAAAATATTTTGCATGCGGCATTTCAAGACATGTATGAATACATGCAAATGTATCACGAAAATTAAGAGAAAGAGGACAACGCAATGGTGAGAAGAGAATACACCACTTTATGTGTAAAAATGAAGATATAAACCAAAGAAGTATGATAATGCTTATTTAAATGAGGATTATTAAGAAAAATTAAGCACTTATCAACACCCCCCAACCAGCATTTTGCTAGTCCTCGAGCAAAAAAATGTGAAGAAGCAATATCAAAATATCATCATTTCAATTCTATGAGACAATCAGAAAACTTTCATTATGCATGACAACCAAGAAATTTTGAAAGAATCTCAGTTCATCTCTCAGTAGCATCACCCATCTGTGACAATGATTTCAATTCAGATTTAAGAGGCAGAATATAGTCAATCAATTAATCAGGATAATAACTATAAAGCATGACTAACAATCCTCCTTTTCAAAACAGATTTATCTTTTCAAAACAATTGAAGAAGAACAAAAATTACTCATAATAAACTTCTTCATGTTGCACATTCTAATCAAGGCATCAAATTTAGAATTATTAGGGCACTGGTTTTCATTATATTTCAGCCATATATTCCAGCATTCTAAATAAAGTCCAAATCACTAAGTCACCATTTAGAAAATTTTGAGTGCATGTGCAATCTGACAAATATCCAAAGTATCGATTTCCTTAAGCAGAGCCAACTTTTTAATCACCATAGAATGGTTGGGTTAGCCTAAGGATCTGATTCAAAACTAAGCTAATCTGTCCAGGATCACGAAAGTTGTGGATATTCACCTTAATACCTCATGGGCTTTATCTGTGATATTCCAGTTTATTCGCTTTTTTACAATGACGGCTTTCACCCAACTTGTTTTAACAAGGTCATAGCAAAACAAACTGATATTTCAACATTGAGAGCACAGTTTCAAATGTCCATATCCTTTTTCTTTCTTTCTTTTCCCTTTTTTTTTTTTTTTTCAAAGACCTGACAAGGGGTAGCCCTTTTCAAAGTACCTGGTTTAATTCACTGGTTTCTTTCCATGACTTCATCATAACCCAGTTCTGTTTTTCTTCTTTCCAGCAAACCAAGTAAACAAGATAGTCATAGTTCATCAAACTTGGTTTCTCCCTACATTCCAGACAATTATCAAGTCAACAACTACCAAATTCAACCTAGCTCTAGATATTGAGTCAGATGTGTAGTGAAAGTTCAACAATTCAGCAATTTATAATTTTCACTAATTGAGAATTAGTAACAAAGACTTTTCATTTTAAACAACTGGAATTGAGCTTCTTAAAGATTTTCACCATGTGCCTTTATAATCCAAAATTCAATAGCTCAATAGATAAAAGGCAAGGAAGAAATATACAGTAGCCAGGACAAAAACACAAATTTTTTTTTTTGTAAAGGAGGAATGTGGTGGTCTACTATTAGCAGAGATTATCCCAACAATAAAGCACAGATCTACACCCCCCAACCTAAATCGAACATTGTCCTCAATGTTTCAAATAGAGATTTATATGAAAGATAACATTGAGAGATCAAAAAGAGATAGAGGGTATGAAACATCATAGGGATATGAACTAATCAATCAAAGAAAGTAAAAAAAAAAAATGCATAGTATACACAGAAGTTCTCCTTAAGTGAGAGAAATGATCAATCAGGATAAACGGGATCTTCCAGAGTTGTGGACTCAACATCTGGGGTGAAATTCTCCAAAAACGGTTTCAATCATTGACCATTGACTTTAAAAACATTACCGTTTTCAGGATTCTCAATCTCGACAGTTCCATAAGGGTAAACAGTTTTCACAATGAAAGGACCAGTCCAACGAGATCGAAGCTTACCAGGAAATAGATGCAAACGAGAATTATACAAAATAACTTTTTGAGAAGGCTCAAAAGATTTTCGAAGAATATGCTTATCAGGAAAGACCTTCATTCTTTCCTTAAAAATTTTGGCACTCTCGTAAGCATCATTTCGAATTTCGTCCAACTCATCCAGTTGGAGTTTGCGAAGCGAGCCTGCTTTCTCCAAATCAAAATTGAGTGTCTTTATCGCCCAGTAAGCCTTGTGTTCCAATTCAACAGGCAAGTGACAAGCTCTTCCAAAAACAATTCGATATGGAGACATTCCAATCGGGGTTTTGAAAGTTGTACGGTAAGCCCATAGCGCATCGGTTAGCCGTAATGACCAATCCTTATGGTCTGGATTTACAGTTTTTTGTAAAATATGTTTAATCTCCCGATTGGATATTTCCATTTGCCCACTTGTTTGTGGGTGATAAGGGGTAGAAACTTTATGGGTTATCCCATATTTTTTCATCAAGGCCTCAAAAGGTCGATTACAGAAGTGCGTACCCCCATCACTGATAATAGCTCGAGGTGTTCCAAACCTTGATAAAACATTTTCTTTTAAAAATCGCAAGACCGTTTTGTGGTCATAGGTTTTGCTTGGAACAGCCTCGATCCATTTTGACACAAAATCAACGGCTACTAAGATATAAAGATACCCAAAAGAAGGAGGGAATGGTCCCAAAAAATCGATGCCCCAACAGTCAAAGACTTCAATAATCAAAATTGGGTTGAGAGGCATCATATTCCGACGGGAGATTCCTCCTAATTTTTGGCAACGCTCGCATGCTTTGCAAAACTCATGAGTGTCCTTAAAAAGAGTGGGCCAATAATAACCGCATTGCAGAATTTTTGCGGCAGTCTTTTTGGCTGAAAAATGACCACCACATGCTTCAGAGTGACAAAAGGAGATGACATTCAGGTGTTCAGAATCAGGCACACATCTCCTAATAATTTGATCAGAACAATATTTAAACTGATAAGGATCATCCCAGAAAAATCTACGTACCTCGGTCAAAAATTTCTTTTTATCTTGTTGTTTCCAATGAATAGGAAGGTTACCTGTAGCAAGATAATTCGCAATATCCGCAAACCAAGGTAATTGGGAGACAGCAAAAAGTTGCTCATCGGGAAACGTGTCTTTGATCGGCATTGTCTCCAAGGAATCAGAGAGCACAAGACGGGATAAATAATCAGCCACTACATTTTCTACTCCTTTTTTATCTTTAATTTCTAAGTCAAATTCCTGGAGTAGAAGGATCCACCTAAGGAGTCTTGGTTTAGCATCCTTCTTAGAAAGAAGGTACTTTAAAGCTGCATGGTCAGTGAATATAATAATTCGAGATCCAATCAAGTAAGATCGGAACTTGTCAAGTGCAAAGACTACCGCTAGGAGTTCTTTTTCGGTAGTAGAATAGTTCATCTGAGCACTGTTCAAGATCCTACTTGCATAGTAAATGACACAAGGCTTCTTATCCTTGCATTGCCCTAGCACGGCCCCAACCACATAATCACTAGCATCACACATGATTTCAAATGGTAAACTCCAATCAGGTGGTTGCATTATAGGAGCAGAAGTCAACATGCCTTTCAGCTTTGCAAAAGCTTCCTGGCATGCTTTAGTCCACTCGAAGGAATTTTCCTGTGATAGAAGGTTACACAATGGTCTAGATATTGCACTAAAGTCTTTAATAAACCTTCTGTAAAATCCTGCATGACCTAGAAAAGATCTAATGTCCTTAATGGTCTTTGGGGTGGGCAAATTGGTTATCAAATCAATTTTGGCTTTATCCACTTCGATTCCTTGGGAGGAGACAATGTGGCCAAGCACGATCCCTTTAGAGATCATAAAATGACACTTCTCCCAATTCAGAATGAGGTTTTTCTCCTCACATCTAACCAAAACATTCTTTAAATGAAACAGACAATCATCAAAAGAAACACCAAACACAGAAAAATCATCCATAAACACTTCAAGAAAACGCTCTACCATATTGCTAAATATACTCAACATGCATCTTTGGAATGTGGCAGGAGCATTACACAACCCAAATGGCATCCTTCGATAAGCAAAAGTGTCGAATGGACATGTAAAAGTGGTCTTTTATTGATCCTCAGGTGCAATTTCTATCTGATTATAACCGGAGTACCCATCTAGGAAACAATAAAATTTATGACCAGCTACTCTTTCTAAAATTTGGTCCATGAAGGGCAACGGGAAATAGTCTTTCCTAGTCACTGAGTTCAACTTCCTATAGTCAATGCACACTCGCCAACCAGTTGTGACTCCAGTTGGGATTAATTCATCATTAGCAGTCTTGACTACAGTTATACCGGATTTCTTAGGTACCACTTGGGTAGGACTTACCCACTGACTATCAGAAATAGGGTATATGATCCCTACATCCAAAAGTTTTAGGACCTCTGCTCTAACCACATCTTTCATGTTGGGATTCAGCCTGCGCTGCATCTCTCTAGAGGGTTTAGCATTATCCTCCAAATATATCCTATGGGTACAAATTAAGGGGGTGATTCCCTTAATATCAGCTATGGTCCACCCTATTGCACCTTTGTGTTCTCTAAGAACATCAATTAATTTTTCTTCCTGAGTCTTATTCAATTATGAGGAGATGACCACTGGGAATGTCTCTGCTTGTCCCAAAAATGCATATTGAGATCAGCTGGCAAAGGTTTCAACTCAAGCTTTAGTGTTTGGATACTTGACGGGAGGGGTAGGGTATCGCGAGGTGGAAATTCCTCAAAATGTGATCTCCACTTGTTAGTATCCAACACCGGAATAGATTCCAACAAAGAGTTTACAGAATTAATTAAAATGTCCTCATTAAAATCATTAAAATGTGCCAAACAAGCTTCTAGAGGATCAGAAAAAGAAGATTGAAGAAATTGGTCTTTCACAAGAGTTTCAATCAAGTTTACTCCATGCACATCATCATCATCATCCCCAGGTTGTTTGCAGTTATTAAAAATATTTAATTCCAAAGTCATGTTGCCAAATGAGAGTTTCATGACACCATTCCTGCAATTGATCAAAGCATTGGAGGTTGCAAGGAATGGGCGGCCTAAAATAACAGGAATTTGAGTGCATGCATTCAACACAGGTTGTGTGTCCAAGACAATAAAATCAACAGGAAAGTAAAATTTGTCTACTTGGACTAACACATCCTCAACTACCCCTCTCGGTATTTTCACTGAACGATCAGCAAGTTGGAGTGTTACCTTAGTGGGCTTTAGCTCACCAAGACCCAACTGCTCATACACCGAGTAGGGTAAGAGGTTAACACTAGCCCCAAGGTCAAGCAAAGCTTGCTCTATCCTGAAGTTCCCAATAATACAAGAAATTGTTGGGCATCCTGGATCTTTGTATTTAGGTGGGGTATTATGTTGAATGATTGCACTCACTTGTTCTGTTAAGAAAGCTTTCTTTTGTACATTAAGCCTACGCTTTACTGTACATAAATCTTTTAAGAATTTGGCATATGATGGAATTTGTTTGATAGCGTCTAACAAGGGGATGTTGATCTTTACCTGTTTGAAGATTTCTAATATATCAGCATTATGGACTAACTTCTGAGGGGGTTGTAACCTTTGAGGAAAAGGAGCAGGTATCGGACATTGCAAAACCATATCAGATTTGGACATAACAAGTTCATCATCACTCTTTGATTTTAAAGATTCCTCAGGTTTGTGAACCTTCTTTGGAATATCTTTATCAATTATTTTTCCATTTCGTAGAGTGGTAATGGACTTTGATATGTTCCTCTTGGGAATCTGAAGAATTTGAATTACTTACCTCAAATTGACCTCTAGGATTTGGTTGAGGTTGAGCAGGAAATTTGCCCTTTTCTCGAAAGCTCAACTCTTTGACAGAATTCTTCAGATCATTGATAGCTTGCATTGTATGATTATTAATGTTTGTTTGACCTTGCATGAATTGTTGCAACGTCTCCTCAAGGGTCTACTTATGTGGAGGCACATAAGGAGTATGAGTGGAAGGCCCCTGAGGAGGGTTGTTTGCAGTAGGACCATTTTTCCAACTAAAGTTGGGATGGTTCCTCTAACTAGGATTGTAAGTTTCCGAGTAGGGAGAAGAAAAAGGCCTTTTATAGGTGTTCATGACATTTGCTTGATCATGTAACACCTCTTGAAAAGCTGGGATTGTAGGACAATCCTGAGTTCAGTGTACATTAGTCTCGCATATGCCACAAACATCTTCCACTTTTTCAGTGGCCTTAATTGAGTTTACTTTCATAAGTTCCATGGCTTCTACTTTTCTGGTCAAACTAGCTATTTTGGCATTCACATCATTATTCTCTTCTTCCAGGAGGTACATACCTCCCTTAGTCATGGCATTAGGCTTGGTCTTATCTGACCTATCAGATCTATCAGTGTTATCCCAAGATTGGGCATTTTTAGCTAATTGGTCAAAATAATCCCAAGCCTCTTCGGGATCTTTATTTAGAAACTCACCATTGCACATCATCTCTACAAATTGGGGCATTTGAGAGGTTAAACCTTCATAGAAGAAACTAACGATGCGCCATGTCTCTTAGCCATGATGGGGGCAAGTCAACAATAATTCTTTGAAACGTTCCCAACATTGGAAAAAAGTTTCATTCTCCTTTTGGGAGAAATTCATGATGTTCCTCCTAAGAGTATTAGTCTTATGGGTAGGGAAGAATTTTTTTAGAAACTCTCTGGTCAGTTCTTGCCATGTGCCAATGGATCTTGGCTTTAGAGAATTTAGCCAATTTTTGGCATTCTCTTTTAAAGAGAAAGGGAACAATTTTAACCTAACCACATCATCACTAACATTTTGATTGCCCAAGGTTGCACAAACCTCATCAAATTCTTTCAAGTGTAGGTAAGGACTTTCTGAGTCTAAGCCATGGAACTTAGGAAGTAATTGAATCACTCCCGGTTTTAAGTCAAAAGTATTTGCACGCAATTCTCGAGAATTGGTGGAGCCCCATATCAACCACGCAATTCTCGAGAATTCAATGAATGTCTTCACCAACTGGGCATGTTTGATATAAAGAGTAAAGGTCTTTTCTGCACCTGGAGTAACTCCTCAACGTCAGGCACCCGCCGTATTCAATGCAAGCTTGATAGAGTGCTCATCAACATCTGTTGGTGTACTCGATTTATTGGCTCAGAGGCGGATTTTTTAACTCCTGGGATTTCTGATCACTCTCCAATGATTGTATCACTCTCCTCCCCTATTCCTAGGGGACACAGGCCTTTCAAATTTTTCAACTTCTGGACTGAGCATTCAGATTTCAAAAGTATTGTAGCGGAGGTTTGGCAGATGCAAGTCGAGGGTAACCCAATGTTTCAACTTGTCCAGAAACTCAAAGCCCTCAAATTTCGTTTGCGGGGATGGAGCAAAGCCACTTTTAGTCAAATCAACTCTCGAATGATCCAAGCCAAACTTTTACTGGATCAGGCTCAACAACAACTCCATTCCAATCCTCACGATGAAACTCTTGTTGCTGCTGAAAAACTTCTTCTCCGTGATTATTGTTTCTTAGCTCGATCGGAGGAAGCTGCACTCAGACAAAAATCCAGACTTCTATGGCTCTCATTGGGAGATAACAACTCCAAATTCTTCCACAACAGCCTTGCCTCTCATCGTGGATTCAACCGTATCTCTTCTATTATTGTTGGTGAAGTCACTCTAACTCAAGAGGAAGAAATCAGTTCAGCTGGGGTGAACTTTTTCGAAAGACTGTTATCCAGACCTCATGAAGAAGATGTTATTAGCCCTGAGGACATACCCAGCTTTCGCACTGTTGACCCAATAGACCATTCTTTGCTAACGGCTCCCATCACACCCGCAGAGATCAAATGGACCTTTTTTGACTGCCACGATGAGAAATCCCCTGGGCCTGATGGATTCAATGCCCATTTTTTCAAGAGCTGCTGGGATATTGTTGAAAGAGATGTTGTTAGGGCAGTTCAGAATTTTTTCAGATCCTCTAAGTTGCTTACAGAGATGAACTCCACTCTCATCTCTTTAATTCCCAAAGTGGCTAGACCAAACTCCTTCTCTGATTATCGCCCTATCTCTCTCTGTAACACCATCTACAAATGCATTTCCAAGATCTTAGCATCTCGTCTCAAGCTTGTTCTACCTCGTCTTATTAGTGAAAGTCAATCTGCTTTTATCAAAGGGAGAAATATTGCCGACAGTATCCTCCTAACTCATGAGCTTGTCAGGAATTATCATCGGGACAAAGGTTCTCCTCAATGTGCCATCAAGATCGACCTCATGAAGGCCTTTGATACGGTTAGATGGGACTATCTGATCTTAATATTGCGGAAGATGAGATTTCCAGAAAGCTTTATCCAATGCTTGATTCCTTGCTTCACTTCGCCCCGCTTTTCAGTTGTTATAAATGGCTCTCCACAAGGTTATTTCAGCAGCTCACGTGGTTTGCGACAGGGTGACCCTCTCTCCCCCTTTTTGTTTGTGATTGCTATGAAGGGATTCTCTTCTCTTCTCAACCATGCGGTTGGCTTAGGTCACATTTCATTGCATCCGAGGTGTGATAATCCTCTCATCTCCCACATTAGTTTTGCTGACGATTTATTTGTTTTTCTCAAAGCAGACCAACAATCAGCCACTGAACTTGGCAGAGTCCTCACAAATTTCTCCTCTATATCAGGGCTTCGACCAAATCCACAAAAGAGCCAAATGTTTTTTGCGGGGACAGCTCTATCGGTTCAATCAGCTTTCAAGCGCCTCTTCCATTTCAGAATAGGAAGTCTGCCTGTCAAATACTTGGGAATGCCTCTAATTTCCGGACGCCTCTCTGCATCTGCTTGTCAACCATTGCTTGATCGAATTCTCAGCAAAGTTCAAAACTGGAAGGCTATCTTCTTATCTTATGCTGGTCGGGTGGAACTTATCAAATCAGTCCTGAATAGTTTGCATATTTACTGGACCAAACTTCTTATCCTTCCCAAATCAATCTCCAAGCAAATAGAACAAATATGTTGCCGCTTCCTATGGTCTGGCAGTGATCTCCGAAACAAAATTCACCCCATAGCTTGGTCATCTGTTTGCTGCCCAAAACAAGAAGGAGGACTAGGCCTTCGTAAGCTTTCAGACTGGAATAAATCTGGTATTTTGCGACAGGTTTGGGCAATAGCATCTCATTCGGACAATCTATGGGTAAGATGGTGCTCCAAGAAACTCATTCGCAACAAATTCTTCTGGACTATGACAATTCCCACAGATTGCTCTTGGAGTTGGCGGAAGATTCTTCAATCTCGCGAAGTTGCAAAAAACTTAATCACTCATTCCATAACTGATGGATCCAAGACCTCTCTCTGGCATGATCCGTGGCATCCAATGGGCATTTTATCTGAGCAATTTGGAGATCGACTACAATACGACTCAAGTCTTCCGCGTGATGCTTTGGTGGGATCTATTATATCCGATTTTACCTGGAATCCTCCCCCAGCGATTTCTGCAGATCTGTTATCAGTTTGGAATGAACTTCAACTGGTGGATATCAATGCTTCCTTACCTTCTGATCGAGTGATTTGGAAGCCCAACCCCAAAGGTCAATACTCCCTCAAATCTGCCTGGAATAGCATCAGAGTGCGCAATCCTCTTATGTCTTGGTGGAGTCTGGCGTGGTCGGGCCAATACATTCCAAGACATTCTTTTATTTTGTGGCTAGCCATGTCCAACAAACTTCAAACTCAGGATCGCCTTCTCTCCCTAAATGTCATCACTCACTCCCGATGCATTTTCTGTTGGACTTCCTCTGAGAGTCTCCAACATTTGTTTTTTGAATGTCAATTCACATCCCAAATATGGAGATCAATTCTTAGCCTCTGTCGTTACTCTTCCAGGCAGATTCTTCCTTGGAATCGTGAAGTGGAATGGGCCGCCAAAGAATTTCATGGTATGCGACTTATTCAAAACTTCAAGAGAATTGCTTTCAGCGCTACTATATATCGCATTTGGAGTGAACGAAATAACCGCATTTTTTCTAATTCATTCAAGCCGGTGGACTCTCTAATTGGCCTAATTACCGCTGACACCAGGCTTAAGACTGAGGCCTTAAATGTGCTAGTGGAAGACTCTGCTTCAAATAGGGAATTCCTCCTTTCATGGCAGATAAACTCGAAGCTCCACAGGAAATCTGAAATCTAGTGCAAGTGGTCTCGGCCCCCTCCGAATCATTGGGTTCTCAATAGTGATGGTTCCATTCGAAATGGAGCAGCGGGCTTCGGAGGTCTTATTCGAGATTGCAATGGATATCCGCTTCTAGCTTTCGCGGCAGGTGTGGCAGAAACAGACATCTTAAAGTTGGAAATCATGGCGATAGAAAGAGGTATTGATCTAGCGCTCACCCACGGTATCCAACACATCTCCATCGACTCAGATTCATTACAGGCTACTCGCTACCTTCAGTCTACTAGCGATCCACCATGGTATCTTCAAAATTTAGTCACTAGATGCATTCAAAAGCTGTCCAGATTTAACTCTCATTCCGTTCATCACATCTGGAGGGAAAGTAATGCAGGAGCAGACTTCTTAGCGAAATTTTGTAATCTAAATTGTTCTATTATTCTCTTACCAAGGGATTTTCCCTCCTGATCTGTCCTCCCTATTGTTTAAGGACAGATCGGGTTGCAAATTTCTTAGATTGTAATTTTCGCCTTTTTATTTTATCTGGTCGAGGTCCGCCTAACCCCAGCTTGCCCTCCAAAAAAAAAAAAAGTATTTGCATTAGTGGGAAAAACCATACAAGACGGAGAACTCGTCCTTGTTGGTTGCAAATATTCACGCAAGGTCAGCATTGGTGGATTATTATGAACTCCATTATCCCCCTGATCACTTTCATTGTCAGTCATAGTGTCTAATGAATAAGAGTGATCAGAATCTTCAAACAAGTTATTAGACAAGTCTTCAATCTCAAAGTCTATTCTCCTCAAGTGGCTTGTGTGATCTCGATTCCACGTGATCATACAAATGAGAGAACTCAAAGGGAAAGTCAGATATTCAAACAAGAATGCATGCACCTCCTATAAGTCTTCTATACGAACAAGCTAGCTAAAAAGGCGACAGACGAGGCACGTATACAGAGTATATGCCGAGCTTCCCCACTAGGTTGTAAGTTGACAGTAGATGTAAGATAAATAGGAGAATAACGAGAGTGAAGGAGTGAGTTTACCAGAAGTGAAAAAATTCCTGAACTTAGGCAAAGCAATGTCTGTTTCCAAGTAGGCAAGCAATAGATGTACCTGTTTTACACGAGCAATATCAATCCGCTTAATTACCTACCGTGGGAGGGTGCACGGAATTCCAACCTTCCACCTATGTTATATAATCCCTTCAAGCAAGTTAATTGACTTCCTACCGTGGGAGGGTGCACGGAATTCCAACCTTCAACTAAAAAAAAAAAAAAAAAATTCTGACTTTTTTTTTTTTTTTCAATCAAGTTAAAAAGCAAAAAAAATAGAAGTTAGAAGTTAAGAGTTAGAAGTTAGAAGCAAGAAAGTAAAAGTTAGCAGTTAGCAGTTAGAAGTTAGAAGTTAGAAGTTAGAAGTTAGAAGCAAGAAAGTAAAAGTTAGCAGTTAGAAGTTAGGAGCAAGAAAGTAAAAGTTAGATGTCAGGTGCAGAAAGTAAAAGTTAGGAGTTAGAATTAGAGGGAATGGAGAATGGGAGAATTTCGTAACCCGTGTTCTCGTCACACGTTGCAATCCCCGGCAACGGCGCCAAAAACTTGTTACAACTTAATTTAATCCAAATTAATGGACATAAAATCAAGAGTAAAAATAATATACTTGCAAGTGCATAAATGACACAGTTGATGTATCTGGTGAGCATAGGGTCGAATCCACAGAGATTGACTATTGTGCAACAAGAATTAAGGAAACGAAATCTAGAGAAAAGAGAGATTTAAAATCAGTTTTCCACTCAATGAGAATGGAGCAAAAATTACTGATAACTGTAAAGCAATGAAAAAGAGATCTAAGGTTTCAGGAAAATCCACCTATCCCTCCTTATGCTTAGATTTGGATGAAAACACATCTAGAATTAAATAAAGATTTAATCTAGATGGAAAATTATACGATAAAACCATTGACTATTAAATTCAATTGAATAATTAGAGAAATATAAAAATCACTTCATATCCAACTCACAAGGGATCCAAGCATTTTATATATCATTAGATCATACGAAATCAAAGAACATATAGAGAGGAACAATTAACCAAACTAAGAAAATTATTCAATTAAAATAAATAATCAAATCATCCACATCGTCCACATAAATTGAAAAAAGGTTTTAAATCCCTAACCTTAGAAGGGTGTTTAGCCAACCATGTTTGGAGTTGTCATCCTCCTTAATGGTTTTCCAAACACTACAATAAAATAACTCCAAAAAAAACTAAAAGAAGAAGAGAGAAAAGAGAATGAGAAAAGATCAGAGAGCCCCAAAAGTCTCTCACTTTAGGTTTATATAGACTAAAGGGAAGAAGAGAAGGGAAAGAAAAACAAAAGAGAAACTTCTAATTCCAAAATTCCAACCAAAATTGCACTTCCCTCCTCTTGATGACATGTTTTGACCCCTTAAACGTCCGAATTAGGAGATCATCATGAAATACAATTTTGTTCTCCTTTAAGTCTTCTTTCCAAAACATCAAACCTTGCCTTAATCTGAATTTTGAGTCAAAAGTTATGTCGAAATTAGTAAGTACTGTCCAGATTAGGCGGGAATCCGGGAAATCCTCATTCTTTGTTTGGGATTGGTTGCTAAATAATAGCACTCCTCTAACCATCCACGAAATTTCTTGCTTTTCTTGTAGATTTAGTTGACCTCCATTAAGCTCATTGCTTGAATTTCAAAATCCACCCAAAATAAAGAGTTCTTGTGACCAAAATAGGCTTTCTCATTTTTTCTGAAATAGAAACATCAATATAGCACACTTCTTCTTTCTAATTTAAGAGAGTTCCACCATTTTTATGCTAAAATCATATTAATCCATATCTTCCTAAGATTCTCCAGCCATGTTGTAGAATCTTTCTATACTTGGTCTTGGGCTTGGCTCTTGGGCTTTGACTCTTTGACTTGAGACTTGGCTTCTTGGACTTTTGGCTTGGGTTTTGCTCTTTGAGCTCTAGCTCCTTTAGATCTTTGAGTTGAACATGGGCTATTTAAAACTTTGGACTTCTTGAATCCCGAGAGTAGTTTGGGGTTAGGATTCCTACAAAAAATAAATACACGTAATAAGTCTCTCTTAAAAATATTTTGCATGCGGCCTTCCAAGACATGTACGAATACATGCAAATGTATCATGAAAATTAAGAGAAAGAGGACAACGCAATGATGAGAAGAGAATACACCACTTTACAAGTGTAAAAATGAAGATATAAACCAAAGAAGTATGATATGCTTATTTAAATGAGGATAATTAAGCAAAATTAAGCACTTATCAATGCGCTTTGTAGGGGCCCAGGCTTGATAGAAGGCTATTCTAGGCCTTGCCACACTCCCTGGGCCCACCTCAGACCTGCCCAGACCTTAACCATGGGTTAACCCAACCTTGGTTAGTTTTTAACCTTGGTTAGTTGATCTGACCTTGAGGGAAAAAATCTTGAAAATTCACTAAAAATCCAAAAAATCATAAATTGCAAGAAATGATTAAAATCAAGCTTTGCAATTTGCCTAACTGTGGTAAAATGAGCTTGACCCTGGTTAATCCCTCACTTGATCATGGTTAAGCCCATTTAAATCCGGGAAATTCCCTAAAAATTCCCAAAAAATCATATAAGGCATTAGGTGACCAAAATCGCATCCTACAGTCTGCCTAACCATGGTTAAGCACATTTAACCTTGAAAAAATCTCTGAAAGTGCCATGCATGGTATAAGGATCATAAAGCTGAATTTGGACCTTGTCAACCATGGTTAACAACCCTAACCATGGTTAGACCACCCCTTAATTCTGGTTAAACCCCTCTTTTCCTTCGGGCCTAATCTTGGCCTACCGGGCCAAACCCTATGCCCATCAAGCTTACCATTGACCTCCGGGTCCAAACTTTGGACTTCAGGTCCAAACCGGCCTACCGGGCCCAACCTTTAGTCTACCGACTGAACCCTAACCTCCGGGCTTAACTCTTGGCCTCCGGGCCCAATCCCAAGCCTCAGGGCTTCACCCTTGGCCTCTCAGGCCCAGTCCAATTAAACCAAGCACTTGATCAACCCGGTCAACCAAACCCTAGCCTCTGGGCTAGACCCTAAACCAGCCTTGGTGCACAAACACTCCCTTAGCCTTGGCATGAGCTTATGTGTCAGAACTACGCCCGGTCTAATCTCACCCCAATGTTCTTGGATTAGTATAAATTAAAATTAAGGCATTTGACTAGTAATTGTCTTTAATTTGGCTTATACTTAGGGAGTAGGTAACCATTGTTAAATGGGGGAACCAGGGTACCTAACACCTTTCCTAGGTCTTAACCGAACCTCTTACCTAGAACTCTAAACTGACCAAGACCTTATCCATAAACCCGGGGACTTATCCCTCCTGAATAAATAAGTGGCGACTCATAATCATAACCCATACCCCTAACCGTGGGCAGGGAAGGGATCCGTGCTCACACCTGCGAGTCTACATGTAGCTAATTCCTAAAAGTAATACTTTTTTCTATTATAATACTATACTATAGAAATAGTGGTCTGTTTAGTGTATTGAACTGTATTATTTTTATTATTTATCTATTGGTAGTATTTAGTTTAGCGAGTTAATCAATAGTGACTAGATATCCTGGTTGAGGGAAATTCAATGTTAAAGACTTGATCCAAATACAATCCTCTTCTTAGTTCTTATACTGTTAGGTATTATATTTTATATTCTTTATTCTTCTAAAATTTTGATGTGGAAACTGACATTTTGAACCTTTTTTGCATGTACAATTACATCTTGTGAGCTATATGGAATGGGGAGTGAACGATGACTTCTGCAAAAGGGCCACTTAACCCCTAGGCCTCACTTTGCTCTTGGTTGTCCTGCTTTTGCATGTGTTGCTGTCGATGAATGTCCTTTGTTGACTTTATTAACGGTAAGTTTTATTATTTTGTTTAATTTCTTATCTTGTTTGTTAAGAATATATTTCCTGATTTCTAAAGTGGATTTCTTCGCTGATGTTGTTATTTACTCCATTAAAACTATATGAAACTGCGATGCACAATCAGCAACTTCTAAAAGGGATAATTAATTCTATGAAAACCTTGTTTTCGGATTCACTTGAGGTAAGTCTCACCAGTTTGATTGGGTACTGAAAATTTTCATTGAAATTTTAATTTTGCTAATCTAATTTAAATAATGTTTCATAATCAGAATATTTGGTGCGCTAAATAATAACATTAGATAAGTAATTAAATATTATACCTCAATAAATTGAAGGGAAGTGCTAGCCATAGACGCTCACTTTTTTTAACACAAGCACAAATATTATGGTGTGGCCCACAATCTAGGAGTTTGTCGAACTGGTAAGAGTGGGACATCCATGACCCTGCGAGTCCGCATGCAGCTAATTCTTAAAAGTAATATTTTTTCTATAATAATACTATACTATAGAAATATTGCTCCCCTTTAGTTTGATTGAGGCTTATTAGTTCTTGTACTTTTAAGTATTAAATTTTATATTCTTTGTTTCTTTAAAAATTTTGATGTAGAAACTTACCTTTTGATCTTTTTTTCATGTACAATTTCACCTTGTGAGTTATATGGAATGGGACGTGAATGGCGACTTCTGCAATAAGGCCACTTACCATACTCTCACATTGCTCTCGGCTGCCCTTCTGCTTTTGCCTGTGTTGTTGTCGATGAATACCCTTTGCTCTCAGCTTCATTAGCGATGTGTTTTATTATTTTGTTTAATTTCTTATCATGTTTTGTTAATAATATGTTTTTTTCTGATTTCTAAACGACATTGCTTCGCTAAAGTAGTTACTTACACAATTAAAATTGTATGGAAATTTCAATGTAGAATCTATAAGTTCTAAAATGGACCATTACTTCCTTGTTTAACCTTGCTTTCGGCTTCACGTCCAGTACGTCCCCCCATTTTGATTGGGTACCCAAAATTTTCAATTAAATTTTGTTCTTGCTAATCTTATTTTTATGGCTAAAATAATTTTACATAATATGAATATTCGGTGTGTTAATTACGAACATTAGATAAATAATTAAAATATTATACCTCAAGAAAATTAAGTGGAGTGCTAGCCATTGACGCCCACTTTTTTAGCATAAGCACAAATAGTTTGTGGTGGGGTCGGGGGCACACAGTCTAGGTGTTTGTCGAACTGGTAAGAGTGAGATGTCCACGACCTTGCTGCAAGCACCCAATTTTTACACGCCTTTCTTAACCATTGTTAAAATCTTTTAACCATGGTTATCTGCAACCAAGTCCCCTGAACCCTAGGACAACCTTAGTAAACCCTAAGTCAAAACCCTGGGTGAATCTCCAGTCAACCCTGGGCCTAACCCTAGGTAAACCCCTAATTAACCCTAGGACCAACCATAGCTAACCTTAGGAAAAACCCTAGCTAAACCTAAGTATACCCCTAAGTCTAAACCCTAGCTAAACCTTGGTCTAAACCCTAGTCAAATACTAGGTCAACCCCAAAGCCTTAAGCCCTTATGCTTAAACCCTAGTCAAGCCCTTGGGGCTCAAAAACTTTTAAAACTCGGCCTAGGCCTAAGCAAGGGCCCAAAAATTCAAAAACCCACCCCGTTCCGCGTGTATGCATGGGCTAGGGTAAAAACCAGGTGTTCTCTGTTCCAGCCTCTGTGGCCCCCACCTGAGCTAGCCCTGGTCCATTTCAGGGCATGGCTAATTGCCTAAGACCTTCCTGAGATTACCCTGGTCCATCCAGGGTAACCTCCTCAACCTAACCATGGTTCAAATACAAAAAAAATAATTGGCTAGAACGGCGATAGTTATTCTACCACCATTCTTAAACTTCCATTACAGGTGAAACAGGCCACTGTGGGCCCACTTTGCAACCTAGTTCAAGGCCCACCACAGGCCCAGGACGCGTGGCAAACTTCCTTTGACCTTACCTGAGGGTGTGTGACACCTTGGGTTTAGATTTAACCCCTACCCCGGTTAGCAAAACCATTCTCAAATTGACTATGAATGGCGGTAGAACATCTACCACCATTTCCATTCTATATAGAATTGGAAATGGCGGTAATGTATTTACTGCTATTACCAATTACTTGTTCAATGGGCTTTGTAGGGGACCAGGCCTGGTAGGAGGCCATGCTAGGCCTTGCCAATCTCCCTGCGCCCACCTCAGACCTGCCCAGACCTTGACCATGGGTTAACCCAACCTTGGTTAGTTTTTAACCATGGTTAGCTGATTTAACCTTTGGGTAAAATTCTGAAAATTCCGTAAAAATCCAAAAATCATAAAATGCAAAAAATGATTAAAATCAAACTTTGCAATTTGCCTGACCATGGTAAAATGAGCTTGACCATGGTTAATCCCTCCCTTGATCATGGTTAAGACCATTTAAATCCTGGAAATTCAAAAAAAATCAGAAAAGGCATTAGGTGACCAAAATCGCATCCTATAGTCTGCCTATACATGATTAATTGGACTGACCATGGTTAAACTTCTTAATTAACCATGGTTAAGTCCATTTAACCTTGGAAGAATTCATGAAAAATCTCTAAAATTGCTAAGCATGGTATAAGGATAATAAAGTTGAATTTGGACCTTGTGAACCATGGTTAGCAACCCTAAACATGGTTAAACCACCCCATAACACCGGGTAAACCCCTTTTGGCCTTCGGGCCTAATCTTGGCTTACCAGGCCCAACCCGAAGCCCATCGGGCTTACCTTTGACCTCCGGGTCCAAACTTTAGCCTCCATGCCCAAACCGGGCTACCGGGCCCAACATTTAGTCTACCGGACTGAACCATAGCCTCTGGGCTTAACTCTTGGCCTCCGGGCCCAATCCCAAGCTTCAGGGCTTCACCCTTGGCCTACCGGGCCCAATCCAACTAAACCAAGCACTTGACCACGACCTTTTCCTTAAACCCATGGACTTATCCCTCCTGAATAAATACGTGGCGACTTATGATCATAACCCATACCTCTAACTGTGGGCGGGGACGGGATCCGTGCTCGTACCTGCGAGTCTACATGCAACTAATTCCTAAAAGTAATACTTTTTTCTATTATAATACTATACTATAGAAATAGTGGTCCCTTTAGTTTATTGAGTTATATTATTTTATCTACCGGTAGTGTTTTGTTTAGCGAGTTAATCAATAGTGACTAGATATCCTGGTTGAGGGAAATTCCTTGTTAAAGACTTGATCCAAATACAATCCTTTTCTTAGTTCTTGTACTTGGTCCATTCCAGGGCATGAGCTAGACTCCTAGGACCTTCCTGAGATTACCCTGGTACTTCCAGGATAACCCCCTCTGCTTAACCATGGTTAAAATACAAAAGAAAGAATTGGCCAGAATGGTTGTAGTTATTCTTCCGCTATTCTTAAACTTCCATTACAGGTGAAACAGGCCACTGTGGGCCCACTTTGGAGCCCAGTCCAGGGCCAACCACAGGTCCAGGACGTGTGGCAAACTTCCTTGACCTTACCTGAGGGTGTGTGACACCTTGGGTTTAGATTTAACCCCTGCCCCGATAAGCAAAACCATTCTCAAATTGACTGAGAATGGCGGTAGAACATCTACCGCCGTTTCCATTATATACAGAATTGGAAATGGCGGTAATGTATATACCATCATTCCCAATTACTTGTTCAATGGGCTTTGTAGAGAGCCAGGCTTGGTAGGAGGTCATTCTAGGCCTTGCCAAACTCTTTGGGCCCACCTCAGACCTGCCTAGACCTTAACCATAGGTTAACCCAATCCTGGTTAGTTTTTAACCATGGTTAGTTATACTAACCTTGGGAGAAAAATCCTGAAAATTCCTTAAAAATCCAAAAAAATCATAAAATGGAAAAAATGATTGAAATCAAACTTTACAATTTGCCTAACTATGGGAAAATGAGCTTGACCATGGTTAATCCCTCCCTTGATCATGGTTAATCCCATTTACATCCTAGAAATTCCCAAAAAATCAGAAAAGGCATTAGGTGACCAAAATCGCATCGTACAGTCTGCCTAACCACTGTTAACTAGACTAACCATGTTTAAACCCTTTAATTAACCATGGTTAAGCCCATTTAACCTTGCCAGAATTCTGAAAAAATCTCTGAAATTGCCAAACATGGTATAAAGACAATAAAGCTGAATTTGGACCTTGTCAACCATGGTTAGCAACCCTAACCATGGTTAGACCACCCCTTCACTTCGGTTAAACCCTTTTTTGGCCTTCAGGCTTAATCTTGGCTTACCGGGCCCAACCCTAAGCCCACAGTGCTTACCTTTGACCTCCGAGTCCAAACTTTGGCCTCCGGGCCCAAACCGGCCTACCGGGCCCAACCTTTAGTCTACCGGACTGAACCCTAGACTCCGAGCTTAACTCTTGGCCTCTGAGCCCAATCCCAAGCCTTAGGGCTTCACCCTTGGCCTACCGGGTAAACCAAGCACTTAACCAACCCGGTCAACAAAACCCTAGCCCCCAGGCAAGACCCTAAGCCACCTTTGGTGCACACACTTCTTAGCCTTGACATGGGCTCATGTGTCGGAACTACGCTCGGTCTGATCTCACCCCAATATGAGTACGTAGGCAACCAACCCGGGTTCGAATTTAGTTCGCTTTTCCTTTCTTGGATTAGTATAAATTAAAACTAAGGCATTTGACTAGTAATTGACATTAATTATGCTTATAACTAGGGAGTAGGTAACCATTGCCAAATGGAGGAACCAGGGTGCCAAACACCTTCCTTGGGTCTTAATTGAACCTCTTACTTAGAATTCTAAGCAGACCAAGACCTTATCCATAAACCCGGGGATTTATCGCTTTTGAATAAATAAGTGGCAACCCATAATAATAACCCATACCCCTAACTGTGGGTGGGGACAGGATCCGTGCGCACACCTGCGAGTCTACATGCAGCTAATTCCTAAAAGTAATACTTTTTTCTAGTATAATACTATACTATAGAAATAGTGGTCTGTTTAGTTTATTGAGTTACATTATTTTAATTATTTATCTACTTGTAGTATTTAGTTTAGTGAGTTAATCAATAGGGACTAAATATCTTGATTGAGGGAAATTCCATGTAACAGACTTGATCCAAATACAATCCTCTTCTCAGTTCTTGTACTTTTAGGTATTATATTTTATATTCTTTATTCTTCAAAATTTTTGATGTAGAAACTGACATTTGGAACTTTTTTGCATGTACAATTACATCTTGTGAGGTATATGGAATGAGGCTTGAACGACGACTTCTGCAAAAGGGCCACCTACCCTAGGCCTCACATTGCTCTTGGTTGGCCTACTTTTGCCCGTGTTGCTGTCGATGATTAATTCCATGAAAACCTTGCTTTCAGATTCACTTGTGGTAAGAGTCACCATTTTTGATTGGGTACTCAAAATTTTCATTGAAATTTTATTCTTGCTAATCTGATTTTTTATGGCTTAAATAATGTTTTGTTGTATGAATATTTGGTGCGCTAAATACTAACCTTAAATAATTAATTAAATATTATTGCTCAATAAATCTAAGGGAGTTCTAGCCATAGACGGCTTACTCTTTTTAACACAAGCACAAATACTGTGGTGGGGCCCACAATCTAGGTGTTTGTCGAACTGGTAAGAGTGGGACATCCACGAACCTACAAGTGTACATGCAGCTAATTCTTAAAAGTAATATTCTTTTTGATAATAATACTATACTATAGAAATATTGCTTCCATTAGTTTTATTGAGGTTTCTTATTTTTATTATTTCTCTAGTGGTAGTATTTAGCTTAGCGAGTTAGTCAATGGGGACTAGATGTCTTACTTGAGAAAAATTCCCTTCTAAAGACTCCATCCAATTAGAATCCTATTCTTAGTTCTTGTACTATTAGGTATTATATTTTATATTCTTTATTTCATCAAAAGTTTTGATCGTTTATTCATGTACAACTACACCTTGCGAGCTATATGGAATGGGACATGAAAGGCGACTTCTGCAAAAAGACCACTTACCATAGGTCTCACATTGCTCTCGGCTGCCCTTTCGCTTTTGCCTGTGTTGCTGTAGATGAATACCCTTTGCTCTCAGCTTCATTAGCGGTATGTTTTATCATTTTGTTTAATTTCTTATCTTGTTTTGTTAAAAATATGATTTTTTTCCTGATTTCTAAAGTACATTTCTTTTCTAAAGTAGTTAATTACACAATTAAAATTATCTGGAATCGTTGGTGCAGAATCTATAACTTCTAAAACGGACAATTAATTCCTTGTATAAGCTTGCTTTCGGCTTCACTTACGGTAAGTCCCTCCATTTTGATCGGGTACTCAAATTTTCATTGAAATTTTGTTCTTGCTAATCTTATTTTTATGGCTTAAATAATTTTACATAATAAGAATATTCGGTGTGTTAATTACTAACATTAGATAAGTAATTAAAATATTATACCTCAATAAAATTATGGGGAGTGCTAGCTGTTGACGCCCACTTTTTTAGCAAAAGCACAAATACTTTGTGGTGGGCCCAGGGGCTCACAACCTCAGTTGTTGTCGACTGGTAAGAGTGGGACGTCCACGACCCTGCTGTAAGCACCCAATTTTTACACCCCTTTCTTAACCATGGTTAAAATATTTTAACCATGGTTACCTCCAACCATGTCCCCTTAACCCTAGGACAAACTTAGTTAAACCCCAAGTCAAAACCCTGGGTAAATCTCTAGTCAACCCTAGGCCTAACCGTACGTAAACCCCTAATTAACTCTAGGACCAACCATTGTTAACCTTAGGAAAAACCCTAGCTAAACCTAGGTCTAACGCTGAGTCTAAACCCTAACTGAACCTTGGTCTAAACCCTAGTTAAACACTAGGTCAACCCCAAAGCCTTAAGGCCCAAAACTCTAATCCCTTAGGGCTCAAAAACTTTTAAAAATCTGCCTAGGCCCAAGAAAGGGCCCAAAAATTCAGAAAACCACCCCTGTACGGCGTGCATGCATGGGCCAGGCCCTTTATGGGTAAAAACCAGGTGTTCTCTATTCCAGCCTCTATGGCCCCCACCTGAGCAAGCCCTGGTCCTTTCCAGGGTATGGGTTAGACTCCTAGGACTTTCCTAAGAGTACCTTGGTCCTTCCAGGATAACCCCCTCTGCCTAATCATGGTTAAAATACAAAATTTTTTTGGCAAGAATGGCGGTAGTTATTCTACCGGCATTCTTAAACTTCTATTACAGGTGAAACAGGCCACTGCGGGCCAACTTTGGTGCCCAGTCTAGGGCCCACCATAGGCCCAGGACACGTGGCAAACTTCCCTTGACCTTACCTGAGGGTGTCACTGGATCTTAAACACTATCAATTCGAGTGAAGTATCTTTAAAGCAATTGATGGCTTGACTTGGGTTTGGGTGGCTTGTTAAAGCCAATAAAAAAGTGAAACACTAACATGCGTGTCCTTTTTTCTACCCCCCACATTAATTCTTTCCATTGTCCATCAACAAAGTAGTACACCTGTGAGGGACCACGTTTCAACCTCAAGCCAACAAAGAGAAATAAAACGTTAACGTTTCTAATCTTCCTTTCTTTAACCTTATGATCTTCTATCTTCTTCACTTCCTGATGGATAAGCAACATAGCATTTTAAGGACCCCAATCGAGAGCTCTCTCAGTACACTAACAATACTCCTGATTCCTAGAAGAAAACCTTAGCATTGTCGCAGGCGATGATCTGGCAGGTCGTTGGTGGCTGATGCATCTAAGCGGAAATTCAAAAGCTAAGGGCCGGTGAATACCAGTAGGGGATGGAGGTTACCAGATGAGGATGCTTGCGACGACCGGGATACAACTAATTGGAAAAAAAACTGATTCACGCATGCCTATGATGCTTTGACTTTTTACAGAAGACCAGCTAGCTTGCCGGATTGTTCATTGACGATGCTCTAAGCTCCATTACGAGCTCCAACGGACAACCAAATCAGTTCCTCTTCATGGCTCTGATACCAATTGTAAGGATTTCGTAGGATCATTATTGTTGAACATCGAGAAGTGGCAGTTGTGGATGTAGACCAACAACATACGTTGACCCCCTTAAACTGGATTTGGGTGAAAGAAACCATCATAGAGTATATTATTAGATGCTCATATCTCTCTTTTATAGAGAGAATCACCCGTAACCGACGCCTTTATGGCTACTTGTAACTGACGCCTTGTTTTTTTTTTTGGAAGGTAAGCTGGGGTTAGGCAGACCCCGACCAGATATATAAATTAAAAAAGGAAAGGGATTACAATCTAAGGTAATTACAACCCGATCTGTCCTTTTCCAAAATGGATAAAAGTGCAGAGGGAAACTCCCTTGGCAAAAGAACAATAGAGCTATTGAGAATACAAAATTTGGCTAGAAAATCAGCTGCCGAGTTACTTTCCCACCAAATATGATGAATAGAATATGCTGAAAAGTGGGATAGCTTGAGAATACATCTCATAACTAAATTCGCCAAGTACCAAGGAGGATCATTAGAAGCGTTCAGTAACTGAGAGGCTTGCAGCGAGTCTGTATTAATATGGAGGTGCTGAATACCTTGGGCCGTAGCTAGATCAATGCCTCTTTCAATGGCTAGGATTTCCAGCCGTAGGATATCAATTCCCTCCACTCCTTCCGCGAAAGCTAGAAGAGGATGACCATTGCAATCACGCAGAATGCCACCGAAACCCGCTGCACCATTTCTAATTGAGCCATCACTATTTAGAACCCAGAAGCCTAGAGGAGGCGGGGACCATGAGCACCATCTCTGCGGTTTCAGAAAGAAACCAACAGTAATCTGCCAAGCATTAAGGAATTCTCTAGTTGAGGCCGTGTCTTCCACTTGAGCATTTAAGGCCTCAATCTTGAGCCTGGTATCTGTAATTATGGAGGCAGTGATGTAGTCCACGGGCTTGAAGGTGTTGGAGAAGATTCGATTGTTTCTTTCACTCCATATGTGGTATATAGTAGCACTGAAGGCTATTCTCTTGATGTTTTGGATAAGTTGCCGACCATGAAAAGCTGTAGCAGCCCAATCAATCTCGTTGTTCCAAGGCAAAATATGTCGGGAAGAGTAGCGACAAAGGCGAAGGATGGTTTTCCAGATTTGGTTAGTGAAGAGGCATTCAAAAAATAAGTGTTGGGTGCTTTCAGAAGATGCCCAACAGAAAATACAACGGGAATGGGTGATGATATTGAGGGATAGGAGGTGGTCTTGAGTAAGAAGTTTGTTGGATATGGCAAGCCAGGAGATAAAGGAGTGACGGGGAATAAACTTACCAGACCAAACAAGGCTCCACAAAGGAACAGAGGGCTGATTCGAGCGAAGGCTATTCCAGGCTGACTTGAGAGAGTAAGATCCTTTGCTATTAAGTTTCCAAATCACACTATCAGCTGGTAAGGAAGAATTGATATCCGTCTGTTGAAGAGCATTCCAAACTGTTGAAAGATCTGCTGAAACTGCAGGTGGCAGATTCCAGGAAGAGTCAGAGATGATAGAGGCAACTGTAGCATCTCTTGGAAGACCCGAATCATATTGAAGGCGCTCACCGAATTGCTTAAAGAGAATGCCCAATGAATGCCAGGGATCATGCCAGAGGGAAGTTCTGGATCCATCAGCTATGGAATGAGTAATATGATCTTTGGCCAGATCTCTTGATTGAAGAATTTTCTGCCAGCTCCAAGAACATTCAACGGGAATTTTCATTGTCTAGAAAAAATTGTGTCTGATAAGTTTCTTGTAACACCACTGCACCCATAAGCTATCGGTGTGGGAAGCAATAGCCCATACTTGGCGAATAATACCTGCTTGATTCTAGTCCGTAAGTTTACGAATGCCTAGGCCACCTTCATTCTTTGGCCTGCAGATAGTAGACCAGGAGATAGGATGAATTTTGTGTCAAAGATCACAGCCAGACCAAAGAAATTTGCAGCAGATTTGTTCAATTTTCTTGGCTACAGATTTGGGGAGAATGAGCAACTTGGTCCAGTAGATATGCATGCTGTTCAAGGTAGATTTAATGAGCTCCAGTCGCCCTGCATAGGAGAGGAATTAGCTTTCCAATTTTGAATCTTGTTTAGAATCCTATCGAGCAGCGGTTGACAAACAGCAGCAGATAGACGACCAGAAATAAGGGGCATGCCAAGGTATTTGACAGGCAAACTTCCAATTCGAAATTTCAAAATGCGTTTGAAAAGGGATTGAGTAGAGGGAGCTGTCCCCGCAAAAAACATCTGGCTTTTATCAGAATTGGGATGGAGGCTTGAGATTGATGAAAATTTGACTAGAACTGCTCCAAGTTCCGAGGCTGTTCGTTGGTCTGCTTTAAGAAAAACAAATAAGTCATCAGCGAAACTAATGTGAGTAAGGAGGGGATTATCACACCTTGGATGCAAAGATATAAGACCAACTCTGGCAGCCTGATTGAGCAGGGATGAGAAGCCTTCCATAGCAATGACAAATAGAAAGGGCGATAGAGGGTCCCCCTAGCGAAGGCCACGAGAGCTACTAAAATAACCTTGGGGAGATCCATTTATGACCACAGAGAAGCGAGGCGTGGTGAAACAGGGAATTAGCCATTGAATAAAGATGTCAGGGAATTGCATCTTCTGCAGAACTAAAATCAGATAATCCCATCGCACCGTGTCAAAAGCCTTCATAAGATCAATCTTGATAGCACATCGTGGACTGCCTTTGTCGCGATGATAGTTCCTCACAAGCTCATGGGTGAGAAGAATACTGTCAGAAATATTGCGCCCCTTTATAAAAGCCGATTGATTTCCACTTATAATGGAAGGAAGAACCAAACTGAGGCGAGCTGCCAGGATTTTTGAGATACATTTGTATACAGTGTTGCATAAGGAGATAGGGCGATAATCCGAAAAAGAGTTCGGTCTGGGCACTTTTGGTATTAAGGATATTAGAGTTGAGTTCAGCTCAGACAGCATTCTGGAGGATCTGAAAAAATTCTGAACCGCCTTGACAACATCTCGTTCAACAATGTCCCAACAAACTTTGAAGAAAAGAGCAGTATATCCATCAGGACCAGGGGACTTTTCATCATGACAGTCAAAAAAAGCCCATTTGATTTCAGAGGGTGTAATGGAACTGGTAAGGAGAGGATAGTCTTGAGAGTCAACAGTAGGAAAACAGGGGATGTCCTCTGTGGCTAAATCTCTCTCAGCCGAAGGTCTGGATAAGAGGTTTTCAAAGTATTTGACGCCTGCTGAACTAATCTCATCTTCTTGGTTGAGGAGAATATCATTATCAGTAATTGAAGAGATTCGATTGAAGCCTCGTCGAGATGCAAGACTCTTATGAAAGAATTTAGTATTATTATCCCCCAAGGATAGCCACAAGAGTCTGGATTTTTGTCTGATAGAGGCTTCTTCTGATCTTGCTAGAAGGCAGTAATCCCGAAGAAAACTCTTTTCCACTGCAATAAGAGATTCGTCATGAGGATTAGAATGAAGCTGCATTTGGGCCACCTCCAGAACTTGTTTAGAATGGGCCACTCGAGAGTTGATATTGCTGAAGTTCTCTTTGCTCCATCCCCTGAGTCGAACTTTGAGGGCCTTAAGTTTCTGAACTAGTTGAAACATTGGGTTGCCCACCACTGGAGACTGCCAAACCTCAAAAACTATGGCCTTGAAATCAGGATGATCCGTCCAGAAATTGAAAATTTTAAAAGGTCTTTGTCCTCTTGGCGGTGGAGGTCTGAGCAGGACAATCATGGGGGAGTGATCAGAAATACCTGGAGAAAGGAAATCAGCCTCTGATCCAACAAAGCGAGTGCACCAGTTAATGTTAATGAGGACTCTGTCCAGTTTGCATTGAATACGACGAGTGCCGGAGGTTGAAGAATTGCTCCAAGTACAAAATAGACCTTTGCTCTTGATATCGAACATGCCCAGGTGATGGAGACAATCATTAAATGAACTAGAGTTGCGTGGTTGAAAAGTAGCTCCTCCAACCTTTTCCCCTTGAAAGCGAATAACATTAAAGTCTCCAAGCATAATCCACGGTTCCAGAGGACTATCTATGGAAAGGAGATCTTGCCAGAGATAGCGACGATCCGACTCACTGTTTGAAGCATAAATGAAGGAAGAGAGGAAAGTCACCGAAGAGTTGCATTCAGATACTTTACAGTGTATAAATTGGTCAGTGGCTTTGAGAACTTGGACATGATAGTAGTTAGGATCCCATAACACCCAGATCCTGCCAAGAGTAGAGTGATCATAATTATCGGCATAACTCCAACCACGGGCAATATGCTTGAAAGTTTTCAGGAAATTGGCTTTACGAACTCTGGTTTCCAAAATCGCAAGCATGGATAGCTTGTGAACAGCAATAAGTTTTCTGATCTTCGCTTGTTAGGTCTTCCTGGACTTCCACCCAAAATTACACTCTGTCTACTTAACCAAGCCTAAAAAGTGAGCGAGTGATAGTTAAGAAAAACCGGGCGGGATTGATTCCGAGAGGGCATGGGAAGTGAAACCCAAGACGTCCGAGTTTACGGCTCGCCCCAAAACCACAGAGCCACCCCTCGGGGTTCAGGAAGGAGTGAGTAGCGAGCGCATCATACCAAAGCCGTACGCGCACTTCCTTATCGAACCCAATGTTTTTTTCCCAGTCACTACTCACATCTCTCTTCTCAACTCGATCACTAGTATCCAGTTTCAAGATTTCAATGGATCGCGAATCAAGATCTGGGTCCGGATCTTGATCCTGACCTCTCTCTCTCTAGCTATTAAAGTCCGACCATCATTTATGATCACCCTCTCGATCTATTATCAAAACAGATCTTCTGTTTGAGCCGAAATCTACCTTTGTTTTTTCTCCCACAGATTACATGGGGCGTAATAGTGACAAGTCTCAAGTGCATGTTCTCACACGTATGCTATAGAAACGTGAGATGAATAGACTCAATGAGTAGACCATAAGAACAAAGTACCCACTTGACGGTTTTGATGGAAGCGGCCTTACATCAAAATCCTTATTGTTTCTCTCTCTCTCTCTCTCTCTCTCTCTCTCTCTCTTTGTGAGATGATAATGGTTTTGATCATATGAACAAGTAGAATTCATAAGCTGTTTTTGGGGTTCTTCTAAATCATCATCTTCTTCCTCTGTCTTTCTTTTTTCCTTCTGTTTGTTATAACTTATAACTTTCAGGTTTTTTCTTCTGTATATTGTTCTTTTCAGGACCAGAAAGAGGCTATGTGGCATGGCCTCATCACCGTGGAAGACGTCAAGATGGCAGTCGCTAACGGTATGCATTTTAACCCCTTCGAATTCTGTTTTCCTTCTTGAATTTTTGCTTGATATAGAGATCCTATTTCTTCACTGTTTGAACCAAATTTTCTGTTCTTTTTTCGCCTATATGTTTGTTTTTTTATGTTTTGGATAAACAGATTGGATTAAGTTGTTGTTCTTGTTTCCCTGTAGTTCTTTCTCTCAAGTTGGGCTTTCTTAGAATCTTATTTCAAGTACTGTTCGGACTTTTTTGTGATGCCATTGTGTACGCTTGTGTTTTACTGGATCCTATTCTGTGTAATGTTGAATTCTTTTGTGGTTATAGTTGTGTCTGGAAGCTCTCTCCACTGTGCCCTTCTAATATCTAATTTAAAAAATTGTACATAACCCTAATGGTTTATTAGGGTTTTATATCCATTTTGCTCTAAACCTGTGCAAGCAATTAGGTTCTTCAATTTTTTTAATTCCAGGCAGTGTCTCTTGGCATCCTTTTGGACTTTCATTTGAAAATGATTGTCTGATGTCCTAGCCAGCTGCTAGGGTTTGAAAAACTTTTGAATCTTGAAGGCTTGATTTTAGGAAAAAAAGAACTCAAAACTCTTTCTCGAAATACCTAAAAAATCTCAATACATGCCGAGCTTAAAGAACTTGTAAATCTCATGCTCCCTTCAAATTGAGTCGAGCTTCCAAACCTTGGGTGTATCCATGTCCATTAAAACTAATCATGCCGTCTAACTTTGATTATGAGAGGAGGCAACTATGAAAACCGAATCAACAAGTAAAACCTACAAAAACTTGTGAAGTTCAATGTATACTTCTGGAGAACATGAAACAGCATAAAGTGGTGAATCCGAAAGACACTCCTGGTATGAATAGGTGGAATTTATTAGCACAGTTCTTAATGAAAATGATCTACCCAGAAAGTCTCTTTCCATATTCTTTTTTTTTTTTCAGAAAATGTTCAATTTGCTATTCTTCATGTGTTGACTTACTCCAAATCTTTTAATTCTAAGAAAAATATGACGAGAAGATAAATTATAGGTTCAAGTTGTTGTCCATATGTGTAGAACAGATGAACAAATAGCTAATTTTAATACAAAATTTGAAACAGGTTCAAGTTATTGTTCTCTAAGTAAGGATCTTCTTGTTGTTCGAGGATTGATTCATTGAGTTTCGATGCAGCAACAGTCGCCTTTAGTCTACGCTTTTGAAAAGCAAAAGAGAAGTGGAGGTTGAGAGGGATGGGTTTTCTGTTTATTATTGGAGGAGAGCCATGGTGGATCGTTGATCTTCAACAGGTATCTTCAATTACGGTTTCCCCCTTTTGATGCAGTTTCAGTAAATTAAATATGAAGGTCTTGAATATGTGGGGGAAATCTCATCTTTTCCCCAAACCTACATGCTTTTATTTAAAACTGAGAAATGGATCATGGAAATTAGGGATATTATCTAAATTACAATTTTAGATCAATTATCTTGGCTAGAAGCTTTTTTTTTTAAATTCTAAACTTATAAAAGTAGGGAAGAGTGCTTGTAATTTAAAGACAACAACCAAAAAGCGGTCCCATCTCTGTCTTCGATGTGGTGTTTGTCGTGTTGTTACCAAAATTTAACCCTCCTCCCACAAAAAGTTATCTGGCAGCATCAGAATTTTGTAATTCCGATATTATTTTTGGGGTTAAATTCAGATCTAACGGCAGCACCTCAAAAAAAATATTGATAAGTGATAAACAATTTATCACTGGCTGTAATTCATAATTCTTCTGTTGCCGTATAAATTTTTTCAGATTCTTCTGTGATAAACATTTAATCACTCACTGTAATTCAGAATTCTTCCATTGCCGTATTATTTTTTGAGGATTCCTTGGTGATAAATAATTTCACTCACTGTAATTCAGTATTCATTTATTGCCTTATTATTTTTTAGGATTCCTCTGTGATAAACAAGTTATCACTCACTGTAATTCAGGCATTGCTTTTTGAGGATTCCAAAGTCCAACTCCCATCTCTAGAGATGATCCATTGTTTTAAAGGCAACAATTAGTCTCCCACGCACAACATGTTGTGTTCAAACTGTACATTTCACTTTTCAAGAGCTAATTCAATTTTTTTTAAGGCAACAAGTGACCCAACTTTCCAAGCACATCACTTGGTGTTATTGGCATATTGTAAAGTTGTTTATAAACATTATGCACTTGTTTTCTTACACGGTCCTATCAATCTATTTTTGTGATACTTCTTACTTAATAATGTGGGAATTTGCTCAATGAGTAAATGGTTTGTCAGCCCACTGGAGCTCTCTGAATTAAGGTGGCCTAAGGATTAAAGAACAAAGAAATCTCTATGTAGTTCTGCTCCGGAAATGAAGGGAGAGGATTACTAACATTAATTATATTTATGGAGACGTTCTTGGTTTCATAAGAAGTTCTATGGTATCATAGAATAGGCTGATGGTTGACACTGACATGTTATACACACACACACACACACACACACACACACACACACACAACACACACATATATAAACTTGATGACTGTTAATTGATAGAAGACACAAAAAATTTAGGGTCCTTGATGACTGTTAATTGATAGAAGACACACAAAAAATTTAGGGTCCGTTCTTTTGCTGAGAGAGACTTATAAAGCTTGACACTTTGCACTTTGTCATGCTAGTTGTTAGGAAATTGGAGTCACTTTGTCAAGGTTTCTAACAAAATTAATTCTTACCATGGTAAGATTTCAAATCTTATCATTTTCATGAGACCTGAAATCATTCACTTTGCTGTATTTAAAGTCTTATTGGAATTGCAACCCAAGAGATGAAAAGTACGGAACATCTAGTTCTCAATAGAAAATGCATATTGTCAAATTACAAAACTTGCAAAGTGTCGGACTTTACATGTCTCAGCAAAAGAACGGACCGTAAGGGAGAATTCTTTTTTTTCCATGATCCGTTGGGCCATTGAGGAGTGAGGAGTAAGGACTGCCAGGGTTTGCATGCAAACCTCAGAAGATATGGAATGTGGAACCAAAGGTATGCTAATTGGTTAATGGTCCAATAGTAGTCCATCGGTGTTTCACTCAGGTATTGTTTTTATCACCTTGGATATGGGGAAGATAAACCTAGGACAGAAATGCTAGCCCCAGTCGCAGTCTTCCCTCGACAGAAGGTGGTGGCAACAAGTATCAAACCTTCTCCCTAGCAACACCAGCACCCACTCTGTGCTATGGAATTTGTTTTGACTTATTACGTCTGGAGATAGCACAACTCAAACCTAGGAACCTATCCTCTCACAGTTGCTGAAATTTACTTTCAATGGCAATAATTGGGGAAATATTGAGCATGTAGGCTTTCGTAGAGCCTTGTCCGATGTGGAAGGAAATTTGATGTTCTCTTTTGCATTGTGTGAGGGAAGTATGGTTAATGGGTTTTGACTTTTGTGAAGCTGCTTTGAGGTAATTTATATTTCAAAATCAAAAGCAACATAAGTGTAATCTTCAAAGGCAATACCTTATCGAGGACTTCATATATGTAATCACATGGTTTGAAGGTAAAATACTTAACTCTATGATGTTTTGCCCTAAAGATTTGGAATGAAGCCATGCGGTGACACTGCTCTAACTACCTTCCAGATGCGGGTGCATTTGGTTGGATTCTGAATCCTCGTGGTGAAGGACACTTGTACTGGGATGCAATGAAGCTTATGTTGTAAAGGAGGGCAATTTGTTTTCCTTTGCAACTGTAAAAGTTTAATCAGTCATTTGCCAAAGTAATTTTTCCCTAAGAACTATTTTCATTTTATTTACGTACTTTAGATAGAGTTCCATGGATGGGCGTTTATATCATTACCTAATACTATTACAAAATGTTTTCTCCCTCTCTCAATCTGCCACGTAAGATTACCATGTTCCTATCCTTTTAGAGACGGGAAGTTTTAGGGGGGGTCCTAGCCTGTTTTGATTTGAGAATATGTGGATGGAGGACGAGCGGTTTCAGGTCTTAGTAGCAGAGGTGTGGAGTCAAACCAGGGGGTGGGGTTCGGCTAGCACTCGGTTTGGGTTAAAACTTAAACCCTAAAAGCTTGGTTGAAAGTTTGGAATAAGGAGGTTTTCGGCAATGTCCAAGTTCGTCTCACCGGTTTACTAAGGGAGATAGAGATTTTGGATGGATAGGTGGAAGTGAGGGATCTTACACCTTTGGAGTCTAGGGAGAGAGAAGAAAAGAAGATGGACTATTTATCGACATTAAAGCTTGAAGAAATCAGTTGGAAGGAGAAGGCTAGGTCCCGGTGGCTAAATGAAGGAGATGGAAACACCAAATTCTTTCATAGAATGGCTAATTTCGATCACAAAAAGAACTTTATCTCCAAGTTGAGGGTGAATGGGAGGTGGGTGGAGGAAAATGGAGAGATAGAAGATTGTATCATTTCTTATTACAAAGAAATGTATAGAGAGAGGGAGAGGTGGCGGCCTCAATTGGATGGTCTCGACTTTGATGGTATTACCCACAATCAGAGGGAGGTTCTTGAGAGCCCATTCGAGGAGGGGGAGGTGCTTGAGGCGATCCGAAGCTTTGAAAGTGATAAAGCTCCTGGGCCAGACGGGTTTTCCATTGAGTTCTTCCGGGGATGTTGGGAGATAGTGGGAAGTGACTTCATGGAAGTGATGTCGGAGTTTTTCAATACAGGGTGCTTTGATAGAGTTATGAATAGCACGTTCATTGCTTTACTTCCCAAGATAGAGGGGGGCGATGGAGCTCAAAGACTTTAGGCCTATTAGTCTTGTGAGTAGTTCATATAAAATCTTCTCTATAGTTTTGTCAGCTCGTCTGCAGAAGGTTATGATATCTCTCATCTCTCCTCACCAGAGCGCGTTTGTTGGAGGGTGCCAAATTTTAGACGGAATCCTCATTGCGAATAAGTACCTTGATTCCAGGGTGAGGGCTAGAGAGCTGGGGATTCTATGCAAGGTTGATTTGGAGAACGCCTATGACCACGTGAATTGGGCTTTTCTGGATTACATTCTAGTGAGAATGGGTTTTGGGGGGAAATGGAGGCAATGGATGGGGTATTGTGTATCGACTGTTTCCTTCTCAGTCCTGATTAATGGTAGCTTAGCGGGGTATTTCCTTAGCTCTCGGGGGTTGAGGCAAGGGGATCCTCTCTCTCCTTTCCTTTTTGTGATCGTCTTTGAAGTGTTGAGTAGATTGTTGTCAAAAGCTGATGGGACGTATTATGAAGGTTTCAAGATTGGTCAGAATGGGTTGAGGATATCTCATCTCCAATTGTTGGATGATGCTCTCATCTTTTGTACGGCTTCAAAAAATGACCTCCTTAATATCAGATCTCTTCTCAGGTGCTTTGAGGCGGTGTCAGGGTTATGGGTTAATCTAGCAAAATCAGAGATTCTGAGGGTGGAGGAGGTTTCCATAATTGATCACCTTGCGATATGCCTTGGTTGTGGAGTGAGTACCCTCCCTTCGGTGTATCTAGGCTTTCCTCTAGGAGCTAAATTTAAGGCGAGATCAGTTTGGAATCCTGTCTTAGACCGTATTTCTAGTCGTTTGACCGGGTGGAGATCGTCCTACTTATCGAAAGGAGGGAAATTGACTCTGATCAGAAGCACGATGCAAAGTCTTCCAACTTACCTTATGTCGTCTCTTACTATCCCTTGATCGGTGGCCCTTATCATCGAAATGATGCAGAAGGATTTCTTATGGAATGATAGGGAGGATCCGGCTAAGTATCATTTAGTGGAGTTGTCCTAGTTGTGCCGGGCAAAGGAGTATGGTGGGTTGAATATCAAACCAATCATCCAGATGAATAAAGCGTTGCTTGGTAAATGGGTGTGGTGGTTTGGAGACGATGGAGACAGTTTGTGGAGGAACGTGATTGTTGCCAAGTATGGGGAGTCCTCTAGCTGGATTCCTAAGGCGGTTAGGGGATCCCATGGGCTTGGTCTTTGGAAGGGCATTATGGTAAATGTGGAGTTGGTGACGCCTTTTTTTAGGTTCAGGGTTGGGAGAGGATCGGATATCAGGTTTTGGAAGGACATTTGGTCAGGATCCTCTCGTCTAATGGATGACTTTGGTAATCTTTTTGCTCTTACTATTGATAGGTATGCTCTAGTGGAGTCCTATTATGAGAGAGGGCCATATGGCAGGTATGGTGTCCAAGGATGCGGAGGGACCTCAATGACTGGGAAATCAGTCACTTCTCTAGGCTCTTGGGGTGTCTGTCTTCTTCACCGTTGTGCTTTGAAGTGCAGGATAGGAGGTCGTGGTGTAGGAGTAGCAATGGTTGGTTCTCCGTTAGGTTGTTGTTCCAGTCTATGAGTTTTATTCCGGTGGGGTCTTATCCTTGTAGAGTGGTGTGGAACCCTGTATCCCATCCAAAGTGTCTTTTTTACTTTAGACAACATCGTTCGACAAAATCCTAACAGAGGAACATCTGAAGCATAAAGGTGAGTTTGGCGAATAGATGTTATATGTGTCACCAAGAGGTAGAAATGTCGGCCAATCTTCTTTTGCACTGTACAATCATGTCGGAAGTGTGGAGTTTCTTTCTCTCTCGCATTAGAGTAGCGTGGGTTGTTCCCTTCTCTCTTCGTGATCTCCTCGAGAGTTGGCAGCGGGATAGAGGCACGGGGGTTTGAAAGGCGATATGGGGAACTCTTCCTGGGGCCATTACTTGGGAACTCTAGAAAGAGAGAAACCGCAGAGTCTTCGATGACATCTCATCCTCAGTGCCCAGTTTGTGTGCTCGAATCAGGTTGTCCGTTTTGGAGTGGGTTGGGTTTTATAGGTCGAGGGAGGAAATCCAGGAGATATTCTATTAGTCAATGTAGTTGGGGGGAGGGTTAAGGTATTGTAGTAGGCCAGGGTTGGTTTACTAGCTTGTAAACTTGATCCTGTTTCTTTCTTTGTTTTCTTCTTTTGTTTAATAAATTGAGGTATTGATCAAAAAAAGATTACCATCCTATGACACGCCAGCCAGAAAATCCTGATTTTTCAAAAGGGGCTGTAGAGGGGTTAAGTGGGTTCCGTTTTAGATTTTTAAAGCGTTACCAAACTCTTAAACGTGGCTCTTAGAAGCAGAGCTTTTGGTGGAGACGCAACCTCTCCTATATCATCCCTCTTATTTCTTCCTTTAGAGTAGAGAGACGCAACCTTTCACACAGAGATACGTTTTTCCCCCACCTGTTACATCTCCTAACATGAAACTTCCAAACTAGGAACCATTTCCATTCTTCATCGCCACCCGAACATCGTGGTTGGCTGAAACGATCCAACCCAACCGACACAACCCAAACCCTCCTCTCTATATAGATATTCTTTAACTGCAAGTTTCGTGAAAACTCTATCTCCCTTATGTGCCCACCCGAGAATCGTTGTTGTTGGGAGAAGATAATCGGCAGTGGTTTCCGGTTTATTTGAAGTTAATGTCGGGAGGCCATTACTATCTCTGAAGTCGTAAAAACTTCAGTCCAACCGAATTTTGTTTCCCAATGGCATGTGCATATGAAGATATGATTTTCTGCAAATACCCGTACATTCCCTTCTCCCATATTACTCGAAAGCTTAAAGAAGGTGATGGGAAGTGGTAACCTCTTAAGAATCCGAGCTTTTTCTCTTCTAGCACGGAAGACTCTGATTGCAATGTAGAAGAATGTGCTCCTGATGAGGAGGTGAAGTGGGCTTCCTTTTTCCTTTTAATTCTTCGTATTAGATTTTTCTTTTCTTTTTTAATTTTTAAAATTTGTTGGTGTTTGCTTTTTATATTTAATCAGTTATTTAGTTTCTGATTTCTGAAAATTCACACTCTCTTTCTTTCCTCGTGTTTATGTGTGAATTGGATTATGCTTGCATAATCGAGTACAAAAGGAGAAAACAACTTAATCGTTTATGGAGTTCTGATCATAGTTACCAAGTCAGAGTTCTGAAATTATTCGGCTCCAAAACAATTTGGAAGAAAAAAAAAACCTTCTACCCTCTCTTTTTTACCCCCAACAGGGCATAGCTAGCTTCTTTTTGGTTAGCGAAGGGACTGGATTTTTAGATGGCAGTCTTACAACTGTTGATATGTTTTTCTAATCTTCCAAGTTGATTGATTATACTCAAGGCTCAATTAACTCCAGAATCTGAGTCTGTGATTTCTAATCTGAGGAGTTCTTCATAAACAAAAACAACTATAACTTCTAAAATATAATTTTTTTTTTTTTTTTGGAAGGTAAGCTGGGGTTAGGCGGACCCCGACCAGATATATTAATAGAAAAAGAGATTACAATCTAAGGTATTTACAACCAACTCTGTCCTTCTCAAGAAGAGAAGAAAGATCAGAGGGAAATTCTCTAGGTAAAAGAACTGTATAGGAGATACTAGTACAAAATTTTGCCAAAAAATCAGCACAAGTATTGCTTTCACGCCAAATGTGGTGGATAGAATAAGAGTGGAAATCTGTCAGAAGAAGTTTGCAGTAAGCAACAAGGTTACTTAGAGTCCAAGGGGGTTCACTGGTGGATTTGAGGAATCTTGTAGCTTGTAAGGAGTCTGAGTCAATCACAAGTTTGTTCACACCAAATTGCCGTGCAATTTCCAACCCTCTTGCAATGGCCATGATCTCAAGTTTTAGGATGTCTGTATCAGCTATTCCAGTAGCATAAGCCACCAAAGGGACACCCAAATTGTTTCGAATGATTCCACCAAAACCTGCACCTCCATTTCTTACAGAGCCATCGCTGTTGAGGACCCAATGATCTATTGGGGGAGGGGACCAAGAGCACCATAGCTGTGGTTTGATGGTAAATCGAGGATATATCTGCCATTGATTCAAAAATCTTCTGGTGTGTGCCGAATCTTCTACCTGGGCAGTGGATGCACCAAACTTCAATCTAGTATCGGTGATGATGTTGTTGATAATATTCTCAATGGGCTTGGAAGAATTAGAGAAAATTCTGTTGTTCCTTTCATTCCAAATATGGTATATCGTGGCACAAAAAACAATTCGCTTAATATTTGGGACTATATTCAAACCATGGAATTCTTTGGCAGCCCATTCCACCTCACGGTCCCAAGGAAGAATCAAACGAGAGGGGTAGCAACATAAGTTGAGCACATAAGTCCATATCTGATTCGTGAATCTGCAATCAAAGAACAGATGACCAGTATTCTCTGGGGATGCCCAACAGAAAACACATCTGGACTGATTAGTGATATGTAGACTGAGAAGACGGTCTTGCGTTTGGAGGCAGTTTGAGAGAGCCAGCCAAGAAATAAAGGAGTGCCGAGGTATGTACTTACCTGTCCAGAGCAGAGACCACCATGGAGTCAATTGGTTTTGATCTCTAATGCTTTCCCAAGCTGATTTAAGCGAATAGCGACCCTTACTACTTGGTGTCCAGATAACACGATCTGAAGGCAAGGATTTGTTGATGGCTACATTTTGCAATTCTTGCCAAACAGTGAGGAGATCGGCTGAGACTGCCGGAGGAGGGTCCCAGTCAGAATTTGAGATAATGGTTGCCATAGAAGCATCACGAGGTAAACCAGAATCATACTGAATACGATTTGCAAATCGTTCAGATAAGATGCCCAAAGGATGCCAAGGATCATGCCACAGAGAAGTAGAAGCTCCATTTGCAATAGAGTGGGTAATAATATGTTTAGCAAGGTGGCGACATTGAAGAAGCTTTCGCCATATCCAGGAGCACTCTGAAGGGATTTTGAGGGTCCTGAAGAATTTGTTCCGAATCAGTTTGGCGTAGCACCATTTGACCCATAAACTGTCCACCCGATTTGCAATACTCCAAACTTGCCTAAGAATTCCCGCTTTGTTCCAATCAATCACTTTCCGTATACCCAAACCACCCTCAGTCTTGGGACAGCAGACAGTCGACCAGGCGATCGGGTGGATTTTTCTTCGGAGGTCAGGGCCAGACCACAAAAAGTTGCAGCAAATTTGATCAATCTGCTTACAAATTGATTTGGGAAGAGTAAGAAGATTAGTCCAATATAAATAAAGGCTATTGAGCACTGATTTGATGAGCTCTGTCCGTCCCGCATAAGATAAAAAATAGGATTTCCAGCTTTGAACTTTGTTCAGTATCCGATCAATCAACGGTTGGTAGGATGACGCAGATAGTCGGCTAGAGATTAATGGCAATCCCAAATATTTAACAGGCAAGTTCCCAATCCGGAAGTTCAGAATTCTTTTAAATGCAGATTTGATGCTTGAGGATGTGCCAGCGAAGAACATTTGACTTTTCTGGTGGTTAGGATGGAGCCCCGAGAGAGATGAGAAGGTAGATAGAATTTTGCCGAGCTCGGATACTAAAACTAGATCTGCTTTAAGGAAAACAAACAAGTCATCAGCGAAACTAATGTGTGAGATTAAGGGGTTAGCACACCTGGGGTGGGGTTGAATGAGCCCTGCATGCATAGCTTGATCCAGAAGTGCAGAGAATCCTTCCATGGCTATAACAAAAAGGAAAGGTGATAGAGGGTCGCCTTGACGCAGCCCTCGAGAGCTTCTGAAATATCCTTGAGGCGTTCCATTGATGACTACTGAGAAACTTGGGGTGGTGAAGCAAGGTAGCAGCCAACTGATGAAAACGGATGGGAAGCCCATCATTTGCAGCAAAGTGATTATATAATCCCATCGAAGAGTGTCAAGCTTTTCTAAGATCTATTTTGATTGCGCATCGGGAGGCCCCTTTATCACGATGGTAATTTCGTACCAGCTGATCATGTGTGAGGAGAACACTATCCGTAATGTTATGATCCTTAATAAAAGCCGATTGGTTAGAGCTGATAATTGTGGGAAGCACATTCTTGAGTCGGCTTGCCAAGATTTTTGAGATGCATTTGTAGACTGTGTTGCACAGAGAGATAGGGCGAAAATCAGAGAATGAATTTGGTCTTGCCACTTTTGGAATAAGTGTGATCAGGGTTGAGTTCATCTCAGAGAGCAATCTAGAAGATCTGAAAAAATTTTGGACAGCTTTGACCACATCATCTGCAATTATGTCCCAACACACCTTAAAGAAGTGAGCAGTAAATCCATCCGGGCCTGGGGCTTTGTCATCATCACAGTCAAAGAAAGCCCATTTTATCTCATCAGGAGAGATCGGATTTGTGAGCATAGGAATATCCATGGGATCAATAGAGCGAAGCCTGGGGACGTTTTCATAGTCGAGAGTAGAGTCCGCAGGAGGCTGAGATAAGAGGGTGGTAAAGAAACTAACTCCTGCAGCATTGATATCGTCTGCCTGATTTAGGGTGGTCTCATTTGCTTGGATGGATGAGATCCTATTGAATCCTCGCCGAGAAGCCAAGCTACTATGGAAAAATTTGGAATTGCTGTCCCCCAAAGAAAGCCACGAAATTCTGGATTTTTGCCGAAGCGAGGCCTCTTCAGCCCTTGCAAAGAAGTTGTAAGTGCGGAGAAGTTGTTTCTCTTCAGCAATAAGGGTATCATCATGAGGATTCAGATTGAGCTGGGTTTGAGCAGTGTGAAGAGCTTGCTTGGCAATATGGACACGGGAGCTAATATTGCTGAAGCGATCTTTACTCCAGACACGTAATTTGGCCTTGAGCACTTTCAGCTTTTGTACAAGCTTGAACATCGGATTGCCCTCAACTGGGATTGTCCAAGCTGCTGAAACAAGGGCCCTGAATTCATCATGATTAGACCAGAAATTAAAAAATTTGAAAGGCTTACGGCCCTTAGGATGAGGAGGGTATAGCAGCACCACCATGGGTGTGTGGTCAGAGATAGCAGGCGGAAGGAAATCAGCTTCAGAAGCTACGAATCTGGTGCACCAGTGAATGTTGATAAGGACTTTGTCGAGCTTGCATTGAATGCGTCAAGAACTGTTGGTGGATGAGTTGCTCCATGTACAAAAAAGTCCTCTGCTCTTGAGATCAAACATGCCGAGCTGATGGAGACAATTGTTAAAAGATCGGGTGTTCCGTGGCTGGTAAGGGGCTCCTCCAATTTTCTCATTCTGGAACCGAACAACATTGAAATCTCCGAGCAGAATCCAAGGCATAACAGGGCTAGCAATGGTAATCAAATCTGACCAGAGAGTACACCGTTCAGAGTCAAGATTTGACGCATATATAAAAGTTACCATGAAATCAGCGTTAGCTTCAATGTCAGTGACTCTACAATGGATTAGTTGAGCCGAGGAATGAACAATTTGGGTTCGACAGTAGTTGGAATTCCAAAGAACCCAAATTCGGCCAAGGGGAGAATGAGTGTAGTTATCTACATAACTCCAGTCTCTAGCAATCTTCTTAATAATCCGCAGTGAGTTAGTCTGGCTAACACGAGTTTCCAAAATGGCGAACATAGAGAGTTTCTGAACCGCAATAAGCTTACGGATTTCTGCTTGCTTGAGAGGATCATTGAGACCACGAATGTTCCAGGCAGCAATTTTATTCATTGGGGGGAATGGAGATTAGAGATTGGGAACTTCCCCTGTTGGGACAGTGGTAATATCATCATCCAGAAGGGTAGATAAGGCATCAAAGCGGTTTGGGCTCGAGAACTTGCCTCCGTGGCCTAGATCAATAATCTTGGGACCGAGATAAGCTGGCTTGTCTGAGATCAAACTAGAAATTTGAAGGGGGCGAGGCTGAGCCGGGCTGGTAGCATGCAAAAGAGCAGATTCGTCATCTTTCGTAGCTGAAGATTGGATTTCCCAATCCATTAATGGATTACTTTGAAGTGCTCCATCTTTCTCTCGTAGTGAGGCAAAACGTCGAACAGGTGACGCGCAATAAGAAGCGAAGTGGCCTGGGTTTCCAAAACCCGCAATTATGGAGTCAGCTGAATCTTCCTGATCACTTGGTCCATTTTCATCATCGTTGCCCGCAGGATCATGTATAACATCATCCTCACCTAGCAAATCAACGTCATCAGGATTTGGTTCGCTCATCACCGATCTTGTTCTTGGTTGCTACTCATCCCCCAAATCTTCCACAGTGATGGGATCATCCAGAGGGTTACGGATCGTAGCCACAGTTGAGAGAGCAGAATCAGTGGTGGCATTGGGTTTATTCTTTGGGACCAAGATCTGCTTGGTTACGCATTTTGATTCTAGGTGGCCAATAGTCGAACATTTTGAGCACCGTAGTGGTTTCCAATCATATTGAACCTTTTGCTGAAACCTAGATCCATCTGGTCTAAGAACATCAATGAAATCGGGAAGGTCCTCAAGGGCAGAAACTTCCACACATACCCTGGCATAGGAGAGGCGATCCCGAGCAGCAGTCACTTTGTCCGTGAAGAGGGGAATGCCAATCGCACTAGCAAGGCGGCTGAGCATACGCTGACCCCATAGATGGAGTTGAAGTCCGGGGAGCTTAATCCATAAAGGTAAAGAGGATACAAGGGGTTTTTCCAGTTTAAGACAGGGTGTCCACGGCCTGAGAATCAGAGGCTTTTGGTTGAAAAACCAAGGGCCAGCTTCTAAGATTCGAAGTTTATCTTCTTCACAGCTGAAATCAAAGATAAAAATTCCATTTTCCAGTGACGAACTATTGAGATGACCCTTTGGCGCCCAAGCCTTCATCACAAAATTTTTAAGACTTTGAAAATAGGGTTTTGGCCCAAGAACGAAACCCACCAAAGCAGCAGACCATCTCTCCGAATCTTCAGCCGTTTCAGCTAAGGGACAAATGACCGTCTTGTGGCCATTATCAGACAGAGGACGAATGAACTCAAGCGTTAAACCATTAGATTTGACCCTATTAGAAGCAAACAGAGCGGACCAAGGCCGAGTAGGATCCGAGGAGCCACCTGCACGATCTCCAGCCGGGGCATCTGCAGGCTCACCGGCAGAGGCAACCATGCCGGAGAAGAGAAATAACAGTGCCGGATAACCACAAGTTTGAAGTTGTTGCTTCTAAAATATAATTGTAACAATTCAGCTGCTAAAAAGGTTATTGTCATCACCATTGGATGTGAGGAAGCTTGGAGCAGCATCTTCTGAATTAGTTTTAAGTACATCTTCATGACCGACATAATGGTTTGTAGAGATTGCAGGATTTGAGACTTCAAGGAATATCTATGTGATTGTTGTACTAAATATGGGAGAGTCCTAATATGGGAATGTCATGGGAAGGTTGTGTTATTTGAGGAGAAGGTGGAGTAGTTTGTCCTGATTGCAGGATTTAGGTCAAGACTTTTATGTGGTGGATTCACTGTTTATGAGAGAGACCTATTTGGAGAATGTCATGGAAAGGTTATTTATAATTTGAGGTAAAGTAGATGTATGTGGGCATATTATTTGGGGGGTGTCAATATCATTTCATTATTGTTAGTATGTGTCATTGTTACTAGCTCAATTTCTGAATTATATGATTTCGGTTGTGGTATAGTGGGAAAAGGGTGAGAGATGGGAGATGAGTGAGTGGTACAGATAAAATGAAATGAGAGGGAGGGTCTAGAGTCCGTGTATTTTTCTCTTTCCATACAAGTATCTCATGTTCCCTTGCAAAATACTAGAGTTGTCGGAATAATAATATCCCTTCTCGGGACTGTTTCTCCATAAATTTAGAAGATTTCTGCTGTAGTTTTTTTACATTTGCTCCCTTCTTTTTTTTTTTTTTGTTGTGATCGCATTTTTACACTTTTACATTAAGTATATATCATCTTTTCTTAAGTTAATTCATGCATTTTTGTTTATCATCTTTTCTTACTGCAGTTCATTCATGCATATTTTTTTTTTTGTCATTACCCGTGCATCACATGGGCTACTTACTAGTTGTGAGTTACTTACTAGTTATTATTTATCTAATGGTAGTATTTAGCTTAGCGAGTTAATTAATGGTGACTAGATGACTTGGTTGAGGAAAATTCCCTTCTAAAGACTATTCAAATACAATCCTCTTCTTAGTTCTTGTACTTTTAAGTATTAAATTTTATATTATTTATTTCTTTAAAAATTTTGATGTTGAAACTTATATTTTGATCTGTTTTTCATGTACAACTACACCTTGTGAACTATATGGTATGGGGCGTGAACGGCGACTTTTGCACAAGGGCCACTTACCATAGGCTTCACATTGCTCTTGGCTGCCCTTCTACTTTTGCTTGTGTTGCTGTCGATGAATACCCTTTGCTTTCGGCTTGTAGCGGTATGTTTTATCGTTTTGTTTAATTTCTTGTCTTGTTTTGTTGATAATATGATTTTTCTGAATTCTGAAGGACATATTTTTGCTAAAGTAGTTAATTACACAATTAAAATTATATGGAAACTTCGATTTAGAATCTATAACTTCTAAAACGGACCATGAACTCCTTGTTTAACCTTGCTTTCGGCTTCACTTACGCTAAGTCCCACCATTTGATTGGGTACTCAAAATTTTCATTGAAATTTTGTTCTTGCTAATCTTATTTTTATGCCTTAAATAATTTTACATAATAAGAATATTCGGTGTATTAATTACTAACATTAGGTAAATAATTAAAATATAATACCTTAATAAAATTAAGGAGAGTGCTAGCCGTTGACGCCCACTTTTTTAGCACAAGCACAAATAGTTTGTGGTGGGGTCGGGGGCCCACAACTAGGTGTTTGTCGAACTGGTAAGAGTGAGACGTCCACGACCCTGCTTTAAGCACCCAATTTGTACACCCCTTTCTTAACCATGGTTAAAATATTTTAGCCATGGTTACCTCCAACCAAGTCCCCTTAACCCTAGGACAACCTTAGTTAAACCCCAAGTCAAAACCCTAGGTAAATCTCTAGTCAACCCTAGGCCTAACTCTAGGTAAGCCCCTAATTAACCCTAGGACCAACCATAGTTAACCTTAGGAAAAACCCTAGCTAAACCAAGTTCTTACCCTAACTAAACCTTGGTCTAAACCCTAGTCAAACACTAGGTCTACCCCAAAGCCTTGAGGCCCAAAAACCGAAGCCCTTGGGGCTTAAACACTAGCCAAGCTCTTAGGGCTCAAAAACTTTTAAAACTTGGCCTAGGACCAAGCAAGGGCCCAAAAATTCAAAAAACCACCCCCGTGCTGCGTGTATAGGCTAGGCCACTTCTCGGTAAAAACCAGGTGTTCTCTGTTCCAGCCTCTATGGCCCCCACTTGAGCAAGCCTTGGTCTATTCCAGGACATGGGCTAGACTCGTAGGACCTTCCTGAGATTACCCTGGTCCTTCCAGGGTAACCCCCTCTACCTAACTATGATTAAAATACAAAAAAAGAGACCAGAATGGCTGTAGTTATTCTACCCCCATTCTTAAACTTACATTATAGGTGAAACAGGCCACTATGGGCCCACTTTGGACCCCTATCCAGGGCCTACCACAGGCCCAGGATGCGTGGAAAAGTTCCCTTGACCTTACCTGAGGGTGTGACACCTTGGGTTTAGATTTAAACCCTGCCCCGGTTAGCAAAAATTGACTGAGAATGGCGGTAGAACATCTACCGCCATTTCCAATCTATACAGAATTGGAAATGGCGGTAATGTATTTACCGCCATTCCCAATTACTTGTTCAATGGGCTTTGCCGGGGCCCAGTGCTGGTAGGAGGCCATTCTAGGCCCTGCCAAACTCCCTGGGCCCACTTCAGACCTACCTAAACCTTAACCATGGGTTAACCCAACCTTGGTTACTTTTTAACCTTGGTTAGCTGATTTAACTTTTGGGGTAAAATTCTGAAAATTCCCTAAAAATCCAAAACATCATAAAGTGCAAGAAATGATTAAATCAAACTTTGCAATTTGCCTAACCTTGGTAAAATGAGTTTGACCACGGTTAATCCCTCCCTTGATCATTGTTAAACCCATTTAAATCTTGGAAATTCCCAAAAAATTAGAAAAGGCATTAGGTAACCAAAATTGCATCCTGCAGTCTGCCTAACCACGATTAACTGGATTAACTATGGTTAAACTCCTTAATTAACCATGGTTAAGCCAATTTAACCTTGGAAGAATTCTGGAAAAATCTCTGAAATTGCCAAGCATGGTATAAGGACCATAAAGCTGAATTTGGACCTTGTCAACCATGGTTAGCAACCCTAACCAACCATGGTTAGTAACCCTATCCATGGTTAGACCACCCCTTAACTCCGGTTAAACCCATTTTGGCATTCGGGTCTAATCATGGCCTAGCCAACCCTAAGCCTACCGGGGCTTACCTTTGACCTTTGGGTCCAAACTTTGGCCTATTGGCCCAAACCAGCCTACGAGGCCCAAGCGTTAGTCTACCGAACTGAACCTTAACCTCCGGGCCTAATCCCAAGCCTCAGGGCTTCACCCTTGGCCTATGTGCCCAATCCAACTAAACCAAGCACTTAACCAACCCGGTCAACAAAACCGTAGCTCCCGGGCTAGACCTTAAGGCACCCATGGTGCACACACGCACTTCCTTGACCTTGGCAAGGGATCATATGCCAGAACTACGCTCGGTCTGATCTCACCCAATGTGAGTTCCTAGGCAACCAACTCGGGTTCGACCATAGTTACCTTTTCCCTTCTTGGATTAGTATAAATTAAAACTTAGTCATTTGACTAGTAATTGACATTAATTTGGCTTATACTTAGGGAGTAGGTAACCATTGCCAAATGGGGTATCTAGGGTGCTTAACACATTCCCTGGGTCTTAACCGAACCTCTTACCTAGAACTCTAAGCAGACCAAGACCTTATACATAAACCCGGGGACTTATCCCTTCTGAATAAATAAATGGCGACTCATAATCATAACTCATACCCCTAACTGTGGGTGGGGACGGGATCCGTGCTCACAACTGCGAGTCTACATGCAGCTAATTCCTAAAAGTAATACCTTTTTGTATTATAATAATATACTATTGAAATAGTGGTCCCTTTAGTTTATTGAGTAATATTATTTTTATTTTTTATCTACTGGTAGTATTTAGTTTAGCGAGTTAATCAATAGTGACTAGATATCCTGGTTGAGGGAAATTCCATGTTAAAGACTTGATCCAAATGCAATCGTCTTCTTAGTTCTTGTACTTTTAGGTATTATATTTTATATTCTTTATTCTTCAAAAATTTTGATGTAGAAACAGAAATTTTGAACTTTTTTGCATGTACAATTACATCTTGTGAGCAATATGGAATAGGGTGTGAACGACGACTTCTGCAATAGGGCCACTTACCCTAGGCCTCACATTGCCTCGGTTGTCCTGCTTTTGCCTGTGTTGGTGTTGATGAATGTCCTTTGTTGACTTCATTAACGGTAAGTTTTATTATTTTGTTTAATTTATTATCTTGTTTTGGTAATAATATATTTTCTGATTTCTAAAGTAGATTTATTTGCTAATGTAGTTAATTACTCTATTAAAACTATATTAAACTACGATGCACAATCAACTCCTTCTAAAAGGGATAATTAATTCCATGAAAACCTTGCTTTCGGATTCACTTGCGGTAAGTCTTTACCATTTTGATTGGGTGCTAAAATTTTTCATTGAAATTTTATTCTTGCTAATCTGATTTTTTATGGCTTAAATAATGTTTCATATTAAGAATATTCAGTGCGCTAAATACTAACATTAGATAAGTAATTAAATATTATACGTCAATGAATCTAAAGGGAGTGCTAGCCATAGACGCTCACTCTTTTTAACACAAGCACAAATACTGTTGTGGAGCCCACAATCTAGGTGTTTGTCGAACTGGTAAGAGTGAGACGTCCACGACCCTGTGAGTCTACATGCAGCTAATTCTTAAAAGTAATATTTTTTCTATAATAATACTATACTATAAAAATATTGCTGCCTTTAGTTTTATTGAGGTTTATTATTTTTATTATTTATCTAATGGTAGTATTTAGCTTAGCGAGTTAATTAATGGTGACTAGATGTCTTGGTTGACGAAAATTCCCTTCTAGTCACCATTAATTAACTAGATGTCTTGGGGCGTGAACGATGACTTCTGCAAATAGGCCACTTACCATAGGCCCCACATTGCTCTCGAATGCCCTTCTACTTTTGCCTGTGTTGCTGTCGATGAATACCCTTTGCTCTCAGCTTCGTTAGCGGTATGGTTTATCATTTTGTTTAATTTCTTATCTTGTTTTGTTAATAATATGATTTTTTCTGATTTCTAAAAGACATTTCTTCGCTAACGTAGTTAATTACACAATTAAAATTGTATGGAAACTTCGATGCAGAATCTATAACTTCTAAAACGGACCATTAATTCCTTGTTTAAAAAGGCTTCACTTACGGTAGGTTCCACAATTTTGATTAGGTACTCAAAATTTTCATTGAAACTTTGTTCTTGTTAATCTTATTTTTATAGCTTAAATAATTTTACATAATAAGAATATTCGGTGTGTTAATTACTAACATTAGATAAATAATTAAAATATTATACCTCAATGAAAGTAAGGGGAGTGCTAGCCGTTGACGCTCACTTTTTAAGCACAAGCACAATTACTTTGTGTTGGGGCCGGGGCCTACAACCTAAGTGTTTGTCGAACTGGTAAGAGTGGGACGTCCACGACCCTGCTGTATGCACCCATTTTGTACACCCTTTCTTAGCCATAGTTAAAATATTTTAACCATGGTTACTTCCAACCAAGTCCTCTTAACCCTAGGACAACCTTAGTAAACCCTAAGTCAAAACCCTTGGTAAATCTCTTGTCAATCCTGGGCCTAACTCTAGGTAAACCCCTAATTAACCCTAGGACCAACCATAGTCAACCTTAGGAAAAACCCTATCTAAACCTAGGTCTAAACCCTAGTCAAACTCTAGGTCAACCTCAAAGCCTTAATGCCCAAAACCCTAAGCCCTTAGGGCTTAAACCCTAGCCAAGCCCTTGGGGCTCAAAAACTTTTAAAACTTAGCCTAGACCTAAGCAAGGGCCCAAAAATTCAAAAAACCACCCCCGTACCGCGTGCCTGCATTGGCCAAGCCCCTTATGGGTAAAAACCAGGTGTTCTCTATTCCATCCTCTGTGGCCCACACCTAAGCTAGCCGTGGTCGATTTCAGGGCATGGGCTAGACTCCTAGGACCTTCTTAAGATTACCCTGGTCCTTCCAGGGTAACCACCGGTGACTAACCATGGTTAAAATACAAAATAAAGAATGGGCCAGAATGGCGGTAGTTATTCTACCTCGTTCTTAAACTTTCATTACAGGTGAAACAGGCCATTACGGGCCCACTTTAGAGCCCAGTCCAGGGACCACCAAAGGCCTAGGACGCGTGGCAAACTTCCCTTGACCTTACCTGAGGGTGTGACACCTTGGATTTAGATTTAACCCTTGCCCAGCTGGCAAAACCATTCTCAAATTGATTGAGAATGGCGGTAGAACAACTACCGCCATTTGGATTCTATACAGAATTGGAAATGGCGGTGATGTATTTACCGCCATTCCCAATTACTTTTTAAATGGGCTTTGCAGGGGCCCAGGCCTGGTAGGAGGTCTTTTTAGGCCTTGCCAAACTCCTTGGTCCCACCGCAGACTTGCCCAGACCTTAACTATGAGTTAACCCAACTCTGGTTAGTTTTTAACCATGGTTAGCTGATTTAACCTTTAGGGTAAAATTATGAAAATTCCCTAAAAATCATAAAATGCAAGAAATGATTAAAATCAAACTGTGCAATTTGCCTAACCATGGTAAAATGAGCTTGACCATAGTTAATCACTCCCTTGATCATTTTTAAGCCCATTTAAATCCTAGAAATTTCCTAAAATTCGCAAAAAATCAAAAAAGGCGTTAGGTGACCAAAATCGCATCCTATAGTCTGCCTAACCACAATTAACTAGACTAATAATGATTAAACTCTTCAATTAACCTTGGTTAAGCCTATTTAACCTTAGAAGAATTCTGGAAAAATCTCTAAAATTGTCAAGCATGGTATGAGGACTATAAAGCTGAATTTGGACCTTGTCAACCATGGTTAGCAACCCTAACCATGGTTAGACCACCCCTTAACTCTGGTTAAATCTCTTTTGGCCTTTGGGCCTAATCTTGGCCTACCGGACCTAACCCTAAGCCCAACGGGCTTACCTTTGACTTTCGGGTCCACCCTTTGGCCTCCGGTCCCAAACTGGCCTACTGGGACCAAACTTTAGTCTACCAAACTGAACCCTAGCCTCCGGGCTTAACTCTTGGCCTTCGAGCCCAATCCCAAGCTTCAGGGATTCACCCTTAGGCTACCGGGCCCAATCCAACTAAACCAAGCACTTGACCAACCCGGTCAACAAAACCCTAGCCCCCGGGCTAGACCCTAAGCCATCCTTGGTGCACGCACACACTCCCTTAGCTTTGCACAAGCTCATTTGCCGGAACTATGCTCGGTCTGATCTCACCTCAATATGAGTACGTAGGCAGCCAAACCGGGTAAGACCCTAGTTAGCTTTTCTCTTCTTGGATTAGTTTAAATTAAAACTAAGGCATTGGACTAGTAATTGACTTTAATTTGGCTTATACTTGGGGAGTAGGTAACCATTGCCAAATGGGGGAACCAGGGTCCCTAACACCTTCCCTGGGTCTTAACTGTATCTTTTACCTAGAACTGTAAACAGACCAAGACCTTATCCATAAACCCGGGGACTTATCCCTCCTGAATAAATCAGTGGCGACTCATAATCATAACCCATACCCTTGACTGTTGGCGGGGACAGGATCCGTGCTCACACCTGCGAGTCTACATGCAGCTAATTCCTAAAAGTAATACTTTTAGGAATTGTAATACTATACTATAGAAATAGTGGTCCCTTTAGTTTATTGAGTTATATTATTTTCAATATTTATCTACTGTTAGTATTTAGTTTAGCGAGTTAATCAATAGTGATTGCATATCCTGCTTGAGGGAAATTCCATGTTAAAGACTTGATCCAAATACAATCCTCCTCTTAGTTCTTGTACTTTTAGGTATTATATTTTATATTATTTATTCTTCAATATGTACACCCCTCTTAACCATGGTTAAAATCTTTAACCATGGTTACCTCCAACCAAGTCCATTTAACCCTAGGACAACCTTAGTTAAACCCCAAGTCAAAACCCTAGGTAAATCTCTAGTCAATCCTAGGCCTAACCCTAGGTAAACCCTTAATTAACCCTAGGACCAACCATAGTTAACCTTTGGAAAAACCCTAGCCAAACCTAGGTCTAACCCTAGCTAAACCTTGGTTTAAACCCTAGTCAAACACTAGGTCAACCCCAAAGCCTTAGGGCCCAAAACCCTAAGCCCTTCAGGCTTAAACCCTAGCCAAGCCCTTAGGGCTCAAACTTTTAAAACTCGGCCTATGCCCAAGCAAGGGCCCAAAAATTCAAAAAACCACCCTCGTGCCGCGTGCATGCATGGGCCAGGCCCCTTCTGGGTAAAAAGCAGGTGTTCTCTGTTCCAGCCTCTATGGTCCCCACTGGAGCAAGCCCCAGCATGGGCTAAACTCGTAGGACCTTCCTGAGATTACCCTGGTCCTTCCAAGGTAAACCCCCTTCTGCCTAACCATGGTTAAAATACAAAAAAAAGAATTGGCCAGAACGACGGTAATTATTCTACTAACATTCTTAAACATTCATTACAGGTGAAATAGGCCACTACGGGCCCACTTTGGAGCCCAGTCCAGGGCCCGCTGCAGGCTCAGGACGCGTGGCAAACTTCCCCTGATCTTACCTGAGGGTGTGTGACACCTTGGGTTCAGATTGAAGCCCTGCCCCGGTTAGCAAAAATTGACTGAGAATGGCGGTAGAACATCTACCGCCATTTCCAATCTATACAGAATTGGAAATGGCGGTAATGTATTTACCCCCATTCCCAATTACTTGTTCAATGGGCTTTTCAGGGGACCAGTCCTGTTAGGAGGCTATTCTAGGCCTTGCCAAACTCCCTGGGCCCACCTCAAACCTGCCCATACCTTAACCATGGGTTAACCCAACCTTGGTTAGCTGATGTAACCTTTAAGGTAAAATTCTAAAAATTCCCTAAAAATCCAAAAAATCATAAAATGCAAGAAATGATTAAATCCTGAAAATGGTTCATCCGTCCCTTGACCATGGTTAAGCCCATTTAAATCCTGAAAAATTCCTTAAAATTCTCAAAAAATCGGAAAAGGCATTAGGTGACCAAAATTGCATCCTACAGTCTGCCTAAACACGATTAACTGGACTAACCATTGTTAAACTCCATAATTAATCATGGTTAAGCACATTTAACTTTGGAAGATTTTTAGAAAAATCTCTAAAATTTTCAAGCATGGTATAAGGACCATAAAGCTGAATTTGGACCTTGTCAACCATGGTTAGCAACCCTAACCATGGTTAGACAACCCCTTAACTCCGGTTAAACCCCTTTTGGCCTTCGGGCCTAATCTTGCCCTACTAGGCCCAACCCTAAGCCCATCGGGCTCACCTTTAACCTCCGGGTCCAAACTTTGGCCTCTGGGCCAAAACCGGCCTACCGGGCCCAACCTTTAGTCTACCGGACTGAACCCTAGCCTCCGGGCCCAATCACAAGCCTCAGAGCTTCACCCTTTGCCTACCGGCCCAATCCAACCTGGGCTAGACCCTAAGCCACCCCTGGTGCACACACACACTCTCTTAGCCTTGGCACGGGCTCTTGTGCCAGAACTACGCCCGGTTTAATCTCACCCCAATGTGAGTACGTAGACAATCAACTCAGGTTCGACTGTAGTTAGCTTTTCCCTTCTTGGATTAGTATAAATTAAAATTATGGCATTTGGCTAGTAATTGACATTAATTTGGCTAGGGAGTAGGTAACCAGTGCCAAATAGGGAAAGCAGGGTTCCTAACACCTTCCCTGGGTCTTAACCGAACCTCTTACCTAGAACTTTAAACATACCAAGACCTTATCCATAAACCCAGGGACTTATCCCTCCTACAAGTAATACTTTTTTCTATTATAATAATATATTATAGAAATAGTGGTCCCTTTAGTTTATTGAGTTATATTATTGTTATTATTTATCTACCGGTAGTATTTAGTTTAGTGAGTTAATCAATAGTGACTAGATATCCGGGTTGAGGGAAATTCAATCTTAAAGACTTGATCCAAATACAATCCTCTTCTCAGTTCTCGTACTTTTAGGTATTATATATTATAATCTTTATTCTTCAAAAATTTTCATGTAGAAACTGACATTTTGAACTTTTTTGCATGTACAATTATATCTTGTGAGCTATTTGGAATGGGGCATGAATGACGAATTTTGCAAATGGGCCACTTACCTTAGGCCTCACATTGCTCTCGGATGTCTTGCTTTTGCCTGTGTTGCTGTCGATGAATGTCCTTTGTTGACTTCATTAACGGTAAGTTTTATTATTTTGTTTACTTTCTTATCTTCTTTTGTTCAGAATATATTTTCTGATTTCTAAAGTTGGTTTCTTCGCTAATGTAGTTAATTACTCAATAAAAACTATATGAAACTACGATGCACAATCAACAACTTCTAAAAGGGATAATTAATTCCATGAAAACCTTGTTGTCGGATTCACTTGCGGTAAGTCTCACCATTTTGATTGGGTACTCAAATTTTTCATTGAAATTTTATTCTTGCTAATCTGACTTTTTATGGGGAGTGCTAGTCATAGATGCTCACTCTTTTACAAGCACAAATACTGTGGTGAGACCCATAATCTAGGAGTTTGTCGAACTGGTAAGAGTGAGACGTCCACTACCCTGCAAGTCTACATGCAACTAATTCTTAAAAGTAATATTTTTTCTATAACAATACTATAATATAGAAATTTTGCTCCCTTTAGTTTTATTGAAGTTTATTATTTTTTATTATTTATTTAATGGTAGTATTTTGCTTAGCGATTTAATTAATGGTGACTAGATGTCTTGGTTGAGGAAAATTCCCTTCTAAAGACTCGATTCAAATACAATCCTCTTCTTAGTTCTTGTACTTTTAAGTATTAAATTTTATATTCATTGTTTCTTTAAAATTTGGATGTCGAAACTTACATTTTGATCTTTTTTCATGTACAACAACACCTTGAGAGCTATAATGGGGCGTGAACGGCGATTTCTGCAAAAAGGCCACTTACCATTGGTCTCGGCTGCCTTTCTGCTTTTGCCTGTGTACCTGTCGATGAATACCCTTTGCTCTAGCTTCATTAGCGGTATGTTTTATCATTTTGTTTAATTTCTTATCTTGTTTTGTTAATAATATGATTTTTTCTGATTTCTAAAGGGCATTTTCTTCGCTAAAGTAGTTACTTACACAAATTAAATTTTATGGAAACTTCGATGCAGAATCTATAACTTCTAAAACGGACCATTAATTCCTTGTTTAACCTTGCTTTCGGCTTTACTCATGGTAAGTCCCACTATTTTGATTGGGTACCCAAAATTTTCATTGAAATTTTGTTCTTGCTAATCTTATTTTTATGGCTTAAATAATTTTACATAATAAGAATATTCGGTGTGTTAATTACTAACATTAGATAAACAATTAAAATATTATACCTCAATAAAATTAAGGAGAGTGGTAGCCGTTGACACTCACTTTTTTAGCACAAGCACAAATAGTTTGTGGTGGGGTCGGGGGTCCATAATCTAGGTGTTTGTCGAACTGGTAAGAGTGAGACATCCACGACCCTGCTGTAAGCACCCAATTTTTACACCCCTTTTTTAACCATGGTTACTATCTTTTAACCATGGTTCTCTCCAACCAAGTTCCCTTAACCCTAGGACAACCTTAGTAAACCATAAGTCAAAACCCTGGGTAAATCTCTAGTCAACCCTGGGCCTAACCCTAGGTAAACCCCTATTTAAACCTACGACCAACTATAGTTAACCTTAGGAAAAACCCTAGCTAAACCTAGGTCTAACCCTAAGTCTAAACCCTAGTTAAACCTTGGTCTAAATCCTAGTCAAACACTACGTCAACCCCAAAGCCTGAAGGCCCAAAACCCTAAGCCCTTAGGGCTTTAACCCTAGCCAAGCCCTTAGGGCTCAAAAACTTTTAAAACTCGGCCTAGGCCCAAGCAAGGGCCCAAAAATTCAAAAATCCACCTCGGTATTGCATGCATGCATGAGCCAGGCCCTTTCTGGGTAAAAACCAGGTGTTCTCTATTCCAGCCTCTGTGGCCCCCACCTGAGCAAGCCCTGGTCCATTTCAGGGCATGGGCTAGACTCCTTGGACCTTCCTGAGATTACCCTAGTCTTTCCAGGGTAACCCCCCTCTGCCTAACCCTATTTAAAATACAAAAAAAAGAATTGGCCAGAATGGCGGAAGTTATTCTACCATCATTCTTAAACTTCAATTACATGTGAAACAGGCCATTACGGGCCCACTTTGGAGCCCAGTCTAGGGCCCACCACAGGCCCTGGACACGTGGCAAACTTCCCTTGACCTTACCTGAGGGTGTCACCAGATCTAAAACACTATCAATTCGAGTGAAATATCTTTGAAGCAATTGATGGTTTGACTTGGGTTTGGGTGGCTTGTTAAAAGCCAATAAAAAAGTGAAACACTAACATTTGTGTCCTTTTTTCTACCCCCCACATTTATTCTTTCCATTGTCCATCAAGAAAGTAGTACACCTTTGAGGGACCACGTTTCAACCTCACGCCAACAAAGAGAAATAAAACGTTAACGTTTCCAATCTTCTTTTCTTTAACCTTACGATCTTCTATCTTCTTCACATCCTCATGGATAAGGAACGTAGCATTATAAGGACCCTAATCGAGAGCTCTCTCAGTACGCCAACAATACTCCTAATTCTCAGAAGAAATCCTTAGCACTGTCGCAAGCGATGAATCTGGCAGGTCGTTGGTGGCTGATGTATCTAAGCGGAAATTCGAAAACTAAGGGCCGATGAATACCTGTAGGGGATGGAGGTTACTAGATGATGCTCTGACTTATTACAGAAGACCAGCTAGCCAGCCTGATTGTTCATTAACGATGCTCTAAGCTCCATTACGAGCTCCAACGGCCAACCAAATCAGCTCCTCTTCGTGGCTCTGATACCAATTGTAAGGATTTCGTAGGATGGTTATTGTTGAACATTGAGAAGAGGCAGTTGTGGATGTAAACCAACAACATAGGTCGACTCCCTTAAACCGGATCCAGGTGAAAGAAACCATCAGAGAGTATATTATGCTCATGTCTCTCTTTTATAGAGAGAATCACCCGTAACCGATGCCTTTATGACTGTCGTTACGCTATCTGGTCAAGGGTTTCGGATCCCTTCTTGATGATTAAATCAAATGGCTATTACAGCCAATAATTCTAATAACGTGTTGCACCCACATTGCGTTTGTGGAAAAAATTAACTTAGTGCGTCTTGGGATAACACTCCTCTACTAAATTCGGGGCCAATGGGATAGGACCCACCAATACGTAGATTCGAGCTCATCAAATGATATGACATCCTAAAGTGCTGCTCAAGTTTTCTCATATTTCATTTTTTTTATTTATAAAATGTCCCTCAAGTTCATATACCCAAAAAACCCTCAGTTTTTTTACACCCAAAATGCCCTTAATATTTTTTGGTTCTCAAAATATCCTTACCTCATGTTTCCATACCCAATACCTAATGTGTCTCTCACAAGTTCTTACCCAAGTGTCCGCTTTTGGTGTTGCTAGCTCCCGTCCGTTCCACCGGCCTACGCTTCTGAATCAACATAGTTGTCTAGATTGAGATCTTGGACTGCTCGAGCCAAACCTCCTCAATAATTAGGTCTTCCCGGACTTCCACCCAAAATTACACTCTTTCTACTTAACCGAGCATAAAAAGTGAGCGAGCGACAGTCAAGGAAAACCGGGCGGGATTGATTCCGAGAGGGCATGGGAAGTGGAACCCAAGATGTCCGAGTTTACGGCTCGCCCCAGAACCACTGAGCCACCCCTCGGGGTTCAGGAAGGAGTGAGTAGTGAGCGTGTCATACCGAAACCGTACGCGCACTTCTTTATCGAACCCAATCTTTTTTTCCCAGTCACTACTCAGGTCTCTCTTCCCAACTCGATCACTAGTATCCGGATTCAAGATTTCAATGGATCGCGAATCAGGATCCGGATCCGGATCCGGATCTTGATCTTGATCCTGATCTCTCTCTCTAGCTATTAAAGTCTGACCATCATTTATGATCACCCTCTCGATCTATTCTCAGAACAGATCTTCTGTTTGACCCGAAATCTACCTTTGTTTTTTCTCCCACAGAGTACCCAATTTCGAGAAACAGAGCTTTGTGGGTGGTCAATCGTTTCATTTGCTCAGGTATTACTCTTTATTCTCTGTAATTTATATTTTTCAAAAATTATATGTAATTTGGTTCTTCGTTTTGACCTCATTTCTATGTTATTTTGTGTTTATGATTTGGGGGATCTTCCTTTGATTGAAGGTATTGGGAAATGGGATTTGTTTGGGATTCTGGTTAGATTTCAGAATTTGTGTTTCTTTTAATTTTTATGATTTAATTTTTTTACAATTGAATTGTGATGAGCAAGGTGCAATTTCATCATTTTGGTTTCTAGGTGTTGTTTGAAATTTGTTTTGATTTAAAAACTGTGGAATTTGTTAAAAATGTACTTTTGTTTGCTCTTGTTGTTTTTTTTTTCCCTAATATGAACTATGAGAGTATTTTACCCAACCCTTAAGACGGTGGTTCTTACAATGGAATTCTTATTTAGCTCTTCTTTATATCACTTGTCTTTTCTCATATTTTGCTTATTTTTCTTTTTTGATACTGTTTTTTAGTTTGAATTCGACTGGTTTTGGGCTTCCTTATCATACCGATTCAAGGTATATGACCTGTTTGTTCGGGGGAACCCTACCCAATTACAAACTGGTGAGAAACCTCACCATGGATCGAAATTAGATTAGGTCAAAATTCGAATCCCCTATTTTCCTGTTATGTACTTTATTGTAATTAGATAGTCTCTCGAAGAGAATCCAAAAAGAGGTCTCGGTTCCCCTCGAAGAGAACCAAATTCCAAGTAACTTGTTGTATTTGTTGATATCAGAAAAAGGGTACACATCATTACCAATCAAGTAACAACCCAAAAAGTACAAAATAAAGTTGCTTTGGTTTTTTTTTGGGGATTTGGTTGGAGTGAATTTTACCATTTGTAATGTTCATCGGCGATAGATTTAGTTTCACATGTATAAGCAATGATCTTTGTTAAGGACATATGTGTTCTAAATTCTAGAATCAAACCTGTTTTCAATTTTTTAGAAACTATTTAGATCATCTTGAGGAAGCTTTCGATTGTTATAAATCATTTATTTGTATTTAGAAAGGATTGTAGTTTTGTTGATTACTGTAAGGGAATAGTATTAATGTTTTGGCAGCACATAAAACAATGTCGAATGACTAAATTTGTAGAGCCCCGAAAATTTGATTCACTGTTCATGTGAATAGAGCCCTGGTATGGTATGTGTAAAGGCCTAATGCCTTACATAGTATTCTTGGTATTATGATGAGTCAAGTGAGGGTCTTAGGTATGTATTTGGAGTCTCAAAATGAGAGTATAAAGATACTCTAAGTGGTAAAAACAAGGGTATAAATACCCAAGGTGTTTAATGGGTTGTGAGTGAATAGTGTAGTGAATAGTGCTAGTGCGCGAGGCATAAGGAGGCCGGGCCCTCTCATGCATGTTGGTGTGTATGTTAAATGATCACTTAGAAGGATTTAAAAATATATGGGGAATGATTAATGAGGTGTGAGTATGGTTTTGGACCCGAGGGAAAAGAGTGTGAAAACACTCGAAGTGTTCTAAGTGTTGAAGAGGTATGTTTCGGCATTTCCCTCAACTTTACGAAACCTTAGTTTAGGCTCCATTGCTCAGAATCAAGTGATTCTTGAGTTTTTGGAAAGGCATTTGAACCCTCTTCAGGGTTCATGTTCATCACTTTCCCTGATTTTGAGCCGGGGTTGAGTCAAAAGTCCAATTTCCAAAGTCGGGACTGTTGGAAATCTGGACTGTTAAAACCCAGTTTCAGACCAGTAAACTTTAGGGGTAAAATGGTCCAATAATAAATACGAATTATGAGTTGTAAAAAACATGAAAGTTGTTCTCCTTCAAAAGACGAATCTAACGCAAGTTGAATCGTCAAAATCGGACGAGCGAGTCAAAAGTTATGGCCGAAATATCAAAGCGGGAAAAATCTGAAAATCATTCTGTCAAAGTTACGATCGATCGTAGAAGACCTACGAACGATCGTAGTTACGAACGATCGTAAAGTTACAGAAATGCTGAAAACTTACTGTAAGAGCTACGATCGATCGTAGGAAGCCTACGAACGATCGTAGAACTCCAGAAACTGAGCAAACTTACTGTAAGACCTACGATCGATCGTAGGAAGCCTATGAACGATCGTAGGTGCGCGAATCAAACTCTTTAGTGCGTGTTTTTTTAGGGTTTTCACCCCTTGGCCTATAAATAGGGGACATTTTTGGGGGTTTTGGGTTACCCTAAACCTAGAGAGAGATCTTAGAAGAGAAGGGAAGAGAGTGGAGGATCGCAAGAGGGGTTTTTGGATTTGGAGAAGAAGAGCACAAATCGAGCCTTGATCTCGCTCCTACGCGCCATTGGAGCTTGGATCTCCAACATCAAGCTTGGGTTTCACTTCTACAAGCTTCTTCAAGCCTTTTCAAGCATTGGATCAATGGGATTTCATCCCATAAGGTAGATACACTCTACTAGGTTCTAATTTCATAAACCCTTAATGAAAAGCATGATTTTCTGGACAAGTATAGTTATATATAGCCTCTTATATGTAAAAATACACTCTTCTAGCAATGGATTTCATGAAACCCTTTCTACATCAAGATAAAATCCCATGAATGATGGTGTTAATTAAATGTGATGATGTTATGCTTTCAACCAACAAATAAAAGATGGTAATTTTTGAGTTGTTCTATATGTTAGTATCCAAGATGAAAAGCATGTTAAAAGCAACAAGTTTTGGGAAGAACAAGTAGAAAAACCTTATTTTAAATGTGATTGGAATGGTGTGATGTTATTGTATATGGATTATGGTGATGGATGAATTATGTTGAGTATGAGACATATGACCATATGTAAAGGGTTTTCCCTAATGTCTACCATGTTATATCACAACTGCTATACGAGTTTTTCTAAATTATGGGTATCCCAAAAGAAGAAATACATGTATATAAGATGCAATACAAGAATAAGAAGAAGAAGAGTATAAGATGCAAATGAACCACACGAAAAGTATAAGATGTAAATGAACCAAATGAATAGTACAAGAGGCATAAGAAGTATAAGAAAAGTACAAGAAGTAAAAAGAGGTCTACGGAAAAGTATAAGAAGCACAAGATACATACAGAAAATACAAGAAGCACAAGATGTTACAAGAAATACAAGAAGATGGAAAGTATACGGAAAAAGCCGACAGGGATGCGACGATAGCAGGCCGCCTGAAAGGGAAAGGGATACTGGCATCGGACTCCGATGATAGCAGGCCGCCCGGAAGGGAGATGGATACTGATCGTCTACCCTTGAGGTAGCCGAAGGTGAGGAGAACATTAGGCCACCCAGCTTACGTGGGTACAGGTACTAGTTGTCCTACTCTGGAGGTAGCAAATGATGAATACCAAGGTATTTTAAATACCCGTACAGGATAATAAAAGATAAAAGCCAAGGTATTTTAAATACCCACATATGCAAAGGTACAAATTGATAAGAAGATGTTTTCGACAAAAGATGATAAAAAGATGTTTTCCGATAGTATTTTTCGAGATATATGCACATGATATGATTTTGTTTTCCGCGCTCTGATTTCAGGAATGCATGTGAGATGATTAAATTGTGATATGTACACGTTGTATTCTTGTTTACGATATTACTATCTAGTATTTTGTATACACTGAGTATTCCATGCTCAGCCGTACATATTATGTCGGCAGGTCCCTTCGACATTTGTGGCGAGCGTCCTCAGGAACCATGGGTCGAGGAAGAGTATGTTGAGGAGGAGGAGACTTGGGGTAGTCTTCAGCAGCAGAGGGCTCAGGAGGAGCAGAGGGCTTTTGTTAGGTGGCCCCATCATGAGTGACGAGAGGGAGAGACATGTACATATATTTTGTTGAGCGAGTATGTTCGCTCTTTATTTTGGGTCATGTATAAACTGAGACATATAGTATTGATAGAAATTTTGTAGTCCGCTTCCACTACCATATATAGATTAGTATTACGCTTCCGCTATCACAGGTTTTATATGTTGTACAGGATTCATATGTTATATAGAATGGTTTGGTTATGAGTTCACGTCGCCAAAGTAACCTAACTACTAGGGGGTATTTTGGGTCGTGACAAAATTATTTGTTGGTATTGATTGAGTAATTTTTTGTTGGAATGGAATAACTCTACTCGCAATGTAGTTGGGATAATAAAGGAATGCATTTGGAGGTTTTGAGTGCCGCTTCTTTACATCATAAAGATGGTATTAAGCATAATATATTATACCAGACAAATCCGCTTGGATAAGATTTTCTTGGTGTTAGTATGCTGGTTTTATTTATATTTATTTTCTTTAAGTGCATGTGGTATATCAAGTATATCTTTGTATAACTGAATTTTTTTAGTTATACCATTGCCACGATTTAAAGATCTCCCTATTTCATTATACTGTGTTTTCCAATCATATATCTGTTTGGGCTGCTGATAATGATGAGATAAGAGATCGTTTTTGAAGCTAGATTTTGATCTGCAATGAAGTCAATCAATGGTTCTAAATTCTAATAGAGCAGTTTTATTGTTTTTCTTCTTATTTATTTTTGCTACAACTTCTAGTCATGTTCAATATTTGACTCCTGAATTCTCAAATCATAATTTACTATTACTTAGGACAAAGTGATGTTTGGAAAAGTAGGTGGAATGACCGACCTCTACCTCTATTTATATTACCCTTTTGTGATTAGTGCCTGAAGAAAACCCTTTGCAATCATTACTTCAAGAAAATAAGCCGTGCATTTACAAGGTGAACTGATATATATATATATATATATATATATATATATATATATATATATATATATATATAATAATAGAGGCTTAATATAGTTGGCCTGTACAAGATTTGTTTTTGAGAAGGCCCTTATTCACCGAATCTCTCTTCGCCACCACCTTCCCTTGAAATATTCCTCTGATTTGTCCTCTTTATAACAACGATAGTTACCAAGTTGAGGTTTAAGAAATATTTGGCTCGGGAAAATTTTGAAATATATTGTCAAAATTTGGGAATAAATTGTCAAAATTGAAAAAATCGAAGTCGAGAGAAAAATAAATAAGAAATAAAATTTTTAATTATGAAAATTTATAAGAAATATATTTCATATATTAGGTATTTGTTTGGGATTTTTTCAAAAAGTTGTGAATAATTCATGTTTTATTTGCAAAACTGAGGACATTTTTTTTTTAAATCTCGATTTTTTTCCAAAAATCGTGAATATTGTGATTTTTCAAAAAGTCGTGAATACTCCGTGAATTAATTGCTCAACGAAAATTCACGACTTATTTGAGACTTTTTGAAAAAATCGGAGAACTCTGATACCATAATACTATGGTAACAACAGACATTCGAGATCTCTCTCCCAAGTCGCATATACCAGGTTTAGGGTAGGAGAACGCTATCACTGGAGCTTTGAGATCTCTCTCCCAAGTCTCACCTCCCAGATTTAGGGTTTGGGTAGGAGAAAGTTATCACCCCCTCTTTCTACTCTTTTTTCTTTTGAGATCGCCTAGGTATGATCTTTACCATCTATTCAAATTTCAAAGTATGTTCTCCCGCTTGTATCATTTACTTGTAACTAAATTTGTTGTAGGATAGAGTAAAAGGTAGAGTAAGAAGAGGGGAAGATATACCTTAGAGTCTCACTAAGGCTTTTTTTGGAGTCTCACCTAGAAGAGATTAATGGGGTCTCACCATTAACAAATAAACTTGTTTCAGTTTATATTCAAATATGGATTGGGTTACAATGCCATGGCCTCTCCCTTTTATAGATCCAATAGAACATTTTTTTCATTAATACAAGAACTTGGAAAAGCTAAAAGTTCTTCCAGTTTCAAGGAATTTTGTTAAAAGGAAAACTAAAGCCCAATGAGGACTAATAAATAACAAGAAGTTCCTAATAACATCTTTCTAAAACTCTGCTTTCAAAGAAAAGTACAGTTTTCTTTCTTACTTTTCTTTCTTGTGCCGTGAATTTAAGGGGCTGATCCCCACCAAAATTATTTTATTTTTGTGGTGATCTGTTCTTTTATGTCAAAATAGATATTGTTCCGAGAATATGAGATCTAGAAAGTTTCTTGCGAATTTTTTGAGTTTTTGGAGAAATTTCTTGTATTGGGTGTAAAACATGGATATAATATTTGTGGGTTTTTGATAAAATGGTTGACTTAGCTCTATCCATATGGGGTTTTAAGTGAGAAAGTGTCTTGGGAAATTCTCTGAGGTGTTCGAGAAATTATTCACTTTGGGTGTTAGAAATGGATATAAATATTTCTGGATTTTTGATAAATGGTTGATTTAGCTCTACCCATATGGATATTCATGGGAAAATTTTAGTATGTACTGTTCTGTTTTGCGCTGTAACAGATTCATTCTATTACTGGCTTCTGGGCTTGCTCCATGTTTGTTTTCATTTCTTCAGTCTAGCACTTTTTTCCATGGTTACGAGAGGTAGAAGGAGATGTTTATAGAACATCATTACTTGGTGAAATTAATAGAGTTTGGTATCGGAAAAATAGATACTTTCTGATTTTTCAATGTAATGGTTGAATCAGCTATACCCATTTTGGTTCTTTGGTGAAATTTGATGTTACTTCTCTAGTTTGCGCCTTTCTTCCCCCCCCCCCCTCCCTCCAATCTGCTTTGCTCCTTGATTTTTTCCCTCATTAATCCCAAAGAATTTTGCTTTGTTCCTTGTCTCTTAAATTATTTCAACATTACACTAAGTAAAAGCCTTAGAACGTTAAGCAGCCACTCTAATATCTATTCTCTATATTATAAAAGAGACTGTTCAGGGGCTTAATTTTTTTTTTCTCTTACCATTTTATTTATTACCGATATTTCCTAAGTGCATATATGTTTGGGAGGATGCTTTGAAGTTCTTATGTAATTTCTTACTTTGAGAAAAAGGATATTTGGATATTTTATGCATTCACTTTTCAGAGGAAGGAGGTAACACTAACAATCAGATAGAAAATACTGGGAGTTAGGTTACAAGATTAGAATGAGTTAAAATGGGAATTCCTTCTTCTCTCATTTTTTATGATAAAAAATAAAATGAAATTCAGCATAGGTGTATGGATTTGGAACTTCTCCACTTGTCAAACTAGTTATAATTTGAATTTGAATTAAGTGAGAGAGCTGGTTATAATTTGAGTTTAATTCACTCAAGTTAATTGGGGTTGCTTGGATCTTTCCTATTCCTTCCAGGGCTTTTCATCTTGTTGGCATTTAGTCTCGCTAGATAGCCCCTAGATCTTTTTTGGGCTCTCCTTCTAAGCGCAATTTCTTGGGCGCTCTGGCTTGAGAGGAACATGCTTGTTTTTTAGGATTCTTCGCTACCATTAGAGAGAGTGTTTGTGCTCTTTGTTACTAGAATGAGCCTCCATCAGAAATGATGTTAGGGAGCTTGGGATTAATGAGCTCATTTCTTAGCATTGGTAGTGTAATGTTGTGTCTATGATGTCTTCCTCTTGATGAGTTTTTGTTTTTTTTTCCTTTGCTTTGGTTCACTTTTTGTGAATGCCTGTTATTTAGTGCTTTGATTAATGATATTGCAGTTACTGATAAAAAAAATTATTTTCCCAATGCTAAAATACTATATAATCTTGGGGTCTTTTGTGTGTCTCATGATCTTTGACTTTTTCTCTTCTATCGTAGTTTGAAACATATTAGTTTGCAGTAAGGCAAGTACAGCATGTTTCATAATTGTCAGTAGGAATTACATTCCTATATATGAAGCTGAAGTCGGTTCTGCAGTTAAAGTATGTTTTTTCTTGAGTTTTAATTTCTACTTGTTGATTGTGCATATATTTTAGAAGTTCTGTATTGCCATATTTAATTGGAAACTCCAAATTATGAAATAAATGTTGTCGGTGTTTCTCTGGTCAAATTTGAATGATGTTTGTAAACTGTGGTAGGACATAAATCTACATTGTTCTAAATGCATCACTTTATTCGTATCAGTGTTTGTAATGACTTTCATGAGTGGCATGGCTGATTCGTCATATATACAATTACGAAGTGAGGGTGAGAATTGAAAACAGATATCCATTGTGAGTAGGTAGTGTCTCATCGCATATGAATCATGCTGATTACAGCATAATGCACAGAACCTTCATTATCTTGTTATGTAAAATATGTTGTCATGTAAATATGAGATATTTATTCCACCTCACCTTTGATGTCATATTCATCCAACTTGTATATATATATATATATCTTCTTTTTTGATCAGTTATTCATCCAGCTTGTATTGATATGAACATACAGAGTCCGAGATATTACTTCTACCTCGCACCGATGTCTAAGCTTATGTAAAACCAAAAAGCACTGAGTGATTGGTATATTTCTTTTTGATTTATAATCAGATATGCAATATATAAAAAGAGGGGAAATACAAAGTTCGCAAGAGTGTGGGCCCTATGAAAACAACAGGACAACAATATGAATAACAATATGTGAGCGAAAACTACTAAAGAAATTAGCTACCCACAACACCCTACCCACAGAATCAAGAAGACCACAAACCCCCTAAATTTATCAACTCTCACCTTAAACCTAAAGTGGAAATAGTATGTTTGATCCTGGCAACCATCTCTGTTTCTTCCCCTTCCAAAACACCCAAGAGATAGCCCATAGAAGGAGAGACTACATCACATTGCAGACCCCCAACCTCACTAATGCCCAGCAAGATAAGAAGTCCTGAAAAGAGAGTGGGAAGACCCAATTCAACGCTATTCGAGAAACTAGAATACCTCAAAACCCAATTGCTACCTGGCAATGCAATTACAGGTGGTTAACCAATTCCTCCACCGGGTGGCATAAGTAACAACGATTAGCTATCATCTACCCTCTCCACTTTAAGTAATCATAAGTTAAGGTATTGTTCTAGGCATTTGTCCACAAGAAGAAAGACACCTCGGAGGGATTAGTGAATGCCTGAATTCCAAACATTCCTATGAGGAAAAGGAAGTTTCGGACCTAACAAAAAGGAGTGTGAGAATGACTTCACTGAGAACTGATTATTGTTGTTCCTAAACCATAATCGGGCATTCCTCACATGTGGAGAAGACAAAGAAGAGGGCAAGCGCTCCAACAAATGCAAATCATCGTCTAATTTCCAGTCATTCAAATTGCGCCTCATCTTAGGAGTCCGCATGACATTATTGGTTATTGACTCAAATTCTCCGCGACTAAACTCCCCTTTAATTAGTGCTTGCCGAAACAAATTCCCAAAGTCATCTTAAGATGCGACTGACCACACTAGATATCCTTTGAACTGTCACCCAATGGGACATATGGCATCATTTTTGGCGATTCACTGATTCTAAAAATGGAACATTTTGGATTGTCTAAAACAATTCCTTTGTTGATAACCCGTTTGGTAACAGTCAATCAGAGTCATTCCTACAGGACATAAATGACATAATCCTACTTGGATGGCAAAAAAATCAGGATCACTTTTATATTATTCCAACTAGATTATATAATAAAATCTTCATCTAACTATTATAACGTCTCATTAAATTGCACAAAATCTATTTCATATTAGTAGTTTTAAATATCCAAAATTAAACATGTCATGCTTTACTTTGTAATAATCATAATTAGAATTGCCCAAAATAACATTATAAGTTCCCTAAAACAACATATCAGACTACAACCACAAGCTGCACAATTTTATTTTATTTTTTAAAAATCTCTTTTGCATTCATTGAGTAATTGTTGGAATGCTGAATCCATCTCAATTGTTCTACTTCATATCCATCTACCCAGATGAATGAGTCTTGATGGTCCATTGGTCCTAAGCAAAATGAAATGCAATTAGCTTAAAATGTGTGATATAATGAGTTTTCATTAGTATTGATATTAATGGTACTAAATCATAATATAATACTCAACAAAGAGAACATTGATAAAAGCAATAACCATAGTTTTTTTTTTGGCCATGAACAATTTTCATAATGCCTCGGCCACAAGAACGTGTAGGACATTCACTATCTTCTACTATGGTTTTAGTAATATCTGCAAGGTATAATTTATAGATATATACAAAATTTCAAATTAGTAATATCTACAAAGATAAAAGATAATAGAGAAAACAATGTCATATCTTTTAAATATAAAACATAGAACTATAGAAGTCAAAGTTGTCAGAAATACAAATCTAAAATAAAACACTAATTAGTCTCCCGTGACATTGTAATGCATCTGCTATTTCATTCCTAACTCGTGCCATGTCGACCATGTGTAGTCCCTATCTCTGCAGCTAAATCATTAAATCTGTCACTATTACTGACTATGCATTCTTCATTGCCATAGATCATAAAGTCATTGTCTGTATGCATTTTTGTTTTGAGAAAATTATGGAGAGTACATGTGGCAATCATTATATGCCTTTGTGTGTGTAGGGAATAAGGTGGCATTAGCTATATAGCTGTAGGATTGGAAATCGAGATTTTAGCACACCAAAGCAACACTCAATCACATTCCGCAATGAAGAGTGGTGATTATTAAATAACTCTTTCTTTCAGGTTGGATGCCCCGTCTACACCTCTTATTATCCTGTAAGTGATATCGCTGCCCACGATTAAACATAAAATAACCTGGAACACTGGTATAACATGAGTCAACAACATAATATTTACCTGAAACAACAATTTTTCAAATTTTAAATTATTTTTAATTATAGGTTAGTTACATATCATTCAAATTAGGCTTATCTTCAGGTGGGTGAGAAATTTTAATTGCGGATTAGTTATAGCTTCTATAAAAACATGTAAATCTTTTGCAATTCATTCCTAACTAGCATACACGAATGTGAAGCGCATATTGAAAAAACACACATACATCACATTTTGAGCCACCGTCATCTTCCTACTTTGATGTGGGATTTGATCTTTGGAAGGGAGAGACCACGTGTGTACCATCTATCACGCCAATACAATACTTCGTTGGTTTAGTGTGAAGGCCCTACAAGCAGCCGTGAAAGCTCCATTCCTAGGCTCCCTTCCTCGACGACTACTAGGAGTCCAAGAATGACTCAGCATGGGTCATACACCCTCTTCAACAACATCAGGATCACCATTGATTTCTTTTAATACTTCTGGTCACATTATCATTGACATCCACATTAATATTTGCATCATCAACATTATCCTGTGCTTCTTGGGTCGAGGTTTCCGCAGTTTCACCACTTGGAGTGGTGTCACCGTATAACATCATCAGTTCATCAAACATTGGACACCCTTTATTGCGAAAATGCTTTTCATAAGGATTTTTTTTAATATAACAAGTACCGAACACCCCTTAGTATTCATATATAAATGTTGCAATCTATGGTTTGTATCATACCTTTGTACATGAATCCTATACCTCATCCAGTGTTATAACCTTCTTGATTATCGGTTTCCATCACGAAGCTTTGTAAGAACCTCTAAAATCTTGCCTCAATTTGTTAACTTGTATTTGAATTGTTGATGTTTATATCTATTATCTAAAACTTATGTGTGTAGAACTTTCATGTATATCATTCTACACCTTTTTTGAGAAAGTTGTCGTTGGTTGATTGCATTTTTTCACCTCTTCGGCCATTACTTGTATAAAAATCTTTCTTCCCTAGGGTTCCACTCCACCTTGCAATGACATCCTTTTCTTATTGGTTGGTTGTTGACATCTAAATAACTGCACTATATTTAAGATTACTATTCCAATCAAAGAAACATGAAAAGAGCAAAGAAATTGACAAAACTAATCCCACAAATGCAGAGTCATCTGTATCAAATTGCATGGTTCCCCATTATTGATTTTTTCCCCGAGAACACATATTGCAAAATCCATAAACAAAAGAAAGAGAAAAACCAGAACACCAACACGTAATGCTTTAGACAACAGCCCACAAGAGCTACAGAACAAGAAACAAAGTAAAAAGGAACAAAAGAGTCTTTGAGGGTTTAGACGCTCCTGAGGAAAAGGTTTACAATTTTTGTGGCAGCTCCTTCTTTCCTAGTGTGCTATTAGGAAGGACTTTGAGGAGGGAATGGTTTGTAGATTTTTGACTTATATACTTGAGATATTACTGCAGGGCCTAATACTTAGATTTTTTTTTGCAATCTTCAATGCTGTTTTCCGGTTCATGTGAACCGTTGTACTGTTTCATATGCTTCGTTTTGATATATACACATCACTTGTTACCGAGAAAAAAATAGGAATACTAAAAACCCCCTAAAGGAATACCAAATTTAGCTATGCCATAAGATCTTGAAAACTTCCTCAATCTTCAACTATTTATACTCATTTTCAAAGAACATTAAGAAGAAAAAAAATGAACTTTTTGCAAATCAGGAAAAAAAGGGAGCAACAAAAGAGTATTATAAAATGTTGAAGATCTTTATACTTGAGCAACAAAAGAGAAAAAATGACTTAAAGCTGAAGCAAAGAGAATTTTCTTACATGCACCATTTCACCTAATCAAATGAACTTCATTGTTATGACTAGAGCTTCTAGAATTTTAATATAATTTCCCCACCATTTTCTTTGCATTGGAAGATTTCTCTACACAGAAGAATTTGACAAGGAAGATGGTGAAATTTGCAAAGCTTTAAAACCATTACATCATTTGGACATCCAGAATGATGACAATGTAATGCTATCTTTGCATAATCCCCTTAGGTCTAGAAGACTACGCTATTGGTCCACTGCACGCATGTTTTCTTGGTATACTGTTTTCAATTCTTGAATATTAGTAAATAGTTCTAATTTTATTTCAGTAATTTTGTTAATTTTAAGCTTATAATTTTCGTTGATATACTAGCTTCATTCTTTGTTTCTTTGATCGCCCATATCATACATACGCGGCTGATGCTACTTCATGACTCTCGCAATGATGACGGAATTAAAAGTTTTTTCCAAGAGGTCCATGAGCTTTACATAAAGGTATACTACTGCACTCTATTTTTCCATTAAGCAATCTTTTTGTTTCTCTTTCTTCAATTATTCCAAAATCTGGAGAATAGGTCCTTGTGAACTACACTTGGATGCTTATTTGGTGAGCAAATTATATGCTTTCTTATTTTCTGTTCTCTGAATATTCTTCATGAATCTTTGGATTTGGTCCTGATGCCAAGGGAGGTTATAAGATGGATATATTAGACTATATGAGCTACTTTTTACGTGGCATGGCTAGGAAGTAGGCAGAGCCAAGAGGCATGTGCCCCCCCGAACTTTTAAACAAGAACAACAAAAAAAAGATTAATAAGGTATTGCCATTGCAGGGTTGAGCAAGGGGGCATGTGCCCCCTTGAACTTTTTGTCTTCAAGAAAATTATAATTTTTTATATACAAAATCAATAATTTATTAGGATCTAATGGCAATGGTCCATCTAAGAGGTGGCCCACTAGCAAGATCAAATCCTATTCATTCAGGACTCAGGAGTCAGGAGTACTACCATGGGAGGAGCCACATGGGGCCCGGGGGGGGGGGCTGAAGCCTCCTCTCAACTTGTGAAAGAAAAAACTTCAGTATCATATAGGGAGCGTAGCTTGGGAGGGGAGCAGGGGTGGACCAGGGGCTATAGCCCCCACCCCTCGGAACTTTTGAGGAGGAAAACAAAACTAAATTTATACTTATATTATTTAATTTAAAAGGGCATACGCGTGGGGCAAGGGGGAAGTTGCCTTTGAACTAAAAAAAAAAAAAACTAAGTTTATAAATTATACTTATATTATTGAATTGAAAGATGGCATAGCCTGAGGCAAAGGGAGTAGTGGCCCCGAACTATAAAATATATATATTCTTTGCAAACGGACACAAACCGATGAGATGGCACATGAACTTGGCCCTAAAATAAAAAATAAAAAAATTGGGGCTACGCCCTCGAACCTCCACACCTCACCTCATTGTTAGCCCCCCCTCCCCCTAGAAGAAAATCCTGGCTCCGCCCCTAAGTTTTACCAAACAGTGGACTTGGATTCCACAAACAACGATAATCATACCTTTACGGCAAAATTCTCTGATAGGTAGAGGTGTATCCAAATCAGGCTAGCTTGAAGTTCGGCTCAGCTCAGCTTCGATCAAGTCAGGTTTGAGCTCAAAAATAGGCTCGATCGAGCCGAGCCGAGCCGAGCCTTTTTGAGTTTGAAAGTGTATTCAAGCCGAGCTTGAACCAAGGCTTGTTTGATTCGGCTCGAAGCTTGGCCCGATTGAAGCTCGGTTTGGCTCAAGCTCGACTCGGCTTGAATATTATATAAAAAATAATATTATATATATATATATATATATATATATCATTATTATATATATAAATAATACAATTATCATATATATATAATAATAATATTTTTATTTTTATTTAAAAATATTTTTTTAATAATTCAATCCGAGTTGGACAATCGAGTCGAGCTGCCCCCTACAATTATCATATAAATAATACAATTATCATAAGACAGCCATTGGGCATGGGCTCAGCTGCCCCCTACAATTGCTCCCTAAACTTTGGAAACAAATATCTTTTGTACTATGTTATTTAATTATTTAATAGGACATAGTCATTGGAGAAGGGGACAATTGGCCCTTAAACAAGGAGAAATAATACTCGTAGGATATTTATGAAACCTACGAATGAGATTGCCCGCTTGTCAAAAAACATTTTGGGGTCTACGACCCTGAATCCCCGTCCCTAGACGTCGAATATTTTGTATCCGCCTAATCATTCTTTACAAATCCATCAACAATTACTAACATTTTCAATCAACCATAGCATACCCCCCCCCCCCCCCCCCCCACACACACACAAGAAAATCCTAGCTCCTCCCCAGGAAGGGACTTCTGGAAGGTTTTTAAAAGGCGAAGGCATGAGGCGAGGTGTTAAGACCTCGTGAGGCGTATGGCATGAATCTCAATTCTCAAATGTCAAGCTCCTTCATTTTTTTTAAAAGTTAATTGAAAGGATAAAATTTGTAGAAGTGCTGAAAATTACACAATATATATACTTATAATTCAACAATCACATGGAAAAAATGCTGCTCTATTAGAAGAGACTTTGACGAGTTGGTTGTGCTGCTCCTGATTTGTGTTGGTGTCCTTTTTGTGTGTGGCTATCTGGTCCTTTTTCCATTATGTTGTTGACCTTGTAGCTTCTTACCTCTGTATGGTCTTCATTGGTGAACCCTGTCTTTTGATTTGTACGCCTCAGCCACTTCTTCTCTTTATATCTATATGTATGCCTCTTATTGCCAATCTTAAAAGCCAATCACATCTAAAAAATAATGTTAGATAGAAAAGAAAATTTATCAATTGAGATTTATATTTTTTGTTCATAAACATATTAAAAAACAATGATGTTGATCATCAATTCATAATTTCATATCAAAAGGTAATACAATTCAGAATTTTTTTGATTCCAACAGATAGTCACATAGAAGTTAAGGAAAAACAACGCTGTAGGCAGGTAGCTTAAAACAACATCAAGGGTTTTAAAAACTCTAAATACTTTTAACATAATAAACTAACTATTAATTTAATTGAATAGAAGAATGATATTCTAAGTCTGAATTTTGTGGCAAGCATTCTATATTTGATTATTGTATGACTGTACACCTCCAACATAAGGAAAGCCTCAAGACATGAGGTGTGAGCCTCATGCTTTGAAGGTTGAGCCTCGTGGAAATTGAGCTTCTAAGGCTGCTCCTTGAGACCTTTTCCTTGAGGCTCGTCTTAAGGCGTAAGCCTTACATGCACCTTAAAATATTGATTCAACATAGTATGATTTAGTTCTCCATTTTTGACAATCTTTGTTCCACATTGTCCTTATATATGCTGTTGTACTACATCTAGCTGATTTTAAGAGGCTTATGCTGAAATTTGCACATATTAATTTGAAAGTAAACAAATTTCTCATTGTCAACTCTGGCATTGCAGAGACATTCAGAGTCTAATAAATTACTAGTTAATGTGATGGATATCATCTGTGTTGCCCATTTTTTGCCCAAGAGTTGTAACCAGGTGTAAGGACTGGCCTCTAGGTATTAGCATTTAGCAAAGGACATATGGGTAAGGCAGAACCTCCCTTGTTTTTTTTTAAAATTTAGCTAACCATAGTTGTTCCTCAACTAAACCAAGTACTTGACCAACCCGGTCAACAAAACCCTAGCCCCTGGGCTAGACTCAAAGCCACCCTTGGTGCACACACACACTCCCTTAGCCTTGACACGGGCGCATGTGCCAGAACTACGCTCGATCTGATCTCACCCCAATGTGAGTAAGTAGGCAACAAACCCGGATTCGACCCTAGTTAGCTTTTTCCTTCTTGGATTAGTTTAAATTAAAACTAAGACTTTTGACTAGTAATTGACATTAATTTGGCTTATACCTACAGAGTAGGTAACCATTGCCCAAGGGGGGAACCAGGGTGCCTAAGACCTTCCCTTGGTCTTAACCGAACCTCTTACCTAACTCTTAGCAGACCAAGACCTTATCCATAAACACAGGAAGTTATCCCTCCTGAATAAATAAGTGGCGACTCATAATAATAACCCATACCCCTAACTGTGGACGGGGATAGGATCTGTGCTCACACTTGCAAGTCTACATGCAACTAATTCCTAAAAGTAGACCAAGACCTTATCCATAAACACAGGAACTTATCCCTCCTGAATAAACAAGTGGCGACTCATAATAATAACCCATACCCCTAACTGTGGACGGGGATAGGATCTGTGCTCACACTTGCGAGTCTACATGCAACTAATTCCTAAAAGTAATACTTTTTTTTATTATAATACTATACTATAAAAATAGTGGTCCCTTTAGTTTATTGAGTTATATTATTTTTATAATTTTTCTACTGGCAGTATTTAGTTTAACGAGTTAATCAATAGTGACTAGATATCCTGGTAGAGGGAAATTCCATGTTAAAGACTTGATCCAAATACAATCCTCTTCTTAGTTCTTGTACTTTTAGGAATCATATTTTATATTCTTTATTCTTCAAAAATTTTGATGTAGAAATTGACATTTTGAACTTTTTTGCATGTAAAATTACATCTTGTGAGCTATATGGAATGAGGCGTGAATGACAACTTCTGCAAAAGGGCCACTTACCCTAGGCCTCACATTGCTCTCGGTTGTCCTGCTTTTGCCTGTGTTGTTGTCGATGAATGTCCTTTGTTGACTTCATTAACGGTAAGTTTTATTATTTTGTTTAATTTCTTATCTAGTTTTGTTAATAATATATTTTCTGATTTCTAAAGTAGATTTCTTTGGTAATGTAGTTAATTACTCCATTAATACTATATGAAACTACGATGGACAATCAACAACTTCTAAAAGGGATAATTCATTCCATGAAAACCTTGCTTTCGGATTCACATGCGATAAGTCTCACCACTTTGATTGGGTACTCAAATTTTTCATTGAAATTTTATTCTTGCTAATCTGATTTTTTATGGCTTAAATAATGTTTTATAATAAGAATATTCAGTGCGCTAAATACTAACATTAGATAAGTAATTTAATATTATCCCTCAATAAATGTAAGGGGAGTGCTAACCATAGACGCTCACTCTTTTTAACAGAGGCACAAATACTGTGGTAGGGCCCACAATGTAGGTGTTTGTCGAACTGGTAAGAGTGGGACGTCTACATGCAGCTAATTCTTAAAAGTAATATTTTTTCTATAATAATACTATACTATAGAAATATTGCTCCCATTAGTTTTATTGAGGTTTATTATTTTTATTATTTCTCTAGTGGTAGTATTTAGCTTAGCGAGTTAGTCAATGGTGACTAGATGTCTTGCTTGAGGGAAATTATTCCCTTCTAAAGACTCAATCCAAATAGAATCCTCTTCTTAGTTCTTGTACTTTTAGGTATTATATTTTATATTCTTTATTTCTTGAAAAATTTTGATGTAGAAACTGATATTTTTTTTTATCATGTACAACTACACCTTGTGAGCTATATGGAATGGAGCATCAAAGGCGGCTTCTGTAAAAGGGCCACTTACCATAGGCCTCACATTGCTCTCAGTTGCCCTTCTGCTTTTACCTGTGTTATTGTCGATGAATACCCTGTGCTCTCGGCTTCATTAGCGGTATGTTTTATCATTTTATTTACTTTCTTATCTTGTTTTGTTAATAATATGATTTTTTCTGATTTGTAAAGTACGTTTCTTCTCTAAAGTAGTTAATTACACAATTAAAATTATATGAAAACTTCGATGCAGAATCTATAACTTCTAAAACGGACAATTAATTCTTTGTTTAACGTTGCTTTCGGTTTCACTTACGGTATGTCCCACCATTTTGATTGGGTACTCAAAATTTTCATTGAAATTTTGTTTTTGCTAATCTTACTTTTATGGCTTAAATAATTTTACATAATAAGAATATTCGGTGTATTAAATACTAACATTAGATAAATAATTAAAATATTATACCTCAATAAAATTAAGGGGAGTTCTAGCTGTTGACGCTCACTTTTTTAGCACAAACACAAATACTTTGTGGTGAGGCCGGAGGCCCAATACCTAGGCGTTTTTCAAACTGGTAAGAGTAGGACGTCTACAACCCTGCTGTAACCACCCAATTTTTACACACCTTTCTTAACCATGGTTAAAATCTTTTAACCATAGTTACCTCCAACCAAGTCCCCTTAACCCTAGGACAACCTTAGTTAAACCCCAAGTCAAAACCCTAGGTAAATCTCTAGTCAACCCTAGGCCTAACCCTAGGTAAACCCCTAATTAACCCCAGGATCAACAATATTTAACCTTAGGAAAAACCCTAGCTAAGCCTAGGTCTAACCCTATGTCTAAACCCTAGTCAAACACTAGGTCAACCCTAAAGCCTTAAGGCCCAAAACCCTAAGCCCTTAGGGTTTAAACCCTAGCCATGCCCTTAGGGCTCAAGAACTTTTAAGACTCGGCCTAGGCCCAAGCAAGGGCCCCAAAATTTAAAAAACCACCCCCGTACCGCGTGCATGCATGGGCCAGGCCCCTTCTGGGTAAAAACCAGGTGTTCACTGTTCCAGCCTCTGTGGCCCCCACCTGAGCAAGCCCTGGTCCATTCCAGGGTATGGGCTATACTCTTAAGACCTTCCTGAGAATACCCTGGTCCTTCCAGGGTAACCCCCTCTGCTTAACCATGGTTAAAATACAGAAAAAAAGAATTGGCCAGAATGGAGTAGTTATTCTACCGCCATTCTTAAACTTCCGTTACAGGTGAAACAGGCTATTGCGGGCCCACTTTGGAGCCCAATCCAGGGTCCACCACAGGCCTAGGACGCGTGACAAACTTCCCTTGACCTTACCTGAGGGTGTGTGACACCTTGGGTTTAGATTTAAACCTTGCCCCGGTTAGAAAAAATTACTGAGAATGGCGGTAGAACATCTACCACCATTTCTATTCTATACAGAATTGGAAATGACGGTAATGTATTTACCGTCATTCCCAATTACTTGTTTAATGGGCTTTGCAGGGGTCCAGGCCTGGTAGGAAGTCATTCTAGGCCCTGCCAAACTCTCTGGGCCCACCTCAGATCTGCTCAGACCTTTACCATGGGTTAATCCAACCCTGGTTAGTTTTTAACCATGGTTAGCTGATCTAACCTTGGGGAAAAAATCCTGAAAATTCCCTAAAAATCCAAAAAATCATAAAATGCAAGAAATGATTAAAATCAAACTTTTTAATTTGCCTAACCATGGTAATATGAGCTTGCCCATGGTTAATCCCTCCCTTGATCATGGTTAAGCCCATTTAAATCCTAGAAATTCCCAAAAATTCAAAAAAGGCATTAGGTGACCAAAATCGCATCCTACAGTCTGCCTAACCACGGTTAACTGGACTAACCATGGTTAAACTCCTTAATTAATCATGGGTAAGCCCATTTAACCTTGGAAGAATTTTGGAAAAATCTCTGAAATTGCCAAGCATGGTAAAAGGACCATAAAGCTGAATTTGGACCTTGTCAACCATGGTTAGCAACTCTAACCATAGTTAGATCACCCCTTAACTCTGGTTAAACCCCTTTTGGCCTTCGGGCCTAATCTTGGCCTACCGGGCCCAACCCTAAGCCCACCGGGCTTACCTTTGACCTCCGGGTCTAAACTTTGGCCTCTGGGCCCAAACCGGCTTACTGGGCCCAACCTTTAGTCTACCGGACTATACCCAAACCTCCTGGCTTAACTGTTGGCCTCTGGCCCAATCCCAAGCCTCATGGCTTCACCCTTGGCCTACCGGGCCCAATCCAATTAAACGAAGCACTTGACCAACCCGGTCAACAAAACCTTAGCTCTCAGGCTAAACCTTAGGCCACCCTTGGTGCACACAAACTCTCTTAACCTTGGCACGGGCTTATGTGCCAAAACTACGATCGGTCTGATCTCACCCCAGCGTGAGTACGTAGGCAACCAACCCGGATTCGACCCTAGTTAGTTTTTCCCTTCTAGGATTATTATAAATTAAAACTAAGGCATTTAGCTAGTAATTGAGATTAATTTGGCTTATACTTAGGGAGTAGGTAACCACTGCCAAATGGGGGAACCAGAGTGCCTAACACCTTCCCTGGGTCTTAACCGAATCTCTTACCTAGAACTCTAAGCAGACCAAGACTTATCCATAAACCTAGGGACTTAACCCTCCTGAATAAATAAGTGGCGACTCATAATCATAACCCATACCCCTAATTGTGGGCGAGCACGAGATCCGTGCTCACACCTGCGAGTCTACATATAGTTAATTCCTAAAAGTAATACTTTTTTCTATTATAATATTATACTGTAGAAATAGTGGTCCATTTAGTTTATTGAGTTACATTATTTTTATTATTTATCTACTGGTATTATTTAGTTTAGCGAGTTAATCAATATTGACTAGATATCCTGGTTGAGGTTAATTCCATGTTAAAGACTTGATCTAAATACAATCATTTTCTTAGTTCTTCTACTTTTAGGTATTATATTTTATATTATTTATTCTTCAAAAATTGTGATGTAGAAACTGACATTTTTTTTTTGTATGTCCGATTACATCTTGTGAGCTATATGGAATGGGGGGTGAACAACGACTTTTGCAAAAGGACCACTTATCCTAGGCCTCACATGCTCTCGGTTGTCCTGCTTTTGCCTTTGTTTTTGTCGATGAATGTCCTTTGTTTACTTCTTTAACAGTAAGTTTATTATTTTGTTTAATTTCTATCTTGTTTTGTTAGTAATATATTTTCTGATTTCTAAAGTAGATTTTTCCACTAATGTAGTTAATTACTCCATTAAAACTATATGAAACTACGATGCACAATCAACAACTTCTAAACGGGATAATTAATTCCATGAAAACTTTGCGTTCGGATTCACTTGCGGTAAGTCTCACCATTTTGATTGGGTACTCAAATTTTTCATTGAAATTTTATTCTTACTAATCTGATTTTTTATGGCTTAAATAATGTTTTATAATAAGAATATTCGGTGCGCTAAAGACAAACATTAGATAATTAATTAAATATTATACCTCAATAAATATAAGAGGAGTGCTAGCAATAGACGCTCACTCTTTTTAACACAAGCACAAATATTGTGGTGGAGGCCGCAATGTAAGTGTTTGTCAAACTGGTAAGAGTGGGACGTCCACGACCCTGCGAGTCTACATTCAACTAATTCTTAAAAGTAATATTTTTTCTATAATAATACTAAACTATCGAAATATTGCTCCCATTAGTTTTATTGAGGTTTATTATTTTTGTTATTTCTCCAGTGGTAGTATTTAGCTTAGCGAGTTAGTCAATGGTGACTAGATGTCTTGCTCGAAAGAAATTCTCTTCTAAAGACTCGATCCAAATAGAATTCCCTTCTTAGTTCTTGTACCTTTTGGTATTATATTTTATATTCTTTATTTCTTGAAAAATTTTGATGTAGAAACTGAAATTTTGATCTTTTTTTCATGTGCAACTACACCTTGTAAGCTATATGGAATGGGGCGTGAATGGCGACTTTAGCAAAAAGGCCACTTACCATAGGCCTTACATTGCTCTCGGTTGCCCTTCTGCTTTTGCCTGCGTTGCTGTTGATGAATACCCTGTGCTCTCGGCTTCATTAGCGGTATGTTTTATCATTTTGTTTAATTTCTTATCTTGTTTTGTTAATAATATGATTTTTTCTGATTTCTAAACTACGTTTCTTCGCTAAAGTAGTTAATTACACAATTAAAATTATATGGAAACTTCGATGCAGAATCAATAGCTTTTAAAACAGACAATTAATTCCTTGTTTAACCTTGCTTTCGGTTTCACTTACAGTTAGTCCCACCATTTTGATTGGGTACTCAAAATTTTCATTGAAATTTTGTTCTTGCTAATGTTATTTTTATGGCTTAAAGAATTTTACATACTAAGAATATTCGGTGTGTTAATTACTAACATTAGAGAAATAATTAAAATATTATACCTCAATGAAATTGAGGATAGTGCTAGCTGTTCACGCCCACTTTTTTAGCACAAGCACAAATACTTTGTGGTGGGGCCGGGGGCCCATAACCTAGGTGTTTGTCGAACTGGTAAGAGTGGGACGTCCACGACCCTCTGTAAGCACCCAATTTTTACACCCCTTTTTTAACCATGGTTAAAATCTTTTAAACATGGTTACCTCCAACCAAGTCCCCTTAACCCTAGGACAACCTTAGTTAAACCCCAAGTCAAAACCCTTGGTAAATCTCTAGTCAACCCTAGGCCTAACCCTAGGTAAACCCCTAATTAACCATAGGACCAACCATAGTTAACCTTATGAAAATCCCTAGCTAAACCTAGGTCTAACCCTAAGTCTAAACCCTAGCTAAACCTTGGTCTAATCCCTAGTCAAACACTAGGTCAACCCCAAAGCCTTAAGGCCCAACCCTAAGCCCTTAGAGCTTAAACCCTAGCCAAGCCCTTAGGGCTCAAAAACTTTTAAAACTCGGCCTAAGCCCAAGCAAGGGCCCAAAAATTCAAAAAACCACCCCCGTTCCGCATGCATGCATAGGCCAGGCCCCTTCTAGGTAAAAACCAAGTGTTCGCTGTTCCAACCTCTGTGGCCCCCACCTGAGCAAGTCCTGGTCCAATCCAGGGCATGGGCTAGACTCCTAGGATCTTCCTGAGATTACCCTGGTCTTTCCAGAGTAACCCCCTCTGCCTAACCATGGTTCATATACAAAAAAAAGAATTGGCCAGAATGGCGGTAGTTATTCTACCGCCATTCTTAAACTTCCTTTACAGGTGAAATACGCCACTGCGGGCCCACTGTGGAGCCCAGTCCAGGGCCACTTTGGAGCCCAGTCAAGGCCCACCACAGGCCCAGGACACGTGGCAAACTTCCCTTGACCTTACCTGAGGGTGTGTAACACATTGGGTTTAGATTTAACCCCTGTCCCGGTTAGAAAAATTTACTAAGAATAGCGGTAGAAAATCTACCGCCAATTCTATTCTATACAGAATTGGAAACTGCGGTAATGTGTACAGCGATTCCCAATTACTTGTTTAATGGGCTTTGCAGGGGCCCAGGCCTACTAGGAGGCCATTTTAGGCCCTGTCAAACTCCTTGGGCCCACCTCAGACCTGCCCAGAACTTAACCATTGGTTAACCCAACCCTGTTTAGTTTTTAATCATGGTTAGCTGATCTAACCTTGGGGGAAAAATCCTGAAAATTCCCTAAAAATCCAAAAAATCATAAAATGTAAGAAATGATTAAAATCAAACTTTGCAATTTGCCTAACCATGGTAAAATGAGATTGACCATGGTTGATTCCTCCTTTGATCATGGTTAAGCCCATTTAAATCCTAGAAATTCTCAAAAATTCAGAAAAGGCATGAGGTGACCAAAATCGCATCTTACAATCTGCCTAACCACGGTTAACTGGACTAACCATGGTTAAATTAACCATGGTTAAGCCTATTTAACCTTTGAAGAATTCTGGAAAATATCTAAAATTGCCAAGCATGGTATAAGGACCATAAAGCTGAATTTGGACCTTGTCAACCATGGTTAGTAATCCTAACCATGGTTAGACCACCTCTTAACTCCGATTAAACCCCTTTTGGCCTTCGGGCCTAATCTTGACCTACCGGGCCCAACCCTAAGCCCACCGAGCTTACCTTTGACCACCAGGTCCAAACTTTGGCCTCCGGGTCCAAACCGGCCTATCGGGCCCAACCTTTAGTCTACCGGACTGAACCCTAGCCTTTGGGCTTAACACTTGGCCTCCGGCCCAATCCTAAGCCTCAAGGCTTCACCCTTGGCTTACCAGGCCCAATCCAACTAAACCAAGCACTTGACCAACCCGATCAACAAAACCCTAGCCCCCCGGGCTAGACCCTAAGCCACCCTTGGTGCACACACACACTCCCTTAGCCTTGGCACGGGCTCATGCGCTAGAACTACGCTAGGTCTGATCTCACCCCAATTTGAGTACATAGGCAACCAATCTAGGTTCGATCCTAGTTAGCTTTTCCCTTTATGGATTAGTATAAATTAAAACTAATGCATTTGACTAGTAATTGACATTAATTTGGCTTAAAATTATTAAATCCTGGTCGAGACTTCCCAGTGGGCCCCACCCCAAAAGCCGCCACTGATGGGAGGCATCAAATCAAATCCCTTATCTCATAACCCATGTAATCCAGTCGAGACCTCCCAGCGGGCCCCACCCCATGGGCCTACTGGGTGGGGCCCGAGGTGGGGTGGCCTATAGGGTAGGACCCACTTGAAGGTCTCGACTAGGTAGCATGTGAGCTATGAGATAAAGAGATTTAATTTCACACTCCCATCAGTCACGGCTTTTGTGGAGTATTAATTAAGTGACTGCATCAAATGGTGTCAAAGCAAGTCTGATTATCCATGAGATGACCCCCGGGAGAACTGCCCAGATCGCCTCACTAGCACCACCATCCACATTAGCCCCCGCTTAACAAGATAAGAAGTTGTGAAAGGAGGAGGGAAAGACCCAGCCTACCCTCACATGACAATGCGATAATAGATGATCCACAGATTCTTCCATTGGAAGAACAAGAAGCACCGGTTGGCCATCCTCTACCCTCTACTTTTTAAATAATCACAAGTTAAAACATTATTCAAAGGCACAGTCCAAAGGAAGAATGATAACTTAGAGGGAATACTAGGGTTTCACACAATCCGATGAGGAAACGGTCCAACAGATACAAGACACAATGAATGTTGTAAAGATCTTACCCAGAACCAACCATTGTTGCCTCTAGCCTAACTCTTATTATCCCTAATCTCAGCACATGGGGGGGTCGAGTTGACCCGCTCCAAAAGTCTAGTAAAATCCTCAACTTCCCAATCATTCAAGTCTCGACGCATATTCAGACACCACACCACCGCCCTACCTAGAGTCTATGTTAGGATTGACGCACAATTATATGTTTAGGCTTTACAGTATAAACAAAAGTGACATCTAAGGAACCTAGGTGCCCAAATTGGGCATCCTAGTTCCAAATATCTCAGAAATAATTCTAGTACTTATGTAATATTGAAATAATGATGTTAGAATCAAAAATCGAGTCCCGATTAAGATTTGATGCAAAATTGTAAGTTTAGACTTTACGGATTTTTAAAAGAGAGAATTAAAGAATCTCGAAACCCAAATGGGGCATATAATGTCCAAACACCTGGAAACCACTTCTAACACTTTGAATATATTGGAATAGAAGTGTCAGAAAAGACTAGATCAAAAACTGAGTTCAGGTTATAAATTGGTGCACAATTGTAGGTTTAGGCTTTCCAATAATAACAAAAGAGACAACTAGGATATCTCTGTGCCCAAATCGGGCATACATGGTGTTAAAATAGATCATATCAAAAATTGAGTCTAAGTTTTGAATTGTAACAAAATTATGGGTTTAGGCTTCACGGTCTTGACATAAGAGACAATCCGAGAACTTTGGTATCCAAATCGGGCATACAAGGTCCAAACATCTCGAAACCAATTCCAACACTTATATCATATTGAAATTAAAATGTTAGAAGAGACCACATAAAAAAATTGAGTCCTGATTAAGATTTGACGCAAAATTGTAGGTTTAGACTTTAAGGTTTTAACAAAAGAGACCAAGGTATCTCGTCGCGAAACTCGAAAATAGAAGGTCCAAGAACCTCGAAACTAATTCCAACCTTAGGTTATAGTGAAATAAAGTTGTCAGATGAGATCACATTAGAAATCGAGTCTAGGTTAAAAATTTGCATACAATTATATGTTTAGGATTTACTGTTTTAACAAAGAAGGGAACCTAGGGAACTTCGGTGCCCAAATCAAGCTATAAATTGGTGCACAATTGTAGGTTTATGCTTTACATTAATAACGAAAGAGACAACTAGGAAATTTCAAGGCCTAAATCGGGCATACGAGGTCCATACAGCTCGAAATCAATTCCATGACTGAGGTTATATTGAAATAATGGTTTTAGAAGAAACTATAAAAAAACGAATACTAGGTTAGGAATTGGCGCAAAAGTATAAGTTTATGCTTAACGGTCTTAACAAAACAAACAACTAGAGAATTTGGACCAAATTAGGCATATTAGGTTCAAACATTTCGAAACCAATTCTAAGACTTAGGTTATATTTAAATAAATGTGTCATATATATAAACAAATCGAGTCTAGGTTAGTAATTGACGCAAAATTTTAGATTTAAGCTTTACGTTTTTTTATCAGCGACAATTGGGAAATCTCGGTGACCAAATTAAGAATAAGAGATCTAAACACCTCGAAATCAATTTAGCACTTATGATATATTAAAAATTTAAAATAAAGATGTCGTAAGAGACTGCATCAAAAGTTGAGTCTATGTTAGGATTGACACACCAATTATATGTTTAGGCTTTACTCTATAAACAATAATGACATCTAAGGAACCAAGGTGCCCCAATCGGGCATACCAGTTCCAAATATCTCGGAAATAATTCAAGTGCTTACATAATATTGAAATAAAGATGTGAAACGAGATGACATCAAAAATCGAGTCCCGATTAGGATTTGACGTAAAATTGTAGGTTTAGACTTTACTGGTTTTTAAAAGAGAACTAAAGAGCCTTGATGCCCAAATTAGGTATATAAGGTCCAAATACCTCAAAACCTCTTCTAATACTTATAATATATTGAAATAGAAGTGTTAGAAAAGATTAGATCAAAAACCGAGTTCAATTTATAAATTGGTGTACAATTGTAGGTTTAGGTTTTCCAGTAATAACGAAAGAGACTACTAGGATACCTCCATGCCCAAATCGGGCATACAAGATTCAAACAGCTCAAAAACAATTCTAAGACTGAGGTTATATTGAAATAAAGGTTTAAAGAAGAAATTACATTAAAAAAAAAAATGGATACGAGGTTAAGAATTGGTGCAAAAGTATAGGTTTAGGCTTTATCGGTCTTAACAAAATAGACAACTAGGAACTTCGGTACCTAAATAGGGCAATTGAGGTCAAACAACAAGAAAGCAATTCAAACACTTAGGTTGTATTGAAATAAATGTCAAAAGAGACCAATTCAAAAACCGAGTCAATGTTAAGAATTGACTCACAATTCTTGGTTTACGCTTTATGATCTTAACAAAAGAGGCAACTAGAGAACCTTCGTATTAAATTTGTGTATACAAGTTCTTAAAACCTTTAAACTAAATTTAAAACTTAGGATATAACGAAATATAAAATATATTAGAAGAGAACACATCCAAAATCAAGGTTAGGTTCAGAATTGGCGAAAATTGTAGGTTTAAGAGGCAACTAGAGAACCTCATCACCAAACTCATACATACAATGTCCAAAAACTTCGAAACCAATTTTATTACTTAGGTTTTATTGAAATAAAAGTGTAATAGGAGATTCCAATTTTATTACTTAGGTTATATTGAAATAAAAGTGTAATAGGAGATTACATTAAAAACCGAGTCTAGGTTAGTGAACAATTGCTTACTATTTTTAAAAAAGAGGCAAATTGGGATCCTCGTTGCCCAAATCGGGCATATAAGGTCCAAACTCCTCGAAACCACTTCTAACACTTATTATATATTGCAATAAAAGTGTCAAAAAATATATATCAAAACCAAATAAAATTTAGGAATTGGTGCACCATTTTAAGTTTAGGCTTTACAGTATTAATAAGAGACAACTAGGAAACCATGTCCAAATTGGGCATACAGGTTCAAACACCTCGAAACCAATTCCAATACTTTGGTTATTATGACAATAGAGGTGTTATAATAGATTAGATCAAAAATTTAGTCTATGTTTGGAATTTTAACAAAATTATGGGTTTAGGCTTCACGGTCCTGACAGAAGAGAGAATCGGGAACTTTGGTACCCAATTCGGGCATACAAGGTTTAAACACCTCGAAACAAATTCCAACACTTACATTACATTGAAATTAAAATGTTAGAAGAAACCACATAAAAAAATCGAGTCCTGATTAGGATTTAGCACAAAATTGTATGTTTAGACTTTAATGCCTTAACAAAAGAGGCAACAGGGAACCTCGTCGCGAAACTTGGAAATGAAAGGTCCAAAAACCTGAAAACTAATTACAACCCTTAGGTTATATTGAAATAAAGTTGTCAGATGAGATCACATCAGAAATCGAGTCTAGGTTAGGAATTTGCTTACAATTATATGTTTTGACTTTACTGTTTTAACAAAGAAGGGAACTAGGGAGCTTCGGTGCCCAAATCAGGCATACGAGATGCAGAAACCTCGAAGACACTTTTACCGCCTAGGATATATTGAAATTAAGGGGGTCAGAAAATAGTATATCAAAAACCAAGTCCAGGTCATGAATTGGTGCATAGTTGTAGGTTTTTAGACTTTATGGTATTAAGAAACAAGACAACTAGGGAACCTCGGTGCCCAAATCTGGCATTCGGGGTCCAAATACCTAGAAACCAATTTTAGGACTTAGGTTATATTGAAATAAATGTGTCAAAAGATAATACATAAAAATGAGTGTAGGTTAGGAATTGGTGTAAAATCAAATATTTAGGCTTAACAATTTTTTTTCAAATAATTGAGGAGCTGTGGTGACCAAATTAAGAATAAGAGATCCAAATACCTCGAAACCAATTCTAACACTTATGTTATATTGAAATAAAGATGTCATAAAAGACCACATCAAAAACTGAGTCTATTTTAGGATTGATGCACGATTATATGTTTAGGTTTGCGGTATAAACAAAAGAGACACCTAGTTGCCCAAATCAGGCATTGCGAGTTCCAAATACCTCGAAACCTATTTCAGTACTTACGTTATATTAAAATAAAAATGTTAGACAAGACGACATCAAAAATCCAGTCCTAGTTAAGATTTGGCGTAAAATTGTAGGTTTAGACTGATGCATGGACTTAACTAATACTCCCTATAAGTCGCGACTGAAAGGAGTCGTGAGATTAAATCCCTGATCTCATAGCCAAGAAACTCAGTCGAGACCTCCCAATGGGCCTACCACATTGATGACCCCCCTTAGTGGGCCCCACCCCCGTATGCCACCCTACCCCAGTGTGGTGATGCCACTGCATCATCCACCCACACCAGTGAGGAGACTTGAACCTGAGCCTGCTTTGATACAATTTGATATAGTGACTTAATCGATACTCTACAAAAGCCGCGATTGATTGAAGTGTGAGATTAAATCCCTTTATCTCATGGCTCACAGGCTGCCCAGTCGAGACCTTCAAGTGGGCCCTACCCTTGGGCCACCCCACCTCGGGCCCCACCCTGTAGGACCATGGGTTGGGGCCCATTGGGAGGCCTCGACCTGGTTACATGGGCTATAAGATAAGGGATTTGATATTAGACCTCCCATTAGTCGCGGATTTTGAAGAGTATTAGTTAAGTCCCTGCATAGTATGGTATTAAAGTAGATCTCAGGTTTGAGTCTTAACACTAGTGTGGGTCGATGACGTAGGGGCTTCTCCACCCTAGAATGGCCTACGGGGTGGGGCCTGCTGAGGTGTGGTGACCATGAGATAGTGCCCATTGGAGGTCTCGATTGGGTTGCCTGGGCTATGAGATACGAGATTTGATCTCACACCTCCCATCAGTGGCAGCTTTTGAGGATTATTGGTTGAGTCCTTGCATCAAAAACTTTACGTGTTTTTAAAAGAGACAACCATAAAGATCCTCGATGCTCAAATCGGGCATATAAGGTACAAACACCTTAAAACAACTTCTAACACTTGGGATATATTGAAAATTTGAAATAGGAGTATAAAAAAAGACTAGATTAAAAACCTTGTTCATGCTATAAATTGGTACACAATTGTAGGTTTAGGCTTTACAGTAATAACGAAAGACAACTATGAAACCTTAATGCCCAAATTGGGCATATGAGGTCCAAACAGCTCAGAACCAATTCTAAGACCGAGATTATATTGAAATAATGGTTTTAGAAGAAACTACAAAAAAAATGAATACTAGGTTAGGATTTAGAACAAAGGTATAGGTTTAGGCTTAACGGTCTTTAAAAAAGTAGACAATTAGGAAATTTGGGTGCCCAAATTGGGCAAATGAGGTTCAAACACCTCAAAACCAATTCAAAGACTTTTAGGTTATATTGAAATAAATGTGTTATAAATAAAAATTCAAGTCTAAGTTAGGAATTGACGCAAAATTATAGATTTAGGCTTTACGGTTTTTTATCAAAGGCAATTAGGAAATCTCGGTGCCCAAACTGAGAATAAAAGATCCAAATAGCTCGAAATCAATTTAACACTTATGATATATTGAAATAAAGATGTCGTAAGAAACCATATCAAAAACCGAGTCTATGTTAGGATTGACGCACAATTATAAGTTTAGGCTTTATGGTATAAACAATAACGACATCTAAGGAACCTAGGTGCCCAAATCGGGCATACCAGTTCCAAATATCTAAGAAATAATTCCAGTACTTATGTAATATTGAAATAAAGGTGTTAAACGAGACAACGTAAAAATCGAGTCCTGATTAATATTTGACGCAAAATTGTAGGTTTGTACTTTACATGTTTTCAAAAGAGAAAAATAAAGAACCTCGGTGCCCAAATAGGGCATATAAGGTCCAATGTCGCTACCCAAAATACCCCCTGGGAGTTGGGGATACTTTGGCTCGTGATGTGCCGTATCCGAAACCAAACCATCCTGTAATAATATCCAAGGCATGACATAATACCATCATAAAGTAATACGGAAGCTTATGTCAAAGTGCGGAAGCGTAACTCAAAATTTTCTTTTCTATACATAATGTGTATTCCAAGTTTGTACATACATGCCAAAAGTGAAGGTGGATAAGCCCACCTATCAAAATACAAAAAGAAACATCACAGTCTCTCCACTTAGCAGTAGTCTAGATAGGGCCACTTATATAGGTCTCTATCCTCCTGTGACTGCATCGGGATAGATGGATCCCTTTCTTCCTCGTACTCTTCTTCAACCTATGGTTCCGGGTTGGGGATGTCGAACTGACCTGCCGACATAAATGTACAGCTGAGCATGGAATACTCAGCGAGCCAAAACTACTAGCTAACAGTGCTATCATATATATATATCTATATATATTTTTGAAAGGTAACATTGCTATCATAATTATAATATTGCATACAAGTATGCAAGGGAACACAAATCACAAGTTTGTGCTTAAAACCCCGTCCTAGAAAATCTTTCATAAAACTCGTTATTTTCATGGAAAACAAACCCTCTTATGTATGCTTATGAGTTCTTATAAATGCTTGTGAGCTTTCGAATTCTTATAACCTTTCTTGTGAGCTTATGAGTTTTCTTTCTTGTGAGCTTATGATCCTTGGAGACATATGCAAGATCTTAGACTTGTGAGTTTCTTATGAGTTCTTGAAAAGCCTTGCGAGACTTATGATCCGTGGAGTTTAAGCAAGATCTTAGACTTGATTCTTGTGAGCATGAAGTAACCGATCCTAGAATATCAACCCAAAGTTTGGCCTTATCAATACTTATGCACTTATGCTTCTTTCTTATGAATGCCTTTAAAAAAACTTTCTTATGATTCCTTGAAAAACATGCTTATGCCAAAACCTCGGTCATGCAAAACTTATCGTGCGTGGAGTGCTTGTGAACATCATCATATACATAGGGAAATCTTTAACACTTCACATGGTTCATACCATAGTCACCAAGTCCGGGTATAAACGGCAGTGATACGTTCGGGAAGTACGGGTTTTAAAAGGTAAAACACAGGAAAAGAACAGGGAGTTAAAAATAATAATAAATAATTATATATATATATATATATATATATATATAAATATATAAATATAATAATAACTACTAATCATTTAACTCATAATTTAAGCTTACACAGTTGCAAAACGATGGCAACTGTAGAACATTTCATGCATTGCATCACATCATCAAAATCATGGCTTCAAAGCCTAATTCTTCACATAATAATTAAAATCATGCTTTATTTAGAAATAGTAACATTCACTTGCAAATATAGCCATATTAACCCTTTTATTGAAAAACCCCCAAATCATAAACCCTTTATTACTCATTTGATCATAATCTAGTTTTACCCCCAAATCATATATTTACCATTTGCATCATATTAAAGCTAAAATCACATATTTAATCATCTATTCAATCTTAATATGATAACGAAGCTACATAGTGGTTTTACTTACTTTTGATCAATTCTAGATTGATGAAAAACCCTTGAGTAGAAATCCAACTAGATTGTGCTCCTCTTGATTTAATCCAAAACCTTCCTTGGAAATCTCCTCTTCTTCCTTTCCTCTCTCAAAAACTTTTCTTAGGTTAGGGTAAACCAAAACCCCCAAAAGATCCCCTATTTATAGGCCAAGGGGTGAAAACCCTAGAAATCATGCATCCAAGAAAATCTGGTTCGCGACTTATGATCGTTCGTAGCGATCTACGATCGTTCGTAGGCTTCCTACAATCGATCATAGGTTGGACAGTGGGTTTACAGCATTTCTGGAACCTTACGATCGTTTGTAGCAACTTTACAATCGTTCGTAGGGTCATTACGATCGTTCGTACCTGGGGCAGAAACTTTTCCAGATTTTTCACTTTCGTATTTCGGCCATAAATTTTGACTCACTCATCAGATTTTAACTATTCAACTTGTGTTAGATTCATCGTTCGAAGGAGAACAACTTTTATGTTTTGCACAAATTCTAATTCTTCTTTATTCTTGGACCATTTTGCCCTTAAAGCTGACTTGTCTGAAATTGGGTTTCAGCAGTCCAGATTTGCAGCAGATCCGACTTTGGAAATCTAACTTTTAACTCAACCCCGACTCAAAATCATGAAAAATGATAAACATGAAACTCTAAGAGGGTTCGAATACCTTTCCAAAAATTTAAGAATCACTCGATTCTGATCAACGGTGATCAAACTAGAGCTTATTAAAGTTAAGGGTAATGCTCAGGCATTCCCATTCTTGACACATACAGTATTCTATACTCTACTCCTTCATCCCAAAAATCCATAAATTTAAGGAAACTATTCTTAGGGCTTTAATACATGCCATACACATCATCTATCCGCAATATATCAAAACCTATCATTGATAACCCCTCGAGACATTACAATAGGCTTTTAAGCCTTAGACACTATTCACAAGGCACACCATCAAGATCCGGGGTTCTACATTCACACTTAGGGTATTTATACCCTAGATACTCGAGTATTATTATACTCTTGTTGTGAGCCTCAACATACACATAAAATCCTCACTTCACTTTCCCCAATATCAAGAACACATGGTAGGTCTTAGGCCTTTACATGCATTGTACACTAATACTATTCACCTTCAACCCTTTAAGCACTTAGGGTATTTTATATACCCTTGCTTCTATACATGGATGGTAGATTTGTATCCTCTTTTTGAGACTCAACACCTGCACCTTAAACCCTCACTTAACTCACCACACCACCTAGAAAAACATGGACCATGCTACCAAGAACAAAATGTAAAGGCCTTAAGCCTTTACACACAACACACACCACACAAGGGCACTATCCACTCACTATTCATGGCACTATTCCCAGCCTAGGGAATTCGGTTCTGGGTTTCTACATACATACTAAGGGTATTTTCACACCCCATCTACCTTGAATCCAACCCCTACTCCATTCCCATAACTCACGACCCTAGGTTCTTAAACCAAACTAAGATAACCCATTAGGCACAACCCATATGCATGGGAGGCCCCGACTGCTACAAAATCCCTTGAATTGACACTTAGAGTGTTTTTATCCTCTTGCATGTTTTCCCAAAACACCTTACACTTCTTGATTCATACACCAACTCACATCACACTCAAGCCATGAGGGAACCCTCACTCTCATTAACCAAACCCATCTTATAATAAGGGCTTTTGGCCCTTCCAATACTAGTGCCCTCGGCACTATTCACTGACACTATTCACTTGAACAGCGAACCTAATTTTCGGGGTTCTACATCCAAACACTTTGAAACCACTTTTAACGCTTAGAATATATTGAAATAGAAGTGTCGAGAAAGACTAGATCAAAAACCGAGTTCAGGTTATAAATTGGTGCAAAATTGGAGATTTAGGCTTTCCAGTAATAACGAAAGAGATAACTAGAATATCTCAGTGTTCAAATCGGGCATATGTGATTTTAACAACTCAAAACTAATTCCAAGACTGAAGTTATATTGAAATAAAGGTTTCAAAAGAATCTACATTAAAAATAGATACAAGGTTAGGAATTGGTGCAAAAGTATAAGTTTAAGCTTAACGGTCTTAACAAAACATTAGGGAACTTCGGTACCCAAATAGGGTATTCGAGGTCAAACACCCAGAAAACAATTCAAAAACTCAGATTGTATTTAAATAAAGGTGTTAAAAGAGACCAAATCAATAACCGAGTCAATGTGAAGATATGTCTCACAATTCTTTGTTCACGCTTTACGATCTTAACAGTTTAGGCAAGCAGAGAACCTTGGTGGTAAAATCGTGTATACAAGTTCTTAACACCTTTGAACTAAATTTAAAACTTAGGTTATAACAAAATATAAATGCATTAGAAGAGAGGACATCCAAAATCAAGGTTAGGTTCGGAATTGATGCAAATTGTAGGTTTAAGATTTACAGTTTTAACAAAAGAAGCAAATAGAGAACCTCATCACCACACTGATACATACAAGTTCCATAAACTTTGAAACTAATTTTATTAGTTAGGTTATATTGAAATAAAGTGTAAGAGGAGATCACATCAAGAACCTAGTCTAGGTTAGTAAACAATTGTAAGTTTTGGCCTTTCCAATTTTTAAAAAATAGGCAAATTAGGAACCTCGGTGCCCAAATCGGGCATATAAGGTCCAAACACCTCGAAACCGCTTCTAACACTTAGTATATATTGAAATAAAAGTTTCAAAAATATATATCACAACCGAATAAAATTTAGTAATTGGTGCACCATTGTAGGTTTAGGCTTTACGGTATTAATAAGAGACAACTAGGAAACCATGGTGCCCAAATTGGGCATACGAGGTCCAAACCATGGTTGTTGAATCCTTGCGATTTGCGGTTCAAATCCTACGATTCGGTTCGAATCCCAAGCAAAACGATTCAATCGGAGGTGAAAATCTTAATTGGGTAAAATCTCATTTGATTTGCGATTCAAATCATACGATTCAGGCGATTCGAGCACGAAACCCCTTTTACGGACCAATACTTAAAAAATATTTTTATTTTTTTGATTTTCTAAAGGTACTTTATGTCTTTTAAGAAGAGAGAAGAAACCAGAAAACCCCTGTTACGAACATGTCGAAACCCCTATTTGGGTTTTCTCTTTGTTTGTCGCGACCCAAAATACCCCCTAGGAGTTAAGGGTACCTTGACTCGTGACCGCCGTATCATACCTCCAGTATGATACATAAGGCACACGTGGAAACCTGTCAGAGTACCTGAATATACATAGCGGAAACGAAATACAATGCACAGCGGAAAATAAAATACTAAACATAGCGGAAGCAAAATGAATACTCCTATAACTTGGCTCAAGTAAGAACCAACAAGTATACATGTGTGAGAAACCCAAAAGTGGAGTGGACAAACCCCACACTCACATAACAAAATGACACAAGTTCTAAGTCGGTCGATCAACAGAAATCGAAGTCACGACTCCTATCTAGAGCACCATCGTCATGATAGTGATCCATGGAAGGCTCCGGGTCACGGTACTCTTCCTCGACCCAAGGTTCGTCGCCACACAAATCGAATGGAACCCGAGCACCTGCCGATCATAACAATATCGACTGAGCATGGAATACTCAGTGTATACAAACTAATAACAATAAAGCGGTTAGGCATGGAGCATACAAGACATGGAGAATGAAATCCGTAAATTCCTTAAAGCATGGAAACCGTGAAAACGTATGCGAGATAATAAAACTGTAACCGTGTGAGTCAATCGATAATCATAACCTTATGAGTTCTTGTGAGTTCATGGAGTTACTTAGAGTCATTATGATCCGTAGAGACATAGAGCATAGAGCAATAACCTTAGAGCATTTCCATAGAGCATAACCTTAAAGATCTTAGAGCATTTCATTGTGATCCGTGGAGCTTGTGAGACGATCTTAGAGCATTATCATAGAGTTTCCTTGTGAGCATGGTATGATCCTTAGAGCTTGTGAAACGATCTTAGAGAAATCATAGAGTTACTTAGAATCATTCATTATTCGTCTTTTCGTGAAAAACTTTTGTTTGTACTTGGAGAAATCCATGAAAACCATCGGTTCATACGAGACATGCGAGCATATGCACTTAATAAGAGAAATCATCACATTTAAGCATAGAATCCCTTAGAGGTATTTTATCAAACACTTAGAGTGCATCATAATAGTAACCTTCATCCAAGTATATAATCACACATTTTCATACATAAAATCAATACATAAAGATAGGGCATAGATAAGAAGAATCATAATTAGTAACTAGTAGGATTGCAAGATTGTAGTAGAGTGTATCTACCCTGGGGAAATCAATGAGTTTGACTCCCAATGGCTGGAACAAGCAATAACCTTGTGTTCTTGGTTGAGAATCACCAAGGGAAGTGGAAGAACCTTGATCTTCCACAAGCTTGATCAACAAGTAGTTCCTCTCCTTCTTCTCTCTCTCAAAATCTCCTAAGATAGGGCACAGAGGGTTTCTGAAACCCTAAGGCACGAACTCAGCCTATTTATAGGCAAAGGGTGATGGCCAAAGTCTTAAACACCCTTAATGAAGAAAAACTGCGTCTGACCGATCGATCGGTGGTATGGACCGAGCGATCGGTGGCTTCCGGTCGATCGGTGTTATGACCCAGAGATCGGTCAAAAACACGCTCTCTGGAATTTTTCCTCATACAAAAAAGTTAACCGTGCGACAGCTATCGAGCGATCGGTGGTTGACGGTGGTTGACCGATCGATCGCAGGTAATGACCGAGCGATCGGTGCTCTGTTATGTCTGGACTGTTTTGACTATATCTTTTGACTCGCTCGTCGGATTTCGACGATTCAACTTGCGTTGGATCCGTCTTTCGAAAACGATCATTTCTGACGTTTCGGAATTTCCGATTTCTCCCTTATTTATTAATTAGACTACAAAAACGGCCAATTAGCTACGAAGGTGCTGTTTATTAAGGATGAAAAAGTCCGGGGTGCTACATTGTTGCTGACATGATGTGAAACGGGAAAAAAAGAGAAAAAAGAGGAGGAAGAAGAAAGATGATGAAGTTGGATTTTAGGAAAACTAGATAGTTTATTTTATTAGTCTTTTTAATTATACAAGTCTTTTGATACTTGATCTCATATAACATGATTATATTAGTTTACTTTTGTTGATTTATCTTTAATGAAATTGATTTTTTTTTTCATTTTATGGAGTTCATTTTCGTTTTTTATAGTGTATGCAATGAAATGTTCTTTACTTTCTTTATCAATAGAAATAGATATAAATGACATCTTTTGGATAATATATTATTCTATTTTTCAGATTTATTAAGTAATTTTTTGTATTTTTTTAATTAATTTTTTGTAAAATGGATTGAATCTTACGATTTATGATTTGAATCCCGATTTGAATCGAATCGGTCCTATAACGATTTTACGATTCGATTACAATTTAACAACCTTGGTCCACACCCCTCAAAACCAATTCCAATACTTTGGTTATATGAAGAGGTGTTAGAATAGAGATCAAAAATTGAGTCTAAGTTTGGAATTTTAATAAAATATTATTGGTCCAGGCTTCACGGTCCTGACATAAGAGACAATCCAAGAACTTTGGTACCCAAATCGGGAATTCAAGGTCCAAACACCTCGAAACCAATTCTAATACTTACATCATATTGAATTAAAATGTTAGAAGAGACCGCATAAAAAATCAATTCCCGATTAAGATTTAGCTCAAATTTGTAGGTTTAGATTTCAAGGTCTTAACAAAAGAGGCAAAAAAGAGTCTCGTCGCGAAACTCGGAAATAGAAGGTCCAAAAACCTCGAAACTAAATGAAACCTTAGGTTATATTGAAATAAAGCTGTCAGATGATATCACACCAGAAATCGAGTCTAGGTTAGAAACTTGCATACAATTATATGTTTAGGCTTTCTTGTTTGAACAAAGAACGGAATTAGGGAACAACTTCGGTGCCCAAATTTGGCATACGAGGTGCAGAAACCTCGAAGACACTTCTAACCTAGGATATATTAAAATAAAGGTGTCAGAAAACACTATATGAAAAACTAAGTTTAAGTCATGAATTGGTGCACAGTTGTAGGTTTAGGCTTTGTGGTATTAACAAACGAGACAACAAGGGAACCTCGGTGCCCAAATTGGGCATTCGACACCTCGAAACCAATTCCATTGCTTAGGTTATATTGAAATAAATGTATTAAAAGATAATTTATTTAAAAAAAAAGAGTTTGGTTAAGAATTGGTGCAAAATTAAAGATTTAAGCTTAACGGTTTAACACAGAATTGATGAACTTTGGTCACTAAATTAAGAATAAGAGATTCAAACACCTCGAAACCAATTCTAACACTTATAATATATTGAAATAAAAATGTCATAAGAGACCACATCAAAACCGAGTCTATGTTAAGATTGACGCACAATTATATGTTTAAGCTTTACGGTATATAAACAAAAGAGACCTAGGTGTCCAAATCAGGCATATGAGTTCCAAATACCTCGAAACCTATTCCAGTACTGGTGTCATATTGAAATAAAGATGTTAGACGAGACGAGATCAAAAATCCAATACGAATTAAGATTTAGTGCAAAATTGTAGGTTTAGATGAATGTTTTAAAACCTGAAAACTCGACTCGAAACCTTGCCGAGTAGAGTCGACTAGACTCGGAAACTTGGTCAAAACTTGTCCGAGTAATGACACCTAAAACTCGAACAAATATAGTATTTTTTAATACTATATATATGATATAAATTGAAAAATAATGATAAAACATGCTCTAAACATGCCTAAAATGAGCTCTACATCATTCAATAATGAATTAAATTAAAAAAATATTTCAAATACTAATAAATTATTAAATTTATTAACTAATCAGTTTGCAATACTTCTACATTCAATTAAAAGATCACTGTCTTAATTCCTAATAACTAATCAGTTTTTTTTTTTTTTTACAGATAAAAGGCTCAGACGCACGCATGGACGATCATGTACCATACAAAAAGATTGCACAAGAAAAAAAAAAAGAGGGAAGAGCACAATTCTCTTCTCCACCGCCTTGGGTTCAAATGAGCCCTAAAAAAATTATAGAAATTTGGGAAACTATCATAGAGCATAGCATCTTGGATAAAATAAACACCACATAGATAGAATAAACTATCATATAAATTACACAAAGAAGCTACCTATTTCAAAAGGGGGAAATCTCAGAGATGACAAAAACACCACATAGAGCAAAAGCAAAGAAATAAAATAAACACTGATGACTGATGAGCATTAGCATCTTGGAAACTATAAAGTAGAGAAAATGGAAAAGGGAAATTAAAAAAATACCTGAATTCCAAGGGATCGAAGAGTGGCAATGGTAGAGTCTCCGCCTGTCAAAAGGGCAACCTTCCCTTTTAGAATATCGGGCTTGAATGGAGACTCCTAGGCCTGTCAAAAAAGCCCGGTTGGAAGGGTACCCGGCCCGGCCCAGCCCTTCAAAACCCGTCCCAACCCGGCCCTACTTTAGCCCTTGGGCCGGGTTGGGCCAAAAATTTGCCAGCCCGCCTCTAATAGGGCTGGGTCTGATCACGCCCCAGCCCGACCCTTCCAAGCCCGGCCCATCCCGAGCGCCACTACACCATAAGTGTGGCATATAAGCGGAGGTATTAGTTTTAATTTTAAGTTTATTATGTTATACAATTTACATATATACCCTTCTTAACGTTTCTTTAACGAATTTAATCCGGGGTTAAAAACGTAATATCACAATTAATTTTATATATATACTCATTACAACCCTAACCCTAAATCTCAGTTCTTACGAATCGCCTCTCTCCGATCGTCTCTCCGATCATCTCTCCCTGACTCCCTCTCTCTCTCTCTCATATCTCAGACTCTCAGTCTCTACAGGCTACACCTCTACTCTCTCAGACTCTCGACTCTCAGTTCTCACGCTCATCTGAGAGCCTGCTGCGAAGTCGACTGTGCATCACTGAGTCCTCCATAGTTCGCCAGACCAAATCTCACGAATGCCAGAACTGAAACTCCGTTTGGCTGATCAATAAACGGGAACTCGACTGTGCTACTGTCACGACCACGGCTCCTCTGAGATTTCTGCTACTGTCACGGCCAAGGCTCCACTGAGATCTCTGCTACTTTCATGGCCACCGGGACACGGCTCCTCTGAGATCTCTGTTGCTGTCACGGACTCACGGCCACGGCTCAAGCTCAAGTCTGGAGTCTGGACCCTGCAGCCACGCCCCACGGCTCCATCGGTTAGGCCAGTTCACAGCTACATCGGTTAGGCTATCACCACCACCACTTCTATTTTTGTTCAGGCTTCCAAGTCCCTAACCCCCTAACCCTTAGAAAATTCTAAAACCCTAATTTCGAAACCCTAACCCTAGAAAAATTTAGAAACCCTAACCTAAGTAGTTCATACCCTAAACCTTTAACAAATTCTGAAATCCTAATTTCGAAACCCTAACCCTTAGAAAATTCTGAAACCCTAATTTTCCCTGAATATTATTTAGTTTGATAATTATTTATTATAAAACCCTAACCCCTGAATATTGTTTAGTTTGAATCGTCTGATAATCTGTTTCAATTTTTTCTGTTCTGAAATCTTAGTTTGATAATCTGATTTTAAAGTTTAATTTGATTTGATAATTTGATAATTTGCCAATACTCTGATTTGATAATCTGATTCCACTTTGATCTGATCTGAGTTTAGTTTCTATTCTGTTAATCTGATAATCTGATAATCTGATTTGAATAATCCATAATATTAGTTTTGTTTGATTTGATAATTTGATAATCTGTTTCAATTTTTTCTGTTCTGAAATCTTAGTTTGATAATCTGATTTTAAAGTTTAGTTTGATTTGATAATTTGATAATTTTCCAATACTCTAATTTGATAATCTGCCAATATTCTGTTAATCTTAGTTCATATCCTAAGTTTAATTTAATTTTTATTAGGCTAAAATGTCAACTCCCAGTACTAGTAGTAATGCCAGTTCTCCTTTAGTTGATTTAACTCATACCGAGGACCCTAGAATTGTGGAAGTTAGAGAGGGGAACATAACAAATCCCCGACCCTCTTCATCCATCACCCTCTTCCTCACAGCCAGAGACTGAAGATCCTCAACCCATTAAAAAAAGATCTAAAAATGCCTCAATAATTTGGGATCATTTCACCCAAAATACAGTAAGTAGAAAAGGAAAAGATGGACAAAAAAAAAATGTACGTGTTGCTGTATGTCACCATTGTAAAATGGAATTGGACAATAGTGTTAAAAATGGAGTCGGTCATATTAAAAGACACCTAGAATCGACCTGTAAGAAAAGGCCAAACCTTGACCCTACACAACCACTCATGACGTCTTATAAAGATAGTGGTCCTATGGCCCATAAATTTGACCCAAAGTTGTGCCGAGAAGCACTTGCATTAATGATTATTCAACATGAGTATCAATTTAATATAGTTTCTCATGAAGGTTTTATTTATTACAGTAGTGTACTACAACCTCTATTTAAGATGGTGTCACGTAACACCATCAAGTCTGATTGTATGGAAATTTATAAAAAAGAAAAATTAAAAATGTTAACATTTTTTGAAAGTAATTTATCGAGAATTAGTCTCACGTCTGATATGTGGACATCCAACCAAACATTAGGATATATGGCTATAACAGCCCATTATATTGACTCTGATTGGAACCTTAAAAAAAGAATAATTAACTTTATTAATGTTGATCCACCCCCACACAGGGTTGGCTTTAGCTGAAACTATTAAATCAAATTTAATAAAATGAAAAATTTCTGAAAAAATATTTAGTTTAGTTTTAGACAATTGTAGTACCAATGATTATATTGTAAGAGTTATAAAAACTCATCTTACTAGAAAAGAAGCCCTTCCATTAGAAGGTAAGTTATTTCATATGCGTTGTTCTGTACATATCCTCAACCTTATTGTACAAGATAGGTTGAGAGAAATAAACCCGATTATTCAAAATATTCGGGAATCAGTAAAATTTATTAAAAATTCAACAACACGTACACATAAATTTCGAGAACTTATTAGTGAATTAGGGTTAAATAATGTTAAGGGGTTACCCCTCGATGTTTCTACGAGATGGAACTCCACCTATCTTATGCTAGAGGCTGCATTAGAATTTAGAGAAGTTTTTGCTCGATTAGAAATAATAGACTCAAACTATAAATGTAATCCTTTAGATGATGAATGGTATCAAGCAAAGATAATATGCGAGGTTTTAAAATTTTTTATGAAGCTACAAATATATTTTCTGGAACTAAATACCCAACTATACATTTATTTTTGGAAGAAGTGGTTAAGATACATATTGAATTAATGGAGAAAATACATGGTGAAAATCATTTCCTCCGCGATATAGCTAAAAAAATGAAAGTAAAATTTGATAAATATTGGGAAGATTATAATCCGATTTTTGAACTTGCTATAATTTTGGATCCTCAACATAAACAATTGTATTTAGAATATGTTTTGAGAAAATTATTTGGGGATAGTGATATAGCGAAGACACGAAAGGATAGAGCCCTTAAGAATCTTAAAGACTTGTATATGGAATATAGTGCTAAATTTAGTACCCCTAATGTCTCGAAGTCAAGTAGGGAGAATATTGTTGCAAAACGTTCAAAGAGAAAAAATGAAGATTTCTTGAAATTTGAAGAAGAAATGAGTCAAATTACTGATTTAGAAATAAGATCAGAATTAGATTCGTATTTGGAAGGGCCAAGAGATAAATTTGACGAGTTAGATATATTACTTTGGTGGAAATTAAATTCAAAAAAGTATCCAATTTTATCAATGGTGGCTCGTGATATTTTAGCAATTCCAGTGACAACAGTAGCTTCTGAGTCTGCATTTAGCACTGGAGGAAGGGTACTTGACCAGTTTAGAAGTTGTTTAAAACCAGACACTGTAGAAGCCTTAGTTTGTTGTCAAGATTGGATTCGTACAACTAAACAAAGTGAGTTAGACTCGATAGAAGTGTCAAAATTAGATATATTAATGGATGATATAAATATTTAAACATATTTTAAATTATGCTTTATATAGTTTTATTACTCTATTTGTTTATCTATATTATGTTTTGTTACGTATTATTATGCCTAACTGTCACTAACAAGGGAAATTTTTTTTTTTTAACTCTGCCATTGCTTTTTTTTTTTTGCAATGCCGGTCCCAAGCCCGGTTAAAAGAAGAGGGTATCCATTTCCTTGTTAGGTTGATAGTCGGTGTAAAAAAAAATCTTGTCATCCCAAATGACAAAAAAATTCCCGCTCTTTCTTGGCCCTTTGGCCCGGCCCCGGCCCTTGAGGGCTGGGCTAGGGCCCAATCAATCCCGGCCCTTGAAGTGCTAGGGGTGGGCTAGGGGCCTACTCTTATAGGGAAGGGTAGGGCTAGGGCTGACCTCGGCCCTTTGACAGCCCTAGAGACTCCATTAAAGACCTCTCTCCCTCTCTCTCTCTCTCTCTTTCTCTCTCTTGTTGTAGAGAAATAATAGCACAATCCTTGATGGCCGGCACCCCCTTGATTCTTGGACTTTCGAACATATGGAAAGAAAATAGAAAAAAAAAAACAAGATTTGTTCGTCGATCGCTGATGGAAGAGAAAGAGGGAAGAGAGAGGAGAGGAGAGAAAGATGGAAAAGAACTTACCGATTGCCGGAAATTTTTTCGCCGATCACTGATCACCGTAGAAGATTACGAGAGTGGGGATTTGGGAGAGATACTGTTCTGTGCCCTAATACCCCCCTCTCCTCTATTTCGTGTTGTATTTATATAGGGGGTGTTTTAAAAAATAAAAACGCAATGTTACGAACTCAAGCATGTCTACCGGGTCGGGTTAACTCTCCCGAGTCGACCAAGAAACTTGTATTTTTATTGCATTTTTGAGTTTTCAGTGCGACTCAGCTCGAAACATGGTCGCGTTGAGTCAGCTCGGCCGAGTTTTGAGCCAACTCACCGAGTTTTAAAACAGAGGTTTAGACCGATGCAGAGACTTAACCAATACTCCCCACAAGCCGCGACTGAAGGGAGGCATGAGATCAAATCCCTTATCTCATAGCACATGAAACTTGAACCAGAGACCACCTCACTTAGTGTGGTGATGCCCTTGCATCATCAACCCACACTAATGAGTTGCCTCGAACCTGCTCTGATACCATTTGATGCAATCACTTAATCAATACTCCACAAAACCCACGATCGATGAGAGTGAAATTAAATCCCTTTATCTTATAGCTCACTTGCTACCTAATCAAGACCTTCAAGTGGGTCCTACCCTATGGGCCACCCCACCTCCGGCCCCACCCTGTAGGCCCATGGGGTGGGGCCCACTGGGAGGTCTCGACTGGGTTACATGGGTTATTGGATAAGGGATTTGATCTGACGTCTCCCATCAGTGGCGGCTTTTGGGGATTATTGGTTGAGTCCCTCCTTCATAAACTTTATGTATTTTTAAAAGAGGCAACCGAAGAACCTCAGTGCTCAAATCAGGTATATAAGGTACAAACACCTTGAAACCACTTCTAACACTTAAGATATATTGAAATAGGAGTATCAGAAAAGAATAGATTAAAAACCAAGTTCAGGGTATAAATTGAAGCACAATTTTAGGTATAGGCTTTACAGTTATAACGAAAGAGACAACTAGGAAACCTCAATGCCCAAATCGGGCATACGAGGTCCATAATGCTTGAAACCAATTCCAAGATTGAAATAAAGGTTTTAGAAGAAACTACAAAAAACAATGAATACTAGGTTAGGAATTGGAGCAAAAGTGTAGGTTTAGGCTTAACGGTCTTAACAAAATTGACAACTAGGGAATTTCGGTGCCCAAATTTGGCATATTAGGTTCAACCACCTCGAAACCAATTCCAAGACTTAGGTTATATCGAAATAAATGTGTCATACATAAAAAAATCGAGTCTAGGTTAGGAAATGACACAAAATTATATATTTAGGCTTTACGGTTTTTTATCAAAGACAAGTGTGAAATCTCGGTGCCCAATTGAGAATAAAAGATCAAAAACCCTGAAAATTAATTTAACACTTATGATATATTGAAATAAAGATGTCGTAATTGACTACATAAAAAACCGAGCCTATGTTAGATTGACGCACAATTATATGTTGAAGCTTTACGATATAAACAAAAGCAACATTTAAGGAACCTAGGTGGCAAAATCGGGCATACCAGTTCCAACTATCTCGGAAATAATTCTAGTACTTAAGTAATATTGAAATAAAGGTGTTAGACGAGACGAGATCAAAAATCGAGTCACGACTAAGATTTGTTGCAAAATTATAGGTTTTGACTTTACGAGTTTTCAAAAGAGAGAACTAAAGAACCTCGGTGCCCAAATCTGGCATATCAGGTCCAAACACCTCGAAACCACTTCTAACACTAAGAATATATTGAAATAGAAGTGTCAGAAAATAGTAGATCAAAAACCGAGTTCAGGTTATAAATTGGTGCACAATTGTAGGTTTAAGCTTTACATTAAGAACAAAATAGACAATTAGGAAACCTCAATGCCCAAATCGGGCATACGAGGTCCATACAACACGAAATCTATTCCACGACCGAGATTATATTGAAATAAAGGTTTCAGAAGAAACTATAAAAAAACGAATAATAGGTTAGGAATTGGCGCAAAAGTATAGGTTTAGCCTTAACGGTCTTGACAAAACAGACAATTAGGGAATTTGGGTGCCCAAATTTGGCATATGAGGTTCAAACACCTCGAAACCAATTCCAAGACATATTTATATTGAAATAAATGTGTCATACATAAAAAATGGAGTCAAGGTTAGTAATTGGCGCAAAATTATAGATTTAGGCTTTACGGTTTTTTATCAGAGACAATTTGAAATCTCGGTGCCCAAATTGAGAATAAGAGATCTAAATACTTCAAAATCAATTTAGCACATATAATATATTAAAATAAAGATGTCTTAAGAGGCCACATCAAAAACCGAGTCTATGTTAATACATCCTCGGCAACAAGGGATTTTCCTCATGAAAATTATGTCTATCTTTTCTTCTAATCGAATAACAATATTTTCATATTTAGATGCAGTTTGTTGAAGCTAAAATGAATCATGATTCATGCTGACTTCTTTACTGGTTTACAGATGCCAAATTTTCAATCAAGTGTGGTTGTAACGAGATGAGATCATCTGAAGGTGTAGTGTTTAAGGCTGAAAATTCAGCTCTTGGCCCAGCATCATATTACGTAGTCAATACAGAGAAATGGGCAGTTAGCAGTGTTGGACAGTTTGCGCACAGACTTAATGCTGATTACGTAGACAACAAACAAGAACAAATTGAAAATACTTTGAACTCGGGGATTTTCCAGACGGCAAGGCTATCCCCTGTATCACTAAGATACTATGGCCTAGGTCTTCAGAATGGATTCTACACTGTACTTCGCTGAAATAGGTTTTGAAAATAGAAACTCACCTACTTGGAAGAGTCTTGGAAGGCATGTTTTTGATATTTACATACAAGTAAGTATATTGCAACAAAATATCAATTTTTAATCATATCCCTATACATTGCTGCATTAATGTGAGCTAGAGAGTTTTAAAATATTAATTCATACCCTTTAACCTTTACTTGCTTGAAAAATAAATTTGCATTTTTAAACTTCTTTTACTACCACTGCTTATTGAGATCAATAATTTCTCTTCTAGGTTTGAAAGATGGTTAAGCTTTTATTTCAATCAAGTGCCAGTTTTTTTTCTTATTTATATGTAAAAGACAAACCAGGGCTTCTTGAACCATGGATAAATTGTATTCTGTTGTGTAATTAATGTGACAACAATTTCTGTTTGTTAGAGAAGCTATGTCTGTTAATTCTCCAGGGGAATCTCCAATGGAAAGACTTTGACATAAAAAAGGAGGCAGGTGGGTCCACTAATGGAGCCGTTCGGAAGAATTTCACGGCTCACGTATCTGAGAACTACCTTGAAATTCATCTCTTTTGGGCTGGAAAGGGGACTTGCTGCATACCTGTGGAAGGTTATTATGGACCATCAATTTCCGCCATCAATGTTATTTCAGGTAATATATTAGAAAATGGAAACCAAGCTCTATGCGCTTCTCTGCTAAGTAGTGATTATTTACTTCTAACTCAGACTTCAAACCAACAACTGCTTCAAGGAAGAAGAACAAGACTGGCTTGATTGTTGGCATTTTAGTCTCTGTTGGGGTTGTGAGCTTTTTATTAATTTTTGCAGTTTTTTACTTTAGAAGAGAAAGGTCAGGTATCAAAAAGAAGATGAAGGTAAATGCAACATACCAATCCCAAAATTATTCTCATAAATAGTGGTGTTTAATCTTGGTCCATTACTGGGTAGGAATCTTCTCATTTAATACAAAACTTGCTGTTCAATTATATGAACTTCTGCTTACTCTTTCTAGAATTATTGGAATACTGGAAAAGAATAGTGATTCGAAAACTGGAAAAGAATAGTGGAAAAGTTCCCAAGGAATCCCCTTTAGAATTTATAACCTACATTCATACATGAATCTGCAGAGCTTCTAGGAATAGGTCCAAGGCCAAACACGTTCAGTTATGCTGAGCTGAGAAATGCTACAGAAGACTTCAATCCTGAAAACAAGCTAGGAGAGGGGGGATTTGGACCTGTTTACAAGGTTAGTTTCTGCTGTCCAAATTTTTTGATAGAATATTTTGTCGAGATTTTTTCCCTTTAGATCTCCTAAGTGGGACCAATCATCTGCTTGCCAGTAATGCTTGAGGATGGTATGAGTGCATATATATATATATATATATATATATATATATGTGCGTGTGTGTGTGTGTGCGCGTTTTATAAATGCAAAGCCTGTCCATTAAATTTTTACTGAAATGTGATATTCTATAGGGAGTACTTCTTGACGGAAGGTAGTGGCTGTGAAGCAACTCTCAGTAGCATCTCAACAGGGAAAGAGACTTTGTAGCAGAAATTGCTACCATATCTGCTGTGCAACATTGCAACCTTGTGAAGTTGTATGGATTCTGCATCAAGGGAGACAAGAAACTCCTGGTTATGAGTATCTTGAAAACGGGAGCCTCGACCCGGCACTCTTTGGTACTAACCTGTAGCAAAACTATATAATTTCACCTCATTGCAGCTCTATAAACCTTTTGATTTGGATTAAGCAAAATCATGGTGAAATATTATGCTTTTCTTTCACCACTTCCTTGCTGGGAAAAGTGGTCTGCTTCTTGATTGGCCAACCCGCTAAAATATATGCTTGGAGACAGCAAGAGGTCTAGCTTATCTTCATGAGGAGTTAAGGCCCAGAATCGTACACAGAGATGTCAAGGCTAGCAATATCCTGCTCAATGCTGATCTGAGACCCAAAATATCAGATTTTGGTTTGGCCAAGCTATACGATGACAAAAACACCCATATCAGCACCCGAGTTGCAGGGACATTGTAAGGTCCTAGAACAATTTGTTTGCACCATTTTATCCTGAAATGTCTGTCTATATATATATATATACATATAGTAACTGAACAATCTTTTTTGATATCCTTAAAGTGGCTATCTCGCACCGGAGTATGCTATGTGCTGGCATCTAACAGAAAAGGCTGATGTGTTTGGATTTGGGGTCATTGCTATGGAGATCCTTAGTGGAAGACCGAATTCCGACTCAAGCTTAGATGCAGAGAAGATATATCTTCTTGAATGGGTAAGTAAAGTACAATTTTATTAGGTTGTCGTTTAGATACTATATGTATGCAAGTACTGATTCTGCGAAAATATTAATATCTTTATAATGTTTTAGGCATGGACTCTACATGAAAATAATCGCCTTTTGGAGCTAGTAGACCCAACATTAACCATATTTGACAAAAATGAAGCTATTAGGGTTATAGGAGTAGCTCTTTTGTGCACTCAGGCATCGCCGCCGCTGCGCCCACCGATGTCAAGCGTTGTGGCCATGTTGGCAGGAGACATTGAAGTGAGCTCAGTTACAACAAGACCTGGTTACTTAACGGACTGGCAGTTCAACGATATAACAAGCGGCTCTGTGAATGACAGTATTTTGATATCCTCGGGATCAAAAGATACAAATAGCCTACTCGCCGACGAATCAACATCTCCAAGCATGGTAGTTGATCCAAATCCCTCCCCAATAAACATCACTGAACTTACACTCCATAAGATTATTGGAGAAGGAAGATGACTGATGTCTTTTGTACCGTTCGGTCAATTATGGTACACAGTATTTCTCTTTTTTACTTGATGCAATCACAGAACCGTCCATTGTATTATAACTGTTTTTAAACCTTGGAATTTGATGCATGTTTAGACAATTGATATCTCTACATCCTGTATGTAGCATTTCTAGACTTGGAATAAGCCTTCTTGGCCTTAAAAAATAATAAAGTGAGAAACATTTAGGATTGACGCACAATTATATGTTTAGGCTTTACGGTATAAACATTAACGACGCTAAGGAACCTAGTTGCCTAAATCAGACATACCAGTTTCAAATATCTCGGAAATAATTCCAGTACTTACATAATATTGAAATAAAGGTGTTAGACGAGACGACATCAAAATCGAGTCCCAATTAAGATTTGATGCAAAATTTTAAGTTTAAACTTTACGACTTTTCAAAAGAGAAAACTAAACCTCGGTGCCCAAATCGGGCATATAAGGTTCAATCACCTCGAAACCACTTCTAATTCTTAGAATATATTGAAATAGAGGTGTCAGAAAAAACTAGATCAAAATCCGTGTTCAGGTTATAAATTAGTGCACAATTGTAGGTTTAGGCTTTCCAGTGATAACGAAAGAGACAACTAGGATACCTCAATGCCCAAATAGGGCATACGAGTTCCAAACAGCTCAAAACCAACCAATTCCAAGACTGAAGTAATATTTAAATCAAGGTTTCAGAAGAAACTACATAAAAATGGATATAAGGGTTAGGAATTGGTGCAAAAGTATAGGTTTAGGTTTAATGGTCTTAACAAAACATTAGGGAACTTTGGTACCCAAATAAGGTATTCGAGGTCAAACACCTAGAAAGCAATTCAAACACTTAGGTTGTATTGAAATAATGGTGTCAAAAGAGACCAAAATAAAGGTCTTAACAAAACATAATGGAACTTCGGTACCCAAATAAGGTACTCACGGTCAAACACCCAGAAAGCAATTCAAACACTTAGGTTGTATTGAAGTAAAGGTGTCAAAAGAGACCAAAATAAAAAACCGAATCAATGTTAAGAATTGGCTCACAATTCTTGGTTTACGCTTTATGATTTTAATAGAAGAGGCAACTAGATAACCTCAGTGATAAAATCGTGTATACAAGTTCTTAACATCTTTGAACTGAATTCAAAACTTAGGATATAACGAAATATAAATGTATTAGAAGAGAGTACATCCAAAATCAAGGTTAGGTTCGGAATTAACGCAAATTGTAGGTTTAAGATTTACAGTTTTAACAAAAGAGATAACTAGAGAACCTCGTCACCCAACTCATACATACAAGATCCAAAAAACTTCGAAACCAATTTTATTAGTTAGGTTATATTGAAATAAAAGTGTAAGAACACACCCTGAGAATAGCCCAGTGGTAGGTGTATCCCTTTCTTAGGAAAGAAGTTTCGGGTTCCATTCTCGAGAGGGTGAGAGTGGGTTGTGCTCTCCACCCGTCTTTAACTTAGAACAGATATTGACTTACTAACCGGGGTTGCAGCCTGACCGTGTGTCTCATACCAAAAAAAATATAATAAAATAAAATAAAAGTGTAAGAGGAGATCATATCAAAAACCTAGTCTAGGTCAGGGAACAATTGTAGGTTTTAGCCTTTTGATTTTTTTAAAAAGAGGCAAATTGGGAACCTTGGTGCCCAAATCGGGCATATTAGGTCCAAACACCTCGAAACCACTTCTAACACTTAGTATATATTGAAATAAAGGTGTCAAAAAATATATATCAATACCGAATAAAAATTTGGAATTGGTGCTCCATTGAAGGTTTAGGCTTTACGGTATTAATAAGTGACAACTAGAGAACCATGATGTTAAAATCGGGCATACGAAACCCAAACCCCTCAAAAGCAATTCCAATACTTTGGTTATATGACAATAGAGGTGTTAGATTAGATCTAACCAAAAATTGAGTCTAAGTTTGGAATTGTAACAAAATTATTGGTTTGGGTTTCATGGTCCTGACATAAGAGACAATCCGGGAACTTTGGTACCCAAATCGGGCATACAAGGTCCAAACACCTCGTAACCAATTCCAACACTTACATCATATTCAAATTAAAATGTTAGAAGAGATCGCATAAAAAATTGAGTCCCGATTAAGATTTAGCACAAAAATGAAATAAAGGTGTCAGAAAACATTATATCAAAAATTGAGTCCAGGTCATGAATTGGTGCACAGTTGTAGGCTTTATGGTATTAACAAACGAGACAACTAGGGAACCTTGGTGCCCAAATCGGGCATTCGAGGTCAAAACACCTCGAAACCAATTCCATTGCTTAGGTTATATTTTAATGAATGTGTTAAATGATAATTTATAAAAAAAAAAAAAAGAGTTTGGTTAGGAATTGATGCAAAATTAAAGATTAAGGCTTAATGGTTTTTTAACAGAGAATTGAGGAACTTTGATGACCAAATTAAGAATAAAAGATCCAAAAGCCTCGAAACCAATTCTAACACTTATGTTATAGTGAAATAAAGATGTCATAACATACCACATCAAAAACCAAGTCTATGTTAAGATTGACGCACAATTATATGTTTAAGATTTACAGTATAAACAAAAGAGACACCTAGGTGTCCAAATCTGGCATACGAGCATATGAGTTCCAAATACCTCGAAACCTATTTCAGTACTTGCGTCATTTTGAAATAAAGATGTTAGACGAGACGAGATCAAAAATTCAGTCCCAATTAAGATTTGGCACAAAATTGTAGGTTTAGACTAATGTAGAGACTTAACCAATACTCCCACAAGCTGCGACTAAAAATCTCTTATCTCATAGCCCCAGAAACTCAGTCGAGACCTCCCAAAGGGCCTTATCCCTTTGACGACCCCACCTCAGCGTGGCCCACCCCCTAGGCCACCACACCCAGTGTGGTGATGCTCCTGCATCATCCACCCACACAAGTGAGGAGACTTGAACCTAAGACCTACTCTGATACCATTTGATGCATTGAATTAATCAATACTTCACAAAAGCCTCGACTGATGGGAGTGTGAAATTAAATCTCTTTATCTCATAGCGCCCTACCTCATTGGCCACCCCACCTCGGGCTCCACCCTGTAGGCCCATGGGGTGAGGCCCACTAGGAATTCTCACCAGGTTACATGGGCTATGATATGAGATAAGGGATTTATCGCACACCTCCCATCAGTGGCGACTTCTAAGGATTATTGGTTGAATCCCTCAATCATAAAATTTACGTGTTTTTAAAAGAGATAACTGAAGAACCTCAGTGCTCAAATCGGACATATAAGGTACACCTTGAAACCACTTCTAACACTTTATGATATATTGAAATAGGAGTATCAGAAAAAGACTAGATTAAAAACCGAGTTCAGGGTATAAATTTGTGTACAATTTTAGGTATAGGCTTTACAGTTATATCAAAAGAAACAACTAGGAAACCTCAATCCCCAAAGCATACGAGGTCCATACAAAAGTAAATACTAGGTTAGGAACTGGTGTAAAAGTATAGGTTTAGGCTTAGTGGTCTTAACAAAACAGACAACTAGGGAATTTTGGGTGCCCAAATTGGGCTTATTAGGTTCAAACACCTTGAAACCAATTTCAAGACTTAGGTTATATCGAAATAAATGTGTCATACATAAAAAATTGAGTCTAGGTTAGGAATTGGCAGAAAATTATAGATTTAGGCTTTATGGTTTTTTATCATAGACAATTGGGAAATCTAAGTGCCCAAATTGAGAATAAGAGATCCAAATGACTCAAAATCAATTTAACACTTATGATATATTGAAATAAAGATGTCGTAATTCTATGTTAGGATTGACACTCAATTATATGTTTAGGCTTTACAGTATAAACAAAAGTGACATCTAAGGAACCTAGGTGCTCAAATCGGGCATACCAGTTCCAAATATCTCAGAAATAATTCCAGTACTTGCATAGTATTGAAATAAAGGTGTTAAATGAGACAAGATCAAAAATCGAGTCTCGACTAGTCCGGTGTGTTGGACATTGACGATTGGCTACATCAAAGCTATATAGGCAAATACCAGAGAAGATGTCGACCTCTCAGGTTAAGGACATTCTGTCAAATGGACTACCCTAAATTATATAGACAGTATATTTCTAAGGGTATCCACTATGGGGTTTTGTTACAATATAAGTACTTGTTAACTAATGTTAGATTATTTAACCCATGACTGCCCTACAAACAAGGGGAGAGATTTGTTTGAGGGCTAAAGTAAAAAAAAATCATGTACTGTATAAAAAAAAAGAATCAAGGACTTGGACGGAAATAACAGTTTGGCTCGTGTGACTGCTTTTCACGTGTTTAGGGTTTATAAGCTACCACGCTAAAAAGCTCCATTGTAGTTAGAAACGATAGATTAGGGTTTTCTTATTGGGTATGCTCTCTTCTCTTCTCACGCCCTCTGCAACTAAACTGATTCTCTCTAGAGTTTCGGATTTAGATCTCATTATGAGGACAATAGTTCTTTTATAGTTGTTTGTTCTTCAATAATTCTAGGTTGCTCACATAAATCATCTGCATTCAGTTTTTTTCACGTCTCTTTATAAAATCCCAATTTCATCTCCCTTACTTGTTTATCTTAATGTTTGAATTTTATTGACGCTTAGATTTTTATTTTTTTTTGGAAACAGGAGAGTAATCTCTCAAGGAATTTCAAAGTGTAGAGAGTCGTAATCATGAGGTATTTTTACTCTCTGATTTCCTTTTTTTGCCCTTTTACTGATTTATTTATTCCATGTTACAATTATTGTGATGTATGAAAATTAAAGTTTAATTTTTCATATATCCACATCTTAGTCAAGAGACCCTTCTCTCAGTGATTGAGATTCATCACTCCATCTTATGGAACAAACCATGTGTAAGTTAGTAGGAATACATTTTTCAAATGTATCCTAAATAACTTAGAACAATTCTAGGTCTACAAGGAACCGGAAAACCATATCTCCTTTGCATTTGGTTCAAAACCAACTTGATGGTTTTCCTACAATGTTACCTATATGACAAAGTAATCTCATCTTATGAGATACGTTATAATATATTACCGTATGTAGAAGACAATGTGTGAATGTAAAGATGCTATATTAATAATGTAGATTATAAAATTCCGGAATGGCTTTTATAGGCACAAATGTCTAACATCTCAGTCTCAGCAAAATAGAGATTTCACGAGATTTTTGCTCTGCGACCAATTGTGAGATCGATCGGTATGTGATTTGTTGATTTGAATGGTTTGGAATGTCTTGGAATGACGTGTGTGTGTGTGATGGATGGTTTGGATCGTGAATCGATGCATGGACAAGGATTCTGAGACCCTGTGTAAGCCCAAAAGTAGGTGAATGAGGTGAAATAGGACGTGTGATTGTGTTTAAGGGTTGTGAGACCCTGTGTAAGCCCAAATATGGGTGAATGTGGTGGGACGTGTGATTGTGTTTAAGGGTTATGAGATCCTGTGTGAACCAATAAATGGGAAAAAGTGATGTTTTTTTGTTCTAACACTTGTGTAGGGCAATGGAAAGATCCATTGACCCACTAAAGTTCCAAATCAGAATAGATTACTGTCGGACTTGGTCCGTGGGGCGCAAGTCCCAACTGATTACAACTATCCGAGCTTGGCTTGCTTTAATTGGGGATTTCCTATGTATAAAACATAGTGCTGTGTTTTTTCCATTGGTATTCGTTAGCCATAGTTCCTCTATGACTAATAGTCGGGAGTGGGTGGATTAATATCCATATGTCATGACCCAAAATACCCCCTAGGAGTTCTAGATACTTTGGCTCGTGACCGCCATGTCATACCATCCGGTGATACACATAAGGCATACTTACCATCCTGTGCAATACACAAGACACATAATAGCAGAAGCAAAATTTCTTTAAACATAAAACCATATGTATTCTAAGTCCCGACTGTCATGACATATACAAAACATATAAATGTAAAGTGGACCCACTATCAAAATATACATATTCTCTCCCTCACCAATAATCTGAATAGGGCCCCCTATCCAGCACTCTATCCTCATAAGGATGATCCATGGTAGACTATGAATCATAGTACTCCTCCTCTATCCAAGGCTCAGGAGCACGCTCATCAAAACCTACCGAAGATAACAACTTCGGCTGAGCATGGAATACTCAGTGTTTACAAACCATTAGATAATAATGTCATAACATAACATGCTTTCATATGGCAGTTCATTAAATACACATGCAAATACTGTAAACAATTCCGGAATTCCCTTTTCACTTACACTATGCATACATACTTTACATATACTATTGCTTTTCTTATACTTTACTATTGCTTTCTTATTGTTTCATTTGTTTTACATATGGCTTGTCATTTGGAATCAGATAACAATGCTTACCCTGCTTGTGGTAAGAGCCCACTGTCATCCTTCCAATACATATACTTTTACTTTTGCTTTTACTTGGAATCAGAAGATAATGCTCACCCTGCTTGTGATGAGAGCCCACTATCCTCCTTCCAATACAGTTACTTTTACTTGGAATCAGAGAATAATGCTCACTCTGCTTGTGATGAGAGCCCACTATTCTCCTTCCAATACAGATGTTTTTACTTGGAATCAGAAGATAATGCTCACCCTGCTTGTAATAAGAGCCCAATATCCTACTTCCAATACAATTGCTTGCTTATCATCCTTTACTTTGCTCTCTTTACAATTGCTTTGCTTTTCATCTTTTGATTTTCTTTCTTTACAATTGTTTTACTATTCATCTTTTGCTTTACTTTCCATCTTTTATCTTGCTTTTACAATACATGTACATATACAAAAGCTCCATCATGACACATGCTTGAATTCATCATATGATTACTTCATTTAGTTGGTGTTAACCATAGAATCATCATATCATGGCTAATAGGAATCCCTACCACTCTTCATCAAAACACATAGGTTTTCTTCTTGGTTTTTCCCAAAACTCAGTCTTTTAATCATGCTTTTCTCAATTGAATCATCACACAATTACTAAGTAGTAAGAATACACGTTTTTCATGCTTTGGGTTAAGGCATAGAGGCATCACCAATTTAACTCACATCACAAATACAGATTTTCTATCTTACTTTTACAATATGGGTTATGGCATTAAAATCTAGTAGAGTGTATCTACCTTTTAAAGGAAGCTTTTACACTTCTGTAGGTTTGGAAATCAAGCTTGAGGAAACTTGGTAGAAGCTTTAGAAAGCTGGAAAATCTGAAATCCATTTTCCAAATACACTAATAGAATTTTCCTTGAAAAATTCTAAGCTTAAGAATCACTTTGGGGATGAAATCCAAACTTTAAAACACCAAGGGAGCAAGGAGGACTCTTCCTTTGGTGGAAAACACGAACTCAAGAACACCCAAAAACTACCTTAGCTTCCTTCTTCTTCTTCTCTTCAAATCTCTCAAAAAATCCAAGCTTAGGGTTTGTAAACCCTAAGACACGAATTTAGGGTCCTATTTATAGCCTAAAGGTTGGCAAAATATCCCAAAAGATCTTAGAAAATATCCCAAAATATCTCCCAAGGTCGGTGGAAAAGTTCTGGACGTTTTTACCATCGTCTGGGTTGAATTCGTCGACGAAATTCGGCCCCCAGCACACTTCGTTGACGAATTTGGGTCCCCTTCAGCAATTCGTCGCCGAAATTGCATGACAGGCCCCCGGTTTTCCCGCTTTGGTATTTTGAGCATAACTTTTGACTCGTTTATCTGATTTTGATGATTCAACTTGCGTTGGATTCCTCTTTCAAAGAGCTACAACTTTCATGTTTTACAAATTTTATAATTCTTCAGTATTCATAGACCAAATTTCCCTTAAAGCTGACTGGTCTGAAAATGGGATTCAGCAGCCCAGATTTTCAACAGACTCGTTTCTGGAAATGTGACGCCCCAAACCCGCGCCTAAGGAATCAAGTTCCGAGACGCGTGCCCGTTCTTCATAACCACGCATGCGGAAGACTTTACCCGCGAAAATGCGGGAATTTTAAACTTTTCTTATGAGCTTACATAAGCAATAACAACTGGTCATCACAATAACCCATCATAAGCAAATGCGTTACCTCACTGGCTATAGTAGTCCTTACTTTGGCGCCACAACTGCGCCAGAAAACTCTCCAGACTCTATCAAGCGTAGCTTCTTGCCAAACTACAATCGCTCCAGAATCTGAAGACATAAGATGAAGGAGTGAGCTATAAAGCCCAGCAAAATCCACAGCTCATCTAAACTATTTTCCACATATTAACATTCATCAATAATGATATATTAGTACAGTACAATTCTCATATTTATAATAATATCGTAATTCGTGACTCGAGGTCACTCAGAGCTATCTCACCCTATTCGAGGTTCCCAACCTCCAAGTTGTCAAATTCATCAAGTCATTGTCCACGACACCAAGTTATCGTTTCAGATAACCGCTCACGCTTTATCCTTGAGTCTACAGACTCGATCGACTGGGCCTTCGCCCGTTTACAACCTTTATCCATGAGTCCACAGACTCAATTATCAACCAATTGGGACTTCTCCCGATTATAACCAATCATTGGGTATGTCAACCCAATTAATCCTTAAATCATCATATTCTACACATAACCCGGGTCTTCACCCAATAACTGCCAGGAACAATACTTCTGACACATCACACTCTGTCAGGAACAACACCTCTGATATATCACACTCTGTCAGGAACCACACCTCTGACACTTACTTTATATTTTTCCTCTATGGGAACACCGACACACACACAACCACATCTGTCAGGAAACACATCTGATCGCCAGGATACACATCTGATCAGCCAAGATACACATCTGATAGCCAGGAAACCCATCCAACTTGTCAGGAAAATGAAACTCATCTGACAAGCCAGGGACGCACCTCTGACTAACAGGAAACACCTGACCACCAGGAAACACCTGACCATCAGGAAACACCTGTCTATCAGGTACACATCTGACATATCACTCTGTCAGGCATAACACCTCTGACATGATACCCTTGTCAGGAAACACATCTGATTACCAGGAACACATCTGACCTGCCAGGAATAACACATCTGACATGCCAGGAACACCCATCTAATAACCAGGAAACACATCTGATATCAAATCCTGTCAGGCACAACACCTCTGACATCAAATCCTGTCAGACAAAACACATCTGACATCAAATCCTGTCAGACAAAACACATCTGACATCAAATCCTGTCAGACAAAACACATCTGACCTCAAATCCTGTCAGACAAAACACATCTGACCTCAAATCCTGTCAGGCACAACACCTCTGACCTCAAATCCTATCAGACAAAACACAGCTGACATCAAATCCTGTCAGACAAAACACATCTGACATTAACCTCTGTCAGGCACAACACCTTTGACAGCTACCATCATATATCATCACAGCTTCTGTTGGGTGCATACCTGCCGACACAGGTCAATGCCCCCTCAAGGTAACATCATTGAGTTCGTAAACTCAATACATCACTGGGTCCATAGACCCCAATCCAACCTTGAGCCCATGACCCAATGTCGTCCTAACTCTCCCGACTATCAGTCACGGAGGAACCCGGGCTCATAATAGATACCGCCTCTCCGAACCTAGCCAAAGAGGGACCACAAACAACAGTTCACATAGGTTAGGTTTTCTAACCATAGGAAATCCCCAATTATTCAAGCCCTGCTTGAATAATTGAATCAGTTGGGCCTCACGCCCGTGTACCAAGTCCGATGGTATACCGTTCCGATGTGGAACGTTACTCGGCCGATGGACCATTCCATCGTCTTACCATGTCCCAACAACATCACATCATATACAAAGGTTGTCCCGAGGTGGGACTTTTACCAGGCTAATGGACCTACCATTGCCTTAAAACAAACATCACATCATACAAGAGTAGTTCCGATAGGGAACTTAACCATGCCAATGGACCCTACCATTGTCCTACCATGTTAAAATCATATCACATCACACATATAGAAACACAGTCAGGCTCTCATAATTTCCTGCGATCGATTGCACTTCCCCTGCGATTTATCGCAAATCAACTGAGCCTAAATTCTGAGCTAGAAACAGCCCGAAACCGAGGGCTCCGTCCCTCTGCTCCATTTTCACTCCCATCCATCCCATCTATACATCATTCATAAGGTTTCCGACCATTTTCCATCCACACATAATATCATCAAACCATTCCACATAAATAAAGTAGCTTAAATAAGGGAAAAGAGAAGAGATGGAGAATGATTTTACCTATTACACGACTTTCGAGGCTCTAGATGTTGAAATGGTCGTCGCCAATGCGATCAAAATGCTAGAAAACCTCTAGGTGACCCGCTTCTCTCTCTAACCTCCCCTTTCTCTCTCTAGAATTCTCTTTCTCTCTCTACACGCCAATCGAGACACCGGGGAGAAAATCGGACGTCGCCAATGCGTCGGGAACGTCGAAAAACCCCGGGGTAGGGTACATGCAATGCGCTGCCACCCTTCTCTCTCTTCCTTTCTCTCTCTAGAATCTCTCTCTCTCTAAAAAACCCATTCGGTGGCTATTGTGTCCGAATGTGGGAAATAAAGGATTAAGGCTTTGCCTTAATATAGAATATGAGGTTAAATCGTGTGCAACGGCCCGTACAATGTTTGGTGTGGCATTGCCTTTTTGACCATTGACTTAGTTTGACCAAGGTTTGACCGATTCCGATTTTTATGGAAATGCCCTGTGTAACCATACCAAACGACGTCCGTTTTCAACGAAACTTCAAGTGACCGACCATGAGGTAGTCCGACACCTGCTATAAAATTTTAGGAAAAATTACTGAGTTTTGACAGCTACACTTTTGTCCAGAAGAAAATTGTAAAACCCACTAATTGCCTGCTTTCGGACACAAAACAGGCCACCGTTTCTTCGTTTGAGATCACTAACTACCGAAACGACAGACGTTAGTTACCACGGCCGACCGGCACTTGTTGGTATCAGCCGCACGGATTTCTATTAGGATCCCCAAGAAATATTGAGTCCCACTTAATTTCTGGAAATCTGAAAATTTCCCATTTTCTTGATTTTCTTACATGATATGACCCTGCGGTCCTGCGAAACGATACCTGACGGAACCAATACAAGTGAAGGTCCCGGTAGTCGACTAACACACTGTGCACGATTTTCGAGAAGAAATACTGAGATTTTATCGGTACAACTCAATCCCGAGTAAAACTCCCTTTTCATAATTTAATTAAAAACTTAACCTATTAACCCCAATTAAGGACCAATAAACCCATAATTTTATTATATTAAAATTCTGGGGCGTTACAGGAAATCTGACGTTTGACCCATCCTTGACTCAAAATCTGAAAAAGTGATAAACATGAACCTTGAAGAGGGTTTCAACACCTTTCTAAAAATTCAAGAATCACTTAATTCTGATCAGCGGTGAGAATTCTAGAGATCCTTAAAGTTGAGGGTAGGTTTAGGCATCCTTCTTCTTCACAACTTTGATTATGCCTTGATCACTCAAGGGATTCCTTAGGACCTTGAACAATACCCTTAGAGGATTTTTTCAGGCTCTTACCAGTGACCCAAATCCATTTCTAACACCATAGGAACACTCCACTCTTTCCCTTACCCAAACACACCTACCAATACTTAGGGTCTTTCATACCGTTGAATTGGAAATAGTTAGAGTATTTTACACTCTTGTTGTTTCATCCCGCACACCCAACAACAATACTTAAACTAATTTAAATCATTCTTATTATTTCTCATAAACTAAATTACATAAAGGGCCCTTGGCCTTCACAAGACTTGTGCCCTTGGCACTATTCACAATACTATTCACAACACTATTCACAACATTGTGAACTTGGTTCCCGGGGTTCTACATTCACTCTTAGGGTATTTTATACCCTATGTCTTTTGATACTTAGCATATTATTAAACTCTTGTTTTGAGACATTTTCCCCAAAACAAGAACACATGAAAGGTTTTAAGCCTTTACATACACTAGGCAAGTGCACTATTTACATGAACAGTGAACCTAAATTCTGGGGCTCTACATCATAGATCCTCTTTGACTAGGTCAGGGGTGGGGGTGTTTGTTTAGTCCTCTGTGGGTGATAGTTGGGAGTGGGTGGAATTATGTCCATAAATCCTCTTTGACTAGATCTGTGACTAATAGTCAGGAGTGAGTTGAATGTTATCCATGGATCATCTTTGACTAGGTTAGGAGTGGTAGTGTTTGTTTAGTCTTCCGTGACTGATAGTCGGGAGTGAGTGGAATAATATATCCATAGATCATCTTTGACTAGGTCAAGAGTGGTGGTGTTTCGTTTAGTCCTCTGTGACTAAAAGTCGGGAGTGAGTGAAATAATATACATAGTTCCTCTTTGACTGAGATCAAGTGAGTGTGTGTTGTATTTGATAGAAATGTCATGAGGGCTGAGTTAGAGGGTTGTGTTGTCAGATTAGATATGTCATGTGGACGAGTTCCCCACCGTGGCTGAGATCAGATTTGTGTTGGCTCTAGCAGGTGAAGTTCTGGATTATGTATTGAGTCTAAGGAATCAAGGTATGGCATGAGTAAGCATAAGCCCGGATGGTTAATAATTGAGTTTATGGACTCAAGGGTAGAAATTGTACATGGGCGAAGGCCCAGTCGATCGAGTCTGTGGACTCAAGGATAGAGCGTGAGCAGTTATTTGAAACGGTAACCTGGTGTCGTAGACGATGATTGAAGGAACTTGATAAATGAAAAACACTAAGAGGTTTGGAACCTTGGATGGGGTGAAATAGCCTTGAGTAACCACGGGTCACGATTCATAATGTTATATTATTATTTTATTATTTTAATATGAGAATTGAGCTATATCATTATTGATGTGTGCTACTATGTGAAAAATAATCTAGATAGATTCTGAATTTTACTGGGCTTCATTGCTCACTGGCGTTTCATGTCAGTAGATCATGATGCTTCTGTCCAGTGAGTAGAAGGTCCCAACAGGACATTTTAAAGGCTTGTAAAGACTGTCATAGCAAGTAATGGTAATGCATTTGCTTATGATGAGTCATTGTGATGACCAGATTATGTAAGCTCATAAGAAAAGTTTAAAATGTTCCATAATTTTGGTGGGCAAAGTCTTCCATTGCATGGTAATGACAGATGGGCACGCGTCTCAGAATATAATTCCCTAAGGCGTAGATTCGGGGCGTCAGAGTTGGCGTAGGTAATATTTGAGAGGTTCAAAAGTACCTCTTTGTTTTCTTTTTCGTGTTTTGGTTTTTGGGTGATTTCGTGGGGGTAAGGTCATATGTCCGTCCCCCTTTTATTTTTTATGTAGGGGTAAGGTTTTGTGTCACCTCCCCCCCCCCCCCCCCCCCCTTTTTGTAGGGGTAATATTTTATGTCCCCCCCATCTCTTTTTCTATTAATAAACTGGTAGGGTCCGCCAAACCCCTACTCCTTCTGAGTGGCTCTTATTAAAAAAAAACCACGGGACCTAGTCAGATGAAAGAGATTTAACTAAGATCAAAAGCATCAAATACATACAAGACTCAGACTTGTACCCAACTGGACTCGACACAACGATCCTCGTAACCAATCATCAATGCCCTATAAGCAGTTACACGCTCGCAAGCAACGCAATCAACCGCAGCAAATTGTACTTCTCTCAAAACTCAACAACCACAATCTCTCGATAAATCTCTCGCCTACGACGGCTTCGGATTTCTCTGACCACAAGATATCCACGATCAGCTATAGAAACTGATCTCCTTTTTCAAAAGGTTTGACACGTGCCAACCAAGTTTATACTCATGCAGGAGTCTGAGGAGTTTAATTCAGTTTAAACAACGATCTAGAGTGATCTCATGAACAGTGAGAATCAATAATTAAAGTTTAAGATATTTCAATAAAACCTTGCAACTCTAGTCTAGAACATGAGAGAGTGCCCAAAGGGATAAATCATCCACAATGGGGAACCCTAATAGAATTTTGGGAGCATCTTTACTCAGTCTCAAAAGTCCAATTTGTAATAGGGAACAAAACATTATATAAGCAAACCAAAGTAGGAAAAAGAAGTTGCTAGAACAAGATTTCTCGCACAGACTAGATCGTTTGAACGCCCTAAAGACACTTTCTAGATCCCCCCCCCCCCATACATTTTTTTGCATGGTTGTTCGAATGCCCTTACCCGTAAGATAGTTTTTGCCCAAAATTAGTTATTTAACTACCTAAGCTTGTTTCTAACCTCCTAAGGTATATCAGAAAGTGTCTTAAGTCAATTCCTCTTAGAGTAGATGTCTTTTAAGTCACTTACCATTCCTAGGCAACTTTAAGGCGCGTGATCAGTAGCTTTGGCTTCATCTTCACAGGAATTTTAACGCTTAAACTTTCTTGGACTGAGACACCTTTAATAATGATTTGTCTTACAGAATTAGCCAATCTAAAACTAGTCTTTACAATAAAAATGACAAACTAAATAGCATGGAAAAAAACCTAAACCTAAAGATGTTTTTAAAAGGGGTTTTATATTTTTTTTTCAAAAATTAAGGTGGTGGGACATAATCGATTGTTGTTTTATATAGATTACTAAATTTGAAGGGAAAGGAAAAATGGACATGTTTTTTGGTAAAATTTAATCCTTCAAACCGAGATGAGGATCTTTGCCAATTTTTTCAATGCTCGGTGCCCTATCTTTGGGTGGTTATGCCCATCACTACGAAATGGTTAGCCACATCGCCCAATTGGTTCAAGTTTAGCATAGATGGAGCCTCAAAAACTCATGCTAATATTAGTGGTGGTGGGAGAATTATTAGAAATATGAAGGGAAATTTTTTTATGCTTTTCCAATCTTTTTACGGGATTGGAACAAAAAATATGGCTGAAATAAGAGCTTTATTCGATGGTTTTAACTCAATGGGGCTTCAGAATATAAATGTGGAAAGTAACTCGAAGACTATGATTGATGTTATTAATGGGGTAGTTGATGCACCTTAGGAAGCTTGGTATTGGAAATAGGAAATTGTCCGTCTTCAGGCCAAATGCAACATGGATTTTGAACACGTCTTCAGAGAAAATAATAAGTGTGTGGATTTCCTAACTAATGAAGCATGTTTTAGCTCTAAAAATAAGATTTTTCGGAGCTTGGATGATACTCTAGTTGGGCTTAAAGGGTTTATCAAAACTGGCAAGTCTGGTTTGTTTAATAGAATGTAATGTTCCTAAGGGTTAGGTTTTATGTCCCCAACCCCCCACCCCCTTGTAGTTCTCTTATTTTATCTTAATAAACAGGTAGGGGTCCGCCAAACCTAGCTCCCCCACTGGGAGATGTTTTTTTTTTAAAGGAGGTGTTTTTTTTTTTTAAAAAAAAAAAAAAGACCTGTTGTTCGGATTCATGGGTGATTTTTCTTTTCAACTCCTTACAAGAAACCCTCACACTGATGATATTGGGTGAGAGAGAACGAGTACTATAATGGGACTCTCTTGTTTTCCTTTTCAACTCCTTAAAGGTAATACAAACAAGGGTAATTGAACAAGCATGAGCAATAGCAATGTCATACAATGAGCAAATGAGAAAGGTAATGAGCGAGATGAGTAGATGAACAGGCGAGGGGGTGGGGGAGACAATCAAGCAGGGTAATGTTGTCCAACCGCTTTATTTAAATGCATGTGTAGGTCACATGTGTCGAGGCCTATAAAAGTTAATTTAAAAAGTCAGAGCTTATTTTGAAGGTTTGCATTAAGGTGGGGCCTAATTTTGGTATAAAAAAAAACCTCTAAAAATTTGAATGATAAATGATTTTATCAATTCTTTCTTATATTTTAGAAAGTGAAAATGATATATTTGCATCTACAACTAATTTTCAAGAACTATTAAACCAGCGGTCTCAACCCTATCATAAATTGAAATTTGACGCTCTAGTTACTTGGGCCTAGACTGAGGAGTCTTACTGCCTGGGTCCATTGGGAGCCATAAAATAAAAATGGACTACGATCCTATCAACAATCACTTAAATTATTCCTCTTGTTGTTGGCACTCAGGCAGACATTGATAATTGTAAATAGCAGTAACAAGATAAAACCCAAAATGGGAATTTTTGGGACCAGCGACAAAAGTCTTATATTGATTAATGGCGATCTCAGAGGGATATTAATGTACTAGTTACATGTCAGATGTTAGCCTAAAGGTTACATCCATAGGTACCCTTAATAATTTTGATGATAACACATTAGCGAAATGATCATTGTGTTTCTAATGTCTCCCTTAAATTCATGAGAAATTCAAATTATAAAGAGCGTTAGCAAACCATCCAAGGCACAAAGCATGAAGCATAAAAAGGATCCACAAAGCAAGCCATCTAATCAAATTGAAGATCCAAAGTAAAAGAGCTAAACTCATGACATGAAGAAGAAGATCCACTAAGAAGCAATCTTGTTCATGAAGATGCAATCAAAGAAGACAGAATCAAGATCAAGTTTGAAGGACACTGAAGACTCTCCAACTAGAAGATTAAATGTTTTATATTTGAAGTTTGAGAGTTCTTAGGAGAGTTGTAAAAAGTCCTTAAAGTTTGAAGTTTGAAAGCTCAATGACCTAGACTGACCTTAGGAACCTTAAGAACATATTTGCATATCATTCTAAGGCCCTAGGACATCAATTTGAATGATTATAATTTTGATAAAAATAAGTTAGTTGACCAATTAGATCAATCAAATCATCAAGACTTGTTTAAAAGGAGTATTCTGTGAAAAACAGGAAATCAGTCGCCTAATTCTTGAGGCTCATCAAAACCAGTCAACTGATTCATGCCCTGTGTCATGAATAGACACTGTTATCAAAACCAGTCAACTAGTCCTCGTTGGCTTAGAACCCAGTCAACTGATTTGGGTTCTGAAGTTTCTGGAATTTGACTGGCTGAGAACCAATCAACTGATTTGTTAAGAGACAAAAACTAGTCGACTGATTTGCTCGAGACATAGCATTTAACGGCTAGTTTCCAAACGGTCATTTTTGAATTAAATGCACCTCCAACGGTCATAATTTTTCTAGGCTATAAAATGGAATCATTTATGAACAAATGAAATACTTCTATCATTCTATTGAATCCTATTAATCACTCCTCTAAGCATTTATTGATTCATTCATTGAGAAAAACCCTAAATCCCAAAAGAGTCAAATTTGAGTTATTCAACTTCATTTTTTGAGAGACTCTTAGTGAGTATTCAAGTCATCTATCAGCTCATCTAAGGAACAATTTCATATTGTATTCACTTCTCTACAAAGTATATTTGAAATCAAGAGTTTGAGTAACTCTTGTCCTTGAAATTGAAGCTTCACTTAAAGGAAGTCAAGAGAAGGATTCTCTTACAAGTTGTACAGGTTTTATCTTCACCCATGAAGAAGATCATGCGATAGTGGATCGTGTTGAATTCTTAAGTAGAAAGCTTGAAGCGGGGACGTAGGCAAGAAGCTGAACCTCGAGAACATATCATTGTGTTTGATCTCTTTCTCCCTTCTCTCATTAGCTACTGTTTTATTAATTATTGAATTGCTATATTTGAATTGCAAATATCATTAGTTGCTTAAAATCCTAATTAAGGAATCAGGAAAAAGTTTTTAATTTGCCAAAACCCAATTCCCCCCCCCCCCCCCCCCCTCTCTAAGGTCCATTATTTGGGCAACACCGGATTCTCGACTAGTAGCCGTAGTGGCATTGGATTACCTCTGGCGCACACCTGAGGCCCAGCCTCAGGCGTCCATTCATCACCTGTCATGTGGTGATAAAAAAAGGAGAGATATCAACTGGGAAGAAGTCAAAAAACAGGGGAGAAAATGAAATGACTTTCTCCCTTTTTTAGCATCATATGCCGGTGATGAATGTACACCCGAGGCTAGGCCTTGGGTGTGCATTAGAGGTAATCTGATGCCCTATAGTGGTAGTAGGAGTTGCCAAGACCGGAGAACTTAAAATCAGTTCAACTTGGACCGCATTTTCCTATCCTATTAGTGCACAATAGAGAGAGAAAATCAAAAACATTTATTTCATTAAAGATCTCCGAAGAGTTCCTAAACGCAGCTGAAATCTAGTTCTATAAAGATGGGAAGAAATCGCCTGATACAGTTTATCTGGTTGAAGATTGTCCATCTCTTAATGACAATGCTTTTTAGCAAAGATTTGAGTCCTTCTATAAGCACTTGAAGGTGTTTAAATGTTTGAGCTTGAAATGGCAGAAGAGCATATGTAGGGTTCTAGCTTGTGAAACTAGAGGAGAGTTTCGTGTTCAGCAGAAGAAATTTGGTGAAGAAGATATTTTCACTTGATGCAGTTAAAGATCCTTTTCGTAGAGCTAACCTTTGAATAAATTCTCTTTTTGGTTGATAGGTTTCGATATGCCTTGAGTGCTGTTGGGGATAAACGTCCCTGTTTGAAGGAGTTTGTTTTGATGTTTGTATATGCAAGTTGCCAACACTACACAGGGTATCATGTCATGCATTATGTGATGTGATTAAAAGAACATAGGGGTAATGCTAGCTCCACTTTCTTTTAAACTTGGAAAGACATGTGTTAGTGTATTCCATTGAGAGAAACAAGCGTTTTGCACTAACATATGTCCAATCAAAAAGAGACTGTCTTGAAAGAAAGTAATGCTAGCATTATCCAAGTACATATTGTTAACGTGACATTTGTCTCATTTTATTTGTGTTTTTATGGATGGAAAGTAGGTTGAGGAGGTGATTTGCTGTCTCGACCCCTTTTTGTGCCACATGTCCCAAAAAGGGTTGGGCTAGCACTTAGACAGTGCGGACTCAACCAAGTTTTTTACTTGTGGTTATAACATCTAATCTTGATTTTCAAAAGAAAAAAAATTAACTACATGAGTTTAAACTTGTTAACCATAATTCAAAGGGGCTTTATGAGGGCGAAGAGGAATAGTCCCCTTCTAAGATGACTCCATTAAGTCTACAAAAATGTTGAAGATTTTGTAATAAGAAATGCTAGACCCAATGGCAAACTTCCAACTCATTGGCAAACTTCCAAACTCTCACTGCGGTTAGGACATGTGTCACTACTTCGTTCTAGAACCTTTAGAATTAGCTGATGTCGTAATTTTCTTTTTCTTTTTTAAAATATTTTCTTAACCTGTTCAAAGGGTCGCAAGACAGGTGTTTTACCTAAAAACTGAATACAATGAATGATCAGCCATTCCATTTGTGCTTTCAGCAAGTAGGTGACGAGAATCTATGGTTTCCATGTTTCAATCGGATACCAATTGCTTGGATGCGTTTGAAAGCCTTGAGATGAATTGACTCTGGGAGGAAAAATGCTTTCTAGGTTTGTCTCTGTCTCCGTAAATTGAAAGCTTGTTGAAATATGCATTTAGGGCTACCACTCCTGTGTTTGGCCATTGGAGGCCGATCACGAAATCCAATAAAAAAGAAATGGAGAGTACAATAGAAGAAAGTGGAGCTCGCAAAATCCTATGATTAAGCCGCATTGGAGATACGAATCCCCCGTACTTCAAGTGGTAATGGAAGCTGAGTTAAATCCGCATCAAAAATAAATTTTTGATCAATCCCATGAGAAAGGGAGCGAACTTACTCTGGCTGGAATTTTAATGTCTTTAACTCAACCTCTAACAGCCTCTAACAGCCTTTAATTCTGGTTTGGAATTTTAATGTCTTTAATTTTTATTTTATTTTTCCACCCAAGGTTAGATTCTTTCACTCTAAAGGTTAGTAAATCTTAACCACAATTAAAGAGTTAAAAGAGACATGTGGTGAGAGGCCGAATTAAAGTATTTTACTCTACCCCAACCAGAGGAATCCTAAGCCTTTAATTCTGGTTTGGAATTTTATACCTGTATAAATTTTTTTATTTTTTTCCTGAAACCGAAGGTTAGATTTTTTCACTCTAAAGGTTAGTGAATCTTAACCACAATTAAAGAGTTAAAAGAAGGCATGTGGCAAGTTGGAGAGGCCGAACTAAAGTATTTTACTCTGCCCCAACCAGTGGAATCCTAATCACATGAGAAAGAGATAGGATTTGGTCTGGCCCTCGCGAGACCAAAATTATCTCCTTAATTGCCTTTTTTTAGCTCTTCCTAAAAAAATTTTAACTCCTGATCAGGTTAAAATATATGAACTTTAGGAGTGAGTAAATCTTAACCACGGTTAATATATTAATAGGTATTGAAAGGGACACATGGCGGCCTGTAGAGGATGGGCAGACAATTTTCGTCTGGCGAGGGCCAGACAAATCCAATTCCCACGAGCAGGTGTCTTTCGGTTATAGATGGATGTCTGCCTAACCAGTGCTAAAGTTGCGCCTATTTTAAATGCGCAAATGCATGTGTCTGCGTAACAATTTGAAAATTGTCCTTGCGTGACAATTCGAAAATTGGACCATTGACCGCCCATGGCAAACGCAATCCTCAATACCTTCTTTGTAAGGAGGGGAGGGGAGGGGAGGGGAGGGCTAGCCCAATAGGGTTAACATTAGGAATTAAGTCCTTAAGAAAAGAGAAAAAAAAACTAAGTGGGAGGTGGATGAACCCTAAGGTGGTGAATATTAACCACAGTTAAGGAAATTCAAAAGAGACACATAGTGACCTCAGGGGTTATTCATGTGTCCGGTTAGAACTGTAGATGATTTCATTCCTTGAACATTAGAGACCAAATCCTCTCCCGTGATAATCGAATTCAGCAAATCCGGCTTTTTAAGATTCACCCACCTCTAGGGTTCACCAACCCATCTTTGGATTTTAGAAAAAAAATATTAATTCTTTTTTTAATATTGAAAAACTATTTTTAATATTAAGATATTTTTAAAAAATTAATATTTTTTTCTAAAAACCAAGGATGGGTGGGTGAATCTTAGGGGTGGGTGAATCTTAACCACAGTTAAGAGGTGTCAAAAGGGACATGTGGTGACCTCAGGGTGATAACCGGATTCGCCAAATCCAGTTATCACCGTAGAGGATTTGGTCTCTTAACATTAATAGCTCTAAAGGTGAATAATCAAGCACCCAAATGTCCCGTGTCCCTTTTAAATCCTGTTTAACCATGATTAAGCTTAAGTAAATTAAAATTAATTTTTTTTCTAAAAATCATGGTTAGATTTCTTAAACCTAGGGGGTTAACCACAATTGATAAATGGTAGAAAAGGGGCTTGGACCAATGAGGTCCCTGGGTCAGCTTCAAGTTGACCCTGGGTCCGTTTTTCATTTCCCAATAATCAAAGGAAAATGCTTAACGATGGTTTCTATTATGTAACGAAATGATCAGTTCTCATTAGTCTGCGCCCCACTATTAAATACTCATCAACTATGGTTAAGATTTACTTATTCTTAGGGTTAAACAATCCAATCTTAATTTAAAAAAAAATTAAAATAGTTAAACTTAACCATGATTAAAAGGGTGTTAAAAGGGACACGAGGTTAAGAAGCGAGCCTGAGTCCGCTATTCAGTAATCATTGCTCAAAAACAAACACACCTGTCAAAATATTCTTAATGGTTGAGGCGATTCGGATTTGGAGCTAAAAAGATCATACTACACAGTAGGCGAAGCCTGTGATGCACTTGGAGCATCTCCAACCCAAAACTCTATATCTCTCCTCTATTTCGGCACCTCCTCTATATTTAGAGGAGATGGGGCCCACTTTAAAGTTATTTGCTCTCATGAGAGGAATCTCATTCCTACTCTAAAACTCAAGGGGTGTATAACTTTGAGGTCACCACGTGTCCCTTTTGAAACCCCTTAACCGTGGTTAAGATTCACCCACCCATCTTTGGTTTTTTTTCAATATTAATTTGTTTTTTAAAATTAAAGTTTTTTAATATTAAAAACAATTTTTAATTTTAAAAAATAATTAATATTGAAAACAAACCAAGGATGGGTGGATGAATCTTAACCACGGTTAAGAGGGTGTCAAAAGGTAAAAGGACAATCGATATTTCAACAAAGTTTGAAAGACAAAAAGATGACACAAATGGTATTGTAAGAACATGAGTAGTGTTATAGAGGTCATCTCTATTTTCTCTCCCAACCTCTAAATATAGAGGCTCACTGTAGCAATATAGAGGCCGGCATCTAAATATAGAGCTCGGTTGGAGTTGGATTTTTGAACCAAAACTCTATATTTAGAGTTATAGAGCACGGTTGGAGATGCCCTGATGCCCTTTAGAGCATCTCCAACCGGGCTATATAACTCTAAATATAGAGACTTGGTTGAAAAATCCAACCCCAACCGGGTTGTATATTTAGAGGCCGGCCTCTATATTGCTACAGTGAGCCTCTATATTTAGAGGCCGGGAGAGAAAATAGAGATGGCCTCTATAACACTAATCATGTTCTTACGATACTACTTGTGTCCTCTTTTTGTCTTTCAATCTTTGTTAAAATGCCGATTGTGTCCTTTTACCTTTTGACACCCCCTTAACCGTGGTTAAGATTCATCCACCCATCATTGGTTTGTTTTAAATATTAATTATTTTTTAAAATTAAAAATTGTTTTTAATATTAAAAAACTCAAAAAACAGTTTTTAATTTTAAAAAATGAATTAATATTTTTTTAAAAAACCAAGGATAGGTAGGTGAATCTTAACCACGGTTAAGGGGTGTCAAAAGGGACACGTGGCGACCGTGGTTAAGATTCATCCACCAATCCACGGTTAAGATTCATCCACATATGAAAACTATTTTTTAAAATAATATATGAATAGTGTTATAGAGTAGGAATAGTGATTTAGAGTTGAACACGGTTGGAGCAAATAACTCAAAAGTGGGGCCCATCTCCTCTAAATATAATATAGAGGAGATACCGAAATAGAGGCGAGACGTAGAGTTTTGGGTTGGAGATGCTCTTAAGAGGCCGGCCTCTAAATAAAGAGCTCGGTTGGAGTTGGATTTTTGATCCAAAACGCTATTAGAGCACGGTTGGAGATGCTCTAGCAGTCAAAACTTAAATCTGCGTGCATACTGTTTTCCCAAACTAACCTTCCTTAGCTCAGTACTTCCATTAATTAAGAACTGGCCGCCCATGATTTTGCTAACATGCGCCAGCTTAACTCGTTCAATTAGGAGCGCATGTTAGCATGTTCTTACCGGCTAGCCTACCGTCCTCTGTTCAACCTATATATAAATTAGTTGAATGTCTTCTCAAAATCTTTAACCCTCACTTACCCTCTTCTTTGTTCTTTGTTGTTTGCTCTCCACAATTCAGTATACCTTGAAAGGTTACTAAAATGCGCCACTTGTATCTCGGAAAGAAGAGTTTCAAATGGTTTTTCTCTGTTTCAATTGGTCGTCGTAGCTTCGAAGAAGAGATTTCCAAAGAAAATGGCTCTCCTGACCCCAGCAACAATCAAACCTCGGAGATTTTTCCAGTAGCAGATCAATCTCAGAAACCCACTTGGAAATGCTTTTCCTATGAAGAAATCTATGAAGCAACTAATGGTTTCAATGCAGGTTCATTCTAAAACAAAGAACAATATATATATATAGAGAGAGAGGTTTTATGTTCTATCTGTACTGTTGTTCTATTCTGAATTTTAAATTTAATGGGTATCAGATAATCTGGTTGGGAAAGGAGGGTATGCAGCGGTTTACAGGGGAATTCTGAATGATGGTCAAGCAATTGCAGTAAAACGGCTAACTAAAGCATCTTCAGATGAAAATAAAGAGAAGGAATTCTTAACAGAGCTTGGAACAATCGGTCATGTCCACCATCCAAACGTATCGTCGCTGCTAGGTTGCTGCATCGACAATGGCCTTCATCTCATCTTCGAATTCTCTGCACTTGGATCTGTCTCATCTCTTCTCCATGGTAATTGAAGTAAAAATAAAATAATTAATGTACTTTCTTTTCTGGAAAATCTTAATCTTGTATATACTTCTCTTGTAGATGAGAATTTGCCACCTATGGCTTGGAAAATAAGGTACAAGATTGCCGTTGGAACAGCCGGGGGCCTCCATTACTTGCACAAGGTCTGTCAGAGACGGATAATTCACCGCGATATTAAGGCTTCTAATATTCTCTTGACGGAAGATTTTGAACCAAAGGTACCCTATGGGAGTACTACTGTTTGAAGTTTAGTTACATTGAGTTTATTAAATGTGTTTGTTTCAATGTACGTAGATTTCGGATTTTGGATTGGCAAAATGGCTTCCATCTCAATGGACTCATCACTCGATAAATCCGATTGAAGGGACATTAGGGTATGTTAGTATGTCACCTAATATTTCTTTCTTAGCTGAATTAAATAATATTTTTTGTGGATTTTAGAAGGTAAATGAATAGAAAATGGACTCAAAAAAATGGTTTATGATTTCCTAGGTACTTAGCGCCGGAGTATTTCATGCACGGGATAGTCGATGAGAAGACAGATGTCTTTGCTTTCGGAGTGTTTCTACTGGAGATCATCTCCGGCCGGAAACCAGTTGATGGATCACACCAGAGCTTACTTAGCTGGGTAATCCTTTTTAAATGAGTTTGCAATATTTCTTAACAAACTTTAGTATTCTCTTTTGGGCTATATTTTGGATTCTGCTAGATTTAAGGTTCTTAATAAACTGATTTAGTATTTCTTTTACAAAATTTTATTATGTTTTTACGGTAATTTAACAGGCCAAACCTCATCTGAACCAAGGGGAGATAGAAAAACTGGTAGATCCAAAGCTCGAAAGGGACTACAATGATACACAGCTGAGGAGGCTCGCCTTCACGGCGTCTCTCTGCATTCGAGCCTCGTCCATGTGGCGCCCTACCATGAGTGAGGTACTTAATTGTGTTAATATAAACTTTTTTCACAGAAACCATTTTCTGCTCTCATATATGTTTTTCAAATTGGTGAATATTTGGGGATATCGTATAAGTGTATCGTTTTCTTTTTACAAAGAATCAAATAGCCGTCGCATTTTTTTCTTCATTATTTAGGTAAATTACCTTAATTTTTGTCACCTAAGTATGCTCCCTGAAAAGGACAAGGACAGTAACACTATATTTATCTGTTGCGTTCATGAACCAAGTAGCTAACCGGCCGAAAGACAATTAAAGTATTGGTATTGGGCTGAGTTTTGGTAAATTGATCTTAATGTTTTAGCATATTACTATATTAGTAGCTGTCATCATCCATAAATGTGGTGATTTTCCTCTAGTGACTTTGCAAATGCCAGGATGCACAACTATTTTTTTTTCTTCTTTCAGCACTAGAAACTTAATTTTGGTGTTTTCTAGTGCTGGTGGGAGGTATTTTTGGTTTTTCTTGCATCTGTGAGTGTAGTCAGCTGATGTTCTATTCTACCTAACCTGACTCCCAATTTTGTCAATGTAGAACTAAATACAATAAATGGCATTCCAATACACAGAATTTTGTCAATATAGAACTAAATACAATAAATGGCATTCCAAAACACTGTAAGAGTTGCCCAAGGGCTTTTTCTTCTACCTCTTTATTTAATAATAAAATGAAATTACACCTTACCCGCGCGGGGAGCTTCCGTAAAGTCTAGTTTAAATTAAAAAAACCAAGGACATTTTTGTCTTAATTGATGTTTTTCGTAGGGAGGTGAACATAGCTCATGTATGTGTAGTTCAAAAAGTAGACAAATTGAGGCCATATATATGATTTTTTTTTTTTTTTTTGATAATTCTGCTTGAAAGTGACAGGTCTTGGAGGTAATGGTGGATGGGGAGATGGATAAAGAGAGCTGGAAAATGCCAGAGGAAGAAGAAGAGGAGGAAGAGTTCTGGGGATTCGAGGACCTCGAATGTGAATTTGATAGTTCTTTCTCAACTTCGCCTCACAATTCGATCTCAATGGGAAGCACTTAGATCCAGACAGATACTTCAAATGAGAACCTAACCCTACTTTTGTCTACTAGTATATCTATACACGTTATATACAGATAAGAATAAAAGGTGGAATTGTTATACCAACCCCACACTTCTCTATCTCTCTCTGTCTTGGAGACTCTTTTGATGTACAGTTCTGAACATTTGAACTACTTTAGTTTACTTCTGCTAATCAAAGTTGTATTTTTCTATAGAGAAGGCTTAAAGAAGTGGAAATGCTGAGAAAGAAAATGCCTTATCTTTATAAGCAGATAAAAATGGAATATGGATTTCAACAACTTTTGATTTTATCGACAAGTCAAACCGATAGTAAAAGTAAACAGAAAAGGGAGAATGGTTGATTATCCAGACAGTTCATTCAACCACTGCACTTTCAAAGGGTCAATACCCACAAATTCATGCCCATCTTATGATTATAACACTGGTATTGATTTTTTCCAAAAACAAACTAGAAAACTGTTAATTGTCAATCCAAGGGCCTGTTTGATTCGGATTATTACAGTCATAAGCGATCATCCTGATAAGCGCTGTCATTAATAAGTCTTTTATCAATAAGCGTTGTTAGTTGTAACCCTGTTTGATTGACACTCTGCCAAAAAGTAATTATCTGATCATTTCAAAAAATTGAATTTAGTCATTTCAAAAAAAGAAAAGAACATTTTAAAAAATATCTCCCTCAAGCTTAATAGAAAATCTTGTAGGCCTTACTATGTATAAATTTCGGTACTTACAATACTTTTCAGTCTTAAATGTGCATAAGTAGTTATGATTTACAATATCACCGGCAATATTATGAAATCAGCAGTTATTTCCATAATCAGTAATTAAATAATTGCTTATGATGAATCGAACCTAAAGCTATTATCGAGACATAATCAAGACATAGGAAATTAAGTCTCAAATAAGCGTTTCTAATAATTTGAACCAAACGAGCCCCAATAAATTTTCCGACCATGCCGGACAATGATTTGATCCAAAACAGATGGCACAATGGACCACATTTATTCAGAGAAAGAACTTGGTGAGGGTGGGGGGACGGGTCTCTCTCTCTCTCTTTCTCTCTCTCTAACCTCAAATTCACATTGTCATGTGGGGAGAACACAACTGGCACATCGCAAGAGGACTGATAAGGGTATTTGAACCAACTGGAGGAGTGAGTATGATCACATGGTGGCCCCAAAAGCCCTTTTAAGACTTGAGTAAATTATGGTATAGCCCTTAATACACTTGGACAGAGATTCTGTGATAGGTATAGAAATACATTCTAAAACAAAAACCAGTATGTGTTAAAAATGCTTTCAAGCTTGAAGGTGTGGCAGTTGATGAACAGGTGGACTTTGTCTTTAAATAACTTAGTTGGGGCGGCACTTTAATACCAATTACTGATACTAAACAGCCTTGTTATGAGGATACACATAATGGGTATTAGTTGAACTAGTTAGGTGAAGAAGGAAGGCTGTACAGTGAGAGAGAGATATTTATGTAGGAGTATATAGGCCTTTTTATTTTAGTACTGTAATTTCTAATGATTGGGTGGAGAGTTGTTCAACTTAATAAAAGACCTTCAAGATAGAGAGGTGGCAACTACACTAACGATCAGCCACTTACCCCAGATTCGTCGTTTATGAGTAATAGTGTGATAACACCGCCCCGGTTGCTCCAGTGGTAGGATGTGCATCCCCAGTAGGGACGGACTCGCTTTCAACTTCAATAGGGTGAAGGCCGTGATGAAAGCTCAGACTAGTCCCACGGGCTACATTGGGAATGCCCCCAACCCATGCAACCATTAGTGAGGGAAGCCAGGAATCGAACTGAGACCTCCGGGTTTACAATTCATCCAAGTGACCACTAGGCTGCACACTCATGGGTTTATTATTGTTATTAAAAATACAAATTATATCAGAATGGGCTTTAAGAAACCAAGTCCTAGGCTTACATTAATATGAGCCTTGAGCCCAAGTCTAGCTTTAGGGCCTAATTTTTTTTTTTAAACCCCACCTTTTGCGCAATGGTAGGGTGGGTCTAGGGATCCAATCCCCCCAAGTGGTGATGAGTCCGCAAGAGCTCCAATCCCCAAGATAACAACTAACCAATTAACGTAGGTAAATGATATTTGAAGCAAAAAAAAAGGCTTTTCTTGAGCCAAAATTGAGTTGTAAGGAGCCAAGCCCTAACCCAATACGGGACTTAGAAATTAAACCTAGACTTAGTCTTAGTGCCTAATTTTTTTGGCCAAACCTAAGAAACCAAAGCATAGAGCGGGAGCGCAAGAACATCAAATCTCAATTTAGGATAGGGTCAAGAGCACCTACAAAGCACCGGTGTATATATACACATATGTTTATATACTTAATGGTTCTTGAAAATTACTTGTAAATGCAAATATATGTTTTTCACTTTTTAAAGTATAAGAAAGAATTGATAAAACCATTAATCATTCAAATTTTAGTCACAACTATTAATATTTTAAATGTATGAATTCAAATTCAACTACAAGATCACTAATAATTAACAAACCTTATAAGAATCTTGTACCCTATAAAAGAAAATAGGATTTTGCTAGCCCCAATCGCAAATCTTCCAAAGACGCAACTGGGCCAAACAAATGTCAAACATTGTCTGATTTAGTTTTATTTTAATGGTTTAAATATGAAACATCTCGATGTACTAGCCCCAACTTGCCTCTAAGAAAAAATATGGAATAAATGCGGCTGAGGCTAGCACTCAAGAAAATGACAATACACCCACTTAACATGACAAATTGAGATAAAAATAAAACTTTACATAAACCGTGCTTTCTATAAACCATAAACCGTGCCCTACAAAAGTTGAAACCAGGCTCTCAAATTGAGAACGAGGTTTGAGAAAGAGGGGTTTGAGAGCAGGAGCGAGTGACAGGTTAGGAGATTTGGGTTACTAAGGACCAGACTGAGTAACTCAGAGGCCTGTCCACCCAAAAATTAAAACTAACACTAACACTAACACTAACACTACCACTACCACTACCAACTAACGTCGGCAAATGATGCCTTAAACCCACAAGCTAAATAACTGAATATAATAAAATTAAAAAACTAGGCAGCCCCCACTTGTATCCTAATTTCATGTGCCGAAATCTAAAAGCATTGACAGAACTTTTCTATTTACTTATCATAATAACGCTGTTTATTGGCCTTTGAAGAGAAGCTTCAGTTCTATTTTGTCTGATTCCACAGGCCCCTGTTGTTTACTTTGTCTAAGAACGTAAAACCATATTCAGTCTCAAACAATAGTTGGCACTAATTATATAATAAGTAGCTCCAGTATCTAAGATGAATTAATCAACCTCCAAAGAGGGTTGCAGCTATTTATTATATATCATTAAAAAGACAAAAAAAAACGGTTTTTTTAAAACAAAGACTATATTTTCAGATATGTATACAAATAAAAAATCACGCTTCTTATGATTTTTGTATTCCCACCTGCTAACATTCAAAGCAAAAATACACCCTGAGGTAGCTGGAGCTAAAATATCCTTTTTCAACAAAATTTGACTGCAAAGAAGCCTTATATGTGGGACCCAGAAGCTACAATGGAGATAAACCTTACAATCCATACTGGGCTACGGATTTGGGATGGTGCAAAGGGGTCCATCAGTTATGGACTTCAAGTCCATCACATATTGCTCAGTGTGATAGAGTATACATGGTCCCAAATCTCTACCACTGAGGTCTCTAATGTTAGAATTTACAATTTAGATGAGGAAAAAAGAGCCAAAAAAAAATCCCTGTAAGAGAGACCCAACCAGAAAAATCTTTATTTAGCTGGAATATGAAAGATGCATGAGTTCCAGTGACATGGGGTTGGCGGCACCAGCTGCAGCCTGCCTCTCTTCTCCAATCCTTACATCATACACGCAAGTAGCTAATAGTTGCAATTTTTATTTCCTCTACCAATGATTTTGGCACAAGATTACTGTTAATGCACCATATTAAATGAAAAAAGACAAACAGGAGCTATACAGCTATGAACAACATATCATTAACTATTTGACCCTGTCTGTCTCCAACTATAGTCACCATACATGAGTCTATATCCTTCAGATTAATATATATATATATATAACAAAAGAAAGACAAATTACAGCATGAAACTTGGACCAGGCTAACAATTTCTTTCCTAGTTGAGATTTGAGATATCTTACATCAAATGAGATATCAACCATTGCCCGTTGACTTGTAGTGACACTCATCAATTGCCAAGTAAATCAGGCCTTCCTCTTCATGAGGTTTAATAGAATCCCTGGGCACAGACTGAAACAAATTCGGTTAGATGCTGTAAATGTTGTGTGTGTGTGAGAGAAAGAGAGAGAGAGTTACATTATCTTCCCCAATGGAATGTTTAGTTGTTGGGCAAGTTCATCCCTATGTACACCCTTTTCCCGTCCACTGCAAACATTGGAAGATCCCAAGGTGGGGTCAGTAGACTCACAAAGTAGGAATAAGGAGTAAACCAGTCCATTTAAAGGAAAATCGGACAGGGGGGGGGCGTTTTAAGTGCGAGTATATAAGAATACACCGGTACATGTAAAATTAAAAAGAAATACAGGTACATATGAATATGTGCATGTGGCACACACCTGTGCAGCAGAACGTTTGAGCACAAGTATGAATATACCAGGAATAATGGACAACGGGACACTAATCACACTACTACCATTACCATGCAATTGTATTCAAAATATTACAGCATCTACTGCATACATGTCATCAATCCATTTGCTCGTTGATTGTGATAAATCATTCGGTATGGTGCACTTAAAAAGATATCTTTGGTTAAATAAAAAAGTCTGATCAGAGGTCTACCCAAAAATTTTGCAGTGTAGTCAAAATGTCGCCTAGGCATAGCCAAGGCCCCTATCGCCTAGACCATAACCTAGTTGGGCACTCAATAAATCTAATATATTATTAAATAATATCGACAGAAAAAGTAAATTTTGGTCGTCTAGGCATCGCCTAAGCAACACCTAGGCATCGCCTCGCCTAGAGAATCCCATATCGCCTAGGCATCGCCTCGACACTTTGATTACACTGAAAATTTGAGCAATGGCTTAAAGGAGATGTGTAACCGTTCAAGAAATAGTTCCACTGATCAGATTGTCAACCATCTGATTTGGATATATCGTGAATATCTATAGGGTGACGCCCACCGATTGAGTCAACCCTTGCAGCTGACTTATTCCATTTTTCACTACGATCAACAAAATGTCATAGTGAAATTTCAAGAAGATACAGATGGTTCCAATCATTTGACGGATTTGATTATTGACCTAGTCCTAGGATATGACTGATATAATCCAACCAATTACGTGTTCAAATGTGTTGATATTTGTTAAATTAATCAGTACCCATGGGCCCATAATCAGTTTAACTACTGTTGTAATTCCTATTTACCTGAACAGATTTCACTCATGTTAAAATTATAAGAACCCCGCATTTTAAGAGCCCCATTATATACGTTATCAACTTAGGGATGCACATTGGGCTGGCCTGGCTGGAGAAAGGGTGGGCTATACAAGGGTTTCGGTGAGCTGGGCTGCACAAAGGCTCAAGTTTGGGCTTAATTCAGTTTAGACTAAAACGGGCACAGCTTGTTCTGAACTAGTATAAATATATTCTGTTTTATATTTGTGTATGCATAATTGCATATTATATAGACATGTACTTCATCTCTACATAAATAACTAAATAAGTTATATCAACATTTAAAGCTATTTAGAAGCAGTTAGAACCAGTAATATATATGTAATTATACATATGCTAAGGTGAAACAGGTTTAACATTGCCAAAACCAAGTAGTTGGTACAAGCATAGTGACAAAGTCGGGGTTCGGGAATAATTCGGCAAGGGTGGAGTTCAGAAAAAATTGGAAATTTTGGGAAAAATAATAATTATAAAAATATACCCAACAATTTGATTAGATAATATACAAAATAAGTAGTTTACTTGCTGAACTAAATGAATTATTCGCGAAATTCATGAATAATTTGACAAACCTAAAATTCGGGAATATTTCGGCACACCTAAAATTCACAAATAATTCATGAATTTTTAAAAAATTTTGGCAAATTTGTTACGATGGGTACAAGGAATCGATCAGGAAAAAAAAATTAGTTGGGACTAGGAAAACTGGCTCAACACAGAGAACAAAAGTGTAGTGGGGAGTGTTGGATATTTTAAAGATAAACAGTGTTTTGTTTCTGCAGGAGTTTGTTTTGTAAAGTAAAATGTTTAGTCCCACATCAAAAACTACTAATACTTTGACAAGTATATATAAGGTAGTGTTGAAAGAAGGCTTGGGCTTACAGGGGCATTGGAATTTATTACCCATCACCTATATGCTCTATGCCACCATTATGCTCAAACCATACGCGCGCGCGCGCGCCATGCCGAGTCGAGTTGGTCGATCGGGCGGGCTGGCCGGGTTGGGTTGGATTATAAGATATCTAATTTTTTATTTTTAAGTCCCTATTGTTTAAACCTTTTTTAAAAAAAAGTCCAAACTGTTTTAAGTTTAAATAATAACTGTTTTTTGGTCTGTTGGGCTTTTTTCAATTTTGTGTCTTTTCAAAAAGGTGTCTTAATTCTATAAATAAGAGTATTTTCAAGGGTTTAAGTAACTTCGTTTTTTACTCTCTGAGAAAATTCTGAAGGCTTTCTGTGTTCTGGAACAGTTAGTACAACAAACTAACTCTGTTAAACAGCTTTATAAGGAGTCCATTGTATCTTGGAACTGATTTGTTGGGCCAATTCGCTAACCTTGTGTGGGGACGAATACAATTTAAAGACAGTATAGCCTACGCCTCGGATCTATTTGTTGTATCTCTACAAATTCTGGCACCATATTTCCAACAGGGAGGAGTTCGGGCCCGTGTGGATAGACCGGAGTCAAACTGACCTTGATCTGGAGCAGCCTGGCCCAAAATACAGGTCTAATTATTTTCATACATCAGTAGTGACCACAGCGAAGGACACACACACTAGCATAAGAGTTACTTTGGTAAGGAAATAGAGAATGCAATGGAACATGAGTTAGAAAAGGCAGATACTTCAAGAGGATTAATGTTCTATAGATAACTCACAGGCTCGAAGGTTGCTGCAAATAATCCAGGACCATCTGATCAATGCCCTTAACTCCATCAATGCTAAATTGCCCAGAGATCTAGAAAAGTAAAAACAAATATGTTCATGATAGATACACATTAACCGGGATATTAGGAAGATATGATATTGACTTCCCATTGTTGGGTATCTTACTTTATTTGGTGTGACAGCTTGGTATCCCGTTAAAGAAGTGCCCATTAATGAACTTATTACCTGTGGCTGAGTTGGAGCAGCACCTTGCAACTTCTATCAGTGTAATTACAAAATACACTAATGAGGAAAAAGCAAAAACAATAAATATGCATACACATGCATCCCATGGGTGCATGTGTGTGTGTATCACCTTAATTTAAAGAACAAAGGCACAAGTTTGAGAGATTAAAACCTGTACTCTGATGTTGTAGACATGAACATATATACACTCAATAAAGTGGAGTGAAATCTCATTGAAGTCAGTCACAGGCCTGTAAACCACAGCCAAGTTTAAGGTCCTGGCAAATTAACTCTACTATAATAAAAGAAAATTACATGCTAGATATAATCTGGACAATCGACACATTACACACACACATGCACATATATTGTAGTGTTAAGCAGGGTGACATGTCCTGTTAAAAGAACCCATTGCTGGAGTTATAATATTTGTTAATATACCTCAAGTTTTCCCACGTTGAAAAATGCAGAAATTCATGTGAAAAATAGCTCCCGAGAGGTTGAATAAGGGGAGCCGTTTATCTAAATTTGTGATTTGTTGCCTAGCTAGTCAAACCAGATCAATTTTTTAGGAAAAAACATTCCAGAGGGGTGAGGCTTTACCCCTGAAATTCTAGATACAATAGCTTGTAAGCACATTGATAATTGATTCAATATTCTGGGGGAGATCAGTATACTAAGTTCAAAGGTTCAATTAGAAAATATATATATATATAGATTCGTACTAAAATATATTCCTAAGAATCATCGGTCATATTTAATGCGGAGTAAAGTTAGCAAAGATGAGAAATAAATCAGATGTTTTAGTAAGTCTTGATCATTCAAAAATAGGGTTTAAATTGATTCAAGCTTTTAAATAGCATGACTCTGCATGCCAATCAACCCATATCTGTTGGGCTTGGCAGCTCACCTCCAAGTGAATCTAAAAGAAACACCAAAAGAAGACAACTTTATTTAAGTCTTGCAAGAGTTTTTAGACCGGAAAGAGAAAAACCAAAAAAAAACAAAAATCAAAAGTGGGGCCCACATAGACTCATCTTGTCCAACCACCTCAACCGCAGGAAATGGGTTCATAAACCCAAGGTGGTACCTTATTGGGGAGAAAACACCTATTAATTTGAGAAAGGTCAAATTTATTCTAATTAGGAGTATTTTCATTATTACAGTAAAATTTTAGATTTTCCATTTTTTTTAGAGGATTTAGTTCCCGAGGTGTTTTATTAAGTTGTTATGACATCAATTATTGTCTATGGCTATCACTAATTGAGTTTGAGATATTTTGTAGAACCCCAAAACCGTATTGTCTATGGCCATCACTAATTGAGTTTGAGATATTTTGTAGAACCCCAAAACCGGAGTGCATAGCACAGTGAATAGTGCTGTGAATAGTGTTTTGAGGCATTGAAGTCTTTATATGTTTCATTGTATACTATCAATAGAGATGAGAGTTTTGATTTTCAATCAAAAGCATTATATAAGTTGTGAATGTTTTAAAGTCTTAATGGGTTTTCAATTGAGGTTCATAGGTGTATCAACATAAGTGGTAATAGTCTAAATGTGAAAAAAAAATGGGGAAAACAACAAAATAATCCAAGTACAGAGTAAACCGGTCAACCAACTTTGCTACTGGTCGACCGAAAAGCAACCGGTCGACCGAATGCCACTACCAGTCGACCGAACCACTATCAGTCGAACGATATTCTTTAGCGGTTGACCGAATGGACATAATTTTGTATGGGGAAATTTTTTAGAGGGGATTTTCCACCAGTCGACTGATGGTCACCACCGGTCAACCGAACCCCCACACATTTGCCCTATTTAGTCTTTTTAAGCCAATTCATTAAAGGTAAATTGGTCTTTTACCACCACTTTGCCTATATAAGGCTAATTTCGTGGCCTGAGGGTATCACAAACCCTCTAAGGCAAACATTTGGGGATTTTGAAAGAAAAGGAAGAGGAGAGCTAGGGTTTTACTCGAAGACCAGGGGTGGAGCTTGTTTTGCTTCCCAAAGTCCCATTTCACTTCTTCAAATCTACTCAATCTTTCTCAAGCTCCATATTTAAGGAATTCAAGCTTTGTAAGGTAGGTACACCCAACTAGTTAATTGTGTTACACATTAAGGGCAATAAATGAGTAAATGCTTTCTACCGTTGACTTTATTTTGATCCCCATTATGAAAACTAGGATTTAGGTATGGTATGGATGAAATAGGCTCATAGCCATGTTTGATTGCTATGATATCTACATGAATGAGAAGTGCTATGAGTATGATCCAATGATTAAAGGTGTCTTATGACTACCATGATGCTTATAAAAACTATGTTCTATTCCTAAGAGTTTTTCAAGCCTACTGTGTTTTTTTTTAAGTGATCATAATATGTCTTGAATATTTTAAAGCTTTCCTAATCTATGATGCCTATATGTCTCGTATATGCCTGAATAAAGATTTCTAAGTTGCTAGGATGCTCACAAGCATTATAAACACTCTATGTCTTACTTGATTGAGGTTTTGTATAAGCATGATATTTAGAAGGTTCATAAGAAAAATTTCTAAGGAAAACCTCATAAGAAAACTCACAAGTTCATAAGCATTACAAGGCCAAACTATGGGTTGGTAAAGTCTAAGATCGGTTACAATTTCTCTAAGGATCATAAGTCTAAGATTGGTTACGAATGCTCATAAAGATCAAGTCCAAGATCGGTTCACAAATCTCTAAGGATCATAAGTCTCGCAAGGCTCTCATAAGAACTCATAAGAAACTCATAAGTCTAATATCGGTTCATAAGCTCATAAGGATCAAGTCGAAGATCATCTCATAAATTTCTACAGATCATACACTCATAAGGCTCATAAGACTCGTAGAACTCATTAGATACTTTGGTTTTCTACGAAAACTCTTAAGACAAGGTTTTGGAAGTTACGCACAATTTAAGTTAAAGTTTTAAAGTATGATTTTTATGCCCGATTCAATGCATGAATTATGAATTGTTATCTTAAGTACTTGCATGATATTATTAACTGTGTGACATTATTAGCTAGTAGCTTGTACTTGCTGAGTATTTCATGCTCAACCGTACATTTCATGTCGGTAGGTCCGTTTGACATCTGCAACCCTGAGCCATGGGTTGAGGAGTATACGGAAGAAAAGGCAGTTATTCCGTTGCAGCCTCAAGAGGATAGGGATCTAGATAGGTGGCCCCAAGGTTTGCAATATCGACAATATCGGCGATATATCGCCGATATTTGTCGGTGTCGCTGCCTTCCGACACATCTATACGGTGTCAAAAAAAATTTGCATGATATCGTTGGTTATCGGCGATATACCGGCGATATCGACGATATATCGCCGATAACCCACCGATATCGACCAAAACCAGTGAATCATGTTGAAATCAATTTTTTCCCCATTTTTTTGCTGATAACTCCTCACAAAGTTGCATAGAAACTTGATTTAGAAGAAAGATAAAAGAAAAAAGATTGGAGACTTGAGAGTAGAGAAGAAAAAAGGAAGAAGAGGGTATCGTGGTACCTGTTACCGTCGCCGTCGCCGTCGCTGTCGCCGTCGCCAGTAGCCATCGTCGTCATCGGTCGCCGTCTCCGATTGCAAAACCAGACCACATGCCATGCCATGCCATGCCAAACCAAGGTCCTACTTCTCTCCCCTCTTCCTTCCCGACTTCCTGGTTTTTTTTCTTTTGCTCTGTCTGTAAAGATCGAATGGGTTAAGGCATTTGGTTTAAACCCTAACAAGGGTAACACTAATGTCACACGCTTATTAAAGATACTTTTATCAAAGGTAATACTAATGTCACACTTATCTTATTAAACATACTTTTATTTTGATAGTTTTAACCTAAATAGGGTAATGCTACTTTCACTCTCATTAAACATACTACCCTCTTAAGTATTATAACCTACCAAGAGTAATGCTAGTTTCACTCTCTTAAAAATACTTTCAAAGGTTGGGGGCTTAGGCTTTTAAGGGTTTTAACTTAAAATTAAAAAGGATAATGCTTGTTGTACTTTCTTTATAAATTATAAAAGAGGGTAGTGCTTTTAAAAAAAAAAAAAAAAAAAGAGGGTAATGCTGATAGAGGCTTTAATTAAAAAAAAAAAGTTTCACTATGAATAGTGGTTTTTTTTTGTTTTTTTTATTATATACATATTTGGTGCCACTATGTTATTTGGTTTCTTCTAATTTTTATTTTTTTTTTTTATCATTTGTGAATACTAAGATTAGGTTGTTAACTAAACAAATTTTTTTTGTTTCTGCACTAGATTTCAAGTTTTTTTTTTAAGTCAAATAAAAATTTATTTATCATTTCATTTAATATTTTACAATCGTTTGGATTGTACATTCACGTGCATTGCATGTGCCTTCCGATAATAGCTAATAATTCTAAATTATATACATTGTAACTTCGACCAAATAATATAACTTATTTCACTAAAAATGTTATACAAAATTACTAAATATTACTTAACTATGTTATTTAATAATATTAAAACTAAAATAAATTATTAATCTTTTTAAAATACAAATTATTAATTGAGACAATAGAAACCATTAGAAATACTTTTCACATCTAATGCTATTCACGGTTCTTTTTATCCCTCTCACTCTCATGGTCACGATTCATGCAAATAAAAAAACTCTTCTATAATTTGTTAAAAAAAAAATCAAAATTATATTTTCCAACCTGTTAAAAAAATAGATAGACAAACAAAAACTTTATATTTTGGCATAAAGGTCTTGCTTGATTATATTAAACTTTTAATCACTTAAACAATACTCAATAGACCTAGAAATCCTCTTGTTTACATCAAAAATAAAATTACATCTATTTTTTTTTCCACAGTCAAATAAAATTACAGTCCTCTTCTTTTTACAAAATTACATCCAGATAAAAATAAAATTCACATTCGGCTTGTTTACATAAAAAAGAAGTCTCACACATTTGAATAAAATTACATCCACTTCCTTTTACATAATTACATCCACTTCATAGTAAACTAAAATCATAGTCCCGTTCTTTTTCTCTTGATGCGTGGTCTTCCGATAATTTAACTATCTCCTCTTCTTCCCATATTGATTCAGTCCTGTAAAAACATAGAACTCATCAATTGCATATAAAAATAAGTTTACAAACTAAATTAAATTTTAATTATTTGTCAAATTTAATGTGCATACATAAGTTTTTTCAGATTTTTAAAACAATTAACATGGATAATCAATTAAAAAAAAAAAATCAAATGACCTTACATATTTGTTCAAATGAAGTAAAATTGATTATAATACAATTAACATAAGGGTCAAAGCACATCTTATTGAAAAATGAATGAAACATGAATCAATCATATATTATCGTCACTCGTTAGCACATATCTTTGCTTTCTTCTCATTGTATCTCTTATGTACATTGTTATTTTTTTAATGTTTCTATTCTAAAACATGTATTAACATCTATTTTAACATTTCCTGAAATTTCACTGTAAAATTTCATATTTTACCCTATTTTTTTTGTCATTTTTTCAAAAATCACCGATAAACGATATATCTTCCGATATATCTCCGATATATCTTCCGATATATCTCCGATATATCTTTTTTTACCGGCTCCGACATGTCGAGCGATATCAACATTTAAAACCTTGGGTGGCCCTATCTAGAATATTGTGGAGTGGAGAGAAAGTGAGGTTTCTTTTTGGTATTTTGTCAAAGTAGGTATGTCTACTTCATTTTTTGGATTATGTTGCTTTGTATAAACTTGAAATACTGTCTTATATGTTAAAGAAATTTCTAGGTATGCTTCCGCTATGTCATGCCTTGATATTCTTGTACAGGATGGTTTGTAAGACAGGTTAGTCACGCACAAATTCACGCCTAACTCCTAGGTGGGATTTTGGGGCGCAACAAATTTAACGGAGTTATTCGTTCTAAAGTCATTGTTAAATATGAGTTGTTTATTTTGATTAGTATTTATTTATGGCAAATATTGAGTTGAGTATTTAGAATCTAAATATGAGTTTTAGTTACTTTAGAAGACTTCTTGTGTTACTTACTTGAGTCAAGAGTCTAATATAAAAATTATTACATTTGAGAGGTTATCCCTTCTTATGTTGCTTTGTTTTGTTAGAGACGTGATTTGATTATTTGGAATAAGAATTCCACCAGAATTAATGTTCTTGGGCTTTCTAGTGCTCAACTAATTTGAGTGTTTGATCCTTCATTATTCCAAAAAGATTGTAAATTTTATCTAAGAAGGTGGACTCGTCCAACACTATCCATCAATTTGACAAGATATTGATTACTTTGTAGTTCTGCCTACCATTGTTTTAAATTATCATAGTTGAATAAACTTTGATTTTCTATTATTTTGAATTAGCTAGAAATCAACTATCTTGATTTCTTGTTTCATTTGAAACCCCAAATAGCCAAACTATTACATATTTCAATAGCCAAACTTACATATTTCAAAACCTTAGTTTTAAATGACGTAAGCTTAAATTCTTATATTTTGAATCACCCAGGTTTTCCTCTAGTTGAGTTACTTGATTTCATCTACATCAATATTAGATTGATTGTTGAATTTTCCCTTCAACAATTACAACCCTAATATTTGAATATATTGATTTGAGATATTTTGATCTTATAACTAAAATCATTATTGGGAATATTATTAAATTCAAATTAAATTGCGACTACTTGATATTAACTATATTCAATGCACCTTGATAGACCTAATTTATCCTAAGGTTTGTCTGGAACTTAGTAACAAAGTTCTCTAGTTTTTCTATAAAGTCCTGAATAATACGCAACTTTTTTGTCGAACGATTAATTCACGAAATATTTGCGACTTTAGGAAAAATCGTGACTTTCTCAAAAAAAAAAAAAAATTGCAAATTATTCACAACTTTTTGAAAATGCCCAAATTAATATTTAATCCAGAAAGTTTATATTTTTTATCTTGCCCGACATTTTTCCGATTTGTTTTTGAATGTTATTGATTTTCTTCAAAATTTTCCCTAAATGAATAATTTTGATTATCGATAGTGAAAGCCTAGCAGCAGCTAAAGCTGAAAAATGGAAGGGTGCGCTCCTTACTCTTGTCTCTTAGGCTTGGATGCGAGCATCCTATACGGCCAAACTCAGACTTGGTAACTATAGTCCAAAATTATCTAGAATTTTGAAACCATCCTTAGTTGCCCCAATCTACATCAATTCAATCTGAATATTTCAAAAAATCCATCTTATAATTGTCAACTTGAAAAAATCCTATTATTATTTGAAAAGCCCTAATAGCTATATTTAAATTTATTTATCTCAAATTCACTTTATATGTGCTAGACTACTCCATCATGAGTAAAACCTTGCAATTGTATCCAAAATATCATGCTTAAAAATTCATAGCAAAGAACCCCTTTCTCCAGTCTTGACTTTATCAATATTCACACTAAGTGGTTGCTAAGTGTTTGTGTTAATTGTTTTGCAGACTCAAGCCAAGCTAGCTCCTTGACTAGACTCAGCTAGGCTCGTTTGAACCAAGCTCAAGTTGGCATTTCAGGCTCAAATGAATCAAGCCAAGCTTTTATTTGGGCTTGAATGTTTAAACATGCCAAGCTCAAGCTAGACCCTGTTTTATTTGGCTCGACTTGATGCTTGACTCATTTAGGGCTCAATTCGGCTTGAGCTCGTCTCAACTCAAAATATTATGTATGTAAGTATATATATATATATATATATATATATACACACAATATTTTTTGGTAATATTATTAATATAAATACCAGTGTAGTCAAGTCGTCCAGGCGATTAGCCCCGGCTAGGCGAGGCGATGCCTAGGCGTTGCCTAGGTGATATATATACATATATATACAAGGTTGTTAAATCGGAATCGAATCGTAAAATCATTTTAGGACCGAATCAAATCGAATCGGGATTCAAATCGTAAATCGTAAAATTCAATCCGATTTTTTTTTATTCTTTAAAAAATATTTAATAAATTAGAAAATATAGAATTATCCATTATCCAATAGATTTCATTCATATCTATTGATAAAAGTAAATAATGAACATTTTAGTATATACACTAAATAAATGATAAAATGTGAATGAACTTCATAAAATGAAACATAACTCCTAATATCATCAAAGATAAATCAATAAAAATAAACTCATATAATCATGTTGTATGAGATCAAGTATCAAAAGATGAATATAATCAAAAAGACTAAAAATAAACTATTAAGTGCTCCAATAGTTCAACTCTCAAACTCTGACTCCATCCTCAATCTGAGTCCCCATCCACATCAAGAGTAATATCTTCTTCACCTTCATCTACATCTTCTGAATTTGATGTAGACATGTAATCTTCTTCATCTTCTTCTTGAACCTTTTCGTTTCCTTTTCCTCTCATTACTAGCATTCTCCTTGGATCTATACAGGGAGTTATAAAATTAAATAGTTACCAACTATTCTATAAAATTTCTAAGTGACAAATAATAGTTATACGCTTAATAATACTATATACCTCTTTTTCTTTTAGTGGCTTCTCAACTAGTACTTTTATTTTCTTGAAAGCATTCATTAATGTCTAACTAATCATTGCTTTCAAGAAGAGCTGGATCTTCCTTCTCAGTGATCCACTCGTCATCGGATTCCATATCAGATAAGCATATCGGATCACAACTGTTCCCTCCTCTCTTTTCTTGTCGAAGCTTCAATTGCATGTTGTATTTGACAAATACAAGTGCATTGAGCCTCTTTTGTTCTAATTTATTTCTTCTTTTTGAGTGGATCTGCATGTAGATGTAGTTCACAAAACAAAATGAAAAATAATACAGAGTATGTAAGTTTAAATTTTAAAGGTTCAATTTATAAAAATTGTAATTCATAATATATTATATATGTACTTACATGCTCAAAAGTGCTCCAATTACGCTCGCATCCACTCGAGCTACATGTAAGGCTAAGTATGCGTATAGCTAACCTCTGCAAATCTGGAGCACTATCCCCGTAGCTCTCCCACCAATTTGCTATAGATTGATGGGAGAAATATTTAGGTATTAAGCAACAAAATTTTAAAATAATAATAACAATAAATTAACTAAAAAATTTAAATTACCTGGTTGTTTAGTTTTCCTTGTTAACCTAGTTGTCTCTCTTGCAAATAGGCCCTTGGCATCTTTGAACAAGTCATCTGATCATCAATAATAATCCTATCTCGTGAAGATGGGATCATCCTCTCAATGCAATCATACAACCCTTGCTTTACCTCTATGTCTGATTTAAACTTTGGATCATAGTAAAAGCGAGGATTCAAATAATAACCCGCTGCATGTAAAGGTCTGTGGATTTAAAGGTCCCAACGTTAATCAATGATGTCCCAAATCGGCTTATACTTCTTTTTCGTCCCTCTTAAATTTGTTGCAATTGTTTCCTTAGCCCAATCCATCGCCTCATAAATATATCTCATGGCAAGCCTTTCATCTGAATCAACCAATCTGAGTACCTTAACAAGAAGAACTGTGCTTTTTATGCAATACTTTATAGCCAGCCAAAACTCATAATTTGCTAGCACGATACCTCTAACACGGGTCTCATCTGGTCTCTTGGCATATGGACTTCTCTGTCAATCTTCATATCCAAACATAGTGATCAAACCGGTCTTTTGTTGGCAAACATTCTTCAGTGTCAAGAAACAAGTAGCAAACCGGGTCACTGCAGGGCGAACTAAATCACGACCTTTAGTGTGCCCGAGCATTAAATTCAAGACTCAACAATGTTTGTAAATGTAGACTGTAAGAGCTCCACATTTAGTTACTGTATATGAATGAATTGGTAGGTCACCAATATCTTCAAGCATCAAATCAAGGCAATGTGCTGCACAAGGTGACCAATATAGTCCCTTCTTTTTTCTATCAAAAGCAGTCTAGCATTGACATAATTTGAGGCTTTATCTGTGATCACTTGTACAACATTGTCTTCTTCAACTTCTTCAACAACAGAATCAAAAGGTTTGAAGATATTATCTGCACTCTTCACAATGTCTGAAACATTTACGGAGCGAAGAAATATTGTTCCCATCGGACTATTCACCAAAAAGTTGCATAATGTTTTTTTCTTCCCATCTGTCCACCCATCTGACATAATGGTATATCCTGTCTTTGCCCATTCTTTTTTATAATCTTCCATTTGTGCTTGTACATGCTCAACCTCCTTCTTGAGAAAAGCAACTCTCAATTCATGATAACTTAGAATCTTTAGACCATAGCCAAAAGATGAGATTGACTTTACCATATCTGTAAATGAAGAACTCTTCACCACATTAAATGGTATTGCATTAGAATAAAAAAAGCGTGCTATAATTTGGCACACCTTTTCTCTGTCCTCCTTTTTCCATACTTGGTTGAGAGTGGTTTGTTGAGTTGCTCTACTCCCACCTACTTTCACATAGGCATCCATTGTTCCTTTATTCTTTCCTATTACTCGACCTCCTCCTTCTTCAGGATCAATCACTTCTTGATTAACCTGTCCTCCACTATAATCAAAATTCGATCTTCTCGTGCTTGTCTAACCCCCTCTCCTTAATGCAAAATGTCCTTAAAAAATTGAATATTTTCTTCAGAGTTTTGTGTACATGGTTTCACATTCTTCCGGGTCCTAGCAAGATGGTGTTTCATTCGAAAAACGTCACGGTATCCTTGATCACAATAGTTACATTTAAGAACCTTCTTGTTTTTTTATTTGAACCATGGTGCAATGCTCCCATGTGATATCTTGATTTCCCATTTTTCACTTTTAAAATTCAACTCAAAAGATATAGTAGTTAACCACCTATTAAAAAAAAAAAAAGGTAGATTCACAATTCATATTCTACTCAACAAATAAAACACAATGCTCATTCAGCCTCGTTGCTTGATCAATTGCTAAATATAATACTGAAATTTCAATTGTAATGCTAAAAAAAATCATGTTGGGCTAGTTCAAAATTATAAAATTCTGAATTGCAATCCTGAAATTCATATTCCTTTTGTAATTCTGAAATCTAAATTGCATTTCTACTTGTAATCTGAAATCAATTATAGTCTATTAGTAATCTGAATTGCAATTCTGAGATTATGTGCAGGCTAACAAACAACACCACCAAAGTGATGTGAATTGGAAGACAAGATGGACCATGTGATGTTCATTGCTGGGCATGTGTTGTGCTTAATATGCACTGATGGAGATATTTGTTCCCTTTAAAAAAAACTGGAGGTGCAGGTTCACTGTTGGAGTTTGACACACGTAAAAATTGGAGGTGCAGATTCACTGTTGGAGTTGGACACGTAATGTCACTGTTGGAGTTGGACTGATGGAGCTTTTTGGAGTGGGACCACTTATCCCTAACAAAAAAATTAATGGAAGTGAGAAAAACGAGATGAGAGTTGAGACCATTATTTTTTTATTTAATTTTTTTTGACTACCCCACAAAAGAATTAGGACCACTGTAATTTTGAGGTAAAGGAGGAAAAGTTCCAACTCCTTCGTTGGGTACATGCGTACAGTAAAAAAGAGGAGAAGTTCCAACTCCTTTGTTGGGTACATGCATACAGTAAAAAAGAGGAAAAGTTCCAACTCCTTTGTTGGGTACATGCGTACAGTAAAAAAAAATAGAAAAAAAATTACAGTGGTCTCAATTCTTTTGTTGGATAGTAAAAAATAAAATAAAAAATTAATGGTCTCAACAATTAAGAAAGAGGAGAGGAATTACAGTGGTTCAATAAGAAAGAGGAATTTAATATTGGAATCTTATTGAACTTTTTTTTTTCTGTACGCACAAGTCACAACACGTATTAAACTTCTCCCTCATAAGAAAGAAGAGAGGAATTGGAACCTTATTGAACTTTTCACACTAACAGTGGGGTCGTGTTGGAACTTTGGGACCACTGGCTTTTGCTGACAAAAGAGTTGGAACTTGCAAGCTTGTGGGGTCGTGCTGCCTTAAAAAATCAAAAAAATTCACGATTAAAAGGTCCACTGTTCTCAGTTCACACAGGAATTTAGAGGATTGAAGATTTTCCTTTTTTCCGTTCGATTAGATGAAGACAACCAAAGATGGCTGTGCGAGACAAACGAAAGGGAAGGAGAGAGGCAAAGAAGCAGGGAGAGAGAGAGGAGAAAACGTACCTGATCGAAGGAAAGTTCAGGTTCGGTCCTTCTTCTCCTTGCTTCTTCCTTCTCCTCCTCCTTTTCCTCTCCTCTTTCTTTCTTCCTCCCCTTTCTTCTCTCTGCGTTCTCCCCTTCTTTTCTTTTTTGTTTCAAAACCCTAACAGGGTTAAAACTTACGAATAAGTTAAAAAGAAAAGCAAAGGAGCGGTTTTTTTTTGTTAAGACCGAATCGTCGAAATCGGTAATATCGTATGGTTGGTACGATTGCACGCGTTAAATCGGATCATTAATACGATACATGCCATTTGCGACTTATGTAACCGGCTCAAGTCGTTTTAGGTGCAACACGTCTTGACTCGTGCGATTCAAACCGTGAAACGTACGATTTTAATAACACTGACTTAGAGAATAATATTCACAACCTTGAATTCTCTAATTATCTTCGGTGGAGTTTCACTAGTGAGATATCGGAATCTAATGGATAACCTAGATGAAAGTAAATTATTACACATACATTGTTCACGGTATAGTAAGTTGTTAAAAGCCTACACAAGCCTCACATGATCATGCACATATATGGAACTGACATTACTTTGTTATATAACTGGTATGGACATTGGAAACTGGTATGGACCTTAGAATCTGGTATGGACCTTGGACACTGGTATGGAATTAGAAACTGGTATAGAAACCTGGTATGAACTGATATGTTACTGTTATGATTTTACATACATATGTATCACAAGTCTACACAAATGAGTTTGAACATGCTATAGAATGATGATATAGATATACTTGCATGTTTTTTGCACTCTGATTATGTAAAGTATGATATGTATGATATGACTAAGATTGCATGATATGATATATTGTTAAATGTACTTTATATACACCGAGCGTTTTCAATGGTCAACCGAATTATTATTGTTGACAAGTTCAGGATGATTTGATATCTGTGTTCTGAGACCTTGGATTGAGGAAGAATATCTCGAGTGTAAACACCCTATTTTACATGATTTCATGGGCTCGAAAAACCCACTGGTGCCGAGTATTGAAGGAGAGCAACGACGAGATCCGGACTCTAGAATATTGAAGTTTAAGTCAAGCCCAAACCAATTAAGCCCCCAAACCAACTAAGCCCAAGCCTGACCTTTTTTTAAACAAAAAACATAAACTAGCGCCTTTCTAAAGGGCGCGGGTCTGTTTTTTGCTTAAAAACTAGGCCGCGGCTTTTAAAAAGGCGTGAACGAAAAAAGCCCTAAATCCAACTTCGTTTTGCGTGCCAACATGTTTTGGGTTATTTTTTTTAGTCCCACATCGCCCAGAAAGAACGAAATCCTTATTTTTCACCTTATAAAATGAGCCTCACCCCAACCCATTCCCTAACTTTGAAGAGGCCAAGCTTCGCCAACCCATAACTTGGAGAAACCTCTAATTTTGGTGTGATCCTTCAAAAAACCCAGATATTCCAGCCATCAAAGCTATTAACCTAGGATTGACCTTCACCAACTTTGGGGAAAAACCATCGGAGTTCGGATCTCGCGGAACCATTCTCTTCTCTTCAAACACTTGGAGCATCTAAAAGGGAAAAGATATGCTATATTCTCATCCTTCTACTTCTACCCGTCCAAGTCTTTTCTTCCCTCACTTTCTCTTAGTAGCTCGACGATTTCCCTCTACAAGGTTGTACGGAAGTGGAAATCCGGGTGAAGGAAAGAGCCGGAAGACCAGATCTTCGACTTCTTTATTTTTTTTTTCTTTATTATTTGTTAGTAGTTTTTTTTTGTCCCTTTTCCACCCAAACGTAGGCGGGGTCCCTCTTAACTCGATCGACGAAAGAGCGTGACTGTTCGCTGATTTAGGGAAAAAGGATTTTTACTGCGCAAGTAGAGAAAAAATCACCCTAACTCGGTCGAGGAGAGGTGGCTTTCTAATCTCGAAATAATAAAAAGGGACAAACAAAGAAAGGAAAATAATTTTAAATTAATTTAATGGAGAAAATTAAGAGGTAACCGTCATTCAACGGATGAGGTGGGGTGCCTAACACCTTCCCCAACTCATAAGAGTATCCCCGGACCCAATCTCGGTTTTCTTTTAAATCAAGGGTTTTATTTGTGGGTGACCAATCACACCGGAATTTTGATTGGTGGCGACTCTAACGATCACGGCTTCTCATCAGTTGAAAAAACACGGATGTAGGGAAGAGATCGACCTGGGCCGGCTATCGCACATCGAGGAATAAGAAAGTGATTATCAGGAGGGAGAGATTCACCGGAACATTATCAATATTATTGACCATTTAATTAATTGTTTTATTTTAGTTTAAAAGGGAATGTAATAAGACTATTTAAGTTTGATGTCACTTAGGTTGAAATTTAAGAATTGAGATCACAATGGATGATCGGATTATTTATGTTTCAGTTTAGTCATACAATGTTAAAGTTATTCAGGTTATTTTATTATTAAGGTTTATATTAAAGAGAAAAATTTCACTCATATTTAGTTTGTCTTGCATATTGTTAAGTTAAAATGAATATGCAGTGTCACAGGTCCAAAGTATCATTTGACCAACAATAAGATTTTGGGACGTGACACTTTGGAGTTAAGGACTACCCCAAAATCTTATTTTTGTATATGAATGTATTAATTTTTGTCATTTTTTCATTCTCGTATTATAATATATTAATGAACACTTTTTATTAAAATTATGTAAAACAAAATAATTCCATGAATCAAGCTTGAGCCAACTTGAGCTCACCTTGAATTGAATAAAGTTCAAGCTCAAATGAAACTTGAGCTCGATCAAGCTTGTTCAAACCAAGCTCAAGCTGAGATCGAGCATGTTCAAGCCAAGCTCAAACTTGGCCAAGCTCAACTCGAATACACCCCTATTGTTTTGTCAAGGAAAGCAAATAAAAATGTTGGTACAATAAAGATCAAGTGATGGCTATCATAAGCATTACAAATCACCATTAACTCACTATATCCAATGTTTCCAATAATAGGACTCACAAGAGAATTATTAGTTAATGAGCATGGCACACACATGTTAATTTCAAATAATAATAAAAAAGTAGTTCATTAGACAATAGGATTGTTTGGTCAATCTGAACAAGAAAAAAATTGTGAATTAATATTTATCGGTCCAAAATCATCTTGTATTGCTAAAAATTATGAATTGTGTTAAATTGATTCATGAATCAAAATAAATGGGATTCATGATTCTTACAGAAAATCATATCATACATTCGAGTTATTCTATTTCCAAATTCAATATTCTTAACTCCCAAATATATTCACTGTTAACAGATATAGTCGGTGATCTGGCAGTACAATTTGTGTGAGAGAACCATAATTACTAGGAAAGATTCATCCATTAACCAAATTCCGAAACCAAATTCCGAGTGTCTCAAAGAAAATGAGACATCTGAAACCTAATGTCAAATATCTTCCTCAACCAAAGTTTATTATTTTATGTAAGAGAAATCCCTTTTGACCTAAAAAAATCTAAACCATTAATTATTTTTTATCAGTAATCAACATATTATAATACATCGATGGTAAAAGGTTAAAGCTAAGACTTAACATGGAGATAAAAGAAACAAGGTTTTTACAAAGGAATAAACTCAACAAACTAAGAGATAAGCAAAAGTAAAAAAGACCCAAACCCCTCTATCATTAAAAATGCCCTTTTCACCCTAAGAGTTCTTCCACATCTATCCCCCCTCTTGGCAAACTTAAACCCACTCCAAAATCAATGGCTAGACTTGCGCACAAACACGTGGTAAAGCGGATGGGGAATCCTAAAAAACACTCTTGTTTCTTTCTTTCCGAATGGACAATGCGATGACCTCCAGCTGTCCCAAGCATCTCCGCTAAATTTCCCCCACTCCATAAATCCTTCAACCGTCTCTGTTTTGCATTTCAATTCCTATAAAAACTTGAATCATGTGGTGGCTCTGGGACCCTCACGCTCTGAGTGCGTCCAAACATCCTCTAACTCCCAACATCTGTCTCTGTGTTACCCCTCGACCGTGATGGTTCTGCACCTGTACTACCTCTGAAACCAGAGTACTGCAATTCACGCTCCTATTGTTTTTCCCACCGACTCCGCATAGATTCCCAATAAGCCTATTGATATGCAATCTTCTCATCAACTCCTATACAGTCAACTGGGTAAGCACAATCTAAATCTTCATCATCTTCCTCATCCACAACACATGGTGGACGTAAAGGATGCCTCAATTCCGTGCAAATCTCTTTCTCACGAATGGCGAGCTCCCCCCTATTCTTAGCCCAAGCGGCAAGGTTCTCCTTCATTGCCTCTATAACCTCTTGTGGACAATTAGGAAAGGGTGACACATCTTGATGACCCACAACAAGATGTTGCTTTAGCCGAGTCACGCCCCCACTCTTTATCTCTTTACCGCAATAATTACACATTGGCCAATTTTTATTCCCATCAATTGGTTTTCCATGCGACCAACCTATGTCCGGTGCCATAATGAAAATAGGCTGCATAGGTTGAAACATTAATTGTTCAATATAAATGGTACATTTATATTTCTATGCACAATAATAATTATAACTATGTATACCTACTAACATATATCATCTTTTGATTTTTTTAATTTTTGTTGTCGATTTATTTAATTAAGAAATAGGATATCCTGCACATATATTTAATTAAATATATCTATCTAAAAAAAATAACATTATGATATATAGTTAATAAAATATATCTTTCTAAAAAAAATAACACAATGACATATATATTAAATAAAATTATCCTTAAAAGAGATAAACTAAACTAAATATTTGATCAAATATATCCTTAAAAAATACTAAGATATATATTTAATAATACTAGTAAAAGTACACGTGCTTTGCACATATTGATATTTTTGCATATAAAAAATAAATATTATTATTTTATCATTAAAAGAATAATAAATTAATTAATATTATTATTTTATTATTATACTTTATAATTTTGTGACTTTGATTAGATGAAACTAAAAAATAATATCACCTTATATTTACTCATGCTCTGATTAAGGATTGTTTAACTAATGTAGAAATTCTAAATATCTTTTAAAGAGTCCTTTATCTCAAGTTTTAGGCTAAAACGTAATGGTGAAGAGCAGTGTTCTTCGGTTTTAAATTGTATGAATTAAAGTTTTACGCTTTTAAATAAGAAGAACCACTGCTCGGCGACAGCGAATGCGACGATAACAGCGAGGACGTCCTTTGTTACAGGTATGTACCCTCCTCCCTAAATCCTTCTTAAATTCCTTTTTTTTTTCTTCTTAATTCTTTCTCATGGATTCTTGAGGGGTTTAACCATTGTTTAAATAACAATGGAGTTCACAAGTATGTTGTAGCTTATAGGCTTGTCGGTGATAGTCTATAAAATTGAAAGTCTGAAACCCAGATTCCTTCCGTTTTTCACGGTCACGAGATCACTGTTTTCCCTTTTTTTTTTTTACAATTTCGCATCGTGAGATATCGAACGAAAAATGGTATTAAAAAAAAACCTAAACAGTGAGTTTAGAATTTCAATCGAAATTTACAAAATATCTTAATTCTTGGTCTAGATGTTTCATGACCCTCCGAAATCGATAAATATCATCGAAATTTTGAACCTTGGTTTACGAACCCCTTTTAGACAAAAATTCGATCGAGTCCTACGGCCAAAACCGTTATATATCATAGGACTCAAGCGATACGTAACAGTTTCGGTCGAGTCCTATTTTTTCTTCAAAAAACCCGTAAAGACACGATTTCAAATATCAAGTTGAACCAATACATATCGATTTCAGTGATTTTTTAATTATAACTTATTAAGTTTAAAAGAGTGATACACATATAAAACGTGCATTAAACACATTTTTAGTATCAAACTCCAACAAGTCCCCACCTACCCACACCAGTAGGGACACCAGCCTATGGTCTCAAAACCCCAAAGGTCAATTCTCAGTGCAATCCCTTTATCAAGCTCTCCTTCCACTCTCCGACCCCACCTTTCCTTTTAGAACAATTTGGAAAGCGGGTTTGCCTCCCAAGGTATCTTTCTCCATTTGGACTGCAACATTGGAGAAGATACTAACATGCAAATTACCTTATGAGTAAAAGGTGGCAGATGGCTAATGGTTGTTTCATGTGCCAAGAAGCTAAGAAGATGGTAGATTACCTCTTGCTACACTGTTGTTTTGCAAATAAGGTTTAGAGCTATTACCTCTCCCGTTTGGGACTCGGTTGGGTCTTCCCCCATTCCTTCCAGGACTTCTTATCTTGTAAGTTCTCACTGCTACTGAGGGAAGAGTGTTTTGATGGAGGCCAATGTTTACTCGCATCAGTGGCTTGGTCTATCTGGAAAGAACGGAATTCAAGGGTCTTCGAGGACACTAGCTTGCCTTTTACTAGAATCAGCCTAAGGGCAAAACAGTACCTTAAGCATTGGTGCTCCATGCAAGAGAAGTTTGATCCAACCTGGCTTTACTTTATGATGTAAATTATCATATTGTACTCTACTTTTATTGTTTCTCCAATGTCCTACTATGGCTCGGGTTCACCCCTTTGTGTGACCCTTAGCCCCTCATTGTACTACTTTTTCTCTTTTATATTTATATGTATATATATATATATATATATATATATATATATATATATATATATATTATGCATAAAAAAAATACATGTTTTTTAAAAGTTTAAAGGGTCATCATTTGAAAGGGCAACCCGTTATTTTTAAATTTATTGTCTCCATTTGAAGCAGCAACCATTCTGAGTGAAAATATAAAACACATAAACCTCTTTGGTTTCATCTATTTTTACGATTACAATCATTGTAACTCCCTCTGTGAAAACAAGAAGAAAAAGAATCTAAATTATCTCCTCTTCTAGAATCTTAATTCTTTTTCTCTTGTTTCCCACTCCCATTGTCAATATTTTTTTTGATCGATAATCAAGAGGATATATTAATCATAAGAGAGCTTACAAACAAACAAAACATAAAGCAAAAGTGGAGCTTACTAGCTCGTAAACATAAACAGGAAAAAACTAAAAGCCCATGGAAAGATCCCCCTGGGCTGAGAGGATAGATCCTAAACTGTGTCAGACTTCATCCCATCACAGCTCCAAGATCCACCCCATCATTCCAAGTAGAGACCCAATCTAAGATCAGCAAAAGAATTTGAGAACGAATGTGAGAGAGAAAATGGAGAATTCTCAAAAACTCTCTTATTTCTCTCTTTCCATATGGACCACGATATGGCCCCAGGAGAACCAACCAAATAGCCCTCTACACGCTATCCACCCTAACCAAAGACCAACAAGATAAGAAGTTCTGAAAAGAAAAGGAAATACCCAAACCACACCTACTCGGGAAATAAAATACTCCCATTGTCAATATTCAAACAACCTAAAAGTAATTTCTATTATTCATACATTAAAATTAAATTTTAAAAGATTTTTCACTCATTCTCATTTACCTATTTGAATCTTATGAATGCTAACTCGTGCGAGACAAACATAACCTAACTTGAGTTATGATTTGGTAAAAATATGTGTATTGTTCTCTGTACATCTTTAAATGTGGGTGGTGAGATTTCACCACCTACAAGATGACATCTCTAGTGCTCTCCCCCAAATAGGTTCTAAGCAAAAATAGAGGGAACCGAAAAAGATGTCTATTTTTCAATTGAGACCTTAATAACTGAGAACCAAGACAAAAAATTTCCATATTCTCAGTCACAAGTATCTTTAGGGATTTGTTCAACTTCTTGAGCAAAGGATGAGGTACTCTCCAATATGATTGATTAGTTTCCAGCTCAACATTTTTTTTAGGGCATCCATTCATGGACAAATATTCAGGCAACGAATCAGGGAAAACAAAAAATGCATGTATCATTTAGAAGAAATAACGATGACATGACCAGATTAGCCCTTCACTCTACCACTACCCAGTTCATCTGCATGCGTGCAAAGGGTAACCCATTAGCCATCACTCACACTAACAAAATCACATGGGAAAGAAAAATGTTACCAAATAAAAAAATGTCCTGGTAATTCAATGTGTCCATATATTTCAGTTGGTTTACAATATCCTTGTATCATAAAAACCATGTAATATAAAGATGGTTAGGAACACCCAATTGGGGTGAATTTTAGGCTAAACAATTTTTAAAAAAAATACTTTAGGCTAAGAGAAACCCTAGTCCACACCCATTGACAGGTGGGTCATGATGTCCTTGAATGTGCACTGTATGTACAGCACAAGTACAGTGACAGCCCTTGTGCCTAAAAGCTAATAATGCTTGTATTCGATTAACATTTTCCCTATGAAATTCACATTAACTCCCATACTTGTCTCTTAAGTTTCACATTACCAGATTTCAACTGCAGTAATTTGTCCACACGAACTGTAAAATAAGAGAGGACAGTAACAAGAGCATCTTGCGAGGCTATTCACAATTCAGCACAGGTTAGAATAACTGAAATTTGTCAAATGTCTTCCCATATTTGACTTGAAGCATATAGTTTTTGAATAAAGAGTTATTGGGAGCCCATGAACCCTTGGACAAACCATCCTAATATTTCAGCTTAGACTCTACCCAAATGGCATGGACCCATTAATTGATCAACAACAGTATTGAGATTCAATGGGTGAAAGAAAAAGATTAACATACATTTACGATTGTAGGAAGATGTTAAAACAAATTTAATCCTAATAATTGTAAAATGAAATAAAAATGAATAAATACTAATATAATAATCAGGAAAATCAACTGAACCCATACCTAACAGAAAAGGCAACAAGCTATCTTTTAGCCTGAAAGCCTTTCAAGTTCCCTGAATCCGGACATACATCCCATTCCTAATGCAAACAAATTAGTTTCACATCTCAATGCAAATATATATATATAAACAAAAGCAACATGCCCAGAGATTTTTAAGTAGCTGACTGTCAAAAAAAAATAAAACATATATCCTTAAACCATATATAAATTTCCTAAAAAGGGGATATTCAGTTGGCATATCAAATGATGGAGCATAAGAAAATCGTGTAGTACGAGGGAAGGAAAGGCAAGAATTTGAAAACTTACTGTATTGCCTCCATTTCCTTTGTGTCTACAGCTTCGTTAACCCTAAAAAAAATACATAACCAACGATATAAAAAAAAAATTTAAAAAGTATAAGAATTTTGAAACCCCAGCAAGTGATAGCATCTAAACAACACATCGTACGAAAAGATTACGATCTAAACAGAAAAAAAATTTTATTCACCATCTATGACACTCGATTCGTCCTGTTCCATCGTCAATGGTAAAAGTAACATCAGTGACCCTTTCAGCTTTGTTGAACACCATCCCTGCCAGTGTAACCTAACCCAAAAGGAAATCAAAAACTCCTAAAATGATTGTTTAAAAAAAAAGAGGACGATCAGAAACCTACGTTGTTAACATCAACACCGTCAACGACGAAATTGGATTTATCGTCGCTCGAGAGATAAGCTTCGCTCATCTGCTTCACGGCTAGCGGAAACAATCCCTGAGTATCGCGATTCTGCTAAAAAAAAATCAAAAATCCCTCAGACATGGCAAAACCCCGAGAAGGGTGAAAAGAAAAATGGATTACTTTGGCCGGAGAGACACCATAATCGGCGGGCTGAGTTGCCTGAGAGGGCATGAATCCACCGCCGGAGAAGGCGGAATTGTCGTCGAACTGGCTCGCGAACATCTTTGTGGAAACACTTAGATAGAGAGCGACGAAAGAGAGCGACTCGATTAAATCGGTTTTTTTTTTAAAGCAATCGATTTTTATCAGTTGGAGGAAGGGTTTCCCGCCAATCTCCTCTTTCTCCCGCTTGGGAAAAATTAGGCGGTAACGAGAATCTACACCCACACCATGGGTTTGTCCCAGTGGTAGTGTATCTTCCTCTGGGGAGTGGAGATTCGTGTTCGAATCTTTGGTGTGGCTGTTGACGCCCACCATGAGTGCTAACCCTGTTGACCTTTAACCCATGAAATAGTTAGATAAATCTACACCATCGGAGTACCAGGACACTATACTAATGGTGCCAAATCATCTCCAGTGATAACCGGATGTGGCACATCCGGTTAACACCCCTAGAGGTCGCCACGTGTCTCATTTGACACCCCTTAACCGTGGGTAAGGTTCACCCACCCCTAGGGTTCACCTACCTATTTTTGGTTTTTTTTTTAAAATATTAATTCTATTTTAAAATTAAAAAATTGTTTTTAATATTAAAAAAACTTTAAAAACAGTTTTTTAATTTTAAAAATAGAATTAATATTTAAAAAAAAAAACCAAAAATAGTTGGGTGAACCCTAGGGGTGGGTGAACCTTACCCACGGTTAAGGGGTGTCAAAGGAGACACGTGGAGACCTCTAGGGGTGATAACCGGATGTACCACATCCAGTTATCACTGGAGAGGATTTGCACCCTATACTAATTACTAACACTATGGCCTTATTTACTTAATGGTCAAAATTGGTATTTATTTATAAAAAAATAAATCTGTTTAATCAAACTAAATAAAATTTAATTTTTTTTTTTAGGTAGTCGATATCATTTACCTACGTCAGTAGAGTCACCCGGTCAAAAGTTAGCATGGGCAGTGGAGCTCTTGCTGCTCATACGCTCGTACCCGGGGGATTGGATCCTAGACCTTCCCCCTTGGAATGCCACATCCCTACCACTCACGCAAGAGGTGGGGTGTTTTGAATAAAATTGGTTAGAACACCTAAAAAAAATACAAATAAATAACCTCTATTTTTAAAATAATATTCAATTTCAAAAGCATTTATTTACAAAAAAAAAATTACTTATAGTAATGTTGCTAAAAATACTTATTTGACAGAAGATTGTTAGGAGTTTTTCCTGTATCTCCTCGGAGGAGGAATAAGGATAGTTCTTGAGGTCAGCTTGGGAGATTATCCGTCTGCAAGGCTCCTTTAATGGACCAATCACCTTTGGTATGCTGGTTTGTCGCCAAAGATTTATGTCCTTATTTGGAAAACTTTCCTTAATAGCATTCACGTTGATAGTGCTCCTAATTCCTACAGTGACCAGAGTAGATGGATTAGTAATGTGCAGGTCAAGAATATTAATCTTGCTAGTGTTCTTGTTGTGATAAACTTGTGGTCCTCGATGTCTCACTTGTTTAGCAATGGGTAACTTGCCTCTTCGTTACGGATAAAGTTTAGTAATCTCCTTGGGATCCAATAGGTGCAGAATAATACAATCCAATCTCGTTTCGTAAGTTTATTGGGTGAACTTCGGCTTGGAATCTTAAGCCCGAGGCTTGTAAGCACCCAATTTTGTAGGACCAATAAGACTTCCATGTGATGTACTTGAGAGGTTTTAAAAAATAAGGGCGGCAATGAGACGAGTATGAGCTTGAATTTTAGTGATTTTGTAATAGGCCTGCCTCAAGCCCAACACATTTACATTTACAAAGGCTTTGAAATCTGAAGTCGCCCGGATTGCCTCCCCTATCCAAAATTTCCAGAGAGTTACCAAAATATCCAAAAATTTTGCAAATTTACAAAATGCATCATTAGATTAATAATTACCAAAATGTTCGTAGCTTACCAAAATAGTTTTTTGTGTTTTACTTTTATCAAAAATAAAAATTACCATCAAAATTCAATTTTTCTAGGTTTAATGACATTACTAAAATCAAGATATTGAGAATCGTTCAAAGTGGTGGCATTTTGGGTTTCATTCTCTTTGATTGTAGCTTATTTTTCAAGTTGATATGGCCTTTTGGGCTTCATTCCCTTTGATTGTAGCGTAATTTTCGAGTTGATGAATTTCAATTACCCCCGCTTTTTTTTATAAGTAATTTTTAGAGTGCATTTGGGTTTCATTCCCTTTGATTGTAGCTTATTTTTAGAGTTGTTGCATTTCAATACCGTCTGCTTTATTTTTAGGTTATGTTTAGAGTGCTGGTAATCAAATTTCAGACACTAAAATTTTAGCAATATCAATTTTAGAGGTTGTTATAACATTAAAATTACCCCGAATTTGGAAACACTTGAATTAGTGGTAATCTAATTACCGCCAACTTGTTTTAGATTTATTTGCACAATATTGCTATAATAATTATCAATAATATGCACACTTTCTTTATTTTACAAAAAATGGGTCGTAGGAATTGAGGCATCATGAGACATCGAATACATAGGCATTGTAAATAGAAATTTCTATGAATTGGAAAGTCTATTTATTGAAAATTTATTGTTTAGTTGACACTTTAAAATTTACTAAAAATAGGCTATAGATTTCAAGTCCACTATTTGAATAGCTAAATATCCACCCGATAATTGATATATATATATATATAATGGCATTTTTGCAATTGATGACAATGCTAAGGCATTTTTTATGAAATCAAAAAATGACCATTTTTCCAAGATTACCCTTAATTTCTTTTATCAATTACTATGAATACCATACAATTTAGCCTACGTAAACTCTATGAGAGTTCACACACTACGTGACACCTATCATTCCCCTATATATATATATACTACTTATACTATAAAAAAAATAAGACTTTCTCTCTTTGCTCTCCAAACCCTAATCCTTCAAAATCTAGAAATTTTATTTTAAATATGACATGTGGCTTTTCTCTTTAATCCCCACCGTTGAGGTTTGGGACCCACTATCTTATCTTAAAGCCTTCTCTATCTCCATTATTGAAGAGTCCTCTCTTATCTTTAACTCTTGCAAGTTTGGGGCCCACTATCTCATCCTAAAGTCTTCTCTATCTCCACCACTGTAGAATCTTCTCCCATCTCCAACTCTTGGGTGTATTAATTTAAGTTTAATATTAAGAAACTTACGATTTTCCATTAAAAGTTATTAAAATAATAATAAAATTAGTTAATTAATATCTTTACTATTATAAAAGGAATAGCCCTGTTCAAAACGTTGATTGAAACATTGAATACCTAAAATACCCTTTAATGAAATGATCAAAGAGAGAGGTGTAAGCTAAAGTTTGCAGAATGTAGAAATTTTTAAAAGGCTTATTTAGGCATTTCATTCCTTCTCCTCTCTAATCTTTCCCACGGCTCAATCAATCTGTCATTTCATCCATTCCCTCCCTTTCCTTTCTCCCCACTCTCGGTCCCACTAGAATCCTCTTACCCCTCTTTTTCTCTAGATTGGATCAGTCAATTGTGATTGAACTCGAGAACTCTCCTTGAGTTCAATGGCACCCATAAGTCGACGTGTGTTCCTTTAACCTTTATTAATTATGGTTAAGACTTCAGTTCATCAATATAAACTTAATTTTTAGGAAACAAATATTTACCTTAAGCTTTAAATTTTTTTAAATAAAGTTGGATATTTTTTAGTTTTTTTTTTTTGGTGAAAACCAAGGTTATATTGTTGAACCCCAATGATTGATGAATCTTAACCACGGTTAATAAGGGTTAAAAGGGACACGTGTTGGCCTATGAGTGCAATTGAACTTGGGGAGAGTTCAATCGTAATTGACTATGATCGGTCTCCTCTTTCTCTCATCGTTCCTCTCTCTTTATTATAACGGAGACCAAATCCTGTTCAATTGCGATCCAAGTTCAATCACACTAACAAAGCCACTTTTAACTATGGTTATGAACTTTTAACCCTTAAGGGTTAATATTTTTTTTCCTAAAAACCAATATTAGATTGTTGGAATCCTAAGGGTTAGTAAAGCTCAACCACAAATAATAAGGGTTAAAAGAGGCACATGTTGACATGCGGGTGCAAGTCAACTCAATAAGACTTCAATTGTGATTGACTTGATCCAATCTCAGTATTACTATAACAAACCCTTAAAAAAGTTGATTAAATTTTATCTTCAGAAAACTTTTAAGAACATTGACTAAATTTTATATTCTACTCTAATGAAAGAGATTGGATCACTTTCAATTGTGTGCTTAAAACTATGTATTATTGTCGTGCTACGTATTATACATGTATAGTAGTATAATACATTTTTGATACGCAAATTACGTATTAAACACGCACAATACACATATTTTTGTCATATTTTTACTATGTTAGACGTATATTTCATATAAAATAATTATTATTAGTTAACATCATGATTTTTATTTATTTATAATTATTTTTAAATTTTCTCATACTTTTGTCACGTTTTGCCGTAGAACACATGTATTTCCTGAATATTTTTTATTTTCTAAAATGACCCTAAGTCAAATTATACCCAAAATACCCCAGACAAATTTTTATATCCAAAATATTCCTCAAGTTTGCCTATATTTTATTTTATTTATTTCTAAAATATCCCTGAAGTTTATATATCCAAAATGCCCCTAATGCTTTTTGATTCTCAAAATATCTCTATGTCGTATTTAATTTTATACCCAATTTGTCTCTTACAATATTTTACCAAAAATGTCCCTCAAGTTTATCTATTTAAAATATTCATTAATTTTTTACCAAAATTTCACTCACTAGGATCCCTCTTACCAAACTCTCTCCCCCTCCCCTTTTTCTCCCATGTGCATCGCTAGGGCGGTTGACTTGTAAATAATAATGTCTATCAAATAACAAAGAACTTATATTATTTTAAAAAAATTATATTATTAACAATAAAATTTATTAATTATTATTTTCCTATTTTACTTAATATTTAAATAAATAAATAATATTAATATTAGATATTCTTAAATTAGGTCTCTACTAGTATATATATATATAGAGAGAGAGAGAGAGAGAGAGAAAGAGAGAGAGAGAGAGACAATCATCTTTTAGATAATCATACAAATTAATTTGAAATAATCAATACCATCTATATAAGTTCCAATTTACAAAATAATAGGTCTATGCACTTCTCAATAAAGATAATGACATTCTTAATATCTATTACTACTAGTTATATGAATAAATATAGTAATTCAACATATTTGTCTTCTATAAAATATTTTTATATATTTATTTTATAAAGAAAAAAATATTATTAATTTTTCCAAATTTATTATTTTGATAATTAAATATACAAATAAATTATCCCAAAATATTATAAAGTTTGATTTAAAAAAATAAATTTGAAATTCAAATTTATTAAAACTGAAAAATATATTTTAGGTGGTGCTACATGCACCTCAACAATTACTAATATACATCATTCTTAAAAACCATTGTTGAAACACCAAAAATTAAGATAAAAAGACAAAAAAGCCATCATCCTCAAACCCATTTTTTACTTTTCTCCACCAATATCAAAGAAAAATAAAGTGCTTGAAAGGAGGATTGACCAACAAGTTTTCAACAATGGATCGTAGTAAGAGTTGAAGTTGGCCATCGCGCAATAGGAGCCGACGAGGCTAGCGGCACCGGTGATGAAAAATAGGTCTTCAATGAGTGGAGGAATGGTGGACTTGTTTCTCCCAGGCGGCTCCGAAGCCCGTAGAAGGTGGATGTGAGGAATTTTGATGGTCATGGAGGGCGTGGTAGGGATTGTCGCAAATGGGGGGTAATTGAGGGAGCTGTTGACATGGCAGATGATCTTGTTGTAGTGCTCGAGCTTGGAGGTTTGCCCATGTTTGGGGAGACGCCATTGAAGAAAATCAAGGGTTTTCTTTCTTTGAGCCTAAGATGAGGTATATATAACGAGATTCTAAAACACGACAAACAAGTTTTGAAAACACAAAAAAATATTTTTAAGAATAAGTTATGAATTATAAGCACTGGTTTTGTATGGAATTTTTGCATGTAGTCTCATGCATGTCATGGTTATCATGTTTATTTTGATTGAAATTGTGAATTGAATGATGTTATTACTATTGTTAGCTAGTGGTTTGTACTCGCAGAGTATTCCATACTTAGTCGTACCTATTGATGTCAGCAGGTACACCATATGATCTATGTGCTCCAGTTCATTTGATCGAGGAGGACTATGGTGAGGAAGAGCCTCATGTGGAGCTTATGTTAGAGCCTCAGGTGGAGGCAATAGACCTAGATAGTTGGCCTTACCCGAATGACTATTGAGAGAGAGAGAGAGTTCCATGATTTTTGTATTTTGATAGGTGGGCATGTCCACCTTTACTTGTTATGTTTTGTATATGAACTTTGAATACAGTCCTAGAATTATTAAAGGAAAAAATTTTGGTTTAGCTTCCGCACTCTGATTTATGCACTTTAGTTACATTATGCTTTTGTTTAGTTGCAAGTTGGTTTGCCAGGTTATGTATAGTCAAGCCTAAAGTCTCACCTAACTCGTAGGGGAATTTTGTGGCACGGCAGTCAATGTCCTAATAATGAAGTTGAGAGATTTCAATTGGATTCTACTGAATATGCTTCCGCAATTGGCAGTCTTATGCATGTCATGATTTGCATCAAGCCTGACCTGAGTTTCATTATGGGGATGTTAGGAAGATATCAGAAGAATCCTGTAGCTATTCACTGGATTGCAGTGAATAAAGTACTTCGGTATCTTAAAAGGACTAAAGACTTCATGTTGGTTTACAGGAGATGTGATGAATTAGAAGTTGTTGGTTATTCGGATTATGACTTCGCTGGATATCACGATAGTTTGAATTCGACATTAGATTATGTATTCTTGTTGGCTCAAGGTGTTGTTTCATAGAGATGTGCCAAGCAATCCTTGGTGGCATCTTCTACCATGGAAGCATAATATATTGCTTGTTATGAGGTAACAGAACAGATGATTTGGATGAAGAACTTTATCAGTGAGCTCAAGATTGTGGATTCCATTGAGTGGCCAATTAAAGTTCATTGTGTCAATGAAGTTGTCGTTCGATATGTTAAGAACAATAATGTCACAAGCAGGAACAAATATATAGAGATTAAGTATTTGTATGTACAGGAGAAGGTTCGAGCTTGTTTGATCGTTATTCCCCATTTCTCCACTTTGATCATGATTGTTGATCCATTGACTAAGGGACTTTCGGTTAGAATTTTTAAAGAACATGTAACCTGTATGTGATTTTTTGAGTCCCTTGATTCTTTTGTTTAGTCGGAGTGTTTGTTGCTATTTTACTTCCAGTCATCTTATGATATACATGTTATGATGCTGCACTCTCATTTTAAATTGTTATGGTTATACATCTTTTCATTATACATATGTTTGAATGCTGTGCAAAAGGATAGACATCAAATGATGGTATTCAGATGGTGGATGTCATTGATGTCAAGTTTGCCCGAGAGCATACACAAAGCTCTTAAGTCGCTTGGGGTGAACATGGTTGGGCACCATGTTTGAGGCCTTCATTCTGGATACAAGGTGATGGACTTTACATGACGGATGTCATAAAGTATCGTAATGACATGCATATGCTTAAATGTATGTAACATGGACATTTATGGACTTACACATATTTGATCACATAAAGTTGTGTATTTTCCATGTCACACCACAATAGCCACCATAAAGTTCATCTCTGAAACATTAGTGTTACTAATTGTTTGACCATGGAGTGGCTTGCAACATAGTAATGAACACTAGTAGATGTTGTTTGCTTCCATGATCATTGTTAGTGGTACTCTTGTTTTGGAGTAAAAGTATAAGGACATGTAATTATTGGAAACAACAGTGTAGCACCCTGGATATTTTTTTCTTGTATTAAAACCTTAATGTCTTTTCCTTGAATGAGCAGTTGGAATTCCGAAGTCAGGTATACTGAAAATCCGAGTTTCTAAACTCCTTTTGCAGATCAGTCAACTTTGGGGACAATTTGGCCCATAAATAAAGTAGAATTTGAAAATTCTAAAATACTAGAAATGTTCATTTTCGAAAGACGAATCTAACGCAAGTTGAATCATCGAAATCCAACGAACGAGTCAAAAGTTATAGCCAAAACAGTAAAATGGATCAAAAATCTGCAGAGCACCGATCGCTAGAGATCGCTCGGTTCACAACCGATTACTCGGTCCAAATTAGCGATCGATCAGTCCATAACCGATCGATCGGTAGCTATCGACTGGTTAACTAATTTGTATGAGGAAAATCCAGAGAGGGTGTTTTTAACCGATCGCTCAGTCAAAAACACCGATTGCTCAGTTGGGCACCGATCGCTCGATCATAAGTACCGATCGATCGGTCTTTCGTGTTTTTGCAGAATTTCAGCAAGGGCTTTTAGGCCTTTTGACCCTCAACCCTTGGGGCTATAAATAAAGGTTCTATTTCGAGGTATTAGAGTACTTTACCTATTTCTAACCTAATTTGACAAGGAAATAGAGAAAACCTAGAGTTTTGATGGAGAGATTGCTTTGAGAAGAAGGAGATTGCAAGGAGAGCTTAGAGATCTTCCTCAAAGCTTCCCCAAATCACCTTGGGAGCAATTTCGATCCAAGGAAAGGATCTCTAAGGTCGATATACTATCCTAATCAACTTTATTATAATGTTTTGTGAATGTTAATATGATAGAAATAGAAATTAGATGCGTTTTTCCCTATTTCTGTATGAAGTAAGCTATTATGGATGGAAATATAGATTAGTAATGTGGATGAAATGTATAGAGGATGGAAATTACTATGGAGGATGAGATGAATGTGTGGATGTGGATTGTATTTGAATTGTATGGATGGATTATGGTTTGATGGAATGTTGGAAATGTGAAAGGGCAATGGATTCATAATCTACGTACCCAGGGTGTTTGTGAAAATGCTTTAGAGGATAAATACTAATATACTATTATGGAATTGTAGGAAATTGATTATGAATTGTGCTAAGAATCATGACAAGATATGTATATGTGATTATTTGTTAAGTATGTCTAATTATTTGCATGAAAATTGATAGTCGGGAAGGTAAGAATTTAGAGGAAAATCTCTCAAATCGGGAATTCTCTAACTATTTGGTATGAGATAGTATAGTGGAGTTTCCATGGTGGGAGATTGGAATCTAAGTAATTACCAACTCGAATGTTAATTTCGACACTTAAGCACAGATGCACATATATGTTAAGATAAGCGTCTCACAAGTCACACATGTGGACACAAGCATAAGTATTGCATACGCATGTCATTCTGAATAAGCCAAATGAGGGATCTGAATAAGTGCATGTTCTGAATAAGCTGCTCAAGACTCATAAGCATAAGCATGTCATACGTATGACATTCTGAATAAGCATGACTTGGGCATGGTCCGTATCCTCCAAGAGCGACATGTCAGTTGAGTGATTGCATAGAAAAGGTCCGTATCCTCCAAGAGCGGCATGTCATTGTATGATCTGAATAAATGCATAAGCATAAACATCTCACAAGCACGTGGTCTCATAAGCATAAGCACCTCATAAGTATATTATTTTCTAAGCCTAAGGTTCTCACAAGTACACGAGTCAAGGTGATGATATGATGTATAAGAGCACACGTTCTTCCATACCCTGATTATGTGATTATGTTATTGTTATGGTTCTAACTAAGTACAGGTATATTATTATTATTGGTTGGATTTTATATACACCGAATACTTTTGTACTAAGCCAGACTTTGTCTTGGCAGGTTTAGAGCAGGAGCACACGGCGGAGCCGTGGATTGAGGAGGCATACATCGAGAAAGGAGGAGAAGGTGAGCCTTCCGACGAGGGAGCCGGAGGATTGGATGGTTACACTTATTAGTTTATGTTTTGTTTTGGTTGAGAGAATTGTAATAGACTTTTAGTTGATGTTGCTCATTAGATTACTTTACAATTGGATATTAGACTATTGTTTATTGGGGGTTGTTATGTTGAGCATAGACTTGAGCATGATGACTTGGTTTTATATATATCGGAATTTTATTATCCTCAATTTTGGAAACTCGTATTAATACGTCTTGTATGTATGAATTTTAAGCAGGTTAAGGAAACGTGACGATTCAAAATTCCTACTTTAGCCTTGTAGGATTTTGGGGTTGTTACAAACAGTTTTTCAAAAAAATAAAATAGAGTGACCACTCGTGATTTTAAAGGTTTTAATCTGGGGAGTCTTTTCTTTATTTATTCTCTTAAGATTGCTTGGACCAAGTGGGAGATTGTAAGAGTTTTGATTTTGTGCAACTCTTTTATTTGGCATATGCAATCTTTCATGTTTTATAAAATCACAGATTAGTTGTCGCCAAAGGAGATAATTTTGGTTAATAGCGGGTCTCACTAAAGAAGTGGTTAACATGAGACTTGTGCATGTCATTTAAATAAGGGAAGCGGTCGGGTTGGTTGTCGTTAGATTTTGGTGTGACTTCTTATAGCTCTTGGATCTGTGATGGATGGTTATAAGAGTTATTTAAAGATTTGGGATATATAGTTCATCTTTTCACTCATGTTGTTGCAAGCCCCATCAATTGAAACCTGAACAGAGAAGAGAAGACACTCAAGTTGCAAGTTGTTGTTCTTTACTCTAAAAGCGATTCTCAGATTTATTGTTATTATATTCATCTTTTCCATTCATTAAAGGTATGTAAATGACATAGTCTAGATTCTATATTTGATATTCTGTTTAGATTAGTAATTATTGGATAGTTTTTCCAACATGTTGATCTATCCAAGAAAAAAGCCTTTAACTCTGCTGAATTTTGGCATTCACCATTTGGAATTCCTAGTGTGCTCATTCTTCCTCTCATCTATCAACCCTCTTCTTCTTCATCGTTCCAACCTCACCATTCATCACTACACTACAACAAAACTACCGAGCAGTGACGGAATATTATTGATGAAATTAATTCCATTTATAATACAACATTTATAGGGATGGAGGGACGGAAGTCTCTAATAAGTATTTCAATACTTATTCAATTTAAAATAAAATAAAATAAAATTAGTTATAGTTTGGTACAATTAGGATATCTGGTTTTAGCTAATATAAGATGTGATTACTCTTACCGACTCTTTGTCAATATTTTGGTCAGATTTTTGGGGAAATTCTTAGCGCATTCCAACCTGAGCTCCTCCACTTTCGACTACCAACATTTTTGGTTACTTTGCTGACGATCCATTCATTCTCTAATAAAAAAGATCGGTGAACCCATATACAGGCCCAATTGACTTTTGGGTTGGTATCAGGTTAGAAAATCTCCTGTACGGCTGGCTCACCATACAATACACTATATATTTGTGTTATCATAGCATAATATAACATGTATAGATTATGTAAGCATATGTTGTTTCAGTTTACACTACAAGAAATGAGGGTAATAGCAACGGAAATATAGCCACGGTATTTGATTCCATGAGTGAAGGAACCTTTTCCCACGGCTTTTTTTTTCTGTGGCTATATATCTACCGTATTCGTAAAAAATAATTTTGGTAATTGGGAAAAATAATTAGCCACGGTTACCTAATCGTGACTATTAATTTTTAATAGATACTCACGAAAATATTCCGTTGGTATAAGTTTTTATATTAGCCACGGTATCATTACCGTTGGGAAAAATAATTAGCCACGGACACTTAACCGTTACTATTAATTTTTAACAGATACTCGCGGAAATTATTCCGTTGGTATAAGTTCTTATATTAGCCACGATATCATTACCATGGGTAATTCATTGTATTCGTATCCAGCACGTAATTCATTGTATTCGTATCCAGCACGTCCCCTCTGCATCATCACCATCCCGCCCAAATCTCCCGCCTCATTTTTCCTCCCTCTCCGTCATCACCATCCCGCCCAAACTTCCCCGCTCATTTTTCCCTCTGCCTTGCCCTCGCCTCTCCGTGCCATCGCTGCGTGCTTTTCCTTGCCATCGCCGTCGCCGACGCCAACACCAACGCCGTAAGTCCTCTCTCCCGATCTCTTTCTCTGTCTGTCTCACACTCTCTCTATTCGGTAACCCCTCTCTCTCCCTAAGTCTCTCTTTCCTTCCTTCTCTCTCTCTCTCTCTGTCTCTCTCTAAGTCTCTATTAGGTTCCCTCCTCTTCTAGGCCTGTCACAAGGAAAATGAAACCAAGATTTGCTTTATAATTTACCTTATGATATAGCTGGTTATTGAATTTCATGTTGGCGATATACGTTCTGTCATTATCGATTGAAAATAAGATTTATGTTTTTGCATTGTTTTGTAATATTCTTTCTTTTGTTGCTAAAATACCATTTCCATGTCTTGATTAGACTGTATGAAACCATTTTTAAGATTAAGAATCACTTTCTCCTGAAATACTCACTGCTCCATATAGATGATTTTGCAATCCTTTTTAGTCTTTGTTCATGAACAGTAACCATCTGAAAAAACGTCAGACTTCATTTCACTCAACTGATAGGAACATGTTATTTCATTGTGCTGCTTACTTCTCTGTTCCCAATGGTTGGCACCGGAAAAATGAGAGTTGCTATTAAACACCATAGACAACATTAGTGGAGGGGTTGCCATACTTGGAATCATCAAGTTAATTTGTGTTGAAATTGCCCCTGATGCTTTAATTATGGCATATCCATGACTCATAACCAAATCTAAATTTTTTCTTTAAAGCTTTGGTTTAGAGAAATCGGAGTCAAATTTTCTCAAAATTTCCCCCACAATTTGGTTTCTTGGATACTAGGTACAGGAAATTCTCTCTATTCTCTTTTTTGCTACAACATGTGTCATACTTGTGATTACAGGAAAATCAAATTCCACATAAATTAGGCTACACTCTTTACCTTGTTTTTGTTCTTGTTGAAATTAAGTCACCTATTCTAATAGAAAGTATTCTGGCAAAAATGAGGATTCTACCATTGAATATTGAATAAACAATTTGTGGAAACAAATTTTCCTTTTGTTTTTTTGGGTACAGGGCATCATTTAATCTAAGGTTAGCAGACTAGTAAATTGGTGGGCATATCAACCACCTCAATTGAAGGGACTCGAAGTGAGTCCACCATCACTCCTACCACCGGAGGAACTAGGGAGGTGGGTGCTTGAAAACATTCTTGCCAAAAAAAAAAAGGAATTGTTTTTTTGGCATCTATCTATATTATATACTAAAGAAATAGGGGTGCCACTTTTTTTGGCATCTATCTATATTATATACTAAAGAAATAGGGGTGCCAAAGTGGCACCCCTATTTGATCTTCTTTTTGTTTTTCGGTTGCCACATCAACCATCATTAAGTTTCTCTTTATATTTCTCAATTAAATTCTGTCTTTTTTTTTTTTTGGGTTCACCTTTCAAGAGTTTTAAAAACTCTATTCCCAAAGAAACTATTTTCCTCTCCCGATGTAATGACCGCTCCTCTCCCCCATAAAGTTGCCCGAGTTTAGATAGATTCTCTTCGGTTAGCTAACTCTGGAATTCTATAACATCCTTTTGTTCTTTGAGCAACATGTCTCTAGTTTTAATTCTCTTTTGGATTTTCCTTTCTAGTCTCAATCTTTGCTTATTTTTTGGTTTTTTGAGCCTTTTTTTTTCAATCGCTCTATTTCCTGAATTTCTTGTGGTGTGATGCTCTTTATTGTAAAGAAATTTCTCAAGTAACTGATCTTGAATCGGTCTTTGATGGAGAATACAGTTCTTGCCCGTTTCCGACTTTAATCTCTTTGTTGTAAAGAAATTTCTTAAATCATGATGCTTTGCTTATTTTTTGGTTTTCTGAGCCATTTGTTATTTCAAATATGTTTTTTTTCCCTATGTGTGTGAGTGTATCTCATGTTAGTATTTTGTTAAGGAGAATCCACTAGCGTTCTGTTGGTGGAATAGGTTAACCTCACTTGTTACATTAAAATCATAATGGTATGTCACATGCATTTCATTATTGTTTTTTGTTCTATTTCAGTGTCCTTGTATCTTCCATTCTTCGGGAATCCATTATGGATAAGACTTGGGTCAGTTTAAACAGGCTGAGCCCTATATATGAAGCGGATGTCGAACGATTCTTAGACTTTGCATTCGACCATTCAGCGTACAATGGAAAGATTAAATGCCCGTGTAAGCAATGTTCAAACATTTTTTCAAGATATCGACCACAAGTAAAAGAACATTTGATTGTTGATGGATTTTTAAAGGGGTATGCCAACAACGTTTGAATTTTTCACGGGGAATTACCACACAGAACGGGCCCAACAGTTGAAGATGAACTACCTGAAGATGATGATATGCACGAAATGTTGCATGGGGCATTCGGAGTTACAGATGACATTGGTGGGACCAGTGAATCAATAGAAGGGCCTAATGTGGAAGCTGAGAGATTTTATAGGTTGGTGAAGGATGCCGAGCAACAACTATACCCGAATTGCACTAAATTCAGTAAACTTTCCTTCATTGTTAGGCTATTTCATATAAAGTGTCTGAATGGCTGGAGCGACAAATCGTTTACCATGCTGCTGGAGCTACTCAAGGAGGCACTACCCGATGGTGAAACATTGGCTAACTCTTTCTATCACACAAAAAAAATTATTGGGGAATTAGGGCTTGGGTACAATAAGATTGATGCATGCCCTAATGATTGCATGTTGTATTGGAAGCAATTTGTCAACGATAGTGTATGTTCGATGTGTGGGACTTCAAGGTGGAAGCATAGCGGAGAAATGGTAGAGCCATCATCTTCCAAGGATCGTAGAATACCTGCCAAGATATTGCGTCATTTTCCCTTGAAGCCTAGACTTCAAAGGTTGTTCATGTCTGACAAGACAGCTTCATTCATGCGATGGCATGCAGAGGGTCGCACCAAAGATGGGGTGTTACGGCATCCCGCCGACACCCCAGCCTGGGAACATCTCGATGGAAAATATCCAGACTTTGCTGCGGAGCCTCGTAACGTTAGACTTGGGCTTGCTAGCGATGGTTTCAATCCTTTTGGTACAATGAGTATTGCCCATAGCACATGGCCTGTTGTCCTGATGCCATACAACTTCCCACCCTGGATGTGCATGAAACAACCCTATTTCCTGATGTCTCTACTAATTCCCGGTCCTCGTGCGCCTGGGAATGACATTGATGTATATTTGCAACCATTGATAGATGAGTTGAAGGAGTTGTGGTTGGATGGTTTAGACACTTATGATGCTTCTAGTGGTTTGAATTTTCAAATGCGTGCTGCGTTGATATGGACAATAAATGACTTCCCTGCATATGCAAACCTCTCAGGATGGAGCACCAAGGGTCGTTACGCTTGTCCGCATTGCAATCATAACACTTGTAGTAAATATTTGAAACATGGCAGAAAGTTTTGTTACATGGGCCATCGTCGCTTTTTGGAAGCCAACCATAGATTTCGTCGCGAGAAAAAATCATTTGATGGAGAAGCAGAATTGAGTCCCGCTCCTATCTCGTTGTCCGGGACCGAGCTGTTAGAACAATTGTCTGGTCTCAACATCTCCTTTGGAAAGCACACAACGAGGAGTTTTGTAAAGAAGCGAAAAATTGATAACAATCACAACATTGGGTGGAAGAAAAAGAGTATTTTCTTCAATTTACCATACTGGGAGTACCTTCTAATCCGACACAACCTAGATGTAATGCATATTGAAAAGAATGTCTGTGACAGCCTTGTCGGTACATTATTGAATATTGAAGGTAAAACAAAAGACAACTTAAAGGCACGTCTTGATCTCAAACATATGGGTATTAGATCGGCGCTTCACCCTTATGCAGTTGGACAGAAAACATATTTGCCTCCCGCGTGCTTTTCATTGTCTCAGGAAGAGAAAAATATTTTCTGTACTGTACTGTCCAACGTTAAAGTGCCAGATGGTTATGCAGCAAATATATCACGTTGTGTGAATATGAAGGAGCGAAAAATATCTGGTTTGAAGAGTCACGATTGCCACATTTTGATGCAACAATTACTACCACTAGCTGTGCGCAAATGCCTCCCAAAAAACATCAGCATTGCATTGAATGAGTTCAGCTCCTTCTTCAGGGAAATATGCTCCAAAGTTAATAAAGTACAAGACCTCGATAAACTGGAAAGTCGTTTTCCCATTACATTGTGTCATCTCGAAAGAATTTTTCCCCCGGCATTCTTCGATATCATGATTCATTTGACCATCCATCTGGCAAGCGAGGCGAGAATTGCAGGCCCTGTACAATACCGATGGATGTATCCCATCGAGAGGTGAGTGACAATGCTTTCCTAAATGATGAATTATGTTTTGTGAATTATGAGTTTGTTTTTATTATCAACTAACTTCAATTACATAGGTACCTACTTACATTAAAATCATATGTCCGTAATAGAAGTCGGCCTGAGGGTTCAATTGCAGAGGGATATCTTGCCGAGGAATGCCTTATTTTTGTTCAAGGTATTTGCACGATGTTGAGACAAAGGTTAGTCGACCTCCAAGGAATTATGACCACAATACCCTTGCAAAATATCAAGGATTATCCATTTTTTCAAGGCCCGGCCGTGCGATAGGAAAAGAGGAGATTGTAACTCTATCTAATGAATCACGTGCGCAAATGCATCGTTATGTCCTCTTCAATTGTCCTGAAATGGCCCCATTCATCGCGTAAGACATGTTTGTTATCCCTATATGTAACTTGAATTTAAATTCTACATTTTGTTCCATTATTACGACTTTATGAGTTGTGTCATTGCATTGTAGAAAACACTTAATTGTAATTGCTGGGCGCTATCACCACGAGAGACAATTAGACCAAGAACAGATTCACAATAGGGAATTTCCTGCTTGGTTTGCTGCAAATGTAAGTTATACGCTTCAAGAAAGGCACATGCAAATATTATGATAGTTTTTTATGATAAGGCTTAAATTTTTGACTATTTTATAGGCTGAGTTATTGCGTCAAGGAATGGAGGCCCACGTAAGTGATGATGTTAAATGGCTGGCACGGGGTCCGTCGAAAATTGCGAGACAGTTCAAGAGGTTTGGCATCAATGGCTTTCGATTTTGCACAAAAGCCGTTGATCGTAAAAGGAAAACACAAAATAGCGGAGTCTTTCTTACTGCAACGACGACCAATTTCGAATATGTGAAGGACACGTCTCCGGTTACGAGCGACGTTACTTATTATGGAGTTCTACAAGATGTCATAGAAATTGACTATTATGAAGCTAGGAGGGTCGTCTTATTCAAATGTGATTGGATTGATAGTAGGGGTATAAAGCAAGATGATCTTCAATTCACGCTTGTAAATTTTAAACGAAACTTAAACACTGAAGACAATTTGTGCTCGCTTCTCAAGCAATGCAAGTATTTTATGTGGAAGATCCCGTTAAAAAGGACTGGCATGTTGCTATTAGGATAAAGCCCAGGGACTTCTTTGACATGCAAGACAAAGGAGCTGAGGAAATTGTGGACACATGCCCTGAAACAATTCCAAACAACGTTGAATGTTTGGAAGTGACTGAAGTAGATGTCAGTAGTATTTCTGAAGTTCGGCCAAATGTCCCTGGGATAACTATTAATATTCCGCTAGTAGTCAACGAGGAAACATTTGATGATGAAGAAGAGGCTTCTGAGTTTTCATCTTCTGAATCTGAGTTCGACGATTCTTCTGAAGAAGATGAAATCCGTGATTGATATTAGACACATAAATTACATGTTCATATTTCAATTCTGCTATCCGGGTTCAAAAAACCGGGGCATTTTTTCTTTTAAAGGAGGGGGGGTGGTGTGGTGATTTTGGTTTGCATGTAATTCAATCGTTTCTAGTGAATGTAATGTTCTTATTTGGTACCAAAGTATCCATTGGCTTCTAACAAAGTAGAATTTTCTTTGATTTGTAAAATGAGTATCTGTGCCTTTCGATGTTGAAATGAGGGTACCATCTGTAGAAAGTTGCATGTGTTGATTTTAAGACTTTCTTTATGAGTTCTATGTCGGTGAGCCGTTGATCGTAAATACTAATTGCAACAGTGACATTTCTTTTATCAATCTCTCGTGTTTGCTGATTCCTGTATTGAAAGTTGAAACTGTAAAAGGAGGTAAAATGTAAACACGTGGGGGGAAAAGGAAAACTGATGTGTTGAAATGGTTCTTTATAGTGTATCTTTGTTGGTTGGTGCTTCAAATTCTTCTATTTCAATACATGTACTGAATTCGTAATATATTTTTTTTGTACAAGAATTTATGTTTGCTAAACCCTTCCAAGTTGGTCTGCTTTCCGATCATGCAACTAAGAATAGCTCCAATGCATATTGCATAATTATGTTATTGACAAGTAAATTTGTGTTGCTATATAAACTGAATGTGGTATTTTGCCCGTTAATTATCTATGTGCTAGTCTATTAATGTTTGTTTATTTAATTTATTTTTCCTCGAGACCATATTGTTAATCCTTGATCTTGAAAGGGCCTAAAAAACTTGCAGAATATGGAAGAGAGAACAAGCTGTTTTGAATAACATAGTATGCTCTGCATGCACCTTTTATTGATCTATGCTCTTGATATTCAGATAAAGTAGCAACTAGCATGGGTACTTACGAAGAGTATAGTATTGATTACCGTGTGAAATTTGCACAAATCACAAAGATAATTGGTATCTGCACCCTTAATGTTATCACAAGTCAAATTTACCTTAATGCTAGAAGTGCATAACAATTTTCTTGGTGGTGATTTTATTGAGCTATTACTGTCTAGTTGACTTCAAATGTCTAATGACAACCAATTTATCAATTTGATTGTTGTAGATTCCTAACTGACAGCTCAAGGAATGTCTAGTGCTGGTCAACAGGGGGATATGCCTCCATCCTCCTCCGGTAAGTGATATGGTAGTGTGATTTTTTACAATGCATATTCTCATTGTATTGACATATATTGGATATTAATAACAGTCTTCTACTACAGCTCCAAGGAGGCGAGGGGCGAACAAATTAAAACGCGTGCAGGAGGCCACGGAACCTTTGGTGGTGGATTCTAACACCTATGGGCAGCCCTGCAATGATGTGGAGTGTCCTCTAGCTCGCTTCATTGGGCTCTTGATCAGGGACCCCAATTTGCTCGACATCAATGTCAAAGACTGGAGAAAAGTCCCTAACGATCGGAAGGAATGTTGTATGACACCATTGTGTAAGAAATCCCATCTTCAAACTGTATCAATTTTATCTCTTTGTATTTGTGAATTTCTGCATTTATGTTCAATAACTTGATAGGTTTATGTTCCAACACATTTTCTTTACATATTTATAAGTGCTAACTTATTTTCCAAGTGAAAACCATATAAAAACATCCTTGATGCATTACAGTCCTTATTATTTCAGTGCTTTTATTTGTAAACGTATTTATGTTCCATAATTTGAACGAGACATTGTTTATGATATAATATGGAGCTCTTGGTGTGTTTGAATGCTTTGGTGCAGGCAAAATTCGATGGACTTGAGGGTCCAAAAGTGAAAAAATGGGTCATGGGTAAAATGGGTGACCTTTTTCGGGGTTGGCGACAAGAGATTAGAGACAACCATTTTGACCTGGATATGCCTTTGCATGACCATTACAGACATTTCGACCATCGAGTAGATCCAGATCAATGGAGGCAATATGTAGATTATTTGCATACCCCTGAAGCAAATGTATGATATTGAAAGACACTTTTAAGTTAAGTACATTTATTTTGTGAATTTTCTGCAATTAAAGCTAAAACTGACCCTTGTTTCATTGTAATTATAGGTAATTTCGAAACGGAATAAGGCAATCGGGCAAGTCAACTATGTCCCACACTGCTGGACAAAGCCATAATGCCGTACCCCGCAGAGCTGTATATTTTAACCTTACCATCCAATAGTGGGAATTAAAAAAACATACAAGAACGTCTATAATGTTTCTATGTTATATATGGAATTAAAAATTAGGAATGTGCATTGTGCCTTGCAAAGGTATTCCCATTTATATCACTGGGATATAAGATGATTTGCAAATCATATCTATTGATCTACATATTCAAACAAACACAGTTAAGATCTCAACACACTGTATATGGGCCCTTGTGGTTGTATCCCCAAACGAAAAGCAAATACGCATATGGCAGCAATGGTCGAAAAAGCGCTCTAGTGTGATAGGATCATGCACTAAAATTTGAGTAACAAATGCAACCGTTTCAGTAAGACTAGATCCCAAGTAACTTGTTGAGAGTCTGGGAAGATTTTAAGATGACCTAGATAAACTCATAGAGGAGATGAGTTGAGTATACGAATAGTGCTGTAGGTTTCTCTTGATTCCTATGCTCTTGAGAAATGCTATTAAAAGTGAGGATTGGTTTGGGGTTGCTGAGAGGCTGCATTCAGTCCAATTTGTCACTTCCTAATCAGGGTTAGTACATCGAAACCTTCGATCACCTTTTTTACAGCCCAAATTTCGCTCATTGTCAAGTTGCTATAGATTGATTTATGTGGTTCAAAGTATGCATTGCAGTACCAGGTTTTAGCTTCTAAATGAGTGCCTTAATTCATGCGTGATCCTATTTAAGATGTATCACATTTAGATTTATGCTTCAACATCGATGCTTAAAATCTTGATTTTTTTTAAAATTCGTCACTAAGAGCATACATTCAGAGTTAGCTTGATAACTGGGTTTTGCCTCACTACATATTTTGATTTTTGTATTAGACTTATGCACCCAAATTTATGGTCAATGCTTGGTATCAAACTCTGAATGTGTCGATCAAGTTTAGGGATGGTAGCAGTCT